>OY728120.1:426261825-427564178 GCA_963277665.1 Viscum album | reverse complement strand
GGATGAGAACTCTTGGAATTTCTCAAAGTATTAAATTGATATAAACTAAATTTAATATTAAAAGACTCCTAATTGATAACATTCTAAGAGAAGATAAGGGTGAGTAAAATTCATCTTATCAAATAAAAATTTTATACATTTATGTGATGTTTTTACCCTTATCATTATGTTTTATTCTGTTTTACCCCTTTTGACAATTACAGTGGTATTAACATTTTTAATATTTTAGGGTCAAAAATGCTACTATAAAAGGGGAAAAATATATAAATGGGCAGGTGATGATATTTTCAACCATATAAAATGTACATTTCCAAATATAATTTTTTTAAAAAAATTTAAATAATTTATTTAATCATTATTGATTATATACTATCATTAATGTCAATTTTGGAACTCATAATTTAATTTAACTTAAAAACATTATTAAAAAGATAAAACTAGAATATGTACCTTTAAAAATCCATAAAATGTTAAATTTGACATCAAAATTTATGGAACCAATTATTTTATTCATGTTATATTTCTTTTAATATTTTTGAAAACATATATTTTATTTTCCATTAAATAAAATATTTACTGTATTGATGTTGCGTAAGAATTTAAGGAAATTATTCCATCCCTAAAAATTAGAAATAAAATATGATGTTTAGAATTTATTAATCATATAAATAATCAATTATAACTAAACCTACCATCATTTTGTCCATAGGTAAAAAAACTAATGATAATAAATCAAAGAAAATTAAAATTTTCCTTTTCATTACATAAATTATTATAATGGTCACAATCATTGCCACAAGGGGAAGATAGTTATATATCCAAATCCTTGATGATTATGGACTAAATATTATGATCCAATAAAATTAATGAAAGTTTTATAGAAACTATTTGGTCCTTAAAAAATTAATTTTACCCTTAATTATCATATTTTCCCTTTACCGTGGTAACCAATATTTACTACGTTTACAATTCATAATGACCAAAAGTAAAAGGGAAATATTTAAAAAAAATTAAAATATTGATTCCAAATATGGAATAAATTTAATTGATAACAAAAATATATGTGGCAGAATTTAATTTAAAATTAAACTACAAAATGCGAGGGAAAAGTGTTTTTTTTATAAAAGGAAATTTTAAGTATAATTTTTTTAATACCAAATTATAAAATAAAATTCATTTAAAAATAATATAATTGGATTATTTTTAGTCAGAATGAACAAATAAATATCTAAAAAATTACAAAATATAATATGTCGTTGTAAATACATTAAAAGGAAATACATTTTTCAATAAAAATCATTATTTTCAATATTCATTAAAAATCTGAAAATTTAAAAAAAAGATAATTTTGATATGATGAATTAAAAATTTAAATCCTTTTTATAAAATAAACATTAATCAATTCCATATATTAATTAAAATATTCTCACACAAAAATCAATAAATATCCTTTTTGTGGAAAAGTTATTTTTGAAGAATAAAAATACTTTTCTAAAGAATTAGTGCTTCTTTACTAAGAATAATTCAAAAATTTATATTGATTAAGTCCTTTATATATATATATATATTTAATAATTTTTTTAATCATATTAATACCTTACAATTCAACAACAATGTTGTAACAATCATATTTAAACAATATTATTTCAAGTTTTGTTTAAGCTTGATCTTGTGTGTCGTACACACTATCAAACACAATCCATTTATTTTAAAATATCAATGTGTTATAATCCTAAAATATTATAAAAATTCCCATAGTTTATTTTTTTCACTCCCTATTCCCATTAACATAGTGTACAAATTACCTTATTGGAGAGGGTTCCCTCCCCATTCCCCTTCATATTATCTCATGAGATATCCATATCTACAAAAATATATATCTTTTTTAAATAATAAATTTGGAAATCTATGATTTCCTAGAATAATGAGAATAATATTTTCTTTGAAACCCTATGGAAATTTAAAAATTAATATTAATTACGAATAATGTATGTGATGATGGGAAAATCCATTAATACCACAAACATTTAAAAAACATATTTTTTATCACTTTTATAAAGAAAGAAAAAAATTATATCATTTACAAAACAATAAGATTTTTTTAAAATATTTGTAATTAATGTAAATAATACTAGAAAAATACCTTCATAAATATGTTAAAATTATATGTAAAATTATATAAAATATTTTTTAATAACATGGATATGGTGGAAAAGTATTCCGAACCAAAAAGAAGAAATAATTTTTGATTATCTTAAAATTATTATTTTGGTCTTTATTAGTAAAAAAAGTCTGGTAAATAGAATGAATAAGTTATAAAAATTAATATTCTTGGAATAGGAGAAAATATTTAATTTTTATGAGATAAGGAACCCATATTTCTTCTAATGAAAATTGAAACATTAGCAACCCCAATAAAATGTTAGATTGTAGCATAAACCCTTACCTAAAGTCACAAATTATTTCATATAAACATTAACACATTGTATAATAAATATAAATTTATTATAATTATATATAAAAACCATAATCATAATTTTATTAAATTTTCTAAAAACCCGTTAATTTACAATTCTACTATAAAATAAATATGCAGCTGTCAAATATTTTGTTTTGCACTCATGTTTCAGTTAGATTATTTTCATCCTTGCATCATGGTAAAATTTTCAACACATATATAAAATTTAAAATGTAATAAATTTAATATTTATTAATAATATATACTTGGATAACCTTCAATTTCTGGCGATGATGGAAAATTAGATACATCGGTCATGGAGGAGGTAGTCTGCACATAAACATGGGCAATGTATTTATTTTAACATAGTTGGGAGGGAAGGAAGTTATATAGAAGATTACCTCTCCAGATTGATAATTATTTAATAAATAAAATATATATTAATTAAAATCATTCATATAACCATCCATGAGATGCAATTGTGAAAAATGAAATACATCTCTTCTTGGAGCTGGTTGTCTATACCTATGCGTGAGCAACACTCTCATTTTTTATTGGTTGAATGGGAAGTACATGATGGTAATACCTTCAAAATTATAATAAATAAATATATTAATGATACATATTTAATCTTATTATCATTGATATAATATATTTATAGGAGGGGGGAGAATGAATAAACTTGAAATAAATCGGTTAATAAAACTACCAAATATTTGGGTATCCTCTTTTGGATTACACATTAAGCCTTTATAGGTTGTTATTTTTATGGGACAAGAATGTATAGAAAATTAGAATGAGTTACTTGTTGTAATTTTGGTAGATATTATCCATGTTAAAGTGCTCAATGTTTTTGAATAAATGAAGAGAGTAGGTTCCCTTATATAAGTGAGAGAAGTTTCACCGCTATACAAAATAAGTAAATTAAAATAGAATATATTTTATTCAATATGAGAGTGGAAACAAAAAAAAATTTATAATATATGTTGAGTTAGGTAAAACATACCCTCAAAAAATCAAATAAATATTATTTTTTGTGATATTAGAAGACTTATCCTTTAATTTAAACCCTTTTTAACCATTTAAACCATTACAATGATGTCTTTTCTTTTAATATGGTATAAAATCATTGTGAATAAAAATAAAATTGATATGAAGAATTAATTTTGAAATTATTATTCCAAATATGTAATCCATTTTATCATATTAAATATCATAGGTGGAAACAATTTATTGTAATATACGTACACAAATCATGTAAAAATCATTTAAAAATCATTTTCATCATAAAAAGGCGTTTATTATCATTCTTTTCCTCATAAAAACCATTGAGAAAATGTTAATATATTTTATTTAGTATATTATCTAAAAATTTATTTAAAATTATTCATAAATAGTTCTTAATTTAATTTATTAAGATAAATTACACTGCACAAATAAAAAAATAATTTTCTGAAAAATATATTTTTCAACATTCAAATGATTTTTTCTTCATTTATAACCATTTTATAATGAATTAATTAATTATCATTACTTTTTCTTTAAGTATGAAAAATAATTTTACATAATTTTAATTCTCTATGTAAGGTAAATTAATTTTTAAATAAAACATATATTATATAAAATATTTGTAAACCAAACATTTCAGTTTAGGCATAAAATATTAGTCTAGTATTCCTTATCATTAATTAACTATTTCATGGATTTAATTAATTGATTTTATTAATTATTATTAAAATTTTATTAATAATTTTTTTTAATATCATTCCTCAAAATTATTAAAATTAACAAAAATGAATAATTCAACAAGTAGTTCAAAATTGTATCTATAGATATGGTTATATTTTCTTATGTGAATTTTACACCCTTAATTATAAAAATTAATTTATTTATAAATATAATTTTAATATATAGTAATGTATTTCATTTTGTGCAGCAGTAAATTATTAAGTACATAAGTTCATATTTTCATATATCATGAGCTATTGAATACATTACATTTATTTTAAACAAAAAATATTCTAAAATCACTTGGAGTTATAATAATAATGATCCAAAATATTTTTCAAATCCATGAAGCCTTCCAAGATATCACCCACCTTGGTTATATATTTTGATGATGTTGTTCATTATAAAATATCACATTTAAATATGATATGTTACTTGGTATACCACCTCACCCTAGAAGTTATAAATCTCACTAAGGAATGAATCACTCTCCTGTTAACCAACAAAAGTAAATAGGTATCTTTCTCTCCTATTGATTAATATCATGAAAGAGTTATTTCAATATCATATCATTCCTTAATCTGAGGCCAAATAATATATTTATTACAACTGGGAATATCTAACAATTCGAACACTAAAGTCAAACAATGGGGAACTATTATAATGAATTTATAGGGTTAATCACTCAACAATATTATCAAATATTTCTTGATAGTTGATGTTGAATTATCTCACACATCACTCAACCAATATTTTTGTCCCACACTATTCTAATGGATAACCCCTGACCTTGATCAAAATCAAGATGTGATCATTAAATTAAAATTTCGCTAAAACTTATGACTCAATCGAATAATTTTTGGTTATGGAAGTTTCATAGACATACACAATATTTTAAAAAGTGGTCCTCCTTAGGTCCCTTGAATAATCAACTACCAAGAATAAATATAGAAATAATATACTAGTCCAACTAACCTATCACCCAAGGGAATATTTTATTATATTGTTTGATGATATCATGCATCATTATGCAACATGTTATAAGATTCTGGGAAACCATAAATCAAAATATTATAAACAAGAACCCACACATGCATTGAATGCCAGTAATAACCTTCCTCAGGAAAATTTTGTTAGGTAATTTTCCAAAAATTGTTTTCATTTAATTTATTGAAAACATGAATCAAAAAACTAATCCTATAAGTACAATTAAAAGGTCAACCAGCAGATGGATTACACAACTAAGACCCTTAGAAAAATACTTTTTGATATATTTTTTATAAAACCACATTAAATTAGTTTAAAATGATCTTTCAAAAGAATCCCATAAACCCAATCTAATCTAAAATCACTTTAAAATCATAATTTATAAGAAAAATCAATTTCCCATACAATCCCACATTAATATTAAAAGGTTTTTTGTCGTTGGAGGTGCAATGGATCGATAGTTGGGGAACCCAGACAGTCTACATGGAATTGCTTCCAATGAGGATTGATCTAGTCATCTTCATTGTGCATGAATTTTCAGATTTGGAATATTAAGAGGTTATGGTGCTTCTGTCAGGTCTGGGCCCGTGCATTATTTTCATGGGACAGTTTAGTGAGCAGCCATGCTCTGGTGGAGGTGTGCCTTAAAGATGTTGATGATGGGATGAATAACCTCTACAATGTCTTGTTCATGGTTTCAACCCTCTTGTTTTTCAAATTTTGTTAATGTTTTTATTTCCATTGTATTTTGGTCCCCCTATCTTTAAAAGGGGGCTTGACCATTATAAATAAAAATATTAACCTTCGGGCTATTCAATCAGTCATTTGAGAAAGGCACCACTATCTAATCCATTTATAAATCTATAAATCCATTCAAAAATTATATTTCATATTTTATATTTTCCTATTTATAGAATGAATTCACACAATGATATAAAATTATTCTCTTCATAATAAATATATCACACAATCATAAAATAACAACCAAGACAGCATATAGAATCCATAAAACCACCTTACTCAATGGGTTAGTTCCACCTTCCTCAATCAAATATCCATTTAATAATCTTGAACTTTTCATATCCACTACCAAGATAAAAAAATATCTCATGAATAAACATAAAAAAATAATCAATTTATATTTTTAATTAAAATCCCATAATTGGTCAAAATGGAATAAAAATCACTAAGTAATGAAATGATGGAGAAACCATGGGAAAAAATATATAATCCCCTCCCAATGCACACCTAAGACCAAGATACCATAAACACCTAATTTATGAGACTAAAAAATGGTCATTTTAACTCAATTTCATAAAAATACCTAAATAAAAATTCATCATACAACATTACACAACAAAAAAATTAATAAAGATAATAAATTGATGTGCCAAATAAAGAGTTTCATTTATTTTAAATGATTAAATATCTATTTATTGAAGTAATTTGGTGGTGATTTTTGGAGGATTTTTATGGATTCATGAGTTATAATTGGATTTGGTTCTTAATAATTCATCTAATATCATAAGTTTTTTGAATCCAAAACATGAATAACTCAAGATAGAAGGCCTCAAGATTGATAAAAGAATTCCTGATGTGTTTTTGAGTTGAAATGAGTCTCTAAATAAATGAAACATTGAGTTCAAAAAAGGCTTCATAATGGTAGTTTATTATATGTGTAAAATTCAAATAAAAAACAAATGATATAGAAAAATTTAATCTAAAAAATAATTTTAAAATATATGTATCAGTTGTGATTTTCAACACATGTATAAATTAAAAACTCTTTCCTTATGTAGATACATTGAAAATGGTAGGATACATAATGGTATCATATGTGTTGTGTAAAGGTAGTGTAATATTCCCACAAATTATGTAATGGTAATGAGAATGTTTTTTATAATATAGAAAGGAATTAATATTCCTACGAAAAAGTATGTTGGGTAAGAACTGGCTTATGTAATGCTAATAAGAAAAATTGTGAAGTTACATATAGGTAATGTGGATTACCAGGAACAACATAATGGTAAGGGGTGATGCTTCACAGTAGATTGAGACTTCTATTGGCTATATAAAAGTCATTTTTTGTTCTTACAGTTGATCCACTGACTATATGCATGAGTTTTTTATGAAGTCTATCAAATAAGTATAATAGTTTGATCTTGTAGTTGATTTGAATGGTCGATCCTGATAATATAGTTTCATCATATAGTCACTTGCCACATTATCTATTTAGTTCATGGAAGTTTAGGTATGAATAAAATTTTCATGTGAGCCCTCTAAGTGAAAATAAAAGATTCGTGATTTTGGATATTTTAATGAGACGTAAATTTCAAGGAAATTTTTTTTCATAAATTCATTGGAATTTTATGAGTACGCAGTTTCTGACGGCACCTAATTAGGAGGCCAGGTGTGCTCAGAATAATTTTCTAAAGTTATGCTCAGGTACGTTCAGTGAACAAGCGAGCATGTTTTTCTATCTTTTGAACCGATTTCTCAGAATTGAAATTTGAGGGCACCGATAAACTCGCAGCACCGGTATTTTCTTAAGGGGACCATTACCACAGTTGTGTTTTATGCAGGTTGAATGTTAATAATTAGGGATTTAGAATAAAATAAATAAAATTGGTAGTACACAATTTTATTTATATCTATGGTAGTTATATCCTACAAATGGGAGTTAAGGGTGGGACCCACAACCACATAACTTCCCATGAGTGGATATTTGTGAGGTGGGGCTCACACGAGCCCTAACCTTTCATCTTCCTTAAACTCCCTTAAACCCACCTTTTTTTAATTCTTTGACTACTTCCCTTATTTAATGAGAACTCTTTCTATCCCTCTATATCTCTTTATTATTTTCCAACAAGCCTTAATTAATGAATTCAACCTCTTCAATTAATTAATTATCTGATTTGAATTTTGAATTTCAAGTGTTAATAAAATAATAGACATAGATATTATTTTATTTTGGAACACATTGTGTTCAGAGGATATTTGAGAGAGATCTATGTAAGCGAAGAATAATGTTCCTCTTTCATTGAAGAACACCATCCTTCCATGAAGAAGGACGCCTCTTCGACGAAGAATGATGACTCCATGATGAGCGATGATGTGCATTCCTTCCTCTTCTCTATAACTAGTGTGGAGACGCTGCTTCCTCCTTGGACGCACTCCGACGTCATCTATGAATCCTCTCTCCGCAACACCGTCTTCCATGACACCCGATGTGCGGCGTCAATTATCGAGGTAGGGGGATTATATAAAATTTTAGTTGAATAAAAATTTTCATGTTATTCATTGAATTTTCTGAAACTAATTCTTCCAACTATTACCACCTAACATGGAAGGCGTGGGCCGAACGTACAAGGACCGACGACCCTCCGTAGTTTCTTTTAATAGAAATTGAGACCATGTCAGAAAAAGGTGGTGACGAATATAGGAGGCGGAAAATGAAGGCGCCGACTGTGTGAGGAGGAACCACAGCCCGCAATCGTGTGCCGCTCAACCGATGAAGAACCGTCTGACTAATGCCGAACGGGCCGAAGGAGGACCGCGGTGCCCCAAGGGAAGTCGTGCTGTGGAAGACCGCATCCCGCATTTCGTGGGCTACTTTGGCTGAAGAACTGGCATGACCAACGGCTGGCCGCTCAGCCCACCAGACCGCTCGGCCTCTGGGCCGAGCCGCTCGGCCGGCTGGCCATGCCCTGCCGGGCCGGGACACGCCGCTCCGGGCCTGGCCGCGTAAGGCCGAGCAGCGCCATGCCGTGTCGGGCCGCGCCACGCCAGGCCTAACTGTGCCCCCTCAGGCCGGGTCATGCCCCTATGGCCAGGATGCGCAATTCCCTAGTCTGGTTCGACCCTCTACCGGGTTAGACTTTCCAAAACCGGGTCGACCTGACCGGCCAGCCCACTGGGCCTAACGGGTCGAGCCTGTTTTCACTAAATCTTTAATAACATAAATATCGTGAGTCTGATCGACGCGTCGTCTATGGCACTAGGACCCTTATGATGAGGCGGTCGTTTTGAAGTACTATAAGTGAGTTTTTATGACTTTGGATAATGTCAGGGGTTAGAAACGAGCCTATTTGTAACCAGGCCCCTTGAACGAAAAGACCAATATCTCTCGGACCGAATGTCTGATTGACGCACTTTCTATCATGTTGGGTTCATATGACGAGAAGGAACTTCGGGAAACATCCACTCTATACTTCATGATAGTTGATGTATCGACCCCTTGGCTCGAGGAGTGGACCCTCCCAGAATCGAGTGTTCTGTGTGCGGGAACCCTAGAACTGGCTGCGACTATGTCGACTACCGTACTAGGATCCTCCATGGGTTCGACGATGACAACTACCATACTGGGATCCTCAGTGGGTTCGACAACGATGACTACTGTACTTGGATCCTACGTGGGTTCGGTAGTGATGACTACTGTAGTTTGATCCTACGTGGGTTTGACAGTGATGGTTAGAGTACTTGGATCCTCCATGGGTTCGGCAGCGATGAATTCTGTAATAGGATCCTATGTGGGTTTGGAAGAGGAGATGATTCAGAGGCTAAATCTAATCATCTCCACCCCTCTTATTTAGTTTTATACCAGTGTGATCTGAGTCTTGACTTTCAATCATTATCATTGATAGGATTGACTTCATTCCAATGTGGAATGGCATGTTCTTGGGCTCGAGAGTTGGAGCCGATCTGTAATTGATAACTTAGGTATATGTATGGGAAAATACCTAAGTAGAGTTGGTTGATACTTTGTATTTGTATCATTCTTTTAAGGTTTATCCTTCGTGGATTCTGGTAGACCTTCAGGTGTCTCAGAGTCCCTACTGAGTATCGTATACTCACCCCTGCATGGGATATGCCCACACTACGTTGTGTTTGATGCAGACGACGGACATCACTGATCGAGGTGGAGGCTTGTGGAGATGGAAGGTACTCAGAGGTGGACCAATTGGCGGGACGTACACAGAGTGGATAGCCAGACCTGAGGTGGTGAAGAGTACATCTGTACCCACACTTCAGGTTGGATTTCCGGAGGACAATTCAGTAGTTGCTGATTTACTTTACTATTGTTGTACATTCTTTCCAGTTGTATTGTACTTTCAGTTGGGTTTCTGTAATGGCCCATTTACTTTTAAGTACTTACATTTGTACTCATTTTACTTAGTGAATTCTTCACATGCTTGCTCTATTGTGTTTTTTTACTTTTATAAAGGCAATGAATTCCCTTTTATCAGGATTTATGCCTTTGGGGCTAGTCACTAGCCCCTGCACTATGGAATGTGGGCTTGGGGTAGTCACGACATGGTCCCCAAGGACGGGTCATGACAAATTGGTATCAGAGGAGTCGGTTCTATTATAGAACATAGGAATCTGATCTATCTTACTATAAAGATGTATTGTTATGAGTATTGAGTGTGGTTTTCAGCCTTGGGAGTCCAATGTTGTGTGGCAACCGATGTATCCATACACCCGGACCCTGAATTCTGATTTCCGACTCAGTGCATGAAAACATTTATTACATGTGTGTTTCAAAAGTTTTCTTTGTGATTACTTTGTGTCATCTCACCAGGTAGACTTTTTGACCATGGCACACCTATTTCTTTTCAGGATTGCCCCCTGAAGGGAGCCATCTACGGTTCTGAGTCGCGTACGAGATGGAATCCCACCGAGCGACGAGGCCTCGGTGCAGGGCCCCATCACAGCGGAGGCACCAGTGGTACCACTACCCATTGAGCCACTAATACTACTAGCCCCAGTAGCATAGGGTGCATGTCGACTGAGCATGTTGCATGAGTTTCAGCGACAGAGGCCGCCCAGGTTCCGCGGAGATATGGACCCTCAGATAGCTGAGGAATGGCAGGAGGCTATCATCAGAGTCTTCAGATTAGTAGGGACACCAGCCAATCTTATGGTGATCCTTACTACGAGTCTCCTACACGTAGGAGAAGGTAGATGGTGGTGCTTGATGCTCTAGGTGCATGTAGAGGCACATCTACTTGGGACTGACTTTGAGAGTCTCTTCTGCTCGGAGTTTGTTCCCGCCACCCTTCGTGCGGTGTTGATTCAGGAGTTACTTCATCTGCGGCAGGGCAGTATGATAGTAGGTCATTACTTAGTGAGGTTCACTGATCTCTCACACTACTCCACAGACATGGTACAAGACCCATTCTTCTGGGCCCAGACCATCGAGTAGGGAGTGAGGCATGAGATCAGGTCTTGGATGATCTTCCTCAGCATTACAATGCAGGTAGGAGTGGTGGAGTGATCCCTTCTTGTGGAGAGATTTATTGTTGAGCTGACACTAGCATCGAGACCCACCACAGGGTGACACGTAGTAGAGTCTTCTGCAGCTAGTAGTAGATAGATTCCGCAGAGGTCCAAGTGGACCCGACCATCTGGTGGGAAACCCCAGGATACTGGTTCGGAGGTGTGGGACACACAAAAATAGAGCTAGCCATTCGAGGGGTAGGCAGTGCTATGCATGTGGCGGGTAGGGTCACATGGCTCAGGACTACCCAACCTGCCAAGGAGACGAGAAGAAGATAGTAGAGGGACTTCCGAGGAAGAGGCAGAGGTTCGACCATGGCGGTCCGCAGGGCACAGGTGGAAGATGCAGAGGAGATGGTCGAGCGACGGTTGGTTGATGATGCTTTGAGGCTCTACCACCACCACCACCAGGAGGACCACCCCGACCACATAGAGTTGGCAGACAAGAGCAGGCTCAGCTCGGGGGAGTCGAGGCCTACCACCATGGTGCACCTGTGATGATTCGAGGTACTATCTATGTCTACTTTACCCTTGCTGCAGTACTTATAGACACAAGAGCGAGCCATTATTTTATTTCCACTACCCTTTATTGGAGATTGAAGATTCCGATGGAGCCATTGGATTGATTCTTACGGCTAGAGACTCCTAAGGGAGAAGACTCGACGATTACTCACTGGTGCCGGCAGTGTGAGCTTACTCTAGGAGGTGAGATCTTCGGTTAAGATCATCTTGTAGCGGCGTCGGGGCCTTATGATGTCATCTTGGGTATGGACTGGTAATCTATAGTCCATGCCCAAGTCGACTGTATTAGGAGAAAATTACGGTGTGTCCTCATGGATGGGACCAGGTTCACCTTCACCGGTGAGAAGGGAGCCTTTGTAGCATAAGATGGACTTACGAAGAGGAGAGGGCAGCCCATCACACATCAGTTGGCTCGTCTCATCCTAGGAGTGTTCGACGTGTGGAGTCTGAGTTTTCATGTTGTGGTGGATTAGTATGCAGACGTTTTTCCTAACGACGTTCTAGGACTACCTCCTCACAGAGAGGTAGACTCCTATATTGACCTGTACCCCGAGAAAACACCGATATCTGCTCCACCATATTGGATGGCTCCCACTGATCTTCATGTGCTGCGGGTATAGCTAGAGGACTTACAGGGAAAGGGATTCATCCGAACCAATGTTTAACACTGGGCTTCTCCGATTCTATTTGCTAAGAAGGTGGATGGGAGCTTACGACTATGTGTCTACTACTGTTTCCTGAATCCGGTGACCATAAAGAACAAGTACCCACTCATAAGGATTGATGACCTCTTTGATCTTCTCAACGGATCACAATGGTTTTCGAAGATAGACCTGAGGTAAGGCTATCACCAGATCAGAGTTCGAGGCGAGGATGTGCAGAAGATGGCCATTAGGTGTCGATATGGCCACTATGAGATATTGGTTAGGTCCTTTGGCATACCAACTCTCCATCCATGTTCATGGGTCTCATGAACAGTATCTTCCAGCCTTACCTCGATCATTTTTTCGTAGTCTTCATCGACGACATACTGATTTACTCGACTGCTGAGGAGGAGAACTCCTACCACATTCGGTTTGTACTGGAACCACTCCGAGAGCACCATCTTTATGGTAAGCTCTCAAAGTGCTAGGTTTGTACTGGAACCACTCCGAGAGCACCATCTTTATGGTAAGCTCTCAAAGTGCTAGTTCTATATTCGAGAGGTTCATTTCTTGGGACACGTCATCTCGGAGGATGGGGTTGTAGTGGACCCAGTAAAGGTCGATCGGTACATTATTGGGGCCCACCGAGGAGCGTGATAGAGGTGTGGAGTTTCCTAGGTATGGCTGGGTACTATCGGAGATCTGTGCCAGACTTCTCCAGAGTTGCAGCACTGCATTTAGCTTTGACGAAGAAGGGTAAAACCTTCATGTGGTCAGATAGATGCTAGTAGAGCTTTCAGGAGCTGAGACAAAGACTGACCAGAGCACCCATCTTGAGGCTACCGGAGGAGGGTGTTGGGTACGTAGTTTACTGCGACGCATTAGAGACCAAGCTTGGGTGTGTCCTGATGTAGAAGTGACTGGTGATCGCATACGGTTCACAGAAGTTGAGGGAGAATGTGTATAACTATGATACCTATGACCTAGAGTTAGCAGCATTGGTCTTCACCTTGAAGATGTGGTGGAACTATCTGATGGGCGAGCTCTTTACAGTCTACTCGGACCACCAGAGTCTCAGGTACAACTTCTCACAGACGGACCTGAACCTGACACAATGACGATGGCTCGAGTTCCTTTAGGACTATGAATTTGAGATAGTCTATACTCCTGGGCAGGGGAACATAGAAGCAGATGATCTCAACAAGAGATTGGGAATTCAACTACTAGGAGAGGTGACAGAGCAGCTCGACACATTGAATATATCATTTGTGGATAGAGATGGAGCAGCCTTTCTATAATCACTCACAGTCACTCTTCCACTCCTTCAAGGAGTCAGAGAGGCACAATGTGGGGACGTTGACTGTGAGACGTGATGTTCTTAGATATCTATAGGGCAGGCGCCTGATGGGTTTTTTGAAGGAAGGGAGAAGATTATCCTCTTCAGGGGATGTACTATGGTACCATTTTCATTATAGGAGGAAGTGCTGAGGGAGTTTCACACTTCCCCTCTAGCGGTACATCCAAGAGTGGCGAAGATATTCCAGGACCTCAGACGACAGCACTGGTGGATGGTTATCAAGAAGGTTGTAGCAGAGTTCGTTTCACAATGCCTCACTTGTATAAATGTGAAGGCAGAGCACCAGGTACCGGTAGGCTTGGTACATCCCATAGAGGTCCCAGAGTAGAAGTTGGATGGGATATCCATGGATTTCATGACAGGGCTTCCACGTACATCCAGATGACATGACTATATCTGGGTGATCGTCGACCGACTCACCAATTCAGCCCACTTTCTACCGATTAGAGAGCATGGCTCAGTAGAAAGCTTGGGATGCCTCTACATTGAAGAGATCGTACGGCTTCATGGTGTGAAATCTTCTATCGTCTCAGATCGAGATGCTCGCTTTACTTCCTGGCTTTGGAAGGGGTTACAGGAGCCTTTGGGGACTCAACTACATCTGAGCACCGCCTTCCATCCTCAGATTGATGTCCAAAAGGAGAGGACCATTCAGACTCTCGAGTACATGCTCCATGCATGTGTCCTTGACTCTGGTCAAAGCTGGGAGGATCACCTACCCTTGGTGGAGTTTGCGTACAACAATAGTTACCTCTCTACCATCGGGATGGCACCATACAAGGCATTGTACGGCCGACCTTACAGATCACCTCTGTGCTGGATTGACCCTACGGAGTCAGCACTTGTAGGACCTGAGATGGTTCAGGCTATGACAGAGAAGGTGAAGATCATCCGGGAGCAGATAAAGACTCCACAGAGCAGATATAAGTCCTATGCTGATAGGAGACGGAGACAACTGGAGTTTGAGGATGGAGACCACATTTTCCTATGGGTCTCACCTCAATGAGGTCTACGGAGATTTTTTCGGGGCAACAAGTTATCTCCTCGCTTCATCGGACCATTCCAGGTCCTCAGTAGAGTAGGCGAGGTGGCTTACCGCCTGGCCCTTCCACCTTAGTTGCACCGGGTGGACGACGTCTTCCACGTATCTCAGCTGAGGAGATACATGAACGATCCATCACACATCATCGACCACGGGGAGATAGACATCGATGATAGGGAGACATTCACCGATGTCTAGGTAAAGATCAAGTATGGACAGGAGCGGGTCCAATGTGGATGGTCGATTCCTCTGGTGCGCATTTTATGGCAGCACGGGAACCTCCAGGAGAGCACATGGGAGTGGGAGGCTTAGATGTGTGCTGAGTACCCCCATTTGTTTCCCAAGAATATGTTTTAGCTTTGTGGGGATGTAAATCCCTTAGATGGAGGTAATGTAAAGACTCGTATATTTCAATGAATTTTTTTTCTTAAATTCTTTGGAATTTTACGAGTACGCAGTTTCAGACGGCACCTAATTCCGAGTCCCGGTGTGCCCAGAATAATTTTCTCAAGTTATGCTAGGGTACTTTCAATGAACGAATGAGCGGGTCATTCTATCTTTTGAACCGGTACTCAAAATTGAAATCGGAGGGCACCGATGAACTCACCGCACTGGTATTCTTTTATGGGGACCTTTACCATAGTTGAGTTTTTTGCATGTTAAAAGTTAATAATTGGTGATTTAGAATAAAATAAATAAAATTGGTAGTACATAATTTTATTTATATCTATCGAAGTTATATCCTACAAAGGAGAGTTGAGGGTGAGACCCACAACCACTTAACATCCCATGTGTGGATATTTGTGAGGTGGGGCCCACACGATCCCCAACCTTTCATCTTCCCAAAAATCTTTTAAACCCCCCTTTATTTAATTCTTTGACAACTTCCCTTATTGAATGAGAACACTTCCTCTCCCTCTCACTCTCATTATTATTTTCCAACACACCAAATTTAATGAATTCAACCTCTTCAATTAATTAATTAAGTTATTCGAATTTTGATTTTCAAGTGTTAATAAAATAATAGCCACAACTATTATTTTATATTGTCACACATTGTGTTGGGAGGATATTTGAGAGAGCTCTTGTGTAAAAGAAGATGAGGGTTCATCTTTCATTGAAGAACACCATCCATCCATGAAAAACGATGCCTCTTCGACGAAGAATGCTGACTCCACAAAGAGTGATGATGTTCTTTCCTTCCACTTCTCCACAACTAGTGTGGATACACCGCTTCATCCTCGGATGCACTCTTACGTCATCTACGAATCCTCTCTCTGCAATTCCATCTTCCACGATTCCTGACGTGTGACGTCAATTATTGAGGTAGGGGGATTATATATAATTTTAGTTTATTAAAATTGTTCTTGTTCATCATTGAATTTCCTGAAACGAATTCGGCCAATTGTTACCACCTAACACCGAGGGCACGGGCCAAACACACATGGACCGACGACCCTCCGTAGTTTCTTTTAATTTATATTAATACCATGTAAGAAAAAGGTGGTGACGAATAGAGGTGGTGGAAAACAAAGGTGTTGGTTATGTGAGGAGGAACTGCGGCCCGCAACCACGGGCCGCTCGACTGACGAAGAACCGGCCAGCTAAAGCCGGCTGGGCCAAAGGAGGACCGCAGTGCCACAAGGGGTGTCGTGCTGCAGAAGACCGTGGCCCGAATTCCATGGGCCTCTTTGGAGGAAGAAAAGGAAGTTCATTGGGCACTGCACTGAATGAACCACGGCCCGCTCGAGCGGGATGCTTGACCCAAGAAAGCCAACTATCTTCAGCCGTCCGGTTTGGGAGGGCGGCGCCGCTTAGCACCACCGGTTCGGGCAGCCGGGGGGCCACTGCTTCGGGCTGGGCCACACCCCTCGGGCCAGGCCGCATGATTCACTGGGTCGGTCCGACCCTCTTCTGGGTTGGACCATCCAAAACTGGGTCGACCCGAACTGCTAGCCCACTAGGCCTAACGGTCCGGGCACGATTTCACTTAATCGTGAATAATATAAAGACCACGCATCCGATCGATGCACCATCCACAGTACTGGGACCCTTACAACGAGGCGGTCCTTTTGCGATAATCTAAGTGAGTTTTGGATGACTATGGATAATGGCCAGGTTAGAAACGAGTGTATTTCTAACCGGGCCCCTATAATGAAAAAGACAATATCCCTAATACCAGATGTTTGATTGACGCGCCGTCTGTTACATTGGGTTCCTTTTGATAAGACAAAACTTCGGGATACATCAAATCTGGACTTCGTGATAGTAGATGTATCTACCACTTGGCTCGAGGAGCGAACCCTCCTGGAATCGAGCGTGCTATGGGCTGGAACACTAGAGCTGGCTGCAACTACGTCGACTACCGTACTGGGATCCTCTGTGGTTTTGACGACGACTACTACCATACTGGGATCCTCCGTGGGTTCGACGATGATGACTACTGTTCTTGGATCCTACGTGGGTTCGGCAGAAATGATTACTATACTTGGATGCTATGTGGGTTCGACAACGATGGTTACTGTACTTGGATCCTCTGTGGGTTCGGCAATGACGACTTCTATACTAGGGTCCTACGTGGGTTTGGTAGAGGAGATGATTAAGAGGATACATCTAATCATCTCCACCCCTCTTCGTGAGTAGTATACCTGTATGAACTGATTCTTAACTTTCAATCATTATCATTGATGTGATTGACTTCTTTCATGTGTGGACTGGGATGTGCTTGGGCTCGAGAGTTGGAGTCGAATTGTAATTGATAACATAGGTATATGTATGGGCATAAACCTAAGTAGAGTCGGTTGATACTTCAGGTTTGTATCTTTTTTTGTGGTTTATCCTTGGTGGATTCTGGGAGACCTTCAGGGGTCTTGGGGTCCCTACTGAGTATCGTATACTCACCCCGGCCTGGGCTATGCCCGCACTACGTTGTGTTTGATGCAGACGACGGACAACACTGATTGAGTTGGAGACTTGGTGATCCGGACGGTACCCGGAGGTGGACCAATTGGCAGGACATACACGGAGTGGATGGCCTGACCTGAGGTGCTGAGGATAAAATCTGTACCCACCAATGAGGAGGGATTTCAGGAGTATAATTCAGTAGTTACTACATTAATTAACTGCTGTAGTACTTTTTTCAGTTGTACTGTACTTTCAGATGGGTTTGTATATTGTCCCATTTACTTTTCAACGATTACTTTTGTACTCAGTTTATTTAGTGCTTTCTTCACTTGCATACTCTATAGTATTTATTTACTTTTATAAAGGCAATGTGTTCCCTTTTATTGGGATTTACTCCTTTGGTGCTAGTCACTAGCCTCTGGCCTATGGAAGGCGGGCTTGAGGTAGTCATGGCACAGGCCCCAAGGACAGGTTGTGATGGATATTATGAAGAAATGAAAGAGATGATTCATTAGGTGTTTTTATTCATTATTCATACCAAAAAAGGAATCGTTGATTAAGGATAATAATAATAAAAACTAATCAGACCAATTTATTTGATCTTCAGAAAGTTTTAGTTGAAATTGAATATGGTATGTTTGAGATATAGATCACATGTGTTTGATATATTTCATAAAAATTTTCAGATCATATTCCATTAATCTGAATGATATTTATTTCATGATGGATTGTATTACATCATGAGTGCACATCATTGCTCATAAGAATTAATCAAATAAATTCTATGTAGGCCATCAAGACATATATAATATTCAGGAGTGTTCCATACTCAAATCTATAGGTCCACATGGAATGGATGCATGAATCAATTCATGTATATATTATGAATGAATGTAAAGAACTTGATTTTAAGGAGAATTAAAAGAGATGATATATGATAAATAAATATAAAATAGAGTTATAAATCCCTAAATGTATGAGTATTTAAAATAATATTAATTCATTGAGATTTATAAATAAAATGAACTGTGGTTATTCAAATACCACATGCTAATACATGACCAAGCCTTTAAGTGATTTAAAATAGATAACCTAATTTTTTGATGGCTTGAGAATTAGGGGAACCTATTGATATTTTAGAAATTTTAAATACAAAACAATTTTGTAGAATAAATTAAAATTATATTTATGAATCTTTTTTTATGAATATAAAAGGAATATGCAGGTGAAGAAGATTATTTTCGATACTTGACATC
Source organism: Viscum album (assembly GCA_963277665.1). NCBI lineage: Eukaryota > Viridiplantae > Streptophyta > Magnoliopsida > Santalales > Viscaceae > Viscum > Viscum album. The sequence continues at coordinate 427,545,001 of OY728120.1, read as the reverse complement.
ATTTAGTGAACTCACAATGGTTTTTTTGATAATTTTATTATCCAATGAAACATATGTATATTGGAGAGAGAATAAATATGGGTTCTAAAGTCATTCATGATATAGTGAAGACTCTCAAGACCTATACTACTATAGATGTACATAAAAGGTGTATATGTGTAGAACTGTTGATACATCACATCATGGTGGGAGAACATTATCTAGAATTGTTGAAGAAACCTATAATAAGAAGGTGTCTTTATAAATTATAATTTAAAATGGAGATGTAGTTGTAGCTAGGGTGTATAATCAGTTGTAGGAGAAGTTGTGTGGTTGTGGTGTATAAGTAGTTACTACCATAATGAAGTTTAATTGGGATGTTTAACCAATTATAAGAGTTTAGTCGTAGTAGTGGTTTATAACCAATCACTATGGTGTAACTGCTTTAAAATATGTATATAGGATATATAATTTAACTAGTATTAGAGTTTGAATTGATTACAATAATTTGAAATAACAATATACCATAGATCCCCCGTGAGGTACCTAATCAATCCTTGTGTTATACTAATGGTATCATAGAAAAATTCCCTTATGAAATATTAAAAATTTATTGAGGGTAGAATATTTTAATTTAGTAAATAGTTGATGTTTTCCCACAATCAATTTAAGTAACTACCCCAGTTAGAGTAATTGGGTGCTACCCTCTATCTGATCACTTAACCTGAAGGTTATAGATGCATCTACTTTTGGGTATCAACCTAAAATTATAGGTTCTGTTGTAAATAAATAATATAATAGAAATATAGATTTATATGTAAGGACTCAAAATTTCATCTTTATGTACCTATTGAAAAATATATATACAAAGTTAATGAGTCTTCAGATAATAATGGTGACCTAAGACTCATTGAGGAGAATCAATGAATGTAATTTCAAAGTCAAGGAATCCAGAATTTATGTTAAGAGGAGTTAGTTTACAGAAATTAAATGGGTTTATGATGAATTCATTAATGGATATTTTACACTGGTATATAAGATAGTCAGTAATATTTGACAGTTTGGTGAGAATACAGAAGACCTTATCATTGTTAATAAGTACATGAGGAATTTTACAGATTAGATTGACTCTAACATGACATCACCAAAATAAAGGGATATTTTTATGATAGATAAAATCCATAGTATTCTTATATCTTATGATATGAGAAAACAACCAACCTTCAAAAGAAGGAATAGAAAAATATGGTCATTGAAGTGATTAGAAATAGAAAAGATAATGAAGAAATGATAACTGATATAATTGAAGAATATATTGAGTGTGGTGACAGGATTAAGGAGACTATTTCACTAATATCAAGAGGGTTCAAAATGGTAAATAATAATTAAAAGGAAAAAATACTAAAAATGGTGGAATTTTGAGCCAATTTGACACTTTCCCAACTATTTTACTAATAAAAATTCCATTGAATCTGAATATAATTAATACGGTGAGATGCATCAAAAAATGTGTATATGAATAATAGTAATAATTCGAGAAGAAATAAAATGAATAAGATGAGAAAAAATTAGAAAATAAATTTATATTCAAGTAGATATTCAGATTATGAGGTTAATTTAATTGATAATGTTGAAAAGGGTTGCATTCCATAAGTGGTGATGATGATGAAGACTAAAGGACAAAAATGTAATGGAAATTAAAAACTGAGTTGGAATCATGTATTGAGGTGATTATAGAGCTATAGTGTAATTATTTAAAAAAATTAGAAAAATTACCCTATTATATAAAAGGATGATAAAATAAATACGGATAGAGTCTATGTTGATCATATTATAACAAACATGGTGGTGGATGAGAAAGAAAAGGTTGCATGTGATGTTGAAGAAAATCTTTCTGAAAGTGAAAAAGAACTGGTCAAGGAGTAATACATTAGTCTTGTTGTTCAAAATGTGTTGATCAAAATGATATAAGTCTACTCAAAACCTACTAATATTAAGGGATAATATTCTCAAGTTGGAAATATGAAGTGTTTTAATAATAAGTTAAAATATTTACCTAAAACATCATATTTTAAATTGGGTATCTATAATAATAAAGTTGAAAATTAAATGAAAAAAATTTAGACAATGAATAATCATTAGACACAATCTTTTCCATAAAAGGGATAAAAGATTATAAAATTGAAACTCCCCCTAAAAAAATAAGGATTACACTAAATTACAACAAAAATAACATAATTCAATAAAGATGAGGAATCTATCAATATGGTCAATGATTCAAGGGATTTGTTGGCGTTATGGAAGGTATGGACATGATGATTTATTATTGTGGTATAATATGAATTTTATAGGTAATATTCATGAACCAAGGTAAGGTTTGGTGAGAGAACTATGAAAAAAATTTATATAAATTATGTTGGGTTGGGAAAAAAAATCTATCCACCAAAAAAATATTTTTCTCTTTAGAAGGTGTGAGTGGAAAATGATTAAAGGAGGGTCTCTAATTGTAAAATAATTTATAAAATTAAAAAAAATATCCATGAAACATTATCTATTTCAAGAATACATGTGATAAGCCCAATGAAGCTATGAATTCTATGAAATATTATTTATAGATCAATATAGACTAGTTTAAAATGGCCAATAGAATTAATAATGATGTTATGAATGCTAAATAAAATAGAAAATAAGTGGTTAAGTATTAATTTGCTGTTATTTATGGTATTTTTTTCAAAAATATCAATTTGAAAATTATGGAAAGTTATGAAAATGGTATGGAAAATTTTGGATTTGTACAAATGATTAAATTACAATCCTATTAGTCCACGAATATATAATAAAATTCATATCTAAAGTAATAGTCAATGGAGTTTCCATAAATTCTGATGTGGAGAAAAATTATTCCCAAAAGAAAATAGCTCAAAACGAAATTTTGTGCATATTGTTTTTGAAGAATAAGATAGAAGGAAAAAAATTATAAAGGAAGGACTAAGAAGTCTAGGGTAAGAGGAAACTCTCAGCCTTAATGTTACTTATATGTAACTAAGAGGCCTCACCATATTCCTTATTATTATTCAATATTTTTGGCTAAATAATTGCTAATTGGAGAATTATAATGAGTTATTTATATATAGGTAAAAAATTTAATCCATTATTTATGGTGTATTTCATCTACCATAGAGAGGAGAAGTTGAGTTAATCCATTAAGGGAGATAAATTATGATACAAATTAACATGTATTGAATCTAGAAATTCAATATTGCTATGAAAAAAATAAAGAAAATGGTTTCCCAATTACACTTTAAACCTCTAATATTATTTATATCAAACATAGATAAAAATGGGGAGTGTTGTTTGATGATATTATTAGACAAATGGGGATGGAGATGTCTTATAAATGAACTACTTTGATGGTTTTGATATTTATTTGTAGGTGATTTATTTTATTTCTTGAAATCATTGTGATACGACTTAAAAAATGAGTTCTGATCATAAAATCACATGTTGATTAGTATAAGGACAACATTGATCAACTTGGTTTTAGTATCTTGTATTCTATAAATATTTTTCAAATGCAGACAAAGTGTTTTCTGGAAAAAGGCTCATTGATAATATAAACATGTAGTATCATCCTCCTCTCAAGTGGGTATAGGTTGTTTTTTTTGATACAAAACCAAAGTAGAGAATGGAATGTCAATGTGCCTTGAATGATTTTAAATGTTGTTAGAAGAACCGTTATATTGACATTTTCATTTATTTTTAGTAAATTGGTGAATAAAATATCCACGAAGATACAAATATTGACTTTGGTGGGTTTAGATATGCGTATTCACTTGGGTGTATATTGGTATTGCCAAAAAATTCAATGGGGAAGTTTGAAGTTCCAATGATAGAGTTTAATTTGTTATCAATCACTCAATATATGTTTGGTGAAGAAATGAGGTGATGATTGTTAGATTATTGTTATGGATTCATGAGTCATAATTTCATGTGTGCTTGATAAATCATCCAATTCCATATGTTTTTTTGAGGATACAACATGAAGAGATTATGCTAGAAGGACATGATATTGATTGAAGAAGTACTGAGGTGTTTTTGAGTTGAAATGAGTCATTTTGTAAAGGTACCATTAAGTTTTAAAGGCTATATAAAGGTTTTTTATTTGCAGAGTAAAGGATACATAGAAATTGAATGTGTTATGTAAAGGTAGGATTAAAAAATAAGTGGACTACACTAGGCTTAGAAGATATTTTCAATATATGAATATTGGTAAACTCATACCTATGTAATGATACTCTAAATAATATCTAACTATGTAAAGTTTCATTGGAACTCTATAAATGTATTAATTGATTTCCATGGATGCATAATGGTAATCTGAATGTTCTTTAGGATATGGAATGTTACTGAGTACCTTCAAAAATGAATTTTGGACTAAAACTGACTTATTTAAATGTAATTCCGAAAACTATGAATCAACATATATGTAGTTAGTAATAATAGGCACTACTTAATGTAATGATTCATTTAATCAAGGTAGAGTGTTCCTTGGATAGTTTATGTAAATTGTTAATGGTTTGTTCGTATAGTCCTTCCACTTATCATATTCAGGAGTTTGTTTATGTGATCAATCAACTAACCATAATAGATTCATCTAGTGGTCAATCCACATGGTTGATCAACTAAATTAAGTCACTTTGTATGGTCACTTTCCATAAGGTTGATCTAGATTGTGGTAGATCATGTACCTATAGAATTTTTAAGTAAGTATACTTGGTGAAATATGGTCTTACATATTTTGGATATTCTAATGAAATGAATCAGATTATGCTTTATTTTTTGTTCTTCATCATTTATAAATCCCAAGTTTATTAAGATTAAGTTCAAGAATCAAATAATCAAAATAGTGGAGGAACTTTGTTATTGATGATGTTTAAATCAAAACTGAATCTTTTCTGTTTTATGAATAGATCATAAGTGTTTGAGCTATAACATAATATGGATCATAAGTATTTGTACTGAATCATATTTCTTAGAAGATTTATCAATTTAATTAATGTGAATACACCTTTTTATATATGCCTTTATCATATGAATATTAGATAAGCCTTCGACACTTATACAATATTTATGAGTCTTTTATACCTCAAGATGGTGGTTCATGTGGTAGAGATGCATGATTCCATGAATGTGGAATTTATAAATGAGTTTAAGTAAGTGGATGTATTAGATAATTAAAAGATATGAGATGTGATATTTAAATATCACATGGCGTTATAAATAAAGAAATGAATGTGGATTTCAATGAAGATTATTTACATGATATTTATGAATAAGATGAGATGAAGTAATTTAAATACCACATTATAATAAATGGATGAGTGTTCAGGTGATTTAAAAAAAATAAAACCTAATGATTTTATGGCCAAATACAAATAATGATTACCTTCCAAGATTCAAGGAATACTATAAATGAAACAATATCAAAGAGAAAGTGAGAAATTAAATTCAAAATATTATTATTTTATAATATAAAAGGACACTACATAAAAAGAATAATGTGTTGGATAATTGATATCTATGTGTGAACTCACAAATCACTATAGGGGAATCATGAGATCTGGTACAATGTCTATATTAAGGAGAGAGAAATGGGGGATGACCCAAATTTTTTAATATAGGGTGTTGTTTTTCAAGAACATATGTTATACTAATGTTTATAAAATGTGTATTAATATAAATCGACTAATTCTTTTTCTCATAAAGTATAATCAATATCTAGTGGTGATGATGTATCCTAATGTAAGAAGGTGGCATTTCTACTTAAGGATTAATATAGGAGAAGAAGTTGTGATTGGGTTGTATAATTAGTTTCAGGTACAATTAGGTAGTTGGCCTCTATAACCAATTATTATTTTGAAGAAGTGTAATTGGGGTGTATAAAAAATTACAGGATAGAATGTTTTTTGGGTTGTATAACTAATCACTACAGTGTTACTACTTTGAAATAGTGGAGAATCCATTTTCAGGAATCTAATAAACTTAGAAAGTAGTAGTTCTTTTAGTCAAACCATGTATATTCTTGTATTATTGTTTTCATTATTTACCACTATAATAAGGAGAGGTTGAGATTTACAATATATATTTGATCTATGATTTAGTTGATATGAAAGGTTTAATGGAAAAGAATTGTTATTAAAAAAAGAGTGTACTAATGATTCTACCCCCTCTCACTAGTACCTAATCGGTTATTGGGATATTTAAAAACCATCCTTACCAAGCCTACCTTATAAAAAAATCATGAAATACCCATCATTAAAAAGTGATTAAACTATGTTCTAGAGTAATCAAAACTCAAATCCCATGGTAGTTAAAAAAATAATCACAGGATAAGAAAATGAACAAATGAGGAGGATGAAGAAATGATTACCCTTAACTTTTTCCATGAGAAACACCAGAACTACACCAGAATACAGGGGAACCATACGTGGAAGAGAAGGGAGGAAAGGGTTATCATCCATCTATTCTGTACATCTAGGATAAGGGAAACTTGGGGGGGTTAAAATGAACCACCTAAAAGTGATAAAAACCCCTATGAAAAATAAATACTATAACAACAAGGTACTAGTTGGGACAACATTTTAAAACTAGTGCCTTACTAAATGTATGCTAGAATTATGTTGATCTTCCATTGGAAAAAATAGTTGTACCATTACATTGGTTTCACCACCAGGTACCTGAAAGTTGTCTAACGGGTATCAGGTCGCTACTAAAAACTATCTTTATTTATCCTTTAACATCAAACTACCCAATAATTACATTTTGGTATTTTAGATAAGAGTATTCACATATAAACAATCCATTTATATAATTAAAACATATCCAAAACTTCTTCCACTTAATTTAAATTCAATATATCAAATTCACCCTCACAAAAAAATTCCAGGAGTCAAAATTTCCTTTAATTTGATTGGAAGACAAAGAAGAATATTATTTCAAAATATGGTAACATCAAATCCAAAAAAAATTTACGAAATTAAATCTTATAAATCCTTAAAATTAGAAAATTAAATATCACTCACTCACAAAATTCAATCCCATAAATATTTTTATTGAAAAAATAAATCTTACACATCATGTGAAATTATTAAACGAACTTGAAATATATTTTTATATACTATCTATTGACATTAATACTAAATAAATTATAGTTCAACCAAATGCGACTACATTCAATGGGATTCAATATCATTCAACCATCATGAATTTAGTTTAAACCTCGTACAAAATCATTGCATGGTTATTCAATCTCAAGTATAATATTTTTCATGTGTTTCAATGTCTCACAATAACTATATTTCCATTTCAATGTCACACAATACGTTAAAAATATTTCTTAAACATAAAACACATTTTGTGAAATTATTTTTTTACATAACTCCTATATAATTATTTTAAGGTATTTTATTTAGTTCAAATCACTTCTTATAATTTTCAAATATTTCTACCAACATCTATAGAATTATTAAAAAAACAAAATATATGGAGACTTCCTAGTTAATATATTAACATGGTATTTACAATATTTAATAATCATCAAAACATGGCCTCAATAGCCACCCTATTTGAGTTGTTTTACTGACAAGTAATTCATTAACACATCCATCTTGAAAATATCTTCACTTATTTAATGAATAATTAATAATGTAATACCACCTAATATAAAAAGTTATATTAGTTGAAACATTATGGCTAATATGAAAACATCTAATCACATTTCTAAAATTATTTTTCATTCGGTATAAAATTTCAATAAATTCACTCTAAGACTGTGTGAGAAAAATATTTGTAGATAATAGGATTCAAATAAATATATCTCAATGTTTTCTATAATAAATAATTAACCCTTAATTTAAATTTTTAAACTTTTCAATACTTGAGTAAATAACTTTATGATAGTAGTACCCTACCTCAATATACATGGCTAAAATACCATTTTATATTCTCTACAAACACATTAAAACTTTTTACAACTACACTTACTAAAATTATAGATTTAGTCTTTTAGTAATTATAAATTTTTTTTGAACATGAAAATAATTAAGACCTTTGTTAGACTAGTACATTCTTATGTTATGAACAATAGTTAAACTAAAATTTAAACAACATCAAAAGCATAAGCCACTAAGGATGTGTGGGGACCACCAGGGTCATAAAATTGATGTTTGTAGATGACTATAATCGAGATCTATTGAAATATACATATTTCAGTGCCTAAATTATATATCTATAATGATGGGGGATATCACCAATCTCACCAATCCGGGATCAATACCCAACTACACAAAGACCTCCTTTAATAGGATAGGGCTTGGAGATCATCCATGAGAAGGAATATCACATACCTGGGAGGAATTATCCTAATTTACCTATACACATTCACACATATCCAAGCCCAATGAATTGTAAAATATAAATAAAATTGATAACAATGCATGTATACATCTATAATTGCACAAATAGAGTATGATATAATGTACTAGAAATCATATAATGGGGCCAAATGACCACCTAAAAACAGGAAGGTAATGTTGAACCAGCTTAGAAGGAGAGGACTGTGGTCAAATGAAAAATCAGTATTCACCTCGGTATTTTTTGGAAAAACTCAACTCCACCTACTCTTCTCCCTCTAACGACATTGAAAAAAGGGTTGTTGTCTCCCAAATATAATACATGTGTGGGTAGAGTCGATGTAGGGATTACTATTAAAATACCTATTAAGCCATCCTAAACCCACCAAGAATAAAGCATCATGTGTACTAAACTCATCAAAAATAGGAATGTGAAAGAATATATGATACATAACAATAAACAAGGATAACCCATAAATATTCATATATGAATCTTAGTACCAAAAGGACTAAATCACTACCATCCATAAATCCACTACATGAATTCATGTTAATGCTCGTCCTAGATGAACCACACCCCCGATATATATTAAATATGATGAAACTCATCATATATTTCATGATCATCGGGTATATCCAAGAAAAATAAAGAATGATACTGAGAGAGATTATTCAGGAATCACACTCAATTGGATTACACCTAATCATAAAGATCAGATCCTGATGCATGAATTGGGGGATAATTCCTAGAGATCCTTGGTGGGACACCATACCATACTGTAAAAATACTAATAAATATGGTATTAGAGCCCATAATGTATTTTTCACTCTAATTCCTCCAACCCTATCATATGAAACATTGAGTAAATGAGGATATATCCAAACCTCATAGATAGACACATGATCTATTTCACTGAAGGTCTGTCAAAGTGGATTGAGATGACTCGCTCCAAAATAAGGGAACTCACCCACACTACACTGATAATGAAAAAGTTGCAGAGGTTTCAATCATTACAATGAAAACAGGATATTGCACCAAACCCTCCTATGAATGGAGCAACAGAAAACACTCATCTGACATAGGTCCAAGGAAGCTTACACAATCTCACAACGATGATTATATCAGAAGAAAGAAAAATCCAACCTATTCTAAAAGGAGCACATGGTGTGTCACTAGGGGTTCATGGAATGTATCACTGAGCATAGAAATGTCTTTATCTTTCACTCACATGGAATGAACTTTTCCACAATACAAAAGTTTTCCATTGAGGTACATGACATGTATATTTATCCATATCCCTTGGCATGTCATTCTGCTCGTTCCTGTGTACACCAGGTCATGTACACATTCCAGTTCATGTCTGAGTACACGACTATAACCATGTACTCTAGCCTACATGTGTACTTTCTATGAAAATAGTTTTTTGGTCCACATGTCCATATGTGCTTGTATACCCATGTTCATGCCAAGCTGGTTAGCTAACTTGCACATGAATTGTGAAATGTGTCAAACAATGTGTAATACCAACACGACATGGGTTCTTCCTGACTACACACTATATAATTGGGTTTTTTCTAAAACCCATAGTATTCCAACATGTCTTCACCCATGCCTATCTATTTTTAGGGATCTACCAAATAAATCATCAAAGAATATGGATATTGATCCACCTGAGTTTTCCTATCATCATTGATTTGATTACATCCATTCCTACTACTTGGAAATCTACCTTCATCACACATCTCCACAATTGCAGGCCAAAATTGAACTGGCTGGTCTCCATTCCGTCTTTGATCTCCCACCATTTTCATGGACCACAATGATATCATATATCTCAAAGATGGTTCCATGGAAATGATTTGTTATTCTAAATATTGAATGCATATAATCCATTTCTAGGTATGCATTGAATTTCCAGACGAATGAAATATTGATGATGATCACAAATGGAATGGAGGGATAAAACTTCAAAACACAAGATCAAAAATAAACCTCGACAATTTTCTTGGATTGTATTGGATCTGTTTCTATTATAATGATGTATGGATATCAATAATTAATAACAAAAAAAATAATTATCCTTCAAATCCTGGATAAAAAAACAGATACCCAAAAAAACAATAGATCCATCAATCAATCCATTATTTGATTGAGTAACATTTATCATGGGATAAGAAAAATGTGAAAAATCCCCAAAAAACATCTTACTTGGTGTTTAGATCGATCATTAATGATGAATTTTTCCACACAACCATTGTTGGTGAGATCCTTGAGCTTTTTTTGGTATAGGATCTTTGATCTTGTTTTGATCTAGTGTCGTATGCCAATAATCCTCCCTAATGGATCCTATCAATGCCTAGGTTATGTGGCTAACCCAAGGTATTTTGGAATATATGTCTCAAAATTAAGGATTTTACATCACTGTGTTGAAATTAATTAAATAATTAATTAAAAATATTATATTATTTTTTGTGTCTGTGATAGCACATTACCGAAACACTAGATTATGGAAATGATTATTTCCTGTATAGGGTAAAATTCATGTTATAAACTAAATGGTGGTCTCAAATTTATGATTTGAGACTCTTTTTGTGTGTTATTCTACATTTTTATGTAAACTATGTAGTTGATATTAATATGTTTAATCTCTTTAAAATGTCAATTTTGGGATCATCAGGCATTAGAATCTCAAGGAGTCTTAGAAACTAGGTCCCAAAATACTCCTTGAAATATTCCAATGTCATAAATGGAAAAAATAGAGACATTAAAATTTTCACCTTATCAAGGATTTTCATCACCAAAAGGATCAAACAATGAAAAATGGTAGAGATTATAAGAACTAAACTAGGCCCCCCACTCTCATAAGGTCCCTCAATGGTTTCATGGGAATACAAAAAACAAGCACCCAAGGAAAACAATATCCCATGAAGGTTCACTCCTTGATAGTAATCAATATAGTTGGCTACATGAAAAATGAAACTCCACTCTCATGGCCTAGCTTACCCAGGTCGATATCATTCAATGAGTCGTGCACAAAATTCCTCAGCTACAACCTGTAGAGTCCACCAAACAACCAAAAAAACTATGGTTAGGGAGTTATGTGGTAGACCACCTCAATACCTCGACATGGAATCTGGAAAAGGAAAGGGCCTATGAAACCTATATATTGTGGAACACTCTACTCTCAAAATCCAAATGCCTATTGCATTGGTCTGAAAAGATCTCAGGGCGTCTCTAGGTAGTCCCTATCCACAGCCGGATGAACATCATGAAAGTTCCCAATTAGAGTATTGTATCACAAATGGGGGAGGGGTGAATCTGGGATACTCTTTTTCTTTTATGTTTTATATTGATTGAAACAACCTTCACATCCTATTAAGAGTTTCAATTAACTACTGAGAAACAAATCAATAAACATCCAAAGAAACACAAATATTTACAAGGATCACTGTTAAATAATAGTTTCTACATCCATCGGATGGTTTGGAAATTATCCAATACCATACAGTCCACTAGAAATAAATTTTTAGATTATAATGAGTAGGATGTTCCCTTTCACTCGTCTATCACTATGAAACAACAAAACTAGTGAATGTTAACCCTCTTGCAAAAATATGTTAATATAATTGTTTTGTAACACCTCATGTTACCTGTTATTCATATCAATTATAAAAATGTATTCAATTGAAATAAAATTAATCAATTACTTACCTAGAAGAAAGGTAAGAACCACCTGGACTTTGTTACGAAACCCTGAGTCCAATTTTTTCAAAATACGATTCCTCCGAGTCTTATTCTTACAAAATTATAATCCCAATCCGATTTTCTGATAGAAAACAATATAGTAGAATTATTAACACTTTAATTCCTAAATACAGTTGTCAAGATGAATATAATTTAAAAGAATCGACACCTATCGAAAACTACTGTCAGCCCAAATGGAATTGATCTATTCTTCTCTCTAGAAACCTTGAGCTACTCTCTCTTCTACAATGAATAGTGAAAGATAGTAAAAGTACAAAGTACTTTTTCGTTTTATAGGTAACCCAAAAAAAGGTTTGTAGGGAATCCCAAGACTTTTTCCCACTCAACTAGATTCACCCAAAATTCAATTTCCCCTAAAATCTCAGAATTCATTTATACTTTTACAAACCTTTTAAATTCATCATGACGATTCCAAAATCTACACCTATTATTCATTACAATCCCAGTTCAATTACCGAGAAAGATTTTAATTGTAAGGAATACATGGGTCCAGTAAACTATGTTTGATTCCTCATGCTGTTAGCTGAATACGATTCTCAGAACCAATTTGAATCAAAATCGTGTATATTAATGTTCTGATGCCCCTCAACAAATCATTCAGAAATCAATTTTTCTTTAATTTTCTCTTAATCCTCTTCAGAAACATCACTTCATTAAAAAACCTATTCTTGAATAATGACTATCTACATGAATTTGAAATCATTGAGGATCAACTTTAGCATTGTCTGGCATCAATTGGAATGTATTGTAACTTTACATTCATTCCTACTTCTTTATTTTCATCTCCACCCTGGAATGATATTTCCTGAATACAAATAGTTTAGATACGATCATCCTGAATATGATCATTCTGGTTACGATCATTGTGTATATGATCATTTCTGGTTATGATTATTCTAGTTACGATCAATCTGGTTGCAATCATTCCACATACAATTGTTGGTTATGATCATTCTGGTTACGATTGCTGCTTACGATTGATGGGTACGATAATTTCATTGTACGAACACTAGGTATAACCAAATACAATTTGAAAACAATTTTTTTTTATCAGTACCATATCTTCCCTTTTCTTCTACCCAAACATGATAAATTACATTCTAAATATGATTCTTTTTTGATCAGTTTCACTTTTCAATCGTCACCACCTTCCATCGGCACCACCTTTCACCCACACCACTTTTCATCCGAACCATCTTCCATTGGTTCCACCTTTCATTAGAATCACTTTTTCATCAGCACCATCTATTCAACCTGAATCATATATTCCATCGGTACCACTTGAATAAATGTATGCACCTCCACTTCAATCTGGATATGATTGTTTCAAAAAATAATCATCACTACCTCTTTAATCTGGGTACGATTGTTTGGAAAAACATTCAGAACCACCTCTTCAATATGGATATTATTTTTTTGAAAAAAAATACTACGACTTATTACTTTCTACCATACGGATACCATAAATCTGAATACGATTCTTTATTCATTTTTTTGGAAAACAATCGATATGACTTATTTCTATCTTCCATCCAAATATGATAAATATAAAAACTATAGTTTTCTAATTGATACATCTCTTCCACTACCCCTTTCTGGTATCAATATTTCATCACAAGTTCTCAATTTAACTCATGATTTATATTAAATGAAAATCAGAAAAGCATCGTCATAATTACATCAAAAAGTATCATTACATTCCATTTACTCTACTTTCTTTCTTTCCTGTCATTCTCATTCTATGAACAATCACTCTGAATACATAAGTCCAATTTATAGAAAACATGGGTCCAATTATTTTCCAAAAAAACCCAAATTTGTTTTTTCACAAAATAAATTGAAATGATTTCCTTTCTTCAAAACCATCATTGACAACAAAATTAAGCACTTGAATACAAAAAACCTTCACCATCAGCTTGGTCCTAACAATCTACCCCTTTGGATTTTGTTTTCAACCAAGTTTCATAAATAAATAAACTTTTTAACATGAAGAAATTTATTACATATCAACAATTCCAAGCTTCCATGAGCTAAATCGTTATAGGAAACAAGAATCCTTAATAGAAAAACCATGCTATCCAAAAATAGAGATAATGATCACCTCTTTATTTTCTTCATTCTTCTTGAAAAACAAATAAATTTCTTTTCCTGTAACCACTCTAACTAAATGTTAGAATATTTCAATCACAAAAACAATGATGAATTCATAGCTTACCCCCAACTAACCCTTTTATGCAACAGATTTATGAAACAAAAAATTTATCCCCCTTGAATAAACAATTCAAAGATAAGATGAGAGTGGGGAATGATACACATACCTCAACCATGAAGAGGAAGAGGTTAGACACCCATGTTCAACCTCATTTTTTAGAATGATTCCTTCGATAACGGTTTTGTGACATTATTAACAATTTGTTCCGATGTTGGAACATACTCTAGATTCAATTCATTTTTCTCCACATGTTTTATGAGGAAATGATATCTGATATCAATATGTTTTTAATTTGAATGTTGCACTATATTACTAGTGAGATTCATTGTACTTTGATTTTCACAACACAAGAGAATGGGTAACTTCACTTCCATAAGTAAATATTCAAATTGGGTTTCCATCCACCTAAGCAAAGTGGCGGCTTTAGTAGCTGCAACATAATCAGCTTCACCCATACTGAGAGTTACTTAATTTTGTTTCTTTGAATTATTACATACACAATTCATTCCCAGAATGAATACCCCACATGATGTGGATCTTCTATCATCAATTTTTCCTACACAGTCTTCATCTAAATATCAAAACAATTCAATACAATTTGTGTTATCATATTTTATTCCAAAGTTCGTTTTTTCCATTGATGTATCTGAGAATTATTTTTCTAGTGAGTAAATGTTTTTCTATTGGATCACCTTGAAATCCTGCACATAAGGTAATAACCTAAACAATGCCGAGTCATGAGGCGGTCAAATATAATAGGCTTCCAATCATTTTCTAATACACTTTTTGATAAATTTCTTTTACTTCTCTATATTTACTCATATTTTTTTCAACTGAAATGGGTGAGGAAAGCGGTTTTGAATTTTCCATGAAAAACCTCTTGATAAGTTCTTTTTCATACTTTTTATTGGAGAGGAAAATGTATTCTTTCTATTCTTGGATTTTTAACCCAATAAATTATTTCATTTCTCCCTTCGTGGACCTTTAAAATACATTCTTCATTTCTTAAAAAAACCTTTTAGATATTCATTTATCATTCTATGAAATAATAATATCATCAATATAAACAATTACAATGAGGGAATAGTATAGACTTTCTCTGATGTAAATATTGTTATCCACTCTTCCGTTGTTAGAATTCAGCTTTCTTAAGAATGTATCTATTTTGAAATTACATGCAATAAAATCTTGTTTTAGGCCATACAAATCCTTTTTCAATTGGAAAACATAGCCTTCATATTAACTAATAAAAAATCCACAAGGTTTTTCAATATAAACCTCTTTCCCAAGATCTCCATTTAGGAATGAAAATTTAACAACCATTTGAAAAATCATATATACTCATTGTGAAACAATAGCAAGAAAGAATTAGATTGTTTCAAGTATTTCCACTGAAGAAAATGTTTCATCAAAATCCATACCCTCAATCTGTGAATTCCCTTTTCAAACAAATATTTCATGGTTTCATATAACATCGCCTTTTTCATTTAGTTTGTTCTGGAAAACCCATTTTCTTCCAATGATGTCTTTTAAGGCCTTGGTTTGAGTTCCCATGTATTATTGTTTTTCAATCTGATCCAATTCTTTATTAATGGCTTGAAGCCATTCTGGATGCTCAAAAGCTTCATTCCCATCATTTGGTTCCACTTTTGAATACAATGAAGTATGTGTAATGGAATTGATTATTATTCTTGTTTGAACCATCTAATGTTGATCACCAATTATATTTTATACTTCCATATGTTTCCTCATCCTTGTATAATATTTTTGATTTTTTTCCTCATCATTGGAAATAGTTGAGTCCAATTCATCACCTTTATTACGATTACAATCATTTGTATCCATCAAAATTAACCTCTTCAAATTGCATAACTTCATTGTATACCTGAACATGTTTCTCATTCTAAGATACTTCAATCACTTTAGAATCGACTGAATAATCAATTCATTTTGTTTCTTTTTTGAAGAATATGTACCCACTTCCTCCCAAATAATATCCAAGAAAGATTCTATCCTCACCTTTCTGCTTAAGCTTACCGTAGTTTCCACCATTATTCTTTATAATATAGGGGCTCCAAAAATATCTAATGTTATTCAAACTTAGTGTTTTTTCATAAAATAATTCATAAATATTCATACCTTTTTGAGTCATATAGAAACACTGACTCTAAATATAAATAGAAATACTCATTGCTTGCCTAAAAAATTAATGAGAAATGTCATGCTCAAGTAACATGGTTCTTCACATTTCCACCAGGCTTCTATTATTTCATTCGGGAACCCCATATTGTTGGGGAGTGTATGGAGAGAAATACTCATTCAAAATTCCATGCTTCTCAAGATAGTATTCAAACTCCTCACTTTTGTATTCACCACCATTATCAGTGCCCATCTTCTTCATAGAATACTCACAATCTTTCTCAAAATTTCTTATAAAACTTTTGAACATTTTCAAAGAATTTAATTTTTGTTTCATGTACATAACACAAGTAATGTGATTAAAATCCTCAATGAAAGTAAGGAATTACTTATCACGATGATTTGACTATTTTCTCATTGGCCACATGTATCATAATGGATCAGTTCATACAGTGTTTTTGAAAAAATATCAATATTATTATGCACGACATTTGTAAACTTTTTCTTTCGAAAGATAATGTAACAATGATTTCATATTCTTGAAAAATCAAGAATGTCTCGAACACTATCTATTTTATATAACTTTCTCATTTTTATTTTACATATATATCCAAGCCTTTTATGCCACAACTGATTCTCTTCCATGATACACATGTAAGAACCATTTTGTGAATCACCAATATGAAACAAACTTCCATCCATACATTGGAATCTTGTAACAATCATTCCATATTATTCACTCGTTACAACAAATCCATCTTTCTGGATGATAAACTTGTTACACTCATCTCACAATTGTGAAACACATTGCAAAGTTTGGTTCAGCCAATTAATATACAATGTTCTCTATGATTTCATATTTTCTTTTCCAATAATGGCAGACCCAACACCTTTTATTTTCAATGATTCATCACTGCCAAATGTCACTATGAATTTGTTAAAATATTTCACATCCTTCAAAAATTTCAAGTCTCCTATCATGTGGGAGGAACACCCACTATCCATTATCCAGGGTCATTCTCATTTTATGACTTTCAATGCAGTTTCACTAACTAGATCCATTTATCAGTTCTTTTCATTTTTCTCCTTCGAATTGTGAGAATTGGGAATCTTTTGACGAGCTGGTATCAAAACATGATATCCTTTTGTAAGGTTTCTAGGTTGTTCACATCTTTAACAAATAATTTCCACGGGTTGGAACCTATTTTCATTGTTTTATACATGCTTTTTAGATTTCATCATGAAAACATTATCATTATTCATTCATTGAAGAGATTGACTCCCCCTCAATATCTGCCTTCCATAACTTGTGGGAAAATAGAAATTTTTTTCATTAAACTAACAGATATTTATTGTGTGTCTAAATCCACCACAATACCAGTAATGCCTATAGAAAGATTTTTTGCCTTTGAAACCACCATATTGATCATAATTGTGAAAATACATCTCAACCATATTTTTCACATTAAATTGGATTATTATTATTATTTTTATCCTAAGGGGATTATAGATATTTGAATCCATTCTAGATCTAGATGAAACCATTTTAGACTCAGGATGTTTTGCAACTTCTAAATTCTTCACTTTGAGCACCTACATACCTTTCTCATCATTATTAATTTATAACATAGTTATGTTCCTCATATAACCCTTTGAATGTATGTTTTATTAAAACTAATCTTGTTTATCATTATGAGAACATTCACTAACATCAATGATAGTGTTGGGAATGGTAGACTTCTCTTTTCAGCTTTAGGGAGTTTTATTGGAAATGTTCAAACTCTTCTTCTTTTTCTATCATCTTTACTTCCAGATGCACATTACGATTCTTTTAATCTTCAAAGGACTTCTTCAAATCATCAATCTCTTCAACCAACTTTTCTTTATCACAAAAAAAAATTCTTAGTTTCTTTATCATTCATCTTCCAACTATTTTTTTATGCCTTCTAATCTTTCTCATCCATTCTTTCAACCCTTCTTTGAAATGCATTTCAAGTAGAGTTTTGTCTTCTTCAAAACTACTAATCCCTAATTCTTCATCATTCACTGTTGAAATGATTGTATTTTCATTACCATAATAAATGTATTTTTCAGATTCAGCATTACCATCTTCTTCTTCATCATATTTGAACCATAAACTTCTTCTTTTTTAATTTAATAATTCCATTTAATTTCATTTTTCTGCCTTTTTCTTCCACAATCTTCCTGTCTTTATATTTTTAATACCACTTTCACTACAACATAACAGGGCAAGGGAAGCACTGCCCTTTATCAGCACTAAATAGAAAGTGCTGATAAATTGGTATGCCTTTATCAGCGCTATCTAAAAGTGCTGATAAAGGTATCTCTATATTAGTGCTAAAAAAGCACTGATTATTGAATGTTTTATGAGTGCTTTTATTTTAGAACTGATAAAACATACTATTATCAGCGCTTTTAATGAGCGCTGATAAAGGTTCCATCAGTTTTTATTTAATAACCCTAACAGGCCATCCTCGCTCGCACGCGGTCAAGCTTTCGCGGAAGCTGAACCAGGTCCCTCGCCGTCGTGACCTTGTCCTCATCCTCCTCCTCCTCCTCCTCCTTCCTCCTCCTCCTCCGCCACCGCCGCCGCCTTCGCCCCCGCCCCGCTGCCGTGACTCCTGCTGCCTCTACTGCCTCCACCCATGCTGTCGTGACCACTGCTGCCTCTGCCACTGTCGTCGCATCTGCCTCTGCCGCTGCCACCACCTTTTCCGCCACCACTGCCTCCTCCTCCGGCGCTGCCTATGCCGCCACCGCTACCATTATTGATATTCATTTTCAGGTAATTTATTTCTCCCACTTGAATTGAACGTGTGAAATCCTTATTTAAGGTGTTATTGCAATAGTAAAAGGATTATATAGTTGACAATCGTTTTGGATTCATGGTTCCAAACATATTATAGAATTATGGAGGAGTACTAGAGACCTGTGTGTTTGTTTTAGCCATTAAACATTAAGTTATAGAAAGAGATGGTGCGGTTGATCTATAAGAATTCAATCATTACACAGAGTCATAATAAATTCAATATGAACCACTGGAATCAACTTCTGGTGTTTTAGGTTAGTGATTATGTCTTTATCGTAGATTCACATCACATGGGACATCCGAAACTAGGTTATCAATGTCTGTTTGCACCGAGTAATGGGATAAACCTAATGATTTTTGATCACTAGGGAGTATTTCTTATTGGTTTCAGTTACCATCTGGTTTAATAGCAATACATGAAGTCTTTAATATTTTCTATTTGAGTAGGTATATACTAGATCATTTACATGTGATTAGATGGGGGATGTTGATCTTGATCCCGATAATACTTTGGTTCCCATGCCAATTCAGATTATGAATCTGGAGTATAAGGTACTACATGATTAAATGATCCCGAGTCTAGTTAATGTGGCAGTTTAGACAATATATCCATGATACATGGGGGAATGACTCGTTGATGAGGTAGTAGTGTCCTTCTTCATTAAAGGATACATGATCTTGAGGGATTTCATGGGGAAAATCATTTATGATCGGGAGATTATAAAGTCTCATTACATTTTAGGTGAGGTATGTTTTAACATTCATTTGGATTTTTTTTTGTTGAGGAATGCTGAGAAAGGATTTGGAGGACACCTATATTGGTAAATTTAGTGATCTTTAGGAAATTTTTAAAAACAAAACATCATTTTTTACTTTATTCTAAAAAATTAAATTACGTGCAAATGGAGTACATGACATGTAATGACCGCCAAAAATGGAAAATTAATTTGATGCAAAATGTGAAAATTTTACAAACTTTGTAATGGATACATATCATTTAAATAAAAAATATAATGTTTTAAATAAAAAGTGACTTTTTTAGTCAAAATGAGCACAGGACGTGTAAATGTATTACATGTAGTGTCAATGTCACATAAAAGGTTTTTTGGGATCCATAGAGTTCTTAAGGCTTCATATTTTTTACAAAATTATCCTCTTGGATAGATCTTTATCCCGATGATATTTTGGGTAACTCCCTCCCATCTAGTTCACATTGTTCTATGCTTGATCACAATTATGGTTGGATTTCTTTTCTTGAGTTATATATGTTATCCTTCTGATTCCTATTTTGATTTGTTTGCACCTATGGTTTGGATAAAAATTAGTGATCAGATTGTGATTTCTATCTCATAAATTTAAATTTATTTGCATGCATTGTCTTTTGGGGTTTGTGGGATGAGGTAAATAGTGTACTTGGTTTTAGATTATTTTATTCTCATGGGTTTCCCCTATTTTATGTTTTCTTTTTCGTTGGAAATCTCCTCTTCTGTGCTCCTCTCCTTTGCCACGAATGCACCTCTGTCGTGTTCTTAACGACACCTTCACGTTGAGTTTTCTTTTATTACTCATCGGTTTCCTCTTGTTCACATGTTATTACTGTTTGATATTGATGTCTATAATGTGAAATGTATGGGCTAAACACCCCGCTGAAAATTGTGGCCATTGGTGGTCCCTGTTTGTGCACTAAATGAATTGAATGTTGGTTGATTCTTGTTGAACATTGGAATATAAAAAATTGTAATTTAAGTATATTGATTTATGAATGAACACCCTGTGATGATAAAACTTCTGTGATAACCCCTGAATTAACAAACAAAATAGAATATGGGATTCTTTGTAAAATCTAAAATTTTGATTGTTTGGTTTGTATGGTGTTGCGATTGTGATCACGATTGTGTTATTGTATGGTGTTGTGGTTTTTGGCATGATTGATATGCCATTTTTTCCATGTTATAGTTATTCGAACATTAAATATCAATCCAAATATTACCCATTTCAATGGCACCACCACTTTGTTACTAGTGCAATTCCACTGAATCCTAGAAAACCCCTTCTAGAGGACTCTATGAGACACTTTAAAATATACGGAACATGGTTCATCATACATGGATTTCATATCGATTTTAATTCCACAAAACATTTATCTCCAAAATTTACACCACATGACTAATATTCTGACTCAAACTTGGAATATGTTTCATTTTAAATGTTACATGTCATGTGAACCGAGGTCACACACAATGTATCTCGAAGACATATTATGACAACCCTGCTTTTATTACAAACATAAACATGATTTATTACATAAACTATTCACTTGAGAAAACATTGAATATCGAGAGGTCTAGTGTCTTTGGGGCTTATGATCATTACATAACAACTTAAACAATGAAATAAAACATCTTTATTGAAAACATCCTTTACATGACCACTACATTCCCTCGTACTAAGCATTTCATGGGATAACCTGAGGACATGCATAAGAAAAGTGGTGAACTATAAAGCCCAGTAAGGGAAAAGACATGGAATACATGATAAATACAATACATGTTAGACAATAGGCATATCAATAGAGAACATGAGAAACATGGACATAATGGCATGATAAAGCATGATAATCATAACATGGAAATGTGGCAACAACACATAACATGGAATTAGCATGAACCAAGGATCATTGCACATGGAGCATGAGTAAATCCTCATTGCACATGAAGCATGAGTAAATCCTCATTGAACTTGAATTATCACTAGTCGACACTCATTGCACATGACATATCATGATACTATACTTTACCCAATTCATTGGAGCGCTATAAGGGTGCACCCTGCTTAAAAATTTCATTTCATGAATAAGTGTACCACATGGATCATAAAACATAGATTCATAAAACATAATATTTTATTCCATGACAAGGGAATGTGAAATGAAACTTTATAATCAATAAATAAATGTTCATGAAGGTGAATAACCTTGATGGAGAAATGGGCATGGTATTCACTACACAATGTAATTGGCATAGAAAATCGGTGCGATTTCGGCAGCGTAACGGCGTGACATAAGAATTCATAAAAAAAGTTGATGAGAGAGAAAGGGGTTCCTCATCATATTTACATGTAATAGAAAGTAAGTAGGTCATATAGATACATGTCCCAGCAATTATAATGGAATTTAGATTCATGATTAAAAAGTACTGTTTGATTGTAAATGAGGAAAGTGAAGTTCCTTTCGAAATTTCAGCATAGAAACGGGTGTACATGAGAGGAATTTAATGCGAGAGAAAGGGGTCTCCCATAATTAAAAAATAAATATGGAATTATGAGAGAGGTGAGGAACCATACCCCAACATTCATAATTGAAATTAAATGGGCAAAATAACTTAATGAAAATTGGAAAAAAATGAGAATGGAAGAAAAAACCCTTACTTGGATGTGTGCTTCCAAAGGCTTGAGAGTGGCTTGAGAGAGGTTTCTTGGGAGCTTGGGGAACCTTTTAGGATTATACAGAGAGTAGGGAATAGGTTGGATGAACTCCAAAGGCTTTGAGTGAGGAGGAAGTGGGTGCTTGGGTGGGTTTATATAGAAAATGTGGGGGAATTATTTATTATTTAGGTTTGGGACCCCTTACATTAAATTAATCCAAACCACAAACCATCCCATGTTTTCTGCCCATGTTTTTTGGAAAAGGGAAGAGATAAGAAATATTTTATAAGTTCAATGTCATAACTTCTTAAAATAATTGGGTTTCTTATGTGGAGGTGAGTCACACTCCCATGGAAAATAATTTAAAAAGACAATATGTTTAAGAAGTCTTAAGGGGTCCATTAATACTTTTAAAAGTAATTCAAACAAACCCAAAATCACATTATTTTAATGGTAAAACATATATTGGCCGATCATAATGCTTATAGTATTTTATTACATCACTATTGGGTCATTATGATGTCATAAAACACATTATATATTTAAATGGTATTAAATTTTTACCCAAAAATTTGACTGTCTCAGAAAATTATGAAAAATTCACCATTCGATAATTTGGACATCCTGATTCCGTAAATATCATTTATTTTATCTAAATAATTTTCTAAATATGTTAATTTTATCTTTAATAATAAAAACTGACATTTATAAAAAATTCACGGGTTTTGACAGAAATGGCCTTCAAACATTAATAAAAATAATAATTGTATTCATAAAATTATATGATAATTAATATATAACAAAATTAATTTAATAATAATAATAATATTTTATTATAATATTATTTAATTAAAAAATCAATTAATTTAATAATATATATTTCTTAATTAAATAATAACTAAAAACACTATTTGTACTTTAAAAACAATTTACAATGATTCAATAATGACAATAAGGTATATTCATTAGTATATAAAAAACAAATAATATACAAGAACATATTACTAGTGATTTTCTACATAACCCCTTAAAATAGCAGTATAAGACGTAAGTGTAAGGTGTGCAATGGTGACAGACTCTTGGGGTGGCTCAGATAGCATCGCTCGAGTGGTAATTTCTATCAACTTACATGTTTCCTGTAGTCGGTCACATTAGAGCATGACGTGATGGAGCTCATCTTGGGCTTGGTCAAGAGAAAATCCCAAAGACGCCACCTCTTTTCCGAGATCCGACAAATGGACTTCGTATGGAGCAATTCTACTGAATGAGGTCATCGCTTCCTTTGTTTGATAAATTGGATTCGTTAAAGCCCAATATTTATACTAATCATGTGATCACTGTTCAATATCTATAAAATCAACGGTCACAATTCATAACATAAAACCAAAGGAGTTGACATTTTATATAAACATTTTACAGAAAGAGACATTTAATTAGATCAAGAGGGATTTCCATTAATGAAACTTTGGGTTGTTACAATATCCCCCCCCCCCTTAAGAAATTTCTCCCTCAAAATTTCCTTTTCCCAAACTAAAATAGATATGGGTAACTTAGCTTCATAATTTCCTCCAATTCCGAAGTCGCTTCTTCAAACATGGGGTTTCACCACAACACCTTGATGAGGGGCATTGTCTTATTTATTAGAACTTTTTCCTTACGATCTAATATCTTCACTGATTGCTCCTCATAAGAAATATCATCCTCCAAATGTACCACCTCAGAAGAGAGTACATGTGAAGGGTCCGGTATGTACTTACATAATAAGGATACATGAAAGACATCATGTACTTTGTCCATGGTAGGTGGAAGGGCTAGTCGATAGGCCACAGCCCTGACGTGATTAAAAATCTTGAAGGGGCTGATGTACCTTGGACTTAACTTCCCTTTCATTCCAAACCTCATGACCTTATTCCATGGAGATATGCATAGAATAACCATGTCTCCAACTTTAAACTCAAGGTCTCATCGATGATTATCTTAAAAACTCTATTGTCGACTATGGGCTTCCTTGATATGCTGTTGAATGTTTTTCACCTTCTCTACTATTTCCTTGACCATTTCTGGTCCAAGCATCTTACGTTCACCTACCTCATCCCAACATGCCAGTGATCTGAACCTTTTACCATACAAGGATTCATATGGTTCCATTTTGATGCTCGAGTGGAAACTTTTATTATAAGAGAACTCAACCAAAGGAAGATGTTGATCCCATCCTCCTTTAAAGTCCATTGAGCACGCTCTCAAAATGTATTCTAGTGTTTGGATAGTCCGCTCGGATATGCCATCAGTTTGAGGATGATAGGTCGTACTGAAGTTCAGTTCAGTATTTAGAGCATATTGAAGACTCTTCCAAAACATAGAGTGGAATCTTGGATCTTGGTCAGACACAATAGATAGTGGCACTCCATGCGGCCTTACCACTTCCCTGATATATATCTGTTCCAGTTGATCCAATGAGAAATCCTCTCGAATAGCAATGAAGTGTGCAGTCTTGGTAAGATGATCCATAACAACCCAGATTGCATTGTTGCCTTTGGATGTCCTCGAAAGTCCGGTGACAAAGTCCATGGTGATGTACTCCCATTTCCATTCTTGTATGGGAAATGGTTGCATCATCCCCTTAGAGTTCTGCCTCTCTGCCTTCACTTGCTGGCACACCAGGAACTTTGATGTATATTCAACGATCTCCTTTTTCATATTATCCCATCAAAAGTTTTCTCAGAGATCTTGATACATCTTTGTGCTCCCTAGGTGAATAGTGAAATTTGAATGATGTGCATCATCCAAAAGTTACTTCTTCAGTGCCGGACATGATAGAACACATATTATTTTCCCAAATCATGCAATTCATTCTTCATTAACATTAACCTCTAAGGATTTTCCCTTTTTGATAGCTTCCAATTTTTCTTTAATTCCTACATCATCCTTTTGATCATCCTTTAAACTTTCCAAAAGAGATGGTTGAGAAATCATTTGTGAAAGGATTGATGATGTTCCATTCTTTATGATTCCCACGTCCATCTTCATCAATTCTATGAATATTGGATCATTCTCAATTCTCATCATTGATAGTATGGCTCGGTCCTTTCTACATAGGGAATTTTCTACCTTGTTCACATTCCCAGGGTGGAAATGTATTGAACAGTCATAATCCTTGATGAGCTCTATCCATATTCTCTAGCTCATATTAATCTCTTTCAGTGTGAATATATATTTATGACTCCTGTGGTCAGTATATATCTCACATTTCTCCCCATAGAGATAATGCTGCCAGATTTTCAAGGCAGAGATCACCGCCGCCAACTCTAGTTCATGCATAGGATAGTTTCACTCATGGATTTTCAACTGCCTTGAGGCATAGGATATCACTTTATCATTCTGCATCAGCACACAGCCTAATCCCTTCTTCGAAGAATCACTGAATACCACAGAACGTTCCCCACTTGTGGGTAAAGTGATCACGGGTGTAGTAATAAGCCTCCTTTTCAACTCCTTAAAGATTTCATCACATTCATCACTCCATGAAAACTTTACTCCCTTTCAAGTTAGCTTGGTAAGAGGGTTGTACAATCATGAGAAATTTCTCACAAATCATTAATAATATCTAGCTGACCCCAAGATGTTACAGATATCTGTTAACGATGTTGGCCTCAGCCATCCCTTAATTGCATCTGATTTGGAGGGATCCATAGATATCTAATTTCTTGTGATGATATGGCCCAAGAATGAGACTTCCTTCAACCAAAACTCACACTTTCTGTACTTTTCATAGAGCTTCTCCTTGCGCAATGTCTCCAGTACAGTTCTTTAATGCTCCTCATGATCATCCTTGGTTTTGGAGTATATTAGAATATCATCTATAAAGACTACAAAACATTTGTCTATGTAATCTCTAAAGACTCTATTCATCAAGTCCATGAATATTTATGGAGTATTGGTGAGTATGAAAGGCATTACAATGAATTAATAGTGCCTGTATCTTGTACGAAAAGCAGTCTTGGGGACATCTTCCTTCTTCACCCTTACTTGATAATATCTCGAATGAAAATCTACCTTGGAGAAGTATTGTGCTCCACGCAGTGGATCGAACAATTCATAGATATGTGGCAGAGGATACTTTTTATTTATTGTGATTTGGTTATGTTCATGATAATCGATGAAAAGCTGTATTGACCCATCCTTCATCATGACTAAGAGGACTTGTGCACCCCAGGGTGAAGGACTTGGGCGTATAAACCCTTTATATAGATTCTCCTATAGTTGTTTCTTCATCTCTTCATGCTCAACGACATACATTATATATGGAGTCTTGGATATTGTTTTTTCTCTAGGTATAAGTTAATTTCAGAATTCAACATCTCTTATAGGAGAAAGACCATGTAGTTCCTCAAGAAACACTTCACGAATTCCCTCACAATAAGCATTTCTTCAAGGATGGTTTCTTCCTTGGACTCAGTCATCTGAGCCAGATACACGTGGTCATAGGGATGTAATATCCATTCTTGAGATGATGGAGAAAAATTAGATTCATCTTCCTCCTTAAACTTGCAATGAATCGGGGGTCGATTCTTTATATGAGGTGTGATTTCCCTCTCCAGACAACTTATGTTAGCTCTATAAAAGTAAATCCAATCCATGCCAAAAATTGCATCAAATTCCACCAGAGGGAGTATGACATGGTTCTCCAGGAAATTCAATCCACAGATTATAACAGGGGAGGACTTATATTCATGGGGTGCAATTATTTCCCCACTTTCGATACTTACCGACATCTTCACTTCCATGGTTTTTGGTGGTTCTAGGATTGTTCTAATAAACTTTAGAGATATAAAAGAATGCGTAGAACCTAAATCAAAAAGTATGTTCACTATTCTTGAATGAAAAACTAGGGTACCTATCACCACTTCATTCTTAGGGTTCACTTCAGCAGAAGTGATGGAAAAGGCTCTTGCTTGCTGCCTTAGAGGTTGTCGGTTGACTCTGAAAACCATTGGATTAGGGCAATGATTTGAAATATTCCCTAGTTATTTTCATTTATAGCAATGAACAATGCGTTGAGTTTCGAACGAAGCATTCCTCTCCTCTGTCATAGAAGTGGGTCTTTCTTGCCGACAGTTAGCGGCTAGGTACCCTTCTCTTCCACCCCTAAAGCATTTCCTCGTCCCCATGAGGCAATTTCCATGGAGATTCATTCCGCAATTTTGGCAATTGGGGTTCTTGATCTTCTTGCACCATTGGAATTATCCATCAGACCGCCAGCATTGAATTCCACCATACACTTCTTGTCCCCATTATACCCCTGTGATTCCCTAATCTCCATTTTGACCTTGAGGGCACATCGGACAATTTTCTCACAGCTGTCGAAGTCACAGATCGCTAATGCATTCCGCAGGCTAGGCTTCATCCCACCAAAGAAGAAGTCAACCTTGCATTCGAGGGTAACGACCAAGCCAGAAGCATATCATACAAGCCTTGTGACGTTTTCCTCATATGATCCAACATATTCTTCTTCTTTTTTCTTGAGGGAGAGGAAGTCCCTTTCCATATTAAGTCAAAGGGTGCACAGAAAATATTTATCAAAAAACAACTTCTAGAAATCCTTCCATTCCAACGCCTTGAAGTCCTCCTCAGGCTTCTTATTTTTGATCAATTTGCACCATTGATCAGATTCACCCTCCATATGATATTCCGCCATTAGAACCTTCTCTTGTTCATATCATTGAAGGATGCAGAAGATCTTTTTAATGGAGTTGATCCACTGTTCATCGATTGTGGGATCTGATGATCCACTAAAAGTAGGAGGCCTTTGTCTCGTGAAGCTCTCAATAGCGACTTGTTCTTTATGAGGAGGGGTTGAACATTCCTATTGACCTGTGTTTCTATTAAAATCTTGAGTTAGCTGAGAGAGAAGTGTTACAAAGTTCACGATTCCCGCTCCCATTGGATTGGGCCTCTCATTAGTACAGTCATCACACTGATCTTCACATCGGTTGTTAGCCCAAGTCCTCCTATTACCAGACCTTGGCTGGAATAAAAGGAATGTTAGGGGGTAACACATAAAGGGTAATCCAAATACAAAATTTGATGACTTATAAATAAATTTTATTTCCTTAACTTATGAATCTGTAGGCTTCAATCGAGGATTTTCATGATCTACTTTCTAACATATAATCTTAGGGGCATTTTTTTAATTCCCTTAATACATGTTCATACTATTCTTGTGAATTTATCAAAAAAATATCCCCCAGGAGTGTCGTAACCAAGAGTGCAGTAAGGCCCATTGTCGTTCACAAGTTCGCGATTGAGTGTAGCTCAAAGTGGTGTTTTTGGGTTTTACCCCTAGGATAAATCTGTGCTAGAGCCGCCTCTACCAGCTCGTATCCAGACAGGGATGTATTTTTTTGATAAACCACTTACTTAGTACTTACCAAAATGTAGTGATGTTAATATTATACTTAGTCTTGTCTCTAAGGCTTTACTAGGAATTTCTAATCCTAATCCCAAAATAACTAAACCAATCCTTTGATACCAACTATGACAACCCTACTTTTATTAAAATCGTAAACATGAGTTATTAAATAAACTATTCAATTGATACAACATGGAAGATCAAGTGGTATAGTGTATTTGGGGCATAGGATCCTTACATATCAACTTAAAACATGAAATACAACATCTTTATTGAAAACTTCCTTTACATGACCACTACATTCCCTCGTACTTAGCATTGCATGGGATAACCTGAGGACATGCATAAGAAAAGGGGTGAGCTATAAAGCCCAGTAAGAGAAAAAGACATGGAATACATGAGGAATAGAATAAATGTTAAAAAATAGGCATATCAATATAGAACAAGAGAACTATGGACATAAAGGCATTATAATGCATGATAATCATAACATGGAAATGTGGAAACAACACTTAACATGGAATTAGAATGAGCTAAGGCTCATTACACATGGAGCATGAGAAAGTCCACATTGCACATGAAGCACAAGTAAATCCTTGTTGAACTTTAATTAGCATGAGTCAACACTAATTGCACAAGATGTATCAAGGATACTATACTTTACCCAATGCATTGGAGTGCTATAAGGGCACACCCTGCTTAAACATTTCATTTCATGCATAAGTGTGCCACATGGATTATAAAACATGGATTCATAAAATAATAATAATTTATTCCAAGAGAAAGGAATGTGGAATGAAAATTTATGATCAATAAGTAAATTTTCATGAAGATGAATACCCTTTATAGAGATATGGGCATGGTATTCACTACACAATGGCATTGGCTTAGAAAATCGGTTCGATTTCGGCAGCATAACGGTGTGACATAATAATTCATAAAAATGGTTAATGTGAGAGAACGAGGTTACTCACCATATTTACATGTAATGGAATGTAAGGAGGTCATATAGATACATGACCCAACAACTGTAATGGAATTTAGATTCATGATACAAAAGTATTGCTTGAATGTAAATGAGGAGAGAGAAGTTCCTTTTAGAATTTAGGCATAGTAACAAGTGTACATGGGAGGAATTTAATGATAGAGAAAGTGGTCTCCCATCATTCAAACATAAAAAGGGAAATAATAGGGAGGGGGGAAACTATACCCCAACATTAATAATTGAAATTAAATGGGAAAATCAACTTAATAAAAATTGGACAAAAATGAGAAAGGAAGAAAAAACCCTTACTTGGATGTGTGCTTCCAAAGTCTTGAGAGAGGATTGAGAGAGGCTTCTTGGGAGCTTGGGGAAGCCATGGAGGATTCTAGAGAAAGTAGGGCAGAGGTTGGATAGACTCTGAAGGCTTTTAGCGAGGAGGAAGTGGGAGCATGGGTGGGTTTATATTTGAAAGGTGAGGAAATTCATTATTATTTAGGTTTGGGACCCCTTATATTAAATTAATCCAAACCACAAACCATCCCATGGTTTTTCCCATGGTTTTTGGAAAGGGAAGAGGAAAAAAATATTTTATAATGCCAAAGTTGGAAAATCTTAAAATAATGGGGTTTCTTATGTGGAGGTGAGTCACACTCCCATGGAAGATAATTTAAAAAGAAAAGATGATTAATAAGTCTTGAGGGGTCCATTAATTCTTTTAAAAGTAAGTCAAACAAACTCAAAATCACATTATTTTAATAGTAAAAAATATATTGGCCGAACATGAAGCTTATAGTATTTTATTACATCACTATTAGGTCATTATGATGTCATAAAACACATTATATATTTAAACTGTATTAGATTTTTACCCAAACATTTGACTGTCTTAGAAAATTATGAAAAATTCCCTGTTGGAAAATTATGACATCCTGATTCTAGAAATATCATTTCTTTTATCTAAATAATTTTATAAATACGATAATTTTCAATTTTAAAATAAAAACTAACATTTATCAAAATTTCACGGGTTTTAACATAAATGACTTTCAAACCTTAATAAAAATTATAATTGCATTCATAAAATTATATGATCATTTATATATAATAAAATTAATTTAATTATAATAATAATATTTTATTAAAATATTATTTAATTCAAAAATCCCTTAATTTAATAATATATATTTCTTAATTAAATAATAACTAAAAAAACTATTTTTACAATAAAAACTATTTACAATTTATCAATAATGACAAGAAGGTATATTCATTATTATATACAAAAAAATAATATACATGAACATAGTACTAGAAGTTTGTTACATAACCCCTTAAAAAAGCTGCATAAGACCTAAGGGTAAGGTGTGCGATGGTGACAGACTCTTGGGGTGGCTCGGATAGCATCGCTCGAGTGGTAATTTCTTTCAACTTCCACTTTTCCCGTAGACAGTCACGTTCGAGCTTGACATGATGGGGCTCAGCATGGGCTTGGTCAAGAGCGAAGCCGAAAGATGCCACCTAATTTCCGAGCTCCTACATATGGGCTTCGTATGGAGCAATTCTACTTGATGAGGTCACCACTTCCTTTGTCTGAGTAAATTGGATTTGTTAAAGCCCTATATTTATACTAATCATTTGATCACTATTCAACGGCTATAAAAGCAACAGTCACAATTATTAACATAAAACCAAAGAATTTGACATTTTATATAAACATTTTACACAAAGAGTCATTTAATTAGATCAAGAGGAATTTCCCTTAATGAAACTTTGGGTCATTACACATATACTTCAGAATGAAACCAAGTACATTCCATGAAATAATGGTAGAACCATATGACATGTGTTTTACTTCACTCACACCATGTATAGATACCATAGAGACTTGATGTGTATAGACTATACACCCCTAGTGGTCTTGTAAGGACTACACACCATTTATTCCACAAAAATGTGATGCATAGCTGCTCAGGTGACTCAAAATGTATCAAAAGTACACGCCTTTAGCTCAAGTCATTCTAAATTTCATTTATTTTAGAAGGAATCATTGATTCTTTGTAAGTCTAACTTGGAAGAAATTTGATAAACGTCAGATTAAAATAGGTATCTTATACATACACGATGTTCACACTACTGGACACACCATGTATATGGATTTTACATGAGTTTAAATGAATTTGTACAATGATTTGTTTTTATAAAACCCAAACAATGCTACTTGATTATTTAAAACATAATATTTGGGAAGTTCGAGATCGAACCCCTAAAGATGATGAATATGAATAAAGAATGGATGAATGCAAATCGGTTGACAAAAGAGTATGAAGATGGTGTGAAAGAGTTTATCAAGTTTGTATAAGATCATTCATGTGACCCTTCTCACATCATTCTTCTATGTTTACGTTGTTGTTATTCAAGACAAATTAGTCCAGAGGAGTTGGAAGAACACCTGATCGTTCACGGAATTGAACGAAGTTATACATGTTGGAATAAACACTGGGAAAAAACGAATGTAGGTAGTGGCTCAGAGAACACGACATTTTATAGAACATCGGATATGATTAGAAGTGTGAAGAGTGAAGACAATCATATGGGGGGTGTGATTATTGATGTGAATGATAATGAAGATCGTATTGAGGAAATGACAAAGACAGTTGAAGATGAACTTCGTCATTACCCAAAATTGTTTGAGAAGTTAAAGAGTTGTGCAAAAACACCATTGTATGCTGGTTGCACTAAATATACAGCAATGTCAGCCGTATTGAAGCTGTATAATTTGAAAGCAGGCAATGGGTGGAGTGATGCTAGTTTTTCGGAACCACTTGCTCTCCTGAATGACATTCTTGCTGAAGATAATGAACTCCCAAACCGAACATACACTACCAAATGAATGCTACGATCGATGGGTATGATCTCTGAAAGAATACATGCTTGTCCGAATTACCATATATTGGTTCACAATGACCACAAATCACTTAAAGAATACCCAAAGTGTGGTTCTTCCCAATACAAGAAAGATGATTCCAGTCCTATGAAAGTTGTATGGTACTTTCCATCATTCCTAGGTTTAGATGCCTATATGGAAGTGAGGAGACTATAGGACAATTGACATGGCATGCCGATACAAGAATTAAAGATGGGAAACTATGTCACCCGGCAGACTCTCCTCAGTGGAAGAGAATTGATCACAAGTATCCTGAATTTGGGAATAAGCCGAGAAACCATCATCTGGCATTATCTATATATGGGGTGAATCCTTTTGGTTTATAGAGCAGCAGTCACAGTACATGGCCGGTTATATTGGTAAACTATAACTTACCACCCCGGTTATGCATGAAATGAAAGTACATCTTATTATCTATGCTTATATCAGGACCAAAACAGCCGGGAAATGATATTGATGTTTATTTGGCCCCATTGATCGAGGATTTGAAAATATTGTGGGATTCATGTGTTACATTGTATGATGCATACAAAAATGAACATTTCACATTGAAAGACATGTTGTACAGAAGGATAAATGACTTTCCTGCTTTGGGAAATTTTTCAGGATATAGCAATAAAGGAACTCAAGGGTGTCCCATTTGCAAACAAGGTACACAATCAATTAGGTTGAAACATTCATCGAAAATCGTGTTTCTAGGACATCACAGATTTCTACCCTGATGACATAAGTACCGATCTTGGACGACATCATTCGAAGGATGTTCAGAAGAATGTAAATCACCATCTCCAATAAACAGTGATCAATTGTTTGAGAAAGTAAAATATTTGGACACTACTTTTGGTAAACCGTTTTCGAAAAACCTTACGAAAACTGATTGGAAAAAGAGATCAGTTTTTTTTATTACCATACTGGAATTGTCTATATGTTAGAAATTCTGTTGATGTAATGCATGTTGGAAACAATGTATGTGATAGTGTCATCGACACATTGCTAAAAGCACCCGGCCAAACAAAGGA
The DNA here is from genome assembly GCA_963277665.1 of Viscum album. Taxonomy (NCBI): domain Eukaryota; kingdom Viridiplantae; phylum Streptophyta; class Magnoliopsida; order Santalales; family Viscaceae; genus Viscum; species Viscum album. The sequence goes on along the minus strand of OY728120.1, from coordinate 427,510,884 downwards.
TGGAATTAAGGTTAGATTGGACATGGTTGAGATGAGAATACGATAAGAGTTGGCACCAGTGAAGGGTTAAAAATGAACATTTCTTCCTCTTGCTGCTTACACTTTTTCCAAGCCTGAGAGATATCAGTTTTGAAACTTATTGAATGACGTAATGGTTCCAGAGGGGTATTAATATAAAATATCAAGAACATCGTGTCAATGGGAGATTTAAAATTAGAGGGTCTGAAATCACATGACTTCCATGTTTTGATGCAAGATCTAATTCCTATAGCTTTACATTGCATTTTTCCCAAAAATGACCGCCATACATTAAAAAAGGTTTGATTCTTCTTCAATGATATATGATACAAAGTTATAGACCCGACGAAATTGCCAACTATGGAAATATAAATTGCCGTCATATTATGTGAATTGGAAAATTTTCTTCCCACTGACATTTTTCGATATGATGGTTAATTTATGGATCATTAGGTGAGATAGATTCGACTATGTGGTCCTGTACATTATAGATGGATGTACCCTATTGATTGGTATATAATGATTTTTAAAGGGTATGTCAAAAACCGATGTCTGCTAGAGGGTTGTATTGCTGAGTAATATATTGTTGAGGAAGATGTTGAATTTGTACCGAATATCTGTATTGTGTGGAAATCGTTGGCCTACCGAAATCCCGTCACACTGAGCGGCTTGAGGGTGAAGTAATTTCTGGAAGAGAGGTTGTCGCAATCAATATTACAAATCAAGAGCAGGCCCACATTTATGTTTTTCATAATAGTTTCGATGTTGACCCATATGTTCAAACCCACAAAGAAATTATTTGGAGTTTGAATCCTTCTAGGGCTGAAAAATGGATATCATATACACATAATTGACAGTTTATAAGATGGTTTTGAGAACAGATTTTTAAGAAGATAGATAAAACTCCCGACTCAATTTCAGAATAACTTCGATGGTTAGCTGCAGGAGTAAGTGTGTATGTATTATCTTACAATTCTTATGCAGTTAATAGTTATACATTCTATACTAATGAACATGATGAAGATAGTACTATGTAGAATAGTGGGGTTACACTTTTGGCTAAGGCGATTCATGATTCCGGTGCTAAGGAAAAAAAATCCAAGTTATGCAAATATGTCATACTTTGGCATCATCAAACGAATAAGGGAGTTGGATTATACGAAATTCAAAGTGCTGATTTTTCAATGCAAGTAGGTTGATAAGAGGAGTGATGTTACAATAGATGAATTAGGATTCGTGAAAGTTGATTTTAGTAAGGAAGGGGAGAAATAAGAAACCATTTATAATGGCATCACAGGCAGTACATGTATTTTTTGTTCCAGACCTTGCTAACCGAAATTGGTCAATTGTTCTGTTATCAACCAAAACAACTAAAGGGTCAGATGCAAGTTTAATGGAAGTTGACCCTTTTATAGGGACATCACAATCATTTCTAAGTGGTTCCAATGTAGAAGACGTTTTGTATGTCATAGGAGCCCACAATGAAGGGATTTACATAGTCAATAGAGGAGTGAAATCTCTTCAGACTTTAATGAAAAAAATGGGGTACAATAATCATGTTATTTGATTATTATAACATATATTGTGTTACGTTATGTTATTATCTTTTCACTTCTATTTTTATGTAATCTAAATTAAATATTAAACCACTTCTACATATAATGACTTCTGCACTTACTGATGCGCCCAATCCCGAGGCACAAAAGGTCACTCAACCAGCAGCTAGTGGTCCCACTGTAGAGCAACAACAAGTTTCTCAACAAGATGCTGGTGGTCCCAGTCCAGAGCAACAATAGTTTTCTGAACCTATTGTGTCTTGTCCATGTGCTGAGGTACAACAGTTTTCTCAACATGTTGCTCCTGGTCCCATTGCCGATGCTAGCACTTCAGGGGAAGATATTGATTCTACTTCTAGGGAAATAATAGGAAATGAAACCCTGAAAGTGCAAAAAAACAAGAGCGTACTAGTTTGACGGTGTTAGCCAAAATCCTTATGGAAAAAGCAAAAGGCATAAAATTTTAGGTGGGATGGAATAAACGAGACCAATATGTTAACCCCAACAGAGCCATCTTTAGTTGCTACATTGGAATCGTCACTCGGCAATGCGTGCCGATTGATGTACAGTCATGGAACCATGTTGTCACCGGGATGAATACACTAATGTGGGAAGAGATTACGGTAACATTATGATATCATTTTTTTAATTTATTAAAATAAAATAAAATACCAAAATATTGACTTACTCTTCATCATCCATTGCATAGTGCATTTATAGTAGATTCCTCACACAAGGAATATGTATTAAGAGTTGCAGGAAGGATTCAAAGATGTTTCTGCACAATTTTGACAAAATATCATCTTATGATGCATAAGGGAAAATCAAGCCGCACCCACCTCCTCTTTACGCACACTTGATATCCCAAGGAGCATGGGATGCGTTTAGCAACCGTCATGGGGAGACAACTTTTCAGGTACATTGTGTGGGGTAATACGTTTTTTGACCTTTGCTTGTATTGATCACTCTAATTGATAGTTTTTTATTTATGAAACATCTACTATGTTCTGAAAATAAAAAACGCACAACAAAACTATTGTACCCTTACTATATAGAAAGGATGGGGTACGCTAAACTTGAGAAAAAATTGATACGTCTTTTAAATCTACCCTACTACTAGTATGTGACATAAAACAACAACATAACCATGTTTCCTTGTTTATATGCAGATTAATGAATCGAAATCAAAATCCATATTGATCCCATACCATGTGATATGGTAGGAGGCTCGTGTAAATAAAGAGGGGATACAGATAGATTAAAACACACAAAAAGTGTGGGAAACATGTGTAAGTATGATATTATATAAATTTTATTTTCTTTAAATCACTATTAATTTACAATAACTACTTATTTTTCTATATTTTCTATCTGACATAGTCACAAGAATCAACAACAATCGCACTAGTTGCAGACATACTATTAGTAGCCCAGAAGCAGCAAGAACAGTATGACTGCGTCAGAGGTACGGGTTTTGGGGTGACACCCCAAACATATTTTCAAAAATAAAAAACAAGAGGAGGATCAAAATGAAAAAATTGAAAAGCTTCAAGAAAAATTATCTATTTTTCAAGATTAATTATAATACCAGAGATAGATTATAGAAAAATTGATGGGTGAGAGGTGAAGAGAAGAAACAACTCAACAACAACCCGTGCATGACGATCCCGCCCGACCCCCCACCAGCTTTGAGGTGAGCCATTCCCCTAAAAAACCTAACTTAGATGAGGTAATCAATGTTTTAATACTTGATTATTTGAAATGTGATTTAAATAGACACTGATACCTTTCCTGTACTAATATTCCATAGGGTGAAAATGATTGGGATTTATATTTATCAATTCCCACCCATCGCCTTGTAGAAAGGGCTATGGTGTTTAATATGAAAAATGACATTCTACACAAAAGACAACTTCCAAAAGATCATCTTAGAGTGTCAATTAACGTAGCTAATTAGCTGAGTGCTGAGCTACCTATTCCAAATGACAATGACTACATTCATATGGTTGAAAAAGATGTGGGAACATTCATCACATGGTTGACAGTTCTTGTAAAGGAACATGTCATAAAAAAGGTATCCATTTCTAATATATATTTTCAAGCTGGACCTTTAACATTTAATGAAAAAAGGTCTGAACTGATTAATGTTACTACAGAATAAGAAAGACTGTGGGGTGAAACGAAATATCAGCTCAAAAATATCTCAAGGATCAACCAACCGATTGAAATGGTCTACTGAGAGAACCTTCATCCCGCCCGTTCTATTTCCACAGTTAATATCATTGCAGGATCATGTGGATACAAAGTTGAAAGATGGAAATACTCACCCAGTTAACTTCGAAAAAGATATGTATGGGGAGGAAACATCAGATTTCATTAGTACTAAAATGTAAATGAACTCCTCAAGTATGAATAGCCAGGTGCCTCAGTTGTAAATGTATACATGAGGAATGTTTTCATGATATGATTTTACAAAAGCTAATGTACTCTATTAATTATGGCAAAATACATTTTATATTTGTCGCAGGTGTATATATGAAAAACAACTGAAGGGATTTACCCATGAACAAAAATTTGGACTCGTCAGTCCTCACATCTCCTCATTAAAAGAAGAAATAGATTATAATAAAGAAGCTGTAATAATGTCATCCCAGTTCAAATCATTAGAAAACAAAATTATAGATGACAAACTCTTTTTAATACCAACGATACATGGGTAAAACTCTAAAATTTAATCATATCAACTATATTTTCATTTCATTGTTTACTTATTACCTTTTGTATTTTTAGGAACCATTGGATGCTGATTGCAGTCAGTTTGGATACTCCAAAGATTTATTTTCTGGATTCAATGTATGGATATCCAACAAACCGACCACGCATGATGGCGTTTGTTAATTTGTAATATACTAGATTCATCATTTTAAAACTAAACATCTAGTTATATAATTTATGTTATATTTTAATGAGGATTCTCTTATGATAGGGAGGTGCATCAATATCATCTAATGCATGGAATGAATCCCGGGCCTAAGGATAAGAATGCCTACAAGATCAACAACTGGAAAATTATCCTGGTATATATAATAACATTTCACTATACAAACACATATCAAAAAAATTCCTTATTGTTTTCTATGTTTCTGCAGTGTCCAAGACAAATAAACAGAAAGTATTGTGGGTATTATGTTTGTAAATTTATGAAAAAGATCGTATTTTATCAACAAACTAACATCATTGACGAGGTATTTTTGAAAATAATTACGGGTTCATTTAAAATATTTATTAATACTTTGTGTATTTAGAGTTTTTCAGTACTACCATGACTGTTGAAAAACTCATATTCATATGATGATATATATGTGTTTAGAAATGAATGGGCAACATACCTGATGGAATATTGTACACAAATAGGATAAAGGTGAATTCCTACAAATTATGTTATCTATATATGATCATTGATTATCCTCCAACCTTCTTTGGTGAATAACCTCGGATGATGAAGAAATTACATATTAGAGAACATCGAGATACAATGAACACAATGACCTCCTTCAATCATTAGATATCATGATTTTTTATGAAAAATGATCCAATATCCGAGTAGGAATATTAAATATTCTTTTTACACCCTTGTTGATTAAATAGTTTGAGCAGATCGATCCCTTCGATGGATATATACCAATTGTGGATTGAGAATGCTCCAATGTATTGAAATAATAATTTATTACTCAATGTTCTCTATCCCCGGATTCATATTATTGATCATTGAACAAATCAATATTGAAGTAAGGCATGATGGTGTATAGTGCGTATGGGGTGAACGTAGGAACCACGGGGGATCAAAAAAATCCATTTTCCAACAAACGATGGTTGGAAACAACAAATATGGTCTATATCCACCAGTTTCATATAGATATAGGGCCTAAATATAATTATTGTAGAAATTAATGTAGTGGGATTAGATTCAACATGCAGAGATATTATTTGAGCACTTGTGTACCCCTTGGTTCATTTTCTTCATGTCGTGCCTCTGGGCATTAAAAATCCCCCTTTTCCTATAAATAGTTACCCCCCTCATAATCATCATTACCCTAACATTTCTCCTTCCAAGCTCCATTTTTTGAGCCCTTAATCACTATAAATTCAATAAAAAAATGAATCCCTCTTACCTCAGCGAAGAACCTAAACATCACAAAGATCCTCTCTACGATCCCCCTATATTTGTGAGTCCCTCATCCTTGCGACCTTCTATGATTGTATGTAGTGATTTTATAGTCCCTTGTATGGTGTTCCTTATTTAGTTTCTATACCTAGTCCCTCCTCCTAAGGGCGCACGTCCTGGATATCTGTATCCATCATCATCCATTCCCATTCTCTCCATTCCCTTGAGGCACTATATCTCAGGAGGATCATGACCCACTCGAAGGTCACATATCCTTCGGGTCCAATGTTTTTTCTAACCATGCATAATCCCAAACCACATGTCCCATTTTTATTTGGTGGATAACCATGAATAAGCCCCAAATTTCCTTATAATAACTACGTGGACATTGATTTCCTTCCAACTAGGGTGCGTTAGATGCCCCTCTAGGTTCAAGCCTAACAATTTCCTCTTCACTTCGATTCTATCTCATCCATTCCATTCCGTTTTAATACGTCCCCCATTTCCATCATAATTTTACTCAGGACACCACATCCTGGAAGGATCACGCCATTCACATGTTCCATCTTAGCACGTATTTCCCATTCATCCCATTGCTACTCTTGGAAGAACCTGGGAATTTGACAATGTATAAACCCCACAAAACCCATACTCATCCAACCAAGAGTATTCCTTGTGTTAAGGGAAGATAACCATGGGTAATACCCACACCATACCTCTTTTAAATATATTGGTTTTGATCCTTGTATTCTAAATTGGGTACGTAAGAAGCCTCCATGAGGTTAAATCCCATCCAATGGTAAACCACGGGGACCCCCACACTAGTGTACACCTTCACTTATTTTCCCTCCGGTTTTTCCTTTAGTGGGGTCTGGATAAGTCTTAAAAATGAGAAACCTTACCTTTATGAGATTCACCACACTTGGGTTAGACCTCATTGGGTGTTTTGATCCATCTATCTGGTAAGCTTTCCAGGTGCTCCCTCCTAGAGATGTACCTACCTGATCCACCTTTAAAAGAATTTGATCCACCTTTAAAAGTGTTTTGATCCACCCATTACATCTCTATAAGACATTAAATCCTCACCCTCTATCCTTGTGGGATGTTAAACTCATGTAATACCACAAGTTAAACATTGGTTTCCATTTCGTTGAGAATCCCTTTGACGACGATGAATACATGTGACCAATGTTCTAGTGTACATACATTCCACTGATTCCCAATGTGAATACATTCCTAACTGAAGTATTATGCCCAGGAATGACCCTTTGGAATGTCCTGATATAATCATTTTAATTAACAATCATCCATAAAGAGATAGAACCAGGAACAAGTTTCATGAACAATGTCTTATTCTATAAGGGAGACTCATACTAGGTAATTAATTCTAAGGAGGAATCCATGGATGGAATGAACGACATCCCATCACCCTGCTTCAGTCAAGGAGAAGACATCTCTTTATAAGTGATGAATGTCACTCACCTTTGTAATGGATGAATGTGTGGTACAATGCACCGCCATCGAACATCAACATGCTCTTAGCAACGTGCCACTGAAGAAAGTGTCAGAAACATATGTCATGCTCAATCATACATGGAATCCATTTTCTCATAGGGACCTCTCCAAAAACAAGATGTAAAATGAGGTTCCCTATAAAATAATATAGTATAATTAAATCCATGTAAAAATATTATCTCAACTGAAAATTGAATTTTCATTTTCTTATAATTTTTTCATATAAAATGTATATAAATTGAAATTATTTTGAAATCCAATTGATCTAAACCTGTATTTAATTCTTCCATCGAGGGGTACACGAAAACATATCATAATATCCCACAGAAATCTTGTCCTACTTCCATGTCAGAACTGGAAGTAGTTGAAGATATCCTAAAGGTTTCTAATGCTCAGATTTGATGTGTTGGTATGTATAATAATGTGATAAATTTTCATTGATATCTCATCTAATACGTGGACACAATAATCTTCATGGTATATCATATAACATCTGATTAGTACATTGGTACACTTCCAATGGGTAATTATGGAATTCCATAATAACAGAAAAAACCATCGAAAAAGGTATAATAAACCAGTTCTAATAGGTGTTTCAGACATGTATTGGGGCTAGAGGGATGTCATTGGGTTTTGGGAGGATATCAAGGATGATATGGGTATTCATTATATTGAAATTTAGTAGCATTAGGCTACTCATAGTGTGAAAGGTTAATTCACAACATGAATGCATTTAATAGGGTGATAATGGTCGTGAATGGGGAAAAGTGGTCAAGTAAGGGTTTTGACCCAAAAAATAGTGATTTCACCACTTGGTTCATTTCATGTAACATGATTTAAAACTTATTTTTATGTGGGTGATGGGTTTATAAAGTATAAACCTCATCAGGTTTCTTCGTTTGGGCACTAAGTTCTTAGGGGGTGGCCAAACCCCATTCCCCTCCTTCCTTCCCCTTAGACCTGAGTGGATTATCGGTTGTTCGTCATTTTGAATCAATGTGGTATCTTCTCCTACATTTTCCATGATTCTCTAACTTCTTGATCAAAGATTTGAATTCAGTTTTAGGGTTCTAGGTGTAAATATTATACCATAGTATAGATAAATCATTGTTCTTCATGGGATTTTTAAATATGACTCTTAGGGCATATCTCAAAATTTCATAAACTTGTAATCAATCATTATTTGATGCATATTATATTTTGCGGAAGATTTATTTATTGGTTTTCAAAATTTTAGGCTTAATTTGTCATAAATTTAGTAATATAGATTGGGGATTTAGTGCTTTCTAGGCTTAGGGTTGCGTCAGGAGTGGACCACACATAGTTTCTCAGTATTCTGGCTTTGTTGGATTAAACGATGAGTATAGAGCCTATTATACCATGATGTATTTTTTGTTAAAATTAACTAATTATGTAATTTAATGTTGTTGGAAATTAATACATGTGATCATGGACTCAATTGTGGTTGGAATGAACTGAATATAGTTTATCGGACTTTTGGTTGAGGTAAGGGCATTGACCTAATTGTGTCTCATGGTTAATTGGTTATTTTATGTTTTGTGCCTCACTAGTATAATTACATTTAGCAACCCCATTCTTTAACACATATTAATGGATTATTTTTAACATAAAAATACATTAATTACATCCCAAATATCTTGAGGCCTAGTGCCTTTGTCTATTTTTCTACCTAGAATAGATCAACAACATCAACCTATTATCCTCCCTCTGGTTGCCTTCTCTTTTATAGTTCCTGAAGGTCTCTCTTATAAATTGAAAATATAATTTTTTATATCCTTATTAGGTCAGATAGGTTTTATGTCCTGTAATAATATTAGAAAGTTTGAACTCTTTCAGACCGTCCTATGGTTGGTCTACAATCAGGTGCTGAAATACCTCTTCCTTCTATAAGGGGTATGCCTTTCAAAAGGCATAAATGGAGTCATTTTCTAGCTGGGTATCCCGATAGATCATATTTACAAGAAGGATTCTATTGAAGAGGGAAATATCAATATAAGTAAGAGCATTATATCTATGTCCATAACTATTTGTTTACGAGATGAGGTATTTCCCCTCTGACCCAACTAAGCTCCCCAAGTCCTCCCTCCCATGCCACTAGTCAGGAATAGAGTGAGGTGAATCCTGTATGTGTGCAAAGTGATTCCATTTATATTATCTAAGTATCTGGCTATGGAGGTCTTTCCCTACCCATAGATCTGATTACTGAATCAATTGAGTAAGAGTCCTTGTGCTTCTTTCTCCATGTTTTCTTTTATAGGCATTCATTAGTGCATTTCCTTTGTAGGACTTCTCCCCTAGTATCCACCACTCTTTTTATACAATCTATTTTGGAATAGAATCTATTTTTGAATATAATAGGATGTACATATGCCAAGATTAGCTAAATGAAGGATGAAACCACCGTCTAGGTATAACTAGAGTGAGTCCTCTCTACTATCTAGGCATCCCGGTAGTTTGCTAGCAATCTGAGTAAATAAGGGTCTCGTTTCATGAGTGTTTTTCATTTCTTATATAGACTAACATGAGCGCATATATCATGGGAATGTCCTTGGGTCTCCTATGTGTCATCATAGCCTGAAATCCTCATGAATTTCCCCACAATCCACAAACCATCCCACAAATATTTACCTACCCAGGTCATCACATCACAATGGGAAAGGAACTCTCGCTCTATAGTCATCTCTCCTAGACCTATGAACTAATGAAAATAAATGTTGTAACAGGTAACAATTGACATTTTATTAATGTATTCTTTCATATTAATGTTTAATTTATTTCATTATTGTATTACTAACATAATATTTGTTTTCTTATGTAGGTGAAATCTTTTTCCTGAGTTCGAATGCTTTGTTCAGAAACCACCGCCATGGATGACAATTTTTTAGAGCGGATGGATTATAAAAAGATTGAACATCATTGTTTTTTAACTATGTTGGATAATTGTAATTGCAACCAAATTAAAAATTGCTTGAAATGTATATAGCAGTTTGTTGTTTTGTATTCATGATTTCAAGTAAATGTATATAGCATTTTTGTACTTCTGTGCTTTGTGTGTGGGTGTGGTTTGTGCTGTGTGCAGGTGTTGTTTGTGTTGTGTGCAGGTTCTGTAATGTGTGCAGGTTTTGTGCAGGTTTTGGTTTTGCACAGGATATTTGGCCTTTATCAGCACTGGTTAAGCATTGATAAATGGATAACATATCAGTGCTATTTTGAGCGCTGATAAAGGTAGTTTTTATCAGCGTTCAAACAAGCGCTGATAAAGGTAGTCCTTATCAGCATTATTTTTAGTGCTGATATATTATACATTTATCAGCACTAAAAATAGTGCTGATAAAGACTACGTTTATTAGAGATTTCTTAGTGCTGATAAAGGAGAACTTTTATCAGCACTTTTTTTATCACTGATAAAGGTGACACTTTATCAGTGATAGTTTTAGCGCTGATAAAGGGGACCCCCCTTTGTCTTCGCCGAGATTAACAGCGCTTTTTTAGTGCTGTTAAAGGAAATTTTTAGCGCTATTATAAGCCATATTTGTAGTACTGTTTCCTATTCTTTCCCTTTTCGAGGAAAAATAACTAAAAAGTGACCAACACCACCCATTCAAAACATTTCATGGGTTGTTTCCATTTTTTTTCCCTATACCTATTATCACATTGTTAGAAAAACATGATATGATTTCATTTAGATTTTTACATACCTGATTTTCAGAGTCAGAATCACCACCTTCATCTTCAACAACAATCTTCTTTGACTTTTATTTCTTCATTGCCTTGAAAGACATTTATCTATCAAAATTTGTTATTCTATTCAAATAAATATCTATTCTCATTTAATTAGTGAATAGAGTACTATGTAAATAATCAATAGATAACAATTTACAATCTTTATCTTCCAATAAATAAACTTTTTCATCAAATTTTATAGGTAGGATTCTCAAGATATTTTCAACAACCGTAGAGTTATTCTGATTTTCACCAAGAAATGTAATACTACTCAAAATGTCACTCACCCTAGTAAATAATTATTTGATAGATTCATGCTCACCCATATTTAAATCTTTATACTTCAATCTCCATTTTTGTAACTTTTCTTTCATTATATTTATATTTCCTTTGTCAATGTTTTTAAATTTATCCCACATACCTTTGGCTTTGGAAACACATTTCACTCTTAAGAATTCCAATAACAAAGTGACTAAAATATAGCATTCTTGGCCATTTCATCATTCTCTAGAATATTTTAGTCGACAGGTTGAAGTGGAGCACTATCATCAATGGAAGGAAACCCAACTATTGCAGCTTCAAGAACATCATAACAAATAAACATACAATATGTAATCATTCTATCTTTTCAGATATGAAAGTTATTTCCCTCAAAGACCTGAAGACGTTTGTTGTTCACATAGTTCACATTCTCCATCAGTAAAGAATAGCGAAAGGAACCGGCCTCTAATACTAATTGAAACTGTCCAGTCAGAGTATTGTATCATAGAGAGGTGGAGGGGGTGAATTAGTGATATTATTTTTCTTTTATGTTTCTTTTTAATTGAAACAACCTTTTCCTACTCTTAATGATTTAAATTCCCTACTGAGAAACAAATCGACACACATACAAAGGAACACAATGATTTACAAGCATCACAATTCAATAAAAATAACTACTTCCATGGTATGGTTTGGAAATGGTCAAATATCAAATAATCCACTAGAAATCAATCCTTGGATTAAAATGAGTTGTTTGCTACCTTTCACTCATGTATCATTATGAAACAATAAAACTTGTGCATGTTCACACTTTTCTTACAATAAGGTAAAATAATTGTTTTGAAACATCTCGTGTTATAGGCGCCTCATTTCAATTCCTAAAATGTATTCAATTTAAATACAATTCATCAATTCCTTACCTAGAAGAATGTTAAAAACTACCTTGACTTTTTTATGAAACATTGGGTCTGTTCTTTTTTGAATCTAATTCCTCTGAGTAAAATTCTTACAAAACAATACTCCCAGTCCTGTTTTCTGATAGAAAACAATGGAGTAGAATCAGCACCACTTCAATTCCAGAGAAAAATTGCCCTACCGAATAGAATATAAATGAATCAACAACACCTGAAAACAATTGTCAGGACGAAAGGAATTGATATATTCTTCTCTCTATAAACCAGGAGCATAACTCTATTCTATAGTGAATATTTAAAGCTACTAAATGTACAAAATACTTTCACCTTTTATAGGATACACAAATCAATATTAGGTGGGAATCCCAAAACATTTTCCCGCTCAACTAAATTCCTCAAAAATTTCATTTCCCCAGAAATCTGGGAATGCATTTTGACTTCTTCAACAATTCTCAATTCATATCAAAGTTTCTAATATATTGAACTATTATTATTTAGAATCCCATTTCAGATAATAAGATAGAATTAAATTATAATGAATACATGGGTCCAATTCACTGATATTGATTTCTCCAGTTGATTGATGAATACGATTCTCATAACTTATTTGAATCAAAATATTATATATGAATGGTCAGATCCCCCTTGACAAATCAGTCAACAATATTATATAATTTTCCTTTCTATGAACCTCTTGAGAAACAATAATTCATTAAAAACGAGTTATTAAATTAGTACTACCTTTATGACTTTGAAATCATTGAGGTTCGGCTTTAGCATCATCTGACTTAAATTAGATTATATTGTATCATTCCATTCATTCCTGCTTATTTATTTTCATCTCAGCTCAAACATGACATTTTATAAATACAAATGGTTTGGATAAGATCATCCCAAATACAATCTTTCTGGATAGGTTCAGTTTTGTTTATGATCATTCTAGTAATGACCATTCTGGATACAATTGCTGGTTACGATCATTCTGGTTTCAATCATTTTGGTTACGATTTCTAGTTATGATTGTTGGGTATGATCAATTCATTATACGATCAATATGTACAATAAAATACAGTCTGAAAATAATTCATTCTTGATCTGAATCATCTATATTCTTTTCTGGTACCCTAATACGATCAATTAAATAATGAATAGAATTCCTTTTTTGATCGGTACCACTTTTCAATCGACATAACCTTCTATCTGCACCACCATTCCCCAACACAGATTTTCATCTACACCATCTTCCATCGGTTGAACATTTTATCTGAACTACATTTTCATCAGCACCACCCATTCAAATGGAATCATATATTCCATCAACACCACTTGAATAGAAATTGACACTACCACTTTAAGCTATATACGATTGTTATGAAAAACTATTAGCACTACCTCATAAATCTAGATATGATTATTTTCAAAAAAAAGCATTGCCTCTTCAATCTGGATATGATTGTTTTGAAAAAAAATCTATACGACTTCTTTCTCTCTACCATCCAGATAGAATATATCTAAATACAATTCTTTTCTAATTGGAAACATCTCTTTTACCCCCTTTATTCTATCAATATTACATCACAAATTCTTAATGAAACACATTATTTATATGAAATAAAAATTATCAAAGCATCGGCACAATTACATCATAATGTATCATAAATTTTCATTCACTCATGTTTCTTTGTTTCCTTCATATTCTCATTCTGTGAACTAAATTTCTAAATACAAGAGTCCAATTTTTAGAAAACCTGGGTCCGATTGTTTTCCAAAACAAATCCAAAACAATTTTTTCCACAAAAAAAAGAGATGTGATTTACTTTCTTTAACACATACCATGACATTAAAAGACATCACTTGAATACAAAACACCTTCATCATTAGCTTATTCCTAACACTTCACCTTTATAACCATCACTAACAATAGAACTTGGACCCATGTGCTATCACGCACTGGCTGGGACTAGTATAACAGTTCCTTACATGTCCCACATACATGTCCTAAAAAAGGTGTTACACAGGTGGTGGAGTGGTAGTCACTAAGTCACAAAAACATCAATAATTGTATATGTTCCTACTATCAATGGCCTAAAACTAACATGTAAACCAGGAGGATGTTCACCAGAACTGAAACAGTCTACTTGACATGGATAGATAACTAGGTTAAATTACTATTCTCAACTACAACTCATTTATAAATGACTTCACGCATCCCCTCCCTAATTTTTTAGGAATTTTTCATCACGATTTGTAATAACCGTCATGGTAATTCCAAAAAACCATACCACACCATTAAAGAAAATGTTTCATTAACTATCCATAAATTTTTTTGGTCCTCACCCTAAGATAGGTGACATACCAAGAGATTGTCATGAAAACTTTTTGCAACTCCCTTGGCATCACAACTCATTAAAAAAGATCTTGGTACATCCCCACCTCCACCAGATGTAATGATATGGGAAAAACCACCTCATCACCTCCTCTCATAACATAAATGGTGTAACCATCCATCATCAAACAAGTATTATGTTCCTAAATCATTTGTAAAATCCAATAGGAGCATATCCTATAGATATTTCTTCACACAACATCTCATAATCGATATCCTTGAGTTATACCTCCCTGGATCTCTGCACCAAGTTTCAAATATAGTAGACCTAAAAAATCCCATAAATGTTATTAATTTAAAATTTTAATATGTGATAATGTTAAAAATAAAGTATTAAAATGGATTTTTACCATAGAGTAAATTCTGGTAAATATTTGTTGTTATTATGATCAAACTGGCCATATAGATGGTGTATTTTCTGCAATACATATAGTAAAAACTAGATAATTAAGACCACAATAATAACTGAAAAACATTTGTAATGTCATGGGAAAAAAGTTTAAGAAGTTAAATATATATTATTTCCAAGATGACTCAAAAGGAATGTATGTAATCCTAGGGAAACAAACAAGAAAGTATTGTTTCTATAAAAAATCTGAAATGGTTAAAAAGGATTACACACAAAAAAATATCGTCATTTATTTTCGAAATAGAGGATACACTATGGATTCATTCAATTAATCCATGGGTGTTTGTAAAAATTGGGGAAATAAAAATAATAATGGATGGTAGGTCTAAAAGAACAACAAATAGACTACTTTGGTGAAAGTATTTCCAATAAATAATTCATGTGAGAACTATAAAAATGATTTATATGTACCCAAAGAGTGTATAGTTATTTTCCCAGAAATTTTATAGCCTATAATGAATATGGAAGAAGAATAAATGAAATCTTGTGCTAATGGTAAGAATGATTTTCCACCAGAAAATATGACTTTCATGGGAGGATATCAACAAATAAAAATCCAAGAGTTTAAAAAAATGTTTTAGGAGTAACATTTCGTGACACAATGATAAATATTATTCAAATATGTTTAAATAATATTAATAATATTTAATGAATCTTTAATTTTCATTACATTATGCTTTTTAATTGATGGAAATAAACAATAGAAGTATACCTCACAAAGAAGTTGAATATTGAATGTGTTTTATACACCCATGTGTTAATATAGATTTAAAAAACATATGTGTAAGAATTAATAATGGAGAAAAATGAATAATAAAACATTATCGACCATTATATTCACACTCATTAGAATGTGGTCCCAACTTATTCCATTTTTTTGTAATTGGGTGATTACATTGTAGAGAATTAATAGTGAAACTAGTTCTTGGGGGAATAACTAGCTATAGTATATATGATTCCAATATAGGAATAAAAAATTAAGTTTAACCAATCATATAATGTTCTATAAATTTCTATTATATAGAAATTAGGTTGGATAAAATCATTCTCTTTGAATATGTGAAAGCTATAAAATCTAGATAGCCACTTTAAGTAGTAAAATTTTCTATTGCCAAAAATTATCTACTTCATGAAATATTGTTATTCTAGTATGTGAAAAAAATGGTGACATTGATAAAGTATGAATTTTTATTCTCTAATCCATAGTTAAAAAATTATATCATATCATTCATTGGGGATTTATTTTAATTAAGTAAATGCTATAAAATTTAGGATGATTCAGGATGGTTTTCTAATGTTTAAGTTATACTACGTTTTTACATGTAATATTTTTAACTATGTGTTAAAGTGAGTGTGGAAATTGAAGGGCCATGGGACACCCTGAGAGGGGAGGGGTGAATCAGGGTGTCAACTTTTTCTTCTAAACTGACAGATCTCATTCCCACCTTTGTAGAAACTAGTTTAACATGTATTATGGAAATGAGAATAAATAAAACATTCACATGAAAAGATATGAAACATCACTTTTTTACTTGGTTCACCACAAAGGGAAACGTCCAAGGAGCATACACCGACAGGTTTTCAGTCGTACCAAATTCCACTATTCTTCACTCATTGTGGATTACAATGGTTTGGGAATAGTCACTCTATCCCAGGCTCACTGCCATTACAACGGTTCAGGGATAACCTATTGCGTCCCTCATGTCTCTCCCATTGAATCCCCCGGGCTCACTATCTTTAGTAAAGTCACAGTCAGTTTATAGACGTGAAGGTCTCTTCATCATTGGTAATGAATACATTCTCTATTGTATGTAGATGCTCTGTTGAATTCCAACTTCCACCGGTAGACAAAACTCACTTTTCACCAAAGGTATCGGTCCAACTTCTAGCTTTTGCACAACCCCAAAAAGTCTTGAGAGCTTCAATCCACTCCTAGAACACTTCTCCAAGTTGACACATAATTTTTAAGGAAGACAGACAATTTCACCTCTACTACTTGCGCGACACTCACTTCCTCAACTTCAAACTTGCACGACTCACTCCGTTTTACACCCAAAACCGATTTTGGCACACAACTATGAACTATCGTGCTTCTTAAAATCTTGGCGTGCAAGTGTCACCAAACCACCTTCACGAAAACTCCTTCACCAACTCCAAACATGGGCGACTCACACCCTTTCTTGCCCAAAACACCTTGGAGGCGCAGCAAAAAACTGTCGCGCAACTTCACCTTGCGCGACCCACCACCACTTGCGCGACCACAACACCTGAACAACGGGAGCTCTAATTTTCTCTGAGCCAGAACTTCGTACCGAATGAGGAGGTTTCTACCTCTATTTATAGGAATTTGGATACCCTATGCGACGACACACAAGTCTTCCCTCAGCGCACAAGTTTCGGCATGCATGTCTCTGCCGCACATGTCACTTGTACGCCCAAACATAAAACTTGGGCGCCTTTCTCCCTTTGCCATATTTTCATGTTATAAACATGGAAAACAAAAGGTGCGCAGGTTTCCTCTCCTTCAATTCAATGGCGTGCAAGTCTCTTTTCCAAAAACAACTTTTCTCCATTTGTTGATTTTCAGGCCCAAAAAATTAGTAAACACTAGAATACGGTGCCACCTTCAATACAGTTATCTACTTGTTCTGTATGATCACTTTTCTAGCACACATTCTAAACATCCACTGAGGATTGACAACAAACACAAACCATACTCCAATTCATGCAAATAATGACAATGGTTCCAATAGAAATTAATGATGGGATTAAAATGAAAAATAGATTTATCATTTGGTATCTCTTTTTTCTTTATAATATATTTTGAGAGAATTTAAATGGAATACGGTAATGAGTTTTGTCTTTATATCAGATTTTTTAATGGAAAACGTTGATGTTTAAATTAAACCCTCTTCCTTTCTACACCAAGCATGGATCATGTAGAAGTAGAGTGGAATGATGTATGGAAAATTTCTTTAGTACGATTTAATACCAAAATCAATCAATTCATTGTAGTTATGTTCAATATTCTTGAGAGAATAAAATTAACAATTAATGGTGAATGACAATGGATAAGAAAAGAAAATATGATTCTCAAATATGTTTAGATATTGACATACCTTTTTATTGGGTATTGAAAAAAATACTATATTGGGGTTTGTTAAGACAACATTTTCTATATATCATTTTTTTCAATGATCCTTAAGTATCAACTTATTTTTATTTAAATATGTTAATTTTAACGACCCGAATCCGGAGCCCCTCCACTGGTGCCCCGTACCCGGTTCATCACATGACCTCAAGCGCATTTCCCCAAATGCCAGAGGCTGCCGACTAGTAGCGAGGGCCTTGGTGAGTCGGTGGGGAAACTATGCCCTCATTCAGTAAGGTATACATCAGAAAAACAATAGTCAATAGCGGAAGCAGTAGCAACATGCCTAACAACAGAAACCAGAAATCAAAAGCAATGAATACATATAGTAATGATGCTAATGATGCAGCAGGTTCAAGTATCTAAGGAAAGAAGAAAACACAACAACCTACTGAAATACAACTGAAACAAAGTGTAAATGAATACAAAGTAAACTCCTCAGCATCGCGAGCCACGGCTCGGTCCCATGCTCCCCAGATCCATTGCAATCAAGAAAATGAAGTAGAAGGGCGCTTGCCCTTATCTATACCTGCAGCAACATAGTCTTCTTGGGCCAAAAAGCATGGCCCAAATAGGGTGTGGGATACAATCCCAGTAGGCAATCACCCAAAGATTTGTGCCTAACAGTCAATGAATATATGGAGTTAATAAAACAAGAAGCAGTAAACAGTATAGCACAAACAGCTACAATCCATAGTTCTAATATGAAAGTGCACAAGTAAACAACCAGCAACAAGAAAAAAACAGGTAACCCTCTGGGTAGCTCTCACAGCCAATCCCCTATGGTTCAACCTATAAGTACTAGCTACCATCCAGGAGGCACACACAGTCTCACACCTCTTGTTCAAATATGAATTAAGCAGACTCTCTAGGGAAGAACTCACCATCAATTCTCCCTATAGTCTCGTATCGTACTAAAGGATCTCTGGGGAAGCACTCAACGTCTATTCCCCCTATGGCCCGCGTCGAGGAACTAAAGACTCTCTGAGGAAGCACTCAACTTCAATTCCCCATGTGGTCTTGCATCATAATTAAAAGACACTCTGTAGAAGCCCTTCCATCAATTCTCCCTTTGCTCTATTACTCAAGGTTCTCACAGTCGTGAGTGAAGGATTAATCATGCTCAGCATCCGTACATCATCCAAGTAAACCTCAAGAACTACTCGTCTGTCATTCTAGGGCTCAACAACAAAACAAAGTAGCATTTCCACTATCCTACAACTATGCAGGGCAACTGGCAACGCTAAACAGAACAACAAGCACGGAAAATCTACATGAGCACAAAAATAAATTACTCTACTCACAAGCATAAAACTCTACTACATCAATCAAGCAAAGCAGGCAAACAACAGTGGAAAAACAAGAAACAGGCAATACCCCGTTCAAGGGTATTTGTGGAATTGGCACAAAATATTCATCAACATCTACTGAAAGTCACAAACCACCTACCTCGATCCTAGTAGATCGATATATGTGAACCATGACGATAGATTCCCCTTAGGACGACGTAGATGTGAGAAAACGCACAAAATTCTCAACCTACGTTATCTTTAAAACAAGGAGGAATCGAGAAACAAGGATCCAATATAAGGAAGAACTCACCGCTCCGCTTCTAATGCAATCGACCGTGCTCAAATCGGAGAACGGAAGGAAAGGCGGGAGCTCGTCGAAGATCTAGTCGTACGGTCGCTCTCGGATGGACGGAATCTGGAGAAGTAGATGGATTCAGGGGTTAGGCGCGACCCTGGTCCGTTTATTGAAAAAAATAAAGTACATAGTGTGTACTTTTAGAGTACACGGCCTGTACTAGGTCTTTCCGTACTCCACCAAAATCGGCCTCCATTTCACCCCTACACACCGTGTGTTTGGCCCGGCACGGCCCGCACATGGCGTCGAGCCAGAGAAGAGTACATGGCATGTACTCAAAAAGTACACGGCGTGTACATCGAAAATTTAGATAAAGCTCATTTTTTATAAACACTCCAAGAAAATGGAAATCTATACCTGAAACGAAGATCCGGGTTCTTACAAACATCCCCCCTTAAAGAAATTCGTCCACGAATTTCCCTAATGAGGCGGAGAAGAAGAAACCCCAAACAGCTCCGGCCACTGTGATTGTACATCGTCCCCCCTTTCCCAAGTCTCGTCTTGTACTCGCCTGTGCTGCCAAAGAACCCGTACCAGAGGAATAGACCGTCCGCGGAGAACCATTGTACTACGATCGACAATCCATATAGGATGCTCCTCTAATGATGCATCCACTTCAAGCACGACATCCTCAGGCTGAAATACATGGGACATGTCTTAAAAGTAGCATAGCAGCTGAGAGACGTGGAAGACATCATGCATGGCCTGATACCTCTGAGGTAGCTAAAACCGATAGGCGACCGACCCAACTCTCTCCAAGACCACAAATGGCCCGACGTACCACAGGGAAAGCGTACCCTATCTCCAAATCCACTTTTGTCCTATCCTCAATGCGACACGCAGGAAAACCTGATCACTACCCTCGAACACCAGAAGTCGTCTCTACTGATCAGCATAAGACTTTTTTCGAGATTGCGCTATAGCCATCCTCTTTCGAATCAGCTCTATCTGCTCTAAAGTCTCCTGAACAAGATGAGGTCGTATAAAATCTGCCTCTCCTGCCTCTAACCTGTATAAGGGTATTCAGCATGGCCTACCATACAAAGCCTCATAAGGTGCCATCTGAATGGTCTTTTGGAAACTGTTGTTGTAGGTGAACTCCACTAGAGGAATATGCTTCTCCCAAGAACCGCCAAAGTCTAGGATGCAAGCTTGGTGAATATCCTCAAGCACCTGGATTGTACGCTCGGACTGGCCATCGGTCTGGAGATGATATTCTTTAATAAAAAGTATCTGTGTACCCAAGGCCTTCTGATGTCCTTGCCAGAACTGAGAGGTAAAACGCGCATCCCTGTCTGAAACGATGGAGTGTGGAACTCAATGAAGAATCACAATCTCCCTGATGTAAAGTCGTCCCAGATCATCAAAACTGATGGTCTCATTGATCAGTAAGAAGTGGGAAACCATCATGAGCATGTCGATGACAACCCAAACAACATTTTTCCCTTGAGGCGACCTCGGAAACCCAGTCATGAAATCCATCGCAACATCGTTCCACTTCCACTCCAGAATGGGTAACTGCTGTAAAAGTCCCGCTGGTCACTGATGCTCTGCTTTCACCTGCTGAAAAGTAGAATATTTCATGAAAAAACCAGAAACATCCGTCTTCATTCCTGGCCACCAGTACTGTCGTTGACGATCCTGATACATCTTTGTGACGTGAGGATGAAATGCCCCAACTGAGTAATGAAAATCCGGCATAAGCTCCTCGCGTATGTCTGCTGGCACACATACGCGTCCCTAGAAACGCAAGATGTCATCCTCACCCATTGTCCATCCCGGAAGAGGGTCCCCACCTGACACACTCACCCATAGGACTAAGACCTCTGAGTCTGATAGTTTCCTCATCCGTACTCGATCAAGTAGTGTAGAGGTAACAGCTAAAAAAGATAGGAAGGTCTGTCCCTGTCTGTCGTGCACCTCCAGATGCATCTCAGAGAATAGAGCCATAAGCTGACACTCACTGCTGGACTCCTGAACTACCTGAACCTGAGTTCTCCTACTCAACGCATCAGCCATTGCATTGCCCTAACCTGGTGTATAGGCGAGCTCGAAGTCAAAAGACTATAGATACTCAACCCACATGCACTGCCTCAGATTCATATCATGCTGAGTGAAGATATATTTGAGACACTTGTGGTTAGTGGAGACCACAAAGTGCTCTCCCAGAAGATAATGTATCCAAAAGCGCAAGGAATGAACAATAGATGCTAACTCCAAATCGTGCATAGGGTAGTTCCTCTCATGTGGCCTTAACTTCCGGGACCCGTACGCAATGAATCCATCCCCCTGCATAAGCACAGCTCCTAGCCCGATACCTGAAGCATCACAGTAAACAGTGTAGCTCTTTCCTAGCACCGGCAAGACTAGTATCAGTACTGACGTCAACCTCCCTTTCAGCTCCTGAAAGTCTGACTCACAAGAATCTAACCTTAGAACTTCGCCCCCTTCTTGGTCAGACCTGTCAATGGCGCTTCAAGATTAGAAAAGTCTTGAATGAAGCATTTGTATTATCTAGACAGCCCTAGGAAACTTCGTACCTCAATGACATTCTTTGGATGCTCCCAGGAAACTACAGCTCTCACTTTCTCTGGGTCCACAGATTCTCCTGCCTCAGAGATGATGTGACCCAAAAAGTGAATCTGATCCATCTAGAAGTGGCACTTCGATAGTTTAGCATAAATCCAATGATCTCTCAGTGTACTCAGAATGATATCAAGATGTGGGGCATTGTCGTGTCGAGTGTGAGAGTACACCAAGATATCATCCACGAAGACCATGACGAAGGAGTCCAAGTAAGGATGGAACACTTGTTTCATTAGTTCCATGAAAACTACAAGTGCATTTGTGAGACCGAACAACATGACTGTATACTTGTATAGACCATACCTGCTCCTGAAGGCAATCGGAGGTATATCTGATGGTCTAACGTGAAAATGATGATAACCGGACCTCAAGTCGTTCTTCGAAAAAACCAAGCCTCCTCAAAGCTGATCGAAAAGGTCATCAATCCTTGGCAAAGGATATCGGTTCTTGACCATCAACTGGTTCAGCTTCCGATAATCCACACAATGTCGAAGGGTACCGTCTACCTTCTTTACCAATAGGACAAGCGAACCCCAAGGAGAAGTTCTGGGTTGGTTGAAACCCTTATCCTGTACTCCTCCAACTGCTTCTTGATCTCCTGCAACTCAGGTGTAGCCATCCTATAGGGAGGAATGGACACTGGTGCCGCTCTCGACATGATCTCAATAGAGAAGTCTACGTCATGCTCCAAAGGAAAACCTGAAAATTTCTCTGGAAAGATGTCCCTGAAACGATCCACCACTAGATGAATGTCCAACTGTGGAGTCCCTTGATCATCCAGATTAAGACTAGCAATCTGGGCTGTCACCCCTCCTAGCCCATGATGCTCGAGTCCCGCCCGACTCGCCCGAATGTCCCAGTCGCCTCTATGCAGAAAAGACTCGCCCTCTGGTGAAATGAAACTCACTCTGCAGAGATAATAGTCGATGAATTCCTGGAAGGGAATCAACTATTACATCCCGAGGATGACATCATAGCATGTCATATCTAGGACATCGAGATCCCATATGAAGTGATATCCTACAACCTCTACAGGGAACTCTCTATACTGGCGTACACTAGATGTCCTCGTTCCCAATGGTGTGTCTAGTGTCAACGAGTCGGAAGAAGAAAAGATGTAGAGTCCAAGGCTCTCCATGACAGCAACAGAGATAAAGCTATGCGTGGCACCAGTATCAAAAAGTGTTGAAGATAAAACTGAGGCTACTAAAATCGTACATTGAACAGTAGAAGGGACGGGATCCTGCTCTGGATAAGTCTGCTCCCCGGCGAAAGACTGGCCTGTACCGTGGCCATGTGCCCCTGGCTGACCACTCTGAGCTGAATCTCACTGCTGGTGCTGAGTAATTAGTGGCTGACCTCCATGCCCTCGACCTCCAACTCAGCCTGAACGGTCGGAAGAACTCCAGTTTCACAACTGGTGGGAAAAAGGTGGTGCTTCTCCTGAACGAGGAGTCATGGAAGAACCCTGGTCACCAGCTACTGGTGAGAAAACCTGGCAGAAACGCTGAAGGTGACCCATCTTGCTGCAAGATTGACACTCCACGGGGAATCTCTAGCACTGCGGCCTCGTGTGCCCTGACCGGCCACACTGGTAGCATGTCACCTGGCGCCTGACGATGCATCTTGCTTCCTCTGATCACTGCGCGTAGGCTCTCTATAGTTCTTCTTGCTATCATCTAGAGGCAAACTAGCTCTGGAAGCAGGACCTCATGGGCTTGCAGCTCCAGAGTCTCTCAGATTGCGCTATGCAATTAGTGCCTAGTTGACGATGGAAGTGATGGAAGTCAGCTAGAAGATGTTCACCTGCGAGCGGATCTTGTGCCTGAGTCCATCCTCAAACTTCCTCACCAAGAACACCCCACTTCCACCCCGGAAGGATGTGATGCGCTGCAACTCAGTGAAATGAGCGGAATACTCCATGACAGAAAGAGTACCCTACTATAAGCTCATGAACTCCAGGGCTCGATCGGCCCTCAGGGTCTCTGGGTAGAAGTAGTCGTAGAACACATGCTGGAACTCCTCCCAAGTCATAGCCTGATGTTGAACCGCCTATGAGATCACGTCCCACCACCTCTTGGAGGAGTCTCGGAGCATGTAGGTGGAGTGCTTGACCCGCCTCTCTGGAGGCGTCTCCAGATGCTCGAAGATAGTCGGCATGGCTTCCAGCCATGACTCTGTAGCCTAAGGTCCTCCCTCCCCAGAGAAAGTGGGAGGATGATGCTGCTGAAAGACCCGTGTCATTTCTGCCATAGTTGAGGAAAGAGGCGGAGCTCCCTGGATGGCTTGAATCATCCTCATGAAACCTTCTCTGAACTGCGCGTCCGCGCTCATAACGGGTATGACAGCCGGTGCCAAGGCTGGCCTGACTGGACGATTGGAAGGAAGTCCCTGATCAGCCATGTCTAGAATCTGAACACTGCCTGAAGATAGACGTATGACTGGAGGACATCTCGGAGGCATAGTTATGAAAGATATAAAGTACACCGTGGATCAGAAAAACAAGGATAGATAACACAAGAGTACTAAACGGGAACAGGGGAAGAATAACATGAAAAAATTCAAATCACGACAATAGGGCGTGTATAAAAACTACCCGGCATGTCTTCTTAAGCCACTGAAATGGGCGTGTACTCTTGCCCTACAAGTCGTGTAACACCTCAACTACATGGTGTGTTGACCCCAACACACGGTGTGTACAATAAAACTATCCCCCCTACCCGAGTCTCTTTACATAGCTGACCCACACTGTCTGACATTACCCGAGACTACACGGCGTGTACTAGACAAGGATTCGGTGGCCCATGTTGTTGAGTACACGGTCGTGAACATGGATGAACCTTACACGGAAGTCTCCGAACAAACACGGCATGTATAGGTGAAGGTGACACCCTCCCATGTTGTTCGTGACATGGCCGGGTACCTAGAAACTACTGCACGGCGTGTTCCGAACAAACACGGCATGTGGAAAAGAAGGTAATGTCATATCGTGTTGTTCGTGACACGGCCGGGTACCTGGAAAGGACTACATGGCGTGTTCCCCATGGACACGGAGTGTTCTAACAAAGATTCCCCGAACCGTGTTGTTGGTTACACGGCCGGGTACACGCTCCGAACATACATGGCGCGTTGCTACCGTACCCGACGTGTTCCCGAAGTTACTTTCAGGACACCATGTTCTTCTCACACGGGCAGTGACATGGCCTGAAAACTACACATCATGTTCCCAAAAGGTATACTCCTTGTATTCTACGTTTTTCTAGGCAGTAGCTCAGAATCTACACAGAATTCTAGAAACACTAAAAACAAGGTGAAAAAGTACCAAATTCGGATCCGTGAGGACCCATAACACCTCAAGAACCAAAATTTGGCATTCACATTAAGCAAAGAACAAAAAAACAGTTTTCTAACATAACAATAGAGAATCTATCAAGCAACTATCACAACAACATGCATAATAAATACAAATTTTATGACAACATCATGCAATCGCTAATGCACTGTAGATGGCATGGAAAGAATGCATGGCATGTGATTTCTACAAGTTCCTATATGATGAATGAGATGTAATACCCACATCTCATCAAGTTGAGACAAAAATAGAACCGAAATATCAAAACAATAATGGCACAAGTCATGTGAATCACTCTAGGTGATATAAAATCAACAATAAAATCTCAAAACTAGAAAACTGAAATTAACAAGGTAGTATGGATTTTACCTATACACAGGTTAGCTACTCCCGAGAACAGCTTAATGCCAAGTACTGAATCCTTCCTATCCCAGGTAAAGCCTCCAAATAGCAAGCAAGAGTAAAGAACTCCTCTGATACCACTTTGTAACGACCCAAATCAGGATCCCCTCCACTGGTGCCCTGTACCCGGTTCGCCACATGACCTCAAGCGTGTTTCCCCAAATGCCGGAGTCTGCCGACTAGTAGCGAGGGCCTTGGTGAGTCGGTGGGGAAACTATGCCCTCGTTCAATATGGTATACATCAGAAAAACAACAGTCAATAGCGAAAGCAGTAGCAACATGCATAACAACAGACCCCAGACAGAGGAATCAATGAATACAAATAGTAATGATGCTAATGATGCAGTAGGTGGAAGTATCTAAGGAAAGCAGCAAACACAACAATGTGATAAAATACAACTGAAACCAAGAGAAAAAGAAAAAAAAGTAAACTCCTCATCATCGTGAGCCACAGCTCGGTCCCATGCTACCCAGCTCCACTGCAATCAAGAACCTGAAGTAGAAGGGCGCTTGTCATTATCTATACCTGCAGCAACATATCCTGCTTGGGCCAAAAAGCATGGCCCAAACTGGGTGTGAGATACAATCCCAGTTGGCAATCACCCAAAGATTTATGCCTAACAGTCAATGAATATATGGCAGTAATAAAACAAGAAGCAGTAAACATGATAGGACAAACAGCTTCAATCCACAATTCTAACATGCAAGTGCACAAGTAAACAACCAGCAACAAGAAGAAAACAGTTGACTCTCTAGGTATCTCTCACAACCTAACCGCTATGGTTAAACCTAAATGTACTAGCTACCATATAGGAGGCACACACAGTCTCACCCCTCTGGTTCAGCTATGAATTAAGCAGACTCTCTAGGGAATCACCCACCGTCAATTCCCCCTAGAGTCTCGTATCGTACTAAAGGCTCTCTGGGGAAGCACTCAACGTCTATTCCCCATGTGGCCTGTGTCGAGGAACTACAGACTCTCTGAGGAATCACTCAACGTCAATTCCCCCTGTGGTCTCACATCGTAATTAGAAAACACTCTTGAGAAGCCCTTCCGTCAATTCTCCCTTTGGTCTATTACTCTAGGTTTTCACAGTCCTGAGTGAAGGATTTAACATGCTCAGCGCACGTACATCGTCCAAGTAAACCTCATAAACTACATGGCTATCATTCTAAGGCTCAACAGGAAAATAAAGTAGTAGTTTCACTATACTACAACTAGGCATGGAAACTGGCAACGCTAAATAGCACAACAAGCATGGAAAAGCCACATGAGCACAAAAATAAATTACTCTACTCACAAGCATAAACCTCTACTACAACAATCAAGAAAAGCAGGAAAACAGTATGGGAAAAACAGGAAAAACACAATACCCCATCAAGGGTATTGGTGGAATTTGCACAAAATATTCATCAACTTCTACCAAAAGGAAAGAACCACCTACCTCGATCCTAGTAGATTGATATATGTGAACAACGATGATAGATTCCCCTTATGATGTTGTAAATCTGAAAAAATGCACAAAATTCTAAAACTACGATATCTTGAAAACAAGAAGGAATCAAGAAACAAGGCTCAAGTAAGAGGAAGAACCCACCGTTGCGCTTCCAACGCAATTGACTGTGCTCAAATAGGAGAACGGACGGTGAGGCGGGAGCTCGTCGAAGATCCATCCATACGATCTCTCTCGGACGAACGAACTCTGGAGAAGGAGATGGATTCGGGGGTTAGGTGCGACCCCAATCCGTTTAATGAAAAAAAAAATAAAGTACACGGCGTGTACTGGGTCTTTCCGTACACTGCCAAAATCGGCCTCCACGTCACCCCTACACACCGTGTGTGTGGCCCGGCACAGCCAGCACACGACTTCGAGCCAGAGAAGAGTACACGATGTGCACTCAGAAAGTACACGGCTTGTACATAAAACATTTCTAGAAAGTTCATTTTTCTTAAAAACACCAGAAAATGTAAAACCATACCTAAAACGAAGATCTGTGTTATTACATTAATATTGTAGAATAATATTATATTTTGGTCGAAGGACCAAGCTTGTATTTGAAGAAGAAGTGATCCCAATGTATCCGCATTATATTACGTGGATATGGATTAATGAAAATATTAAAAGTTAGTATTTGATGTATTTTCATCTATATATATGATTAGAGAAGAGTTATTACATTTTGAGTATTTGTGATCAACTCATATTTAA
Organism: Viscum album; assembly: GCA_963277665.1. Classification (NCBI taxonomy): domain Eukaryota; kingdom Viridiplantae; phylum Streptophyta; class Magnoliopsida; order Santalales; family Viscaceae; genus Viscum; species Viscum album. The sequence continues at coordinate 427,482,568 of OY728120.1, read as the reverse complement.
GGAATAAGGTGTTTTAAGAATTTGGAGTTCCATTGAAAATTTCTAATGATACATATTTTATCTGTTTAATGAATAATGTTTAAATGAAAACAAGAAAAGTTGAGAAGGATAGAAGTTTGGGTTTCAGTTCTTGGAAGTGCATGAAGATATTTTTTTTTTCAAATTCATGGCTAGTGTAATTTTTTGTACATAAAATTGATTGTGAGTCATTAAAGAAGAAATATATATTTCAAGGAAAAAATTTCCAACTCAAAGCTAGCACAACCACCTATGAAACCCAACCACCATAGGGACATCTTTCCAATATTTAAGGTTAGTTCTATTGAAGTGGCTCCTTGAACAACATTATTTTTTATATTTTGATCATTAAAAAATTCCTACTATTTTTTAAAAAATGGTTTACATGTTTCATTAAATGTTTCTATGATAAATAAGTCTTTTTGGACATTAAATTTTCATTTTTTTCATTCTTTCAATCTGAATATTGATGTTTATACTTTTGGAATACAACTAGATTTTAATCAATATTCTATCTTTATAACTCTAAATTGAATGATTCTTATATTGATATATATATATATGATTATTGTGAATATTTCATTCAATAAAAATGAAATATTAATTTGTCATTATTTTTTCTTCAATTTTGTATGAATTATCTTTCATTTCTTAGAAACAATTATTTGTTATTGATATTAATTTTGATAATTTTTTTATATAAATATATTTTTCTAAATAATTACATTTAAATAGATCTTTAAAACAACTGAAACATAAGCAAATTTTCTAATTATAAGACAAATAGACCAGAAGATGATTCAGTTGTTTAGAGGATCTATTTTTTCCAAAGAAAAATTAAAATTTTTCTTCTATGAGTAAAAATTTAAAACATTTATAAGCTTCCATGGGAATTGATGAATATTCAAAAAGTGAAAATTTGGAAAATTATTAAGATTCCATTAGATGTCTTGGGATATTCATGAATGAAAAATATATTATATGAGAAGTAATAATTCTTCTATGAGACCTAATAATTCTTCTATGAGCTGTAATTAAGATTATGTGATAAGTAAAAAAGATTCTATTAGAATTAATGAATCATTTGTGGGAATTAATGATGTTTTCATGAGAATTAATAATGCTTCCCAATAATACTTGGAATGTTTGGGAGATATCTTGAATGTTATGTGATATGTCTTAAAAAATAAGTGAGAAGTATTATAGATTCCATGAGTATAATCCACGTGATATATGGGTTGAGTCAGAAGTTTTACTTCTTACTTTTCCATTCCTTTTATTTTGGAAATCACAAACACTTTCATAAGGCTTGTTTACTAATTTTTATGTCAAAATCATTTAAGAATTTTTTTATAGGAAAAAATATATTCTACCATACATATAAATAGTTAATAATTATTTAAAATATAAAAATAAATTCTTCATTATGATTATCATAATGAGTATGTGTTTTATAAATCATATTCACCTTTATCACACCAAAAGTCAGATGTTAGTCATGTCTCACATACTGAAAAAAGTTCAGACAATTAGACTAATAGGGGTATAGTAAAAATCAGACCGATAGTCAATAAGGTTATTGTAATAACAATCGTAAGAATTTCAATTAGATTGTCCTATGATTATAATATTAATATGAAAGACTTATTTATAATTCAAGAAATTCATTTGACACTATAATGGTGTTAATAAATACACTATCATACCTTCAGTTATGTAATATCTTTGTGAGTTGTCAAGTGAAAATTATCCAAATTATTTACAAAAAATGTGAAAATACTACAGTTTGGATATAAAACTATGATTATTGAGAGGTCAGCTAATAATATCGTGTCATTTTAAGAGCTTGGAGTTGGTTGGATGGTTTATTATATTTCCTCAAGAATTTTATGAATATTTCTTATCATGAACATCTAATTCCTTGTCTTTTGTACTTATTTATAGAGGGTCATTCTAAGGAAACTTTTTCTGGTTGTCTCCTTTAGAACATTTATAATTGTCACTATATATGATCATCTTCTAAATTGAGGGATTTTGGGGATAGGAAGGTAGGGAATCTGATCCATCAGATTGAGAGATATCGTGTCTAGGTAGATTGAGAAAATCTGATCATCGTAATGAGGGATTCCAGGGATAGGAATGAAAATCCATTTCAGTATTTGTATCGATGGATTTCACGGTATTGAAATAAATTTAAGACTATAAGTATATAATATTGGATACCATTAGTCAATGTTATTCACTACCTTTCCCTTTAGGTTAAAACTGTTTTCTTTTCATGTTACTTGTAAATCATTTTTACAATTGTTAGATATTTTATTATTTATTTTTACATGTTTTTTTCCACTACTTGTAATATAAAGTTGATCATTATATTCAACTTTATACTTCTTTTATATTTACTACTCTGATTATGATAATAGACATAATCTGAAAAATATAAACCATAGTTATTATGATTTTTACTATAATATAATCGGACTTACTATGATTTAATTTTGGTAATTTTTTAATGAGACTCATGGTCAAGTCTAATAATTATACATAAATAAGGATTTTGTATTTTTTAGTTTAATTCTTTTAAACTATGTTTTTTAAATTAAAATTCACCAACTCTTGTAATTATTATAATTTGAGTCGATCATATGATCCAAAAATTAGTATCAGAGCTATGTAAATTTCTCTATGATACTAATACCAAAATTTAGTATCAATGGAGTTTTGAACCACTCAAATAATTTTTGAGGTTTTTACATTCTTTACTATTGATAGTTTTGGATATTTTTTATAATCCTTTTGTTTATAAAATTTTTTACTCGAAAAAAAAAATTTGGAATTTTTTTTAGTTTTAAAACGGAATGTAATAATTTTGGATCCATAGAAAATATTAATCCTAAAATTCCACCTATATTTGACTGTGCTAATTATGAGTACTAGGGAGATATGATTACTACTTTTGTTATCAGCATAGGAGTTGACAATTTTATTTTATTAACTGGTGTTTATAATATTTAAAATAAATATTTTCTAACTTTTAATCATCTAGAAAATCAAGAATATCATTTAAACTATAGGGTAATAAATTCTTTGTTATATTCTATTCAAGGAATCATTTATAGTCAGATATCATCTTTTGATGTTGTAGATAGTATCTGGAAAATTTGGCAAGTAACAAACATTGAATCTTCTATGGTTGTTTAGCCTTAGAGAGCTACATTAAGAGCACATTATCAGGATTTGGATTTCATATCGAGTGAATCATTTGTGAAGTTGAATCAGATATTATGATAATTATTACATTCTACAAGAAAATGGTGAGAAATGACTTAATGATGAAATTCTTATAGAAGAGATAATTGATATAATTCTGAATGAATAAAAATCAAAAAGAGTATAATTTCATAAGAAAATAAAGATAAATAATCTTACCTTGTGTGATATTATTGGAACACTTCCACAGTAAGAAATAAGACTCAGTAGGGCTGTTGAAAAGAATAATAAAATGGTGGTGTGGCTTTTTCTATAACCTCTTCCTTACCTTACAAATTTCAATCTATAGATAAGGTTGTTAAATCATCAAGAAATAATAAAGTAGTTATTCAATCATATTATAGTACTACTGGACATTCTGAGAATGAATTAACAAACTTGTCCAGAAGGATGAAAATGTTAGAGGGCAATAAATATTTTCCATATTGATATAATAATGGTCATAATGATATAAGTTGTAAGAAATATGTAGTCACTTCTTTTGAATGCCAGAAAACTAGAAACATCAATCCATATTGTCTAAAGCTGAAGGGGAATGATATGAAAATTTAATTCAGAAAAGAATGATAAAATGTATTATAAAAATAAAAAAATAATGTTCTAAATGATTATAACACATGGAGTTCTAGTGGGGGTGATTCTTCTGAGGTATCTCTAGTTAATGAAAGTTCCTATAAAAAAACATTGGTTTTTTTCCAATGTAACTAATGTTCATAAATGTTACATGAATATGGTATGACCATATGATAACCTTACGCATATTTATTTACGTGATAGTTCTCCTGATGATAAGGATTATACATATTCTAATGAAGATTATTCAGCAGTAGAAGATACTTATCTTCCTTCTTATTATGAAGTTTCATGTTTTGAAAATTTTTTAGAAAATGAGAGCTTTAATAATTTTAAAAAACATGATAATGATAAAGTAGAACATGCTATGGCTTATTCAAGGATATATGTTTTATAAAATTAAATATCATGTCTATATAAAGATCTTTATAAAACAAATCTGAAAAAGGAACTATTTCTAAAAATTTAGAAAAAATATTTTCTGAGAATGATGTTTTACAATGTAAACATAGATTTGACATTAATACTAATGAGAGTAAAGATTTAATCATTAAACTAAAATATGAAATCTATAGTTTGAGAAACTTTTGTCAAATTTTACAAATGGTAAAAAAAATTATAAAATCTATATACAAATACCCCCAATGGTACTTATTTTGGATTGTGTTTTTCTAATAAAAAAACTTTTTAATAATAATATCATTGTACTAACTAGTGTATCTTTTTTTACCAGGGGACAATGTTGTGGTAACCAAATAAATAATTTTTCATTAAATAAATTTTTATCCATAGTATTTCAGAAAGACTATTTTTCTAAACAAATATGGATCCCTAATGTTTTGTTTTCTAACATTACTGGTCCCAATAAGGTTTATATTCCAAAAGCCTAATGTATTTTTTATAAGATAATAAAGATAGTACCAACAATAAGAATACATGGTACACAAATAGTGGGTGTTCCAAATATATGACTGGAAACAAATATTTCTTCCAGAAGATTGTCAAAATGAATGGTGGAAGAGTCACTTTCAGAGACAATTATTAGGGAGAGATTGTCGGAATAAGTAACATTAATCTTCTTGGAAAAACACTTCTTTAAAATGTTTTATTTTTTCAAGGTATTATACAAAACTATATAAGAATTATTCAATTATGTGATTAAGTTTACATTGTGAGCTTTAGGAATGACAATTTTTTAGTACATTGTTCTTGGGAGGAATTTATTCTTTCATCCAACCAGTATGAGATCATTTATACACATAACCTAAAAGACCATTGGATCCAAGACCTACTTTTCCATAGTGAAATGAATGATAAATCATGGTTATAGAATAGATGTCTTGAACAACGTGACCTAATAAAATTACATAGGTTGACTCAAAGAGTACTTTTTAAGGATATACAGGAACGTAGGTTTGATTCTTCAAATGTTTGTGACACTTTTCAATATGGTAATCATCATCAGTCATGTTTTAAATCTATTAGTGAAGTCTCAACATCTGATTCATTATGAGTAGTGAACATGGACATATTTGTTCATACTCAAACATGAGGCATTGGTGGAAAATAATATGTATATATATATTAGTTGATGATTACACTAGATAAACTTGGATTTATTTTCCCACAAATTAATCTGAAGCCTTTTGTTATTTTAAAACTATTATAGCCAATGTTAAAAATGGGAAAACCCATCACTTGATAATTAGTAGTAGTAATCATGGTAATGAATGTGTGAATTCTGACAGTGATACTTTTTTTAGTAAGAAGTGTATTTAACATAACTTTTGATCACTTAGAACTCCTTAGAAAAATGGTGTAGTTGAAAGAAGAAAAATATTTTTTCAAGAAATAACTATAATAATGTTGAGTGAATACTCAATTGCTAAACATTTTTTGAATAAAGTAGTTAGAACATCCATCTATACTATAAATAAATTATTAATTATATTTTTTTTAATAAAATAATTTATGAGTTGTATAAAGTAATAAAATAAAAATTTTCATTTTTTAGGTTTTAATTTTCCAAATATTTACCATTACTACGAAAGAAAATTTACATAAACTTTCACAAAAATATGATAAAATAATAATTTCATATATTCCACTAATTGTATGGATTTTAGAGTTTTTAATAAAAATTCTTATACTACTGATGAAATAGTTCTTATTATGTATGATTAAACTTAACCTTTTTTCCAAACATCTTCAACCAACCTCCTTAAATGTTAATTTTAAAATTGACTTTCAACCATTATCAGAATGTTCTTTTCATAAGGATATAACACAAGAATACGTTTCTGAAGTTTTTCCCCAGGAATATTATCTACATATTGTTGAAAAATATTCCTTACAAAACCTAATAAGTCATTTGTTTATGGTGAATCATCAAAGGGATTGTATAATTTTTGAGGTAGATTAACCATTTAGGACCAGAAGTTCCTTAACAAATGAAATATATCATCTATATTTATTATGTCAATTTGATCATAAAAATACTGATGAGGCATTAGGTGATGAGGATTGGATTATGAAATGAAATATGAGTTCAATAAATTTGAGAGGAATTGTAACTCCCCAAGATTTCATAATAAGTTATTTCTTTTAAAGTAATTCTTTTTATTGCGCTACACTCAACACCGAGATCGAGCGCACCATGACTTACACGAAAAGATGATGAAAAAGTGGGAATGAAAATTATTAACTGAATTTTGAATTTTATATACTCTATATAAATTTAAAATCCATATTATGTGTTTCTTAGACATAATATAAGAACAAATTTATTTTTCCAGATAAAAGAATTATTTTAAAAAAATTGAAATTTTACCACCTTTTAAGAGAGAAATCTTTTTTAAACCAATATTTAACCATTTTATATATTAAATTTAATGAAATTAAATTATTCTTTAGAACCAGGACATAAAACAATAGTTTGGATAAATTTTTTGTACTTTTCTGAAAGAATTCAATTTTTGATGAATAGTGAAAAATACTAAATTTTAATTAAAAACAACTTTGTTAATCAAAATAATTTATATTGTTAATTTATACATTTAAGTGGTTTTAAAGTATCATTAGATTTTATTTTTATCATTTAATATAATTTAGGTCATTTTATGTAATTTCAAATTTAAACTGGACATAAACACGCTTTTTTGTTTTAACAATGGGAATTAATTTTAATTTAATTTCTGCTACTTATGTGTTTTGAATTTAGAAATATTGATTCAATATTTTTAATCAGGAGTTCCAAATTGTGTCAATAGATAAATTTTATTTTGATACATTATGAATAATTACTTCGGTAATTATTTTATTTTTCATAGTTAAAGGGTAAATCCGGTAAATATGGGTAAATATAATATTAAATTACCCTAACAGGTGTCCTATTCCAATTGGTTGATATATTTACGACCATGGGCATCCTTGGAATGATTTTGGGACCCCAAGGATCCACTTTAGAGTGATAATGATACTTTATATTAATTAATTTAAAGTAAAGACAAAAATGACAAAAACATATTTCTTTTAGTAAAACAATTTTTAAATGGTGTTATATAATTTAAAATTTACACTATAAATAATAATTATAAAGGAAAACATATTTCCTATATAATGTTATTTTATTTATAATTTTTAGATATTATATAATTAAAATTATTTATTACAAAATGGTGATGCGTTAATTACCTTATTAATGTAAGAATCAAATAAATGGTATTATAAATATTAAAATAAATATAATTTCAAAATTATTATGGCATCCAATAATTATATAGTAGAATATGACGCGTTAGGGTTGATTCGATGTATTTTTTTCTAACTAATCATGTTGTGATGACTTTTACATAAACCAAATACTAAATAGTTTCAAAATTGTCAGAAATAAGTTCTTAAAACAAATATTAAATTATTAATTGATATAATTGTTCTAGAAATCTAAGGTTCTTATAAAGAACTTATATAATGATGGTAATATCATTAATGAACCAATATTGATTCTATTGGAATTTTATAGTAAGTTCATTAACCAATTATTATAATAATACATGAATACATGGTAAAAGTTAAACTATTTAACTAAGGGTTAAATCTAAAAGATAAGGTTAATATGGTGACCCAAACCTGTCTAAAACCCATTGGTTGAAAGGTTTTAGAACAATAACCACTTTAGAATCGAAATATTTCATTTTGGAGCCATTATAAACAAAAAGATATTTTATTATAAAATAATATTTCAATCTTTTCCTAAGGTGACCCTCACCCTTCTTATAAAAGGGAACATCCCATTCTCCCAAAATCACACCTCCAATGCCATTTTTATTGGCCAAACCCTACCCTAATATCCTCCCTAATCCCCTCAAATCAATCAAGAGTCCTTACTTTGATCATAAATCCAACGTATAGATCCCCATTGATCAACTCAAAAGGAAACACCCGAAGAAGAGGTAATAATTTCACCACCCTCTTTGAAGTTCTTTTCATCTCCCACTTCCTCTTTATTTGTTGTTTCTATACCAAAATAATAACTCCAGTACCTCCTACATACTTTTATGTTATTATAAATATGGTACAACCATATTAATTATTCTACCCATCCTCTAAATGACAAAGTCACCATACGCACGTACGTATGGCTTACCATCTCCACGTCGTGGCGTAGTTTGTTATAAAAAAACTTCATTATTGGGATGGGAATAATTATGAGTATAATAGATTTAAATAAAAATATAACATGTTAATGATTATGTATATATTAAATACCATCCAATTACATAATATGTCCCTATAAAAAGAATGATATTGTTTCCCATGCGTACGTATAAATTACTGTCTCCACGATGCGGATAGATTCATTTACCCATTCACCATTCAACAATGATTATAAAAATATATATTATTAATAAGTATGTAATATATGAAAAAAATAATTATACATAATATATATATATATACTTACGTATAACTTATTCACTTACATTCATTCAATATGATACGAAAACAGAAACAACATTTATGCATACGTACGGCCAACCGTCTCCATAAATGGTGTTTTCCATTTCACATATCTATCTATTATAAATATTTATATTATAAATATATATTATATATAAATCACGGTTTATATTATGGATTTATTTAAATCATGATCTAAATGATATGATGTAGAATAACAAGTTAAAACATGTACGATAAAGAAAGTAATTATTACCCAAAATGTTAATTTAACATAGAAATAATTATTAAATGGGTAGTATAAAGTCCTAAATGAATCATGTATGATATAATAAATACAATATGGTTCTGGTATAATTTAATTACATACTATGGTCAATATACATGATGTTAAACTTACCCTTGACCAAAGGAAAGTCCAATGTAAGGGTTAATTCTACAATATCTTCATTAACTGAGTATGTTTTTAAATGAGTATCTACTGGGACCCCTTTATAATCCACATTCGTGTTTCATAAAACTATTTTAAAAAAGTATATTTTATGTTTTTAAGGAAGAGACTCTTTAAAAAGATCGTCATTTTAAATGGTTTAATTATTTATTTTTATAAATCATTCTAATTAATGTCTTTGTTTTCAAAATGGGTTTTAAGTATTTATTAATATGGATATGAATTTTTTAAAATGTGAATTCCGTTACAAATATTTAATGTGGTATGGGAAACTTTGAATAAAAAATTTCTTTAAATGTATTCCTTTCTGAATTGTCCGACTTTTAATGTTTTTCATGAAAAAGGGATATTTCTCACAAAGAGTTTTACAAATCATTTTCATCTATGTAAACATCCAATGATGGATTTTAAACTTGTTTGAAGTTTATTTATTATGATACAAATCTTCCATATTGTATTGATTGTTTTGTGATATGTTTGACTGTGGATGTCTTATTTTTACACCATTCATGGTTTATGGAAAACGTATTGACATTTCGTATGATAGTTTTAATATAAATGTTTATGTTATGTTTAAACCATTTCATATGAGGAATTCATTGGACTTACTAAGTGACGGGTGGAGCCTGCTATAGCTCCTTGATGCATCGGTAGGTCTCATGAGACAAATTGGTGTCTTGGCACAAGTCCTTGAAAAAATATTATTTGTAGTCTTGGTACGAGGCATTGACTATGTGGTTATAATGTCCATCATTATGAATTACATCATTATGAAATTGACTATTGATATTACATATGACTATTCAACTAGTAGAATATCCATGTGAATAAGTAAACAACATTATTTGATTAATATTTTCTGTATTATGCTGAAGTTTAAATTAAAAAGGCTCGTGTTCTAGTCTTATATATCACCTTAAATGTTTATTCTTATTTATTATAGTTATGCTATATTTTTATCCTTACTAAGCATCTGAGCTCACCCCTTTATTATGTTTTATTTTTTCTGGAAAGAAAATAAGTATATTATGAATACCCAACAGGAATATGATAAGGGATATAAGAGTGTTCAAATGGGAAACAATCTTGTTTTTTGTTTCATGATGTAATGTAAAACTTATGTATGCATCTAGTACTTCCAAGGCTACTAAACTGATTGGTCATTCAGGACATGATTCCTTGTATCATTATAATGTTATGTAATAATGCACCGATTCTATGTAATTGGGGTTGGGGCGTTACAGGAATAAATTCTGATCTTTATTTGAATGACCTAAAGAAACATCCCTAATTGATTTAAAATGGGTTTTTTGTAATAAGTGTGATGAGAATGGAATAATTATCAGAAATAAATCTAGACTTTTTTATAAGGGTTTTAATCAATAATAAGGTATAGAAAATGAACAAACCTATGAACCAGTATAAAGAATTGAAGCTATTCGAATACTTATAGCCTTTACAAACATTTTTTAATATCTGACTTTTTCAAATGGATGTGAAGTTTTATTTTCTTAATGAATGAGTTCTGGAAGAAGTTTATTTATAAAAACCACCATGTCTTGAAAAACAAAAACTTCCTTGAAATGATTATAAACTAATAAAAGAAATATATACACTCAAACAACACCACAGATCATAGTGTGATGGATTAAATTGATTTTTTACAAAATAGTCTTTTTAAGGGAGCTAAATACCCATAATAAATTTTTATATCTTCAAATAAGTATATAAAATATCATCTTATTAAATTTAGTTAATAAAATACCTATATTGTTATTAATCCCATCGGTACCTTGAATACTTTAGATCTTGAAGAGTTTGGGCAACCAGTTGATCAAAATATTTTTAGATATATGAAAGGAATTATACTTTTCTTGACTAATAATCCTCCATATTTAATGTGTTTTGTATGCATATGTGTAAGAAACCAAGAAAATACAAATGAATCCAACATAAAATCTATAAAACTAATATTTCATGAATTAAAATTTACTGCGGAATTAGATATTTTCTATTCTTCTAGAAATGAATATCAATTAATAAGTTTTTAAAAATTTGAATTTGGTGTTTGTAAAATATATAATAAATGTAAATATTTAACTTATAATTTGTTAGAAGAATCATTAACTTCTTTTTCATGTAATAAACAACACTCAGTATCACCTTCCATTGCTGAAGCCAAATATGTGGCAGTTGAAAGTTGTTGTGCTCATGTTTGGTGGATGAAAAACACAATCACTAACTGTGGCATGGGTTTTACTAAAAGATAAACAATTTGTAATAATACAAGGGCTAATGAAATAAGAAAAAAACCCATCACATCACTCAAATTATAGGTACCTGAATGTAAGACACCATTTCCTTCGAGTTCACACACTTAAAAGAGTTATAATTTTATAATTTATCGGAATGGAAGATCCAATTGATGATATTTTTATATGACACCATAGTTTTGATAGATTTGAAAATATCAAACAGAAGTTAGGTATGATCAATGTAAAAAAATCATTCATATATACTTATTATTAAACTATCTCCTCACATTAAATTATTCCATTTCATAGTGGTAGTACATAGGTTTTAAATTTTCTTAAATCAGTTAGTTTTCAAAAAAAAGTATTTTTTATTAATATTTTATCACAATGAGTTTTCTAAACTCATAATAAATTATAAAAGTTTCTAAATCAAAAATCTCAAATGGATTATGGGAATCAAAAAAATTATAAAATTTATGGACTCAAGTTTTGTAATAATTTTTTTTAATTAAAAAATTATCAAAATTATTTTTTTATACAAGACTATTGTAACTACATTTTATACTGAAACTATTATATTCAGTCATTAATTTCAAAACTATCTTAATCAGTTTAGTTTTCGAAAATCCAAGAAGAATAGATTACTCATACCGATGAAACTCTTCACTCTAAATGGTAATTCTCTATTATTTTTAGATTTTACACTATTTCCTTAAATTATTTAATTAATTTTTTGGTAATACATTTATCTTTCTATAAAACACGTATTTAAATAAATTAAAAGTTTTACATAATCTGATTCATACTCAATCTGATAATATTTTTAAAATTCCTCGAGGTGAATTTTTTTTAAATATTTCTTCAAATTAATGAAAACCATCAGATCATATTGTTTTCAATATCAAATATTGGATGATTTATGGAAGAAAAATTATCACACTTGGTTCTTATATAAAGAGGGCCCCTCATGTCCCACAATAATTGTTCCAAATAATATATCCTGAGATGCTGACCCCTTCTAGTTTCCTAGTCCAATAAATTTTATTTCCATATTATTCTCTAGTTTCATTTACAAAATACAATGGAGAAAAAGGAGGAAATTTCAATGTCGTTTTTTTTTCAAGGAAAGATTGAGCAAAGGATTATTTTATGATAAGTATGCTTCAATGCTATAAAAATTATATATTTTCAAGGATGGCAGTTTTGTGAGTAGAAAATCTTAATATTGACTTTGATATCTTTTAACTTGATGTGGTTTATGAATCTTATAGATATGTTATGTTTTTTAAGGAAAGTGTAAATGAAAAAATCTCTTTCACAATTTGTGAAAATATATATAATATTACTAGTAAGAATCTTTTAGATGTTGTTGGAATAACTTATAAAGGAGAATTGTATTTTCCATTTCACAAATTTCTAGACAACGTTGGTAAAATTATTAGGATAAAATACGAGGATTTTTTGTTTTTATAATAATAAAATATTATAAATGTTTATTTCTTTACACCATAAAATCGGGTTGTTTCTTTATAGATTCAAGGATTCATCATTTCGAGGAAACGGGACTCTGATAACCTAAAAGTGTCAGATTTATACATATTGGACTTTTTGGTGAACTCAAATAAGTTTTAATTATTATAGTCTATCCTTATCATAGTCAACAATATAAAAACCCTAAATATAGAGTCCAATATAATAATGTTTCCTTAATTTTATGAATTATGTCCATTAAATGTATGATTGTTTTTAATGTTTCAAATAAATCATATTCAATGAGAGAAAATATTTCATTTATAAATGATGTTTGTATAAATATTATGAGACTATTTTTTATAATAATTACAGATTTTTTATCTAGAATGATGGTGTTGCTGAATTGGAGGTAGATCTATCATGGAAATAAGATAAGGATGATAAGAAAAAGAACAAAAGTAAGGTTGATACCTCCCCACAAAAGAGTAAAAATAAATAAAATAATGTAAATAATGGTTTTGTGGGATTGGATTTAAAAGAAAGATGATAATATTTTAGGGGATCCAAAGATCAGACTTGACCCTACTAAGTATAATGGTTAAAAAACATGTTTCTGAAACATTATAAGAAGAAGAAAAGAAAAAAAATAAGAAGTTGTATGCTGCTCATTTTTTTATAATATTTTGGAAGGAGTGGAATGAGACTTTTAGAATGTTTTTTACCTGTTTCTATGACCGATCAAGTGAATTATAGGGCCGAATTATCTTTTCAAGAAACTTCTATAGTTTATTATGATGTTCCATCTATGGATGATAAAGGAAAAGGGAATGTTAGAGAATAATAATCTTCGGAAATAATTCAATAAAAATAATCAAAACCATATATTCTTGGAATGTGAGGTTTTAGAGCCTAAATAAAATTAGAAGAATAACTTGATTAGGAATTCAAGGATGATGATAAAGGTAAATGAATGAGATGAAAGAGAAGAAAAGGAAGGAAATGGAAAAGAAGAAAAAGAATTAGATTATGAAGAATAAGAAGAAGGTGAATATGAAGAAGTTTTAGAAAAATTTGAAGAAGATGTGGATGATGGTGAAGAGGAAGACCGTGATGAGAATGAAGGGGATAATGATAATGAAGAAGCTCAATTTGATAATAAGTCATCGTATTCATCATCATCATCATCCTTTTCTATCCTACCTTCAAAAATAGATAAGTAATGTAAATATAGTATTTCATAAGAAGAGTCCTAATCTAAAGAAGAAGTTGAATTGACATCTAAGAAATATGTTGAAGATGAAAATTTGAAAGGAAAAAATAGTGATAATGTTGAGACTAATAAGAATATTTAAATCCTTGAATTATTTGAGGACAAAGAATTTGATGGAAATAATATTTATAAATATGCTAACAATGTTGTTTACAATATTGATAAAAACAAAGGAAATCAAGAAGAAGTCAAACTGATCAAAATTAAACCTCTTGAGTTTTAGAATAATCAATCAAATTCTGCCACAACCATTACATTAGAGGGAATTGATTTTATTATTCATATTTTGAGAAGGCTTGAAGGAAATATTCTGTATTTTCCAAGGCTTTTGTCAAGGGGATATTTAATTCCTGAAATTCTTGATCAGAAATCAAAATATCTAAATCTTTTAACCCAAAAGGTGATTTTGATTGATGGATAAATAAATTTTTCTCAAGGAATATCTCAGATACCTTAAAAGAAATGCAATAAAATGGTTAAATTGTATCATAACTTTGATGTAGATATTTAGATTCATGATGATCAATATGATGTAATAAAGGAATGCTTGGTAAAATAAAAAAATTATATCAATGATTTATCATCACACATTGATGAAAGATGGATGTTTGTGGAAGATTTAAGATATTACATTAATAAAAGAAGAGAGAAAGTTGAAACTCTAAAATAGAATATTTGAGACATGGTTACTGAGATGTAATGACTCCAATCGTGTGAGGAAGAATTTATTATATAGGTAAATGAAATATAGAGTTATATGAGAATATTAGTATTGAATAATAAAAAGTACAAAAGTTGGTGAAAGATAGCCATGAGCTTAAGATGATCATAGATTTTCTGAAGACCCTCATGAAGAAATAATAATTTTTTACTTTAAACTCCCATTTTACATGTTTAATAAAAAATATAAATTTTTGTTTATGAATGAATTACTATTTCATCTATATCTGATTGGTCTGGATGTTTTCATATTATGTTTGTTTTAATGTTATTTTTTATTTTTTATGGATGATTATTTAATTAATTGTATATTATGGTAAAGTTTACTTCTTTAACAATTATGGAAAATCTAGGATTTTCCACTTTATTTTAAAAAAACAAAGTGGGATATTTTTATAGAAAGGGGGAGAGAATTTTAAATGATGATGATATTTTATTGAGGGGAAGATGTTATATTATAGGGGAAAATATTATCCTCAGGGGGTGATGAATTTATAAGGAGGAGAATTTTTCTTCGAGAGTATTTTTTTCTAATACACTATTGCATTAACAATCATATTTATAGGAGTTATAAACTAAGGGGAGATAAATTTTAATGATTTACTCTAAATACAAAGAACATTAAATAATATAGACTGTAATATTTTCAATGTTATTTTTCATCTTTGTTTTGTGGATAATTATTTCCTAAAGGGTGATATTGTTGATTTAGAAGTTACACTTCTTAATTTTCCATTCAATTTGTTTTGTAAATCACAAAAACATTGATAATAAATTTTTACTAAATTTTTATGTCCCATGTGTTTTAGAATGTTTTCTTAGAAAAAATATTATTCTACTATACTTAGAATATGTTCTAAAGTATTAAAATATATAAAATTACATTATTCATTTTGATTATCATAATTATTATGTGTATGAAAAATTAGACTCACCATTATAAGACCAGAAGTCAGAATTTTGTCATGTCTCTCATACTAACAAATGTCGTGAAAATCAAAATGATACTCGTACTAATAAAAATAAATCTACTGCTCATAAATGTTATCATATTCATAATCGTAATGAATTACATCAAACTGGCCTATGTTTATAATTGAAATACATTATACTTGTTTATAATGTTATGAATTTATTTAAAAATATAATGGTGTTAATCAATATGATGTCAGAACATCAGTTATGCGGGATCATTAGAGCTATCAAGTTCTAGGTGTCTGTAGTCATTGAAAAAATCATGAAAATATGATTTTGGGTAGATCACAATATTATTGTTGAGAGATAACCAAAAAATACAAGGTCATTTGAACATTTTGGATTTATTTAGCTAGTTTATCAAATTCTCTCTCAAATTTTCTGAAGAATAATTATCATGAATAGCTTGTTTCTAGTCTTTTGTAATTATTTAAAGCAGTTAATTCTAAGGAAAACTCATTAGGTTTTATCTTTTAGATGTTTTTTAATTTTAATTGCATCAAATCATCATAATGATCATGGGCTTCTGGGGATTGGAAGATGGAGAATCTGATCCTTTGGATCGGGGGCTACTAGGCCTAGGTAGACATAGCCAATATGATCATTGTATCGTTGGATTACAGGGATAAGAAGAAAGAGCCATTAAAAACTTTGTATCAAGGGATATCATGATAAGGAAAGATATATTTGACTATAATTATAAAAAAGTGGAAACCATTAGTCAGGATTATTGACTACCTTTCTATTTACGTTAAAAGGGTTGTCTATTTAAATATCTCGTATGTCATTATTACATTTTTTAGCTATTTTATTACTTGTTTTTAGAAGATTAAATTATTATAAATGTAATAGAATGTTCATAAACATATTAAACTTTAAACTTTTTGTTTTATTGTTACTACTCAAATTAAAACAATAAACATACTCTGATAAATCATAACTAAAATGATTATGATTCTTACTTTGATATAATCATACATAATATGATTCTGATTCAATGAATCTTTTAGTCAGACTAATGGTCACATATTATAATTATAATTAAATCGGATTAGGGTTTTTTATGTTAAATTATATTAAACTATGTTTTAGAAACTATAATTCACCCCCTATTTCAAGTGTTATAATTTAAGTAGATATTATGATCAAACAATAAGGATCATCCCCATGTTATAAGGATCTTCATTGAGATGCCTCAAAAAAATTTATTATATTATATTTTTTTGTTTTTGTTGTTGTTGTTGTTTTTATTGTTCTTGTTTGTATTATTACGTTGAATTATGGATGGAAGAATGGGTCCAATGACTCTATTGGTGATGGATATCCCGTCGATAATCGGCATCCATACGGCCTAAATCATTATATTTTTTATCCAATTAGAAAATTATGGGGGATTCCAAATCACTAAAAATACTTTTAGTATATGGTTTTAAATAAACCAGGTCCTATAGAAAGAAACAATTCACCTCCTTCCCTATTGATCTGTAACCTTAGGGATTCCTTTGTGAATCTGTGCCCTTTTTCTAAAGGATTATTTGTAAGGGATCGGTTGCACATGTTGATTAAAATATGGATGAGTTAATTGAATTATTATACATTTATAATTTTTTAATTGTTTCTATCTTAATTATTACAAAAGGGGAGGATCAATGGAATCTCCCAAAACTAGTCTAGGGAATCACCAAGCTCTGGGGGTTCCTTGATTGTTCAGTGATTTCCCTTGGGTTTTCATTATATTTTATTGTTTTTATTCAAATGATATGAGGATGATAGTCCAAGGATTTAGGAAACTCACTTTTAAACCTATAATTTTGTAGATATAATAATGGGATTTTAATTTTGAACTTTATAATGTGAGTAACACTCATGTACATGTATAGATTTAGGTTCATGGCCTCAACTAGTTTTATTATCATCCATGTATTTTATGGTAAATTTTTTCATATTTGTGTACAAATGATAATTTTTATAAATTGATAAGAAATTAAATGTATTCCCACAATTATTTCAAGCATGTTGAGGTGGATATGTTTAGAACCTGAGATAATGATATTATCCTAAAAACATTGGAGAACAACATCAACTGGGGATTTTTTTACAAAAGATAACCATTATTCAATGATAATTTTAATTTTCATAGGAAATTGGAAAGTGATTGAAAGAGGAATAAATACAGTTGAATCTCATGTAATATTAAAGTCCATGTAGAGACAAATTGTAGAAAATTGAATGTTAGAAGGGTAAACAAATTGAAATACTTGGACACCCCCAAGGATAGGGCTTTTACTACTACATGTACCTCTAATGAGGAACAATATTTTGATTCATTGTTCACTATAAATGGAGTCTTGATGATTAATCAAGCCCTATAATATACTGAAAATGGGAAACATATATTGGCAACACCTATAGATTCTATCCTTGGAGGAGTGAAACATAATACAATTACAATAGATGTTGAATATGGTATCTCTGAACACCATGATCATTGTCTTTATTCAACAATAAAGAACATTAATCTTATTAAGTTGGTGGATGAAGATTTTTTCCCCACCACCATTGTTTTTGAATACTTATTCTTCTATTCAAGTAATAGAGGGGACTTTTAGGATTACTCATGACATCAAAGAGATAGACTCTCCTATAGAATGTAGTGAGGCAGTATCTTATATTAAGTTTCCATTAAACAAGACTTCCTAGAGGAAACCCATAGAGAATATCTCTAATGGTATAGAGTAATCAACAATAAATTCACTCCCCTGAGTGGTAATCTTTTGGATTTGGAGGAGGAGGAACATTTCCTCCCAGAGAAGGAGCCCACTAGGGAGGATGGTGACTCTCATATTCCTAAGAAGGTTGATGGCCGTACCACTACATGAAAGATAGGTAAAGGGAAATGAAAAAATAAAAGAGTAGTGGTGGACCAAAATTATGGGTTACAAACAAGTGGTAAATTATATTCCAAATAAATTCACTCTTTTTGAATTTCTGAGGGCTAAATAATGTGGGACCCCAATTATACCTAAGGTACCTCATCTCACAATAAAAAAAAGGTTAATATTGGCATTACTCAACCCAAGGTATATATTTATTCCTATAAAATATTTGATTAGGAAAATATGGGGAATTAGGAAACATATCATAACACTAAATTTTCAATATTTTAAAATATATGGGTATTCTAGATGAAATAACTATATGCCTCACTCTTTCAGATTGGGCAGGCACATGTCCCTATCATAGGTGTACACTACAAACAAATCTTTTATTATCTCCTTCATTTATGTTTGTAACTATTATATAACGATGAAACCTATCAAGTAGGACCTTTCATACATCTCTAATTAAGGTAAATATAATTATATCCTTTTGGATGACTTCAACTATATCCTTAAACCAGATAATGAAATTGGCTCAAATTTCATTACGGTTTCCTCTCAATAATTTCAATTGTATATTTTCCTTTTCATACCCTCTAAGATAAGGATGATTAGGGAATATTATACCTATTATAGGCCCACTATTAATGGAAAGAAATCTATAAAAATTATTAGGGATTTCATAAATCTCTGTCTTGTTGATTCCATTCATTAACACTCATGTAGGGATTTTCCCAGAATCCATTATGACCACTCCTTTTTTCCCATATAACTCATTAGATCAGGTAAGAAAGGACCATACACCATTATATTAAATAATTCATTGTTTAAAGTTATTATTTCATTGAAATAATTACCTATGAATACAACTTTCTTGAGATTGTGGATGAAATTCAAAAACACTCCAAGAAGCTTAATAGGATCAAGTATACTTTGAGAAAGTGGTATAATGATAAATTCTCTAATATATACCTCGATATCTCTATAGACTAAAATTACATTGATTATATATAGGATAATAACATGAGGTAGTATACTCCCCATAATAAAGATATTAGTTGGGTTAACACTATGGATACCATAATGAGGTGGAAAGAAGTCATATAAAATATAAAATTAAATTTTATTATCCTAAAGAAGGAGATAATAAATCAAAATCCACTCATATGATCAATATTAAACAAAAGGTGGAAAATAAATTTTCAACCATGATTATTAATTGTAACTCTCTCACATAAATTGATGATATTAGTTTGGCATGGGAATCCCCCTTTCAAAATATCATCAATGAGGAGAATACTAGTGTTAATAAGGCCCAATTTTATGATTCCATTACTTTCTTGGTGAATAAAATACGAAATTATTTTATCCTAGATTCCCTTAGAGATGATGAGATCAAATGAACCTTGAACTCCCATAATATAGAAAACACATCCACATATGATGATTTCACTCATAAGTGATTTTTGTAGTTTTGGGATATCATTCACCCCAAGGTCAAATAAGATGTTAGATAAGTATTTTGAAGGGGGAACATTCCTCCCATTAATAATGCTTGGTTCATCAGTCTCATACCTCAATTAGATCATTAAATTTATTTTAAATACTTTAGTCCCATTTTTATTTGGAATACCTTACCTTATATTTTTGGGAAGATCCTTTCTATCTGGTTAGGTAATATAGATAATGGGTAGGATTATTCTAACCATATTATCTATAATAATATAAGGAAAATATAATATGACTAGTATAAGACCTCAGAGGGTGTTAATATACATCATAATAAATTTTATCATGGTAATTTATCCCTCAATATTGACATATCAAAATCGTTTGACACTTGTGACTTAATCCTGATTGTGCTACAGAAATATTTCTTCTCTTATAATTTTATATATTTTATTTACTCTCTTCTAAATTGATCAAGTTAATAGGTATTTCTGAATGTCTCACCTAAAGGCTGCTTCGGTTTCACTTGAGAGGTGATATAGGGTGATAATATATCCTACCTCCTCTTTGTACCGGTTGATTATTATCTTATTCAATGCCTCGTTCAATATATTGAAAGGGGATACCTCTCCTTTAAAGGTCCTTCTATAAATATTATGGTTCCCTCTCATTTGTTTTATACTCAAAACTCCTTGTATATAGTGAAACTAACAATGAATCCTTGAATTATATTAAGATAATTTTCCCCCTCTATTGTCTGGTGTCTGGATAGTTCATTCTGTGGAGAAAATTCATGGTTATTTTTGGAATGTATTCCACAAATTTAGGAAAATATTGGTCTAAAACTCTTTGAATGTTAATCAAGTGGATGTTACATTTACTTGTATGATAATTCCTCATTCATCTGGAAGGGTCAACTCCATTCATTTGGAAGGAATTTCTAGAATAATCACCTCACAAATTTTTAGTTGTAAACAGAAAACCCTCTTTCAATTGGGATGTTTATACCCTATCAAATTTGGTATTACAATAATGTTTTTGTACAAATTTTATGTTAAACATTGGTAAAGGTAGATGATTATGTGGATCGAAACTAAAAGTAAAAACATTATATGTTCAGGTTTTGTGAATGATAGAATAATTTTCAATGTCTCCCGGAATAAATATTTCAACCTAATTGATATGTGAGGAATGGGCAGAAAAATTATCAACCTCTTGAATAAGGCTTTTTTGGATATATAAACTTGTTATATTCTTAAAATCATTCATTCCACTTATAAATTATCAAATATATGATTATTGATCATCTATATTATAGAAATCATTTATTCCTTAGATCCTCGTTGTATCCAGCCATCAGAGATCATTCTGATGACATTATTATGAATGTTAAATCTTTCCCCTCTAAATTCTCAAATATAAATTTATATAATTACTGCCAGCTTAGTCAGATTATTATTTATACATTAAAACATCATTCATTATAGACTACCCTTAATAACTATTATTCTATTACTCATATCGACCATATTTCACCTAACCTCTCATCGGACATTATGTAGTATATTAAATCCTTAAACATCAGGGATAAGGACATCCTCTTCTTGGACCTAACTCATTTGGGTTCTTTTACTCTCATGAATCACTACAAATACCTTTGAGACAATGATGATGAGGCATCTAGATGGATGAGTATTTTTAGGAAGTGCTTCCTTCCTCTATCGCTAAAGCTTCTTATCTAAAAGTTATGGTTGAACCAATCACCCAAAAATGATAGGATATAAGTGACAGGTCAGTAGTATACATCATTCTTATCTCATGTTATGAATGATGGGGAATATATATGGAAAAAAATTAATTAATGATCTATTTTGTAGAAGGTATGAATGCATGGGTAATGCATATTCTACTACTCCTTTCAATCTCAAGGAAACATTGATGTCTTTATGAATGTGGTTCTAATTCTGAATTTTAGTGCATGGGTTATGAACTTGTAATGCATTGTTATGGTAGCTACCTTTCACTAAATTTGGAT
Source organism: Viscum album (assembly GCA_963277665.1). Taxonomy (NCBI): domain Eukaryota; kingdom Viridiplantae; phylum Streptophyta; class Magnoliopsida; order Santalales; family Viscaceae; genus Viscum; species Viscum album. The sequence goes on along the minus strand of OY728120.1, from coordinate 427,460,241 downwards.
GGTATGTAGTGCTACCCAGTTGGAAATTTCCTCATCTCAAATTAGTGTAATTATTGTAGTAATATATTAAGACACTCAAATGGATTATTTATTTCAAGGTTGTTTCATGATTAATACATTGGAATAATTCACTATCATTAAATGTTTGGGGGTTAATGGAATTACTTTGGAGCCAAATTTCTATATGTCGGTTAGGTGGATCCCCATAATCATTCCATAGTTTAAAGTACAAGTGGTTCGTGTTGAATATGGTTCAACTAGACTTTCACCATGTGGAACTATTTTTAGAACCTATAAATGTTTCATTAGGGGATGAATTAATCATTTCCATCCAAATTTTTTTCCCTTATGGTAGAATTGTGGATATTCATCCGTACAGTTGATTATGATAATCATTATGCATGTTGTAATCTATGGTTTGGGATTAACTCTCTATCGATAGTGAATATTCATAGGAACCAATATTTTTAAGCCCCTTGTAAGTTATATACTAAATAGAAATAATATCTTCACTACCTATAAATAATTTAATTGAAAGAAACACATATTTATAGGGAGGTGAATAGGGCGGCTGACACCCACTCAAAGAAAGTAATGTAGGATGGGAGTTTATTTTCATCTGTCTAACTTAATGTTTAATTGTTTCCACATGAGGGGTAATTTGTACTCCCATCTCAAGAACCTTACTTGCACTATCCTTTTTTACATAATAAATTTTATTTGGAATGTGTCCTTGAACCATATCTTACACCTTCTTGGATTATTATTATGATTTTGTTTAAAAGATGCTAGATTTTATATATGTTTTAATAATTTTAATTATTGTATGTTTATTTCATATATTTCTCATGATTTAATTAATCATTAATTACTCATTAATTATTTGGATCCTATATAAATTTATATAGATATAATTTATTCCCTGTTTAATGTACGTTAAATGTGAGCATGCCCATATTAATATATATACAAATTTTTCTTCAAAATTGAACAATTTAAATTCTAATTTTTATAAATATAATGAGTTTGTATCATATAAATTATATGATGTTTCCATGAACATTTATATTAATTGTTATAGAGTTTGTTTTATTTTTTATTAAATGTTAATAAAATATTCTACTGTACAACAATTTTTGATGTTATAGTATCAACAAGACTTTAGTTATTCATTATAAATGAAATATAAAAGTGAATCTACATTAGAAAGGAGGATTTTAAAAAGATATGAATGAAGAAACTCTATATAATATTAATAAAGAACATGTTCAAAGATACATTTGAGAGATAAAAACATATATCCATTAAGAACACAAGAATAATATTGTGAGATTTATTTATGAAATTATGACACAATCATCTACCCATCATCATTCAAAACATATATGTTGAAGTGGTCCATTGAACCACAACATTCATAAGATTCGTTGAAAAATTAGTTCGGTGGTGCTTTAATTATTTTTATTTAATTTATATTCTTAAGAAAGTATGGATTATATAGCCCCATTAAAAGGTATGTGTGTGTGTGTAATCAATTCCCAACATGAGTCAATTGGGTTAATCCACCAATGGTTAAAATTTCTTGTCATGGGATAATACTCTTGGTTGAAAAATGAATATCTTACTGGGGTTTAAGACACCATAAATTAAAAAGGATTTCTAATTTGGTTTTGTCTCAAGGTGTGAAAAGGCTAATGTAAGAGATTCTATTTCTGGTGTTTTTCATTCCTCTCTTCATTTGAGATGGTTAAAGAGTATACATGAGATCACATTGACCCAATATACTATAAAACATTATCATTTGTTATTTATTTTATTTTCACTTCACTAATCATATAACATTGATATATTTTATATTATGATTTATTAAAAGGCCAATTCACCCCCCATCTTTTCCATTCATCCATCAAATCTTCCATGACCAATAATTTCTATAACTGATTAACCAACAGCTCTGATATATATATATATATATATATATATATATATATATATATATATATTCTGAACATTTTCTAACATTACATTCAAGGGTAAAATATCATAGTGACATGGAAGGAGTAATTTTAAACAATTTATGGATTTTTAAATGGAATCCACATTTTTATGGCATTGAATATGGATATTGGAAATGATGATTTAAATCCTTTTTAAAATATCCTAGTATTGATCACTAATTAATCTTGAAAAATTATATAGATTGCCTAAAGGTGATCTTAAATCATTAAGCGGTAATTATGTTATATTTATTTGTCAAATTATATGGTGGTGAATATATTATACTATAAAATTGATAGAAATGTGTATATATACTTCTCTTAATTGAAAACTACCCATGATATTTGGAAAATTCTATAAGTTACACATCTTGACTAATATAACTTAATAAAAAGTAATTCAGGCATGTTAAGGGATCAGTAACATGAATTTAAATAGGGTGTTGATGATATTGTAAAGAAATTATTTCATATATTGACTAATACTTTAAATGGTACAAGTTCTATAGGATAAAAATTTAAAAATAATATTTTAGATAAATGGGTTCTTATATCACTTCCTAAAAAATGGTATACTAAATGGTTTCAATTGGTGAGAGTAATAAAATTAAATATTATCCTCATGATGAGCTCATAGGCTATTATTCCAATATAAATTATTACATACCAATATAGTTGATGAATATAATTCTAGAAAGAAATTTAATTCCTTTAAAAAAATTATTTAACTTATTATTTGACTCTAAGTTATAAAGTACATCAGAAATAATATTTTTCATATTTAAATGCGAGGATCTAGAATGTAACACCCTGAGAATTTAAAATTTGAAGACCATATTTGATAGTTTTTCTGACATTAGACACCTAGTGAAGAATGGAATATAACATTCCAAGAATTTATTATATATATATTTTTATGTAAATTCAATCTCATCAATAGATTTCAATACACACAACACTAGGTTTGAATGAAACTCGATACTCTATTAAAATATTATTATTTAAACAATTTCATTATAACATTGCCTTTAAATTGGATGGTATGAATTGTACTAGATAAATCAATAAAATTAAATGGTTTACATATTTATAAATAAAATAAAATGGATATTTATTTGGTCAGGGATAAAATTGGAATAATTTTAATGAAAAAGACATGTTTTCCAAATAACTATATTTTTTCAAAGGTGGATTAGTTGTGCTTCATATACATAATTTAAAAATAATTTTTACCAAATTTATAAAATTTATTTGAAAAACATAACATCATTTTCAAAATCATAATATCACAACTATCTTAGGTTTATGTTTTTTTTTAAAAAGTTTCATGTATTTTATGAATAGTGAAAATACTAAATTATAATTAAAACTCCCATTTTTGTATAAATAATTTACAAAGATAAATTATATTTAAAATTTGTTTTAAATGAAACATTTCTCAATTATATATCTACTAATAAAATTAATTTCATTTTAATTATTTACATATTTATTTTTTATATAAAAATTTTGTAAACTTTTAGACATTTTCTCTTTGAAACCCTGATTTCTCGTCTGGCCTGTCTGACTAATTAAAAACTAAAAATTTCAATTTATGTAAATTGAATTTAGAATAATGGATTCCATATTTTTAGTCATAATAGTTAATATTATCTTATATGTTTTGCTTTATTTTTTATCATAATGAATAGTAAAAAAATCGTAATTATTTTCCCCGGTGAAGGTAAAAACAGATTTATTAGGGTTTAAACTAAAATCACACAGGTTAAAATAAATTACAAACATGTATAAATCTTGTTTTATATCCATATTTAGACCACTTAATTTATAGGTCTCAATAATACTTAATTTTGGACCCTTGTGGAATGTGAAAAATGTTTCCATCCCTTTTTCATTCTAAAAATTACAAGTGTGTCGCTCACCTAAATTATAAAAGTTCACCCCCAATCATCTCTCATTTACACCTTAATACCCTTTTGGTTCTATTACTAATTGTACAAATAACTTCCCAACTACCATAAACTCATCATATTAGCCTTTGGGGTTATAAATACTTTCTATGAAAACTTTAGGTCTAATCCTAAAGAGGTGGTCCGGGAAGAGGCGGAATTTCCAACTATGCGTTTTAATTTTATTTCATCATTCACCAACATGAATTATTATTAAAACATTATGTGATAATAAAATAAATATGAAACCTATTATTATATGTTATTATGTTATGTTAATTACCTTAAAATATCCCCACATACCACAAATGGGTAGTAAAATCACTATTCGTGTGGACGGCGGACTACCACCTTGTGTACTGATGTCATTACATTTTCTATTAACACCTCTCATGGGTGGGTATGATGATAGATATAGGGTATATATATAATATTTATAACATAATTATACCTCTTTAGTCACCATATCATATATAACTCTTTACTTTTCACTCAGTAGGGGATATGATAAAGTTGCTCATTTGAACGGCTTACTATCGCCTTGTGAAGCGATGTGATTCATTTTTCACTAATGCTTTATATAAAAGTTTATAAAAGTAATTTTAATGAATATATGTGATATAGTTGATATAATTAAGATATTATTTAATTATTTATCATTATGAAAATATAATATATCATTTTATTTATTACAAAGAAAAATGATAATGTCTCTCATGTATGTTTGGACTAACGCTTTCATGAAGCACTGTGAATCAATTTTCATGACAAAAAAACATGGAATATATATATATATATATATATATGGAAATAGTATGGTACATTTTATATTATTATAATTTTTTAATGCTAAAATAATACCTAAAATATTTCCATAATGATCATTTGAAAATGGAAACGTTACTCAAGGGCACTTATAACCTAACGTCTGTATGATTGTATCATGGTTAATTTTTCATAACCATAATTCATGATCAACATTAAAACAATAATTGATGTAAAATTATGATAATTATTCCCTAATAATTATTCTTTATATTTTTATAAAATTACCTCTTCAACCATACACAACATACCAAATTCATTTTTGGCAGATAAGCCAAATATCATCAAAACATACAAGGTAAACTTAATTGATTAATTAATAATATATAACATAGTAATAAGTTAAATAACAAGGAATAATAGACATTAAATATTATTTTAGGAAATTAATAAAATTAACCAAATTTTATTATTCAGGAGGATAAAGAATTTACGTCTGGAGTCAGACTCAAGGTAAGGGTTTCTTATCTCACTATTACTTCCATGAGACATACACCATATTCACCAGTTATTTCTTTTTGTGTGGTGTATATAATAAATTTTTTATGTTTATAATTAATTGATTTATATTAATAGTATTTAATTTTTTATTTAAATTTCATTCTTTCATGGGGCTTACAATAAAAAAGCAACCAAAGTGGTAAGTGTTTATTTTAGAGTCCCGTCATTATTCACGATTATTTTTGTTTAAGTCTCCAATGAAGAAATTATCTAATATTTCTATCCTAAAATAATCCTATTTTCTTATCATATAGTTATTCATGAAATTTTTCAAATAATATTACAATTTGTTTGGGTTTCTTTGGTGCTTAAAATGATTAAGAAGATGTTTTTAATAAAATCAAACTTTATTTCCCTCTTATTGAAAATAAGTTTTCTTCAAAATAACATGTTCTATAAATGTTATCAAAAAGAGTTTTAACATTATCCAAAGAATTATTTAAAAACATTAATATCTTTGTATTACTTTTTATGAAATGTTATGAATGGAGTATTCTTTTTCTTTCCTGAAGCAGTCAATTTTCTATCATTTTTACAGTGCAAAGAAATGTTCTTTTTAACTTAAAGGGGAGGTATATAATTACCCACTATCTTGAAGGTAATTTATATGAATATTCCATTATAGGTTTATAATTATAATTTTATGGAAAAAAATTTCCATAATATTCTTGATTTTTTTAGTTTTTAAAAGTGATTTTCAAAAAAAATGACAATCATTTATGAATTTTCTAGTTTTGAACTAAAAATTGTGATTTTCAAGAAAATGTTATTTTACTTAAGGAATGTTATGAGTGTTAATTGAAAATAATTTTCCATATAATAAGTCACCCATTGATGTTATGTTTTCATTAATTGGGATATAGTTTGATGATATCATCCTGATTATTTCTTCGGTTGGTTTATGATCAGTTTGAAATGGGAAGTAATATGTCGATACAATTCATTGTACACTATATGTTTTATGATTATTATTATTGACTAGGGTAAATATTAACATTTCATATTCAATATTTTCAATACGAATGTTTTTTTATTTTTAAACCTTTAATATGAGGAATACATTAGACTTAGTATTTGAATGGTGAGGGATGAAAGCCCCTCAATGCATCAATAGGTCCCATGAGACAAACTAGATTGGGTTTTGGCTGACACCATACCAATTAATAAATATTTATTTTTATAAGGCCTTCAATATAGTAGATATATTGGTATAAGTCCTCGATGGTATGTTTTAGATGTCCAACATTATAAATTCCATCATTATGAATACAATTATTGACACTCCATTGGATTATTTTATTAGTTAGAATATTGATGGATAATTTTGATGCTCATGTGATTTTTTAAATAGAATTATTGGGTCATCATTTATTCATTCCATATTATTCTCATGTTATTGATTAAATGGACTGTGTTTTTTTAACGTTCTATATTTATGGTGTCTTATTTATTCATGGCTCCTGTTTTATGCTCACCCTTAATGAGAATCTTAGATGACCCCTTTATTTTGATTTATTTTACTCATGAGATCAGGAATTTTTTTATTGATATTTAGGGATACACTAACGACAAAAATGGAATACTCAAATAAAATTATTTATATATTTTATTTTATAAAATGTAATTTCAATTATATGTATATATATGGTTTACCAAGACTACAACACTAATCCATCTTAACAGATGTGATTCATTGTATCTTACACCAATGGAATAAACTAGACACTAACTATATGCTACAGGGTTTGGGGTTTCTAGAGTTGGTATGAGTTGAAGTTTAGTCTAATCCTTGTGAACTAGATTTAGGGAAACAAAAATTCAGGAACATAGCCCTATGATAGACATTGATGAAATGTATAGAATAACATCATAATATTTTGATAATAAAGATATTATACAGTTTTTCATAGAAAATAAAAAAAATTAGATGCTAAAAGTGTGCATTGTTATGGAACATATGTACCTAGGAGTAATACCATCGAAAAGGGCACATTGGGCTATACATGATCATCACTTGGTGCACATAAACAACCCTTACTGTGTATCTGGTTTGACTCACATAAGGGATATTCTTAGGATAAATCACATTTTATTTATAAACCATAATGAGGCAGTTGAGAATAATTATATCCACAAAGACACCATGTTTAGGATTAGGAGATTATCTATGCATAAATTTTTCAATTTACATTAATTATTTCACAATTTCTATGATTTTACATTATGTTTCATAATGTTATGATCTAATCTAGTTTATGATATTTTTTAGAAATGTAAATAAGTGTATGGAATGTAAAACACATCAATTTACATAATTCAAAATGTATGAATGATCATTTCATTGATGGGATTAAGACAATATTTTTAAGGGAACTAGTTTTCTAAACATCCTCATCCTAAAAAGACATAGTTTCATGTTCTATCAAGATTGGGAAATAATTCTCTAAGTATTAAGGCGTCGAGGAGAAGTCGTATAAGAATAGGAAGGTAGAGAAAAAAAATGTACAAGTGGAATAGGGGAAAGAAGGACATTCCCCTTGTAATAATTGAGGAATGAAACACCATGCTACTTACTTAATAAGAATGGGGTTTATCTACAAGTGTGTATAAAAATGCCACAATGCTCATGATTTTTATGGAAATAAAGAATCTTCTAATGTGAAATGACTCCACAGTACGGATATGAGGCAATACGTAAATGAATTCTACAATAGAAAATTTAATATACATCAACAGAAGATAATGGATAAAGGTTAATATTATAATATTTCCATAAATGATGTGGAATGATTTATTTGATTTTATTTTTTGATTAAATAATTATGTTATAGGAGTATTTTATTAATTATATTATGGTTAGAACAATCATGAATTTTATATGGATTGTACTACAATACTATTTCTTAATAGATTTGAAATAATATGTCAAATGGAATTGATGACCAAGAAAAGTGATTTAGTGACAATATAATCCTTTTGGAAAACACATTTTTTGGGGACAGTTACACTTGATATAATCCTAATGTTGAGAAAATAGTTATATAGTTATGGTATTGTTTTGGTGAAATTGAAATTGGATAGAGGTTTGATGGTTTATGTCATCTTTGTTGGAGTTTACTACAAGTATTTATTTGTGGAATATATCATACAACATGAGATTTGATATTAGGAAGAATTAATGTTTTCAATATGTTTTTAGGCTGAAAATTTTATTTACATATTGATAATGTGACATTAAGATCTACTTTATATTCTTTGGTAAATTTAATGTCAATTTAGCGATCATCAAAAAATTCAACTTTGAATTTTGATAGAAAATTTTTAGAGAAGTCTTGAGGTTAAATATTTATGAAATGGTTTGAGTTGAACATTAGGTGTCATTGGATATCTTATAATAATCATTATGGTCTTGTAAATTATCTTGAGATTGGATGGATGACTTTTTATTCTTTTATTTAGCTAATAATCAATTAACAGTTAATTTTAGTGCTTCAGGCATAAAAATTACAATTTGATATTCATTTATTATAGTAAATGATGAAGTTTAAATTGATCAAACCACATCCTAAGGTTGATATTATTCCTATTAAAAGATATAATTTCTCTGAATTTTCTTATTTTCTCTCTCTATATGGTAAAGGTGTTCCTCAACTATAGGGAATGGATATTGAAAAAAACAATTCTTAGTAGCTTCAATTTTTGTGAATCAAATGGTCCCTTAAATCATTAAGGATTTATGATTTTGTGGTAATTTACCGTGTATGAATTAAACACTTTATCATGATCAATGATCTATTTAACTCTATTTTAACCATTGGGCATTAGTATTCTCTCCCCTATTCATGTTTTCATTTCCCAAAAATGCCCTCCAAAATTTAAACCTAGTAATTTTTTATTCTAGAATACCTTCATACTTAATATTCTATCATATCAAGAGGATGCTTTATAAAACCTTATCATAATGTTTTTTTCCTAATAATATTTTCAAATTAAAAAACCATGATTATTGAGATCTAGATTAAATTACGAGGGTGTTATTTATTAATGGGGGTAGAATGTAACAACCTGATATTTTAAAATATGAATTTCATATTTGATAGTGTGTATGAAAAGCTGAAACAAGATTATAAGGGAATATAATATATAATACTTTACGGTATATTTTTAAAAAATAAATTCAATATATTTGTTATATTATAATGCGCCTAACATCTGGTTTGAAAGAAATGATATACTCTATTAAAATACATTTATTTAAAAATTATCACTATAACATAGCTGTTAAATTATTGGGTATGAATATTTCTAACTAAATTATGAAAATTATATGTTTTAAACATGAATAAATAAATTAAATTGATATTTATTTTGTTAGAGATAAAATAAGAACTACTTTAAATAAAAAGTAATGCTTTCTAAAAAAATGTTTTTTAAGGAGGTTTAGTCATTCTTTGATCACATCTTTTATCCACAATTTTTTGTAAATTTATAATATTTATTTAAGAAAATAAACTTCATTTTGAAATAATTACATAAAATTTATCGTAATGTGAATTTTTATTATTTTTTCTCAAAAGTTTAATTTTGTTATTAATAGTGAAAAATAATTTTTTTAATTGTAAACTACCTTTATATTTAAATAATTTATAATGTTAAATTATATTTTAAAATGGTTTTCAAATAAAAAAATTCCAATTATATATCTATTAATGAAATTTATTGTATTTAAATAATTTTCATATTGAATTATGATATATAAACTCTGTAAACATTTGATCATTTTCTCTTTAAAAACTCATTTGGTCTTCACGTCTGCGGGATTGATTTCAAATATAACATTTTGACTTATATAAATGGAATTTGAAAAAATGGATTACATTTTTTAATTAGAAAAATATATATTATATGACAATTTTATATTAATTTTTTACATAATAAATTCTATCAATAGTATAAAACTATTATGGTTATGGTAAAAAATTGATTTACAAGGGGTTAAACTAAAAATATAACAGTTGAAATAACCTAAAAATTTATCTAAAATATATTTTTTCACATATTTATACATTTTGATTTATAATATTTAATAATATTCTATTTTTGACCCTTTTAGGTCTTGAAAATCATTGGTACACCTATTTCTTTCAAAAAATACAATTGTATCACTCACCTTACATATAAAAGGCTGCCACTCTCCCCTCATCTTCGCACCTCCAAACCATTTTGTTTCTGAAAATACCTGACAAAATCACTTAAAAACATCCATATCCTAATCCTAGATTCCTTTTGGTTCATAAATTCATTCTTTTAATACTTTAGGTGTAATCCTATAGAGGTGGTACGAGAAGAGGTAAAATTCCAAAATATGCATTTTTTCTATATTTCTTACTCCACCACCATCAATTATTATTAAAACAAAATGACATTATAAATAATGTATATTAATTTTTCATTGATTTTTTTTAATTTTAATGACCTAAATCCATCCACACTTCCATCAACTGGGTTATGAATTCATCCTTAGAATTTACAGCAGACAACATTCTTACAAACCGATGTCATTCATTTTTCAATTACCACCTGTCATGTTTGGTTATTATGATTTTTATAAAGTGTATATATGATATCTATAAAATAATTATACATCTAGGTTGAATATATAATACATATATATTTTTTAATTTTCCTTTTGTATGGGATACGATATCAATGCTCATGTGTACGGTGGACCACCACCTCACGACACGATGTGTTTTCCTTTTCAATAGCACTATACATGGAAGGTAATAATGATAATTTTAATGAATATATGTGATATATATGGAACAATTATGATATTATTAAAATAATTATCATTCTTAAAATTTAATATTTTATTTTATATCTTACACTGAAAATGATAACGTTGTTTTTGTATGTGTGGACTACCCCATTCACAATGTAATGTGAATCTATTTTCATCACCCCACCACATGGATGAAATATATAAGTATATTTAAATAAATAATATGGTATATAATATATTATTATCATCAATAATGATAAAATTATACTTATCTTCCTTTCATAGTGATTATTGAAAAATGAAAATGTTAGTCGTACGTATGTTCAGCCAACCCTCTCTAGGATTATATCATAGTTCATTTTTGTAAACCTTCATGATGGATTTTAAAATTATAATTGATGTAAAAATATAAAATTTATTATTTTATTATTATTTTGGATATCTTTAAATAATTTCATTTTTTTCTATAGTCAATACAATAATGTCATGTTTGACACATAAGCTAAATATCATCGAAACATTAGACATAAACTCAATTTGTTAAGTAATCGTATATAACATGGTAATAAGGAATAATAAACATGAAAAAAATTCATAATAAATAAAGTAATTAACATCATCTTATTATTCATGAAGATAAATAATGTATGTGACCAGTCAAACTCAAGGTCAAGGTTTCTTGTCTAACTTTTACTACAGAGAGATATATGACATATCCACAACTTATTTATATTATGCTATGTATATACTACAATTTTAGGAGGTTATTTAATGAATTAAATTATTTTAATTGTATTTAATGATTCATTTAATGTTATTTATTTCATGGGATATATGATACAAAAGTTACCAAAGTGGTAAGAGTTTATTTCACAATCACTTCATTATTCAGGACTATTTTTTTAAAGTATCCCTTGGGGGAATTATATTATACTTATGTATATATCTTAATAACAATATATTTTATTATAAAATGGTTATTCGTGATATTTTTCATGTAATAGTACCATTTTTCATCTCTTTGTTACATAAAATTATTAAGAAAATGTTCTGATGAAAATTTTACTTTATTTCTCTCTTTAGTCAAAAATATTTTATCTTCCAAAATAATGTATTCTAAAAATGATTCAATTTTTTTTAAAATTATCCAAATTATTTAAAAAAACATATTTTACCATGTTTTAATTTTTTTAATTTTTTTAATAGGAATATTTTAATGATTTTCCGAAAAAGTAACATTTCTAACATTTTTACAGTGTAAATGGAATGTTCTTTTTTTACTTATACAACAACTATAGAATTACATATAGTCATGTCCATAATTTATTAAAAGAATAATTTTTAAATTTATAAGGCTTCTAAAAAAACAAAATATCCAAATATTTTTGTAAATTATTTTTTTGTATTATTTTTTTCAAATAAAATGATTTTGAGAATATTTTATGAATTTAATAGTTTTAAACTAAAAAGTCAAAATTTCAATGAATGTTTATTTTCCAAAAAGAATGTTCCAAGTGGTATTTTAAAATCGTCTTCAATATAAGAAGACATCCATTGATTATAATTATTCTTAAATGGGCATATTCTCTAATAATACCATCATTATTATTTCTCCAGATGGTTCTTGATAAGTTCAACATGGATAGTACAATGTTTATACCATTCATTTTACTATTGATAGTTTATGAATCAGTTTATTGATTGGGGTAATTGATAAAATTTTGTATTATTATTTTTGAATAAAAAAATTTATGTTGATTATGTTTCACCCCTTTCATATGAGGAATTAATTTCACTTAGTATGTGATGGGAGTGTCTCTTTATTTCTCCTTAATGCATTAGTAGGTCTCATGAGACAATTGTTTTTGGATGAATATTTACACATTTATATAGATGTTTTGGTATAAGAACTTGATGGTAATATATTTCTTGGTAAAAGGCCTTGATGGTATGTTTTATATGTCTAGAGTTATGCATTCGATCATTATGAATTTTGTTATTGATATTCCATGTGATTATTCTATTAGTTAGATTATGTATGGTTAAGTTTCATGATATTGTGATTATTTATATGTAATTATTTTTTTGTCCTTTATTTATTGCATATATTACTCAATTTATTGATTAAAGGGATTTTTTTAGTTATTTAATGTTTTATATTTATTATTCCTTATTTATTCATATCTTTCATTATATGGATACCCTTTTAGAGTATTTTATCACATCGCGTTCCTTTGTTTTATTTTCCCCTGGATACAAGGATATGTTTTCTGATTGATATGTGGGGATACATTAAAGTGGAATAATGACATTCTCAATGAAAATTATTTTCATATCTTATGTTTTAAATTTTAATTTGAATTTTAAGTAGTTATCTATTTTACCAAAACTATTAAATAAATTGGTTTTTTGGGATACAATTCCTTGTATCTTATGCCAATTTAATAAAGTAAACACTAACTCCAGGCAACTAGGGTTGAGGTCACTACATTGAAACAATAAAGGACTCCAGAATATTCAAAAAGTATTATCCTAGAGATAATTTCATTGTAATATTCAAAGGTGATGTCATTTATAATTATCCTTCATATATAATGTTTCTTGATTGTAGAGAAAGGGCTAAAATCAAGCCTAATTTCACAATATTAATGAATAAAAAATATTAGAGAATTTGTTAATAGAAATTAATGAAATTAGATGATATACAAATGGAGTTTTACGGATGATTCATGTTTTAATAATGAATTGTGTTAAGAAAATGATATGGAAAACTTATTTTTAATGGATTCATCAAATAAAGTGTGTGAATATACTTATTACACATCCTATAAATCTAACTATGAAATATCTTCTAAAGATGAGTTTTATAAAGTGTTTAAATGAATCAATCATAAATTATAAAATATTAATTGTATGTTTAAAAATAATAAAGTTACACATAAGGATGTTCTTATGATTATTAAAGATGTAGTGAAATATTCTCAAACAAATAAAGGAACTGCACATTAAAATTTGATTTCTATATAAGAAAAGATAGAAATACTATTGTTAAAAATGAGAAACTCGATGTGGAAAATTATATAAATATTTCATTTATTTAGTAGAATAATATTTATAATTAAATGAACATAAATATATGTCTTTAGGATAATGAAAAACTCAAAAATTAAATTTAAATTTTAAAGGGATTTTTTTTCCACATTTGTTCAATATAAATTATACATTGATAAAATGAAGTGTTTCATTAAATTGAACAAAAGGAAAACCTGTCTTGGTTATGAAAATCAATTACCCAAGATGTAAAATGATGTTTTTAAAATATCTCAAATATAATTACATATACTGATATATCATTTAGTTTTCAAACGAATGGTCATTAGTGTTAGATTGAAATATTAGATATATATGGAACAATACAATAGGGGTGAATTATAGAATTTAAAATTTTTGTTATCAATCCTAAAACAACATAAGTTTAAAATAATTTAATCTAATCTAATTTACAATATCTATAAATGTGATAGATCTATGAATCAGTGTGGGCCTTTATACTAATGAAAACGATAATCATAATTGGGACAGTTATGATAATTATCATAATCAGATTGTTTATGTTAATTATACCACAAGTTGTATTTAAAGATAAATCATATTCTAGATGAATATGATAATCAGAGTATGTAAATAAATGATAGTAATTACAATGGATATGACAATCATAGTATTACAACAACTGATTATTATACAATATAACATATAGAATCATCAGAACTATTACAAAGTCAAATGTATATATTTTAATTGATATAATTACAATGACATAGAATATGAATAGAAAGAAAACCTAAAAGGTTTATCATTCCACTACAATTAAATCAAAAATATAAATAATACAACTCTTTTCACCCAAAGATAATAATACCATATAAACTAGGATAGTGGTCCCTTGATTTATACTTTCTAGAAAGTCTATCTTACCCAAACCAGGGTAATCCCTCAATTTGAAGATCAGATTAAGCCTGCATGTCTATCCCCGACATCCCCCGATTAGTAGGTAATAGACACTACTATTTTCCAATCCATAGAAGCCTTCAATATGAAAAATATTGGAACTAGTCTGTCTTCATATCCCCAATATCCCTCAATCATAATAAAAATTGATTGGTATCACACAAAGTAATTAAAAACTCTGTGAAGAAACATGTTCTTGGAAGAAGATACTCACGACTTGTATTCTTCAGATATTTTTCACAAGGTAGTGATCGTGGTAGAGCTCTCATAGAGCATATCAAGATCGTTGGAAGTGTGCTGAGATCTATCGAATGGCCTAGTATTTATAGACATCATCCCAACTGTCATATTCATGCTCCAAATGTCATATTTCTCCTAAAAATTCATATGGACTTGGAAACCTAGCACATCAATGGTCATATTATAATAGAATATACTATATCGTTTTAATACATAAAAAATTCCACAACATCATTTTAATTAAAATAAATAAAAAATTGCATGATATAATATTAATTGAAATAAACAATAGATTTCATGACATTGTTTTGATATAAAAGATTCAATTTTATAAGGATTAATCCATTCTTAAAATAATAAGGTTAAGACTATAGTTTTTTCATAAAGAAAAAAATTGTTGGTTATTATTGAAAAAATAAAATCAATTAATATTGCCATCATGTTTTAAATTTTCATTTATACACTAGTTAAAATTGAAAACATTACATACAGTTATGATTATAAATCATTTATTATTGAAAATAATGCATATAATTATAATAGAAAATAATACAAACAGTCATGATTGATATGCAGTTACCACTAGAAAAACAACAAATGTGGTTATGAATGAATACAATACATGTGGTTACTATGGAATACAATACACTATGTTTTATATTGAATATAATACATGATGTTATGATTTAATACAATGAATATCAATTTTATATGAATAAATATATAATGTATTTAGAATGAGTTTTTTATTTCAAAAACAAAATGAATAGAGAAGACAAAAAAAAACATTGACTCAACAATCTCCCCCTTATTAAGAATGCATAAAAAAAATGATAAAGTTAAAATAAAAACTTATCTCCCTCTGATTTTTATAACTCTTTTAAGAATAATGGATAATATAACTAATTCCTCATTAGGATTCAATTATCCCTTAGTATTGTACTCTCTTCTATGTATGATGTTTACACTCCTTTTTCAAAATATTCCCCCTTAATATAATATTATTCTATTGTAAAAACATATTTTCCCCAAAATTAAATCTTGTCCCCCATTGTGATTTTCAGAAAGGAAAAAATCTAGATAAACCTATTATGGGTTAGAAAAAAACATATAAAACAATAAAGTTGAAACAGAGAATTCACTTGATTTGGTAAATAAATACAGCAAGAGTTAAAAAATAATATTTATTTCTATTTTTATATCACCTTGAGATTGAAAATATCTAACTTCATCTTTTATAATTCTTTCCTATCTTCCATAAAATTCTCAAGAGATACTTTCTTATCCTGAAAATTTTCTTCTTTTTCTTCAAGAAACTGGTCTTGATTACAAATTATTTCTTCATGGAGTTGGTTAATCTATTCTTGTGATTTGAACTTTTTATATAGATCATTAAAATAATTTATTGATATTTTAAAGACCTTATCTAGGATTGGATATATTTTTTGAACAAAATGTATTCATCTAATAAATTTGATATTTTACACATGATATTCTCGAACTATTTAGATTGAATTTCTTTTTAAGAACTCGGCCCTTGAAATGCCTTCACATTCTCATTCATATCACTGAACAACATTTTATAATATTAATTAAGACCATTTACAAGATTCCTTATTTCCTCAATCATGTCCTCATGAAATTTTAAATTTTCATCAATGTTATATGTCCACGTGATAACTTTATTACAATCCATGCTATGTTCAAGAGAAAAATATTGAAAAACACTATAATGGGATTCATATTTTAGAGATATATCCATAATAATATTGACAAAATCTATTCTATCATTACAGATATTTGAATGAATGTCTATCTTTTCATCAATTTTTGGAAAATAGTTAATATCCTTTTTAGACGATTCAAATTTAGCTCGAGGTATTAAAATACTTTAATTGTAATTTTTTTATAATAAATATATTCGGATAAATTTTAAAGCTCAACATAATGGGTTCCAATAGCCACATTCTCAAATTATTGATTCTTATTTTTATCGGATTCCACCTATTATTATTCTTCCTCTAGGATTTGAATTACTTTCATTGGTATTGAATTTTAAGAAACATAT
The DNA here is from genome assembly GCA_963277665.1 of Viscum album. Taxonomy (NCBI): domain Eukaryota; kingdom Viridiplantae; phylum Streptophyta; class Magnoliopsida; order Santalales; family Viscaceae; genus Viscum; species Viscum album. Next base: position 427,442,865 of record OY728120.1, on the reverse strand, counting down.
TTTGAAGACAAATGATGTAGAGTAGAAAATTTGAATGATGCTAATTTTAAGGACTCTTAAGGGGTTTTATTTTCATGAGATATTTTTCTATTAATGGCTTCAACTTGATTTTTGTTTTCCTTAACCTCCTCCTATTCCAATTTACTTCTTATTATCCTCCTTATTCATCTTGGATTCCATACTTTTCTCTATGTTTATCAACATATTCATTAATGTGCCTTAGTTCATAATCATCAACTTCTTCTTCTCATTCTTGATTAATAGTTTGAATAGTTGATCCTTCTCTTACTATTTTCTTTAATTTTTCATGAATATGTGGAAGTGCTTTTCATTCATTTAGAATAATATCAGTTCTAAAGTTCTCACAAATTTTCAAAATATTGTTGATATCAATGGCCAGAGGATTTCTCTTCTTAATCCTCTATTTCTTTTCTATTTATTTCATAGTTTCTTGGGTAGGAATATTTTCTACCAGGGCCTTAGTAGGATCAAGTTAAAATTTCCGTTCACCCACTTTCCTAATGCCGTTTTCATTTTCCTTTAAGATACAACTTCATTAGGTACTACATTTTTCTTATTTGATTTTATGGGTGGTTCAGACTCAGCCTTAATCTTTTTAGAAATATTCAATATTGATTGTTTTGTGGATTTCTGACTTCCTCCAATGATTTCATTTTTTATTTTTGGATCTGGGATCATTTTAAAATTTATTTGATTCTAAATTGAACCAAAACTTCATCCACATGATTATATATTCATTGATTATCACGACTTTGAATCTTTTCATCCCTAACATAATTTACAAATTTCACAACTTCAAAGATTCAGAAATAAATTTTCTCAAAATTTTGGGAAACATAATCATCTATGATTTTGTTGCTCTGAAATTCAAATTCATGATAGTCAAAAAAATGAATCACATGAGATTTAATTTTCTCATAATTACTGAATAGTCGAGGAAAAAATATCAGAAAACATTAAGTGTTTCCTTATTAAATTTTCATAGTACTAAAAAACCCTGCATCCAAAGGGAAGTTAATCAGTTTTAGCTGAATGATTATTCACCTTTCCTTAATCTTCTTGAATCTGGAAAATATTTTCCACTATATTTTTTTATCAAATGTACCATATGATTTAATAAATTTTTGGGATGTACATAATGAATCTCCTTCAAATGAAACTCCCACAAAACATACATATATCTTTACTAAATTGGTGTAATTATTCTCACACATTGTAAAAGAAACTTAGGGATTATCATCTATTTGCATATTATTATAGAATTATAGCACAACCTCATAATGAAAATTATCTGGATCGGAACTGGGTATTTTAATATAATGAGACCACTCTTCTTAGAAGTTCATAATTCTTTTCATTGAAGAATCAATACTATCATAAAAATCTTGAGAGATTATCCATTTACATTGAAAGGTTATATCCAAAAAATCCCTTTGAAGAAATATGTTTTGGAGATTAAGCGTTTGATTCCAACATGAAAAATGGAACATTATGTGAATATGAAATCAAAGACCTTCTCTGGTTACAGAGTAAAACGATATTAACTATTTGAAGGGAATCATAGCTTCAGTGTAGTTCAGTGAGAAATCAATGTGCAATGAGGTAGGGGGTAGATTTATATGGGAAATGGAAAAATGGATGTTTTAGAATCTATGGATCATATTAGAACAGAAAAATCCAATGGTTGAAAAAAAATTAATCTTTTGAGGTTTAATTATATATATATATATTAAAAGTATCGTATTGAAGATGAATCTGATAATATTTTATATCAAAGTGAAAGAATTGTATTACCAACAATTTTAAAATGTTATAGAAAGTGTAAGGTTTAGAAATTGTAGCTGTTAGAGTATCAGTAAAGATGTATTAGTTTTAATATATACTTCTTATGAAAAAAAATTGAAAGTAATGAAATTAAAATTAAAAATAATATCTAAAAATATTTGGAATAAAACTGAGATTTTCATTTCAAAGAAATAAAAACTCAAATATAATAACGATAAAATGAAATAATAATTGAATTTTAATACCAAAAATTGTAATTCCAATAAAAAATTAACATCAAGAAAATATGAAACTGATTAAAAACATGAAACCAACTAAAAACATAAAACGAATAAAAAACATGAAATCGATTAAAAACATGAAACCGATTAAAAACATGAAACCGATTAAAAACATGAAACAAATTAAAACATGAAACAAAATAAAATCTTGAAACCAATTAAAAAACATGAAACTAATTAAAAACATGAAATCAATTAAAAAGCATGAAACCGATTAATAACATGAAACTGATTAAAAAAATAAAAATCATATGTTCTCCCCATTTGAAAAGGAGTAACATAATGTAAGGAGATGATATAAATAAGAAGTAGATTTTAATGATTAATTTATAGTTACCATTTATAGTTTCTATTTAATATATTCAAATATATCAGAAGGTAATTTTTTTGTGAAAATATCAACATGTTGTTCTTGCATTCCAATGAATTGTAAAATGATATCTCCATTTAATGTGTGATCCCTATGAATTTTATTCCTAATATCTATGTATTTTTCATGAGAGTGATGTGTAGGATTTTTTCATAAGGAGATGGCACTATTGTTCTCACATAGAATCTGATTTTTAGTAAAACTCATGTCATAAGCAGTGAGTGTGTGTTGCATCCACAACACCTGATCACAACAAATTCCAACTACTATATATTCAAATTCAAAAGTGGAAAATGATATAGTGTGTAGTTTCTTACATAACCATGAAACTAATAAATCAACTAAAAAATAACAAGTTTTATATATACTTTTTCTATCGAATCTATAACCACCAAAATAAACATTTGAAAATCTTTTTAAAATAAAATCATTTCTTGAAGAGTAGAAAATTCTTAAATCCATAGTTACCTTTAAATTGAGAAAAATTCTTTTCACTACTTTTAAATGGTATTTTTAGATTATATTGACATCTTGCAATAAGAATACTAAAATCATTAATTCTCCATGACTAGCTATTAATTATTGTTAGCTTCTTATCATCCCTCTAAAAGATGTTTGATCAATTGGTTTCTTAGTTTTATCATGATCAGGTGAATTTGAGGTATCAATTAGAGTACTAATACTCATAGTTTTGTTATATCCATACATTTTCAATAAATATTTAATATACATATGTTGAAATATATAGGTTCCTTATGGTTTTTTATAAATTTGAATGCCTAGAAAGATGGTTAACTCACCCATTATAGTCACCTCAAACTCAAAATTCATAAAATTTAAAAATTAATTGATTAAATATTTATGAGTTGATCTGAATATAATTGCATCAATATTTATTTTAACAATCAAAATATTTATATTTTCTTTATTTATAAATAGAGTTGGATCTGTAGTTCCTTTGACATAATTTTTTAGCAACAAAAATCCCATTAATATATCATACCAAGCTCTAGGAACGTGTTTATGTATATATAAATATTTAATAAGTTTGAAAACATATTTAGGATGTTTTGTATAGTCAACACCATGGGGTTTTTCTACAAATAACTCCTTTTATACGTATCCATTATGGAATGAAATCTTCACATCCATTTGAAAAAGCTTGAAATGAAAGAATGCTGCAAAAGCTAGTAGAATTCGAATAAATTCAAGTCTAACAACTAGAGCATTGGTTTCTTTATAATCTATTCCCTCTTGTTGATTATATACATTATCCAAAACTCTTTCCTTATTTCAAATGATTATTCCATTTTTTCACATTTTTTTCTGAACACCCATTTTACTCTAATTATAGTGGGTTCATTTAGTCTTTCAACCAAGGTCCATACTTTATTTCTCTCGAATTCATTTAGTTCACCTTTCATATCTTTTATCCAATATTTATCACTGAAGGACGAATTTGGATTTTTTTTGTTTGAATTGGGAAATAATTTCTAAATGTTATACTTTATTCATCAAATAACTTCTAGTCCATACTGGTTGATTTACATCACCAATGATTCTATATCTAGGATGATTCTTAAGAAACAACTGCTTTTTGTTTTGTAAAACCTATTCTTCTACATAATGTAGAAATTATTCTAGAGTGTATGCCTCATAAATGATTTCATGAATATTTTTATTATTAAGAGATTCTTCTAAAAGGGTTGATAATAAGTTTTTGAAAACACATCCAAAGATATTGTTTGAGGTTATTCAATAATGAAGGATATATTTCAACAAATATAACATGTACTGATTCTTAAATAGTTCAATAATTTTTATTAAAAAAATTTTATGCATTAAATGTTGTTGAATAACCTAAAAATATTCCTTCGTTGTTTTTGGGTGAAATTTTTTGTAATTTATGTTTTGTATTAAAAATGAATGCGTTGTATTCAAATACTCTTAAATATGAAACATTTGGTTTTCGACCAATCCATAATTCATCAGGTGTTTTATTAATAAATGGACTTATTAAAACTCCACTTATAGTATAACAAGTAGTTATTATAGCTTTAGTCAAAAATGTTTTTCAATTGACTATTCACTCAACATGGTTCTAGTTATCTCTTGAAGAATTAAATTTCTTCTTTCAACAACACCATTTTTCTTAGGGGTTCTTGGATATTAGAAGTTATGAGTAATTACTTTCATACTACAAAAATATTAAAAATCATAATTTTCAAATTCTCCACCATGATCACTATGAATAGATATCAATTGTAGGTTTTTCTCATTTTTTAATTTGGTTGTAAAATTTTTAAAATTCTATAAGGATTCTGATTTCTTTTCTAGAAAATAGAACCACGTTAATCCAATCTAATCATTAACTAAAACCAATACATAGTATTTCCCTCCAATACATCAATTTTGTGTTGGACCAAAAATATCCATATACACTAGATGTAATATATCATATGTTGAGTCTTCGTATATGGATTAAAAGCTAGACTTATGTTGTCTTCCATATTAACAAGGGTCTTAGATTTGTGAAGAACAAAATCTAAGATCTACATGATCCTTATCAAGTCCTTTCATAGATAGTTTTCATAAGTTCCTAAGGTTTCAATGTCGTAAAATTATATTCCATAACCATGATTGATGTTCCATTTCACTAAGATAATGTAAGTCCAGTCTCCTAGGTTCTTCTTAGTTCAGTGTATAAATGTTCTCATGTCGAGGGGTAGAAAGAATGAACTCATACATAAAAGTTTGAACTACACATTTATCATTCCTAAAATTAAAAATTTAACCTTCAGCACATAATTTATTTATGTTTATAAGGATGTTATTAATACCCTTAATGAATAAAATATTTGAGTTTAAGGCTTTTCCAAGAAGAAGAATACTACCTATTCCAATTATACATTATTGACCGTTATCTCTGAAGATATATTTTCTCCCTTTAATTTCAATGATCTTTTAAAAGAAATATTTTTTTTATTTCCATATGAAAATAATATCCCCTATCCATGTACTAATTACTTTTTTGTTGGTACATCCATTGTTTTCTTCAAACTGAAACCATTAGATTTTCAGAATCCAATATTTCTTGGATCCAGAGCTCTTAGAAAGTAAAATATTAGGATTCCATAGCTGATTAAAAAAATGAGACTTATGAAATCTAAAAGATTATAATTTATTTAAAGAAAAAAATTTACCCCACGGTCCGCCACTTTGACACTTAGTGAAAAATGATTCTAATCGAGGACAATAATAGTTGTGGCTGAAAATAGGTTTTGAGTGAGAATAACCAATTCCAGAATTATTTCTTAAAGGAAGAATTTGATATTACATTTTATCAAAACCTTTCTTACTAGATGAAAATATTGATAAATTATTTTAATGAAATTATATAATATTATAGTGTAATGACTAAATGTTTACCCATATAGTCATTAGTCGTAGGATTGGAATTTTTTTCAAAAACATTTTTCTTAGAAATAAAATTTTCAAAACCCATTGAACGTTTATCTTTTTCAAAATTAACTTCATTATGTTATTTCAATATAGAATCAATTTAATACTAATTTTCATTAATATATTTGGAACGATCTGACACTTGTTTTTTAAAACAGTGATTCTATATTTTTCCTTCTTAAGATTCTTATTGAACATACTATTTTAATTTTCATGTATCTATGAAAATATAGTTACTTATTCAAAAGAAGTTAGGTTATCATATGGAAAGGAAGATTCTTTATGAAAATAAATATATCCATCATTATCAGGATAGGTATATTTTAATGACATATTGGTTAAGGATTCATCATTATGTACCTTAGCCAAGAAATAACGATTTTCTTTTGGAATCCTATCATAAAGACCAATATTCTTTTGTCCAGAATATTCAATATCAGTAGAGTCATTTGATGAGTCCCCACCACTATCACTCCATGTATCATTTTCCATTACCACATTCATTCCTTAGGTTTTCCAAAAAAAAAATTGACTTTTATTTGAATGTTTATCCATTTGGTCTTTCTTATTAAGCATAGAAAAATTTGGTCTGATGTGACATATTCTGATATTTTTTTAATGAGTAATTTTTGAATCCTTCTTATCATTTTAGTCCTTATATATATTTTTATATGTGTACTGAAAATCATTCTTTCCAACAATATTTTTCATCCTTCGAGAAATATTAGATAATTCATTTTCAGATTTCTCATCTTCACTCGAGTTTGATTGAAAGAACATTCTTTTTCATTGTCAACTTTATTGTTTTATTAGGAGTTTATTCTTTCAATTTTTTTTGTATTTAAAGTAAAATAAACACATCTATTCTTCTTATTTTCATTTTCTTCATCTATCTTCAATATGTTCTCATGTTGCAAGGGAGTTACAAATAACTCATCAATAGGTACAGTTGTGAATTTCCTTGACTCATCAATAGAAGCTCTCTTTGATTCTCATTCATTAAGCATGGTTTCTATGATCTTATCTATATATATCTCATCATCTAGGAATTTCTAACACATTGAAAATAATTTTTTTATGATATACCTGAACCATTGTTGAACTATAACTATTAGTTCTACAAGAGGGAAAACAAAACCATGATAATATTCTCTATTCATGGATCTTCTAGTTTTAATTACTTTAGAATTACCAAAATTGTCTAACTTCCAATTTCCTCTGAATACAATTTTCTACATCACAACAAGATATCTGGCTATATATATTCCTGGTCATTGAATATAACAAATTATTGCATACTTTATAGTTTAACTGATATTCTTTCTATTCAGTATTAGTACAAGTTATGAATTCCTTATCAGGGATTTTATAATCTCCAATGAGCATTAAAAATTATCCACACCAGTGATTATAAAAAATGTCTCATTCTATCTCCCTAGATTTCGTAATCCTTACCATAAAAAAATATGTTGTCTTGTTAGATTTAGATTATCAATATATCTCACATTTATTAATACCACCTTAAAGAAAAACTATTTCACTCCACAAGTTAGTGTAGTATGTATTTAAAAAAAGAGTTTATCAATGGAATAAATTTTACTTGTATGGGAAAACAAGTAAGATAAACATAGTGGAATCCATTGATAATAAAAATATGTATATTATTATTTCAAAGACCTCCTATGATACAAATTTTTGGATAGAAATATAAGATGTATATGGAGAAATACAAGAGGGGGTGAACTGTAGATTTTAAAATTTTAATTATCTAAACTAAAACAATCTTACTTTAAACGAATTTAAACTAATCTTATTAAGAATACCACAAAATTTTATATAACTGTGAATCTGCATTGGCCCAGATAATGATAAAAAAGAAAATATTAATTGGGTCTGTTACATTGAGTATCATAATCATATATATTATGATAAGTAAATCACAAGATGTAATTAAATCACAATCATATTCTAGATGAATACGATGATAAGAGTAAGTAAGTAAATGATTGTAATTTCAATGTTTAAAATAATAATATTATTTAAATAATAGATGATTGTTAGTGTCAAATTATGGGTAGAGGAAGAGGATGCAAAGATGAATCCAATTCCAAAGGGGTTGCCTCGCGAAGCCCATTCACAGAGCCCCCCAGCACCGCAGCCAGCATGAAGCCGATGCCGCTTTGTGGTCACCGTATAGTAAAAGAGGCCGGAGGCTCCATGGTTTGCCAAAATTGACTAGAATATTTTCAACATAGATGGGACTGTATCGACCTCTAAGATCCCTTTGAACATGATGGAGGAATCCATGAGAAATATCGAGGGAACCAAGGAGGGATCTTCGCCGAGGAGGGGATGACAGTCGACTCTGCAGTTATGAAAAGCATGACGCATTCCGCAACCAATCACCAAGTTCCATGTGGCCTCGCAAAACATTTGGTGGTGTTTCACGCCACCTCTTTCCTATAAATACCAAGATTCCCTCATACCCAAAGGATGGGTACCCCAACCTTTCACCTTCTCAGCTCTCAAATTTCAATAAATCGTATACTAAGCATGTCATTAGGAAAGATAAGATATTTAGGGGACTTGATAATTGTATATTACCTTTCCCTTATCTCAAATACAACCCCTATTCATGTTGGTATTCCCTTCATAGTTCCCATGGGCTATCGCAATGGAAGGAGATCCCTAAAGGGTCTTTGGTCTTTGCAAAGCACTCAAGATTTGCAAATTACTTTCCATGCACATGTGAACCCCGTGCTATGGCAGGGTCATTGTGCTTCGCAAAGCACATTGCTTTATAGTACTATTATTTGAAAGGTACCCTTTCTTCTTGAAATCATTTCTACTTTGTGAATCACCTTTCATATGTGTCTATGCCCTATGCCTAATCTAGGCCAGCACACCATTCAAACCATACCCCTTTGCAGAGTCTCTCCACTACATGGAGAACTAGAGCTTCATAAGGTCCTTTCATGTGAATCCAATTTCTTCAAAAACCCTTCTCTCGAATGACCATACAAGTTTTTATAAAGTGACATCAAGGTCCCCTGGGTGGTGCTTCACATTGCGTTTCTTATCCTCAAGATTCTTCGCATTGGCATGCTAATAGTTATTTTTTCTTCACATAGCCATGCTAATATGATCCCCTCAATGGATCACTCAATAGAACCACCTCTACATTACATTGATGTTGCCTTCCCTTCCCCAACGGTTGGGTGGTCTAAATAATGTACGTCTTAGGGGTGCTTAGTGATCCCACCTTTTCCGAGCTTCAGGATGTTAATATTCCCTGCACACTCGTCCAAATTACATGATGTTATATAGTAGGCTCGCCCCATAAAATATACACGTGGTGATCTATCTTATACATTATCAATGCTCGCTTGTCTCTAGGGAAGTGAGATCTTCCTCACATGGAAGGAGATCCTCTTTGTTGGAGTAGCATCTATCCGCAAGGAAGGGTGACCATCTTGGTGTAAGCCACAAAGCTTTCATAAGGGATGTTGCATCCCTAGTCCCCCTCTTTTCTTGTGTGCCAATGACTAGATGAGAGAAAGACATGAGGACCTTTGCTACCCTATCCCTCTCCCTCTAGGAATTGTCACCATCGATCCTCCACCTTGGAGTAAGTCCCAATCTCTATATACTTGGGCCGCTAACGACTCATACACCCCTTGTTTCCTCTTTGGGCCACTGGCCACGTATAAGCCCCACTCCACTTCCCGGATACACACCTTTCATGATGTGATCTTCACGTCTTTGATGCCTCTTGATTCTCACACTGAGCATGAATCACATGGAATTAGAGTAAGAATTTACCATAGAACCCTTCCTGGGCCACCCTAGAATGTAAAAACCCATCCTCCCTTCCAAACTACATGAACTTTGATCCTTTCACCTTTACCCTTTCTCCTTATGGTTCAATCCCAACTCCTATTTGTCCCAACCACTTCACATTAGTTCACCCTCATATTTAAATACGTTAAACTGCATGTCCCCTTATGAACTACAAGGACTATGATCCCTATCTTCTAGAAGGGGTACATTGGAAGCCTCCCTAAGGTTCAAGCCCAACACCCATCAGTCTCGACCACTTCATGTTAGTTCACCCTCATCCTACATGATGTAAAACTATACACCCCCTTTTTTACAACATGACTATAAACTGTATACCTTCGAACTACATTAGTATTGATCCTTGTCTCCCGTACATGGTACCTAGGAAGCCTCCCTGAGTTCCAACCAGAACCAACGGTAATCCGGTTTAGTCCCCATCCAATGGTAAGATATCTTATTCCCCAACCATCAGTAAGCCGTTATAGACCCCTACCTGTGGTAATCTGTTGTTGACCCCATCCAGCGGTAAGCCATTGTAGTCCCCGACCAATGATAATCCATTGTAGTCCCCATCCAATGGTAAGGCGTTGTTGACCCCATCTCGAAGTAAGCTATTGTAATCCCCAACTAGTAGCAATAGTCTGTAATCGATGGTAATTTGTTGTAGCCCCCTTTTGTAGTACCCACATCCTTAGTCTGTCCCACAGGCATCAGGCCAACCTAGACTACTAACCACGTGTAAGCCATAGTATAACGTCGGGTTGTTGTCCTATGTGTACACCATGATTTTATGCCCCCAACCTGAAGGTTCCACTTCATCCAGGTCCCATTCAAGTGTCCATTCTCACAGGTTACATCCTCAAGTGTCACATCACCCCATCAAACTACGTGGACTTTGATTCCCAACCATGGGGATACATTGGAAGCCTATCTGAAGCTCAAGACCAACTTCAACATAGTCCCCAAATCGGTTCCATCTCTTTCTCCACCAACTTATGTCGGCCATCCATATCCAGTATTATTCTTACCCGGGGTTCCACTTCCAAATTAGATCATATCATCCACCTTCTCACGTCCAGCTTAGCAGTACCTTGGTATCTAACCATGCGTAATCCCCAACATGTCTTCGGGTCGCTATTTAATGTTTAAACGCCAATTCAATGACTCACTTGTAGAACTACGTCGGTTTTAACCCTTGTCTCTTGAGATAGAGAACGTAAAAAACCTCCCTGAAGATCATTCACAGTTAATGGAAAACCTTGGAGCCCCCTTTATTGGGACCCAAGCATCCTCAGATCTTCCATCATTGGGAATCTTCATCCACTCATCTAGTAAAGCCTCAGGTGCTCCCTCTAAGGGATTCACCTATTTGATCCATGCCTATCTATGTTCTGATTAGTCTGATCTGTCTCTTCTAGACGTTAAACTCAAGGCATAACATGTGTTAAGCATGGGAAGCTGAGGAAAACCTTAGAGACAAGACTATGTCATATAACTCCCCACACTCAACGTAGGATGCATTCAGATTCCACACCCTTGAGAAGCCTTATCATAAGGTGAAGATTCCCAGACAAATCAGGGTTCCAACATCCAGACAGACCACTGATTTCCAACGTGACTACTCCCCCAATCAAAGTTTACTACTCTAACTTTACCACTTATAATGTTATGACATAAGAAAAATAACTAACCTGCGTTCACAAAGATATGGAACTGAGAATGAGATTCAGGAACAACGTCTTTATCATTAAGGGAAACCCGAACTTGGTAACTAATTCCGAGGAGGAATCCAAGGAAAGATGAATCGACATCCCATCGCCCCATTTCTATCAAGGAGAAAATTTCCCTGAACAAGTGAGGGATTATGCGTACCTTTGGAAAGTAGGAATGCTGGGAAACATAATCAGCACATACTCTATGGATGGATTCATGCCCCAACATAAGCGTTATAAACTTAAATGGTGAACCCAATGTGAATTTTTTCTCCACAATGTGATGATTAGTAGTGTTCGATACATTATTGGATTAGAGTGCCACCAGATCCATGTTTCTAGAGCTAGGTCCCTCCATGCAAATAGTGGGCCTAGCGTGAATCTCCCCAAAGATTGGGGAAGTGAATATTAGGCATCCCGGTCTACAACGTTGATAGTGTGGATCTTTCATACCAACCAAGGAAGATGGAATGGAGCTGGGGCACTGGATGAAACATTCATTCATTCATCACTAATGGTTGAATCCCCCTACATTGAAGGACCATTTCCACTATGATAGGAAATTGATCACTGCCCACCCATAAAAGTAGGGGTAGGGAAAAATCAATGTGGAAATCCTGTGCAACCTCATCTCTTCCACAGAAGCAACCATATCCACGGATACTGGGCACCCACACCCCATCTCCCTATCAGAATTCATTCAGAGAAGGGAAATTAACAACCTTATTCGATGATACTAGAAAGAGGGTATTATCCCAACCCAGGATATGGCTCGAAAATACTTGGAGGCTTATGCGCCTCGTAGTCACTGCCTCCCCCAAGGGCCTCATAGGGAGACACTTCATCCTAATTAAACCTACAATCATTTCAGGAGCCTCTCCAAAGAACGCTTTGATGACTCCCTCCCCTATGTTGATGAGGTGAGGGATGTACATGCTATCCCAGTTGTAATCTAGTCCCAGGGGCCACCCATGAAGACTCCCACATGGATATGTAAACACTGCCACCCAAACAATAGGCTGAGGAGCAAGTGAGTTATGCACCTACCCAACTGGCCCCAGTATAGTTAACCCAACGCCAGCATCAAGCGCAAGCTGAGGAGGATTCCCACCAGGGGCCTTCAGCATCGACGGCTACCGTGGCCCGTGCCACCATTGATGCATACTAGAAATACCTCTTTCATACTCATAAGGGTAACATATATGCTCAACCAAGATTGAGGATCCAACTACCCCCACGAAAAGGATGGGACGAACCTCCAGGTCACCGATACAGGTGATATACTTTGTGGACTGACCCGCGGCATTGAAATCAAGTACGGTGGTCCTCTCTATACCACGACCAGGGAGAGCACAGTTCCACCCCGCTCCCAAGCTCAACATGGATGTCCTCCCCATGCCACTATTAGTCTGAGAGAAGGCCTTCCCCGACATGCTAACATCCTGCATAGAGGCTTCCCTCACACCTGTGACCTCAGGTATGGATCTTTTCCCCCCATTACAGGTTGGCGATGTGAGGATCCTGTTTGTCCAGTCAATCGTTATAGTAGGGGTCTTACCCATGATATTATAGCAACCGAATAAGGTACTCCTCATACTAGCATTCAGATAAGTGGTGGTATGCCTTGATTCATTGGCACCCATCACAGAGGTCCTACCTATGTTCTGCTCGACCAAAATGAGGACCTTCCTCATACTATAGCTGCTATGGGAAATTAGCATAGAGGCACTGCCCATGCTCCTACCAGCTCCAACAGAGGTCCTACCCTCTCCAGCTCCTCCTGTGGAGATTCCCTCTGAGCATCATCCAATGGACAAAGAGGACCTCCCCATGTTCCCATTGAAATTTTTCTTGGTTCCCCTCACACCCTATCTCACCCAGGCGGAATCCTCTCTACCCCAGCATCAGTTTTGTTGAAGGTCCTCCTTGAGCCAAAAACCTACCATGTCCTGAATAGCCATTTGGTGGATGAAGGACATGTTGCCGACGCCATAAGAATAATTCAAAGATGTTTCAGACCACGATTAAAACTTTATTCTTCACATATTATGAGGAAGAATGTGATTCAGTAATGGAATCCTCACAACAATCCTTTTTGTCGAGGGTCGAGGTAGGAACGAGGTGTATTAGCCTCATCCTATAGCAATGTGTGGTCCACCAGATTATAACCTCCCACCATAGATACATCCAAGAGGTGGAAGATTTTTCCTGCTTCTAGGGCCTAGGCATTCAATCATCCCTATTGTCAACAGGTTCATTCTCTACCTCAAACATAGATCATGGAGAGTTATTATGTGGACTGATAGAGGACAAACAATAACACGGACCACCACTAGTAACTATATACCCAGCACCAGAAACTTTAGTCGACGGTCCATATTACTAGGATGTAGTGGACTAATAATTCAATTCATTGTACGACATCCCATGATGCAGTGACTTTTCAGCCTGTTCGTCATATTCTCCAACATCCAGTCTATTATCTCAGTGGTCTATGTCAGTTCCATTACCGGTCCTGAAATAAACCTGAGTTGTTGAATTGGGAAACCAAGGGCCGTATCCCGAGTCTGAACAGAGTATCTTATGGGACGTCCTTGTAGCAGATCATTTCCTGGAGATGTTCTGGCCAATTGCAACCACTAACTTCAGTGCACCAAAATTTATTACCCATGAGGAAGTTTCATGTTTACACCAAACCCTATGTGTGACGTATTTTTATCTCTGTTATTACTGAGTGTCTTATCCCAAGAGTCTGGAACACATTGATGATATTGTACCACAATGCAGGATGGTCGACTTGTTTTTTATCCCTATTGTAACACCCCAGGCTTCTACGGTACGTTTCTCTTTGAATAATGCAATAGCGTGTGTTGTACGCAATATCGAGTTCTAACACACCACAAGCAATCAAACTAGTCGTTATGAATAGTAATACCCACTTTTTGAAATTTATAAATTTTATTTCTCAAAATGGACTTCATTTTTGGATTCATAATATCGAAATTATCCTAGGGTGAATGTTTTGTATTTTTCTGAAATACATCATTTTTTGATGAATAGTGAAACCACTAAGTGGTAGTTAAAAAACTGAATTTTTCATAAAACATAATTTTACCACTTCTATGAATGGAATTTTGAAAATCTGAGAGACACGATTAATATGAAGGAGTAAAATGTGGTTTAATGAGATGAAAATAATTTTTGGTGAATAGTAACTTTTTTCTTTTATTTACCACGGTTAAAAGTAAATAGGATAATTAAGGGTAAAAATGATGTTAATATTACCCTAACACATGTCCTAATTCTATTGGAAAAGTGTATCTCGACCAAAAAAACCTTAGGAATAAAATATTATCATTTAGGTCCACTTGGATTAGATTAGGACATTTATTATTATTTAATTCAAAGAAGAGTCAAAAGAGTTAAAATCAATGTTTATTTACTAAAACATTTTTAATACAGGGTTATACATATGGTAAATTATATTTTAAAAATTAATTATAATGCTAAAACGAATTCCTACATAATGATATTTTATTTATAATTTTTAGACAATAAATAATTTAATTTAGTTATGACACAATGATGATGCAGTAATTACCATAATAGTAAAAAATTAAAATAATTGATATTATAAATACCCAAATAAATTTAATTTGACACTTTTTATAATATACACTAATTTTATAGGTTAATATGACATGTTAGGAGTGATTTAATTAACTTTTTTAGAATTAATAATTCTGTTATGATTTTCACAAAAATCAATTTTCCAAATAGTGTCAAAATTGACATAAACAAGCTTTAAAAACAAATATTGTATTATTAATTGATATTCAAGTCCTAAAAATCTATGGTTCGGACAAGAGACTTATATAATGATAGGTGTATCATTAATGGAACACTTGGTGGTCTCTTGGAGGTATATAGTAAGTTTATTAACTATATAATATAAAAAATACAAAGTGACATGGTAAGTGTCAAACTAATTAACTAAGAGTTAAAACTAAAATATAAGGTTAATATAATGACCCAAACCTGTCTAAATTATATTGGTTGAGTGGTTTTATACCCATACCCACATTATCCTTTAACTAATACACTTTGGAGCCATTAGAAACATAATATGAATTATTTATAAAATAATATTTCTATCTTTTCCAAAGGTGCTCCTCACCCCTCTTATAAAAGGGAACTCCCCCTTCTCATTAATTCACACCTTCAAAGCCTTTTGGTTCGTCCAAACCCCACCCAAATACTCTCTCAACGACCCTCACTACAACCTAGAGTCCTTAGTTTGATCAGAAAACTATCCTAAGGAGCCCTTTTGATCAAATCAAAATGAAGAACCCGAAGAAGAGGTAATGTTTTCACCTCCCTTTTTCAAATTCATTTCTTCTTCAAATTCTTATTTAATTATTATTCCCATTATAACATAATGAATCCAGTATCTCTTATATCCTTTAATATTCTTATAAATATGGTACAACCATATTCAGTATTCTATACATCCTTTGAATGACATGTCACCATACGTGCGTACGTATGACTTACCGTCTCCACGTCGTGGTGTAATTTTTATTCAATATATTATAATTTGGATGGGTACAATAATGATGTTTAATTCATGTAAATAATAAATAAAACATGATAATGATTCTGTATATAATATATAACATCCAATTAAATATTATTTTAATATCAAAAGAATGATATTGTCGCTCGTGCGTACGTACAGACTACCATCTCCACGAACGCGATGAGATTCATTCTCCATCGTATCCATTAAAGTATAATTATCATCTATGATTTAAAAATAATGTTTAAGGACTTGATATCATTATGTATATGAATAAGATACAACCTATCCATGACAAACGTGGCTTAACTAACTAAACATATAAAATAAAACAAGTAAGTTAACAACCGAAACGACGATAATACTAAGATATTATTAACAAAGAAATGTTAAAAGATCATATATGATAACATAATAATTTATATTATTCTTGTATAATTTAATTACAATTATTTCACTGTTATACAGGAGGTTAACCTACCCCAACCAAGGAAAAGTACAAGGTAAGGGTTTATTTCACAATCTCTTATTTATCCGAGGTTGGTTATACGTAATAATCTACTGGGATCTCTTTATCATCCACATCCATGTTTCATAAAATTGTATTTTAAAACATTATTAATATTTTACAGAATATGGGGTAAAGTCATTTATACACTTTTTGACTTTTTATAAGAAGTTTATAATGTAACCTTTCTGTCGTTTTCCAAACAAGGTCCCTTTTAAACTTTTTGACAGAATTAAGGTAAGAATGTCTTTTTTTAACTTATACGGCAAGTGCAGCTATTTTCCACCATTATAAAATTGTTGAATCTTCCCTTACAAGATTATAATAATATTTTCAAAGTAAATTTTTTCTTTTATAATTATGTGACTTTTAAATAATTTCAAAAAATATATATATTTCTCTCAAACAGTTTTGATTTCATCTATGTCAACATCCTTTAATGGATTTTAAGCTTATTTGAAGTTGATTTATTATGAAACAAAACATCCATATTGTATTGAAGGTTTTGTGATATGTTTGACTGTGGATATGTTATTTTTATACCATCCATGGTTTATGGTGAAAGTATTGACATTTCGTATGGTAGTTTTAATACGAATGTTTATGTTATGTTTAAACCTGTTCATATGAGGAATGCATTGGACTTAATAAGTGACGGGTGGAGCCCACTATAGCTCCTTGATGCATCGGTAGGTCTCATGGGACAAATTAGTGTCTTGGCACAAGGCCTTGACAAAATCTTATTTGTAGTTTTGGCGTGAGGCCTTGGCTATGTGGTTATGATAGTCTGGCATTATTCATTCCATCATTATGAAAGTGGTTATTGATATTGCATGTGATTATTCAATTATTAGAATATCCATGTGAATAAGTAAATGGAATTATTTCATTTTATTTTTTCCATACTATGTTGAAGTTCAAGTTTAAAAGGCTTTTGTTTTAGTTATACATTGCCTTAAATGTTTATTCTTATTTATGAAAGTTTCTTCTATATTGTTATCCTTACTGGGCATTTGAGCTCACCCCTTTTCTATGTTTTATTTTTCCTAGGAACTGAAGAAGTAATTTATGAATGACCTGCATGGATAGTGTGAGGGGATAAGAGTGTGAACTATTGAGACTATATTGTTGTAGTTTTCATTTTATGATATAATGTAAACTTTATTAATCTATCTAGTTATTCCAAGGATACTAAACTAATCGGTCTTTCAAGACTTGATCTTTATTGTGATCATGACAATGTTATGTAATAATGCACTAACTCTGGGTAACTAGGGTCGGGGTGTTACAGTTGGTATCAGAGGAAGTTTAGTACAAACCGTGGAAGATAGATTTAGATAAACTCTGATTAGAGCACATTGAATTAAGATGGACTTTGAGGATTAGTATAGAAGAACTTCCTAGAATTTTTGTATTGTAAAGATTTTGTGAGTTTTCCGAGAAATACCTCCTAGTCTGGATACGAGTAGGTAGAGGTGTCTCTGGCACAGATGTACCTATGGGTAAAACACGAAAACACCACTTTGAGCTTGACTCGAACGGGAACTGGTGCACGACAACGGGCCTTGCTGCACACTTGGTTACGACACTCCGAGGGGATATGCATAGGATAACTCCAATTTTCTTTACAAATCATTATGAAGGGTTTATGAGTATATACTTCCTCAAAGAAAACATTTTTATGATTATGGATTATATCCATAAATAGTTCAATTTATGTTAAGTGTTTTATAAGTATGGAATTATGTATTGTGATTCATAAACTGATCTATTTTATGACATTGTTTAGAAATGGAGCCTAGTGGAAGAAATGGAAACCGTATCATTGCGCACACTCCATGTATGGATTTCCCTCATGCTCAAGATAATTATAGTGGATCTGGTGATGCAACTGGTGCTGATCAACTAATCACCATACTGGGACAACTCACTCATGTTATGAATAATAACCTTAACCATATGGAGCACCCTGATCCACAGTGTGGAGGATCAATGTTAGATCGCTTCAGGAGGCAACAACCACCAACATTCAATGGGAGTACAAATCCATTGGTATCTGAGCAATGGATAAGTTCCCTAGAGAAAATATTTCAGGATTTGGGTAGTAGTGAAAGGGAAAAAGTTTTCATGGAAGTTTACCGCCTCACTGGAGATACTGATCAATAGTGGTCATTGATTCAAAACACGAAAGAAGATGATGAAGTATCAAATATGGAATGGAGGGAGTTCAAAGATCTGTTTTTAGAAAAATACTTTCCTCGTGACCATCAAGAAGATATGGAAAGGCAATTTCTCATTCTGAGATAAAAGGAGGATGAGAATTTCGCAAAGTATGATGCTAACATTACAAGTTTAGCAAGGTATGCTAGAGATTATATACATAACCCAAGAAGTAATATTGATAGTTTCTTTGATGGGTTAAAACCATTTCTCCTTCAAGCATTAGTCTCACAATCCTTCTCATCGTATGAAGACATTGTATCATGTGCTATCAAGACAGAGAAATAATTCCCTAAGTCATATGAATTTAAAGAAAAGAAAGAGAAGAAGAGATATACTGATCAAATTGGGAATGTAAATAAAGGGAAGAAGGGAAAATTTGAATATCCATCTTGCATTAAATGTGGGAAGAAACACCCCGGTACTTTCATAAAAGGAACGAGAGTCTGTTAAAAGTGTGGTGAAGAAGTCCACCAAGCTCGTGATTGAAAGGGGAACAAGGAAGCTACCGATGTCCAATGCTACAATTACAGGGAGATGGGACATTATGAAAATGAATGTCCTAAGTGTCCAGGGAACTTACCTCAGAAAAGGTCAAGGGATCAAGGCCAAGCTTATACTATCACTACTGCTGAGGTAGAAGCTCCGAAAGATGTTGTGGAAGGTAATTTAATGGTTTCCTCAAGTTTAGAAAATGCATTATTTGATTCTGGATCATCGCATTGTTTCATATCTTCCAAGTTTTCTAAGAAAATTATATATTTCCGGTTTGATTTAACAAGGGAGTTGTTAGTTAAAACTCTTAAGGGATGTATCATTGCAATAATGTTTTGTGAATCAGTCGCCGTTAGAGCACATAAATGTTCTTTATCTCTTGATCTCATCGTCATACCTATGACTGAGTTTGATATATTCCTTGGTATGGACTGGCTTTCAGACCATGATGTGAAGATTTATTGTAAGAAGAAGGAGGTTACGATTTTTTAGGATTATGATAATGAACACCTTATCTTTTGAGAAGAATCATCACCACCTTATTCTTGTCTATATCCACCCCCAGTAGCTCAACTAAATTCAATTATTGGGGAGGAATAGAATGAAATGAATATGGGTGAGGAAAGGAATGTTCAAATAGAGGATGTATCTATTGTGAAAGAATATGTAGATGTGTTTTTGGAAGATTTACCTGGACATCCTCCAGAACGAGAAGTTGAGTTTTCCATTGATTTAATTCCTAGATCAAGGCCTATATCGAAGACCCCTTATAGAATGGCCACTATATAATTAGTTTAACTAAAGAAAAAACTAGAGGAATTGAGTAATAATGGATTTATTCGACCTAGTGTTTCTCCATGGGGAGACCCTGTCCTTTTTTGTTAAGAAGAAAGATGGATCTATGAGGTTATGTATCGACTATAGGGAAATCAATGCTATAAAAATCAAGAACAAGTATCCCCTACCTCGCATTGATGATTTATTTGACCAACTGCATTGAGCTCAAAACATTTCAATGATTGAACTTTGATCTGGATTCCATCAGTTGTGTGTGAAGAAGGAAGGCATTCCAAATACAGAATTTCGAACAAGGTATGGGAATTACGAGTTTACAGTAATGCCTTTTGCATTGACTAATGCACCCTCTGTTTTTATGGATCTAACGAACATAGTTTTCAAGGAATATACTGATGAATGTGTAGTGGTATTTATTGATGATATCGTGGAATACTCTAAAAGCTATGAAGATCATGAAAATCACTTGCGCATTATCCTGAAGACTCTGAGAAGACATGAATTACATGGGATGTTTAGAAAGTGTGAATTCTGGCTACAAGAGATTTCTTTTCTTGGCAATATTGTCTCTAAAGATGGAATCTTTGTTGATCCTTCTAATACCAAGGCAATCCAAGAATGGCCTGCACTGACGATTATTACTGAGGTATGTAGTTTTATTGATTTATCAGGTTATTATTGACGTTTCGTCTAGAATTTTGCCCGGTTGGCTAACCCATTAACAAAGCTCATATGTAAAGGGGTTAAATTTGTTTGGACAAAAGAGTGTGAATAATGTTTCGATGAACTGAAGAGAAGATTAGTCAATGCTCCTATATTGACTCTACCATCGGGGAATGATGGGTTCATTATTTAAAGTGATGCATCGAAGAAAGGAGTTGGTTGTGTCCTCATGTAGAATGATGGGGTTATTTCCTATGCATCACGATAGTTTAGAATTCATGAACAAAACAATCCTACTCATGATCTCGAGTTAGTAGATATGATCTTTTCTTTGAAGATATGGAGGCACTACCACTATGGTGAAATATGTGATATTTATACTGATCACAAGAGTTTGAAGTATATTTTCTCACAAAACAAAACTCAACATGAGGAAAATGAGATGGCTTGAATTACTGAAGGATTGTGATTGTACGGTAAAATACCACCCGGGGAAAGAAAATGAGGTGGAATATGCTTTGAGCAGAAAAGATCATGGAGTTTTGAAAAATATGAGAATTGAAAGGGATCTAATTTTCATGGATCTAGTGAAGATGGACATGGGAATAACCAGGGAAGGTGAAACATCAATGCTTTTTCAAATGGGTTTCAAACCATCTTTACAAGAAAGGATTAAGAGTTCTCAGACCGATAATGAAGAATTTCGAAAGGAGATTAAAGCTGTGAATGATGGGAGATTGAGAGTCTTTGTGTATGAATAAATAATTTTGAAATTTGGGAAGAGACTTTGTGTTCCCGATATACCTTATCTAACAAGGGAATTGCTGGATGATGCTCATAGTTCCAATTTCTCTATACACTCTGGGAGCACCAAAATGTATAGAGATTTGAAGGAACATTTTTGGTGGGACAACATGAAGAGGGAGATTGCAGATTTTGTGTCAAGATGTATGGTTTGTCAACAAGTGAAAGCTGGATGGCAACAACCTGGTGGAGTATTGCAACCTCTTCCCATACCTGTGTGGAAATGGGATAATATCATGACGGACTTTGTCATGGGACTACCAAAGACTCCTAGAAGGAATGATTCAATATGGGTCATTGTTGATCGTCTTACTAAGTCAGCACATTTTCTTTCTATAAGGGAAGATTTACCACTTTAATGACTAGCAAGACTATATATTAATGAAGTTGTTAGACTTCATGGAGTACCCCTATCGATTGTTTCTGATCGTGATCCCCGTTTTACTTCAAGATTCTGGATAAGTCTTCAAAAAGCCTTGGTATCTGAACTTCATTTGAGCATTGCCTACCACCCTCAAACAGATGGACAATCAGAACAAACTATTCAAACCTTAGAAGACATGTTGAGATCCTGCTCACTTGACTTTCAGGGTATGTATGATCAATATTTACCTCGGGTAGAACTTTCCTATAACAATATCTTCCATTCAAGTATTCATATGGCAACATATGAAGCATTATACCGAATGAGATGTCACACACCAACTTGTTGGGATGAGGTTGGTGAAAGAAAACTTGTAGGCCCAGAACTAGTGGAGGAAACGATGGAAAAGGTGAAGGTAATCCAAAACCACATCAAAGCAGCTCAAAGTAGGCAGAAGAGCTATGCCGATAATCGGAGGAAGGATTTCGAATTTCAAGTCGGTGATCATGTTTTCTTGAAGATATCTCCATGGAAGGGAGTCATTCATTTTGGTAAGAAAGGTAAATTGAGTCCCAGGTACATGGGACCTTTTGAAATTCAAGAATAAATTGGGGCTGTAGCTTACCACTAGGAAATGCCGCCAAATCTCTCCAATGTTCACGATGTGTTCCACGTATCTATGTTGAGGAAATACATGCCTGACCCAATGCATTTACTCATCTATGAGGAATTAGAACTGGAACCCAGTCTATCTTATTATGAAGAGCCCATCAGGATTCTTGATATGAGAGAACAAGTGCTGAGAAACCGGACGACTCGTCTTGTAAAAGTTCTATGGAGAAACCATAAGATAGAAGAGGCAACGTGGGAACCCGAGGAACATATGATGAAGAACCACCCGAGTATTTTCATGTGGTATTATTCTATAAATTTCAAGTTCGAAAGTATTTGAATGAGGGGATAATGTAACACCCCAAGCTTCTACAGTACGCTTCTCTTCGAATAATGCAATAGAGTGTGTTGTATGAAACATCGAGTTCTAACACACCACAACCAATCAAACTAGCAGTTATGAATAGTAATACCCACCTTTTGAAATTTATAAATTTTATTTTTCAAAATCGACTTCATTTTTTGATTCAGAATATCGAAATTAGCCTAGGGTGAATTTTTGGTATTTTTCTGAAAAACTTCATTTTTTGATGAATAGTGAAACCACTAAGTGGAAGTTAAAAAACTGAATTTTTCATAAAATATAATTTTACCGCTTCTGGGAGTGGAATTTCGAAAATCCGATAGACACGATTAATATCAAGGAGGAAAATCTGGTTCAATGAGATGAAAATAATTTTGTGTGAATAGTAACTTTTTACTTTTATTTACCACTGTTAAAAGTAAATAGGATAATTAAGGGTAAAAATGATATTAATATTACCCTAACACATGTCCTAATTCTATTAGACAAGTGTATATCGACCAAAAACAACCATAGGAATAAAATATTATCATTTAGGTCCACATAGATTAGATTAGGACATTGGTTATTATTTAATTCAAAGAAGAGTTAAAAGAGTTAAAATCTATGTTTATTTACTAAAACATTTTAATATAGGGTTATAAATATGGTAAATTAGATTTTAAATATTCATTAGAGAGCTAATAATATTTCCTACATAATGATATTTTATTTATAATTTTTAGACAATAAATAAGTTAACTTATTTATGACACAATGATGATGCAGTAATTACCATAATAGTGAAATTTTAAAATAATTGATATTATAAATACGCAAATAAATTTAATTTGAGACTTTTTATGACATAAACTAATTTTATAGGTTAATATGACATGTTAGTAATGATATAATTAACTTTTTTTGAATTAATAATTATGTTATGATTTTCGCAAAAATCAATTGTCCAAATAGTGTCAAAATTGACATAAACGAGTTTTCAAAACAAATATTATATTATTAATTGATATTAAATTCCTAAAAATCTAAGGTTCGGCCAAGAGACTTTTATCATGATAGATGTATCATTAATGGTACACTTGGGTGTCTCTTGGAGGTATATATTACGTTTATTAACTATATAATATAAAAATACAAAGTGACATGGTAAGTATCAAACTAATTAACTAAGAGTTAAAACTAAAAGATAAGGTTAATTTAATGATCCAAACCTATCTAAATTATATTGGTTGAGTGGTTTTATACCCATAACCACCTTATACTTTAAATAATCCAATTTTTATCCATTAGAAACCTAATATTAATTTATTATAAAATAATATTTCTAGCTTTTCAAAAGGTGCCCATCACCCCTCTTATAAAAGGGAACTCCCCCTTCTCATTAATTCACACCTTCAAGGCCTTTTGGTTCGGCCAACCCCAGCACAAATACTCTCTCAACATCCCTCACTACAACCTGGAGGCCATAGTTTGATCAGAAAGCAAACCTATGGAGCCCTTTTGATCAAATCAAAAGGAAGAACCCGAAGAAGAGGTAATGTTTTCACCACCCTTTTTCAAATTCATTTCTTCTTCAACTTCTTCTTTATTTGTTATTACCATTATAAAATAATGAATCCAGTATCTCCTATATACTATAATATTATTATAAATATGGTACAACCATATTCATTATTCTATCCATCCTTTGAATAACATGTCACTATTCGTGCGTACGTACGGCTTACCGTCTCCACGTCGTGGTGTAATTGTTATTCAATATATTATTATTTGGATTGGTATAATAATGAGGTTTAATTCATGTAAATAATAAATAAAACATGATAATGATTCTTTATATAAGATATACCATCCAATTAACTATTAGTTTAATATCAAAAAAATGATATTGTCGCTCGTGCGTACGTACGGACTACCGTCTCCATGAACGCGATGAGATTCATTCTCCAACGTATCCATTCAATTATAATTATCATTTGATGATTTAAAAGTAATGTTTAAGGACTTGATATCATTCTGGATATGAATAAGATACAACCTATCTATGAAAAACATGGCTTACGTAACAAAACATATAAAATAAAATGAGTAAGTTAACACCCGAAACGACGATAATACTAAGATATTATTAACAAAGAAATGTTAAAAGATCATATATGATAACATAATAATTTATATTATTCTTGAATAATTTAATAAAAATTATTTCACCATTATATATGAGGTTAACCTACCCCCAACCAAGGAAAATTACAAGGTTATGGTTTATTTCACAATCTTTTCATTATCCAAGGTTGTTTATACGTAATAATCTACTGAGATCACTTTATCATCCACATCCATGTTTCTTAAAAATGTATTTCAAAAAATTATTACTATTTAAAAAATATGCGTTAAAGTCATTTATACCCTTGAATGACTTTTTATAATATGTTTATAACGGAATATTTCTTTCTTTTTCCAAACAAGGCCCCTTTTAACCTTTTTGACAGAATGAAGGTAAGAATGTCTTTTTTTAACTTATACGAAAGGTGCTGCTATTTTCTACCGTTATAAAATCGCCGAAGCTTCCCTTACAATCTTATAAGAATATTTTCAATGTAAATGTTTTCTTTTATAATTATGTGACATTTAAATGATTTAAAAAAAAGAGATATTTCTCTCAAACAGTTTTGATTTCATCTATGTCAACATCCTTTGATGGATTTTAAGCTTATTTGATGTTGATTTATTATGAAACAAAACTTCCATATTGTATTGAAGGTTTTGTGATATGTTTTACTGTGGATGTGTTATTTTTATACTATTCATGGTTTATGGTGAATGTATTGAAATTTCATATTCTAGTTTTAATACGAATGTTTGTGTTATTTTTAAAACTGTTCATATGAGGAATGCATTGGACTTAATAAGTGACAAGTGGAGCCCTCTATAGCTCCACGATGAATCGGTAGGTCTCATGAGACCAAATAGTGTCTTGGCACAAGGCCTTGCCAAAATATTATTTGTAGTCTTAGCACAAGGCCTTGGCTGTGTGGTTATGATAGTCTGGCATTATGCATTCCATCATTATGAAAGTGGTCATTGATATTGCATGTGATTATTCGATTAGTAGAATATCCATTTGAATAAGTAAATGGCATTATTTCATCTTATTTTTCCCATACATTGTTGAAGTTGAAGTTTAAATGTCTTTTGTTTTAGTTATACATTGCCATAAATGTTTATTCCTATTTATGAATGTTTCTGCTATATTGTTATCCTTACTGTTAATTTAAGCTATCCCCTTTTCTATGTTTTATTTTTCCCAGGATGTGAAGAAGTAATTTATGAATGACCTTCATGGATAGTATGAGTGGATAAGAGTGTGGACTATGGAGACTATATTGTTTTAGTTTTCATTTTATGATGTAATGTAAAATTTATTAATGTATCTAGTTATGCCAAGGCTACTAAACTAATTGTTCTTTCGAGACTTGATCTTTATTGTGATCATGCCAATGTTATGTAATAATGCACCGACTCTGGGTAACTGGGGTCGAGGCGTTACCCCTATGCCCCAACACACTAAGTCACCTAATCGCTTGGGGACCCTCCAACAATAATGCATCCATAGATTAAAAGTCCTCCCCAGAATTATCAAGGAGGAATCCACCCACAATCAGGTCCATGGTTGGGGGTCATATTCCAACTTTTATTTTAGTTCTATCTCGTTCCAGCCTGACGTTCCATGTCATATTGAAGATTTGCATCCAGGTATAGATGCAGTCAAAATAGAAGACTTATCAAAATAATAGAATGAGACAGAACTCCTTGACCAGAACATACCTCCCAGGGGAGTGCCACACCTATTGAATCCACTATTAAGGGTTACTCGCCTGTAGATAAATCTACTGGGTCTTCCCGTTCCCACTGAGTCATTAGTCCTTCGCCGGAATCCCAATAATAGTACAGAGAATCATGGGGCCTTCAAACCCTCTAACCCATCATGGTCAGTGGAGATGATGGAATATGATCCTAAAAAGTTTTTGCTACGTCAACCTATCTTGGAGCATAATAATATGGTTGATGACCTCCTTGTAGAACGTTCTATGCTACAGTAACTAGACTATGATGATTCTTGACCAGGGCAGTAAGGGAAGGTACAACTTCCCCCCCCCCAGTGAGTTTCTTCTAGATGACCCTAACCATCCTGTCCACATAGTCAGGATAGAAGACGAAGCTTATGGAATGAGGGTGAAGTATGTATCACTAAATCCACCTGAGTGGCATGATAATCCTCAAGACCTAGCTCTGGTTCCCATTACCACTCCACATGTAGTTCCCACAGTAGTCCTACATTTCATCCCACCAGCTACTCCATGAGCTACTGGGAACTACATATATTGTTGAAGAACCTACCAACCCATTGGTGATTACGGATCCTTGTTAGGACAAGAAACCCTTTATAGATGATCCAATTGCATTGCTTATTTTCGGCATTAAGGCATTAGAATCTCGACAGGTGGCTATTCTTCTAGATGGAAAGCCATATCCACAATGGGTGGATGATATGACCAAAACCACTGGTTTTTGGAACCCTATATTTTCCTCTTTTAATGGGAGGGGTGATTCGCTATAGAATCTTTCCCACTTCAACTCAAGGTGTTGACCCCTGCTGGGAACCACATCGCATCTACATGCCACCAAACTCCGGTGCTTCATATAAACATTGGAATGGCCTGTATTTGTATGGTATATCAAGCTATCCATTGGTTGAGTCACCAACTGGGAAGATATTCATAGATAATTTATTTACTAGTTCATCTCTACCTCCTATAATATGACTATTGTAGTCCTCTTCAAGTGTAAGTAGAGTCCTGATGAGTGCATCGTGGACTTTGTTGCCCAGTGGAATGACCTCACCTATTCTCTAGACAGACAGATGACTTAGTAACAGCTCATGAAAATTTATGGAGGGAATGTCAATACTAAACTAGTCTCCTCTATCATTACTTAGAATTACCCTGGGGGATTCTGAGATTTCTATCAGAAGGCCCGACATCTACAAGAATCTTGGCAGCATGACAAGGAGTCACGTCTGTTGCCTCTTATAGTTCCCACAAGAAGAGCCTCTATGGCCAAGCCTACCGCGGTAGCAGAGATAGAGGCCCCCAAGCAGCTGGAGTGGTTACCGGTGGAGCCTACTTCGTAGCCTCACATAGGTCTTCTACCTTAGGCACAACCTCCGTCCCAACTGCGACCACCCTAGAACAAGTAGGCACCCATGTGTAAAGCGCCTCCACCACCCAAGCGAGAAAACTAGGATCCACCCCATCGGATGGATCCTCCAGGACCTCTTCAGGGCTAAGCACCCAAATCCACCTTACCATATAGAAGGAATAAGGCCTACCCATTTAATATGAATTAGGTCCTCAGTTATTTACAAAGTGCTTTGGAACATTGAATCATATGGTTTCCGGAATGCAAGAGCCCTGAGAAGGCAAATCTCACTCATCACTCTAACTATTTCCCATATCATCCAATCCTAGGTAACACCCTTAATAAATTCTATGGGTTTAAAGACTAGCTTTAAGACTAGGTTGGTAAAAACATAGTCAGGTTAGGCCTAGCTACGACGCAGGCGACATGTGTGTTCATGAAGCCTAACAATGGCATTAATAGTGATGGTGATTGGCATCAGGTTCATAACGGCATGTCTCAAAAATATGAAAACTGAGTGGATTGTAAGGCATTATCAGATTCCCATGGTATTAGCTGTGCACATCTGAATCGACTCAAGCCTTAAGAAGTCACCACATCACCCATAGCCAATACTTTTTCATCAACGTCTCATCCTTCCTCTTCCAATAAGAGTAGTCATCAGCAACGCAAGTTAAAATAGTCCCCCACTTATGTCGTCATCATCACGTACTCTCAATGACTTCAAGCCCATTGATATGGGGATTACCCCCATAATAATTCTGGTGGTGGAGGATTCTTCAAGTGATGATGAAGGGTACATTTCAGTTGACACCGTGGAGCTGCTAAATGATTATATGGTGCCTGTCGACAAGGAGTGCCAGACAGATCCTCCCAACATCCCCATCCATCACCAATATCGATGGAGACATGGATATATGTTTCATCACAATTACTAGGTCAATAATTCTAGCTAGGAGGTGCATACCATCAAAATAAGAAAACAACCCCAGCATAGAGCTCAGTATGTGCAGCCTTCTCATCTTGTTTTACTAGGTTTGCCTCCACCACCGTTTGGGGTGCTTGACCCAGCGGAGCCACAGTGACCACGATACGACTAGCCACGACCCATTTCATATCAGCCTCATTCATTTATCCCTTAAACTGTAGTCACTCCATGAGGTTTGACTAGTGAGTAGTGGGACAATCCCAGCACAAGTCATCTGTTGATTCTGCTAGAAGGGCCTGTCATAACTTCATCCATAGAGAGTCCTTTTTTCAGCAAATTTTTTTGATTGGCATGGAAGTATGATGTTCTTAAACATATTGCAAGAATCCCTATGAGTATCTCTGTCCACAAGGATCATCTTCTATTAGTAGATAAGTGTGAAGCCCTTATTGAGAATTTATGAATCCCCCTCCAATTTGAGATAGAGGTAGCACCTGTAGATTCCTTCCATGCTAAGACAGCCGAGCATGCAGAATGCAATCCCATCATCTCATTCTCTATAGAAGATGATGGTTTCCCCATATAATGGAATATACACCCACTGTAAATCACTAGACACTTCAATGGTGTAGAGGTCCATTGCTGTCTGGTCAACACAGGTTCTGGGATCAACCTTATCCTGACCTGGATGCTCCAAAAGACGAAATTGACTGAGGATCATCTGAGCCCCTCAGACCTAAAAATTCAATGTTATGATAGGATGGAGAATAAACCAGTTGTAAAGATACTCCTGAATACCCATTTTTAGTGTCGTTGTATCCATCACTATGTTCATGGTTGTCTCTTAGGACACCGCTTACAACACGTTGATGGGTAGGCGATGGCTCCGCCTACACGTGGCAGTCCATTATCCATATAACCAATGCCTTAAGTACTCACTTAACGGTCAAATGGGAATACTCCAAGGTGATGCATCCCCCTTCTCCTCTTTTGAATCCTTTTACCTGGACACTAAATATTACAAGAGGAAGGATAAGCTGATTCATGACAACGTGTTTGAACACGCTACGACTGCAACTCACCTGTGGAAAAGCCTAGATAATGCCAATATTTTCCTAATCCATCTATTGGAGGAAATGACCCTGAGTCTATGGAAATTATTTTTTATTTCTGGAATGAGGGGGAATCTCATTCCCAAGTCCAAGACACAATAGGAGATTTCTGTGTATTCCTATACAAATCAGTCTTGGGTAATCCCATATCTTGCTACTCCCATAAGGTATCGGGATGTCCATCCCATGGAAATGACAATACATTATAAAATCTTGTTTCACTGGGCTGGGATAAAATATCTTGAGCCAAAACTCCACTATTACTTTGATATCATCAAGTGTGGCCCCATAGGCTAAAGACTAGATGAGATCGGGTCGACAACTTTCGTCGTTATGGTTTCAGAAGTACTGGAGTCCCCGGATGTTATTTCCATCGCCACCCAGCCAAGAACTAGTTACCCATCGGGATCTATTGACTTATAGGAATTTCCTCCCAATGAGTAGCCATTCTCTATAAGTGAATAATATAATTTAGAGTACTCTCCTCTATCTTTTGAAGATGGTGTCTCCACCATGGTCAGTGAATTGGTACAGTTGAACCTCGGTTGCGAGACTGATCTGAAACCCACGTTAATTAGTGCCGCTAGGCCTATTGAAGAGAAATAGTGATACGTGGAATTCATGAAGCCACACTATGTGGTATTTTCATTGATTTATAAAAAGATTCCAAGACTAGATCATCAGCTCATCAACCACCACCTAGTTCTTCCAGCGAATCATCATGGGTTCAAATGGCCTCTAAGAAAGATGCACCCTTATCACGGTGACATGGTAGAGGATGAGGTTGATAAGATCATCAGATCCAACATCGTAAAGAAAGTCCAATACCCTTGATGGATAGCCAAATTTGTGACCGTCAGGAAGAAGAACAATCCTATCAGAGTCTGCATCAACTTTCGGGATCCCTACCACAAATGTCTGAATGATGATTTCCCCCTTAATGCGACAGAACTTTTCATTTATTCCACTATAGGGTTCCAAGCTCTCTCCTTCATGGATAGTTATTCTGAGTATATCCAAATTCAGATGGCCCCTGAGGATGAAGATTCTACAGCCTTCATGGAACCACTAGGTACTTTCTATGACTAGGTAATTCCCTTCAGTCTAGAGAATGCAGGTGACACCTATCAGGGTCCCATGCATTGCATATTTAACAGATCCTAGGGACATTTTTGGAATGCTTCATGGATTATCTGGTGGTATAATCCCTCCATCACCAAAACCATCAAGAATACCTTGAGAAAGTTTTCATCTTCCTTTGATCCCACCATCTAAAGATGATCCCCTTAATGTGTGCCTTCAGGGTCACCTCTTGATATTTTATTGGCTTCGTGATCAGATACAGGGGCATCAATATTATCCCAGAGAAGATCAGGGCCATCATCTAGATGTCTCATCTGAGCAACATCTAGGAGATTCGATGCTTTCAAGGCCACATATCCTATATGTGATGATTTTTGGAAAATCTGGCTGGCAAGTGTAATCCCTTTTCCCAGCTTATGAAGAAAGGTGCTGATAATTTGTGGGATGAGGAGTTCTAGACTAACTTTGGGGAAATCAAGCAGTACCAAATATGACCCCTGGTTCTAATGGAACCCATTTCTGGAAAGTCGATGGTCCTTTATGTGACTGCTTTAGAGTGATCTCTTGGTTCCCTTCTTTCCCAAAAAACAACAAAATGATAGAGAATAGTATGTAATATCTTAGCTGCATGATCCTTGATATAGAGACCATATATTATTTTATCAAGAAAATATACCTTGCACTTGTATTTGTAGTAAAAAAATTACGGCACTACTTGCATCATTATGAGGTACATCTACTTTCCTTGAGTGGATCCATTGAAGTACATTCTGAACTGCCCCATGTTAACAGGTCATCCAACTCGGTGGATGGTGATCCTCGAGCAATTCAACATCAAGTTTGTGTATGAGAAGCCTATTAAGGGACAAGCATTGGATAATTTCCTTTCTTCCCATCCAGTTCCTATGGGAATGTCTCTGGATCATTATTTTCTCGATGAGGCAATCCTCTCAGTAGACGAATCCATTCCGTGTTGGCAAATGCAATTTGATGGTGCATCCCAAATCCCTACCGGTTGAAGAGTAAATGATTCCAAAATCAATAGAGTGGGTTTGTGTATCGTCTTCATCATGCCAACATTGGAGTTTCTTCCACATTCATCCATTTTGTAAGAAGACTGTACCATCAATGAGGACGAGTACCAGGCCCTCATC
Source organism: Viscum album (assembly GCA_963277665.1). Taxonomy (NCBI): domain Eukaryota; kingdom Viridiplantae; phylum Streptophyta; class Magnoliopsida; order Santalales; family Viscaceae; genus Viscum; species Viscum album. The sequence continues at coordinate 427,410,511 of OY728120.1, read as the reverse complement.
ACTAGTTTAGAGCTGGCCCTCGAGATTGAAATTCCTCACATGCATGTGAAAGGGGACTCTGAACTAGCCGTCAATTATATCAATGGTGACTATATGGTCAGGATGCCGAATCTCCCACCACTATTGGAGTGTACCCTCAAATTGATGGCCCGATTCCCATCTCAGACAGAGGTTACACATGTCCCTCATTCATGGAATAGTCTTGATGACTCCTTGGCCAGCCCACTTCGACCATTATAGAGCCTAACCATGGTGATTTTATTATTCATGTGGCACACCAAATATCATCGCTCTCGTCATTCAAAATTAAAATGATAGTCTACAGGTAAGCCACTTTACCACCGATGCCTACACCTTAGGACTCTGAGGCCCCCCTGCAGCAGATTTGGAGGTGACTATGGACTGGAGGACACCCATTTTCTAGTATCTCTAGCAAAATAGTCTCCCAATGTTTCAATCATAGTGTGAGTGGATCTGACACCAGGCATTACAGTTTACCCTCCAGAGTGGCCCCAGTCTTGAGTAGATCCTCTACAGACACAGTTATGATGGGGTTCTCCTCCATTTCATTTAGGGAGGTGATATTTCTCAGGTCATGTTGGATATTCGTGTCAGTTCCAATGGGTCCCATCAGAGCAGTCCAAAACACTCAAACCAGATCCATTGATTGGGGTATTATTGTCCCAACATGATCTATGACTATATCACATTCACCGAGTGGTTTCATGCCCTCCAAATCCATGCTAATTTTATGCATCGGCCTCCCGAGCCACTCTGTACTACCATGTACTCTTATCCCTTCATGGTTTGGGGGAATTGATGTCATGGGACTATATCCATCAGTGACATCCCTCCAATGCATATTCATCCAAACTACAATGGATTTATTTTCCATGTTTTCAGAGGAAGTTCCGCTCAAGGAGGTCCATGCTTGTTCTATCATTAAATTTGTGAGCTGCAATATCATTTACCGATTCAGATTCCCTCATGTAGTTGTCACCAATAATAGCACAAAATTTTACGCAGTCAAATTGAAGAAGTTTTATGCAAAGTACAACATCTGTTCTAACCATACCTCCCACTATCACGTGCAAGAAAATGGGTAGATCGAGGTGTTCGATAAAACCCTATCCAACATTCTGTAGAATATTGTTTGTCAAATTATGTAAATATGTCTGGAAAAGATCCCCAATGCACTTTGTGACTGTGGGACATTGACTCACATTTCCACTTTGGTAACCACATATTCTCTAGTGTATCGAATAGAGGATGTCCTACACATCGATATTAAGTTTCCTTCATTGTGCATATATTTCTATGACCAAAAGACACCAGATAAGGTAGTTGGGGTCGGTCTGGATGAATTGGAAGCACTTGATGAGAACATGATTCGTGACCTCCACAATTTGGAGAGGCATTAGGACATTATGGTCAGGGTATTCAACAAGAATGTTTGTCTCCACACTTTATTACTAGGTGACATGGTGTTGGAGCTCAGAACACCATTGATACCCGACAGGAAACCACCCAAACTAGAGTCCAAATGGGAAGGATCATAAATCATTAACAAGGTTTACCATATTGGTGAATACTCCACAGTTACTATGGATGGTGAGCATTTCACTCCTCCCACCAATACCAAATTCCTCAAGAAATACATTGTCTGGGTAAAGTGGTCCTACACAACATTAAATTGTTTTTTCTTCACAACAATTTTAAACTGTGTGATCCATCCAAGATAATGAATGTAAAATTATTCAGTACCCGTCCTACATGACGTTAAACTAAGAGAAAAAAATATACCTTCTCCATCTGAGATGTACGACCATAAACTATGATCTATAAGGCCCTGGTATTTTATGGGCCTATATGACCATAAACTAGGACTTCATTACCGCATGATGTCAAAATGTATGACTCATCCGAGATGAATGATGTAAAAAAAATCAGCATCTATACCACATTACATTAAACTATATGTCATCCCTCAAGATATTAAACTGTATATGGTCCATCATGTCCTTAAACAGCTCCATCTTCACTTCATGATGTTAAAACAAGTGAAAGGTATAGGATGAAGGACATAAAACTACCTAGCACCCATCCTACAGATGATAAACTAAAAAATGGTTTGATATCTACGAAGTTAAACTTGGATCTCCATGCATCATTTATACATGAGGTAAAATTGCACATCATCTCATGAACTACGTATGGAATGATTCCCATCCTCATGGGATTTGTAAGAATAATTGAATGGTTTTTCTAGGAGTCCAGGCCCAAATCCATCTTTTTGACTTCCCCCCATTGTGTAGTTTCTATGGAGGATCACACACAGCCTTATGTAGACTTCCTACGCCCAATATATACCAGGATTCTAATGATCACTCCCCATGTCCCTCCCATTCATCAATCCTATTAAGTCATTACCGCACAACGTTAAACTACATGGAATCGGAACTATGTATGGATTGATTCCCATCTTCATTGGACACGTAGGAACGCCCAGACAATTCTTCCATATGCCTAGCCTCGATCTGCAAGATCACCCCATGGGTTCGGTCCCTTCGCCCAGATTCTTCTTGAAACACATGGTGTGGTCATATATGTTTTTCCTTTATTCACATTAGGTTAATCATAACATCATCATGTGTCCCCCTCCTTGGATATCTCTACCTCATTTTCCCTTTATTCCATGATGTTAGAGCATGGACATGTTCACGCTTCACGCGTCCCATTTGTTTTGGTCTCCACCAGCATCCACATCCTAAACGACCCCCCAAATGGCATGGATACTAGGCCCCAGGGCTCTCCTACCATATCAGTCCAACTCCCTTAAAGATTTTGGAAGAAAATTTGATACAAGACCCACATTGCGAATATGGTAAGCAGTCAACCCTAATTTTTTGTTCCCATTCCAGGTCACACAACATGGATATTGTGTTTTGAATGCTGTCAACATAAATCCTACATCATTATCACCACCCATATATGTCCCAAATATTCCACACCATGATTCGTTTTGTCCTACTATCCCTATGAATGACAACCTTCCTCGAGCAGAGAAGTTGTTCTGGGTGGGATCGACCCCAACCGATCACATTACAGTCTTATTGTGCCCTTATATACTGGGTAGAACCTGATACCATTCCTTGTTTCCCACACCATGCATTGATCATGATGGATTAGATGCTTTGGTAAGGTCATACCCACATAAATGGTCACATAATCATGGTCTGAGATCTATCACATTAAACAAAGATCCCCAATTTTTCACTACACAATTAATACTGTGTGATCCGTCCAGACTGAATGATTTAAAAACACTCAACACTCTTCCCTCATGACGATAAACAGAAAAATGGGTGGGACATTTGGTATGTGACCCTGCCATAAGTCCCTTGACCTTTCTGGCCCTCTGTCTTAAGTTCTCACTCAGTATTGTGCAGTGTGGTGTGGACCCTATGTCCTAATTCACGTCGGTCTATTTTTTCCATGCCACATACATCCTCTTGAGACAGTCCTCCCACCATTGTCATTTGCGCAAGATATTAAACTGCCCAAGTCCCACCATGCATTACACATCCCATAATTTGGGTTTCCATTATCATTCACATTCAAAATGACACCAGAATGGTATGGACTCAAGGCCCTAGGGATCTCCTACCATCTTGGTCCGATGTCCTTAAGGATTCTAGATGACAATTTGACACAATTCCCACGTTGAGAAGATGGTCAGTGGTCAACACTCATTATTTTCCCCCATTCCAAGAAATGATATGGATACTGTGTTGTAAACATGTTCAGTAGTTATCCTCGATCATTATTGATTTTCTATGGTCTCCCTCCTAGTAGGCGCGATGATTCACCCATTTCCACCCATCTGTCCCACACACAAGACATTCAATTGGGTATCTATGGTCTGAGCTATGTGACCATAAACTATGATCTATTATGTCATTGTCACACAATGTAAAATTGCACAGTATCTAAAGAACTACATAAAGCTTGATTTCCATCATCATGGTATACGTAGGAAAAACCAGACATTTTGTCTTTAGTTCCAACATGGTTCCTTGGAAACCTCCTCTTCCCTATAGCCCCTTGGCCCGAACCCTCTAAAAGGGGGTATGTTCTATGGTATGGGCTTATGTCCTCATTTACAATGGGTTTGTAACAACCACACCATTTGCCTCTCCCTCTTGAGAGCTCTTCGTCTCCCTGTTCTACACTCATCTTTTTGAGTCGACTTCTCTTCAACTAGGCCCCATAGCCCTCTTTGGTAGTTCACCAATGTTCCCAAGAGAACTCTGGTTTATGACATAGAGTGTTGGATTCTACATAGACTTGTTATCTCCCATTTCCATGCTCCATTTCCCCTTCATTTGGGCTTTCATCGTTTTTCATATTCAAAAAGACCCTTGAATGGCATAGATGCTAAGCCTCAGGGCTCTTCTACCGTATTCATCCTATATCCCCAATAATTGTGAATGAAAAATGTTATGAGTAACGCATCATGAATATGGTTAGTAATCGACACTCATTTGTTGTTTCCATTTCAGGTCACATGATATGGATACTATATTTCAAACACTGTCAACAGTTATCCTCCAGCGTCATGCCACTCCAATTAGGCCCTAAATATTGGTGGCATGATTCACATCCTATTCCACTACATCATGTCCAAGTGTAATTTTGACATTCCTGGTGTTATCCCTAAGTACGTGTCTACGTGGTAAGAGGAAAAATCCTTGGTGATGCATCGTTCACGGCTCCTCACCATTTCCACCTTTTCCTTTATTTCATGTATTACAATGTACTTCTCCACCCTTGTTTCCACCATCGAGTTTAGCTCACATGGGCTTAGAGATTTCATAAAAGTTTTCACCCCTTTGTAAGAGTCTCACATATCATGGTCCAATGTCTAATACCAGAAACTAAGATCTTTCTATGTCCTTTCTACAATACGTCAAACTACATATCATCTTCAAGAACTACATGTGTCTTGATTCCCATCCTTATGGGATATGTATGAAAACTCGGGCCTCTCATCTTCGGTTCTAACTCAAGTTCCAAAAAGTATCTCTATTGTTTGGATTTTTGTCCCTAACATTGATAGGATTGAGTGGTCTGGCATGTGTGGTCTTATGTCCTCATTCTCTTTGGGTGTGCAATATCCACACTATGTACTCCCATTTTAGGAGCTAGTCTCGCATTCCCCTTGTCCTACATGATGTTAAATTGCACTATGAGAACTACGAATGTCTTGATTCCCATTCTCATGGGATACATAGAAATGCATATACATTTCATCATCAGGTCAGTACAATATTTTCAGACATTTTTTGGCCCCTTGTCTTGAGGTTTCATACTAGGAATCCCCTTTGGTGTGGTATGGACCTCGTCCTCATTCATGTCAGGTATGCATTATCATGCCATGCACATTCCCCTAAAAAGACTCATTTCCTATTTATATGACCATGCCTAATGACTATAAATTATGTTTCCTAGTCCCTAATGACATTAAAATATTTCACCACTTCTTTAAAACATTAAAATTCATGTGTAGGTCCTATCATACGACCCTGAACCATAACGTTGTTATCCTGGCCACAAAACGAAAAACGACACCGCATTGGGGTGTCCTCACTCTAGGGCACATCAGGTTTGGAATTTGTTCTCCACCTTTCCATTGTTTAAGGCCTAAATATGGCTTGATTCCTATAGTGATGATTTTATTCTTCATCCAAGGTTTTTTTTAAAAAAAACACACATATTCATTCTAGAAAGAAAAAAAGATCTATCAAATGCTGCTTCTTTTGGTGTGTGGGCTAGACCTGCATGATAGTATTAGCCCTGGAATTTTTACCCTATAGTTTCACATCTAGGAATTTTTAAGGATTGATGCCTGTCATAATGAGGTATGTTGCAACACCCACACTCTTTTCCTCAGGCCCATCCAAACTTTCATTTTTGTTCCCTTGACAAAAAAACTCCCCAGGGAGCACCAGGTGTGTTATGGTCTTACGCCCTCATTCACATCAGGTCTTGTAATTACCACACCACATGTATCCCTCCTTCATTTCCATATATGGTCGGAACTCTAAGTCCTTAAAATTAAGATCCAACCATCCATGTCTAAGGGTAATAAACTACACAACATTTTCTAGAACTGCATATGTATTGATTACCATCCTCTTGGGATACATAGGAATAGTTAGACCTTCTGTCTGTAGAACCATCCCCAAGAATCATAATTCCCACCCATTTGTTTTCTCCCCTTGGCATGAACTCTTTCAAGAATATGTGGTGTGGTGATTACCTCTTAAGTTCTCATTCAAGTAAGGTTTTTCATCAACTGCACCTTGTGTCTCCATTGTCTCTTCCTATCCTGGTCCAATTTCCATAACCCAAATTTATGATCTCCCTAGTGGAACTATTCATTAGGTATGGCTAATTCCCCATCCTGCATTCATTCCATTAATCCAGTTCCACTATTAATGGTCCACTATATGACATTATGCTTAGAGAATGGGACCCTAGGACCCTCATCCTTGGAAGGGGATTCACATTCCTCTATCTGACATGTTTCATTGGCATACCAGAATGTGTAGAGGCAAAGATCCTAAAGTGTGGAGTTTTCACATGGAAATTCCCTCATTTAACATCCACATTTCATGACCACTTTATTTGTATTTCCATCCCCTTACACATCTGAATGGACCCACTCTACAGTCTAGTCTCATACCACATTGGCTTACCTTCCTCCTTGGTCCAATGTCCACGAATATATCGGAAAACATTTTATGACAGGTCCCATGTTGCAAAAATGGTCAGCAGTCGACCCTTATTAATCTATCCCCATTCTAGGATAACACGAAACAGATGTTGTGTTTCGATCATGGTCAAAAGCTATCCTTCCTCATCACGCCACCACCATTACGATCTAGATCTCATGCACCATGATTCGCATCTATCCACTCCCTTATGATTAGGTGAGACTTAGTATAATCGGTCTTACACCTCCACACATTAAGGTTCATTAAGTAGGCGGGTCAATAAACATGGGATGTCCTTCAACTAGTGTTATATTTCCCCTAATGTGTGACTCCATGTAAAAGGAATGTTCTACCACCACTCCATGTTTCCCACACCGAGCACGACTCACATGGGTTTAGTGGTTTTGGTAGGATGTGTACTGGTATAGTCAAACCACACATGCCTCTCATCCCACATGACATTAAACTTCAACCTGAGAACTATGTATGGCTTGATTCCCATATAAATGGGATACGGAGGAGTTTCCAAATACTTTCCTCAGGCCTAGCCCATGTTTCGACATCTTCGGTCTCTCGGCCTGTGATTTTCCCTGAGGTTACATGGTGTGACACTAACTACTCTAGTCCTCATTCGTGTTAGGATATGTACCACACCACATCCTACCTTCTTGGGTAACCATGTCCTTGACGCATGACATTAAACTATAGTTCTACCCTTAACATGTTCAGGATGCCCCATGATGATTATGGGATCCATCGGCTTCCTCGTCAGGGAATATTTCCCCTACCGACATTTTTCTATAACCTCAATATGCTCAAGAACTGCATCTGGCATGATTATCATCCTTATGGGATACATAGAGATGCCCTGGAATTTCACTTCAATCCTAGCCCAGGGTCATTAAAACATCGGTCCCCTTGGCCCCAATCATGGTCCATCCTCTCTGAATATAAACTAAGAGCCTATAGTCTACGCAGTAAGACTTTAAACTTTTATCCATAGTCTAGGAACTATAAACTTAAAACTATGTGCACCATCCTCACTATACGACGTTAAAATACATTTCTATCATCCTCAATGGTATGACATAAACAACAAGGTATTCTATATTCCAACAAAATAGTTCCTTTCAAGAAGTAGGTATGATCCCTGTTCAGACCGATTTTCCCACCTAATATATTTCCACCACGATGGAATAATTTCAGGAGGGTTGGACTCCATTCGAACAACCCATCACTCCACCCTCCATGCATTATTTACCCTTTATTTAGACCCTCATCCACTTTCATTCCTGAAGGGACCCACCTAATGGTAAGGATTCTTTGCCTATGGTTCACCTACTATTCGGGGATAAAATTCTCGAAGGCTAATGGATGACAACTCAATTTAGGCCCCATGATTCAAACATGGTCAATGGTCAGCCCTCATTTTTTATCCTCATTCCAGGATAACGCAATAGGGATACTATGTTTTGAACATGGTAAATTTTTATTCATCATTGTCAACTCACTCCTACAATGTTCTGAATTTTGGGTATCATAATTCACACATTCCAATATCCTTTGTTCATAATGATTATTACATCCCTGGAGTTACCTCGCCCATGAACTAGAGCACATTGAGAAAATAGTGATCCGACTGCAATGAGAACAACCTTTTATAGTCAGGACTCCCTCTTTCTTCTTAGAATCCTGGATTGGTCATTTATACCCTGCATGCCTGAAATTTTTTTGTACTCCCGCATTCAAATGATGTAACAATACGACCATCACTTGTTTCTCACATCAGGTACGATGCAGATGAGTATAGGGATTGATCACATGAGATTTCATGAATATGATGGGGATGCAGTAGAACAATGAAAAATAATATAACTCATGCGCATGTTCAATATAAAAAATCTAAGAATGAAAGAACATTTATGTGTTTACAAACACTACAACACCCATGTATTGGACACTACTATAGAAGGGTTGACCTCTTAAATAATGTGTTCCAACTCTGCAACTCTCTGGATGGTGGCTTCCAGGATATGATCTTCCCTGTTTAGCTCCAGCTCCTCCTCAGTAATGATGGGATTTAGTACATAATCCGTGATCCGGGATAACTCCTCACTAGTTAGGAAGATAGCCATCTCTTATGAGGCTCATTTCATCCTATATTTGGCTTTTTCCATCTGGGCCATCAGTTGAGATACGATATCCAATTTCGCATCATGGAAAGAAGAGTACTTGTATTCCCACACTCTTAACCATTGAATCTCATTTTTTGGCCTCCAAGAGCCTCTTGATGTTCACTAATTTCCTCCACTGGCAGCCCACAACAAGGCCACGATCAAGCTCCAGAATCTTCTCTTCCATGAAATATCAGATGCTCATAAGAGGATGGTGTGCATCTACTACTCCAGAACATAGTTTGCGCAGCTGGGAATGAAGCCTCCCCATATGGTCTATCTGTTGTTCTTGAGGGGTCTCCTCGATGAAGCCCTTGACCTGCTTCAGTGACTGGTGACATAATATCTTTCTATCATCTTCATCACAAGATGTCTCGTCCCGGTTCGTGGGGTTGGTGGGTTCATATGCAGGGAACACATCCAGGAACTCATCAGTACGATCTTGATCCAGTATTTGGACATGTAGGTCAGGACCCCTATCATCAATTGTTTCCCTGTCGTTGGATTCCATCATAATGAATTCATGTTATGTCCTACTGACATTCCCACTTGTGATTGGGAGCGCTATGTCTTGGTCTGTTTGGGAATCCACTTCCATGACCTACAACATTCCCCTAGGAAAGGCAGTGTTAGGAGCTCTAGCCATCCTCATCACGGTGGCCCAACCCATTTAACAAAATGTGCTTATAAAAAGGGAATGAATATCAGTTAACTTGATCAATGGATGACAGTTATGAATGTTGTGAAGAATATTTACATAAGTTAAATAGTTGGTATCTCTCCTGATCTGTTTCTATTTGGACCCCGAGGTGTGTCCCTTCATATGTGGTTGGGAAATCCGAAGACGTCGGGAGAGCCACCATGGGTATCATAGCCTTGCTAGGCATGATAATCACCACTACCATGGGTGCAGATCCCGAAGATCCCATAGTTGCATCTACCATTGTGTGGGAGAGGGTTTGGCATATGAGTCCCTCCTACATAGGTCAAATGTTAGTTGATAATTCTTGAATGACTTGGATGAAGAATATGGGGATGTGGTTTAGGTTTTTAAGTCAACAGACTCTGAGAACACTTCTATCTCTAGGTCTGAATTGCCAACCACACCCTCCTCTAGAGGGATCCCTCCACAGACCACCTCCTTCAGGGGGACTCATCCAATTCTTCTAGTAGAGGGAATCACTCCCTCAATTCAGTGGTCAAAAATTATTGATGGGTTGTTCAATCAAGTAAAATCTTTACATGATCCTTCATTGTATGTGGAGCACCCCAATAGTGAAAATGTCCTCTGTCTCGGCAATGTACTACACCCCCTCCACCTGGGATACTGCAAATCTGGCCCTAACTAGACTGATCCCTAGAAAATACATCTAAATATGGTTCAAATGGTGCAACATCTAGGAATGGTTGAAGAATTGGTTTTTGACATCCCAAATGTCCCAAGCCTCTGGGAAGACAAAATTATTAGGAATGCATATATGGTGTAGCCACTTCCATGGAGCATGGGTGGGTATCCTACAAAACCTCTTGGGCGGCCTCCCCTCCAAATTACTCCACTCCTTCGGCACTACTGGGTCTGCCAATAACATCTACCTCTTAGTTGGAGTGGGTCTCGCTGCCGCAATAGCCCCACCACTATAGGATGTTATTTGCACTATCAGGCCCCGACTTCAAGGCTAACGGTGGACCTCATCACTGGCATGGATGGTCTTTTTCTTCAGTGTCTCACTTGGGTAGGCATCCACCCAATTCTTAGCGTACTTTTTCACCAACCCATAGAAAATGTGGGTGGAGGGAGCTCATTCAACATCTTCCCAACCTCCAGCATAAACGTGATCCATATCTGCCTCATCATATATGAGTTATTCTCATGGTGCACTCCCTAGTTGTTCTATGGTGTGAGCCTCTACATGAACCATAATTTCCTTGTGATACAGTGCGGGGTGTACGAATCATAGAGTGGCTCACAGTCAACCCATGCCACTAAGAGTTCCCCTTGAAAGGCATGTCGGAAGTAATAATGCTCCTCTGTTCCCTATGTTAAATCTATGAACATTCCTATTGGAAACGGTAAATGGTGGAAGTTGAACTCATCCACCTTTTAGAATCTGTTCAGCTCCAGTGGTAGGGTCAGCATGGTTAGAAAACTCCCCACCAGGTTCAGAATATCTTGTCAAAATTATAACCATGGAGGAAAAATGGGGTTTGTGTATTCATAGATTCCCCAAATATGTGCTACAATCCACCCATACAGAATGTGGAATGGCTTACACACCCTATGTGTCTTCTTCCCTTCGTTGATATTCCACAACTCCTTGTACAACTTCATGAGGATCGGGATCCCTAGGTTGACCTGCTCCCTTGTTGCCAGCATAGACACCATGATGAACGTTCTTGGTCGTACACCCATGTTCATGTCTCTCACTAGAAGAATGAATCTGCATATGAGCACCGAAATGAATATAGCCAACCAGACAACCGGTTGCTGCTCGGGGATAATACTAAACCCCAAGGTCCTCCAGTTCCTGTCCTCCAAGATTCACCAGTAGGAGTGCTCCTTGTTGCACTGAACCACCTTTGGGAAGGTGTGAGACATCACAGGAAACACACCATCTTTATGGGAATTCCGGAGCTGATTGAACCACTGCTTAAAGTGGACATCCCTAATAGACTGCTTATCCTCCCCAAGCACCACATCCATAAATTCCCTTTCCAGCGAAGGCATTTGCTCCAGGTCCTCCAATTATTTTATATAAGGAGGAACTCATCCTACATCACCCCCAGCATTAGGACATCTAAGACTTTTTGTAGGACCAAGAGACTAATACCAACCTCCCCATGGGGAAAATGAAATGTGTTGGTTCTCGAAGACCACTTGCTCAACAACTTTGACATTAGCAGCTTCGGCTGGTAAATGTGTAATTGGGTGGTGCATTCCACCTCGTATAGGACCACTCACATTAGCTCTACCCCAAATTAATCACAGGAGGGACATACACAGTAGGCACATGCCCAATCATCTGTGATGTTTCCACCTTGGCACAAATATCACTCATCGGTCCACCCCTTCTCTGGGTTCCCCAAGGCTGTCTATAGATGGTGTTGTACTAAGGGGGAGGGGGATACCTTTGGTTTCAATGCCTTCCCATCCACATTGTTAGAATGTTTATACAAAACTTTGACATTTATAGGTGTCTAATAATACAATGTATAACTATCAGCCGCCTGAACCACAATCACTGGCACAGAGTACTCCTGAACTAGTAACTCGGCTCATCCCTGCTTGCTTCAGAAATGAAAACATCATCCTTCAGAATGAATCCATATAGAGGCAGCTTTTTTATAATGGGGAGTTATTCTGACTCTCTGACAGCATCTCTACTAGGGAATCATGGTCTAAATGGATCCGTACATACTCCCCGATACTCAGGTAATCAGCCATCTCTACCCTATAGGCAGCATCCACAAGGACCCCCTGGAAGCTTCTGGGTGAGCCACTCAGTGTTCACTGTTTTTGATTTTTTTTGAATCATAGGGATCATTCATGGAGCTCATTCATGGATCTCATTCATAGATGTCATTCGTAGAGCTCATTCACAGAGCCCACCCACAAACCTTACAGAAAAAATCCATGAAGCCCACACTGGAATAGTCTAAAGACTTATTGTGCACCACATAGAGGAAATGGACCAATTCACAAAGGGAAGTCACAAAGTGTGAGAAGATTAGCGAATCGAGAGAAAAATCACCATGAATGCGAAGATGAGAAAAAATAATAGAGGGGTCAAAATCCCCAATTTATAGGCGATGACACCCGTGGCATCATGACACACCTGGCCGCGGTGAGCTTCATTGTGTGCGTAACCTGTGCATCGATTCTCCGCATTGTGACTCGGCTTCACAATTATGATTTGAAATTAACCTAAAATTTTGGAGATCTATAGTTAGACTTCAACCCTCATTTTCTCCTCAGCTCTAATTCAGAGGGGGTGAATTTGTTGGAGAAAAAATATGGCCAGAGGAACAAGACCCAATGAGGAAGCCAATTCTAACAGCGATTCCTCACGAAGCCCATTCGTGGAGTCTTCCAGCACCATGGTCAGTGTGAAGCCAAATCCCCTATGCAATCGCCACAGTGTAATATAGGCAGGAGGGTCCACGGTTACAAAAAAATTGACTGGAAGCTTTGCAACTTAGAGGGAACTAGATGAACCTCCACAATTTTAGATACCTGAAGCTTAACGTACATGGACAATACATTACTTTTGTGGAATTCTTAGTACATAACAAAAACACACACAAGGATCGTAATAGTTTAGTGTCTTTGGAAACTCGGAATAAAATCTTCTAATCGTGGTGAAAGATCTTCAACATCTCCCATAAAGATCTTCCCTTTTTTTCTACCTAAAAACTTTCTTTATATCCTGGGGAAAAGAAAACATAAAAGGGTGAACTCAAATTCTCTGTAAGGTTAAAGAAAAGAAATATCAACCACATCATATTCATAAGAATATATCATTTTGTAAATCTTAACCTGCAAAAGAGATCATAATTTCCTAACATGGGATAAATCATAGTAGTGAAATGTAATCCCAATAATCATAACATAAAACATGAAACTTTGTGGCATACACACATAATCAAAGAGAATCATTTCTCATTAGTCAAGACTCATTTCCAAGACTATCTTAGTGGACAAAGTCCCATTCTGAACCGAGTCACCCTCGTTTCAGTCCGGTTTCACTGAACCGGTATAACCTACCATTCCAGCCATGTCTATCTCATGAGATATAAAATCTTTACCCAATGCATTTGAGGGAGATATAGGTCCCCCCATCTCATAATGATACCATTCTTATGTGTGCCACAAAATGATAAATCATACATCATTTCATAACCCATGTAATAAAAATGGGATTCTTAAATATCATGACATCATAAAACAATTCATATAAGATAATGGAATTCATAAAAATAATTCAATCACAACATAATAAAATCAATGTAAGAATAGGGATAGAAACAGAATCCTATATTATCTTAGATGGAAAATAATTTTGATAAAACACTTTAACTCCATTCTTGAGGAAAATATCCTTTCTACTTCAAAAATACTTCTACTTTCTTAACATGTCATACAATTTTAAACTAAAAGAAGTTGATTAAAAATAAACTTGAAAACTTGTAAAGGAAGCTTCTTGTAAATAATGTTTTAAAAATCCATTCATGCCGTATAAGTTAAAAGAAAACATTCTTCTCGTACTTTTGTCGGAAAAGTCAAAAAGTACCTCGTAAGAAAAACGACAAAAGATTCCTTTCATATCTTTTACTAAAAACTCATCGAAGGGTAAAATTTGATATAAAATATTTTAGAATGATGTAAATATTACATATTCAGGAAACATGGATGTGGATGATAAAATACACCCCAGTAAATACTAAAGTATAAACAATCTTGGATAAAAATGAGATTGTGATATTTCCCTTACCTTATGTCCGATATGTTTTGTACGTATCCGAACCTCCTGTATAATGATTTAAATAATGACATGAACTTATTACAGAATCATATTCATTGTTATGATATCATATATGGTTCACTTGTCACTTTATATTACTCATTCTTTTGTAAATTCCATGTTAAAGAAGCGTTTTGGGTAAAATCGTTTCATTTATCGTAGGTGTTTGGAATTGTTGTTCTTGACATTATTATTACTTATATCATGATTTACATACTTCCATAATATAAAATATGATTTATATATCATATATATTCAGTATATATATATATATAATAGATAGATAAATGAAATGAAACACACCGTTCATGGAGACGGTAGTCCGTACGTACGCATGAACGCTGTTTTCCTTTCCTTATTTTCTTGAATGGAAGTAATTAGATGACATATATATATACATAAATCCAGTAGATTTACCATGTCATATATTTCATTATTATTCATTATATATACTTTATAATCATTTTGGAATGGTTAACATGGATAATGAATCTCATCGCGTCGTGGAGACGGTAGTCCGTACGTACGCACGAGCGATGATATCATTCCCATGGTCGTGGAATTGTGTTGATATGTATGTATAATATTTCAGTATCAATATCACTTTATAATAATCATATATAGTTACTCATTACACCATTATACCCATCCAATTAAGGTGGTGGCGGAAAGTAGATTACACCACGGCGTGGAGACGGTATTCCGTACGTACGCACGCGCGGTGATTTCCTTTTTCCATAGGATGGATAGGATGTTAATTATAGTTTTTTCATATTTATAATAACATATCAGTATATAATAAATAATGATGTTATTACTTTATCATGAAACCACTAAATAAGAAGAAGTTGAAGAAAAAAGAAATTGAAAAAGATCGGTAATGGATATTACCTCTTTTTGACGCGCCTTCACTTAACCTCCACATAAAGAACTACAGATGGTCTTTTAAGAAGACCATGAACCTCTAGGATGATACTAGGGAAGTGGAGAAGAGATTTTGGCAGGGGATGGACGAGCTTGAATGCTCAAATTGGTGTGAGGAGGAGAGGGAGGAGGTGCCCTTTTATAAGGGAGGAGAGGGGCACCTTTGGGAAAACTAAAAATATTATTTTATTATAAAGTCAATTTCGGTTTTAAATAGCTCAAAATTGATATATTTCGAAGCTAAGGTGGGTATGGGTCGAAATCCTCTCATCCAATAGAATTTAGACATGTTTAGGTCCCTATTTTAACCTTATCTTTTAGTTTTAACTCTTAGTTAATTAGATTGACATTTACCATGTCACTTTGTATTTTTATATTATATAGTTAATAAACATACCATATACATCCAAGAGACCCTCAAGTTTTGTTTTATTAATATATATAACCTTATCTAAGTCATTTGGCCGACCCTTAGATTTTTAGGAATAAAATAACAATTAATAATATAATATTTGTTTTAAAAACTATTTTATGCCAATTTAGACACTATTTATTTGATTTTTTTGAAACTCATAACAGAATGATTACTTAGACCAATGTTAATTAAATTAATCCTAACATGTCATATTAACCTAGAAAATTAGTTTAATTCATAAAAAGTCTCAAATTATACTTATTTAGGTATTTATAATATAAATTATTCTAATTTTTCACTATTATGGTAATTACTGCATCATCATTGTGTCATAAATAAATTAAATTATATAAAGACTAAAAATTACAAATAAAATATCATTATGTAGGAAATCTTTTTAGCTTTATAATTAATATATATAGTCTAATTTATCTTATGTATAATCCCATATTAAAAATAATTTACTTATTAAACATTGATTTTAACTATTTTAACCCTTCTTTAAATAAATTAATAATAAATGTCCTAATCTAATCCAAGTGGGCCTAAATGATCATATTTTATTCCTAAGGTTGTTTTTGGTCGAATTACACTTATCCAATAGAATTAGGAAATGTGTTAGGGTAATAATAATAACATTTTTACCCTTAATTACCCTATTTACTTTTAACCGTGGTAAAAAAAGTAAAAAGTTACTATTCACCAAAAAATTATTTTCATCTCATTGAACCACATTTTACTTACTGACATCAACTGTGTCTCTTGGATTTTTGAAATTTCACTCACAGAAGCGGTAAAATTTAGTTTTATGAAAAATTCAGTTTTTTTAACTTCCACTTAGTGGTTTCACTATTCATCAAAAATTGAAAGTTTTCAGAAAAATACCAAAATTTCACCCTAGGCTAATTTCGATATTCCGAATACAAAAATGAAGTCCATTTTGAAAAATATAATATAAAAAATTTCAAAAAGTGGTTATTACTATTCATAATGGCTAGTTTTAATAATATTTTAATAGCATATCATTGTTTAGCGAAACTTGGTGTTGCATACAACACACACTATTGAGGAAGGTCATGATTGCGTGTAATGCAAGGTATGGAAAGGATGCGTGTTTTGCACGCTCATTTTGGTGTAGCGTACAACACAAGACATTAATGAAATTAAAAAGAATATTTTTCATAAAATCTCGGGGTGTTACATTCTACCCCCCTTAAAATGAATTTCGCCCTCAAAATTTGTCGGGGTTATAAATGGTTTACTATTCGAAAGTTTCTTTGATAGAAACCCACATCGTAAAAAGGAATACCAAAACCAATCTTTAAAAACAAAAGTATGAAACGTAACGGTTACCCAAATAAACTAATCAATGGGTTTCCACATAGATGAAAATATGGATATGGAAGAGAAATCTAACCATCATGTTCTGATGGAGAGTGGTAGAGAACATGGATATGGAAAAGCCAGCAATCACAAAGCCATAAATTTGTGACGATCTAAGGTACCATCTGATTCATCAGATATAAGAGCACTAGGACAACATTTTTGGTTTTCACGATCATTTCCCTAATGTTGATGAAATTGGAATTAGAAGAAATACTTTCGTGATTTTGGTATAGTCTCACCGTTAGTTGTTCTGTGGACAATTTCCACTTCATCTCTTAACGAAATGAAGTTGAATTTGTCATTCGTGATGTCTTAGAAGATCATGTGATAGAATGAGGGGTCATTCCATCTGTCTCAAACAAAAAGTTAGAAAAGTTATCAAAAAAATACATAAGTCCATCTATAGTGAGATTAATCATATATGGTTCCTAAAATGGACTTATACTTCATATATCATACTGCTTAATATAATAAAACTAGTTTATACTAAACAGGGACTTCCTGTAGGCTAGTGGTAGGCGATAAAGGCCAGTCGCACTTCGGTTGGGGGTTCGATTCCCACAGCCCTGTCCGACGCAATAGGCTGTCACCCGTCCTGCAGGTTGTCCTTTTTCTAAAACTATATTACTATAACATCCCATCAATAATATCGAAAAAACATCTATCCATAAACAATACTAACTTATGTCTAACATAATCCTTTCCAATCTTTAGGCTTATCCATAATACTGCAGTCCCTCTCATAATATAGTGAAAACGATTACCAGAGATTTAATACCATCGTTGATCCCCATATTCATAAGATACATCTTGTTGGTCACATCCCAAACATTCAAAGGCCTTAATCATGTATTCTCTTAAATACCCATTGAACCTTAGTGAAAACATGAATGCAGTTAAAAGTTAACACTTTCCACATACCAAAATCCTCAAAATTCTATATACTCAAACCATGATATCACTTTGTCCTTATATCAATCATGAGATCATGAATACTATCAAATATATTAGATTCTCCTTATCCCTTCATTATATGCATATCATCTACTTTCCAAAAATATTTCAATCACTTTTCATGGTTACCGATGCCATAAAATTATTGAAAACCACAATAGACCAAAACATAAATATTCCAATACACCATAAAAGTACCTCAACAACATTATTCTTGAATACCAATAAATAAACACTTCAGTCCATCCACTTCAATGATTGTCCTGGAACAAGTCCTCCCTTGATTTAGAAGTAACTTTTTAGGTCATGGCATTGAGTTGGGTAATGACCATGTTCTCCACAAATAAGACATTGAACTCCATAACAGTCTGTCACTCTATGACCCTTTTCTCCACACAGATAACACTGGTCCCTCCATTTGAGGTATTCCTCAAGGTTCTTCTTCCCTTCATTAGAAATCTCAATCTTCTTTTTTTATGCTCCTCAACATGCGAACATGCATAATAGTCTATCTTCCTCTTATTTGATGAATTAGCCATACCACTAAATTTCACCTTGTTAATCATATATCACGATGACTGATTCGGCATAATCACAATATCTTTCTCTCTAGGCATTACACAATTTTTTTTCTCATAGTCACCAATTTTTTCATTGGATTCAATGTTAACCGAATTCCTTTTGGTTCTCTCCATTAACTAAAACACAAAAAGAATTCTGTGAGAGGCAAATTCATGCTAGAGAAAACAACATAGTAAAGGGGGAGTGCCCTCAATATCTAACATCTTAGGTTAAATTCTAAGATCATTAGCGCAATTCTAGGACTATAACCTATACGTATACTTAACCTTAGAGACATCCCTAGACATACCTTAGAAATATCTATAGGGATCTCACTAACGTTTTCGCATCCTAGTTTCCAAAGGTTGACTAAAACTTTCCTCTGATACCAACTGTAGAGACCCGAAGCATAACGTACATGGACATTACATTACTTTTGAGGAATTCTTAGTACATAACAAAAACACACACACAAGGATCCTAATAGTTTAGTGCCTTTGGAAACTCGGAATAAAATCTTCTAATCGTGGTGAAAGATCTTCAACATCTCCCATAAAGATCATCCCTTTTTTTTCTACCTAAAACCTTTTTTATATCCTGGGGAAAATAAAACATAAAAGGGTGAGCTCAAATGCTCAGTAAGGGTAAAGAAAAGAAATATCAATCACATCATATTCATAAGAACATAACATTTTGGAAATCTTAACCTGCAAAAGAGAGCATAATTTCATAACATGGGATAAATCATAGCAGTGAAATGTAATCCCAATAATCATAACATAAAACATGAAAATTTGTGGCATACACACATAATCATAGAGAATCATTTCTTATTAGTCAAGACTCATTTCCAAGACTATCTTAGTGGACACAGTCCCTTTCTGAACCGAGTCACCCTCGTTTCAGTCCTGTTTCACTGAACCGGTATAACCTACCATTCCAGCCATGTCTATCTCATGAGATATAAAATAATTACCCAATGCATTGGAGGGAGATATAGGTCCGACCCATCTCATAATGATACCATTCTTATGTGTGCCACAAAATCATAAATCATACATCATTTCATAACCCATGTAACAAAAATGGGATTCTTAAACATCATGACATCATAAAACAATTCATACAAGATAAAGGAATTCATAAAAATAATTCCATCACAACATAATCAAATCAATGTAAGAATAGGGATAGAAATAGAATCCTATATTATCTTAGATGGAAAATATTTTTGATAAAACACTTGAACTCCATTCTTGAGGAAAATATCCTTTCTACTTCAAATATACTTTTCCTTTCTTAACATGTCATACAATTTTAAACTAAAAGAAGTTGATTAAAAATAAACATGAAAACTTGTAAAGGAAGCTTCTTGGAAAATTTTTTTTAAAAATCCATTCATACCGTATACATTAAAAGAAAACATTCTTCTCGTACTTTTGTCGGAAAAGTCAAAAAGTACCTCGTACGAAAAACGACAAAAGATTCCTTTCATATCTTTTACTAAAAACTCCTCAAAGGGTAAAATTTGATATAAAATATTGTAGAATGATGTAAATATTACATATTTAGGAAACATGGATGTGGATGATAAAATACACCCCAGTAAATACTAAAGTA
The DNA here is from genome assembly GCA_963277665.1 of Viscum album. Lineage (NCBI taxonomy): Eukaryota > Viridiplantae > Streptophyta > Magnoliopsida > Santalales > Viscaceae > Viscum > Viscum album. The sequence goes on along the minus strand of OY728120.1, from coordinate 427,390,179 downwards.
TAAACAATCTCGGATAAAAATGAGATTGTGATATTTCCCTTACCTTATGTCTGATATGCTTTGTACGTATCTGAACCTCCTGTATAATGATTTAAATAATGTCATTCACTTATTACAGAATCATATTCATTGTTATGATATCATATATGGTTCACTTGTGACTTTATATTACCTGTCCTTTTGTAAATTCCATGTTAAAGAAGCGTTTTGTGTAAAATCGTTTCATTTATCGTAGGTGTTTGGAATTGTTGTTCTTGACATTATTATTACTTATATCATGATTTTCTTACTTCCAGAATATAAAATATGATTTATATATCATATATATTCAGTATATATATATATATATATAATATATATATAAATGAAATGAAACCCACCGTTCATGGAGACGGTAGTCCGTACGTACACATTAACGCTGTTTTCCTTTCCTAATTGTCTTGAATGGAAGAAATTAGATGAAAGATATATATACATAAATCCACTAGATTTACCATGTCATATATTTCATTATTATTCATTATATATACTTTATAATTATTTTGGAATGGTTAACATGGATAATAAATCTCATCGCGTCGTGGAGACGGTAGTCCGTACGTACGCACGAGCGATGATATCGTTCCCATGGTCATGGAATTGTGTTGAAGTGTATGTATAATAATTAAGTATCAATATCACTTTATAATAATCATATATAGTTACTCATTACCCCATTATACCCATCCAATTATGGTGGTGGCAGAAAGTATATTACACCACGGTGTGGAGACGGTATTCCGTACGTACGCACGCGCGGTGATTTCCTTTTTCCGTAGGAAGGATTGAAGGTTAATTAGAGTTGTTTCATATTTATAATAACATATCAGTATATAAGAAATACTGATGTTATTACTTTATCATGAAACCACTAAATAAGAAGAAGTTGAAGAAAAAAGAAATTGAAAAAGATCGGTAATGGATATTACCTCTTTTTGACACGCCTTCACTTAACCTCCACTTAAAGAACTAAGGATGGTCTTTGAAAAAGACCAGGACCCCTAGCATGATACTAGTGAAGTGGAGAAGAGATTTGGGTAGGGGTTGGCCGAGCTTGAATTCTCAAATTGGTGTGAGGAGGAGAGGGAGGAGGTGCCCTTTTATAAGGGAGGAGAGGGGCACCTTTGGGAAAACGAAAAATATTATTTTATTATAAAGTCATGTTCGGTTTTAAATAGCTCCAAATTGATATATTTAGAATCTAAGGTTGGGATGGGTCGAAATCCTCTCATACAATAGAATTTAGACAAGTTTAGGTTCCTATTTTAACCTTATCGTTTAGTTTTAACTCTTCGTTAATTAGATTGACATTTACCATGTCACTTTGTATTTTTATATTATATAGCTAATAAACTTACCATATACATCCAAGAGACCCTCAAGTTGTGTTTTAATAATATATATAACATTATCTAAGTCATTTGGCCGAACCTTATATATTTAGGAATAAAATAACAATTAATAATATAATATTTGTTTTAAAAACTATTTTATGCCAATTTAGACACTATTCAATAGTTGATTTTTTTGAAACTCATAACAGAATGATTACTTAGACAAAAGTTAATTACATTAATCCTAACTTTTCATATTAACCTATAAAATTATTTTAATTAATAAAAAGTCTCATTTTATACTTATTTAGGTATTTATAATATCAATTATTCTAATTTTTCACTATTATGGTAATTACTGCATCATCATTGTGTCATAAATTTATTTAATTATTTAAAGTCTAAAAATTACACATAAAATATCATTATGTAGGAAATCTTTTTAGCTTTCTAATGAATATTTATAGTCGAATTTATCTTATGTATAATCCCATATTAAAAATGATTTACTTATTAAACTTTGATTTTAACTATTTTAACCATTCTTCAAATAAATTAATAATAAATGTCTTAATCTAATCCAAGTGGGCCTAAATGATCATATATTATTCCTAAAGTTGTTTTTGGTCGAATTAAACTTATCAAATAGAATTAGGAAATGTGTTAGGGAAATAATAATAACATTTTTATCCTTAATTACCCTATTTACTTTTAACAGTGGTAAAAAAAGTAAAAAGTTACTATTCACCAAAAAATTATTTTCATCTAATTGAACCACATTTTACTTTCTAAGATCAACCGTGTCTCTCATATTTTTGAAATTCTACTCACAGAAGCCGTAAAATTAAGTTTTATGAAAAATTCAGTTCTTTTAACTACCACTTAGTGGTTTCACTATTCATCAAAAATTGAAAGTTTTCAGAAAAATACCAAAATTTCACCCTAGGCCAATTTCGATATTCCGAATCCAAAAATGAAGTCCATTTTGAAAAATAAAATTTACAAAATTTCAAAAAGTGGTTATTACTATTCATAACGGCTAGTTTTAATAATATTTTAATAGCATATCGTTGTTTAGCGAAACTTGGTGTTACGTACAACACACGCTATCGAGGAAGTTCGTGATTGCGTGTAATGCAAGGCATGTCAAGGATGCGTGTTGTGCAAGCTCCTTTTGGTGTAGCGTACAACACAAGACATTAATGAAATTAAAAAAAATATTTTTCATAAAATCTCTGGGTGTTACAACAATCCCTTGGAACATGATGGAATCCTTCACGAGCACCATGAAGGGATTCATGGAGATCTCTGTGCCGAAGAGTGGATGACGGTAGACTCTGCTGTTACAAAAACATGATGTAAGGCACGACTTATCACCAAGTGCCATGTGGATTCGAAACTAGCTAACTGTGATTCACGCATCCTCTTGCCGATAAATTCCAGGATTCCCTCAGACCGAAAATATAGATTCCCCGAACTTTCTCCTTCTCAACTCTAAAATCACGAAGCAACCTATTCTCTGCAATTCATTGAGAAATATGGTCTCTTAGAGGTTCTTGAGCATTGAGAAGTACCTTTCCCTTAGCTTAAATGCAACCCCTCTATAAATAATGATTCCCTTCATGGATCCCAGATTCCATCACAAAGGAAGTATATCCCTAAGGGGACTCAGGTCTTCGCAATGCATGAATTCTTCACGAAGTACCTTCCATGAACATGTAAACCACATACTAAGGTTGGTTCACTATGTTTTTCATAGGACATTACTTCATAGTTCTAAGCTTCGCAAGGTCCCATTGCTTCATGAAGTCCTACTTCATGAAATTTATTCTACTTTACATAGAACCCTTCATATTCATATATTCCCTATTCCTATTCTTGGCCACCCCACCTCGTGAAGTATACCCCTTCGCATATTCTCTCCCCAACATGGAACACCAGTGCCTCATACGGTCCATTCCTATGAACCAATTTTCTTCACAAACCCATCTCTTATATGACCCTCAAGGTTTGTATAATGTGGCTTCAAGATACCATGGGTTGTGCTTCACATTGTGTTACTTAGCCTCATGCTTCATCGCATAGGCATGCTAACGGATATTTCTTCTTCGCATATCCATGCTAATGTGATCCCCTTAATGGACCACTCCATAACATCACATTGGAAATGCATTATTGAAGCCTTATCTTCCCAATTGGTGGGTGGTTATTAGTTATCTAAGACCTAGGTGTGCAAAGTGAACCTGCCTCGTCCGAGCTGCAGTATGTTAAACTGCCATGCACCACCTTCCTCGGCACTTGATGATAAATAGTACCCTCGCCCTATGAAATATACATGGGGATCCCCATCTTATACATTCTCCACACCTGCCCATCTCTATGGGAGTGAGATCTTCCCCACATGGAATGTGATCCCATTTGTTGGAGTGGTGTATTTCCCCGGGGATGGGAAACCAACTGGGTGTAATCCCCTATCCTTTCTTGCAGGAGGTAGAATCCCTGGTCCTCCTCTCCTATTCTATGCCAAATACTAGAGGAGAAATGGACATTGGGACCTTCGTTACACCATCCCTCTCACTGTGGGATTTTTCTCTATAGGGCCTCCATGCTGGATTAAGTCCCAATTTCTATTTCTATGGGACGCTAACAACGCATGAGCCCTTTTTTCCTCTTTGGTCCACTAACCACATGTAATCCCCACTCAAATTCCCGTGTATTCACCATTCACAATGTGATCATCAGGTCTTTTTCAAGTCTTTTTTCTCAAACCGAGCATGAATTGCATGGTCTTAGAGTAAGAATTGACCATGAACCCCTTCCTGGGACTCCCTAGAATGTAATCCCCAATCCTCCCTCTAAACTACGTAGAAATTAATCCTTCCCCGTTTACATGAAAGGTATCTAGGAAACCTCCCTAAGGTTCAATCCAAACTCATATTTGTCCTCACCACTTCTCTTCTATTTCTATTCACCCTCATCCTACATGATGTTAAACTGCATGGACCCTTAGGAACTACGTGGACATTGATCCCTATTTGCTAGACAGGGTATGTATGAATCCTCTCCGAGTTTCAAGCCCAACATCGATTGGTCCTGACCACTTTACATCGGTTCACCCTCAACCTACATGATGTTAAACCATATTCCCCATTTTGTCCAAAATGATGCAAAACTGTATACCTTTGAACTACATGGGTTTTTCCCCTTTTCTCCCAGACATGGTACAAAGGAAGCCTCCCTGAGGTTCAACCCCAACCAACGGTAAGCCGTTGTATTCCCTAGCCAACGGTAATCCATCGTAGTCACCAATTAGCGGTAAGCCGTTATAGACCCCAACCAATGGTAAGCCATTGTAGACCTCATCCAGTGTTAATCTGTTGTAGTCCCCGCCCAACGGTAAGTCGTTGTAGTCCCAAACCAGTGGTATTCCCATGTAGACCCCATATAGTGGAAAGCCGTTTTAATCTCCAACCAGTGGAAATCTGTTGTATCCCCAACTACTGGTAATCCATTGTTTTCCTCAATCAATGGTAATCCAGTGTAGCCCCCTTTGCTGGGAACCACATCCTTTATCCATCCCAGTGGTGTCAGACCAACCAAGGATGTTAACCATGCGTAACCTCTAGTATAACATCAGGTCGCTGACCTATGTGTACACCCCGATTTTATTCCCCCAACCAGAAGGTTCCACTTCCTTTGTGTCCAATCTAAACATCTATTCTCACGGATCGCCTCCTTAGGTGTCCCATCACCCCACCTAACATTGTGGACATTGATTCCCAACCACAAGGATACGTAGGACTCCTATATAAGGCTCAAACCCAATGTCACCTCTATCCTCACCTCAGTTCCATCTCATTCTCCGACCACATCTCTCATCCATCAAAATCGAACCAGATTTGTTCCTAGACCTCCACATCCCAGTGAGATCATGTCATTCACCTTCTCACTTCCCCCCTTGCAGTACTCGGGCTACTTACCATGCGAAATACCCAACATGTATTTGGGTCGATGTACTTTCTGTACTCCCTGATTCCATGATTCATTGTTTGAACTACGTGGGTTTTGATCTATGTCTCTCGAGATAGGGTATGTAGAAATCCTACCTGAGGATTAATCCCAGATAATGGAAAACAATTTAATCCCCTTTATTGGGACCCAATCATCCTTATATATACCTTCATTGGGTGTCTTGATCCACTCATCTTGTAAAAACCTCAGGTGCTCCCTCGTGGAGATGCACCCATCTGATCCACTATCGTCAGAGTTTAGATCAGTCTGATCTGTCTCTCCTAGACATTAATCTTACAGAATACCCTGTGTTAAGCATGGGATTCTGAGGAAAACCTCAGAGACATGACTATAGAATATAATTACCCACACTCGATGTGGGATTCCTTAGGCTTCTGCACCCTCGATAAGCCCTACCATAAGGGGAAGAAACCAAGATGCATCAGTGTTCCAGCATCAAGACATGCTTGTGATGTCTAATGTGACTACTCCCTCGATCAATGATTGTTTCCCTGACATGACCCCTTGAATTGTCCTGACAGAAGAATAGTAATTAACTGGCATCCACAAAGACATGGCACCAGGAATGAGATTCATGAACTACATCTTAATCTTTATTGGAGACCCGGACTAGGTAACCAATTATGAGGAGGAAAAAATGAAGTAGGAATCGACATCCCATCGTCCCATTTCAATCATGGATGAAATGTCCCTGAATAAGTGATGGATGCTGCCCACCTTTGGAAAATGGGAATGTGGGGCCGCCCAATCAGTGCATCTTCCACAGACAGATGTGCACCTCCGCAAAAGCATTGAAAACAATGATTCTACCAAAGAGTGTATAGAATCATAATCACTAATACAATGTGAAATGTATATATTGTAATTGATACAATTACAATGATATGGAACATGTGTATAATGAAAAACCAAAATATTTATCTTTATATTACAATTACAATGGAAATGTAAATAAAACAATTCTTTTAACCCAATGTGAAGGGTATCCTATAACCTATGATACTAGTCCCTTGGTTTATACTTTCAAGAAATAGGTCTTACCCACACTAGGGTAACCCTCGATTTGAAGATCAGATTCCATATATCTACCTATCCTTAGTAGCACTCGATTAAGCAGCTAATTGTCACCACTGTCTTCCTAGCCACAGAAGCCCACGATCTGCAAAATATCAGCACAAGTCTATATTCCAATCCCATCTATCCCTTGATCGTAATCAAAATTGATCAATATCGCATAAACCAAGTCAAAACTCCTCAAAGATAAAAGTTATTCGAACAATATTTTGTCAAATTCTATTCTTAAGAGATTTTTCACAAGGAAATGATTTTGATAGAGCTCTCACATAGTATCTCTTGATCTTCAAAAGTGTATTGAGCTCACTCGAATGACATGGTATTTATAGTCTTCGTTCCAATGTTCATATTCATGCTCCAACGGTCATAGTTTTTCAAAAAAATAGAGGTACATAGACACCTAGAACTTTAACCATAATATTAAAACATAATTCACGACATCATTTTAATACATTAAAATTTTAAGGAAATTGTTTTAATTGAAATACATACCAGATTCCACACCATCATTTTAATTGAAATACATAATATATTGAACAACATCATTTTGATATAAAATACTTCCTTTTATAAGGATTATGATTTAATAGAAACAATAAGTTTAAGACTAATTTTTTTACAATATAAAATAATAGGTGGTTAAGATAGAAAACAAAACAAGCAATTACTATTGATATCATGTTTTATAGTTACAATTATACACCTATTACGATTGAAAACATGACATGTAGTTAGGATTTTAAACTAGTTGTGATTAAAAAAATGAATACAATTATAATAGAAAATAATACATGTTGTTTTGATTGATATTCAGTTATGATTGAAAAAAATACATGCGGTTATAATTGAATACAATACATATGGTTATGATTGAATACAATACATTGTGGTATCGATTGAATATAATATATGTAGTTATGATTGAATAAAATAGAAATCATATTTTATGTGAAGAATTATAGAATGTATTTAGAAAGAGTAATTGATTTAGAAAACAAAATGAACGGAGATTTAAAAACAAAACTTTGACTCAATAATTCTGAGAATTACTGTTCCTTTAGATTTTCGTAATTTATTGGACAAAAAATATCATATATTTCTAAAAAATTATCATTTATATTACCTATAAGTAATTATTTGAAATAGATTTTGTCTCCCAAAAATAAATATATTAATCCCGTAGGACCTAAATGATGATGTTTACCAAGAATTTCTTAAATCACCTGTGGTTGGGAGAATTTTTTAATAGTGTCAAAAATGACACATGGTATACAGATATTGTGTGTTATTGAAACATTAAAGGTGATATAATGAAATTTATATCTTTTAATTAGTATGATGTATGAATTTTTACATTTAGTGATACTTATAAAAGGAAAGTTAAAGGTCTTGGTGGGGTTAGAATTTTAATTTATGTTATTATTAGTAATGTTTTATAGGTTTATGGTTTGAAGAAAAATTTAATATGTACTTCTAAACATTGTTATAATGTAAAGTTTTTAAATTTATAAAATGATAAATTAATTGTTTTTAAGTATGAATATATCATTTTTTATCAAAACTAAAAAGATATCATTTATTTAATTTTTTATGCTATTTTTTATCAAAAGTTTATGTTTTTTAATGTTGTAAAATGTGATAATATTTTCTATCACATTATATTATGAAATTATAAATTTATGTTACTATGAATGTTTTCAAAAAACAAAAAATTCTGAGAATTCCTCAGAAAAATATGGGATGAACATTCATTTGTGAATGTTTATTAAAACATGAACAACACAGATGCTCTTTCAAACCTGTTAAAGAGGTATAGATTACAGGTCTTGTTAATCTAATTAATTTAAAAAAATCCATATAAAACCTATTAGTTTGTGTAGAAAGAATTTTTTATTAAATTTTTTTATTATTTTACTATATATAATAGGGTTGATTTCTTTATATTAACTATAAATCTTTGTTTATTTTTATCACTTATTTACAATTATTTCAAAAGGGTACAGGATTACTAATTAAATCAATTTGAAGTGATCATAGTGGTGAATTCCTTAATTATTAATTTATATATTTTTATGATGAAAATGTGTATTTTAATTCTTTTACAGAATCTAAAACACCCTGTAAAATGGTGTTATGGAAAGTTAAAATTGAACCACTCATGAAATGTCAAGAAGAATGTTAAATTATTTTAATTTACCTATATATTATTATGCAGGGGATATAAATACAACTTTTTTATGTATCTAATATAATTATTTTAATACCTATATATAAAAAGATAGATCATGATATTTAGAAAGGTTGGGAATAAGAAATTGGATATTTTTTATTTTTTCAGTTTAATGTTTTCATTCTTAAAAAAGGATGGGTTATAACCACCAAATGGAGTATCATGTATGCTATAATGAAAAATAGACACTAAATAACCCAATAACATGAACCCATTATCGCAACCCCAAACACCCCCACCCACCCAATATATGGGTTGGGGGATTTCATTATTAATACTATGGATGTATGGTATATGTTTGATGAAAAGTTTGATAAAGGAATATTATTATGATTATAAAATAAAACAAAGTTATATAGAGATTATGAAAAAATAATTTTGTTTATTAAAGAATATTTTCATGAAAAGATTGGTGAAAAAGGCTTAAATGATAAATCATTTGATTAAGTTCATCTTGAAGAAAAGTGTAGAGAATTTTATTTTGGGGAAGATAAGCCTAGTGAACTTAATGCACATATTGAGGGAATAAAAGAAAATTAACCCCATAAACATGTATATAGTAGTTTGAAAAAACATAGAGATAATACTATAGACAATATCATTTGAATGGTTGAATTAAATGCTAAAACTAGTAGATGTACTATATTTGTTTTCTTATAATGGTTTAATTTTTTATTTTTTTCAAAAAATGTTAAGGGTATTTTAATGGATTCAAACTATATTATGTATATGCATGATAATCTGATTTAGTCTTATAAAAAGAAGGTAGATTATTAATTATAACCACTAATGGATCAAAATATCATTGGGAAAAAGGATATTTAGAAATAAATTTTATGGGTCTAGTCAAATACTTAGAAAAAAGGCTTGAATAGTTTCTCAGGGGTATAATAACGAATTGGGTATATATTTGAAGGGTTATTTTCTCTAGTTTCTATATTATAATATATAATAATTATTTTGGAATATAAATCTCACTCTAGAATCTATATTTTTCAAATGGATGTTAAAAGTGAATTTTTAGATGGATTTATTTAGGAATGTATTTTTGTAAGATAACCCCAACATTTTTGAAAATAAATCTAAAAAAATCATGTTATAATGCTTTCCAAATCTCTTTATGGTATACAATAATATCATAGATCTTATTATAGAAGATTATATTTGTATATTTTGAACAATGGTTTTGAAAATTGAAATGTTGATCCAACTTAGTTTATAAAAAAATCCAATGATGTTTTAATTTATCAAATTTTTTGGTTCATATTAATTATGTATCTTCAAATGAAAATCATTTTAATGAATTTTTGAATTTTATGCCTTTATAATTTTATTAGATTGAGTTTTGAGTGTTATAATTCTTTCATTGAATTAAATTACTCAGATAAATTTTGTTACATTTCTCAATCAATCTAAACATTCTAAATAATTAGTTAAAATTTTTGGATTAGATTCAATTAAATGTTTGAATACTCCCATGGTAACTTCTTATAAATAAGATATATAAAAAACTAGTGAATATGTAGATGTTAACATTTATATTGGTATGATTGGAACTTTATTATATTAAACTACATATTGAAATAATTTGATGTTCATAGTTTTCATGTGAGCTATATTTAATGGAAACAATAAATAAACTCACTTAAAGGATATTAAATATATTATTAGATATGATAATGGTTATTTGAGTCTCAGTTTGTTTTACTAGGTTAAAAATTATCTTGATCTAATAATTTATTATGATTATTATTTTGGATAACGCAAGATAGATATAAAAAAGAACATGAAGTGGGTGTAATTTTCTTAGTGAATGTTTATTTTCATAGGGTTAAAAGAAATAAAATTATGTTTCTCTTTGTATTGTTGAATTTGAGTATATTTTTTATGCTTCTTACTATTCAAAGTCACTATAGATTAAGCAATAACTTTTTTGGTATAGTTTTAATTTTATGAAGATTCCTATATTATGTGATACTAATTTTATTATTTTTATCTCTAAAAACTCCTTACAACCGTATAGAAATATGAACATTGATTTTAGATATCTCTTTATTAGATATCATGTTCAGAAAGGAAATATAGTTCTTGAATTAATTTCTATATAAAACCAACATTTTGACATCCACATTATGCCACTGGACATAGATATGTTCTTGAAAAACAAATATGAACTAGAAATTATTGAAATTTAATATTTTAATATTTTTTCGGTGTTGGAATCAAATTTTTATCTAAAATGTAAATTCCATCTTCAATATCTATTCTAATAGTTCACTAATTATTGTAAAATATTCTAATAATATGATATTTTGAGTAATTCATTGTCACATATTTTGAAGAATTATTACACATAGGGGGAAAATTTTTGAATTTGTTTTTTTTATATTAATAAGATAAATATTTTTTTCATAAACATATTTTTGATAATTTCAAGAAGGGGTAGAGGTTTTTGAATAATATTTAGTTGTTTAATTATCAAAAATTGGGAGAGAATGTTTAAGTCTATCCTTTTACCACATTCATTATTTTGATATCATAATTCTAAAATCATACTATTTTTTATAAAATTTTATACCATTTTCTGGATGTGTTTATATTGTAAATAAGTATTTTTGGAGTATATAATTTTATTTTCATCATTTTTTCCATTCTAAATTTTATTTTTTTCAAGATTAGGTTTTTATTATATTTTTATAATAACATAGTTTATTGAAATCCAAATTTTATGAATATTTTTGAGTTTAAAATTTAACAGGATTATTTACATTTCATTAAAATACAAGGAATGTTTAATCTATAGTTACCATGGGTTAAATATGATAAACATTCATTACAAGTTATCAACCTTAATTCTAATGTTTTCATATTTATTTAATATTATTTTTTACAAAATCTTGATCTAATAATAATATTAAATGATATTATTATTAATTTTTAAAGATAACAAAATTTTTTAAATATAATAAAACTGCCTAGAAGCTGAATCAATTTTTTCGAGGTAATATTTTTAGTCCAAAGGTTAAGTACTCATGATTTATATATATTTTAGTAACATTCTTCCATGAGTTAAAATTTAAAGACATATAATGAAATTGTGAGAGGTTAAGAATCTTCCATGAGTGAAAATTTGAAAAATTACAAAGCTTCTATGATAAGTGGTGAATATTTCATTGGTGAAAATTTGGCCAAGTCCAAAGATTCTGTGAGAATTATTTAAACATTCAAGAGTGAAAATTAAAATCAGTGAGAAGTAATGAAGCTTCAATGAGTAGTAATGAATGTTCCATGAGAAGTAATAATGCCTTATTGTGATGTTATAAAGATTTTTCTAGAAGTAATGAGGCTTTTAAGAGAAGTAATGACGCTTCCATGAAATTTCATGAACCTTCTGTGAGATTTCATAAATCATCTATGAGATGTATTGAACCTTCGGTGAAAATTTTGGATCCTTTTATGATAAGTTTTCTAGGTTTCCGGACTATCTTTTATATGATATAGGAATCTTATACAAATTATAAGGATATTATGTGAGATGTCTCAATAACATTATTATTATTATTATTATTATTATTCTTATTATTATTTTAGTTTTTGTTATATTTTTTCAAACCATACACTATTTTACATACACTATTATATTTTGAAGTATTATATGTATATTTCGCATGTTTCTATTAATTTAATTTATTCCATAATTACTAATATATTATTTTTATAATATATAAATTTATATGGTTATATTTTGTGTCATTTTAAACTACATTAAATTTTATCAAGTGTGTATTAATATATACACAATTTTCTTGGAACATGAACTATTTATATTCAAAATTTTAAAATATAAAGAGTTTGCCTCATTTGAATTATGTGAATTTTCAAATAAAATTTATATTAATTTTTATGAGTTCATTTAATTTTATAATTATTTTTAATAACAATTTCTACTATAATATTTTTTTGATATTATTGTATCAAAAAATGATCAATTTGTTCATTAAAAAAGAATGAAGAATGTGTGGCCAAATTGGAATTGACGTTTGAAAATGACTATGCACAAAGAAACTCTTTATATAAGATTTATAGAGAACAAGTTCATAGATATATATGAGAGATGAAATTACTAAATTATAGAAAACACAAGAATGTTACATCATGATTAATTTTTTATATTGTAAAACACTCATATGGGATTCATCATTTAACACTCATCTTTTTATGATGGTATGGTTCTTATGCAGGTCAGCACTAGCATGAAGTGGTGAGTGGGGTGGTTCTTGGGAGGAGCATAACAATAGTTTAAGGTCGAATGACAGACCCGTCAGTTAGGAACTAGTGAAAAAATAGTCTTCATCATCAGTTTTATAACATATATTAAATAAATATGTAATTATAAATATTTTCATAAATAGTTTTTTGATGTCTTCTAATATAACTATTGTGAAAAACAGTTTTTCATGTTTATTTTTACATACACTATCATATACAATATCCACAACTATAAAAAGTGATGGGGAATTTATATCATTAATTATATAATAGACTTCAATGAATTCATTTCACATTGTTTATTTCTAATAACTAACATGAAAAGTTATATTTTACATGGATTATTCAGTAACTGATATAAAAAAATTGAAAAAATTCTGATTTTCTATAAAATTACAATCATAATGAATAATGTTTTTTTTTAATATTTTAAATTACATTAACCCAGAATTAAAATAGTAAGAAAAAAATAGAACTATAAAAAATCTGTATAAATAAAGAGATATAACAAAAATTTACATCACATCATTGTCAAAATCATTTCAAATATACATTTTTAAATATAAACAACAAATTATATATTTTAAATAAACAAGAACCCTATCAAAACTATGAAATAATATACCTATCCACCATGTAAATAATTTATATATTTTTATGAATAACTATGTGGGTTATTAAAAATGTAAAAATTAAATGTAATTCATTTAACATGTATTTCAATATAATTATTAGATAAATAAATGGAAATGATTTAAAAAAATTATCCCTTGTGTAGTTTTTTAACTATCCCCATTGAAATAAATTTAAAAATTGATCTTAGAATATAATATCCATTTCCATTAATCCATATTGATGGTGAAATTTCTATTTCAAAAAAAAAATCAATTAAAAATAACATTTTCTATATTCTCAACTAAAATGAAGTAATTATAAATAAGAATTCACCTTTCTGAAAAATATTTTATCTTTTCTATCAGCTTTCATATTGTCTCTCTAATTTATTCTCATTCCTTGTATGAATATAATACATATACAAAAAATTAAAAGTCATTATAGTATATAAGTATTTAAATAATCAATCCTACATTTACAATAATTCATGTAACGTTTCTTCCATATCACATTGTATAAAGACAAACATATAAGTTATCTTCTATTTTGAAAAAACACACAAAATAAAATGGCCACTAATATATAAATAATATAATGTGACCAGTGATTCAATTAATATAAATAACACTTTACGATATATAAACTCCATATCTATCAATATACGGAAGAACCCAACACTTAATTACACCATTTTGAAGAATGTTATAAATATATATTTTTATTTTTTCATCTTTCATTATCTTTGTTATTGCTAATAGAAATTGTGGTTCGAAAAATGCATATACAGATTTCATATTATAGTGAATACAATGTTTATAAATATAGAAAATAAAAATCAACATAAGTATTGATTTTTAAAAAATTAATATAATGGAATGTAATATGATAATTGAATTACTTATTAGAGTATTAAATAATGTTGGGGACCAAAAAATACCTAGTTATAAGATCCATGACATGTATCTCTAAAATCATCATAGTTATATCACACCAATAAATTTTAGTAGCCATTGGAAGCTTATAATCATTAAAATACAAAGAAAATTGTTGATAATTTATAAATTATGGAAGAATTAGTATCTAAACTCATAGTAGCTTATACATGTTACTGTCTATGCAGTATGTTTTTATCTTAATAATTTTTCTATAAAAAATATAAAAAATATATATATATATATTAAAATTTTAAATAAATTTAATACCAATATTAAATAGTGGATACAGTTTAAATATACCTTAATAACAATTTTTAATACAATTCTATATATCCAAAGTAAAAAAATGATTAATACCATTTCCAACTAAAATTTCTTCTTCTCTAGGTAATTGAACTCGTTTTAATCTATCTATAATATCTTATACTATCACCAAATTATATTTTATCTACTAATAAATATGATGTATAACATCCAACAATATAATATATAATATAATATGATATGATATGATATTGGGGAACTGCAACATACTTCTCATGGTAGATGGGAGGCTGAGGAGGAGGTGGTCTAGGAATAGGATATACAATGGACTTATAGGAATTGGATATGAAAACTAAGGTGGATTAGTGAAATATAAAACACGAAAATATTTTTTATGTATGAAAACATAAACTGTAATGATTCTCTATATCTCTCCTCTGTTGTCTCAACCATTTCTTGAACATTAGTTTTTAATGTTTCTATGTTTACTTTATATACACACCCATTTTAAGAAACTCTAGAATGAAAAAATATTTCTTTAACTGATGCAGCCACCTTGTATCCTTGTACGTGACTTGGGTGTTTTTGATTTCCCAAAACAGTAGCTAAAATATCTACCCTACCCTCACAAATAAAGCTCACATGTGTGCACATCTCAAAAGAGATTCATATATAAAATATTTGAAAAATGTATTAATAAATCACAATATATAAAGAATTGAAATTACTTAATTTTAATCAATAACATAATTAACTCCTTAAAATAATCTAAACTATATCCCTCCACTTTTTGTAAGATATGCTCCCTTTTTTCTTACTCATTCCCTCTTTTATTTTTCAAGTCTAGATAGGGGTGGGGGAGGAGCATCAATCTCTATACATCCTAATGATATGAATCTCAATTTCTGAAAATTTTCCACTATCTTTTTCTCCCGGTAAGGTTCACCCAACATGGGTTAAATTATGAAGGTATAAGATTTTTTTATTAGATCTATGGATGAGACCACCTATTTTTTTATTAATTTAGGACAAAAAAGTATTAATGTGATCATTACAATATAAAAAAATTATAAAATATTACATTTCACTTGAAAAAAAATTATTCTTATTATCTACATTCAATAAAATTCTTCCATGTATCCTCATATAGAAGCTGATATATATCACATAGATTTTCATTTTGTCCTACACAAAAAATGAAATCTGATTTGACAGTTTATTTTAAATCCCTCCATCACTCAAAATCTAAAGATCAATATATCATTCTAAAATATCTAGTGATAGGTATATTATATGTCAGCTAATTAGAATGGAAAAGTCATATATTAGAAGAAAAATTAATGATAAGTAAAATAATAATAAATGTGTTTAACAAAATTTTCATCCATAACTAAGATAGTGTCACTTTTTTATTTCTTCTCCAATCACAAATCAAACTGCTAACTTTATCATTATCATTAATTCCAACAAAACTCTTATATTGTATTGAATTTATTCCTATAGTATTATTATTATAATCAAACTCAATATAGATCCTCTTGTCCTAAATACGGGCAGGTGAAAATTTTGGTAAACATGTACTACGATGATAACAAACCCTAGAATCCTTTTATTCCCCTGTTTATGTAGAAGGATCCTTTTGATATGTATGAGGATGCACCGTAGTAAATGTATGTTTACATTCCTCACAAGATGCTTGAGGTAACTCAAATTTTTGATTTGACATTATTCAATAAATAAAATTAACAAAAAATTATTAGAAAAATATAAAATCCAAATTTTACATATATAATTAAATAAAAAATTATAAAATTTATCAAATAAAAACTAAACTAAAATTAACACATTTTTGTTCATATTTTTAAAATTATATGACTAAAATTAAAAAAAAATGGTGGAATAAATAATGATAGATGAAATGATATAGGAAAATGACATAAATATAATTTAAAAGACTATATAAATCTAATAGTTACATATAAATTTAAATAAATATTTCAAAATGTTGCAAAAAAAATCATTACAACAAAATAGTTTTTAATATTCATGAGATTAGTTAACAATAATTATATAAAAAATGTAAAAATTGATGTGACATCATATAATATAGATAGAATACATTAAAACATTAAAAAAATTTATAAAATTAACTGATTCATTTAAATTTTAATAAAAATTAGAAAATGATATAAATAACAAAAAAATAAACTAAAACACATTAAATAAACTCTTTATATTATTTTTAGTTAACTATTTAAAATGATATTGTGAGTATATTTGACACACCAAATGATATACATTGATAAAAAAAATTTAAGAAACAATTTCTACCAATCCAAAATTTACATATATTGATGAATATTTGAAAATTAATACAAATTAAACTAATCCAATCAGCTCAAACAAATTTTCATATTTTATTAATTAATGTGTCTTATGTAGAAAATAAAAATAATATATCTAACATTTTAATAATTTTAAAAACTTAAACAAGAAATAAATATTTGTTACCCATAACATTAAGAGATTACTAAAAGATTTTTGTTCTGTATTCCTTTTTTATGATTGTTCAATATGGAACTATCCATGGCTATGATTTGGTCCTCAATATTTTCTAATAATATTTCTATAAATGTAGTGTTCTCATACAAATAATCCTCATAGTCATGTTGTTCATTATTAAAATTATATTTTTCTCTTTGAAAATGACAAACAACCACATATTTGATGGAATATGAACATAACTAATTTTTTTCTCCTGTGATTCCATGATAAAAGGTCCATATTTTTATTATAATCTATTCTAGTTTACTAGTTTCATATTGAATTAATTATGTTTGAAAATTTTGTTACTGATAACCAATTTTTAATCAAACATTGGAATTCAAAATTTAATTTATTAAATCTCACTGATTTTTTAATAACTATATAATATGAACATGATGGAGATATTGGGTTTTTTAAATTTTTACTAGAAATATTAATTTCTTCTATGAAGATAAATACACTACTATTTTAAACAATACTTACATTGTCATTATCTTTAGTATAAAATTTATACCCATTAATGCCATACAAGGTTAATGTTATCAAATTTAAATTGTCGCCACCCACTAACCATCTCAAAGTTTCTAATGTGTCTAATATACCATGATTGTTCTCCTTGAACCATGGTGAAAAAGTTGTTTTATGCACATTCAATATAAAAATAACATTTTTCATTGGATAACATTGTTTTAACACATTAATATGAAATTTTGTATAAATATTATCATAATCAATGTCATTTATGATTTATTAATGTATATGATTTAATTATTCACCTAACAATGATTTTTATTTGACGACATGGATAATTTCCCCCCAAAAATAACTCATTCATGAAAATATACTGGAAAATTTATTTCCTCTAACGTATACAAGTAGCCTATACAAAAAATTATAGCCTCCTTAGAAATATAATTATCAATAACGAAGGATTGTTGTCAATATGTATATATAATATGTATCTTAAATATCCTTATATAAATTTAAAAATGATTCCTAAAATATAGATATATTGGACGCACAAGCATTATTTCTCACGCCAAATAAACAATTATATGCACCATGATATAAAAAAACATCGTTTAAAGTATTTTTCCAGTTGAAAAAGTATAGAAATATTTTTTCTAAATTTTTATATGAATTAAAATCTCTCACATTATTATATATATAATTGAAAAGATTACACATCCTCGTGTCTGTCATTATAAAATGAATGGGTAGTATTCCATGCAATTCAATTGGTCATATTTTTTGTCTCATGACATAAAAATCATGAGATTTAATTTCTATTAACTTGAAATATTTTACTGACACAATATATTTTATCCGGAATTTTTTTTTCATTTTCAAAGGCCGGATAAAGGGTTTCCGGTACCCAATACAGGACTTCACCATCGCCAATTCACCGCTTCAAACCATCCAGATCAACATCAAAATTCAAATTTCAAAATCCAAAATAAAAATCATGAGACTCCTCGAGCTGCACACCAACCCTCGTACCACACACCTGCCTTCTCACCTGTCTGCATCAACCATCGAACCACATCATGAACCAGACTCCTCCACGTTCCACCATTAACAGCAGGACACCGGCGGAACTAACCACCGTCTTTGTCGCCGGAGCCTGATCACGCAAGACGTCGACGCGCTACTGAGAAGGACCGAGAACGCTCCAAAGAGTATGCCGGTGAAAACCTGGTCTTACACCCGTATGGCCGACCAGCAACGCCATCAAGCGTCACCACCGGAGCAGAGAGCCAGTGAGGCCAACCACTGGGAAGTATTTCCATCCTGTGCCAAAAATCACCAGGAGGAAAGATCCAAGAACAAATTCAAAAATCACACTTTCAAAATTCAATACTCAAACCTTCAAACCCTATGGCGATTAAACACCAGCATTGAGATTCATTAGCACAGTATCATCAGCGTCAAGTAATCATGTTTCACGAAACACAAGGGAGCAGGAAACCGCTGCATGCTAGAGGAAACCCACTACCTAGATCCCATCGCCGCTGGCCTTTTCGACCTCGAGAGCCTCTGAAAAACACCAACCGCCCACACCGGATGCAAGGACAAGACCTCAGGTGAATGGATCTGGATTCGGTCTTGGATTGGAACCACACCGCCATCGAAAACCATATCCAGCTAAATGAATCAGGCGAGCAGAGAAAGCAATGGTGAGCGGGAGAGATGATGGGAACCTCGAAGCCACCGGAACTGAGGAACCGCCAGGACTCGATGAGCAGATGGAAGGACGCCGCAAAAACCCTAGGGAAGGAGGTGGCAATGAGGAGAGAACCCTATAGGATAACCCTCCGGTCATTTGATTCCATACACACAATAGAAAAAAATATTTTTCTCTCTCTAGTATAATGTTTGAAAATATAGAGGCATGTTTGATCATATTCCATTGGGTGTTGGAGATAATTCCAATCATATTCCCATTGATAGTAAATCCAATATTGAATTCAACCCATCATTAGTCTTACTTTTAATATCTAAAAATTCTCTAATATAACTATAACAGATACTCACCTCAACAGAGATGATGTAAATTTTTTTTAACTCATGATATCTCCAATATAGAAGCTCAAAATATTAATTATTTTCCCTATATATTTCTCTCATTGCTATATTTTTGTTACTTTATGAACATTAAATAAATTTTTTTCACCCTCTCCAAATAATAATCAGTTGACAAAGATTTTTGAGTGATATCAAATTTCTATAATGCATTGAATTCATTTTTTAATATTAAAAAAGAGTAGACCATAGGCAAAAACCATTTATGACCCATGTACACTATTTTTATCTCAAGTGGTAGTTGATAATATGATGTCCCATATTCAATAATTAAAGAATATTTACCCTCCTTAAAAATTATCCAAAAAATTCCATATGTCGGAAAATGATTTATAGTCAACATAATCATTACATGAATGTTTAAATATTTTTTTATAAGAAATCAACCATTCTGGTACCTTCCACCTAATTTTTTTTCAAATAAATAATTAATTGTGACCAGAAAACAATATTATAATTATTAGGCTATTTTCCTCGATAAATCATTAAAATCAACACAATATATGTCTACTTCATAAAAAATTCATAAGATAAGTTATAAAATACCAAAAAAATATTCCATGAATTATTTTGTCGTGTGAGGTTTTAATATGGATTCATTATACCTATGCATATTCCTTGTTTGATATTTTTATATTCATTTCTAATAGTAGGAAACATTTACTCATTTCTCTTAAAATATAGAAAATAAACGAGATGATATACTTTTCCATCAAATAATCACACATCTTCATGCCTTCTTAACCATTCTTCATCATTTTAATTTTTATATAAATATTTTAAATGTGAAATTATAGGAATATACAAAATGTATTTAGTATGAGTCTTGGTTAATATTAAATCAACATGTTATTTTTATTTTACTTTATATCATGAAGTCTCATATTTAGGAAACTATGATAAACGATTATATTCAATTATATATAGCACAATATCATTCATGTAGTCATGTGTCTTCTTGTTCCCAAAACACATTAGGTCTAATATTTTTTCATATTATAATATGAATCAAGAAGATTTTTATCATCGAGAAGTATTTGATTCAAAAATCAAAGAAACCCTGTGAAATTCCTGTAACTCCATATATTGTGTTCCTTCATATTAATTTAATATAGAAACAATGATAAAACCATAGATTTTTTATAACACAGAATAAATGGTTTTTTATCATCACCATAGAGGTGCTCGATAATCAATGATTTCTAAATTTCATATAATTTAATATAATAAATCATTTCTTCAATTTGATCATTATTATCTTAATGAAAAAAATTCTTAATCAATAAATTTTAAATTTACTAAATTTCACCATGCCAAACCTATGGTTTGTAACTTGGACTAAAACCTTTAGAAATTAATTTATCTTTTATTTTTATACTTTTCATATTTTTCATATTTAAACATTTCATGCATAAAAAAGGTCATTTTATGGAAAAAAATTATGTAAAATACCAATAAACCAAAAAATCATTCCTTATATTCATCCCTTTCTTCACTTTTCGTTAATCCAACTATAAATCACTATCACCTATTTCAAATTTCATGTAGTGAATATAAGTTACTGTATAATGATATTTAATTTAAAAAATGATCTCATAAATAATAATACAAATAAATACATGGAAATTTTTTCACAAGTTAAAAAATTACATACTTATTAAATAAAGTATCACTCTATAAATATTTAATTATTATCTATTCCAAATAAATTAAACAAATAATGGTATATAAGTAAAAACCTTAACAAATATTTTAAAAGATTCGACACTAAAAAGAAAAAATTATTCATTGTTATTAATATTTAGTATAGAAATTATATATCTACTGTATTCATAGTATATATATATATATAAATAACCTAATATAAATAGTAAAACATTTCTAAATTTTATTATTTTTATGAGATAAATAAAATACATATGGAGAACGTTCTACTTCATTGGTGACTCTTAGAGTATCCTTATTTACATCCAAATTCCTTCAATTTAAATCACGTTAAGAATATAGGATAAAAATATTTATCTCTTTAATAAATAGATCATATGATAACAATGAATTAAATAAATATAAATTAAAATAGAATATAAAATATGTTACTGAATAGGGGATAACATGAAAATGTATGTTTGATAATTTATATTTGAAAAATGATAGTGCATGCACCATTCTAGTTTGGGGGAAAATATTTTTCAGAACTCATTAGTATAAAATTTAAAATTCATAGTAATTTCAAAATTATGATTTTATGTATGAATGAGAGAAATTATAACTAAATTTGTCAAATATAATATAAATGTCATCCTCCAAAAATAAACAGAATGAAATAAAATAATAATAAATTGTTTTCCCAAGTAAATATATAGATCACATGTGTCCAATTTATAATTTTCAATAATTAAAGGAAAATAATGAAACGATAAAATATTAATTAACCACTACAAAAAATTTTAATTAGATAGATAATTAGATTTCCCCTAATAATGAAATAATAAAATAATCAACCAATGAAAATGGTGGATATGAAGCATTAAAATGATGGAGAATGTGATGACATTGACGATAAAGAGATAGGGTGGTGGTGATGACAGTGATGACATCAGGAAACAATAGAGATGAGGACAATGAGGGGGAAGGAGATGTCACGGATTTTATATTTCAAAGAGAGAAATTAGGGTTCACATAGAGAGTGGGGGAAAAATTAAATGTTTCTTCAATTCTTTTTTTTCTAGATTTCTACATCATCTATCATATAACCAACTTTGAAATCCAATATTGATAGTAATTTTGTACATAAATTATATTATAACCAATTTCAAAAACCATCTTTCTAAAATGATTATAATATAACCGATTTGTAAATGGTTTATAACATCATTTATTAATTACCAATTTTATGAACCCATCATTATAAATTATTTTTCTAATATTGAGGATCGCCCTAAGGTATTTGAAAAATCATCAATGAAGCATGAATGTTTATAAATAGGAGGCCTCCCTAATGAAATTTCATATGGAAAATTAGTTTTACAGGAACTTCACATTAATTAAAACATGACATCATTGATAAATAATATTCCATACCAAATCTTCATCCTCCTTGTGATGACTAGTTTGTGATTCATCATTCGAAAATGAATTGATCTTCCATGTGATTTTGAAATAATCTCATTCCATGTTAAGAAATTATGTTTCATCAATATAAAGAAAGTGATGCATGAGTTATTTAAATGAAAACAAAATCGTATTAATATAAATAGGAGTTAAATGGAATGGATATAGTTGAGTTCATTTGAATGAATAAAATAGTTTTTATGATATAATCTTGTAATAACAGAGAGCTAGTATAAAGAAATGATAAACTCTTATAATAGAATAAAATTTCGGATGATACATTTTGAAATGTTCATAAGATTATAAGTAAATTTAGAAGAGTAATAGGATACACAAGAGTAAGTGGGTATAGAAGGGTACTTGTCTTTTGGAAGAGTAAACCAAAGTATGGAAGAGTAATTAAACCTTAAATTGTATGGTACCATCATAGGGTCCTTATAGATCAACAGAAGGTATATAGAATTTTTAAGAGTATTGGATGATGTATAATTACCAACCTAAATATTTATCTTTATGTAAGAGTGGTTATTTATGAGTGAATGAGGTATGAATAATTCATATATGAATGATTCATGTGTGAGTGCTCGTGAATCTGATGATTCACAGTTATCTATTCTTCAACAAAATAAATATCATAATTAAATATTTTGATTCTAGATATTATTAAAGAACTTCACATTGCCAAAATAATATTTCAACTATGAAATAAATAGATTTATCCATGAATAAAAAGTGCATAAATTTAATACAATCATGGATTTGATTTATAAAATGGTTTTCATAGATTATTCATAAAGAAGAATATAAGATAGGTATTTATGAAAGATAATGGATGAAGAAGGCATGTTTTTTTTGTGTCTATACATAGTTATTAATTTTTGTGAAGTGGAGTAGTAGGATTTTTTAAATTTTCAGACCTTTTGAATTTTTAATTCCTAATTCAAAATATTGTATTCAAAATGGAAAAAAATTCGAACAAGATTGAAGAAATTGAGAGGAGATAAATAAAATTGATGAGAATATCATATTTTTTGTAGTTCAAATAGATTATTAGTCAACAAATTTCATTCATAGAAAGAAAAAAACCCATGTTAAGAAGGAAGAGTCGATACTGTATCAAAATTGAAAAATTAGTCAGTATCAACAAATATAAAAGATCCAACATTTCTAATATACGACAATATAATATGTTCGATCCATATTTACAAGATTTATAACAAGGGATTCACATTTTTATATTCCCATGATATTTTTGGTTTAGTTATTTATAAAATATGGAAATACATTACATAAAAAATTACATACATCCAAAATATGTACATTTATACCTACAAAATTGGGATATAATTATACATCCCTGGTTTGTTCACAACACTTTTATTTCTTTTAATATGAGTGAGAAGTTAATAGTTTTACCTTTTAATAGTTCTTACACATCCTTATATATTGTTAAAAACATTTAAAAACTAGGGATGAGAATGAAAAAAATATTAGTAAGGGATATAAAGTTACAGTAAACTAGTTTTTCTAGTGAAAATCATGAAACCCATGAAAATGTTTACCATTTTAAGAGAAAAACATTAAAGACCTGAATAAAAAATATCCAGATGATAAATTAAACCATTAATAAATTAAAAACATTAATACCCATTTTTAAAATATTTAATCATGAAGGAAACATAAGTTATATAAGGAATCATGAAAACATTACATGAAAAAAAAACTATTCTCCTTTAAAGGTTTATAAACATTTCTTTACCCATGAAATCAAAATATTCCCATTAAAAACTTTAGTAATAATGAAATAAGAATCATGGAGCATCATATTCTTAAATAATTTTCACTCATGTTTAACTAGTATTATAAATAAGTGAGGCCAAGTTAATTCCAAACACTAATACAAAACATGCCTTTAATAACACTGGTATCTATCAGCTCTTGGAAAACCCCCTGATAAATGGAATATTTATTATTGCTAAAGAAAGAACTAATAAATTTAACGTTTAATCAGCACTTTTTTTAGTTTTGATAATGGAAACATTTATCGGTGCTTTCTTTTTAGCATTGATAAATGTTATCCTTTTTCAGTACTTTATCTTTAGCACTGATAATGGAAATCCTTTATCAATGCATTTTTTACACTGAAAAAGGGTACCCTTTGTCAAAAAATTATTTTTAGCACTGATAAATATTTTTATTGTTAGTACATTTTTAGCACCGATAATTTTTCAAATAAACAAAACAAAATACTTAAATAAATAAAAAATAAAAAATTCTTTTATTAAAAAATTTGATAATTAAATAATTATTGATAAAAACGAATAGATTTGTTATACATTATTAAATATTGAAAAATTTATTAATTAAATAATTATGATAATTAATGTTAATAAATTTTTTATATTAAATATATAGATTTATATATTAATGTATATAAATATTATTCAAATATTACAAACTATTTATGTTCTTTGAATTAACTAGTAATATATATATTGAATAATGGTTTATAAATAATATTTAATATGAAGTAAAAAATGTTTACTAATTGTATAGTACTTGACATATAATTGAATGTCATTTTATTTTTCAATTTAATATAGATCAAATGTGTGTTATATTGATTTCATATATAGGTAATTAATGCATCTTTATATATTACAATGAGCACACACAAATCTTGTCCATTTTTTCAATATTATTAGTGTGTACTTATTTTTAATTAATACAATTTCACTCATTTTTAACAAATATGTGTGCACTTAAAATTAGATATTCATTAATAATGTTAAAAAAATATTTATAAAAAAATATCTATAAATAAAAATATTTATAAATATACATTTACTATATTTATACGTTTATATATTTATAACTATAAATAAATAAATATTTTTTAAATAATTATATATGTTTAAAAAATTATTAAATTTATAATAAATTTACTTAAATATTGAATATATTTATTATGTTTATATTTAAATATATTTATTAAATATATATATATATATGTGCATAATTATATAAATATATATAATGGTAGAAATATTATTTTTTAAAAATGTTTATATAATTATAAATAAATAATTATAAATAAATAATTATAAAATTATAATAAATATATTTAAAAAAGGAATATAAGTTCTATATATATATATTAAGTGTATATAAATATTTTCATTTTTTGTAATTTTAATTCTAAATCCTTTAATAGTGCTTCAGTAATATGTGCTAATAAAATCATCTTTATGAGTGTTTTTTTATCAATGATAAAGATAGGCTTTGTCACTGCTAAACAATGAACTGATAAAATAAATATATATCTGTGCTATAACTTTAGAACTGAAAAGGATTCGTTTTATCAATAATTTTTAGTGCTGATGAAAGTTTCCTGATCTATTATAAACACCCAAACCATTTGCATACCCATCATGATATATAATCTTTCTATGAAGTCCACCCACTGTTGGTGCTCCTCCCCGGTGAATCAAAGGTCAAATCACACCACTTGAATGCCTCCAGTTTCTCCAACATCTCATCTCACATCCTATGTTATGTTATAGATAGTGTTTCTAAAGAGGGTCTCATATTTTCATCAACCTAACATGGTAGGACTTCTTATTTTCTTCGTTTATTTTTTGGTTTTGTTTTTTATTTCTCCATCAATCAATTTTTTATGACCCATTGTTTATGATTTGTTTGTGATATTTTGTTTAGGGAATAATTTGTGGTTCATTGTTTGTACTGATAACCGACTTATGATTTGTTGTTTATATCTGACACTAAATCTTGGATTTATTCATTGTTGATTTACTGATATATTTTATATATTCTTACTAAATAATATCTCATATATGTATATAAATGTGTAGAAATTTTCAAGTATATTATTTTTTAAAAATAGGGTTCAACTTCGAAAGTATCAAACAATGTGACAAGGAAAATACAGGTAAATCACGGGCCCAAAGACTTGACCCAGCGACCACACCCCAAACCCATCCCCACCCTTACCACCCCAATTGAGCATGGGGGGGATTTCATGTATATCCTTGTTTATTGAATTATGATTTCAGGAAAATTGGTTGTTCCTATAAGGCCCCATCCTTAAACATTACTTAATATTGAATTAAATTAATAATTCACATTGAGGATCTTTTCAGGTTTAGAGTTTTAGAGAATGAGAACATAACTATTACATCTCAAAAGATTTACAAAGTAGACACTTCTACCAAGTTTCCATAAAATAAAAAACTCTTAAAAAGAAACATGTCTAGTTCCATGTTTTATATAGCATGAAATTCCATTGATCCCATCCTTGTCCTTATTCCACATTAAGTCCCGTGAAAAACATTTCAAAAAAACTTTGGGTGAGCATAAAAAGCTCAGTAAGGGATACACAAAGAATAAAAACTGTTAGTTTTTCAAACATCAAGTAAACCATGTATACTCTATCAAAGTAATACCTTCACCTTCAAGAAGTAGTAAAAACTCTTCACTAAATAAAGTATCATTACTTACCTTTTTGTAACCAAAGTATTACCATAAAACCCATATAAAGAACACATAATATATATAAAGGTAACTTGGGACATAAACATACTTATGTGGAATAACCATACGGTCGACTTCCACACATATCACTTAATGGAATAGCCGTACAACCAATTTCCATACATACTTAATGGAATAGCCATACGGCCAACTTCCATACCCAATGCATTGGAGGTTATAACGTAACCACCCATCCTGGTATTCACGGCACCACTCGTCATATGGTTTATCACGTAACCACCCGTCAAATGTCCAAGTACCAATATAAAATCATAAAACATAAAACCAATATAATGGAATGATAACATTTCCACATTTCAATCACAATATATCATAATAGAATCCTTTATCATAACCATTTTCAATACCAAAATACATAAAAGAGTATATGGTATTTATTTTATTTTAAAAACATTATGGCTTGTTGACGAAGCAAAAGACCAAATAATACTCGCGGCGGCGGAAAAGGTCGTTGTCACCGAGTACGTTAAAAAACATTCCTTTTTGTCATTTAGTAAATCACTTCGTAGAAAAAGATTACTTTTTTATAAAAGTAAAATTCAAAGGGTTTTATACACCGTATAAAAGAAAGTTTTGTATAAAACGAAATATGCCTCAATGAAAGGAGATTGAGACGAAGTCCCTTACCTCGGGTCCGACTTGACTCGATCGTTCTTTAACGTCCTGAATAATAAACTTGAGTTAATTTCTATTTTCTTAAGAACCTTTTTCAAGTTAATTATACCTTTTATATCACTTATTTCCATGTTGTAAACATTATGTAATCATTTAAGTTAATAATGTTTGTTTTGTCGATATTTGGTTCTTAAGTCGAAAGTCGACTTCTTACAATTACATGTTGTTCGTGTGGTCAAAGGTTCGTTATATCTAGAATGAAATTCCTAATTTGGATAGAATATATATCATATATATCCTGCATATACATGTATTTATAATATTACATAATCATTTAGAGATAATAAATGAAATGCACCGTTCATGGAGATGGTAAGCCGTACGTACGCATGAACGCTACTTTCATTTCATTGTCATATTAATGGAATTAAAACTAAATGAGAGGTATGTATATTTTAATTCCAGAATTCTATTAATAATTTAGATGTATCATTCATTATATATATCTATTATATACATGTACTTTTAATAGTACATTACATTTGGGGATAAGAAATGAAATGCACCGTTCAGGAGGACGGTAAGCCGTATGTACGCATGAATGCTACTTTCATTTCTTTCTCATAATTTAATGGAAAGAAATAATAATGATATAGAGGTATATTATAATTCCAGTATAACATCATATATAATAACTTTAAATCCATCCTTTACACGTCCCACACATGGCATTAACGAATCACATCATTTTGAGGGGGCGGTAGTCCGCACTTCCTTAAATGAAGATATTGTGTTTACCCATAATGGAAACCATAATGGTATGACAAAAATGAAAAATACATAAGCTTAAGGAAAACATAAACATATTATATATCATATATAAATATAGTGTCATCTTAATGACCACCTTTGAAGGTGTTAAAAGAATGTTGAACAATCATCGTTTCGGGAGGCAGAAATTCGCCATCCACAGAAACATTATGTTCTTTAACCATTAGATGTAGGTGTGTGTAAGTGTAGATCTAATACCTATTATAAAAACATCCTAATATATTGATGATACTGGATTTGTTACAAAAGAAAAGAATAAAAAAATGTTTAGGGGGTTGGAGAAGCAAAATAAAACAAAAGGACTCAAAAGAAGACATTACCTTAAAATCGGGTAACTCCCCTTGGTTTGAGATCAAAGGCATCCGTGGGAAGACTTCTGCCCAAAGTGAGGCTTCAAGGATTAAGAGAGGGATGTGGAGAGCCAAAATGGGCAGGTTTAGTCCGATCCAAAGGCTTTGGGAGTGTGGGTAAGGAGGTATAGGTGGCGGCCTTTTATAAGAGGAGAGGAGGGCCACTCTTGGAAAGTAAAGAAAAGTCACATTATTTTAAAATGGTATTTGGATTTAAGAGGTCCCACATTGATGTATTTCGAGGATAAGGTGATAATGGTTCTAAATCCACTCATACAATAGGTTTTGGACCTGTGTAGGTCTTAGATATTACATTATCATTCCATTTTATTTAAATCGTTAAATAATGAGGTCATCACTGCATCATCATGATGTCATAAATAATTTAATTTATTTAATGTCTAAAAATTATAAAAAAATACTATGATGTAGGAAATATTCTTAGCTTTCTAATGACTATTTATAGTTAAAAATATGACTTCTATAACCCCATGTGAAAAATTGTTTTAGTAAAACATCTCATGTGTGTGTCATTTTTACTTTAACATTAAATAAAATGTAATTTATGTCATTTCCCAACCAATGTGGCTCCATGGGGTCCCCAAGTTGACCCATGGCTTTTATTGGTCGGCCATGACACATCCAATAAGGGTAGGATATGTGTCAAGCTCATCTCATATTATTTAAACATTATTTTTACCTTAAACTACACTAATTACCTCTAATCGCGATTAAAAACATAATAAGTTACTATTCACCAAAAAATTATTTTAATCTCATTGAACCACATTTTACCTCTCAATGACAACCATGTATGTCTGATTTTTGATTTTCGAAATATAGAAGTGTTAAAATTTCATTTAAACGAAAAATCAGTTTTTATAAGTTCCACTTAGTGGTTTCACTATTCATGAAAAATTGAAGTTTTTCAGAAAAATACCAAAACTTCACCCTAAGATATATTTGATATTCCGAATTCAATAATGAAGTCCATTTTAGAAAATTCACAACATATAAGTTTAATTAATTAATTTAATAATTAATTCCTGCTGTTAGAGCAAATAGCGTGTTTTTATAAAACAATAAGTATCAAATGATTGACACTAGTTTAAGTCCGATTTCAAAGTGAAATTAATTCCAACGACCACTATTGGATTTATTGGTAAAAATATATTATAATTTCACTTTAAAAAAAATTCAAAAGATAATCTAATGATATAAATAAATTAGATTAAAAAGAGGTTTTGAATTAAAATAAAACATTTTACACTATTCATTAAAAAAATGAACTTTATCGGAAAGATACCAAAAATTTACACAAAGTAAATTTTGATGTCCCGATTCTAAAGAAGAGTTATATTTGGTCCAATATAATTTATAAGATTGATCAAAACTATATTTAATGAAGGTTCGCCGTCAAAAGGTGATAAGTGAACCTTTAGTGAAAACTAGGGCATATACGCCTAAAATTGAAATCTTTCCATATTTTAAGCCTTTATCTATTATTGGATAAATGTAAAAACATTTAAAAACATATATAATAATATTTTATTTATTTCTATCCATTCCCACCAGTACAATGGCTATGTGTTAACTAACATTTAAAATAATATTATTTTATTAATAGTGTGCAACGTAAGTTTTCCAAGAAACTCATCGTTGCGTATCGAGTACGCTATCAAACATAGTAACCCCTTTTAATTAAAATTAATATTTAATTCGTAAATATTAATAAATATGAAAATTCTTTATTCATTATTTACCTAGGATGTTACATCCTTTCCCCCTTTTGGGAATTGCGTCCTCGCAATTTTATTCACTTATCAAAATAAGTGGGGGTATTTATCCCTCATAGCATTTTCAGATTCCCACGTTGCCTCTTCAATCACATGGTTTTTCCACAAAACCTTTACCTGATGAATCACCTTATTCCATAACACCTGCTCCCTATGGTCAAGAATTTGGACTGGTTGTTCTTCATAAGATAGGTTCTCCTCCAGCTGAACTACCTCTGGACTCAAAACATGAGATGGATCTGGAATATACTTCCTCAACATCGAAACATGAAAAACATTGTGTACCTGAGATAAACTCAGAGGTAAAGCCACTCTGTATAAAACTGATCCAACTCTCTCCAGAATTTCATATGGTCCAATGAACCTTGGACTCAGCTTTCCTTTCTTACCAAATCACATCACACTTTTCCATGGAAAAACCTTGAGAACAACATGATCACCTACCTTGAAAGATAGATCCTTCCTCCGGTTATCCACATAACTCTTCTGTCTGCTCAGAGCTATTTTCATGTGTTTTTTAATAAACTGAAATTTTTTTGCCATCTCTTCTACCAATTCTAGTCCCATCATATTCCTTTCACCCACTTCATCCCAAAATGCTGGAGTTCGACATCGCTTCCCATATAATTCCTCAAATGGTGCCATCTGTATACTGGAATGAAAACTGTTATTATAAGAAAACTCAACCAAAGAAAGATGTTGGTCCCAACTTCCCTGATAATCCATCGAACAAGCTCGTAGAATATCCTCCAAGGTCTGAATTGTTCGTTCTGACTGCCCATCTAATTGAGGATGAAAAGCTGTAGTAAAATTTAATTCAGTACCCAACGACTTCTGAAGACTTTTCCAAAAGTTATAAGTAAACCTCGAGATGTCCTCGGTAATCCCACAACAAATTCTATGGATATTTTTTTTCCATTTCCACTCTGGCACTGGTAAAGGCTGAAGCATCCCTTTAGGTAACTACCGCCCGACATTAACCTGTTGACATGTCAAACACTTCACAGTAAATTCAGCAATATCTCTTTTCATTCCATCCCACCAGTAATACTCCTGCAGATCTCTGTACATCTTAGTACTGCCAGGATGAACTGAAAACGGAGAACTATGAGATTCACATAACAACTCTCTCTTCAGCTATGAATCACAAGGCACACACAATCTCTTCCCAAATCTCAAAACGCAATCATTATCAATGTTTGATTCAGGCCACTTACCTTTCTGAACCAGCTCTACCTTTTTCTGCAACTCACTGTCTTGCTTCTGTGCTTGCTTGATTCTATCTGATAAAGATGATCTCACTGATACCTGAAACAAAATAGAAGAACTTCCTGCACCAATAGCTTCTATGCCAAAGTTCATCAAATCCTTAACTAAAGGATCACATTTCAAACACAACATGGTTAATGAAGCAATACTTTTTCGAATCAAAGCATCGGCCACTTTATTTTCTTTTCCCGAATGGTAATGAATTGTAAAATCATAATCCTTGAATAATTCCAGCCATCTCCTCTATCTCATGTTCAACTCTTTCTGAGTGAATATATACTTTAAACTTTTGTGATCAGTATATATTTCACACTTTACTCCATACAAATGAAGCCTCTAAATTTTTAAAGAAAAAACAACAGCAGCTAATTCCAAATCATGTGTAGGGTAATTTACCTCATGAGTTTTCAACTGATGTGAAGCATAACCAATTACCTGATCATTCGGCATAAGGACACAACCATGTCCCTTCAACGAAGCATCACTGTATATAACAAACTCACCATTCCTGGAAGGAACTGCCAAAACTGGAGCATTCACCAATCTTATTTTCAACTCCAGAAAACAATCATCACATTCTTTTGTCCAGATGAACTTAACACCCTTACGAGTTATCTTAGTCATTGTAATAGATAACCGTGAAAACTTTTCAACAAACCTTCGGTAGTAACCTGCCAAACCAAGAAAACTATGGATCTCGGTTACATTTGTGTGTCTTGTCCATTCTTCAACAACTTTTTTTAGTAGGATCAATAGTTATGCCATCTTTTGAAACAATGTGGCCCAGGAAAGAAATTTGTTGCATCCAAAACTCACACTTGCTGAATTTTCCGTATAGTTTCTTTTCTTTTAAGGTTTGAAAAATAACCCTTAAATGTCTTTCAAGCTCCTCTTTACTTTTAGAAAACTCCCAAATGTCATCAATAAACACAACCACTATTTATCACCTGATTCAACTGAGCCATCACTACAACAAACTCTTCAATTCTGATTCTGACCATCTCAGGTTGCTTATTTAGAAGGTCATTTCCCTCTGTATGCCTTCCTAACATAGCTGAAATTTTTCCTCTTTGGAAAACAATTCTTAACATAGAAATATCTTAGGTGAAGAAACATGGTAATCCTTAAATGCTATATCATTTCAATCATACCATAAATTAACTTATAATTTAACACTTTTCTAACTCCTAAAGTTGTCTAAACCGACCTTTGATACCAACTATAAGGCCCCAACCTTAAACATTACATAATATTGAATTAAATGAATAATTCACATTGAGGATCTTTTCAGGTTTAGAGTTTTATAGAATTATAACATAACTATTACATCTCAAAAGATTTACAATGTAGACACTTCTACCAAGTTTCCATAGAATAAAAAACTCTTAAAAAGAAACATGTCTAGTTCCATGTTTTATATAGCATGAAATTCCCTTGATCCCATCCTTGACCTTATTCCACATTAAGTCCTGTGAAAAACATTTCAAAAAAACTTGGGGTGATCATAAAAAGCTCAGTAAGGGATACACAAAGAATAAAAACTATTAGTTTTTCAAACATCAAGTAAACCATGTATACTCTATCAAAGTAATACCTTCACCTTCATGAAGTAGTAAAAACTCTTCACTGAATAAAGTATCATTACTTACCTTTTTGTAACCAAAGGATTACCATTAAACCCATATAAAGAACACATAACATATATAAAGGTAACTTGGTACATAAACATACTTAAGTGGAATAACCATATAGTCGACTTCCACACATATCACATAATGAAATATCCATATGACCAATTTCCATACATACTTAATGGAATAGCCATACAGCCAACTTCCATACCCAATTCATTGGAGGTTATAACTTAACCACCCGTCCTTGTATTCACGGCACCACCCGTCATATGGTTTATCACATAACCATCCATCAAATGTCCAAGTACCAATATAAAATCATAAAACATAAAACCAATATAAAGGAATGATAACATTTCCACATTTCAATCATAATATATCATAATAGAATCCTTTATCAAACCCATTTTTAATACCAAAATACATAAAAGAGTATACGTTATTTATTTTATTTTAAAAACATTACGGCTTGTTGAGGAAGCCAAAGACCAAATAATACTCGCGGTGGCGGAAAAGGTCGTTGTCACCGCGTACGTTAAAAAACATTCCTTTTTGTCGTTTAGTAAAACGCTTTGTAGAAAAAGATTCCTTTTGTATAAAAGTAATAGTCAAAGGGGTTTATACACCGTATACAAGAAAGTTGTGTATAAAACAAAATATGCCTCAATGAAAGGAGATTGAGACGAAGTCCCTTACCTCGTGTCTGACTTGACTCGATCGTTCTTTAACATCCTGAATAATAAACATGAGTTAATTTCTATTTTCTTAAGAACCTTTTTCAAGTTCATTATACCGTTTAAATCACTTATTTCCATGTTATAAACATTATTTAATCATTTAAGTTAATAATGATTGTTTTGTTGATATTTGGTTCTTAAGTCAAAAGTGGACTTCTTACAATTACATGTTGTTCATGTGGTCAAAGGTTCGTTATATCTGGAATTACATTCCTGATTTGTATAGAATATATATCATATATATCCATCATATACATGTATTTATAATATTACATAATCATTTAGAGTTAGGAAATGAAATGCACCGTTCGTGGAGACGGTAAGCCGTACGTACGCATGAACGCTACTTTCATTTCTTTGTCATATTAAAGGGAATTAAAACTAAATGATAGGTATGTATATTTTAATTCCATAATTCTATTAATAATTTAGATGTATCATTCATTATATATATCCATTATATACATGTACTTTTAATAGTACATTGAATTTGGGGATAAGAAATGAAATGCACCGTTCATGGAGACGGTAAGCCGTACGTACGCATGAACGCTACTTTCATTTATATCTCATACATTAACGGAAAGAAATAATAATGATATAGAGGTATATTATAATTCCAGTATAACATCATATATAATAACTTTAAATCCATCCTTTACACTTCCCACATATGGCATTAACGAATCACATCACTTTGAGGGGGCGGTAGTCCGCACTTCCTTAAATGAAGATATCGTGTTTACCCATAATGGAAACCATAAAGGTATGCCCAAAATGAAAAATAGAGAAGCTTACGGAAAACATAAACATATTATATATCATATATAAATATAGTGTCATCTTAATGTCCACCTTTTAAGGTGTTAAAAGAATGTTGAACAATCATCGTTTCGGGAGGCAGAAATTCGCCATCCACGGAAACAGTATGTTCTTTAACCATTAGATGTAGGTGTGTGTAAGTGTAGCTCGAATCCTTATTATAAAAACATCCTAGTATATTGAGGATACTGGAGTTGTTACAAAAAAAAATAATAAAAAAAGTTTTGGGGGTTGGAGAAGAAAAATAAAACAAAAGGACTCAAAAGTAGACATTACCTTAAAATCGGGTAACTCCCCTTGGTTTGAGCTCAAAGGCTTCCTTGGGAAGACTTCTGCCAAAATTGAGGCTTCAAGGAGTAATAGAGGGATGTGGAGAGACACAATGGGCAGGGTTTGGCCGAGCCAAAGGCTTTGGGAGTGTGGTTATGGAGGTAGAGGTGGGGGCCTTTTATAAGAGCAGAGGAGGGGCACTCTTGGAAAGTAAAGAAAAGTCACTTTATTTTAAAATGGTATTCGGATTTAAGAGGTCCCAAATTGATGTATATCGAGGATAAGGTTATAAGGGTTCTAAATCCACTCATCCAATATTTTTTTGGACATGTTTAGGTCTTAGATATTACATTATCATTCTATTTTATTTAAATCGTTAAATAATGAGGTCATCACTGCGTCATAATGATGTCATAAATAATTTAATTTATATAATGTCTAAAAATTATAAAAAAAATACAATAATTTAGGAAATCGTTTTAGCTTTCTAATGACTATTTATAGTAAAAAATCTGACTTGTATACCCCCTGGTAAAAATTTTTTTTAGTAAAACATCTCATGTGTGTGTCATTTTTACTTTAACATTAAATAAAAAGTTATTTATGTCATTTCCCAACCAAAGTGGCTACATGGGGTCCC
The DNA here is from genome assembly GCA_963277665.1 of Viscum album. NCBI lineage: Eukaryota > Viridiplantae > Streptophyta > Magnoliopsida > Santalales > Viscaceae > Viscum > Viscum album. Next base: position 427,353,610 of record OY728120.1, on the reverse strand, counting down.
CAAGATGACCCATGGCTTTTCATGGTCGGCCATGACACATCCAATAAGGGTAGGACATGTTTCAAGCTCATCTCATATTATTAAAACATTATTTTTACCATAAACTACACTAATTACCTCTAATCGCGATTAAAAACTTAATAAGTTCCTATTCACCAAAATATTATTTTAATCTCATTGAACCACATTTTAACTCTTAATGAAAACCATTTCTGTCGGATTTTTGAATTTCAAAATACCGAAGTGGTAAAATTTCATTTAAATGAAAAATCAGTTTTTATAAGTACCACTTAGTGGTTTCACTATTCATGAAAAATTGAAGTTTTTCAGAAAAATACCAAAACGTCACCCTAAGATATATTTGATATTCTGAATTCAAAAATGAAGTCCATTTTAAAAAATTCACAACATATAAGTTGCATTAATTAATTTTATAATTAATTCCCGCTGTTAGAGAAAATAGCATGTTTTTATGAAACAATAAGTATCAAAAGATTGACACTAGTTTAAGTCCGATTTCAAAGTGAAATTAATTCCAACTACCACAATTGGATTTAATGGAAAAAATATATTATAATTTCACTTTAAAACCAATTCAAAAGATAATATAATCATATAAATAAATTAGATTAAAAAGAGGTTTTGAATTAAAATACAACATTTTACACTATTCATTAAAAAAATGAACTTTATCGGAAAGATACCAAAAATTTACACAAAGTAAATTTTGATGTCCCGATTCTAAAGAAGAGTTATATTTGGTCCAATAGAATTTATAAGATTGATCAAAACTATATTTAATGATGGTTCACCATCAAAAGGTGATAAGTGAACCTTTAGTGAAAACTACGACATATACGCCTAAAATTGAATTCTTTCCATATTTTAAGCCTTTATCTTTTATTGGATAAATGTAAAAACATTTAAAAACATATATAATCATATTTTAGTTATTTCTATCCATTCCCGCCAGTACAACGGCTATGTGTTAACTAATATTTAAAATAATATTATTTTATTACTAGTGTGCAACGTAAGTCTTCAACGAAACTCATCGTTGCGTATCGAGTACGCTATCGAACGTAGAAACCCCTTTTAATTAAAATTAATATTTAATTAGTAAATATTATTAAATATGAAAATTCTTTATTCTTTATTTTCCTGGGATGTTACAGTTCCGAAATGATTATATATATGTTTACACCTTTCATGGACTCCTTAGTGGACATGAAGCATCAAATTATATTTTTATGAACCATGTTAGTGGAGTGATGTATGTTCCTCTATTGGTTATATGTATCATAGGATCTATTTCCTCTTATAATTCACCATAGTCCTTAGTGTTCATATAGATATATTAAAAGAGATCATCCCTAGTTAATCATATGAGGTTTTATCACACCAAGCCTCCACTTTTTTAATCATTATGGTGCCTTTGTAGTTCACATTACGTTTGAATGCCAGGTGTTTCTCTATTTGATATTTCTTAGACAATAAGAGTGTTTTTATATTTGTGTGACATGTATGTGTGTCTACATATCTATTACATAATTTATTTCAATAGTTGTTTGTCTAACAGGTATGCCTATATCAGGTAATGATGATTTTGGGTTTGTATGTCCATTGAACCCATGGGTCATGCTAGAATTTTGTTCGACCGTAGGTACTAATTGTTTATATTGGGGGGGGGGGGGGTCACCTACCATTTATGTTTTTTTCACCCAAAGTTTAAACCATACTTTAGTGACATTGAAGTGTGTTAGAGGTCATAATATGATATCAGATGGTGTTGTTTTGGTAATTCTGTCTCGGTTCTTTAAATTATTCATCTTCTAGTTTACACCTATAATGATTAGTTATAATATAATTTAATATCTACCTTTATCACCCACTATTTTTTATTACTCCAACAACCCTAATTGTTTGATTTGGAATATCATGGTGCTCAAATATTATAGTAGAAATGATCCATATTTTCGTTATTAGAATTTTCTATAACATTCACATTTGATACTGAATATCTTATGTGTATTAATTTATATATTGTATAAAATTAATATTTTATGAACCCAATAGGATTGATATGAACTGATATTAGAGGTAAGAAAATTGTTCGAAATGTGAATATGATGATGAAGTTAAAGACTTCATCATTTTTGCAAGAGATCATGTAGATGATCCTTCTCAAATCCCCTAACTATGTTTATGTTGTTTTTTTTCAAGAAAAATTATTCTGAAAGAGTTGGAAGAACATTTGATTTGTCACATAATAGATCAAAGCTATAAATTTTGGACTAAACACAGGAAAAAATGAATGTCAACATCGATTTGAATGATACTACGGTTTATAAATCATTTCATATGAAAATATTTGAAAAATATAATGGATAATGCATGGAAGAAATGAAAATGGAAATTAATGATAACCATTTTGATTTTCCAACGTTGTTGGATGAGTTAAATAGATTTTTTGGGAAACCATTATATACATGTTATACTAAATAGACAAAATTTTTAGCTATATTTATGTTATATAATTTGAATGCCAGTACTGGATGGAGTGAACAAACATTACAGAACTACATGATCTTGAAAAATATATGATTCCAGAGAAAATAAACTACCATGCCAAGTATTTAATGTTAAATGAATGCTAAATTTAATGGGAATGATCTATAAAAAATACATTCTTGTCCAAATGATTTTATATTTTATCACAAGGACCATTACTCACTCATAAAATTCGCTAAGTCTGGTGCAAATCGAAACAAGAAAAATGAATCAAGTCCTTCGAATTTTGTATGGTAATTTCATAAAATTATATGGTTTAGAAGACAATATGGATGTTAGGAAATGGAAAAACAATTATCATTGTGTGTAGATACATGAATTAAATATGGTAACCTACTCCATCCATCATATTCTCCTCAATGGAATAAAATTGATTATATGTTTCCTAAATTTAGGTATGAGTTAAGAAACATTCATCTTGCATTATCTACTGATGGAAAAAATATTTTTTTGTATAGAATAGAACTCACAATACATGGACCATAATATTGGTAAGTTATAACAATCCTCCATGGTTATGCATGAAGAAAAAATACATTATGTTGTATATGCTTATATATGGACTCAGGGAACCAGATAAGGATATTGATTTCTATTTAGATCCCTTGATCTAAGATCTAAAAATGAAGTGGGATATAGGTGTTGCATTGTATGATGCTCATAGAAGGGAAGAATTCATATTGAGGGTCGTGTTTTATAGAATGATAACGGACTTCCCCACTTATTGAAATTTATCAAGCAATATCCTTAAAGGAATTTTGGAGTGTCTCATTTGTGAAAAATGCACATACTCAGTTCAGTTAAAACATTCCTCAAATGCTGTATTTTTAGGACATGGTAATTTTTTACCTGTATAACATAAATACCGATCATGGATGACACAATTTGATGGAAATATCAAAACCAGTACAACACTGCTTCTATTAATGGGTGATCAACTGTACAAAAAAAGTAAAAAATAATGACATTGTTTTCGATAAACTATTTTAAAAATACCTTACATAATCTAGTTGGAGTAAATTATCAATTTTTTTGAATTATTGTATTAGAATTGTTTGAATGTTATATACTTTCTAGATGTAATACATGTAGAAAAAATGTATCTGATAATGTTATTGTACTGTTACTAAATTTTCCTGGAAAAATGGAAGATGGAAGCAAGGCTAGGTTGGACTTGGTTGAAATGGAGATAAGGGAAGAGTTGGCACTGGTGAAGGGTAAAAGGAATACATTTCACACTATGGTAGCTTAAACTCTATCTAGATATTAGAAATTTCAATTTTCCTTTTCCTAACTAGTGTAATCATTCAATGGGGTATTCATCAAATATAAAGAGTGTCATTTCAAAGAATAGTTTGAAGTTACAATGACAAAAATCACACGACTATCATGTTTTGATGCAATATTTAATGCAATTTTCTTTTTGTTTATTTTAGCCTAAAAATTTATGACATACATAAACTAGACCCTGCTTCTAATTCAAATCCATATGGAATAAATTTTGTAGGCCCGGGGAAGTTACCAATCATGTATAAGGATATTGTAGTCATATTATGTAAATTAGAGATGTTATTCCCACCATCATTCTTTGATATAATGATCCACATGATGGTTAACTTGGTCAGGGTGGTTCAACTCTATGGTTATATCTATTACAAATAGATATACCCCATTTAACAGTATATGAAAATTTTGAAAGGATGTGTCATGAATCGAAGTTGGCCAGAATGATGTATTGTTGAATGATATATGGTCGAAGAATCTATTTAATTCTATATCAATTACCACTCATATGTTGAAATTATTAGTCTTCCAAAGTCTCGTCAAAATGAATGACGTAGGGGCGAAGGGATTTCTAGAATAAATTTTGTTAGAATTACCTTGATAGAGCCGGGAAATGAACATCTTTACATATTATATAATAGTGAAGATGTTTATCCAGAAATTGAAGCACAAAAAGAAATTTATATATATATTAACTCATCATGGGATGAAAACTTGATATAAAATACACATAATTAATAGTTTATAGGATAGTTCAGAGATTAAATTTATAAAAAGTTTTCAAAAAATCTGAATTCAATTTTCAAATGACTTCAATGGCTATCCAGAGTAGTAGCTAAAAATGTTATATCTTGCAATTGTTTTGTTATAGATGGTTATGTGTTCTATACAAATGAACATGATGAATTTAATATAATGAAAAATAGTGGTGTTACACATTTGTCTAACCTGATTCACATTCTGGTTCCAAACATAGAAATCCAATATAAAAAACTATGTCGTATTTTGGTATTATCGAGTTGATATATGAGTTAGATTATACAACATTTCAAGTGTCTATATTCCTTTAAAAATGGGTTGAAAATATCAATGGAGTGATAGTTGGTGATATGGGATTTGTAAAGATGAATTTTATTGTAAAAGGGGAAAAATACTAATCATTAATAATGTTATCACAAGTAGTACAAGTATTTTATGTCTCTAATTCAAAAAACAAGAATTGGTCGATTTTCATACGAGAGACTAAAAAAAAGTTGAGTTAGATGACAATTCAATCATGGATAACCCTTTAATTGGGAAATCACAATCAGTTCAAGTCTTTCCCAATGTAAATAATGTCTAGTATGTTAGAGGGGACCACAAATTGGGGGTTTGGATTCTCAAAAGTGGAGCCAAATCTTTGAATCCATTAAAAAAATAAAGACTGTTCAATGAAAATATTAACAAGTTTTTTAATTTATTATGTTTTCCTCATTATAGTATATGTTCTCTACAGCATTAACATAATCTAAATTAATTGTTTGACTACTGATGAATAAAATTTCTTATACCGATGATGATGTTACCAATCCCTCAAAAGAAAAAACTATAATGATGGAAGCCCTTTGGATAGATTTATAGTTAATGTTATGATATACTTTATCTTTTATTAATGAAAAATTATAAAATCAAATATTAATTTATGTTTAATTATTCCATAAATAGTTCATTTATATTAGAAGATTTCAATCCATGTTTCATGCCTTTTCATGAAGAAAAATTACATTATATCCACACAATCTCAATGGTAATCTTGATATTTTCATAGAAAAATAATTGTCCATATAATTAATGTACTATTTCATATTTATGTTTAATTTATTTATTTTTATTATTACTCACATAATATTTATTTTCTCATATAGGTGGATTATTTTGTTTGAGTTGGGGTGCTTTATCAAACTTTCTTTCTTCTTCTCCCTTAAAACCTTTTTACCCCTATAATGGTGCATTTATCACTTTCATTCAAGTTACCTCCACTACATTTGTAGGAATAGAAATGACACTGCCTTTAATCAATTACAGTGTTAATAATTATGTTTGCACTGTAAAATAATAAAATTAATATATTTTTTCATATGAATGTTTAATTTATTTCTTTTTAGTATTACTCAGATAATAATTATTTTCTTATACATTTGGTTTATTTTGTTCAAGTTGGGGTTCTCTGACCATCTTTCATCCCTTTCTGCACCAAAACATCCCTATAATTCTTCTCGCACAAAAAATTTCACTCCTATATTTTTAACATTTATTACTTTCCTTTATGTTCCATCCATTACTCAATCATAATGGTAATCTTGATATTTGTACAGTAAAACCATTGTCAATAGAATTAATGTATTATTTCAAATGTATTTTTAATTTAATTCTTTTTAGTATTACTCGTAATAATTTTTTTTTCTTATATAGGTGGATTCTTTTTCTGAAGTTGAGGTTCTTTATTCAAAACTAATCATGTAGTGTTGGATGTTAGAAAAAAATAGTAAAGGGAAATTGTTGTACCATTAATAGTTAGTGTTGGTCGGAGTAGGACACTCAAGAGGGGTGTGAATTGAGTTCATATAAACATTTCTGTTAAAAACATTATTTAAAGATCCACTAATTCAAAACAAAATAGGTAAGTTAATCAAATTAGAAAATTTAGAATAGTCTGAATATTCAATAAATTTCCTAGAAGATTGATTATTTCTCATTAATAACAATATGAGATATTGATATAAATTTTTAAAATTATTTACTAAATCAAAGAAGTTATAAATACTATCCAAGAATAACTATCAATGTAAAAGTTAATTTTCTAAAATATGAAGTAAAACCTTGAAAAACTAAATCTGAAATCACAATGGATAAAAAAAGTTGTTCAGTCTCAAGACAAGACCTGATCCACTCCACTAGGTGATCACCATCCACCAAGAAAAATATGTATATATATATATATATCCTTGATCCATATCCTAGATAGTGGTTTACAATAGTATACAGAGTTGTCTAGATCACTTGACCTATAACATAGTTCTAAGTGAGAAATATGTCAACCAGGTCACAAAAACCTCTTCTATAGTTATATGTTTGTGAAAAAAGTGTAAAAAGATATTTTCATGAGGATGTCCTGTATCCTCAAAATTAGTACAGGATACTGTGTGTGTTAAATAAATAGATGCACACACTTCTTCAAATATTGAAAAAAAACAAAACACAATAGATTAGATTATAATTAGAAAGGATTATAATTTATCTAAGTGTTGTTCTATGCATCTCTAATCTTCTAGGATGATGCAGATTTGATGTTTGGGTCCTCTTCTATAATTATACTTAGAAACATTTTATTGTGAGCTCTGTGTTCTGGTTTCCAAAGAGTTTTTGTGTAGCTCTTATCAGTACTTCTATTTCCTTATGTTGGTGCTGCAAGGATATTCGCAGTTTGGATCCACAACAATACAACTAGATGAAAATGTGAGTTCTTTGTGTGTTCTTGTGCATGTTATTTCATGGATGTAGGTTCACTCTAATGTCTCTTTCAGTTTCTACTTCACACACTCGATCTAATGCTCCACCTTATATTTAATCATTTGGTGTTTGTAATTTATCGACAAGAAGCATGATCCATTCACCTCATACCTCATACTATTAGGTGTCATGTCTAAAAAAGATCATTAATTATGTCAGTTCTATTAAATTACTCAAATATGACTCTCAGAATCATATTTTGTATTAAATTTAAAAATGCATAGAAATTGTTATGTAAGGAACAATGTCATATTTACAGTGAGACGGAAATGGTGATATAGTTTCATTGAGTCAGAAAAAATTCCATAGTCACGGTGAGTTAGAAAGGTAGTCTTGAGACTCTATCTTGTTATGATGTCTTGTTACAATATAATTGAAACATTATCTAGTCCTTTGTGAATTCTGGAACTAGTAGCATGGCTACAGTGTTAGGTCCTTTTTTGATTCTGGAACTGGTATCACAATTACAGTATCAAGTCCTTTGCAATTTTTATAACTTGTTGCAACGTTTTTGTGTCTGGTCCTTTTCAATTTTTAAAACAGGTAGCACAGTTATGGTGTCAGGGAAACAGTTTCACTTACATTTCCAATTTCCAAACTAAATGGTGAGACTGTTTTGGTTGTGAAATGGTGTCTCATACTTTGCTAAATATCATCCATCTATCTTATGATGTAATACTCATAGAATGTATTAAGTGAAATCATAATCCTAATAAAACAAATAAGGACAAGATTAATCATGATTAATAAGATTTAAACATGATTTACATTATTTAAATGATTTATATAATTTTCAAGATTTTTGACCATTAAAATAAGAGGAGTCCATAAATGTATCCCTTATTTATGATAATAAAAATCATGGCATATAAAGGACACATATTTTAGAAATGAATAAATAGATTTCTTATTATATCAAGGTATTAGAGAATAAATACCCCAAATAGTATAAATTTAGTTCTTCTCCCTAAAACGTTTATTCTTATGAATGCCTAAAAAGAAGTTATTATTTCTCCCCCTTTTGGGATTATCAAAAGGAGAATAAGACAAAGGGAAAAAAAAAATGAAACCATCATGTTAACAAAATAGAGGGATAAATTTTCATTGAATATAAAAATAGTGTTTATTTATAATCACAAAATGAGAATACATGATAGCCATGTCAAAAAATATCCCTCACTTCACTTCAGATTATTTAGCATTAAATAGGAGCAGGAGTAGGTAGTGCAGAATTAGTGGTGGTTGAAGCAGTACTAATAGAGTGTAATGGAAGTAATTTAATTATATAAGGGGAAAGAGTTTTTCAATGGGAAGATCAATGAATCGTTTTTTCAAAAATAACATGTATGATCTGGCTCAGAGACTGAGCAAAAGAAATTGTAGCAGGGGAAAATAAAGTGGAGGTAGAAGGATAGTTGGAAAGAGGTAGACCAGTGCTCAAAGGATCCCCTGCATGAGCTAGGATTTTTATGCTCTGAACATACTAATAAGGCTTCAAAAGATTAATAAAATCTATTATGATTTCACCCCCATACTTCATGGCATTTTCAAAGTCATCTTTTTTTCCACGAATATATCAAGAGTAGGTGTGAAGTCATGTATCGTCTGTACTTGATTTTTGAAGGATTTACTTATAGGCGGTAGGTTCAAATTCCCCACAAGATACTTGAAATGGTTTTTCAACTCATGATTGTAATAGATCCTCTTAAAGTAGTAATAAGAATTCATAGAGATTTCTTCTTGAGGATAAGTGGAAAATTTTGAATGAATTCTTACCATGTAAAGAATATGGTCACAATTAATAATGATTTTATAGAGACACGCCTGATTAGAACCACTCAACACAGACTAATGTGATTTTTTAAATACTGATCTGGTCATTTCACTATCCAAAGGATGAGGTTGCTGAGTAGAAGTAGATGGAGCCGAAACAGATGGTGTGAGAGCTTTAAGCTATTTTAGAAAAGTCTGTAAACATCCTTTACACTTATTTGTCATATTATTTATTATAGATACAATTCCACACATCTGATTTTATATTTTTGTGTTGTTATTAACCATATTTTTATAGACAACAATCAAGGTAGATTGAATCAGAGAAACAATCTTCTTTGGGATCTTATCAGCATCATCCTCACTCAGATGAGCAATAGGGGCTTGAGAATCATACAAATCCTTCCACATTTCCTCAACCACAGATTTTAATGATTCCAATTCTTTACTCAACTTTCTATTTTCAATCCATACATCCTTAATTTCCTTAAACATATTGGGTTGAATCTTCCATATAATTTTTTCTAGAAGCAATGCAACATCCCTTTCACTGATATTGGTCATAGGGGTCAATTGTGACTTTATGAGCTTCTCAAAACCAAAAAAATAATTGTCTTCAAACACATTAAAATAATCTTGACATACATAACTATGAGATTATTGAGTAGGTTCAAGAGTAGAAATAGAGATAATTTTAAGATCCTTAGAAGACACAACTTCTATAGCAGAGAATGGTTTCAACTAAAACATAGTTGCAAGACCTACTCCCTGAACTGAGGTTCCTTGAGAATCATCAACATCAATATACTTTTGAAACCTATTCCAAATATCGAAAGAACATGAATCCAAAGGATTTGGAACTTGAATTATTTCAAAGATGTATTTTTTATTCCCTTAAATAGATACAGCTCTTGTAGAACTAAGAGAATCAATATCTAGACAAGCTTCCCCAACCTCTTCTCTATCATATTCTTCCACATCTCTAGCTAATTGAAAATCAGGAAACATTCTATCTTCATCAGATAGAATAACTTCTAGTTTGTACATGTTCTTCCTATTTCTATTCTTCAGTAGAAGCATGCTCTTCCACAATATCATTTTATTCTTCTACATATTGACTCTTATCAACAACTTCACTTCCTTTTCTACAATCTTTATTACCTTTAAAGGGATGATATTTTATTGAGGGAACATGCAAATGATTTCTAGGAGATTCATCCAAATTTTTTCACCTTAATCATCATGTTTTTCTCCTTCAGTTATATAATCATTTATTCCTTCAACTAAGTTTTCTATAATCTCATCAGATTCTAAACTAGGATCACATAAAAAAATTTATCTTGAAATCTTTTCATAAGGATTAAAATCCTCATAATGCCTATCATTATCTTCAACCCATCATCTCTTCCATGGATTCAAACTGATCACCATTTGTCAGCATGTACCTGAGATATAGAAAAATCATATTCTAAAATCACTTCATTATTATTACAAACCACACCATTATCTTGTAGCAATGTAGACATAATCCTCGAATAGAAAAAAATAAGTTGACTTTTATGTTGTCTTGATCATGTCACAAATGTGATGAATAACGTTCTTACATAAATTAATTTTGTGACCCTTCTTCAAAATATTTATAAAAAATACATCTTGATACCTTTGAGTAGCAAAGTATCCTTTCCGTGGAGATATTAGACGTTGAATAAAATTAAACACTAACCTATTCTCTCCATCCAGTTCAGTTGTAATAGGTCTTATTTTCATTTTTGTTTGTAGTCAACTTGCTTAGAGCCTCCTCTAGGATAAAAATATCACTTGGTTGAGGGGGAACTCTTTGATAGCCCTCAAATATTCATTTATGTTTTGTTCTTTAGAAGGAAGCCCACAATGTCAATGAAATGGTTCATCTTTGTTCATTCACCTAGCTTTTAACCATAAAATCGTCTTTAGAGATGAAAGAGAACTGTACATACTGAGAATATTCGCAAATTAACTTTGAATAAATATTTATTTTCCATTTTGTAAACCACTCTAGGAATACTTATTCTTCCAAGAAATTCATAACAAGTTAATTACTTGATAGGAGCCACTTAACAAATATTTCTTTCTCTAGAATGACTGTATGATCCCCAAGACATGGATTTAGCGGTTTCTTGGGCATGGTAATCAGATCTTTTTTCTGTTTCTGTGAAAAATATTTCATTATAAAAGGTGATGAAGATGGAAGATTTATCATGGAATTCAATGTGGGCTCATGAAAGACGAGGAGTTCACGAGAAAAGATATTGGATTTAGGAATAATGAGTACAAGTGAAGAGAGTGGTGAAAAGATGGGTTTTTTAATTTAAGGAGTTCAAACTTTACAAAACAAAACAAAAAAGGTATAAAAGAAATAAAATAACCAATATAGAGATACTAGAAAAGGATTTCAAAAAAATTATGAGTCATAACCATGAGATCGGAACAAGCAGTAATGGTTTCATCATAACAAAGTGACTCTAAATGGTGTGACTCTTACTAGTGAGAAATCAAACATGAGATAGCAAGCCGAGAGACAACAACTCATAGATAGTAAATGTGAGACAGTTATTGTGAGATAGAAACTATGAATCTATAACTACTAGACATTAAAGTAGTCACTCAATGATGATCATTCCTAATTCATGTATGGTATAACTCATCCTTTGACAATTTAAAGGCTTAGTGAAAATGTCAGCAAGATGATGTTTAGTTTCATTGAATTCCAAAGTAAAATCGCCCTTTTGATAATGATCTCTCAAAATATTATGTATTACATCAATACGTTTTATTCCTAGTATAAAACCACTGAAATAAGCATCTGAATAGCTAACTAAGTGAAATGATTTTCCTCTAGGGTAAAACAATCATAAGTTGGTAGTCTGTTTGACGTATTTGAAAATAATTTTAATAGAAAGAAGATGTGATTATTTAGGATTTACTTGGAAATGAGAAAAAAAACACACAATAAATATAATATCAAGCCTTCTAAAAGTTATCAAGAGTAAAATTTCAATCATTCCTCAGTAAGTGGTTTGATCAATAGATTTATCATTCTCTTCAAGATCCAACTTATAGGTGGTACTCATTAGAATGACAATACATTTAGTACTATCCAAACCAAAACATTTTAAAATATCTTTAGTATATTTCCTTTGATTCAAAATAATACCTTATGTATTTTGAATTATTTTAAATCCAAGAAATAATTTTAGTTCACCCATCAAGATCATTTCAAATTCATTTTTCAACATCTTTGAAAAATCAACACATAAGGATTTTTTTGAAGATCCTGAAATAATATCATCATCAAAGATTTTAACAACTAAATCATCATTAAATGTTTCTTTTATATATATATTAGGATCATCTATACCTTTTCTAAAATAGTTGGAAATACGAAAACTACTTAGTCTCTCATACCAAGCTCTAGGATGTTGTTTTAAACTATATAAGTCTTTTGTTAATTTAGAAACATGATTTGGAAAATGAGGGTTCTTAAAACCAATGGGATGTTTGAAAAACCTCATCAACTATATACTCATTTAAGAAATCACTCTTGATATCCATTTTATATAGCTTGAAATTAAGAAGTGATGCATATTCTAGAAATATTCTAATTGATTCATGTCTGGGAGCTGGTGAAAAATATTCCTCATAGTCAATGCCTTCTTCTTGACTATAACCTTATGAAAATAATCTAGATTTTTTTTCTTAAAATATTACCAGATTCATAAAATTTATTCCTATACACACATTTAGTGCCTATTATCATGGTTTCCTTGGGTCTATACCTTAGTCTCCAAACATTATTTCTTTCAAACTAATTTAATTCTTCATACAAATACATCATCCAAAATACATCACTATTTCCTCGTTAATGTTCTTAAGTTCAAGTTGTGACATGAAAGCTTTATGTTCAACCTTATTTATTAGATATTCTCATGTATGAGTTACTTTATATAATCCTCAAACTATTTCATCTAAATGATGGTTCATAAGGGTACTAACTGATCTAGAAAAAGAAGGGAGAGTGATTTCAGATTCTCCAAATAGGATCAGGTTCATTAAGATTAGAATCTAAAGAATTTATAGAACTAGAAGATTTAAAAGGTTTCATTATAGGAAGGTCAAAAGATTTTCACTTTATGTCCATATTTGAGACATCATCCTCATGGTTTTATAGGGATTTCTTAGGTATATGTGGATCTATTTCATCAATTTTGTCTTGTACAGATTCTTCCAGACCCATAGTTCTTTTATTAAAGACTCTATAGGCTTTACTTGAGATTGAGTAATCTTGATAGATTAATTCAACAATTTTGGATGAAATTTTTTCAAAATATCCCTTAGTATTGATAATATAAGCTTTGTAACCAAAATATTTAGTGTAATTAACTTTCGGTTTTCTATTGTTCCCCAACTCATAGGGAGTCTTCTTGAGAATTGGTTTGATTAAGACTCTATTAATAATATTTCAAGCTGTATTGGAATCTTAAAACCGAAATTATATAGGTAGGTAATATTCATTGAGCATTGTTCTAGCTATTTCTTGTAAGTATCTATACATTATTTCTACAAAACCATTTTGCTGAGGTGTCAAAGGGGCATGAAAGTTATGACTATAGCCATTTTGTGAGAAAAAAAAATTCAAACTCTTAGTTTTAAAACTCACGTCCATGGTCACTTCTTAGAGGTTTAATTTTAAGACAACTTATGTTCTCTACTTTTCTAGCATACTTGATGAAATGAGAACAAGCTTCACTTTTGTGAGCTAAGATAAAGGTCCAAGTATATTTAGAATAGTAATCTACAAGAACACAGACACAGTGATTCCCATTAAGAATTTAAAATCGATATGGTCCAAACAAGTCCATGTGAACTAACTCAAGAGGACGTGAAGTTGAAACTTCTTTCATTGGTTTGAAATAGATTTTGTGTTTTTACCCGTTTGATTAGGATTATATACTTTGTCATATGAAATCTTATGTTTAGGTAGATCCTTGACTATGACTATTGTAGTAAGATTTCTAAGGGATTGTATTTTATAATATCCTAGTATTCTATTCCAAATCCAATACTCTTTGGAAAGGATACTCAAGAATGAAAATTTTTGAAATACTAAGGAAGCTATGTTAATAGTGTAAAAATTTTCATTTCTAAAATCAGTAAATACTAACTCATTTTTAGAATTAAAAACATTTCAAGAAAAATTTTCAAATTTAACATTTAAACCATCATCAAAAAATTGTGAAATACAAAGTAGAATATATTTTAATCCCTCATAATAATTCATTTAGAAATTCAAACTGTGTTAAAGATACCAATCTGGGAAATGCCAATTATGTTTCCTTTAGCATTGTGACCAAAAATAATATGTACACCATAAATATTTATTAGACTCTTGAAGCATGAGTAATATACTGTCATGTATCTTGATCATCCACTATCCAAGTACCATAAAATTCTATAGGATCACTTCAAATAGATTTCCTATAAAATAATTAAGCAAGAGACGATTTTGGTACCCAGATTTTTTTGGGTCCAGTAACATTATTAATAAGAGCTTTGGGAACCCATACATGCTTCATTGGATTCCTATACATGGTTTTTAAATCATTTAAATAGTGAAATTCTTTTGGTCTTAAAAATTTATAAGCAATGAATGACTTCTCAGAGCTAGGACAAGCAGAATTTTCAGATTTTGATATGAAAATAGATTTTCCTGATTTTTGTTATAAAATGTGTTTTACTTATGTTCCTCTATCCAGGTTGGTATCCTTTACTATTTGTGTACCTATGATCAACTATTTTACCGAGAATTGTTTTTAGAGTATTCTTGTAATTGGTAATTTTTTCTATTTCCTTTTTCAGTTGATCCCTAGATAATTAAGTTTATTTATCTATTTAAGTAATTCAGTATTCTTTTCCGTTTCTATAGTATGCTCAGATTTAATAGTAGGTGTAATAGCATAAAATTTCTTTAGAGCTTTAAATTTATCTTTTAATTCATTGCATATATCTTCATGATTTGGGCTGTATTCGTACATTTCCTCACTAGTCATATTTTCATAATCACTTTATTCTATAGAGTAATAGGAATTTTGTATAAGAGACTCAATAGTTACCTCAGATGTTTTTTCATGAAACACATATTGGATTTCTAAGCCTTTTCACCATGTTAAGATTATAAGAAACATTATCTACCCTCTAAAGCACTCCATGTTTCTTTAATCACCTTTTTATACTCTCTATATCTGTTTTCATACTTCTTTGAAATTTTATTTTGGGAGATTCAGCCTTTATATGCCCTTTTATTTTACATTAATAACATACTATTGCATTTTAGTTTTCATTCTTTATCCAGTCTTTCTTACAATTAACTTTATTTTCATATTTTATTTTGTAGATGGGCATCGTGATGAATTTCTTCCTTCTATAAAATTTATTATTAATATTTTCTAATTGAGTCATTTCCTCATCACTATCTGATATTGAATCACCATTACTTGTATTGTCGGAATGAGCTTATATCCTTTCCATTTCATTTTTTTGGATGTCGTTCATTTGAAATCCATTGACTTTCTCTTTGGTTCATCCTCTCCCTATTTGTTTACCTTTAACATTTCCTCACACATCATCAATTTTCCTATCATCTCATAGACAGGAAACTTACTGATATCATCAGATCCTCTAATTAATTTTGAGGTTCTTCTCCATCTTTCAGGTAGATATCTGAGTAGCTGCATGATTTTTTATTTTGAATTCATTGCCTTTCCAAGAAAGATCACTGTATTGAATATTTCATTTAACCTAAGATACATATAATATATATGATAATTTGGATTCATCATAAAGTTATCATACTTAATAGTATAGGTATTAAGTGTCATTACGTTATCATTAGTAATTCTATCATGTGAGGCAGATAAGGTCTCCCAAATATCATATGCAGATTTATAAGTAGATATTATATTAAATTCTTCTTACCCTAAATCAAAAAACAAGGCATTCCTATCATTACAATTATTATTTTCAGCATCTTTTTTATCTTCACCCCACAATGTTCTTGTAGTTTCTATTATTTCAAATTTATCTTATATTACAATCCAAATATCAAACAGCATACTTTCTAAGTGAATTTTCATTTTAATATTTCCATTGATCATAATTTTTTCCCTTAAAGTATGGAGTTCTTTTGGTAGCAACACCTTCTTATCTAAAATCTATTACAAATATTAAAGGCTATATTTTAAAGAGCTATAAATTTAGAACTAACAGAAATTTAGATACCTTTAAAACTCAACTAAATCATAGTTGATTTTTTTTAAAGAACTAAAACCTCTAAAAATAGATGTTTTTAAACAAGACACTGATTCCAAATGTTGTCCGATGTAGGACACTCAATAGGGGTGAATTGAGTTTCTATAATAAAATAGTTAAAAAATTTATTTGAAGATACCCAAATTAAAAAAAATATGCCAGTTAATCAAAGTATTAAATTTATAATAGTCTGTATATAAAATTAATTTCTAAAAAGATTGATTATTTCCCAATCATAACAATATGAGATATTGATATAACTTCTAAGGCTATTTTGATAAATCTAATTAGTTATATAAACTATCCAAGAAAAACTTTCAAAGTGAAATATAGCTTTCTAAAATACAAATTAAAATAGAGAAAAACTAAATTTGAAAACACAGTGGATAAAACATGTGGTTCAGTATCAAGGTAAGACCTCATCCAATCCACTTGGTGGTCGCCTAATGATAATAAAAATATATATAAATTGTTGATCTGTACCCTGGATCATGGATTACAACTTCATATAAATTTTTCTAGGTCATTTTACCTCTACCAGAGTTCTACATGGGAAATATAACAACAAGGTCACACAGAACCTGTTCTATAGTTATACGTGGGTGAAAAAATGTGTAAAAAGATATTTTTGTGAGGATAGATTGTATCATCTACTTTAGTGAAAGTGATAGTGTGTGTTAAATAAATAGATGCACACACTACTCTAATGATTTATAAAATAGTACACAACAAAGCATAATATAATAAGAAGGGATTTGAAATGCTCTGAATGTTGTTTACGTAGCTCTATACTTCTAGGATGTATAATATTTGATGATGGGGTCCTCTTTTGAATGAGGACTCAGAAATAGAGTATCGGGAGCTCTATGTTCTGGTTTTTAGTGAGTTTTTGTGCAGCTCTCTGTTGTACTTCTTCTTTTTTGAGTTGGTGTTGCCAGGATGTTCGTTGTTTTGATCCATAAAAATATTGAAATTAGAAAATGAGAGTAATTTGTGTGTTCTTATATGTGTTCATGAATTAATGTATTCTCACTCTAACATATATTTTATTCTCTACTTCACACACTCCTGCTCATGTGCACCCATGTATTTAATCTTCAGGTGTTTGTGCATTTCTGAAAAAAGTGTGATCCCTTCACCTCATACCACGTACTATTAGGTGTAATGTCTATAAAAGATCAATAATAATTTAAATGTCATTAAATGGCTAAAATAGGAGCATTAAAATCAATATTTAAATTTAACTGAAAAAGATAGACAGATTTTTGTTAAGGAATTGTGTCACAGTTGTGGTGAGTCAAGAATGGTACCACAGTTGCGGTGAGTCGGGAATGGTGCCACAGTCACAGTGAGTCTAAAAAAATGACTTGGGATTGTGTCTTGTTATGGTGTATTTTTACTATGTCATGGATGCGGTGTCTAGTCCTTTTCAAATTATAGAACTCCTAGCACATTTATAGTGTAAGATCAATTGAAATTTCTAGAACAAGTAAAACAGTTTTGGTGTCATATCTTATGAAATTTTTAGGAACTAGTATCATGGTTACGATATTAGATCCTTTGAAATATATGGAATCTATAGAATAGTTACGGTGTTTGGGAAATGGTGTCACAGACTTTTCCGATTTCCAATCTAAATGGTTAGAGCGTTTGGGAAGAGAAATGGTGTCTCATACTTAGTCAAATATCTACCATATATCTTAATAATTAATACTCATAGAATAGATTAAGGTAAATTAAAAATATAAAAAACAATAGTAGAATAAGAGTATTCAAAATTTATAATATTTAAATATGATTTACATAATTTATATAAATTACATGATTTGTGAGCATTAAAACAATAGGAGTCCAATATTTAGAAATGTTTTTGAATGTATTTAATAATTATTATTTGTGTAATTTTATAAACCAATGTCTAAAATATCTATAAAATAGTTATTTTTCTGGTATTTATGTTATAAATTTCATTTGATTTAAATTCTGTATTGGGACTTGTTTTTTATGATATCTAGTGTGCGTTTGGTGCTATAGTGTGTTGTTACATCACACTATAGTGGTTCTATAGTGTGATCTAATAGCATACTAAAGTATAGCCCTTTATCAGCACTTCTAAAAGCACTAGTAAATAATATCTTTATTAGTGCTTCTAAAAGTGCTGATAAAGGACACGTTTTTATGTGTTTCTAAAAACACTGATAAATGGACTTTATCAATGCTTTTTTAAGCAATGATAAAGGATTCCATTAGTGGAAATACATAAAATCAGTGATTAATGGGTCCATTATCAGTGCTTTTTAACGTGCTTATAATGTTTATATTTATCAGTTCTTTTTAGCACTGATAAATGACCGCTTTATCACTAATTTTTCTACACTGATAAATTTCATGGCCTTTTAACGTCATTCACGCTTTAAGTACTTTTCAAGTGCCATTAAAACTCATGTTTAGTATTAGTGAAAGGGGTAACCTTCCATTTTATTTTTTCTCATTTTCATCCTTCAATGGCAATTCATTATCTAATTCATTAGAGAGCTATATTGGGATCACCTGTCATCATATATAATTATAATTTATTGTATCGTTAACAAAAAATTGGTAGACATTCACATTTTCATCATAATACCCTTGAAAAATCATTTGAAACCATAAGAAAAACACTTTCCATTTTAACATAAAAATAGAGATGAATACCCCCATTCTATTGAAATCTATTTAAGAGAAATAATCCAATGAAACAAAAATATGATCATATTTGAAAAAAGATGAAAAAATATAAAGTAATTTTGAAATAAAGTAATGGATATAATTATGAGAAAATGATTCAATGTTTTATAAGATAAAAAAAATTATTTCTTACTTTGGTAAAAATTTCAAAATGGCCCATAAAGATAATGAAAAAAATATTCTTTGTAAAACATTTTATAAAAAATTAAAATTTATTTGAAAATGTCCTTCAGAAATATATTATGTATATATAAGAACATCATTGGGACATTTTAATTAATTTTTATATTAAGTAAAATATTAGAAAGGGATACATTAAAAGAAGGTTTTAAATAAAAATATATTACCTTAAGTCTCATCTAGTTTCATACAATCACTAAATTCTAAGTAAAAATAATAATATTAGTTTTATAATTTCATAATAAATATTTTCAATTTCATTTTGTTATCATTATTCCATTTATTTCATTTATAACCAAACATATTTAAATACTAAAATATTTATGTTGACATTGGTTGTTTAGTGGTCATTCAGTTTATAACCTCAAAATTAAATTGGTACATTGACCATGGTGTAACAACACTATTTTTTCATCATAAACATTAAAATATTTTAAGGAATACATTTAAATCTAAGAGTTGAGTTAGTGTGAGATTCTAAGGCCCAAAGAGGAACAATATTGATATAAAAAAAATATTAAATATATTATATCACATGTGTGAATTTTCTCCTAATTTAATGAAATAAATATGAAATGGATTCATGGATCATAAATATAAGACTTTTATTAAATATAAAATTTGGGTTTTACCCTAGGTGTCACATAACCTTTCTGAAAATTGGGTGATTGGAGTGAGAGTAGACATGGGT
This sequence comes from Viscum album, assembly GCA_963277665.1. Lineage (NCBI taxonomy): Eukaryota > Viridiplantae > Streptophyta > Magnoliopsida > Santalales > Viscaceae > Viscum > Viscum album. The sequence goes on along the minus strand of OY728120.1, from coordinate 427,333,491 downwards.
GGGATTTAAAATTATAAATTTATTTATTTATTATTTATTCATTTATTATCCATTCCCTAGAACCATTTATATAATATCAGAAATATCCAAATCGTACAGTTAGATGCATAACCCTGGGGATTTGAGGAGAGATTGTGGAGAAGCATTGGAAGACATTGGGTTCTTGGATCAATGATTGGAGTGCCGTAAGGATCACAAATGATAGAGGAGTTTCTTGACCATACCAATAATAGATATGTAGAACCTTTATTCATTATTGATCAATCCAAACTTGCGGTAGGATGTTGTTTTGAGATATTTATATAATTTTTATTATCCTGATTCAAAGATGATAAAATTCATCAAACGGTTTTATTTGTTGGTCGATGGGTGAATTATGGTAGATTTTGTAATCTTCATAAATGTTTAGAATTGATATTTATTTGATTTTTATTATTATTTCACCTTTCCAATGAAAATGAATCGATTCTAACTGAAAAAATGGTTGAGGATCATTCTAAATATTTTTGTTTGTGTTTTTCTTCACCAATTCTACACATGATCATCGTTGGTATTTCCTTTGACAGACGTTTAAAAAAACCAAGAAAGCAATTTTTTTAGATTCAATATTTGTTATAATGGATCATTTCGATGAGTTTATATTATTTGATCAATGGTGTGATTGAGTTGTGTGATGAAAATAGAGGATTGATCGGGTTCAAATTTGGAGATTCCCAGTTGCAGATGATGGTGGTTCAATGATAAGGAGTGATGGTAGATGATTCATGAGGGGTTTGACTGCCAAAATATGTTTACTAGAGATTCCCAAACATGGAAGATCCAATTTTTTTTGTTATCGGTGGATCTAGAAATGCAATTGATAGGTGTATTAGTGTAGAAAGGATGCATTGAATATTCTATATTTTTAGAGAAGATCATGACTACATTGTCTATACTTTGAAATAAAAATAACTATTTATCCCCCCCATCAATGTTTCTAGGGTTTACACATAGTGGAAAATATAACACATCATGTAACATGTGTCACATGCTATGTGACACATGTAGGAATCTCAAAATGTACCCTAGGGTTACATGGGTATGGATATGGCCAGACACACAGGCATGGACAACGTAAATAGACATGGCCTAACGTTCATGGGCACTATATAGAGTACACTTACTCTTGATGTTGGTACACATTGAGTGATATGGTGAGACACGATAAGACCCAAGGAATAAAAGACATATCGTGAACTTTTTCAGGGGATGTTTTAGCCCCTCCTTCACATTAGTCAAGACTAGTATCAGTTGGGTGTGTTCCTTTGGACTATCCCCATGAGGTTTTAGTGTGGCATTACATCTGGTGTATAGGATTATGATCCACTATATGAACATTTTCTGGAATAGAGTTTTAGGAATCCCTCTATGTGTTTTGGGGTGGGATCTTTTATCATGTATTCCTCCCTGGGAGGGTTTTGAGTAATTTTCTTGACCAACATATATTTTTATATGGTCACCTACTTATCAAGTTATTCTAGGTAGGGTATTGTATACCCCATAGGCCTAGGGAGAGATCCCCCATCTTTGTATCATTATATTTGGAGTTATTCTAAGTACTTATTTGGGTAGGCTAATTGAGAATTACCACTCATATGCGAGCTATCATTGATAACATGGGTCAAGAAGTGAGTTCTCCTAGATGAGTGTTACCTTAAATCCTCAAGATGAATCATGTGGTTAGCAGTATGGTTCATTCCTCTTTGAGACTTAGAGTCTATTTTGAGTATATCTATGTTTTTTTCTTCATTTAAATCTCATATCACGGTTAACATTCATTTGTTATGATAATGTACCTCGACGCTTTTTGTTTGAAGATTTTAGGGTGTCCTTCTTTGTATTGTTATACTCAACCCAAAATTTTCTATGCCCTTACAAGTCTTGTCTTATACAGATGAAAAGACACTTAACAGTGTCCCATGACGACTAGGAGTAGGTAGAGTATAGTGATCATGAAATATTTTGGTTCATACCATGTTTTCTTTTGATAGGAGTCCACTCCTTATTAGGTTTCACTATTTTTCTATTTAGTGGGATTATAATTGGGAATTTATGTTTTCTGTTCCATCCCCCTCCCATTTAGTAGAAGGATTCACCAGATGTACTGGCTGAGGTTTTGTGTAGTATGAGAATACTCCATGATTTTTAGAGGTAGAGACCTCATAGGATCTGGGAAAAGCCAAACCCCCACAAAACTAATGAATGGATTAAGGTAGTTACCCATGTTTTCCACCTTTGGAGGAAACATCCATACCATATAGTGTTCGTAGCAGTGAGACACATTCAAGGATCCATAGGGAGATGGTAAATTATAGCAACTCAAACACATTGTAAAAGGAATCTCTCTTGGACATAGTTTTAGTCTCTCTTCAGGGAGGAGTTATACCAATCCTTGATGTGTGTGGTGTATATTTTGGATAACCTATAGGTTCTTTACAGATGAATAAACTTGGTAGATTATCTATCGAGGTTTTCTAGTCTCTCACGATACTCTATAGATATTATTTGACATACATTTTTAAGAGAAAGAAACATTAAGTGTGGACTATGCCAATATTTGATGGTTAGAGAAATATCTCATTTCATACACAAATTTATTGAAGTGATTAAGAAGTCTTTAGGAGTAGATAACTATCAATTGAAGAATACACTAAAAGTTTTCACCGGTAGTGCTCACACAGGATCTGGGACTTTCGCAGTGGGCATTTGACAATAGAAACAAGGTTCTCGGTGTGATAGACATTTTATAGGATAATATCAGGACATAGTTTTTGATGTTAAGGGCTCTCAAGATATTTCTATCCATCTTAGAGATAGGTGGTGTTTCTCCTATGATCGTTGGGGATATCTTGTGTGAGATTGTCTAGTCGTTCATGTAGTTAATAGAAAGGCAATTGATTTATCAACAAAAAAGAGAAATTAGTAAGAGAAGGTAGATTTGTAGGGTAAAGAACATGGAAGAGGAATAGAAAGAGTATTTCGAGGTGGTAGATGGTTTGAACGATTTCCACCACCACCCCTAGTGGTCCACGCCTGGCTCAAGGGGCTAGTGGTCTATAATGAGGAAAACTACATGCATTGGATTCCTTCGACCCAGAGGATCCCGATATGACTAGAGGTGTGATTGGTTCCTTTACTAATTTAGTTACAATGCTAATAGACGTAGGTCTAGGCCACAAGTTTCTTGTTATTTATCTTTCTTGAGACATTGATATTTTAGTTAATTCATTATCTTGAACATTGTACTTAGAGACTCCATCCTGAGAGGATTTCATGATCACACACATCTTCCAAAAGATAGATCTGGATCACTGTGAATATAGCTTCAAATGATATTGAGTTGTAGTATCAATGATGCCTTATAATGTTACCCTAGGTATGGACTAGTTATCCACATTTCATTCCTAGATTGACTATTTGAGGTATAGGATGTGGTCTGTTCACAGTGATGGGATGAGGTTTTACTTTATGGGTGAGAAGAAAACCTAAACATAGTAGGATGGTCCGATTCATAGGATCCTATAAATTATTACTCATCTGTTGGATTGTATTACCATTTGAGTAGTTTATCCTATAATATTTTATCTTCCTATAGTGGTGGTGGAGTATGTGGACTTCCTTCATGAATAATTTTTGGGATTACCTCCCCAACAAGTGATATAATTATACATAAAATTACACCCAGGGACTGCCTAGTTTTTTGATCTAAAATATCCAATGGATCCTATGGATATTCATGAGTTGAATGTGTGGTTGGATGACTTACAAAGGAAGGTATTTCTCTGAATTAGTGTTTCCCCTAGGCAACAAAACTTTTTTTCACTGTGACGGTGGATGGGAGCTTGAGGTTGTGTCTATATTACAGTCACCTTTACTAGGTGACCATGCAGAATAATTATCAAAAATTAGGGATCGATGAACTCTTTGACCAGTTTTGTGGGGTGATATGCTTCTATAATATTGACTGCATATTGGGTTTTCCCCTTCTCCAAGTATGATACATAGATATACCAAATAAGGAATTTAGATGTTTCTATAGTTGATATGAGTAATTGGTGATGCCTTTTCTCTTGATAAACTCCCCAACAGTGTTTATAGGAATCATGAACTAGATGCTTCATCCTTTATTAGATAGGTTTTAGTGGAATTTATTGATGAAATTCTAGAGTACTCTATATTTTTGGAGGATCACATGAGGCACATGAGGATGGTCTTGGGCATACACCAAGATAACCAGCTTTATGGGGTTCTCTCAAAGTGTCAGTTCTGACATTTAGATGTCCAATTTCAAGGATGTTTCATCACAGTAGAGGGTGTAGTAGTGGACGCATTGAAGGTTGAGGCATTGTTATCCAGGGAGACACTTAAGAGAATAACAGAGGTGCATTGTTTCCTTAGGTTTGCAGAATACTACAGGACTTTTGTTTTATATTTCTCTTGGATATAGACACCCTTGACTACGTTGAGTTAGAAAGGGAATACATTCATGAGGATAGAGAGATTCCAATAGGATTTTTAAGAGTTGTAGGAGTGGTTGATGATAACCCACTTAATAAGACTGCCAAAGGAGGTTGATGGGTATGTATTGTTATGTGATTACTTTGGGAATTGTCTTAGATGTTCCTTAATATAGAGGCAGTAAATGATAGTCATTTACTACAAAAATTGGAGACCTTATGAGTATCATTATGAAAACCATGATCAGGATCTGTATGTGGTAGTCTTCACCCCGAAGATGTCTAGACAATACCTTATGGGTGAGCAATATATTATATATTTATACCCTAAGAGTATCTTGTATATCTTATTCTATAAGGATCCAAAATTGATAGAGGTTTTATGTTTAGAGTTCAAATAGGATTATGAAATATAGTAAATACTCGGAGGAATGAGACTATGGTGGAAGATGCTCTCAATAGGAGTTCTAGTTCATTATTACTAAGAAAGGCATCAGACAAGTTAGCCTCACTATAGTTTTAACTTATTTATGAGGATGGTGAAGGATACCACTAGTCAATATATATTACCCCACTCATCCATCATCATGTTACATAGGCTCATTTGAAGATACTGACTTTGAGACCTTGTGTATTAAGATATCCACTTGGAATTCCCTTAAAGGATTCACTGTATGTGGGGAGAGTGTAATCATTTTCATAAGATGAATTATGGTACTAGTGATGTTGAATGAGGAGGTTCCAAGGGAATTTCATTCATCCCACTTGGAAGTAAATCCATGTGTGGAGAAGATGTACTAGGACCTTTAACATCATTTCTATTGGCTAGGTATGAAGAAGTGTGTAGCTGAGTTTGTTACTCGATACCTCACTTTTCAGAAGCTAAAGGCTGAGTACTAGGTTCCAAAATGTTTAGCTCAACCCCTAGATGTTACATAGTGTAATTGGGATGGAATATCTATGTAAATTATTATAAAACAATGACAAAAATATATGGTAAATTATTCCATAAGAGTTATTGTAGAATAAATTACTATATCGGCCCACCTCCTAGCTATATAAGAGGGACGTTTTTTAGATATTGAGATGCCTTTACATGAAGGAGATAGTTTGAAGTCATAGAGTTCCCTTGATGACCATTTTAGAATTCTATGTTAGCTTCATGAAATTATTATGGAGAGGATTAAGGGAAGAATTTGAGATTCAATTGTGTTTGAGCATGGCGTTTCACCCACCAAAATGATGTCCCGACATAAAGGACCATTCATTTTCTAGAGGATATGTTTTGGGCTTTGATATTGGACTTTGGATGTTTTTGGGAGAATCACCAACCCTTCGTAGAGTTTGAATACAAAAAAGATACCATTCCACCATTGGTATGCCACCATTCAAAGACTTGTATGAGAGACCATGTGGGTCACCACTATGTGTCATTGTTCCAGGAGATTTAGAAATCATGGGCTCAGAGTTAGTTTGGGAATCAACAGAAAAGGTTAAGATCATCCATGATTAGATGAGGACTAACTAAATCTATTAGAAGACGCATGTGAACTGAAGATGGAGGACTTTTTATCTCGAGGGGGAAGATAATGTTTTCCTGAAGTAATCGACATGAAAAGGATTATATATATTTTGATGCAATGAAAAATTATTTCAATGATTAATTGTCCCTATTTGGATACTTTATAGGTTCAAATATGTGGAATACCACTTAGTGCTACCACTTTTCTTATAATATGTACATGATGCCTTCAATATGTCAAAGATGAAAAGCTAAGTTCCTATCCCATCACATGTTATCGGTTGGGCCTGGACATCGAGGATGGAGCTACCTTTATAGAGTACCTAATAATGATTGAGGTTCAGTATGCGAGGATCCATTGTAGGAATGAGATTCCCTTAGAGCATGTCTGGTGGAATTTTGGGAATCTATAGGAGAGTACCTTAGAATGAATGACCATGTTGTAGGTCTAGATCCATCATATTTTTTATTATCCTTTTTACTTTTCAGGAAAAACATCCTAGTGGTGTGGAAAATGTAAAAATCCTTTTTTCCCTTATAAGGGTTTAACATATTTTAAGGAATATTTTTGGATATTGGATCTAATCCAACATGAGATTCCAAGGCTGGGAGAGGCTTAGTGTTGATATAATAAAAATATTAAATATATTATACGAAGTTCATTATTTTTTTCTAAAAAAATGAAATAACTATTGAATATATTCTCAGATCGAAAATATGAGACCGTCATCAAATCTGAAATGCAGTTTTCCCCTAGGCATGATATAATATTCATGTGCTTCTAGTTTATTCTTTGAGAATGGTTGTTGGTGGATTATTAAATTATAAATAAATAAATTCTTTATTTATTTATTTATTAGTTATGACATAGCACACTCTATATATTTCTGTTCATATCCAAATCCCAAGGATAACCCCATAACCATATGAATTTGGGGGGATGTTCGGGGGAAGAGTTGGGGGACATTGGGTTTTTGGATCAATGATCGATGTACGACGAGGATCACTAATGATTTGTGGAGTTTGATGATCTCACCAAAAATAGTGATCCAAAACTATTATTCATTAACGACTAGTTCTAACTCAAGGTTTGGTTTTGTGTGGTTTGATTTATCCAGTTTTAATTTTATCTCACTTCAAATGTGACTCAATTCTTCTAAAACATTGATTCACAGGTCCAATAATGATTTATGGCGGATTTTTTTATATTCCTAAGTGATTGGAATTGATATTTCATTGATTATTCCATTTGAGTATTTTTCATATAAAAAATTGTGAAGGACATGATAAATAATTTATGAGTTTCATTTCTCAAATTTCTTATGTGGATTTATTCCACCATTCTATACATAATAATCCTCAGTATTTACTTTGAATTATGATTCAAAAAATACCAATAAAATGATTGTCTCACATTCAATATGTTGTGAAACATATCATTTTATGGGTTTGGATTTATTATTGATGGTGATATCAGGTTCAGGATGAAAATAGTGGATCAAATATTTTTGGATTTAGAGATTTGTAGTGGTGGGTGTTGGTAGTTTGATGATGAGGTGCAATGGAGGATGATTCATAGGAGTTTAGACAGGTAGAATCTATCATTGGGGATGGATAGTAATAGATGATCCAAGATCAATATTTGTTGATAGATATAGTGGTGTAATCAACATCATCGGCTGAACATGTGAGAAAAAAACAAAATGATTGTACACTTGTCAAAATTCTAACTACCTAACATGTACTATTTAATAACACATGTCGTGTATCCACCCATCTATGACATTACATTTTATACATAGAAAAAAAATCACACACCATGTGACATATTTCACACACTATGTAACCCGTGGATGGATTCTCCCGATGTACCCTAGGGGTAAACAGTTATGGAATTGGCAAAGAACATGGACATGGATAGAGTACATGGGCTTGGATCAATACTCATACATGGATAGGTACATAGGAATAACCCAAGTACATGACCATTTCCTAAAGTACACAGTCTTGGGCTAGAGTACACAGAATCTAGAAGGCGAGACACAAGAATGTGGTGGTAACCCCCAACCATGTTTCCTAAATGGACACACTGTGTATATGGTGAAATACATTCTATGTGAGGCAGAGAGACACAATGAGATATGGTGTAGGAAATTCTTGTTGTGTACACTAAGAACACATCATTTTCCTTTTCCAGGGTAGGTTGAGGAATTCCATATCATTATTTGATACTTGTTTTAGGGGTATGTGTTACCCTAGTCCATACCCATAAGGGTATACTGTGGAATTACATCCTGAGCATAGGGTGTTTATCCCTTATATTGGATTTATGTTGGATAGAGTTTTTTGAATCCCTATGTGTGGTCTAGGGTGGGATCCTCTATGATTTATTCTTCCCAATGTGGGGTTTGAGGTATCATCAACACCAACTTACCAGATTGTATGATCCCCGACATAATGGGTTATTCTGTGTAGGGTTTGGTATACCATAGAGGTCCAGGGTGAGATCCTCTATATACATATCGAGATATTCAAGGTTCAATTGAGTAATTCTTTATATTGGCCCAATGAGCATGACATCTCGATTGATCACCATCATTGATAACATGGATCATAGAGTGGGTTATCTCAGATAAGTGTACCTTGAATCCAAAAGCATAATCATGTTGTTTTTCGTACGGTTGAGACATTTTATTACATGGAATATTTTATGAGTATAAATGATTTATTTATATTATTATGTCTTATATCATGATTGAAAGTATTTTTTTATGGTGAGATGAATACTCTTTGGTGCTTTATGATTGTTGATTTTGGGGCTCCCTACTGGTTGTTGTTATACTCACCTCTTAATTGGATCCTCATTCAGAAGTTATGTATTTATTTGATGAAATTCAATTCAATAGTGTCCTAGGATGACCTGATATGGGTAGATCATAGTTAGATAGATAGACTACTATTCATGACAAGTTTTTCTTTTGTCAAGTGTCACCTCATTCTTTGTAGGTTGGCTCCTTTTTAGTTTTTTGGGCATGTATTTTCCCCTTCATTGTATTCAGTACTTTTTTTCATACTCTGACTTGGGATATATTTTATTCACACATTATGGTATCATATGTGTTTTACCTTTCATAATTTTTTAGGTATATAGAGACATATTCATGTGTATTGGTACTTAGGCTAAGGCCTCCCATGTGTGATATATATCTACTAGATACTTTTTTCAAGACCCTAACATATTTGAGATGGGATTGGGGTGTCATGCTCAAATTACTTATATCTTGGTGATCCTTCGTCGGATGGTTTGTGATAGAGTGGTATCAGAGCAATGTTCATCTTAGGACCATATTTTGGAGATTTTATAACTAAAAGGATTGGTTTGGGATCTAGGGAAGTCATGTTAAATTGTTTCATAATTAGGTATCATACCAAGGAATCTATTGTTGGTGTGGTGTCCAATATATCCGTCAATTGAGACTCTGAAAGTCTACTTTTTGATGTTGTATAAATAGACATGGGATGGAGGAATAACATTGTACCATACTGTATAAAATATTGGGTTGTAGATTCCATTTCCTTCCTATGTCATCTCCCCATATATACTCTTTGATAGTGGTACATATTGATATTATTTCATGACGCCTCTATGATTATAGCTTACTAGGATTCCACAGTAGAATCATGAGGATGTTCCACTTAGTGATGAGGCTTTGGTATGTGGTCATGTATAATATTTGGTACCTTTGGGTGGTTTTTTAGTCGTTCCACTAACTGTTGAGCAACAATTTGCACCAAAGTTACTGGGTGAGTATTTTTGAAGGATGAAAACACTTGATGAGTTTGATAGGAAAATACCTCCTAGGTTCCATGTTTAAACATACCCCTATACATCTTAGGAATAGCTAGATTTATTTTTCAATTTTTTCCACCTTGTGAGGAAATCACCAGACTATATGGTGGTCCTACCTATGAGTCTTAATCAAGGCTTCATAGGGTAATGGTGGAGTCTGGTTACTAAGTAACATGATGAGAAGACTCTCTCATGGTATGAGTTTGAAAATCATTTTAGGGTGGAGTTAAAATCTATCCATATTATGATCAGCATGCATTCAAGAGATCATACAGCTTTAGTAGGGAAACATGATCATGGATGATTATTCATCATGGTTCACCAACCTCTCCTTATTCACTTTGGATATGGTTTCAGATCCATTTTATTGAGAACAGACCTATTAATTGGACCTTTTCCAATATATCATATCTTTATTAATGTGTTTTTTCAATCCAACCTATTTTATAATGATTTGGTGGGGGTTTGTAGTAGATATATTTCTAGGAGAGCACACACTTATAGTTGGTGTCGGTAGTGGGAATATAGGATCTATGAAAAAGGTAGTGGGAAGATAATGGTATACATGGTGACCTACTTTTACAAGAAATTTCAAGATAAGCCTCAGGATATAGGTTCCCCAATTCTAGGTTCTCAAGACTATTCTATACATCCAAGAGAGATGTTGTATTTCTTTTGTGAACATTGGGGACATCACATGAGGGATTTTTTGAACGGTTGTGCAGCTTATAAAGAGACATTTGATGGAACACCCAGATTGAAATAGTGGCTATAGTATGGAGTTTTTCAGGGTAGTATATGTAGAATAGTAAAAAAGGAGGGAAAAAATAGGTGATATATAGTTTGACTTATGTCCACCACCACCACTAGGTGGCTCAAAGTAGGCATAGGGAGATAGTGGTCTCAGATGAGGACACCTTCAGTTAATAGAGGCCTTCGACCCAGAGGATCCTAGGATGATTAGAGGTATGATATGTATCTTCTATACATTACCAGCAATACTAATAAACATGTATGTGAAACACTATTTTCATAACACTTCTCTTGATTTAGACATAGTCATTCCAGCAGATAACATAGCTTGAAGCTTGAACTTATAGAATCTAACTGGAGGGGATTCAGAGATTACACACTTCTTAGGAAAATGTGATCTAGTTCTTATAGGAGGGGGATTCATATTTGATTTATTTATAGCATTGATGGGTCATTATTATGGAATCCTTGTTATGGGCAGACTATCTACAATCCATACCCAAATTGATTATTTCAAGAAGATGAAGTGGTGTATCCATGGTGGTAGAATGAGTTTTTCCTTCATGGATGAGAAGGAAACCTAGGTATAGTAGTATAGGATCATTGAAATGAGAATAAAACAAATTACTCTTCATTTTTTAGTATTATCCTCACAGAAGTGGATTCTATGTGATTTCAGCTTCCTGTAGTGGTGGCGGAGTATGAGGACGTATTTCCTGATGATTTGTTGGGGTTATCCCCAACCCACCCTATAGATAGATTTATATATAGAATTTAACACATAGACTACCCTAATATCTATGCCATCATATTATATTTTTCCAGTGGATCTTTGTGAGGTGATGGTACAATTGGAGGAATTATAGAAGAAGAATTTTTTAGACCATGTGATTCCCTTTGGGCAGCCCCAGTTTTGTTCATCAATTATGTGGATGGGACATTGAGGTTATTTTTATATTACATTCTCCTAAAATATGGGACCTTTTAAAATATATATCCACTACAAATAGTTCATAGTGTCATGATGGTTCTCAAATAATGAACTTGTATCGTGTTATCGTGATCTCCATGTACGAGACATGGATATTCCAAATATTGAATTTTGATGCTGTTATGGTCATTATGAGTACATGGGGATGAGTTTTCGCAAGATTAACACCCCATTCGTGTCCATTGGAATCACTGAATAGATCAGTTATACATTCTTATATATTTTTATGGTGTACTTCATCAATGACATTCTAATGTACTCATTCTCATAGGACGATCACATTAGAAAATTGAGGATTGTCCTAAGAATTCTCTAATAGAACCAACATTATTGGAATATTGTGATGTTTTAAATATGTATTAAATAGATATACTTTTTGGGACATGTCATCTATGTAGAGTGTGTCGCAATTGACCTAGTGAAGGTTGAGGAAGTGTTAGCTTTGGATCCATCCATGAATGTCACAGAGTTTCAAAGACTATTTGGGTTGGTAGGATAATATATAATAATTATTCCAAATCTATCTATGATATAATGACCCATGAATGCATCCCCTTAGAAGGTTAAACCTTTCATATAGACAGAGAGATACTATAAGGCGTTTCCGGAGTTCTGGTAGAGACTGACGAGTGTCCCCATCCTGAGACATCCAGAGGAGGTTTTGGAGTATATAGTGTTCTATCATGCCTATGCGATAGGGTTTTGTAGTTTCCTAATTAATATGTAGGAAGTGATAACTTATGGGTCCTAACAATTGATAAATCATGAGCATGATTACATGATGTGTGATCTAGAGCTAGAAGTGTAGTCATTTCAATAATGATCTCGTGACATTGCCTTATGGGTGAGTAGTTTATCATCTACCTTGACCATAATAGTCTCAAGTATATTCTCTTTCATAATGATCTTAGATTGAGAAATGGTCGATCACTATAGTATCTCTAGTATTATGACATCATGATTTTCTATAATTTTGGGAAGGGGAACGTGGTGGAAGAGGCTCGCAGTAGAAGATCTTGTTCATTGTTGTTTAGTGAGGCATCAATGTACTTGTCCTTAGTGCAGTTTTCCCTTATGTATGAAGATGGTGTGGAATACCTCCAGTCAATGTCTTTTACCAAACTCCTCCTACAAAATGTTAGGGATGATAAACTAGGAGATACTGATTATGAGACATATCATATACATACATCGATTGGGTGTTCTCCTGATGGATTCACAACAGGTGGGGAGCATGTCATTCTTTTCATAGGAAGGAAAATGGTACTAGTGATGTTGTGTGTGGAGGTTCAAAGTTTGTTTCGTACAACCCCCATAGTGGTACATCCGGGTGTGGAGAATATGTATGGGGAACATTAGAATCAGTTCTAGGTTCCAGGGATTAAGAAGTGTCTAGCAGAGTTTGCCTCTCAATGCCTCACTTATCAGTAAGTGAGGGATGGGTACTAGGTTCTAGTGGGTTTTTCTCAACCCATTACAGTTCCAGAGTGGAAGTGGGATGATATATATATGGGATCCATGATGGGACTCCAATGGATGTATAGAGGAAATGATGCAATCTAGGGTATTATGAAACAACTCACTAAATTGGACCACATCCTATATATCCAAGATAATATATTGGTATGGTTATTGAGACTCCTTTATGTGAAGGATATAGCTCGGGTTCGTAAATTTATATCGGTGGTTATTTCATACCCTGATTCCCACTTAACATCATGATTATAGAGAATATTTTATGATTATTAAGGGGCTTAGTTATTTTTAATAATTATGTTTCCTCACTAGATTGATGGCCAAACAAAGTGGGTCATTTAGGTCTTGGTGGAAATATTATGTTCTTGCATGTGGGACATTGGCCATATTTGGGAGGATCACCTACCCATGGTGGAGTTTTCATATAAAAATAGTAACCATTATACCATCAATATTAAACTATTAGAGGCCTAGTATGGGAAACCATATAGGTCACCACTACATTGGAATGATCCATGAGATTTGGGACTCATGGGCCTAGCGTTAGTTTGAGCAATGATATAGAAGGTGCATATTATCTCGGATTGAATGATGAATTCCAAGAGTTGTTAGAATTCTTTTTCAGACTGGTGATGATGGACTTTGGAGTTCAAGGAGGGATTCTATATATTCTTGAAGCAATCCACTCAATATGGATTGAAATGATTTGGATGGGGTTGAAAGTTTTCACTATGATTCAATAGACATTTTCAGATACTACGTAGGGTTGGTAAGGTGGCATACCACTATGCCGTACAACCATTGTTAGAACGGGTACCTGATGTCTTCCATGTGTCATAGATGAGGTGGTATTCTCACTAACCATCACATGTTTTCAACTTGGGAGATCTGTACACTGAGAAGGGAGTAACCTTTATAGAGTACCAGGTATAGATCGAGGATCGATAGAAGAACATCCTTCATGGGAGAGAAATTCTTGTGGTGTGTGTCTGGTGGTAACATGAGAATGTACAGGAGAGAACCTTGAGTGACAAACTTAGATGTAGGCCCAATATCCTAATTTTTTATTATAAATTTTTCATTTTAGGAATAATATACCTAAGGTGAGGAGAATTTAATGACTCTATTTTTCCTTATAAGACATTAAAATATTTTAAGAAGTATTTTTCACGTTATGAGAAGATTAAGCGCCAGATTCTGAGGCATAGATAGGCTCAGTATTGATATAAAAAAAATATTAAATATATTATATCATGCACACATAGTTTTTCCAAAATAATGAAATAACTCATGATTGGAGTCTTGGATCAAAATTTAAAGACCTCCAATATATTATGAATGTGGGGTTTACCCAAGTCTCAATATATCTTTTTTTTATTTGGGTGTTTATCAAGAGAGCGATCATCGTTAGAATGTCAAGAGATAAATTAATAAATTTATTTAATATTCTATTATCAGTCAAAGGCTAGATACCTTTATGTAAACCTGATTATATACAAATAAAATGGTTAATTTTATAACTATATGGATTTGAGGGGATAACATAGAGATGTGTTAGAGGATATTGGGTTCATGGATCAACGATTGGAGTGTTGAAAGGATAGCTAATGATAGTGGAGTTATTTGGGATCTCACAAATTGTACGAATTCAGAACCATTCTTCATCAAAAATAAATCCAAACTCAAGGTAGGATGTTGTACTATTCAATTTATCATAATTTTTTTATTCTAAATCAAATGTGAAATGGTTTATCTAAAAAAATTATTCTCGGGTCAATTGTTACGGTGGATTTTTTTATCTTCTTAAAATATTGGAATTAATATTAATTCAATTATTATTCATTGTTAATTATTCCTTTGAAAATGAATCAACACCAACCCAAACAATGTTCTTGGATATTTCTTTGTTTTTTTTTGTGTTTTTCCAACATTTTATGCACAATAGTATTCAGTATTTACTTGGAGCAGTGATTCAAAAATACCTAGAAATCAATTATTTTGTGTTCAATCATTGGAATAAAATATAATTTATATGGGTTTTGTATTGAGATCAATGTTGCGATTGAGGTTCATGATTAAAAAAGGAAATATTGGGTTTGGATTTGGATATTCTATTTTGAGGGTGTTAGAGTATTGGTGATGAGGAGTAATGGTGGAGGATTTGCTGAAATTTGATGGCTAGAATCCAATCATCGGTGATGTCAAAGAATAGATGATCCCAGATCCACACTTGTTAGTGGATATGGTGGTGGAATAAACTGTGTAATGGGTATGGTAGATACACATTGAAGAGTATATACTTTTTCTGAAAATACCAACCACACTACATGTACTCCAAAATAATACACATTGTGTAACCCCCTCCCCCCGCTTCAACGGTGCTAGGGTTTACACACAAAGAAAAATAAAACACATTTTGTGACACATGTCATACTTCTTATTACCCATGATGGGTGTGCTAACATGTAACCGAGTGTTATAAAGGTATGAACACCACTGGGAACACAGGAATGTCCAGATTACGAAGGCACAACACGGTAATCAGACATAGCTAGGTATTCGAGCACAACAATATTACAATAGATGTTCTGAAAGTTCACATGCATAGGCTAGAGTAAACAGACTCAGGAAGGTGGCACACACCAAGTATTAAACCACATAAAAACCATTTATCCTAAAAGGAAACATTACGTATGTGGATAAAGACATTTCATGTGAGACGTCGAGACACGGGTAGACCCGGTATAGACAATACATGACATATACACCTAGGACATGTCGTGTTCTTTTTTAGGGTTGGTTGAGTCCCTATGTCTCTATATTCTAGACACATATCAATAGGGTGTTCTCCCATGGTTCATCCTCATGCGGGTGCATTGTGGCATTATATCCTCCATGTGTTTTGAGGTGGGATCCTCTATCATTTCTTCATCCCTATGTGAGGTTTCAAGAATCTTCATGGACAACATACACGTGTGTATAATCCTTATCTTATAGGGTTATTCGATGTAGGGTTTTGTATTTTTCCAGAGGCCTTGGATGAGATCGCTTATCTAGGTATCAATATATTTGGAGTCCTAGTGAGTACTTCTTTGGGGAGGCCCGATGAGAATGACTTCTAGTATGAGGTCCATCAATGATAGAATTTCCCTTGTAATGGGTTCTATCTTAGGAGCATTTACTTGATTTCTTGAGAAGGATCATATGGTTGGAATTATTTTTGACAAATATTTGGTACTTTGAATTATTTATGAGTATATAAAGTTTTTTTTCTTTTTTATGTCTCAACTACTGATTGACATGACTTTGTAATAATGATATGACACCTCTCTTGGTGATTTATATTTTGTGATTCTGATGTGTCCTATTGGGTATTGTTATACTCACCAACTCATGGGCTCTACCCACACATGTCATTTCTTATGCAGATGAAATTCAATTTTATATAGTTCTAGTAGGACCAAGAATAGATGGAGCATAGGTAGTTATATTATATGTGTTTCATAATAGGTTTTACTGTGATCATTACCCACATCTTTATCAGGTTGGAATATTTTTTAGTTTGGTGTGATTTTATTTTACTCTATTCTTTCCACTAATTTTTTCATATTTTGATGTGGGGTTGATGTTATGAATGCATTATGGTATTAGATGTGTTTAACTATTTATAATTTTATTGGTATGCATAGACATTTGTATGAGTGTAGGTACTTAGGATAAGGCCTCCCATGAGTAATATATTCCTACTTGACACATTTTACATGCCCATTGCCGGTTGGAGGTGGGAATGGGGTGTCACATTTGGATTACTACAAGCAAGGTGGCCTCCGTGGGGGCAGTTTGGGGCACGTCGTCAAAGGGTTTACTATTAATTCATATCAAAAATCATAAAATTTTTATAAATATAATTTTATTATATCAAATATAATTTTAAAATCATCCATGTATGTTTTTCATCAAAAAATAAGAACATCGTTTCATGAAGCCTATAGTTTGTACGTATGCATGAACGTCATTTTCATTATTCTAGTATGTAAAATAGAAATAAAATATATAATATTTTACTTTTGAATAATCTGATAATGTAATAAAAGTCGTATTTCTTCATTATTTACATCTTTATGACCATCCACATGAGGCGATATTGAAAAACGAACCACAACACTTCAAAGAGATGGTAGTCCACACATATGCATGAGTAATGTTATCATTTTCTAATAAATGGAAAAATAATATGTCAAGGGATATATTAAATTAAAATAATCTTAATTTAGTCATAAAAATTAAATATATTAATTTTATAAATCATTTTAACCATCAATATGAGACGTTAATTAAAAAATGAATCTCTTCATGGAGGTGGTAGTCGACACATATGCATGAGGGAAGTTTCTATTTCCAATAGGATGGGAAATGAGATGAAAAATGGTTTTTATATAAAAATAAAAACATTTCAGTATATGAAATATAATAATATTATTATATCATCATGATTAGATAATTTTTTAAAGAGGTGGATGATGAAATAAAAATGAAAACAGTAAGTTAAGAGTTATAAATCTGTATTTAAACCTCCTTCAGCTTACACCTTAGGCATTATAGATTTGGTTTTTTAGTGAGTCCATGATATCTAAGATGTGTTAAGAGATATTGAGAAGTTTTTTGGGTAGTAATTTTCTGAGATAAATTTCTTATTTATTCTCGATAAGAGATAAGATTATGTGCCTTTTTATAAGTGAAGGGAGTGGATCTCTTGTAATTATTCAAAGTTTTAAAAAAATATATAGTTAGTATCATTGCCAAGTAACACATAAATGATGAAAATTTTAATATATGTTTATATGTTTTAAAATAAATTCATCCACTAAGAATTAAAATAATATTTCAAGACCATATCATATATTTTTTACCTTAATTAATTTGTCTATTCCTTTTTCTATGATGATTCCATTTTTAACAATGTTACTATTCATAAGGATCAAAAATGAAATTGACCTCATTAATAAATTTGAACATCAAAATTCCAAATATTAAATTCATTTTTCATTATTAAATTTTTATAAGTCGAAAAACTACATTTAATATAAGTGCACAAAACCCAATGAAAATAGTTTTTAGGAAAAAATGTGTTTTTAGGAATAAAATAGAACTTATACAAAAATAAAATAAAATATTGATTATGTGGTAAGAAATTATATTATGTTAAAATAAATAAAGGTTATATTTCATTAAAACAAAATCCAACATATAACGAGAGGTTGATATTACTTTAATTAAATAATAAATTATAGTCTAAAAAATCGATATTTTTCTGTATTCACTGAAAAAATCAATATTTTCAGAAAATTATTAAAAACTAATAATAACATAAATATCATATGATGATAAAATATTAATTATATTTTATCAAACTATATTCCAAAAATTTATAAATTTATCTTTCAAATAAAACCATATAATTAAAGAAATAATCGATTTTTTTAAAAGAAAAATTGCTTAAAATAAGTGTAATTAGTATAAATCAATAAAATAAAACCCTAAATATTAATATGAAATGAAACTAATTTTCTACCAGAATGACCTATGTAGTAACATTATTTACCCATTCAAGAAATTATATCCTTGCAATTTTATTCATTACTTAAACATGTGACTGTATTTTTCAATCATAACTTTTTATGATTCACGAGTATCTTCTTAAAACATATGATTCATCTGTAAAAATTTATCTGAATGAGTAACCTTATTCCAAAAAACGTTTTTTATATGATCTATAATCTAAAATATATTTTCATTATAATAAATATTATCATCCAACTAAACTCCTTCACTTCTCAAGACATGAGTTTCATCACGTATATATTTTCTTAATAAGAAAATAGGAAATGAATCTTGTAAATGATATAAACTCGGAGGTAAGGAAAAATGTTATGAAATATATACCTCTTTTTATAGAGTTGCATATGAACTAATATATTGTAAACATAATTTTCCTTTTCTGCTAAAATGCATATAACTTTTCTAAAGAGATAATTTAATAAAAAAATTATATCTGACCTCAAATAAAATATATTTCCCTAATTATCTACATAACCTTTATACATACTCTAAGGTGACCTCATATTCTGATAAACAATATTTACCTTCTCAAACATATCTTATAAAAATTATGGTCCCAAAAACATGATTTCATCCACATCATTCAGACATGTTAGAGTTCAAATCCACTTTTCATATAACACCTCAAAAGGTTCCATCTGTATATTGGAATGAAAACTATTATCATAAGAATATTTCACCGATGAGTGATGTTATTACCCTACTCCATAATAATATAATTAAAAATCCCAATGTTTAACATCCATATAAGAAATTTTCACCCCAACTATCGATCAGATTGATGATGAAAAGCAATACTAGAACTTAATTAAATTCTGAATGACATCAAAAGTCCTTTTCAAAACATTTTGGTAAATCTGGGATTATGAATAGATAAAATAGAGAGTGTAACTCTCTATAATATGACTATATCATTATGGTAATTTCTATAAATTTTATCCCAAGATATAGTACCTTGAATATAAATAAAATGAATATATTTGGTCAAATGATCAACAATATCCCAAATAGAATTATTACAATGAGATGTATTTGGTTATCCCACCACCAAATAAAATGGGATATTCTCCCATTTCCATTCATGAAATATAAATGGTTGAAGCATACCGTTATATAGTTTTCACTCGACATTACCCTTTTGAGAACATAAAAATTTCATTTTAAAATTAGAAATATTTTTCTATATTCAACCTCACAAATAACAATCTTGAAGGCATCTATACTATTTATTTATTTAGATATAAAAATCAAATATCTATCTATGATCATCTCCTAAAAATTAATTTTTAAATTTATAATAAATTTCACACAAATTCTCTTTATAAATTTCATATCACCTTATTTTTATTATTAAATTCATGAAACCAATATTTCTTGAACAATTCTACTATGTCTCAAAAATCATGATATTCCATTTGAAAAGGAATAATTATATCTTGAAAAGATGAAGCATTGAAACCAAAATCAAATGTGAGGGAATTATTTCATGAAAACTTTCTAGGCTAACATTCATTAAATCATTAAGCAAAGGATCATGTTCTAAATATATCTTGATTAATGATACACTACCTTTTTTTACAGAAGGCATAAACTAAATTTTATATTTACTTGGATGATAGAAAATCTTGAAATAATAATCCTTTATTAGTTCCAACAATCTTAAATTCCTCATGTTTAACTCTTTTTCCTTGAAGATATACTTTAAACTTTAATATTTGGTATATATATCAAATTTTACCCCATATAAATTATTTATTAAATTTTATAAAAAAAAACCCACCGCTACAATCCCAAGATAATGTGTAGGGTAATTATTCTCACATAGATTCAATTTATTTGAGTCATTACAAATTATCTAATCATACATCATCAAGGAACAACCAAGTCCCTCCGATGAAACATAACTATAAATACAAAATTTTCCATTTTTTGTTTTAAAGGACAACACTACATAACTAACCAACCTTTATTTCAATTCCTAAAATAATCCATCACATTTATTTTTCCAAATAAATTTATCTCATTTTATAGTTAAAATTGTTATTTTGATAGATAACAAATAAAACTTTCAATAGATGTCATTATTAACCCGCTAAAAAATTAAAAATTGAATTTCAGTGACATTTGTTGGTCTTCTCCATTCTTCCAACACATTTGTTTTAGAAGGATCAATATTTACTTCATATATAGAATAGATATTCTCTTGGAATGAAATTAGTTGTAATCATAATTCACATTTTCTTGATTTCCAATAAAACATATTTTCTTGTAATTTTAATATAATAGTCTATTGATGTTTATCATATTCCTCATACATTTTATAATAAACCATAATTTTAACAATTAAAACCACCTAAAATTTATCCAAATACTCATGGAATAATCTATTTATAATATCCATAAATATAGTGAGTGAATTCATTTATATTAAATAAATAACTAGAAACCGAAAATTAGAATAGCTAGTTGGGAACACAATCTATGGAATGTCTTCCTCCTTCAATTTCAGTTGTTCAAACCCATACCTAAGATCAGTATTCCAAAAAAAAATACTAAGCACCCTATAGATGATCCAACAAGTCATCTATGTGTGGAAATAAATACTTATAAATAACATGGATGTTATTTTGTGATCAATAATCAATTCAATGATGCGTGGAACCATCCTTCATTTTAATAAAAAAATAGGATCACCCCAAGGTGGAGTACAAGGGTGGATCAAACCATTATTAAGTAACTCTTATAACAGTTTTTGCAATTCTAAAATACTTTCTAGATCCAATTGGTAATGGGTATATTAAATTCTCATAGAATTAGACACAAATTTAATAATATATTCGATATCCTGATCAAGAATAAGACATGGGAAATTTTTATGAAATACATCCATATTTTCATTTAATACTGTATCATCACAAATTTGAATAGTTTAAAATTTTTAATAATATGTGAAATATAACTTTCACACTCATCATTAATAAGTTTATATTCTTATTAATGTGTTATCAAAGGTATGATATTATTCTAATATATGAAAAAAATTCAATATTAAAATTCATCAGGAATTATTTTTCTCTACAATCTATCGTAGAATGAGAAAATGATAGCCCATCCATACCAATAATAACAAAATACTCCACTAAATATAATACAAGAGGTTTCATAGGAAAGGTCATTCCACTTTTGATAAAATGTATATTCCTATAGATTTTTATTTCCATAATAATACCCCCATGCATTTTCACAAAAAGTTAAAATCTTATTGCTTGTGATGATATCTTAATTCTACATACAAATATCCAAAGTATAAAAAGATTCATGGATCAATAATCATATTAGATTCTGATGTAATCTGAAAAACACATAATGTACCTATAACGTCTACAATATAGGTTCCAAAATCTACTATAGTAGTATACAGATTATTTTCCACCCGTTTTGTTTCCTATCTTATTAATTCCCACCTTGATAAATTAATTGTCTACGTGCATTATCATAATAAACCAAACCATTGCAACTAAAAAATCACATTATTAGTAGACTACTTGTTTTTTCATTACTTGTCTAATTTGAATTCTTTTCTTTAACGTCACTATACAAATAGGCTTCAATAAAAAATTTATAAAACCTTACCAATCCTATAAAAAATTATTTAAATTTCCTTTTGTCACATTTGGAACATTTCGTGGGCTTACCTCCATGTCTTTCTTGACTTCTTATCCATTTCTTAACACCTTGAACACTTCTTATTCTTATTTTCACAAAGTACATAAGTCTTATTAAATTATATATAAACATTCTCATAATTATTAACAACCTCCTCATAATTTTTAAATTTATGTGAGGCCAATAATATTAATAAAATTATTTTTAGACCTATGTAAAATATATCATAATTATGCTCATAATCAAAAATGAATTTTGGTTCTTACTTGGATAGTATGGTAGAATTTTCTTCATATGTTTCCATTGAGACTTCTTCCTTTTCCCTTAACTCTATAAATTACCATTCCATTCTATGTTTAATAACCTTAGCATAATGCTTCTTAAGAAATATTTCTTTAATGAACATCCACTCCATGGAATCAATCACATTTTTTCCCTTGGTATTTTTGATAATAGGCCACCTTAAAATGGTTTCACCTTCAAAATAATAAATATAAATATTTTTTTGCATGATATTTACATCAAAAAACATCAAATATATTCTCCAATTCATTTATCTATCATTTCTCTATCACCGTGTCTGAAGATCCACTAAAAACATGAGAGTGTTATTTTATGAAATTGTCCCCTACATACTTGTTACACAATGGATAATATGGTCTCTAACTTTCATTGGTGGAACCAATAATATCCTACATAAATTAATTAAAATCATCCAAAAACAACTCTATTCCAACTATTGCAGGTTCCTAATTCGAAAAGATACTATCCCCTTGATTCCTTCAAAATTAATCAAATATATTTTGTGAAAAAACATATTATGAAAAGATAGATATTAGACTAAGAAACATTGAAATATTAAAAGTCTATATTATTTAATATAACCATACAGTAAAATCCCTTAAAATTTTATTTTAACATCACTCTATCCTCTAAATATATCTAAACCTTTTCTCATATACTATCTATAACACCATGTAATATAGTTAACCCATGATTACATGATTTATAATAAGGGTTGGACTTTATTAAATTACCATTATCTTTCATGATTAGATTTTAAGAGAATTAGGTAAAATATTACACAAAAAAGTGCATACATCCATTGAGATTAATTTTTTTTTCAAAAAAAACCGGATTTATATTTACACCCTTCTTTTATTCAAGACAAATTTTCTTATTTTACTACATGTATAAAGTGGATTTTTTTTATCGTAATGTAGTCCTTATACATCCTTGGATATTTTGGAAAACATTACAATACATTACATGTAGAAAAAAATGTCATTAGTTGACATAAAAATAATGGATACCTATTAGTCCAGTGAAAATCATGAAGACCAATGAAAAGGATTACCTTTTTCACAATAAAACTTTTGACACATAAATAAAAAATATCCACCTGATAAAATCTACTATTGACCAAAGAATATGTTTTAAACCCATTATTATAATATAAATCATGAAGGAAATATGATATATATGATAACTAATGAAAAACATCCTTTAAAAAACAAACCATTTACCTTTAACTATTTATATTCTTTTCATTACTTGTGAAATCAAAAGATTTACAAAAAAAAGAATATTTGAAATATATACCATTGAGAATCACATTAAAAAATAATATTAACTCATTTAAACTAATGTAGGAAATAATTCAGTCATAATTAATTTTATAGTAGTAAAATACAAATTTATCCCCTTAATTTTTCACCTTCAAAGAATATTCATTTGTCTACGCATTGGAGAGATATATCATGATCACTTATTGTCTTGAGATAAATCAGGCTCACTAGTCATCATGAATAATAGTAAAGTACTATATCATAAAAAAATTAATAATTTTTCACATTTTCACCATTTGGACTTGGAAAAATCATTTTAACCTATAGGAAAGGCACTTTCCATTTGAATATAAATATAGAGATAAATATCCATTTCTTTTTATTAAAAGTTATCTAAAATATTAAAAAAAATAAGGGAACAGTATATTCTTTAAAAATCATTAAACATTGTATAGTAATACTGATTACTTATAATAGATATGATAATGATAAATTTTTTTATGTCTTCTGCATTAAGAAATGTTATTTTCTGCATTGATAAAAATATCAAATTGACTTGTGTAGTAAATTTAAAAAATATTTCTCTTTTAACCTTTTTAAGGAAATTAAGAATTAGTTCAAAAACTTCCATAACAATATTTTTTTTATAAATAAAAATCTTCTTCAATCACTTTAAGAAAAAAAGATATGAAGTAGTATCATTTTAAAGGATTACTTCCAAACTAGGATTTAATGAAAAATACATTACCGTAAGAGTCATCTAGCTTTGTACATTAAACTAATGAATAATAAAATTATATTAGTTTTATATTTTATTAACAGAAATTTTTATATTAATTTTCATTATTATTATTACTTTTGTTTATTTTATTACCATGAATTATTTTTTTACTAAAATTGTTATGTTCACATTGGTCATTTTGGGGTCGTTTGGTTAATAACCTCAAAATAACATCAGTTTACTGACCATTTTAAGAGGGTTCATGTTTCTATCATGTCCAAAACTTTAAAATTTTCATATTTATAATTTGTTTCATTAAATATACATTAGAAAAAATCCATGTAAAGTGTTCATGAAAAATTAAGTACATCGTTGGATCGAGACAGTAGTCCATACATATGTATAAATGGTGTTTTCATTTTTCTAAAGTGTGTAATAGAAATAATATAGGTAAAATTTTAATTTATAAAAATCATAAATTGTTCATAGATTTCTTTTTTTTCAATAGTTCTACTATTATTAAAATACGTGAGAGGCGATAATGAAAAACTATTCGCATCGCTTCGTAGAGGTGGTAGTCCACACATATGTACGAGCGATGTTATAATTTTACAAAGAATGTAAGGGTAATAAGGTAAAAAATATATTATCATTATTGAATAATAAATATTTTATAATTAATATATATTCACTTTATTTAAAATTTTAACCATCCATATGAGTGGGTGATTAAAAAAAACACATAACCTCATGGAGGTGGTAGTCCACATGTACGCAATAGTGAAGTTTCTATTTCCCATTGGATTGGAAATGATATAAAAAAATGTATGTGAAATAAAGATAATTAAATTTCATTATATATAATATATTTGTGTTATTATGTAATCATGGATAGAGAATATCTGAATGAGGTACAATAATATATAATTAGGAAAACACTTGGTTAATAGTTATACCACTTCTTTGTAAACCTCCTTTGTATTACACATTAATCTTTCTAGATTTGGACATTTTTTTAGAACAATATGTATAGGATGTGTTGAGATATTTTCTAAAGGTATTTCATAGGGTTTGGTCAAAATAAATGGATCATGTGGTGTGAATAAGAGATTATAGGAGGTTCCCTTTAATAAGTGAGAGGTTTGGAACTCTTGTAATAAGTCAATGTTTTAAAATAATATTGAGAAAATATGATGGTAATGTGGAGCTTATGCAGTTCATATTTAAATATCGGGTGATTATGGTTCAAATAATTTGATTACATAGTAATTAAGATATTTTTTGTGACCTTGTCATGTACTTTTTACCTCAATTAACCTTTTTTAATGGTTGGGGTCGAAGCCTCATTTATTATTAAAGCAAAGAAAATGCCTCTTTTAACTGGGTAGAGGTAGACCCATTACATGGCATAAAGGCCCAATAGGCATTTAGCCCATTACATGGCCCGTAGGCCCAATTTTTTTCCCAAGGCCCATTTGGTGAATAGTGTTGCTATAGTACCTACCTGCTACAATACCACACAGTTCTCGCTGCTGCTATAGTGCCTCTGTAGCCACTAACAGTGACCTGTCACCATTATAGTGCTTGTTGCTGCTACAGTACACTACAAAATACTACTACAGTACCTGCAACCAATGGGTTTTGAGCCCCCATTTTCATGTCATATCACAGTGTGCTTACCACTAAGACAAACCCCAACTATGTTTACCTCAATTAACCTATTTTACACTTTTATAGTGGTAATTTTTTTAATAATCCTATATTCGTAATGAAAAAATATGATATTGAACTCATTACTAATTTTGAACTAAATAATTAAAAATATAGAATCCTATTTTTATTGTTAAATTATTATTGGTTACATATATTAATTTTAATATAATTGTGAAAAATTCAATCCAAATTTCTTTAGAAAAAATAATTTTAACCATAAAAATGAACTTATTTTAAACTAAAAACAATTTTTATTAATATAAAATTAATTAGATTATTTTTAATTAATAATTTATTATATAAATATAAAATAAAATTTAAAACAGTGTCTTACTTTTAAATAAATTTATTTAAAGAAAATAAATTACTATTTTGTAAAAATCAGTATTCTTCCCTATTCAGTCAAAAATCAATCTTCGGGGAAAAAATCCAAGAATTTCCCATAATATTAGTTGATAAGATGATATCAAAATAGAAGTAAATTGTATAATATTATATTTATAATATTTAGAAATTTAACTTTTAAATAAAACAAAATAATTCCTAAAAAATATTTTTGTTTGAAAAAGTTATTTCTTTTTCGACTAAAAAATATAATAAATTATTTATAATGAAATTGAATCCATAAATTCTATTCATGAATATTTATAATACATGAAATTGATTTACTATTAACATTTATTTTGTTTTCATGACTATTTCTATTAACATGTTACGTGTGTCAAACATAAAAGGAATGATAAGAGACCCAGTAAAAAAAATTTGTTGCACTAAAGTAGAAGAAAAATAAGGAAGAAAAGGAAAGAGTTAAATGAAGTTAAATTAAAACATAATGTAAAATGTAATATTTTTGTTAAAAATAATAGAAAGAAGATGCAACTATATTAATTTTCTATTTTGAGAAGAATCTATTCTTGTATGTTGTTGTAAAAGTAAGAGAAAAATGAATGACTTCATAAAAACATCTAAACAACTTGTAGAGTCTACATTGGTGAAAGTGTTTCTTGTTGTCCCTAGATATTTATTATACACTATTAAAAAGTATTAAAAATACACAGTGGGATGAAAATTTACTTGAAATTCTTCTCAAAATGGATAATCTTGTATCTCCAAGGAGGTAAATATCATACTGGTTTAGTTCTTCCCTGAGAGTAATCCAATAGTTTGAAATATTATGTATATGAGATCAAAACAATTATCAATTCAACAAAGTGTAGCAGTCTTGTTTTTATTATTCATTTACTTTAATTACACAATGCATCATTTATCCCCATAAATAATGTATTCAATATCATTACAATAGATTAGAATCATTAGAATATTATATAACAAAAACAATATTGCTACCTAATAATTTATCCATGATTTTCATTGTTATTAATGAACTAAGAATACCTAGATAAGGCATTCTAAAATATCAGTCTTGTAGTGAATAATTAGTTTGACATTGTTCAAACTATTGAAAAAATCATTGAATAACCATGACTTATCCTCCAAAAATCATACAATAAGTTTCTTTCTAAATAAAATTATATATGAAATACTTTTCCAAAAAATCATATATGAAGGAAAAAATATAAAAACTATTTAATAAAAAATAAACACATTAAAATAACTTTGAATATAACTTTCTCTAATAGATCTAATTCTCACACTCATTTTGAGTCAATGCTAAACTACATTTCAAAGAAATGTGGTCATTGGGACTTTACCAGTGACATATTAGAAAATTCATTGGTTAATAGGATGGGAGGTCAGACTCACCACACCCTTTTAAGAGCCATTATTTCCTACATCCTGAATCTATTTTAGATTTATAAAATTTTCAAAAATCTTTCCCAATTCTTAGTATAGGATCGGTTACCCCTATGCTAATTGTATGATCGAAACCTTATATTTATGTGTACAACTGTATCCCTTTAAAAAAAATTCACCTATATGAATTACTGGATTTACATCATTCTATTATAAATTATTATGATTTGGTTTATATCCATAGAATGGTTCTTTAGAATTTTTCACTATATTGGGTGGTAGTTGGTGTTTTGGGGTTGGGATCTGGACTATAAGAAGGATTTTTATATATCTATGTTAAGGGAATCAAAACCCACTTAGTTTGGATACACCTATTAAGACACATCGTACCTCTTAAGTTTATGTGAAAATGACTAATCAATCCAGTTCTAGATCATATGGGGTGGAAGACTAAGTGAAATGTTCTAAGAAATTATTTGTGTGGCACTTACACACCATCAATGCTTTCTAGTTCATCCTTGTTGAGCACGTGTTGATTCAACAATTTTGTTAATTATATTTTTATTTTTATGCTCAAAAACACCAACTTTTATGTTTCTAAAAAATTTTCATTTGGTGAGTTTTAGGATATTAATTAATGGAATAAATATTCATATTTTGTTAATATATTTTGTCTTTAATATAAGGGATTATATTTTTTCTCTCAATTAAAATTTATTATTGATGGGTTTTATATTTAATCTAGAAACACTATTCATACCCTCTATTTTAAGTAGAACATATTGTTTTTATACCCTATATTTGGAGTTAAAGAATAGATTAAAACACAACTTTTGGAAGAAACCCTATGTTTTAGGAATAAGCATATTTTTCTTTATCCCTACTTTTGTAATCAACTATACTCTTTCAACTATACTTTAGGAGTTTATCTCTACACAGAAAAATGCTACATTTGACTTGTTCAACAACAAAGTTTTAAATTAAAATTATTTTTTACATATTTTACAACAGATTTGATGTAATTGAATATATCTTTAAAGATATTTAAATATAAATTCAATGTTTTATATTCAATAGATTAGAACATTAATATTTCTATGGGAATTTATGACTCTATTTGAACATATTAAATTAAAATAATTGTAATTTATCATTCGAAATTTCAAGAGTTCATTGACCTGATGAAAGTTTAACCATTGTTATCAATAACAATATGTTCATTTTCTTTATATATGTAGATATTACTCTTCTGAGGAAACTCACAGTGAGAGAGATGGACTTTTGAAAAATAAGAATGTGTAATTTCATTCAGAGATATAATTTTGAGAAATACATGTTTTGATCCTTGTTTATTTAACTATTTTTATTTCTACTATATTTCATAGTTAATATTTTGTTGTAGTTCGATAGAGTTCTTATCAGAGATACACATTGAGGACATATATTTTTCATCATATTCTTAGTGTTTTCTCTATAACTGTCTGAAGTAATACTATTTTACATTGAATATTTCTCTAATGTTATGGTCTTTTTCATGATCATATACAACTTTCATTGGTTTCTACAAATGTGTGCAAATTTTTTTTCATCATCTACATCATAATCAATTTTTTTTAGTATTATCTACTTGTAATCAATATATTTTTGGGTGTAAAAATCTCATACAACAATGTGGGTTTTCTAGTTCCATATTAAATAATTCAAGGACACAATAAAATCATTTACTATAATTTTTTTTCTATTAGCACTACATTGTTGTAGTACCTTGTAAAAGGACATTCTATAGAGAATCACCCACCTCGTGGAGAGAGCTTTGGTGGAGTGGACACGGGGATATTTTTTTCTTGAACATAATACATCACTATGTTCTTTTACTTTATTTATTTCAACTACCCACTCATGTTTCATTTAGAAGAAAAGAATCACATAAACTCAAGAGGTTTGTCTGGTTTCTATCAGGATTATAAAAGAACACAATTCACCACCCCTCTTCGATCTTTCAAGTAATTCCTATCGATTCCTTCTTCACAAGGTCATTCAAATTTGATTCCTCACATTATAGAAATATATATTTCATGAAGATGCTTGATGAGGGTAGATAGTGACCCGATTATCGATCTAACAGTGTAATAAATTTTTGAAAAATATGTTTACTATTATTGGTCTCTGATGGCCAATGTAGAGACCCGAGTTTTCTGGATTTTTAAATTCAAAAAGAAAATTGAATTTTTGTTCTCAAGTGCTCATGAGGGGTAAAATGGTCATTTTATCATATCATATGGTCTCATATAATTCATTACCACTCTCTTTGTCCCGGAATTGGATACTCACCCTAGGATAGATGTTTAGTTGACTTTCGAGCTGTAACACCCGAGACTTTTATGTTATATAAATCATCAAAGGAATCTTTTTCTACACAACACTTGCTTGGCTTGCTTTACACGCAATCGCGACCTTCCTCGATAGCTTGCGTCGTACGCAATACCGAGTTTCACTAAACAACAATATGCTATTAAAACTAGCCGTTATGAATAGTAATAACCACTTTTTGAAATTTTATAAATTTTATTTTTCAAAATGGACTTCATTTTTGGACTCAGAATATCGAAATTAGCCTAGGGTGAAATTTTGGTATTTTTCTGAAAACTTTCAATTTTTGATGAATAGTGAAACCACTAAGTGGTAGGTTAAAAAACTGAATTTTGCATAAAACTTAATTTTACCGCTTCTGTGAATGGAATTTCAAAAATCCGAGAGACACGGTTAATATCAAGGACAAAAATGTGGTTCAATGAGATGAAAATAATTTTTTGGTGAATAGTAACTTTTTACTTTTTTTACCGCGGTTAATAGTAAATAGGGTAACTATGGGTAAATATGATATCAATATTACCCTAACACATGTCCTAATTCTATTGGACAAGTGTAATTCGACCAAAAACAAACTTAGGAATAAAATATGACCATTTAGGCCCACTTGGATTAGATTAGGACATTTATTATTAATTTATTTAAAGAAGGGTTAAAATAGTTAAAATCAAAGTTTAATAAGTAAATAATTTTTAATATAAGGTTATACATAAGATAAATTCGATTGTAAATATTCATTAGAAAGCTAAAACGATTTCCTACATGATGGTATTTTATTTGTAATTTTTAGACATCAAATAATTTAATTTATTTATGACACAAAGATGATGCAGTAATTATCTTATTAATGAAATATTGACAAAATTGATAATATAAATACCAAAATAAATGTAATTTGAGACTTTTTATGAATTCCACTAATTTTCTAGGTTACTATGATATATTAGTGTTGATTTAATCAACTTGGTTCGAACATATAATTCTGTTATGACTTTCACAAAAATCATATATCAAATAGTGTCAAAATTGACACAAAATAGTTTTTAAATCAAATATTATATTATTAATTGTTATTTTATTCCTAAAAATCTAAGGTTCGGCCAAATGACTTAGATAAGGATATATATATTAATAATAAACAATTTGGGGTTCGTTTGGCATGTTATAGTAAGTGTATTAACCATATAGTGAAAGAAAACAAAAAGACACGGTAAAAGTTAAATTAATTAACTTAGAGTTAAATCTAATTGATAAGGTTAAAATAATACCCTAAACTTGTCTAAATCCTATTGGTTGATAGGATTTCGACCCATCCCCACTTTAGCTTCGAAATAAGACCCTTTGGAACCATTATAAACCGATTTTGACTTTAATATAAAATAATATTTTGAGATATTCCTAAGGTGCCCCTCTCCTCCCTTATAAAAGGGCACCTCCTCCCCCTCCTCCTCACACCAATTTGAGCACTCAAGCTCGGCCAACCCCTGCCATTTTCCCTTCTCCACTTCCCTAGAAT
The DNA here is from genome assembly GCA_963277665.1 of Viscum album. Taxonomy (NCBI): domain Eukaryota; kingdom Viridiplantae; phylum Streptophyta; class Magnoliopsida; order Santalales; family Viscaceae; genus Viscum; species Viscum album. The sequence goes on along the minus strand of OY728120.1, from coordinate 427,301,475 downwards.
AATCCTAGAGGTCCTGGTCTTCTCCAAAGACCAATCTTAGTTCCTTAAGTGGAGTATTCAAAAAGGCGTTCCAAAGAAGAGGTAATATCCATTACCGATCTTTTCAATTTCTTTCTTCTTCAAATTCTTCTTCTTTAGTTGTTTCATGATAAAGTAATAACATCAGTATTACTTACATACTGATATGTTATTATAAATATGAAACAACCCTAATTCACCTTCTATCCATCCTACGGAAAAATGAAATCACCGCGCGTGCGTACGTACGGAATACCGTCTCCACGCCGTGGTGTAATCTATTTTCCACCATCACCTTACAAGGATGGGTATAATGGTGTAATCAGTAACTATATATGATTATTATTAAGTAATATTGATACTGAAATAATATATATATATACTCCAATACAATTCCACGATCATAGGAACAATATCATCACTCGTGCGTACGTACGGAATACCGTCTCCACGATGTGATGCGACTCGTTCTACATGATCTTCATTTCATAATGATTATATAAATGAATTGAATGAATGAATATGGTATATACTACACTAATACCATTCTGGAAATGAATTATCTATAACCTAAAGATAAGAATAAGAATTTATTCGACAAAACACGCATAAGAACAAAAAGTTATAAAGACCCGAGTAACAAGTAACAATGAAATATTACTAACAAGAAGCTAATAATATGACCATATATGATCTCATATCAATATGTATGATTCTGGAATAAGTCAATAACATTATTTAAACCATTATACAGGAGCTTCGGACACGAACAAAGCAAATCGGACCTAAGGTAAGGGAAAATATCACAATCTCACTTTTATCCGAGATTGTTTTTACTTTGGTAATTACTGGGGTGTATTTTATCATCCACATCCATGTTCCCTCGATATGTAATATTATTTCCTTCCTTCTACAATAGTTTATATCCAATTTTACCCTTCGGTAAGTTTTTTTGTAAAAGATATGAAAGGAATCTTTTGTCGTTTTTCGTACGAGGTACTTTTTGACTTTTCCGACAAAAGTTAGAAGAATGTTTTTTTCAACTTATACGGCATGAATGGATTTTTAAAACATTATTTCCAAGAAGCTTCCTTTACCAGTTTTCAAGTTTATTTTTAATCAACTTCTTTTATTTTAAAGTTGTATGACATGTTATGAAAGGAAAAATGTTTTTGAAGAAGAAAGGATATTTTCCTCAAGAATGGAGTTCCAGTGTTTTATCAAAATTATTTTCCATCTAAGATAATAAAGGGTTCTGTTTTATCCCTGTTATTAAATTGATTTGATCATGTTGTGATGGAATTATTTTTATGAATTCCTTTATCTTATATGAATTGATTTATGATGTCATGATGTTTCAAGAATCCCATTTTTGTTACATGTGTTATACGATGATGTATGATTTATGATTATGTGGCACACATAAGAAAGGACTCATTATAAGATGAGTGGGACCTATATCTCCCTCCAATGCATTGGGTAATGATTTTATATCTCATGAGATAGACATGGCTGGAACGGAAGGTTATTTCGGTTCAGTGATACAGGACTGAAACAAGGAGTGAACTCGGTTCAGAAAGGGACTTTGTCCACTAAGATAGTCTTGGCAATGAGTCATGACTAACAAGAAATGATTTTCCATGATTATGTGTGCATGCCACAAAGTTTCAAGTTTTATGTTATGGGGATCTCATTTTCACTTCTATGATTTATTCCATGTTAAGATATTATGATCTCTTTTGCAGGTTTTGATTTTCATAAAGATATGATATGATTTTTATTTCCTTTATTTGCCCTTGCTGAGCATTTGAGCTCACCCTTTTATGTTTTCTTTTCCCCAGGTCAGGAAGATGGATATTAAGTAGAATATGCTAAAAGGGACCCTAGATATGATGAAATAAATGGGAGACACTGTAGAAGATTTATGAACCAGTTGTTTATGTTTCCCCAGTTTCTAAAGACACTATACCTATACGGTCCTTTGTGGTTTTGTCATATGTTGTAATAAGAGTGCTTCAATTTTGAAGTATTAACAATGTATGTAAAGTGTGGGTCGTTATACGAGCACTTAGTGTTCTGGTCGAATATTTAATATTTAATTATTTAATTATTAAATTAGTTAGGTTGTTTAAGGTGGATGTATCTCTTTAAAGGAGGGTTGGATTTTGATTCTAACTCCTTATTTTATTCTGGAATGGTGGTTATTACCAAGGTGAGGTATAAACACTCTTTTGGATTTGGGACTCACGACAGATGTTAAATGGCGGATTAATTAATTGATTAATTAATTAATTAATAAAATAAATTTAAAGAGCCCCCCCCCCACCATTTTGGCTCCAATGAAAATTTTGTACGTGTGATTTGTTTCTACGTCATGGTAAATTCCCAGATCAAGTGGGGTATAAGATGTAGATACTATCAGGCAACATCTTTGATGTAGATTCGGATCTGATCGAGGTGCCGCAACTTCTGGGAGTGGATTTGGACCTAAAGATTCAATGTTTACACTACAAGGTAGTCGAGTTTGGAGATTTACTCACCAAATCCACATAGAATAGTTTTTTTAGTTTTAACACCTTATTGTGACTGCTAGATACCCCGTGGGGGTAGTGTTTTCTTGTTTGGGGGGAATGGGGATTTCGGGGGAGTTGTAGGGTCTTCCCTGTTGAGTCAATAAGGTTTTCCTAATGACTTTTCCATTCCTTCTTGTTTTGAAAATCACAAACACCTTATCTTTAAGGAAAATCGCTTTTATAAGGAAAAATGCTTTCTTAAAGAAAATCGCTTTTATAAGGAAAAATGCATTCTTAAGGAAAATCGCTTTTATAAGAAAAATTTATCCTTATCATATTTTCATTAATATTTTTCTTAAGTGTGAGATTCGGATTCACTTTCTCGGAGTCATAAAAACTTTGATATAAAAGCATTCTGGTTTTAGGATTCGGTTCTGGACAAGAACTATAAGGAAGTTTCATTCCGAATTCCGGATATGAATTCTGACTTAGTTCTATTCCAGATTCAGGATACGAATTCTGAAGAAGAATTCTCATTACGAATTCCAATGAAGAATTCCCATTACGAAATCTAATGATGAAATCTCATTCCGAATTCTCATTACGAATTCTGATGATGAATTCTCATTACGAATTCCGATGACGAATTCTCATTAAGAATTCTGATGACGAATTCTCATTACGATTTCTGATGACGAATTCCTATTCCGAATTCCTACTCCGAATTCTCATTCCAAATTCTCCTATTAAACAGAATCTGTTTATCATTGTTTTATACACTCTGAATTTATTCACTCCGAACCTTCACTCCGAAATTTCTATTCCGAACCTTTTTGTTAGAGTTTAAAACGATGTCGTACTTTCTGTTTCACTTATTTTGTTATAAAACGATGTCGTCCATTTTGTTATAAACTAACCGTTGTCTAAGTGACACGTGTACAGGTCCCTCCGAACTTTAAGGAAAATATGACCGTTGGAGAAGGAGCCGACCTTACCTATAAATAGGAGCTCATTTGAAAGAGCTCGATGCTGTTGGAAAAACAACTGAGTTTTGTGCCTACATGCTGTTGAAGTGATTTCTAGAGAGAGAGTCTCTTATTAACTCTCAAAGCTTCGTGCGACTCCGAATGTTGGTGATTACATTCGAGGGCTTCCGGGGATAGGAAGACAGAGGTGCCGACTACCTTAAAGATCGAGGGCTTTCTTGCTGAGAAAGACAGAGGTTGCCGACTACCTTAAAGATCGAGGACTTCCTTGCTGAGGAAGACAGAGGTTGCCAACTACCTTGAAGTTGAGGGCTTGCGGGGATAGCAAGACAGAGACTCCGATCTTCGTATCGAGGGCTTACCCTGGTGTGGGTAAGACAGACTTGCTTGAAAGTATAAATCAAGGGACCTTTATCCAAGGTTGTTGGATACCCTTCTCTTTGGGTTAAAAGACTATTATCTTGTTACTAGTAGTTTTACTACTTGTTTTGTTCCGCTGCAATTTGTATCTTAAAGAAAGTATAACTTTCTTATACTTCCTTACTTACTCTGATTAGTTTAGATTCTATACGCTTTAAGGTAGAATCTCATGTTGTAACTTTTGTTAAGTTTCAATTTCCGAAATCATATTTCCGGAACCTACTTTTGGAATCTCTTTCCAAGTTCAGTTCGGTGTTAGAGGTGTTGTGAATTTACTTAGTTTAACTTTGTTAAACACAGCCTTTCCTTGTCTTAAGGAAACTCTAGTTATTCATAACTAACTTTAAAGGTTCCAAAGGAATTTTTTAAAGTATAAAATTCACCCCCCCTCTTGTATATTGAGCATCTCATATTATATTTCGATCCTACAATTGGTATCAAAGGTTGGAAACCTCTTACTCTATACCATTCTTACATTTGGTATCAGAGCCAAGGTTACTGAAATACTTGTACTCACATACAAGTTTTTCTTGCTCACTTTTCTATTCCGAACTTTTTCATTCCGGATTATCCATTCCGAACTTTTCCCATTCCGAACGTTGTTATTTCGATTCTTTGCTACTAACAAGTTTGTATCCAAGTTATTATTTAGTATGGCAGGAATTAATGTTGGTTCAATTGACAATCTGAATCCTACAAGGCCAGCAATCTTCGATGGTAATGACTATGAATACTGGAGAGATCGTATGAAGACTTTTGTTATCAATACTGGAGTAGATAACTTTGTGATGCTTACTGGTGATTATAAAATTCCTGACAAGGAAGTCAGAACCTTTACTAACCAGGAAAAGCAAGAATATCAACTCAACTATAAGGTACGCAATACTTTATTATGTTCAATGACCAGAAATATATATAGCCAAATTTCTTCTTGTGAAGCAGCTAATTGTATATGGAAGAAGTTAGAGGTTACACACTTTGGGACTTCTAAGGTGATTGAGACTAGAAGAGCTATGCTTAGATCTGAATATCATGGCTTCAGTTTTCCTTATGGAGAACCTATCTATAAAGTTCAACAAAGATTTATGACTATCGTCAACAGTCTACAATCTATGGGAGAAAAAGGTTTAGATGATGAAGCTCTTGTGGACAAGATTATTGATATTATGCCCAATGAGTGGGAATCCAAGAGAACAACTATAGATGAGAACAGGAAGGTTACTCAAATTACTCTTGATGAATTATTTGGAACTCTTCTACAACATGAGACCAGAATGAAGAGAGATGCTGACAACATCAAGAAGAAGAATGGAAATGGTACTGTTGCTTTTACTACAACTTCAAATCAGATGAAAGCTAAGACTCCTGAGAGAGTTACCAGATCCAAATCTAAGAAAGTCATTTTCCAATCCGAATCTAGTGAAAGTGAAGTTTCAGAAAATGAATTATCCAATCTTGCTCGAAGGATGAACAAGATAGCTGGACAGAGAAACTTTCAATCCAAGTATAAGAAGAAGGATAGGAAAGATAAGAAAGATGGATAAGTTACGTGTTATGAATGTAAAAGAGCTGGACATATTAGACCAGATTGCCCTATGCTCAGAAAGAAAGAAAGGAAGGAAAGGCATTCAGAAAGAAACAGGAAAAAGTATTACAAAGCCAAAGCTAAGAAAGTTCTGAAAGCTAATGACACCTGGAGTTCCAGTGGTGGTGACTCTTCAGATGAATCTTCTGATTATGAATCTTCAGGACAGAAGAATCTTGGTCTTATAGCCAGATTACCTATTGAAAATCATTGTCTTATGGCTAAGGTACGAAATGCTGAATCATTGACTAATGTTTCCTTAAATCCTAATGATAGTAAGTATTATAACTCTTCTGATGAAGAATCATCTTCTGATGAGGAAAATACTTTACCTACTTTTGAAGAAGTCTCTAGGTTTGCTGAACTTCTTGAGATTGAGAATTCCAAACTCAACAAGAAACTTGATAAGGCAAATTCTAGGAATTCTATTCTTACTAAAGAGATATCAGATCTTTCTAAAGATCTTGATAAGAAAAATGCTGATTTTGAAAATATTTCAAAAAATCTTGAGGAAGTCAGTTCTGAGAAGAACAAACTTGCTAAAGAATTAGAAAAAGTAATTTCTAATAAAAATGTTTTCGAGCCTAACTCTAGTTCCAAAACTAATGATTTAGAGGATAAAAACTTGGTTGTAAAACTCAAGTCCGAAATTTTTTCCTTAAAGAAGTGTTTATCAAACTTTACCCATGGTAAGGAAAATTTTGATAAGATGTATTCTCAAATACGACCTTTAAGAAATAAATCCGGATTTGGTTATACCCAAGCAAAACCTGTTTTCAGCAACAATTATTTTGTTCCTCAAAGTGCCCCATTTTGCACTAAGTGTCAATGTGGTGGTCACTGGGCAAGAAATTGTTCCTTAAACAAAACCTAATCCTTAGGTTTTCATAAAGCTTATTTTTCTAAGAAAATGTGGATACCAAAAATTTTATTGTCTGGAAATCTCGGATCCAAACAAGTTTGGATTCCGAAAATCTAACTTTGTTCTTAATTTCAGGAAAATAAAGAAAGTCCCAGTAACAATATTTGGTACATGGATAGTGGATGTTCCCGGCATATGACTGGCAACAAAAGCTTTTTTGAAGAGATTATCAAAACGAAAGGAGGAAAGGTAACTTTCGGAGACAATGCTAAGGGAGAGATTGTTGGTATTGGTAATATTGTTCTTTTTGGTAAAACTTTGATTTCAAATGTTCTTTTTGTTAAAGGTCTTAAGCACAACCTCATTAGCATAAGTCAGTTATGTGATGAAGGTTACCTTGTGAATTTTAGGAATGATAAATGCTTAGTTCACAATTCCAAGGAAGAATTTATTCTCTCAGCCAATAGGCAAGAGAATGTTTACACCTTAAACTTAGAAGACCTAAGAAGCCAAGATTTACCTTGCCTAAGTGCAATGGAAGATCACTCTTGGTTATGGCATAGAAGATTAGGACACTGTAATCTTAGAAACCTATGTAAACTCTCTAGGAAGAAACTTGTTAAGGATCTACCGGAGCTTAGATTTGATTCTTCTAAAGTTTGTGATCCTTGTCAATATGGCAAGCAACATAAATCTAGTTTTAAGTCAATCGGTGAAGTCTCAACAATCGATGCATTACAGTTAGTGCACATGGATCTTTTTGGTCCAACACAAACTGGAAGCATTGGAGGCAAATACTATGTGTTTGTTCTAGTTGATGATTACACTAGATTTACTTGGGTCTATTTTCTAGCAAAGAAATCTGAAGCTTTTTCTTATTTCAAAAGTTTTAGAGCCCAAGTTAAAAATGAGAAAAATCTTCCATTGAAAACTATTCTTAGTGATCATGGAGGAGAATTTCAAAATTCAGATTTTGAAACTTTTTGTAGTAAGAAAGGTATTACTCACAACTTTTCAGCACCTAGAACTCCTCAACAGAATGGTGTAGTTGAAAGAAGAAATAGAATTCTTCAAGAAATAACTAGAACCATGTTGAGTGAATATTCTATTGCTAGACATTTCTGGGCTGAAGCTGTAAGTACTGCTTGTTATACTATAAATCGAGTTTTGATTAGACCTTTTCTTAATAAAACACCTTATGAGTTATGGAATGGTAGAAAACCAAGACTTTCCTACTTTAAGGTTTTTGGTTGCAAAGTATTCATTTTGAATACTAAAGATAACTTACATAAATTCGCACCAAAATCAGATGAAGGAATTTTCTTAGGTTATTCCACAACCTCTAAGGCTTATAGAGTTTTTAATAAAAATACTTGTACTGTTGAGGAAACAGTACATGTAAAATTTGATGAATCAGATCCTTTTGTTTTTAAAACCTCCCAACCTATATCCTCGGATGTGTTTTCAAAAACTGATTATCAACCGTTGATAGAAGAACCTTCTGATAAGGAAATTGTTCTAGAAGATACTTCTGAAACATTTACCCCAGAAGACTTTCTACCCTATGTTGATGAACAGGTTTTACAAAACCCAAATCAGGTGTTTCTTAAGAATCATCCCAGTGATAGTATCATTGGTGATGTAAATCAACCTGTAAGGACCAGAAGTTCCTTAAGAAATGAAGTAGAACATCTAGCATTTCTTTCCCAATTAGAGCCTAAAAGCACTGATGAAGCTTCAGGTGATGATGATTGGATCAAAGCAATGCAAGATGAACTAAATGAATTCGAAAGGAATAAAGTCTGGACCTTGGTTGAGAGACCTAAGGAAACTTCTGTTATTGGAGTAAAATGGGTTTTCAGAAATAAATGTGATGAAAATGGAGTCATTGTTAGAAATAAAGCTAGACTTGTTGCTAAAGGCTATAATCAGCAAGAAGGAATAGACTATGAAGAAACCTATGCTCCAGTAGCTAGACTTGAATCTATCCGTATTCTACTTGCCTTTGCAGCATTATTTAATTTCAAACTATTTCAAATGGATGTGAAATGTGCTTTTCTTAACGGTTATGTTCAAGAGGAAGTTTTTTTTGAACAACCTCCTGGCTTTGAAGATACAAAACATCCTGATCATGTGTTTAGACTTACCAAAGCTTTGTATGGCCTTAAACAAGCCCCACGAGCATGGTATGATAGACTCACTGGATTTTTGCTTCAAAATAACTATGTTAAAGGAAATGCAGATCCAACCCTTTTTATAAAGAAAGATAAGAAAAATGTTTTGATTGTTCAAATTTATGTTGATGACATTATATTTGGTTCAACTCAGCAATCTTTGACTGACTCCTTTGCTAGTCTAATGAAATCTGAGTTTGAAATGAGTATGATGGGTGAGTTAACATTTTTCCTTGGTTTTCAAATTTCTCAAAAACCAGAAGGAACCTACATATCTCAACATAAGTATATTAAAGATCTTCTTAAGAAGTATGGTTATGACAACACTAAGAGTATAAGTACTCCCATTGGTACCTCAAACTCTTTAGATCTTGATGAAGCTGGGAAACCAGTAGATCAAACATCTTTTAGAGGTATGATCGGAAGTCTACTTTACTTAACAGCTAGTCGACCAGACTTAATGTTTTCAGTATGCTTATGTGCAAGATATCAATCCAATCCTAAGGAATCTCACTTAAAGGCAGTAAAAAGAATTTTTCGCTACCTTAAGGGAACCATGGATCTAGGATTATTTTATACTTCTGGAAATGATTTTGTTTTAAAAAGCTTTTCTGATGCTGACTTTGGTGGATGTAGAATGGATAGGAAAAGTACATCCGGAACTTGTCATTTCTTAGGAGATTCATTAGTTTCTTGGTCATGCAAGAAGCAACATTATGTTGCACTCTCCACTGCTGAAGCTGAATATGTAGCAGCTGGAAGTTGTTGTGCACAAGTGTTGTGGATGCAACACACACTCACAGACTATGGCTTGAGTTTTACTAAAACTCAAATTTTGTGTGATAACACAAGTGCCATTGCCCTAAGTAAAAACCCTGCACATCACTCCCGTGCAAAACACATAGATATTAGGCATCACTTTCTTAGGGATCACACACTCAAAGGAGATATTATTCTTCAGTTTATCGGAACGCAAGATCAACTTGCTGATATTTTCACAAAATCTTTACCTTCTGATAGATTTGAATATATTAAACAGAAGTTAGGAATGATAACCGTAAGGTAATCTTCCTTAATTAACATTCTGTTGAAAAAAAAAACTCCTTACAGTAATAAACTCCTTTTCATAGGGGGAGTACATTTGTTTGTTTATTTAACAAAGGTTTTCAAAATTTGTTTTCAAATTTTTCGGAACGAAAATTTCCGGAATGGAACTTCCGGAACTACCATTTTCCAGAATGGATATTTTCGTACAGAATACTTCTGGAATGAAAGTATTCGTATTGAAAATTTCCGGAATGGACAACTTTCGTACTGGGACTTTCATAACCAGATTTTCGTACCTCGTTTTGTTTTTCATATTTTACTTTTTCATATTGAGTTTTTCGTATTGAGTTTTTTGTATTCAGTTTTGCGTATTGAGTTTTTCGTATTGAGTTTTTCGTATTGAGTTTTTCGTATTGAGTGTTTCGTATTGAATTTTACGTAGTCGTCTTTATATTACCCATTACGAATAACTTTCCTAAGCTAATCCGAAAGGTATGATTTCCTTACTGAAGTTTTCGTAATCATATTTTACTTGCTGGTAGTTTCTTGTATTTTGTTTTCGGATTATAGTTTTCTTAAATCTTTGTTTTAATAAAACCTCAAAAAAGATCGGATTCAAGCTTTCAACCGTCATATCTAATCGCAGATCATTCTAAACCGTTAGATCAACCGAGGAAGTTGAACCGTCATCCCAATGCCTATATAAAGGGGGCCCTATTTTATCGTCCCACATCGATTTCAAGCTTTTGCGTGCTGAAGCTCTGACTCTCTGATTTAAGGCCGTTCCGAACTACAGATTTTCAGTTCCGAACTTCAGCCTTCTCAGTTCCGAACTTCTCAGAGACTTCTAATCCGAATGTCTGCAGAGTTAGCTTCTCAAGAAATGTCTTCAACCAAGACCATTTCTCAGTGGTTAGTCTACAGAGAGAGGTTAGTTCATCCGAATTTCTTCAGCAACTATGATTCTATTATATCAAAAAATATCAAGCTGAATGGCTGGGAAGATGTTGCGGTATCAAAAACCGGAAACCAAGATGAAGTCTACTCAGATTTGCTTATTGAGTTTTATGAGTCGGTTGCTTTCTTCATGGAAGATAATAGAGAGAAGTTTTCCTTCAAATCGTATGGCAAGACATATAAGCTATCTTACACCAAGGCTGCAAGCTTGGTAGGGTTGAATTATGAAGGTGAAGCTGAGTTTATCTCGCATGTTCTGCCAGACTCCTTGGGTAGTTTCAACAAGGAGAAAGCCTTAGAAATTCTCGGATTGGATGATGACAAGGCTCCGAAAATTGCAAGTCTTTCTACAAACTTCCGGATTCTGGAGTTATGGGTGCAAGGGCTTATTGTACCGAGAAAAGGAGATAAGGATAGATTGAAGAAAAGTGAGATATACATCTTGGATTTCCTGATAAATCTAAGAAAGTTCAACTTGATGAAGCATATTCTTCTCAACATTGATAATTTGAAGAAGGGGAATCTGAGAGCTCAGATAGTGATGTACCCGGCAATTTTGTCGAAGCTGATAGTTCGGTGCCTAGAATCCTTCAAGGTTGCTTGTAGTTCTAAGCCGAAAGTTTTCAAGATCATGTTGCTCAGTGATGCAACTCTTAAAAGGATGAATATATCTTTTAACAAGGAGTCAGGGAAGTTCATTGATCTACCTCCTCAAGTAGAAGTGACTCCGAAAGTGGCTGATCCGGAATCATCCAAGCCGGTAAGGAAGAGGACGCAGAAAGAAGTGGTAGTCGATGCTGAGGAACCTAAGTCTAAGGAAGTCCATTCCGCACCTCCTAAGCCTAAGAAGAAGAAGACATATACTGATGAGGTTGCAGCGAAGTGGAGAGCTGACAAGGAGAAGAGGAAGGAAGGAGATCCGCAGTTCGGATTGGATCCTGCAGAGGCTAAGGCTCTGAAAGAAAAGGCTGCTGATGAGCTTGAGAAGCAAGCTAAGGAAAAGAAGCTGAAGAAGAAGTTGTCAGAAGCTGAGGCTGTGCAAGCATTGTTAAAGTTTAATGAAATGGTTTCAGCAACCATTCCCGTTCCGAGATCTTTTTCTCTGGAATCTCTACCTGAGACTCCAGGAAGAAATCTTGTAACTCCGGAAGAGGCTGTTGCTACTGAGGAAGTAGAGCAAGTGGAAGAGGTTGAAGAAGCGGCTGAAGGAAGTGGTGAGACAGGAGATGTGCTCAAACAAGTAGATGAATATAAGGGAACTCCTTCGGAACACCTCTCGCTCCGAACATCTGAAGCTCAATCTTCAAAGCTTGCTACTCCTGCAATGGAAGAAGAAAAGGGAGAAGAAGAAGTTACTTGTCAAGAACATATTTTACTTGATGCTGCTCAGATGGGAAACGTGGAAGCCAATGTTCAAGGAGTTGCTGATGAGGAAGATAAAATTGTTCAAGTCTCTGATAGTGAGAACAGATCTCCGGAACAGGTTTCAATTCCAGAAAAAGATAAGGGAAAGCAAATTCTTGCTGATACCCCGAGTTCAGAAAAAAGTATGAGGAAGGAAGCTGGTAGCTCTTCTAAGAGGAAGTTGGAGCTTATTGAGGAAGAAAATTCTCCTAGCAAGATTTCTGATTCGGAGTCATCATCGTTGGGGCACGATTTTGTTGTTCAGTCCTTGAAGAAGTTGGTGGGAACCATTCCGACCTTCTCCAGTATAGACTCTAGATGCCAGATGCTTCAACATACGATGAATCAGAAAACTGACTCCGTATCCCTGGTTATGGATAAATGTGTTGAGATAGAAGCCCAGTTCAAAAATTTCTTCATTGGTTACGAAGCCCATAAAAGATCTTGCAAAAGGATGACTAGCTGGTCGAAGAAGAATGTGGAAGAGATGAGGTTGCTGGATGAGTTTCAAGAAAATGTTAAGGATGCATTTCAAACCGAGGACAAGAAGTTTCATGAGATGACTGCATCTTTCGATGAGAAATTGACAGAGGAAAAGAACATTCGGAGTCAGGAAGTAAGAGATTTGAATGGAAAGCTCAACTCTGTTAATCAAAGTTGGAAATTTGAAAGGGATCATCGGATCAATTTTCTAGAAAGAATGAAGGCTCAGGAAGAGAAGATGAAATCTCAAGAAGAAAAATTGAAGGCTCAGGAAGAAGTAATTGAGGCCCAGTCAGCAAGAATAGTTGCCTTAGAGAAGCAAGCAGAGGAAGATCATAAGGACCTCAAAAAGATCAAGACAATTCTTAAGGGGCTCATGTCAAAGGAGAAAGATCCGAAATGACCAATCCGATCTTTTTGTTGTAATCTGTTTTTGTTGCTGACATTTCAAATATAATGAGAATTGTGCTTGTTGATTCTATTGTTGTCATTACTAATCTTTCAGGTACTTTGTTATTTTTTTCCATTCCCTCCAATTCTTTTTGAAAATCACAAAGGGGGAGAAGGAAAATATCCTTAAGAAAAAGAGGAAACTCTAATAAGAGTTTATCAAAGGGGGAGAAAGGAAAATACCCAAGGAAAAAAGAACTCTAATAAGAGTTTGTTTAAGGGGGAGTTTTCCTTAAAGAAACATCACTCCAGAAATATGAATACGATCCTTAGAGTTTCAAAGCCTAAGGGGGAGTTAGTCGTATTCATCTATTTCTTAAACCAAGGGAGATAAGCTTTAATGTGTTTCTTTCTTCTTAGAATAGCTTTTTTCGTAAGGATGTTTGTGCTTTCCAAAAAGGGGGAGATTGTTGAGTCAATAAGGTTTTCCTTATGACTTTTCCATTCCTTCTTGTTTTGAAAATCACAAACACCTTATCTTTAAGGAAAATCGCCTTTATAAGGAAAAATGCTTTCTTAAGGAAAATCGCTTTTATAAGGAAAAATGCTTTCTTAAGGAAAATCGCTTTTATAAGAAAAATTTATCCTTATCATATTTTCATTAATATTTTTCTTAAGTGTGAGATTCGGATTCACTTTCTCGGAGTCATAAAAACTTTGATATAAAAGCATTCTGGTTTTAGGATTCAGTTCTGGACAAGAACTATAAGGAAGTTTCATTACGAATTCCGGATATGAATTCTGACTTAGTTCTATTCCAGATTCAGGATACGAATTCTGAAGAAGAATTCTCATTACGAATTCCAATGAAGAATTCCCATTACGAAATCTAATGAAGAAATCTCATTCCGAATTCTCATTACGAATTATGATGATGAATTCTCATTACGAATTCCGATGACGAATTCTCATTACGAATTCTGATGACGAATTCTCATTACGATTTCTGATGACGAATTCCTATTCCGAATTCCTACTCCGAATTCTCATTCCGAATTCTCCTATTAAACAGAATCTGTTTATCATTGTTTTATACACTCTGAATTTATTCACTCCGAACCTTCACTCCGAAATTTCTATTCCGAACCTTTTTGTTAGAGTTTAAAACGATGTCGTACTTTCTGTTTCACTTATTTTGTTATAAAACGATGTCGTCCATTTTGTTATAAACTAACCGTTGTCTAAGTGACACGTGTACAGGTCCCTCCGAACTTTAAGGAAAATATGACCGTTGGAGAAGGAGCCGACCTTACCTATAAATAGGAGCTCATTTGAAAGAGCTCGGTGTTGTTGGAAAAACAACTGAGTTTTGTGCCTACATGCTGTTGAAGTGATTTCTAGAGAGAGAGTCTCTTATTAACTCTCAAAGCTTCGTGCGACTCCGAATGTTGGTGATTACATTCGAGGGCTTCCGGGGATAGGAAGACAGAGGTGCCGACTACCTTAAAGATCGAGGGCTTTCTTGCTGAGAAAGACAGAGGTTGTCGACTACCTTAAAGATCGAGGACTTCCTTGCTGAGGAAGACAGAGGTTGCCAACTACCTTGAAGTTGAGGGCTTGCGGGGATAGCAAGACAGAGACTCCGATATTCGTATCGAGGGCTTACCCTGGTGTGGGTAAGACAGACTTTCTTGAAAGTATAAATCAAGGGACCTTTATCCAAGGTTGTTGGATACCCTTCTCTTTGGGTTAAAAGACTATTATCTTGTTACTAGTAGTTTTACTACTTGTTTTGTTCCGCTGCAATTTGTATCTTAAGGAAAGTATAACTTTCTTATACTTCCTTACTTACTCTGATTAGTTTAGATTCTATACGCTTTAAGGTAGAATCTCATGTTGTAACTTTTGTTAAGTTTCAATTTCCGAAATCATATTTCCGGAACCTACTTTTTGAATCCCTTTCCAAGTTCAGTTCGGTGTTAGAGGTGTTGTGAATTTACTTAGTTTAACTTTGTTAAACTTAGCCTTTCCTTGTCTTAAGGAAACTGTAGTTATTCATAACTAACTTTAAAGGTTCCAATGGAATTTTTTAAAGTATACAATTCACCCCCCCCCCCCTCTTGTATATTGAGCATCTCATATTATATTTCGATCCTACATTCCCGTTCAGAAATCTCGACAACATTGAGTGTGGTTATATGAACAAACACAATGTGTTATTATAATTTATACAAGTTGTGATTTTTATATGACACACCATGTACACTAGGTACATGTCGTGTGGTGGTACATGGCCCTGTGTCTGGTCGGGTGAAAGAGAACACAAGAAACAGGTTTTTGGAAAGTACACATTGTGTACCTTATATACACACAATGTAGTATTACATAGGTAGACCCCATGTAGTTTTGTACTTCTTAAAGTACATGGCTAGGAATATGTATGAGATTACATGATGTTTAATCTGAATTCCATGCCATGTACTTTTTCCAACATATAGGTTTTGCGTAATTTGTTCCCCAGAAGTAAGATTTGGGCGCGTGAGTACTCCATTCTGAGCGGGTTTCTATGTAGATTGCAATGGTAGGATCCTAATGAAATATATAGGTAATATAAAAGGTCTTTTAGAAAATTTTTGTTAATAAGGAGGATTTACTTGAGTTTTGGATTCAGAATCCTTTTATGGGTTGGGTTTTGAGATTGGAGACCCGGGAGGGGGTTATGAGCTCAGAATATGGTATGAAATGAGAATACCATTTTGTTTTGAATGAGTTTTCTTATATGATTACTAGAAGATAGAATTTTATTATTATCCATGGTATGATCTTTTTTTCCTTTTAAATCAAGACTTGTGGCCTGAGGTAAGAATAGTTGAGGTTTAGATCCAACATTTGACGATCATGGTGCATGGAGCCTTTGGAACTAGGTTGACACCATAAAAATTTTGGTTATATAATAGTGTAATTGTGGTGATTAGTTGAGTCTAAGTTACTCTTGATGATTCCCTTAGAAGGACAATTTTGGGTTAAGTGGTCACTATAAGACACGGATGATGGCTGAGAATTCATGTGTGGCTTGGGGTTGATTTTAGATGCCATAGTGGAATGTCTTTGATCTGGGATCAGTTGGAGGCCACTGAGTCCTACTTGAGGATTTTTCATGTGATAGGGATTGGCTCAAGAGTTGTTGTTTACCAGGATATAGGGAGGATGAGTCTTCTTGAGATCTAGTTCTGAGGATCTACGAGGGGATATCTCAGTTAATATGTGGATCTAGAGGTTCATGTGGAGGATTGATTGATTAGGGGACCCAGAGCAGGTGTGTGTGTTTATGATGTTCAGTTACGGGTGCACCTTGGGAGATAGGATGATGTATGTGTTAATGGGCTATTCTGTTACTAGTTGAGATGGAAATATATCCAGATATTGTTATGTTTTAGTTCGTTGAGGTTGAGACCTGTATTACCCCTAGGGGAAATTTGATATGGATGGGAATCTACATTTTCGAAACCGGTTGTTTTGCTAAGGACAATGCTGATAGAGAGAGATATGGAAAGATGACCCACTGGTATGGTTCAGTATATTCATGAATGAGGTTATTGAACTGAGGCTCTCTATGGATTCAAATAGTTGTTATTGTCTGAGTGCTGGAATGATGTTTTGGGAATGGTATGTAATAATGTTGAATATAGTTATGTGACATCATATATGTGTGATTTATGTGTTGGATTGATGTTTCAAGCAAAAGAAGTATAAAACTGAGAGAGTAACAGATTGAGTCTCTAGACATAGATACTATACTTTATGTATAGTTCACCAGACTATGGCTTTGGGAAAGGATGGCATGCCATGTGGAATAAAGAGGTTGGACTAATGATCCTTCTCCTTGGGTTTGTATCAGACTGATGATTTGGAGATCATTGATGTTTTAGATACTACAATGTGGTTTCGAGCATAGAAAGTACACTAATGTGGGGGTGTCAGAGTGAGTATCTAGACACTAATAGTATACTTCGATGATTGTGCTCTAGACTAAGGCTCTGTCAATATATAGATTACAAGCTGGGAGGGATGGGGGAATAATGCTCTACATCTATAGTTAAGATGTCAGACTGATTCTCCAGTCATTGTTGATTTGATATATGTGTTTAAGAGTCTGGAATGATGTTCTAGGAATGGTTAATTTGATATATATGGTTTATTTGTTGGAATGATTCCTTGTTCACTATGGTTATGGTACATGAGATAGTTGTCAGACTAAAGGAATGGGATTGGTAGTACTCTACTATGGAAATGGAAAGCAATGTGTCATGGATCCAGGTATGGGACAATGTACAGTTATGAGGAGTTTGTTATAGATGAGTTAGACTAGTATCATGGATGAATTGACTATCATAGGATGGGTATCTGTTATTGTCAGGTTTTTTGTGGCTACTATGGTTATTGAACCTGCTGGTTGTTTGGGATGCACGTTTGTTGAGACGAGCTGAGAGACATTCCAGCTTTGGCAATATAAGGTATGGTAAATTAAGGTCTTGGACCTAAAGATCGATGATTATTTGTTAATATTGTGTCTTCGTATTGTATATTGGATAGCCTGGCCATATTTCATGAGCATGAACTTTTGGAAACATTTTATAGGTTTACCGTTGGGGGTTGCCTATTGATATTTATTTCTCACCCCTATACGTGCACCTCGGTGTGAAAAAAGACCTTCTTTTTACATTAATTTTGATCATAGATTCACTGTGGATAGGGTGGAGTCCTTGGGTTTCATGGTTGATTTGGATACTATTGTGGAGTCTATTGGTCTGGTTGTAGTATCATTACAAGGTACTATAGATCGAGTATGTGGTACGACCGGTGTTGGTTGTGGGGCCCGTTGTATTTTCTTTTTCTATTGTTTATTTCTATATGTGTGATCATCCCAGTTGGAGATCATGGTATTATTCGTTACAGGTTTGTTCGGGCCTTTACTTCATTTTCATTTTATGACAACACTTTCTATTTTAGATTTGTTATTCTTCTCCATTACTCTGATGTGTATGATATTTTTTTATTTCTTTCTTGTATTGCACTATGATATGGGGGTATTTTCTCCTCATAGACCTACATTAGCACCCGGATACAGGTTTACATCCTCAACCGAATGAGGAGACACACTTGAGGAATTGTGGTGAACTAGCTCAGAGCACCATTTAATGGATACAGTATCGGGTCGTTACAATGTTGTATTAGAGGAGTTACTTTCCTATTATTTAACTATTTGTGAATTGGTAGACATGAGCTATAGGAATGTGTCAGAGCATATGCTAGATACCTGGTGGGTGTATATCAAACACCTATTCCGAGATGAAGTCCAAGTATCTAGCGACTAGGATTTATGTTTTGGATTTTTCAGGTTATAATAGTATATAATTCTAACTTCAAGCGACCCAAATGTTGTTTGTATTTGACAATTTATGATGTATTTCAGGCTCTTGGATAATTTTCAATAGGCCACTGATTTGGTTATGACCCTTATACTTTGTATGCAATAGGAATCTCATGCATCATGATAAGAATGTATGATCCCCATCTTATAGGCTTGCTAGTGTGTGATTTTACATATTTCCTTCAGATGGAAGGTTCTATGGATCTACGGTGAGATGCTAAATGGTGGTGGAATGGATTGATTATGCGTTCGGTTGGTGTAGTGACCCTAGTGGGTTAGTATGGTATCAATTTAGGGGTTTGGACCCCTTTTAGATTGTTTTAGTGGTGGTTTGTGGTAGGTATGGGTTCTTCAAGGAGCGGTCTGATTTGTAGATGCTCAAAGAGGACCGACTCCCTAGTTTTGGGGAGTTCATTAGTATATGAATAAATTATGGTTCAAGAACCTAGAAACATGTGTTTTTTCTAGTTGATGTGATACGATGATGAGATAGTTTCTCATGGACACCCCATGAGCTCTGATCTTCTGTGAGTTGTCCGAGACCTAGGTTTTTGGTCCTGGTACTATGATGAGTGGCTTGATCAGCAGGGCTAAGTGAGAGAGCCTAGTGGCCATTCTAAAGCAACTCCTTAGTTTGGAGTTAGGGGTTTTGGACGTTTTATTATGACTCATTAGGGGGTTTGACAGAGATATGAGTGCCTTCGAGTGTGTGAGGTACATATGAGTGTTTTGGAATCTTTAAAATGGGGCATGGAGTGTATAACTAGTTTTGATGTTTAAGATTGATTGATGCATTTTGTTTAGAGAAAGTGGGTTTGTGTGTTTATTTCTATGCCTAGTGGTTGGTTTTGAAAGGTAAAGTTCATTCATGAACCTTTCAAATAAATAGTTTCTCATGTGCGTTAATCCTAGTAGCTTTGGGTTGGATCGAGAGAAAATAAAGTTCTTGGGTTTCGTGGTTATAGCTTATGATTTGAGTGTTTGTGAGATGTGGATTATTGGAGTTAGATAGGTTATGTGTCTGGGTTACACAAGGGGCATGTAATGATTTTTTGATAGAGGAAACATGTAAATACAAGTTCTAGTG
Source organism: Viscum album (assembly GCA_963277665.1). Lineage (NCBI taxonomy): Eukaryota > Viridiplantae > Streptophyta > Magnoliopsida > Santalales > Viscaceae > Viscum > Viscum album. Next base: position 427,282,118 of record OY728120.1, on the reverse strand, counting down.
ATGAACTATATCATTAAGATTTTGGATCAGATGTTACAGGACTTTACGTCTAAGGTGATATAGTTGGGCTAGCAACCATGAGTTGGATGAGAAATTGTTGCGATTGTGATGATAGGCTTGTGGGAATGGTGAAACAAGGCATTGAGATAGAACTGTGATGTTTTGTATTGATGAGGTTTTGATGGTATTCATCGATAACATATTAGTATACTCACATTTTAGAGACGATCATGCCTGATATCAAAACATCATCATGAGTATTCTAAGAGAGCACTATCATTAGGCCATGCTCTAAAGATGTCTCTTTGGGTAGATAAGGGGCCTCCGATGAGTTTTTCCTCATGGAGAGTTGTATTTGAATCCACATAGTGTAGAGAGCACCATTGTCTTTTGTGAGTGATGTCTCTATGATGGGTCATATATCGACAAATACCATGGGTGTTGTTAGCGAATACCAGTAACTAGAAATTGTAGTTGTTTGGTTTTGTTTCTCTTTTATGACCATGGTGGCCATGTCAATCTCTAGGGTTGGTCATGATTTGGGAATGGGCTGAAGAAAATATGATTGTATTGATGAAATGACAAGGATACTCCTAAGATTTGAATCATCATATGGTGGTGTGACCCTAGTGAAGGTGAGGTCAGAGATGTAGTGATGATCATGTCGAGTGAGTTGTGGGATTCTAATATTGTGTTTGAAAGGAGACATATATGGTGAGATGCATCATAAACTAGAATTGAAAAATTCAGGTCATGTTCTATGGTGGGGTGCACATTGAGTGTGATAATGAGTTTTAATAATGATTTTATGTATTTGGAATTATGGGTGAAACTGTCCATTATCCTAGTGGATTGTTAATGGTGGAATGCGGTGGCTTGGCCTTTGATGGGTTTTATGACCTCTCATTAAAGTTATACAGAGAAACCTAGTTTACATCTATAGTTAGGATGCACCAAGTTGATCATGTTTTGATGACCAATGTGGGTCATGATGTTTATTTATAAGACAACTACGGCTCCTCGAGGTTGATAAGGTTAATGTTGGTGAGGTTATTGGGACCAGAGTTTCCTGGACTTTGAAATTTAAGAATAAATTTGAATTTTTGTTCTCCAGTGATCATGAGGGGTAAAATGGTCATTTTATCATGGAATATGACCTTGGATAATTTTCATACCACTTTTTTGGTCATGGAATATGGTCTTTACCCTAGGACAATACTTTGGTGGACATCTGAGGACTTGGAGTTCTGGACGAATAATTAATATTTAACTAGTTAAATGTCAAATTATTTGGGTGGTTTATGGTGATTTTATCTCATGTACAGAGTTTCGTATTGTTATTTTGACTCCGCGGTTGTGTTTGGAATGGGGTTTATTACCAAGGTGGGGTGTAAATTGTTGTCAGGTTCTGGGAAATCTGATGGGTGTTAAATGGGGGATTAATTAAACCAATAATTAATAAATAAAATAATTTTAATGAGTCTCCCCACCCTAGTTTCACTCCCACACATAGCATGGATTGTTTGTATGGTTCTCCCTCAAGTTTGATTCCTAGATTAAGAGGGGGAAGAGGGATATGGATCTAAACTACGTCCTTGGTGTAGATCAGGATCAGATTGAGGTACATCTACTTCTAGGAGCAGATTTGGACCCGAAGATTCGGTGCTTACACCACGAGGTAGGATAGTTTTGATCCTTATACCGAAAATCCCCTTATATTATTTGTTTTAAAGTTTTAATGCCTTATTATGATTTCTAGAGACCCTATGGGGGTCAATCTGTTCTTATTTCGGGGAAACGAGGATTTCATAGGAGTTGCAGGGATTTCCTATTCAGAAATCACAACAAGACAACATTTGGTTTTATGAACTCACACTATGTGATATTCCATTTCAGAGAAGAGTGAATTTTTATATGGACATTCCATGTAAACTGAGTACAATTTTTGTTGTGGTACTTGGTCATGCAAAAAAGAATACGGGAAAATGATTTTTGGAAAGTACATGTTGTGTATTGTAAGTACACAACATGTTGTATTAAAGAGGAATACCCCATGTTCTTTTGTCCATGTAAAAGTACATTTCTAGTATGAGGTATTATATTACACACCATATACTCTAATTTACACACCATGTTACATGATCCAGATCCTAGTTGGTGAGGTATCCTTAAGTACATCCACGAGACCCAGGTTCAAAACCCGATATAGACATATTTTCAGAGGGTACTGTAGCAGTGCTGTAGTAGGCACTATAGTAGTATTGTAGAAGATTGTACACTGTATGGTACTATAGTAGACTATACACTATTCAAGTATTGTGGAAAGACTGTACCATGTGTGTTACTGTAGTAGTCACTGAAGAAGTCACTCTAGCATGTTTTGTTTGGTACTGTAGCAACTGGAACTATTCACTTTGGGCCATTGGTTTGGGCTTGCAGTCATTAAGGATTTCGGGCCACCCAGGCCTTCAAGAAAATAGGGATTTTGGGCCACCTTTATGGCCTTCGAGAAACCTCCAGGCCTTCTGGCCACATGTAGTTTCCCCAAACATACTATAAAAAAGGAGCAGTCCTAGAAAAAGATTCAGAGCAGCTGCACTCACTATAGTAGAGAAAAATGGATTGTCAGAATGAGAGGGTATGGTTATGCCATAGGAACTAGCCTATTCTTTCACGGGAAGCCTGGCCAGACGACCATAAGAAGGGGGAGAGCTATTATCATGATGCAGATGCCGTGGAGGGGCAGTTCATTGTAGATAGTCAGGTTGAATTGCCTAAGACCTTCAGGTCATGTAATCTCCTAAGCCAATGAGACTTGTAATATCTAAGCCTATAGGCCTTATAAGGGTTCCCCCTCATCCCTTGAAAGTGGGGTATCCAAAATCCATAAAAAAAGAAGGCCTTTGGGCCCTTCAGGCAGTGTCTATAATGTACACCCCATGTACTTTTCCAGCTTAGAGTTTTTGGGTATTTTGTTCCTTGGAAATCAGAAATGGGCATCTGAGTAGTCCATTCTGAGTGTTTTCATATGTAGATCACAATGGGGGTATCATTTTAACATATATAGGACATCTAAAAGTGTTTTTAGACAAATGTTTTGTAATAAAGCGGATTTTCTTGAGGTTGGTATTCATAATCCTTTTTTTGGCTGGATTTTGATCTAGAAGACCTGGGTGAGGGTTGTGATCACAATGTTGGGTATGAATTGAGCATACCATTTGGTTTTGCATGATGTTTCTTAGATGAATCATAGAAGATAGGATTTCTGTAGAATCTATGGGATGATCTTGGTTTGCCTGGAGAATCGGGACTCATGACCAAAGGTTAGAACAACTGAGGTTTAGATCCTACATTTAAGGATCAGGTTACATGGATCCTTTGGATATAGGTTGACACAATAGTATTATGGTTATATAGGAGTGTCTTTATGTATATTATTTAGGTCTATGTTACTCTTGATGATTCCCTAAGATGGTAGTTTTTTATGTGATCACTATATTCCATAGATAACAGTTTAGAATACCTATATGGCATGGGATTGATTTTATATTCCTTAGTGTCATGTCTTCGGTCAGGGATAGGTTGGATCCCATTGAATGCTGCTTGGGGATGATTCATGTCTTAGGGTTCGGATCTGTATTTTTTGGTAACCATGGTTTAGAGATGATTAATTTTCTTAAGTTCTAGTTCTGAGGATCTAAGAGAGGATGGCTCAGTTTATATATGGATCTGGAGGTTCACGTGTGGGCCTGACTGATAGGACGACCATGACCGGGTGCATTTATTTATGTTGTTTATTTATGGTTATTCCTTGGGATCCATGATGATGTATGTGTCTATGGGATAATATTTTACTAGTTTAGAGGGATGTATATCTAGTTATTGTTATGTTTTAGTTCGTTGAGGTTTAGACCTGTATTACCCCATGGTGAAAATCTGATAAGGATGGGTAGAGGTGTTTTTGAAATCAAATGTTTTGATAAGTACTTTGATGATCAAGAGATATTTATAGATGATCCTCTCATATGGTTTCAGATAGATGTGATTGCGATTATTGGACTGAGGCTCCATGTTGATTTCAATAGTCGTTATGGTCTGAGTGATGGGTTGATGTTCCTGCCACAATATGTTATAATTTCATGAATAGTTATGTGACATCACATATATGACGTTTGGTTTGAACTAAGGTTTCGAGAATAGGAAGTATACTATTGAGATAGTTCTTGACTAAGTCTCCAGACACTGATAGTGTAATTCATGGATAGTGCACCAGACTGAGGAACTAGGTAAGGATGGTATGCCATGTGGAATAAAGAGGTTGGACCAATGATCCTTCTCATTGGGTTTGGTTCATATTGATTGTTTGGGATCCATAATTTTTATGGTTACCAGAATAATGTTTTAAGCATAGAAATTATACTACTGAGAGGGTGTCAGACTGAGCCTGTAGACACGGATTGTATACATCGGTGATAGTTCTCCAAACTGAGGCTATGGGAATTGATGGTATACCAACTAGGATGGATGGTGGACTGATTCTCTACATCCATGGTTAAGATGTCAGACTGATGCTCCAAGAATTGTCGATTTTATATTTGCGGTTAAGATGATGTACTAATGTTCCATGAATAGATTATTTTATAAATATAGATTATGTGTTGGAATGATGATTTTTTCACTATGGTTATGTTACATGAGATAGATGTCATGATGAAGGTCTTTTTTGGTAGTAACCTTGTGTGGTAAGGGGAAAAGATGTGTTGAGGATCCAAGTGTGGGAAAATGTCTAGTTATGGGGACTAGGTATGGGACGACATAGACTAGAATCCTGGATGAAATGACAATAATATGATGGGTACCTGGCATTGTTAGGTTGGTTTTGGCTACCATGGGTATGGAGCCCGCAGGTTGTTTGGGATGAACAGCCCTTGAGATGAGCATAGAGATGTTCATGAATTAGCCAAATAAGGTATGGTCGATTAAGTTCTTGGACCTATTGATCTATGGTTTTGGGTTTATAATTTTTCCTATTGTTTATTGACTTTCTAGACAGATTATATGAGCATTCACTTATGGAAGCAGTTTATAGGTTCACCATTAGGGGTGGCCTATTGAGAATTTTTCTGACCCATGTATGTGCACCGTAGTGTGCATACAAACGCTTTGTTTACATTCAGTTTGATCATGGATGCATGATGGATATGGAGTAAGAAATAGATCTCATGGTTGAGTAGGATGCTCATGTGGAGTCTATTGGTCAGGCTAGAGCAGCTTGATATGGTATTGGAGCTCATGTTTGTGTTACAACCAGTGTTGGTAGTGGTGCCTATTGTAGTTACTTATTAGTTGTTTATTTATGTATGTGTGATCGTCCAAATGGGATATCATGGTTGTATGTGTTACATGGATGTTTGGTCCTTTACATCATTTTCATTGTATTACATCACCCCTTCAGTTTTAGTTTATTTATTCTTTCTTATTACACTATTGTATATGAAATTTGTTTATTTACTTCTTGTTGTGTACTCAATTATGGGGTATAGTTTCCTCATATATCCACCTTAGACCTCCTCTTCTAGTTGGGATCCTATGGTGTATGATGAGGTGTGCTTGAGGTCTTATGGAGAACTAGCCCGGATCATTAGTTTAGTGGCTACCAGGTCGGGATGATATAGCCATGCTTGGTTGAGACCATCTGCCTCTTTCTTTCTTTTGATTTTTTTTGGATCTTAGGGTCTCTCTCATCTAGCAGTGGTGGCATCAATATATTGGAATGCCTTGTGCATTAAATGTTATTCCAAATAATATTTCCTTCATTATTGGTCTTAGGAAGCTCAGAAATGTGGAGAATAAAGGTATTATTTATTCCAATGGTCCTGGGATGTCCCATTGGTAAATACATTAGCTCGGCCAAAGTGTTTATGATAATCTCCAGTATTTCTCTATCATTGATTAATTATTTTATCCATTATAATGTGGTCGATTCCCTAGGAAATTTTCTTTTCATAGACAAGAAGACTCGATGTATTCAATATTCATTGCTAGCTCTCATCTTTGTGGAATTTGATCTCTTGGCTCCTCTGCCTTATTTTATTCTCATTATTTTCAGTGATGGTCTCTCTTTTTGAAAATGTGTTATTTTTCAAGCTTTATCAAGGTTTTGAGAGGCATGTCATCTTCATAGACACACAATGGAAGTGTTCATGGATAAGGATTCAAGCAAAGGGAAGTTCATCTTGGTTGAAGATATTCAAGGAGATTCTCATCCATATATGGAGGGTTTTTCTTATTCTACTTTCAATATTTTGGTTTCAACTCTTCTAGTTCCTCCCCCACTTCATGTTGGATCTACTTGTGATGTTATAGTGGAAGCCCATCTTTTTTGGAGTGTGGAACCTCCAATTATTTGAAGGGAGTAGCAACCCCTTATAGGAAATCCTTTCACCCTAACTTTGGACCTAGTAGGGAAAAGTATGGTGGTTTTAGGTACTCATGAATAATCGGCTCAGGTGAAAGTATGAGAAAAAGATGAATATGAGAAAGCAGTCTCCCCAGAGGGAGTGTTAAATAACTGTAACAAGAAAGAACCCTTTGCGGTTGATCCTTCATTGAAGGAGTGATAGGTCATAGTGGATTAAGATAATGATCCTTATAAAGAATTTATAGGTAGAGAACATGCCTCCCCTATCCTTTTGTTGAGCTCTCCCAGTCGTTTTGTGGTGCTTGTGATCTCAGGAAGAGAGTAGGATGATATTTATAACTCTTTACTAGGTATGGAAGATCACATGAAATTTTTATTTACTAAAACTATAGTTGGTACTATGACTCAATCCAAGGCTAAAGAAGTCATCAGTTCATCAAAATTAGATTTTTCCTTATCCAATTCATGGGGTCGAAGGGCCTATACCACTATTATTTAACAACCAATATCATTTTAATGGAATTTTAGGGGTGTAATATCCTTATATAAATGTGATGTCATCTTTTATAAGGCTACAAAACTCTATGTTTCTGTTGAAACAATTCTTGAACATGAACAGAAGGGGAATCTCATTAGTTATTTGCCAAGAAAAACTAGTTTTTCAAACTCGTTGTATTATAGTCAACAAATAGTCACAATTGGTTATTACAGAGACATAATATTTCTATTGTAAAAGTGAAGGATTCAGATCAATATATTATTACAAAGGAGACTATTGGAGGCTCTATTTTACTTTTCACCTTTGAGTATATGAAGTGTGGTGTCAAGAGAGGTTAGTATTATAGGATCAATTATAAGTGTTTCAATGAGGAAATCTATCCTAGTTCATTAGGAGGATTTCAAAATGATCTCGAACATGTCAGAGAAGAAAGTTGGGGTGGTTCACTCTACAAGATTTATGCAAGACTTCAATGAGTTCCTCACATTCAATGTAATAATGGGAATAGAATTTATAGGGGAGATTTTTACATGGGGAAAAAATATATAAAGACAATATGGAGATGTCGTGATAGATTTTTATCCAATTTACAAGGTTTTGACTCTTTTCCTTAATTTTATATTACTCGCTTATTGTTCATTCAATTTGATAACTACCCTATCATTGTTCATCTCAAAAGAGAGGACATAAGAACATCAGATTTCTTTTTCTCTAAGAGCTTGAATAATATAGATGGTTTCTTACAAATGGTGATGGATTCATGGGATCAACCAGTTGTAGTTAACACTATGAATAAGAACCATAAGAAACATTAGAGGATAATGAAAAACCTCTATATGTGGGACAAAACCAATCCCAACGTCAACATGTTTCTCGAAGATATTAATAAAGAAATCAATGAATTGTAATGATGGTTGTAGGAATGCTGGGATGATGAGTTGTTCAAAACAAAGTCCTGTAAAAAAATATTCTAGTAGGGAAGCATATTGAGACTAAAAGTATTCTAATGTATAAGTTGAGGGATCATTGTCTTAAGTATGTAGATAGAAATACTATATTGCTTCATGATTATGTGAAAGAGAAAACGTAGAACAATTCTATCAAACTCATGACTGAGGGTGGATCTTTCATAAGATATTTATAGGGGTATTTAATGAATGATGTGTCTTATTTTAAAATCCTTATTATGGGGACAACACTCACAAGTGAAGAAAGTACATTAACGGAATGAATAGATGTAAATTTCTTGAATAAAATTGCATGGTAGATGGTTAAATAGGGAAAAATGATGTGGAGGCCATCACATTTGAAAAATAGATCAGGGAATCTATGTTTTCAGTGAATCCTGAACGTGTGCAAGGAATTAATGTATTTCTTGGTACATTATATGATTTTTTCACATGATTTCATTAAAATGAAGGTCATTTCTACTCGACATGATTTTTTAAGGAGGAATATTGAATGAAACAAGCAGTGCTTCGAAATTGTTTTTGATTCTGAAAGTTATGGTTCCAACTTTTTTGAATCAGTTTAGACTAATATACTTATGAAACATTTCATATAAGATTCTCACTAGATTCGTAAATAGAAGGCTTATTCGGCTGCTATCATAGATTATTTATCCTCATTAACATAGTTTTTTGAATAGATAGGATATACAAGGGTGATTAACATAGTGATATAAATGGTCAAAGAAATAATCAAAAGGTTTATTGGATCTAATAAAATTATATAGGTGGACATGGATAAGGATTTTTATTTCATGGATTGTAGATACATTCTAATTGTTTTGGATATTTTTTTTCAAAAATTAGTCCAAAAATCTAATATTCAGATGCTTCGAGTAACCACATCAATCAGTGTCATTTATAGGGGGCATCTTTCACTATTTTAAATCAAATCATGATCTGTGGAAGGGACATCCTCTTAAACCAATCATATTCATTATTTCTCAATAATAATTCAAAGGAAATGTTAATAATGGATTCATAAGAGGGTGAAAAAATGATTTTATAAATAGATATGGGATGGCTCTAGTGTCTCATTTGATGTATGAAGATGATATTTTATTCTTAATTGATGGAAAATAAAAATTTATTAAAAGGATTTAATAAAAATATTATGTCTTGTAGTCAATGGAGTGGAAGCTGCATTAACTGCACAAAGAGCAGTGTGTATCATCCAAAAGATTTCTTGACACATTTTGGAAGATCTATTCAGAAAAGGTTGTGAATTCAATGAAGAAGTATTCTTATAGAATATCTATGATTACCCATCTCATAAGATAATTTCAAAAATGATTTTGGAAAACCAGGTCTGTAAGATAATGACTCGTATTTGTAATTAGAAAAACATTTTTCTCACATTTGGTGGTAGGATCATGAAAGAGAACAACATGTACACATATATACCTATATATGTTTTCTATGTTATCAAACCTCTTAATGGAATCACAAATGACATTGAGAAATAATCATTAACAGTTTTATTTTGTCCAACAAACAATTGGGGTAGTTCAACTAAGAATCATGACAATGGATGGTGAGACCAATTGTGGAGGGTGGTATAAACCTTAGGAGAAAAACAAAATACATGAAGGTCATGCAAGAAAATTTATATTGGGAGATTATTGAAGGTGAACTCTCTATGGTCTTGGTTATTGTGTGGTTAAATACAAGGAGGATTGGAGAAACAGGGATGCACCACCAAGAAATCATTCATGTTTGGTGTGGTACATGAACAATCATCTCAGAATTTTAGTGGATAAGGAGAAGTGGGTAATTGATCACGGTGATATCATATATTTGATATATAATGGATTTGGATAAACAATTTTATTTCATGTATTCTTGGAACAAGAGATCTCATTCATGAAGTATAACAGGTATTTGAGGTTCATCCAGTCCACACTCAACGGAGAGAGAAAAAATCTACATGAAAGGATAATTCTCATCGAGTATCTTGATAAATATGTGTTCCCAGAGTTAATGTTTGGATATTTTAGTACCAAAGAACTTCATACTTCTATGCATACAAATAATCATTTGGAAATTTTGGGGTTCCAGATTTGGTGTAAGGAAATCCTGATGAATATGAATTTCCTCATCTGGATTTTACATAATATAGTTCATAAAATATATGATAATGTTTATAAGAAATGGGATCAGAATAGCTTCATGGTGCTAGTGCTGTGAGATTCCAAATAGTCAATCTATTTGGAATATATTTTTCAATGGTTAATGGGGATGCTTCACATGGAATTTGGTTAGTTAAAAAAATGTTTTTCCGAAGGTGGGGATCTCTAGGTTGTTCTCCCCTTATATTTTGAGGGGAATGACCTATGTTCCCTTGATCTCATGTTCTGTGAAATTAGTGATTTAATTTAGGATAGTACAGGTTGGGTTTTTAAGATAGGGCTCATCACATGAAAAGATAATTCTAGAAGTATGGATTGGAAAGGTAGGAAGATTAATTGGATCCCCCAAAGAAGGATGTAAATTAAACATGGATGGGTCATGACAGCATGTAACTATGAGAGGGTAAGGATTTTCTTGTGATAATACAGGGTCCATGATCATTGGGATCAACAACTTTTATGGAATAAAAAATTATATTTGGAGAATGAGTAGAGAAATTCTTTGTGGAGATGCCTTTTTCAAGCTTTAAAACATCAATATTTTAGATATTGAGTCATATTTTAGTATCCTTGTTGAATTTTGTTTTCTAAAAATAATCCATCCTTGGTAACTTAATTATTTCATCAAAAAAATTATGTCTCTCATTAGAAATGGAATATAGGTGTTTCACACTAATAGGTAGGGTAACATTATAGCTGATATCAATGATAGTAAAGGTAGAACTACTGATAATATTATTCTTTTCTATAACAGAGGATCTATTCCATGTGATTTCAATATTATTATCAATAGATATTCTTTTGGTCCATTACACTTCATACCTCTTTGACATCTTGGGTATCCATGATTTTGGAATAAAAATTTAATTTTGAGTGGAAACAAATCTCAATGGATGATCTTAGAGAAGCTATATTGAGGACCCATTCTCTTTATTTTAATGGTGAATATTATGTAAGATGGAAATATTAAATGATTATCTATTTAAAAAAATCATGGAATAATTTTTTATTTGACGGTAGTGAATCCTTAAGAATTATATAATGGGGATTTGGAAAAAAGGAATGATGATCAAGAGAAAGATAATGATCTTAATTCAAGAGCAATGAATGATATTGTATGTGGATTAGTGACTGGTAAATTTAATCAAGTATCTCATTATGAAATTGCATATGAGAGGTGGAATAATATTTATATTACTCATGAATGAATTGGTAATGTTATACAATTAGTATACAATACTAAAAATCGAAAATTTATTCTTTTATGATTCTTGAATATGATAACATTACTCAGATGAATGGAATATTGATAGAATCTATAAATGATATTTATTCCTTGGGAGAACCAATTAAACAATTAAATCATGATTTAAAAGTTATCGAAATATTACCTTCTAAGTAGATTGAAATATATATTTTTATATATTAATCTACAAAAGTTAAATAATTATGACAGATGAACTAATTGGAACCATGGTGATGTATGAAGCTGAGTAATAGGTTGAAGCTAAGAATAATATTTCAATAAAAATTTATATTTTGCACTTATAAATCTTATGGATGAATCACTTGATCCATATTATCTAGAATAAAAAAAGAACTATTAGATAATTCTAAAAAATTGAAAAACTATACAATAAGAGGAATAAAAAGGGAAAAAATATTGATATATGAATATAAGTAGATATGTCACACAAAGTACAAAAGTATTGTGATTAAATATCAAAAGAAATATAATTAAAAAATGAACTAAAGTATATTCATTATGACAATATGGAGTGACACTTTCGATCTAAGTGATGAATCTATCAAAAACTCTGAAGTTGGGCTTGTAAAGTAAATTATAAATCTATGTTTTATGGATCATGATGATGAGGTACACACATATAATTATGAATATGAAAATTCTTCATATGATTAATACGATAAATATTATTTTATGATTCAAAAAAATATAAACTTTAAATAAATATCCTAAAAGACATATAAAATCTTATGATAAATTTTTTAAAGAGAAGTAATTTTTAACAAAATAGATTTTAGATTTAAAACATTAATGTTCTTATGATCTATACGAAAAAAAATTAAGGAACTATTAAGATAATTTAATTATCTAAAACAAGAATCTAGTATTATTATTAAAGGGTAAAACTATTTAAATTATATACTTGGAAGAAATAAAAAATGTAAGGAAAAAATGAATATGCTTTAATGGAGAAAAAAAAGTTTATTTAAATTTTTTTTTTCTTGGCACTAAAAAAAGCATGTCTTCTATAAGATGTTTTCATTATGAAATAAATGAAACCTATGAAAATGAATGTTAATTTATAAAACCTAATTTTTTGGTATTAATCATGTTTATTATTTAAAATAATTATCTAACATTAATTATAATTATTCTTCAAAAAGAGAAGGAAATTATTTTACCTAAAAAAATTAATTGCTCACACTATCAGATCCAAAAGTATATGGATACCAAAATTCACTTATATTTGATAGGTTATAGGTATGTACAATTGGAATTAATTTTCATATCATATAGTGGATTCTTAATTCTTATGAACATTGATATTTCTTTAGAAACTTCATGAAAGAAGGAACAATTAATCTGGGTAGTATTTCACCCTAATATTTGAATTAAATGAAATAGATGTTTTATATAAGGTGAGTGAGAAAATAATCATGCATAAACTATTTAAATTTTTCACTAATTTATTATATACGATACATTAGTCTGCTAAAATATTTATTATACACTTTATTATTTTAATTTCTAGTTGAAAAAAAATTTCAAAACAATTATGTCTCTCTAAACTTTTTTTATATATAACTCATAAACATATTCATAGAAAATATATTTCAAGTGTAGAATGAGGTAATATATAATATTATAAAAAATAGTATATGAAAAAATATATTCTTAATTTTAATCTTTCAACTAACCTATATTTTAAATTTTATTTTTTAGATTTTATTAATTTATATAATGTATTATTTTATAATAGTTTTCTTATGTAAAAATGTCTTTTCAAAAATTAAAATCAGAAATGATTAATTTATATTTTTATCTTAAGAATATGAAGCATTGTCTTTAAATTTTTAGAATGAAATGTATCTTCTTACTCTTTTGAATCCAAGAATATTCATGTCAAAACCTCTATATTTTTTTATCTTCCTTATCTGAAATAACTTTTTCAAAGGCTTATGAAGAAATCAGTTTGAGTAGAACGAACAGATCTAGAACTTCAATCCTAGAGAAAATACCTTCTCTAATGAAAAATTATGGTAATTATTTTTTTGATTTATTTGAATAGTATTTAATATACTTTTTTAAAGATTCTTAGGAAAAAACTATTGGAAAAGTTAAAGAGATTTAATTTTTTGGAGAACGAGAAGTTTGATCTTCTCAAATAGTTAAATGTGTAATTCATTCTGATGATCTATTTTTAATGTTTAATATTTTAAATTATGAATTAATAAATTTGTATATAGATCTAAATTCATCATGAAAAGCATATGAAGATATGAAAAAAACGTTTGTCTCCAATTTTTCTTTGACACAGTTCAAATGGAGTATCAAAATATGAAGGAAAGCTCAATTTGTAGAAATATTTCAATGAATTTAAAGTAAAGATAATAAGTAAGATTGAGACAATTAGACAAGAGGTTGTTACTGAGTCTGATCTTGTTGAGTTAAAAGAGTTTTAACTTAAATGGTTCTCATCTTCTTTGTTGATTCTATGATCTGAAAAAGTTTAATGGAGAATAGAGCAGTTGTCAAGAGTTCTAGTAGTTGTGAGTGAAAAAGTTTAATGTTTTGAGAGCGTAGGTGATCCATATAATCCTTCAAAAATACCAAATTATTATTCATCTCTGTAGATTATTCAAATTAAAACATATATATTTACTTTTTACATTTATATTAGTTTAATTTTTTTATATTCCTGATGATTAATAATTCTATAAAATATTTTAAATTTCTTTTTAGGTCAATAAACGTGAGGAAATTTTAGGATAGACTTAGGAGATATTTATGATATATTTATGAGAAATTTATTATAATAAATTTATGAAATATATTTATGAATAAATATGATAATAAATCTGTAAAATATATATGAGATTTTTTTTTGTAGAGACATATTATTTTTAAAATGGGGAGAAATGTGCTTGAAAATTATTTTTATTCATATTTCTAAAAATTTCATATATTATTTGATTAATTTTAATAGTTTGTCCTGCATTTTTTGTAACAACCCAGTTAATAATTCAATAAATCATATTCATATTTATTAATATTAATTGTATAGTTATATTAGTTTTAAAAATATTAAGTAATTTTTTAATCAAAAATGATATTGTTTTAATTAAACACTTTTCTTATAATATTTTTCTAAACTAATATCTGAATTTTAGAATTTGGATTTTAAATGATGATATAATTTTTGAAATTAAAATATGAAAATTTATTTTGGGTTATATTTTTTTATTTTTGAAAAACAAAATTGATTTTTCAATTAATAGTAAATATAATGATTTTTGTAATTTTTTTTTATTTTTAATGAATTAGGTAATTTAAAATTATAAATATGTTTTGAAAATTTTTTAAAGTATACTATGTATAATTTATTTATATATAATCTAGTTAACTACTTCTTAAAAAAATTATATTTGTTTTTATTATAAGTTTTTAAAGGTTTAAAACGGGTTTTTCTAAAAAACTGTTTTAAAATGCATAATGTTCCTCCTTTTTAATTATTTAAAATAATACCTAATAGGGAATGTTTTAAGTTACAAATATATATTATATATCATTTAATATTAATTTTTTTTCATACAATTATTACTATTCTGCATAGAGTTAATATAAAATCTTTTTTTCTTAGAAATACTATTCTTAAATACCTGATGTCTCACCTCATCTATGAGATTTATATTAAATTAAAATTTTCCAATTCTATGAATTAAATTTGTAAAAAATTATTCATCATAAAGGACAAAAATACTTTATAATTTCTAATAAGGATTACTTAATTTTTTACCATAACAATTTCTGAAAATACTTAAACTTAATAATAGTGATTAAGTTAAAAACGAGATTATCAATGGATTAAATATTTAATCATATAGAGGGAAGAAGTTCTAGAAACATTCCTAATAAAAAATTTATTGATGTATTTATACCTTATACTTTATATAATAAATAATATACCATAATTGGTGCATTTTTACATGATCAAACGTGGGTGGAATTCACTCTTTCAAAAAACTGCAGGTGTGCCCCTCACTCCACTTATTAAGGAGACCCCCTCTCCTCCTCTAAACACACCTTCAAAACCAATTGGTTCAGCTAATAATTTCCCAATTAACATATAAAATAACATCATATCATCTTAATATCCCAAATTTTGGTATAAATTCATCCAAGTATGTTCATGGTGAAAACTAAAGGGAAATATGTTAAGAATATGTTACATTCATAAATGAGCATTTTTTTATTTCTTACTCCCCCACCTTAAATTATTATTGAAACATGATTATATAATAACCTAAGTATCTTGAATATAATGGGAGGATTTTATTTTATGTTTATGACCTATAAACAGACAAACTTCCATCAAATGTGTTGCGAAATCATCATTTGTGTGTATGGCAGACTATCGCCTTTCGAAAGGATGTCATACATGTTTCCCTTACCACCTCTCACGGTTGGGTATGATGAGGGATATAATGTTTATATATTATATTTAACAAATAATTATACCTATGTAGCCATTATATCATTTAAAAAGTTATTTTATTTTAACACATTAGGGATAAGATATTGTCACTCATGTGTATGGGAGACCACCTCCTCGCTAAACGATGTGATTAATTTTTACTAACGCATTGTGTGGAATGTGATATGGGTAATGATAATAAATATTTGTCATATAAATTACATTTTTAGGATAATCATGGAAAATTTATCATTATTTAGGTGTATTATATCATTTTATTTCTCACCTTTTAACTCACTAAAAAAGTGGTAATGTCATTCATGGACGGGTGGACTACTTCCTCCTCGAAGTGATGGGATTTTCATTACCACCACATCACAATAATGATATATATATATATATATATATATTTGTATATATAATTAGAAAATATGGAATTTATTATATGATGATCATTATTTAAAGGTAAATTTTGTTTACCTTATTTAAATAATGATCATTGAAGGATGAAAACATTACCCATGCGTGTGTACGACCTACTATCTCCATGATCATAACATTTTATCATTTTTCATAACCATATTTCATGATTGGTTTTAAAATAATAATTTGTATATAAATATGATAATTATTTCATGATTATTATTCAATATATGTTTAAATAATAACCTATATTTCCATATTCAACCTACCAAACCCATTTTTGACAAATCAGCCGAATAAGGTCAGAAAAATTGACTTAAACAAAATTGATTATGTAATTGTATATAACATGTTAATTGGCAAAATAAAGTTAATAATATTCTTGAAAAAGGCTCTCTATCATGTAAATAATTTACATAATTTAATTATTTATGAATATAAAGGCACATGTGATAAGGATGACTCAATGTAAGGGACATCATCTCAATATCCTTTCATTGATGAATATGCTAATTTAATACAATTTTATTCTATAATATGATTTATATACAGATCATTTTATATGTTACATCATAAATTTTTTTATTATCATGGTATTTAATGATTTTTTAATGTTATTCATTCAATTTTCTTATAATTGAAATATTTCCAAGGTGATACAGGACTTTTCCTTAAAAAATCCTCATTAAATTTTTACTTCAAAATAACTTTATCATCCCTGTCCATGTTTTTTAATACTTTTTATGAAATTTTTTATATAGAAATAAAGTTTTTATAAAGTATATTCTTATGTAACTTTTTAATTTATTTTAAAAAAAATCTAAAGGAATATTTTTGGTCTGTTTATAAAGAACGTTTTGAAAAATGAAAAATGAATGTCTTATTCTTAACATACACGATGAAAATGATTTTTCCACCACAATGACAAATATTTGATTTCTATATTCCAATATTTTATTTGTTATTTACTTAAATGAAAAACCCTATTCCCATTTATGTATATATTGGTATTTAAAATGATTTTTCAAAGGAAAATGGAATTTTGATATCCAAAAGAGAATTTTTTTTAGTTTAATTTTTTTTTTCAAAAGTGAATGAATAAAAAAATGTATTATTCATGATATGATACTTGAGAAATGTTGGGGTGACCTTGATAGCTTTGGGTGATCCCATTATAGCTTATATTATGGGGCATCCCATATAGAGATGGGTTATCCTATTACAACTTATATTATAGGCCAGCCCAGATAGCATCATGTGTCCCCATTATAGCTTACATGATGGGTGCACCCATATTGAGTTCCAATGCATTGGGAAATTATTATATTGGAATTAAATCATATAGTTATTCTAATTAAATTTTTTAAAGGGTTTTATAAATATTATTCTTCATGTCCTCCAGAAGTGGTTTTCATTTCATTATATGGGTTTTAATGGATTTTTAGAAAAATAACATGTGTGTTTCATGTGAAAATGTTTTATTTATTTTTCTCAATGAACATTGATGTAAAGTTAAATATTTTATGGGGTTCTTTGTTTTAACTATATTAATGGTTTCCTTTGTTTTATATCCCTTGCTGATATTTTTTTGATCGTTATAAATTTTTAAATTATATTCAAAGGATGGGTAAGGGAAAGTATGAAGTCAAGTTAAATGTCTTGAATAATTTTTGTGAACAAAATAATGTTTTTTTAAAGATTATATGGTGGTAAAAATAGATACTAATCATAAAATACCACTTTTTATCATATGTATTTGAAATATATGAGTTATAGACTAATTATCTAAAATTATAAAACTGAAAGATCCTCAAAACAAAAGAGTAAATTCAAGATTTAAAGTCAATATTATTCAATTTTTAAGGCAATGACCTTATATTTGATATCAAATGATGGTTTAGATGACATTATTGGATAAGATAATGTTAATAACTTGGCCATAAAATATTTTACCTTATGTTAAAGTAAAAATTTTATAAAATTTAAATATAAATATGTTTTTTCATCTAAAATACATCTGTTCAGAAGGGTTTTATATAGAGGAAGCATAGAAGTTGTAGTCGGAAAGAAACAAGAGGAATATATTCTCCCAAATCAACATCCAAAGATGGTTGGAATCTAAAAATAATAGATTTTTGTAGTGACAGATCCATCGACACAATCTATTAATGGTGGTGGTATCCATGAAATAGAGGAACCCAATATATCATGATGAAACATGTATTTTGTATAGAATTTAATGAGGCAATATCCCCAATCATTCAGTTGATCATCTGACCATGTGATATCAATGGAATAGATCAATTATTTTGAAAATATATTTGAATTCATGGGATATTCAAAACATCAAATGTTAACTCTTTTTGTCTATTATTTTCACGGTGAGGATCATCGATTGTTTTATTTGGTTATGAATTTCAGAGAAAAAATGGTATTGATTTCATTTAATGAGAAAAATTTAAGGAGTTTTTCCTTGAAAAATAATTCCCTAAGGTTTTTTACTCCATGCGGTAAATCAAATCCTATAATTGTTTAAAAAATATGAAGATTCTATTTCTTCATATGAAGAGAAATTCACAGGATTGGTTAGGTATGTGCATGAGTTTATTCATGATAATAATAGTAAAATTAATAGATTTTAATACGGATTTAAATCAAGTCTAGGAAGATATTTTTTCACATGATAATTTAAATTTTATGATAATTTTGATCGTTATTCTATGAAATTTCACTTAGGGTTTTTTAATATGAATTATCCTCATGATGGAGACAATATAAAAGGTATGGTGGTAGGACATAAAGAAAGAATGAGTTAAGAAGTCTAGAGGTAAGCTACCAAAATGTTCCATGTGTGAAAAATGAAATTTCAGGAAATGTTTGATGGTATCTAGGAAGTGTTTTTTATGTGATCAATTCAGTCATAGGGCTCTTGAATATAGAAAAAAGTGTCCACAAATTAATAGAATTGGCTAATTGATAACCATCAAATGATGAGGTTTCATAGTTTTAATGAGTAGGCTCATTATTATTATTCATGTTTGAATTTAGTTTCATATGATGTAAGTCATTATTATCAAAAATAGAAAGGTTTATCAAACTCATTTTCTACTACTACAATTGATGTTGGGATTTCAAATGATGTGGAGAAATGTATGATAATTATATATTAAATTATGCCAATACCCCATTCGATCTAGATCTTCACATTCATTCATTTTTGAGAACATTACAAGTAAATTTTTAATGTCACCTCAGTAAAGTAATATTTAACTTTTTTGAATACTCTGGGTGGAATTACTAAATCAACCAAAATTTATAAGAATATTCCGCTTTTTTATAGTGGGGTGGCATTTCATGAAAATCATGTATAACTGGACATAGTAGAGTTTGATAGAATTATTGGTATGGATTGAATGTTAGTTTATCAAGCTAAGATATATTACAGTTCTAATAATGTTGTCTTAAACTATTTCCATCCTTGGAAAATATACTAAGATGTTGGGAAATTAATTAGAGGTGGAAGTTAAATTTACCCGTATAACATCGTTGAAAAGAATGAAACTGTTCAGATTAGTTATCTTCCAGTAGTAAATGAATACATGGATGTATTTCTTGATTATTTTTGTAGTGTTATACAAGATCAGGATGTTGGGTTAATGTTTAAATTGATACATAATTCTAATAATATATCTAAATTCCCTTCTCAAATGAATTAAGTAGAACTTTTAGAATTGAAAATGTAGTTGCAAGAGTTATTAGATAAGGTTATCATCCAACCTAGTACTTTATAATTGGGTGATCCTATTTTTTGTTAAAAAGAAAGATTGTTCATCGATACTTTTCATTGATAATAACTCCTTGAATAACATCATAGTTAGAACAAGTATCATTTTACCCAAATCGATGATGTGTTTGATCAGCTCCAGAAAGATCAATATTTTTTAATGGTTGGAATATGTTTGGATTACCATCAGTTGATAGTGAAGGAAGTATACATTCCAAATATTATATTTCATAATAGATATGCGCACTATGAGTATATAGTTATTTCCTATGTGTTATCTAATGATATTACTATATTTATGGACCATAAGAATATATTTTTTCATGAGTTCATGGAAACTTTCTTGGTGGTGGTTATTGAGGACAATTTGTTATATTCTAAAATTTAATAAGAACATGAATGAAACTTATGTATTTTTTTGTAAAACTTAAAAGAAGATACATTTTATATAAAATTTATAAAGTGTGATTTTTTTTGATAAAATTATTTCCTTGGGCTTATTATTTTTTATGTGGAATAATATTTAGACCTTTTAAAACAAAAGTTTATGAAGAATGTAAAAGAGCGACAAATATCACAAAGATTCATAGTTTTCATTGATTATTGTATTATAACTGATGGTTTATTGAAAAAATTTATTAGTTGTCAAGCCCAATAACTATGTTAAATAGAAAAAGAATTAAATTAATCTAGATAAAAGATTGTGATGATTATTTTCAAGAACTGAAAAGAACATTAGTGATGGATCCATTTTTTTTCTTTTCCATGTAGAAATACTTAATTTTTTATCCATAGTGATTCTTCATTGAAAGGAATTAGTTGTGTCTAAATGAAAAATTATCAGGTAAATTCATGTGATTTATATCTTTTGAAACCTCAATAATTGAATTATCCTATACATTCATTGGAAATAACTATTATAGTTTTTTATTTAATATTTTGGAGGAATAATTTATATGGAGTAAATATTGAAATATATACCAATCAAAAAAGTTTTAATTATATATTAACTCATAAATAATTAAACATGAGACAGAGAAGATGGTTGGAACATATCAGGGATTATGATTACACGATTCACTATCGTACTAGAAAATAAAACAAAGTGGATGATTCATTGAGTTGAAAAAATAATGGTACATTAAACGTGTTACATTTTAAATATGACCCTTTGGTTAATGATTTGCTAATTTTTTTCATATAAGTTGTGGATGTAGGGACATACTTTATTTTGTTTCATGTTTCAGTACAGTCAAATATGTTATATATTAACAAGAAATATCATAAGGATGATCAATATTTGTAGTAAAAGGTAATGTCAATTAATAAGTTTAAGTTTCCTAATTTGAATATTCCTGAAGAAAAGTATTTTTCTATTTTGGAAAAGATTATATGGGCCTTTTGATTCCCAATTAATGAAAAAGTTAATGAGTGGATATCACAGTTCCCTATTTTTTATTCCTCTATGTATCACTAAGATGTATAGAGGATGTCAAGAGTATTACTGGTGGGATGGAATGAAAAAACATCTCTTACTTTACAATGAATTGTTTGACTTTCAAAATGTTAAATTTCAATGGAAATGACCCAAGGGAATGCTTTAACATTTCCCAATATTGGAGTGGGAATGAAAAAATATATCGATGGATTTCATGGTGTAATTTTCATGTACATCAAGAGGTAATAATGTCATTTGGGTTATTGTTGATCGATTAACTAAATCTGCACATTTCATTCCAATCCATGATACATTTACTTTAGATCATCTTTCTCGATTGTATCTAAATGATATTGTCAGGTTATATTGTGTTCCACTCTCCATTATATCAGACATTGATATCATGTTCACATATAATTTTTGTAATGGAATGTAGAATTCATTAGGTACTTAATTAAATTTCATTACAACTTTTCATCCTCAATCTAAAGGGTAGTGTGAGTGGAAGATTTAGGCCATGGAAGATATGCTTCTTTCTTTTTCATTGGATTACCAGGGAAGTTGGGATCAACATCCATCTTTGGTTTTGTTTTCCTATTATAACAATTTTCTTTCTAATGTACTTACGGAACCATTGGAGGTCTTCCTGAGTAGACCAAATTCTTTGATTATTTATTTTTTTGGATGATCCCCCTTTTAACAATATTGAGAGGGAACCATTAAATGACCCATAGGGCCTGTGGCCCAAGAACCAGTACATGACCCAAAGGCCCAGAGGCACAATGCTCAATACATGACCCGAAGGCTCAATTTAACAACACTAGAACTGCCCCTACCAAAAATCTACATCATTGAAGGTGCCTAGATCCCCACCTTGCATTTTTGATCAGCTAGCATTGCCATGTACAATTTCTCAAGGTGCCTGGTACCGATGGTGATTGACATACCCTCTCATTCTTCCAACCAGATGTCAGAAAATATTTTTTTGGATGAAGTAGGATAAATGAAATTAATGGGACCAGAGTTGGTAGGGAAAATGGATGCGATGATATTGTTGATTCATATGGGGATAGTTCAATGTACTTAGAAAAGTTATGCACATTACTTGAGGAATGATCTTTTTATAGTTTGGTGATCATATTTTTTTCAATGTTTCCCCATGGAAATGTCTTCTTTATTTTGGTAAAAAGAGAAATATAATTCTATGGTTCATTAGACCATATATAATCCTAGATAAATACGGATTATTTTCTTATTAAGTGGGATTCCCCTGATTTTATATTAGGTACACAGCATATTCCTTCATTTAATGTTAAGGAAATCTTTACCAAATTCATTTCATGTTTTGAGCCTTGAAGTAGTTTAGTTGGAAGAGAATATTTCTTATGAGGAAAATCTATTTCATATTATGGACCATAGATAGAATGTTTTTTTGATTAATTTGATTCACTATGTCATGGTTTTATAGAAACCTCTTATCGTTTAAGGGGAAACATGGGAATCTAAAAATGTTATGAAGGAAATATATCCACACTTCATTAATAACTGAATAAAATTGATAGGCTGCAAATTATAAAGTGTAAAAGGATGTAAAAACCTAATTAATTGTGGAATAAATTATTAACAATTTTGTTAATATGAATTAGAGATTTATAATAGTTATTAAAATATTAATTAATTTTTTAATACAAAAGGAAATTGTGTGTATTAACCACTATTATTATATGGTTTTATTTAATATCATAATTTCTAAATTTAAGAATTATAATTTTAAAAAAGTGATATAATTTTTTAAATTAGCATATAAAAATTTATTTTGGG
Organism: Viscum album; assembly: GCA_963277665.1. Classification (NCBI taxonomy): domain Eukaryota; kingdom Viridiplantae; phylum Streptophyta; class Magnoliopsida; order Santalales; family Viscaceae; genus Viscum; species Viscum album. The sequence continues at coordinate 427,258,876 of OY728120.1, read as the reverse complement.
TGAATGTTATTTTATTTTACAGTAAATATTTATTTTTCATTGAAGAATATAAAATACAAATTTTTATAAAATAAATATTTTATTTTTAATAAATTAACTAATTTTAAAGTATCAATATGTTTTGAATATTTTTTAAAGTAACATAATTATTATTTATTTATATTCAATCCAATAAATTACCATTTAATCAAATTTATATTGGATTTTAGTATAAGATTATTTTTTGGTTTAAAAACTGGTTTTTCTAAAAATAAATTGTTTTAAAATGAATGATGTTTCTCCTTTTAAATAAAATAAAATGAGACCAAATAGGTAATTTTATAAATGTAATTTATATAATATATATCATTATGTATTAATTTTTTTTATATAATTATTGATATTAGTTGTATAGTTAATATAGAATCTTCTTTTTCTAAGATGATACCCTTCTTAAAAACACGTTGCCTTGCCACGTCTGCATGATTGACATTCAATTAAAATTTTCTAATTATATTAATTTATTTTTAAAAAGACTATTCCATAATTTTAATCACCCTAATTAAAAATTTATAATAATTAAAACTTATTTTTTCACCTTACTGTTTTGTGAAAGAAAAAAAATTAATCACAACGATTCAGGTAAAACTAGTTTACTGAGGGATTAAACATTAAACATAAAGATAAAATGAACTAAAATCATTAACAAACCCATTTTATGTCCATATACCTTATAACTTATAAAATCAATAATGGACCATTATTGGGTTCTGGTGACCTAAAACAAAATGGGTGTAATTCACTCTTTCAAAATATTTAACTGTGTCACTCACCCTCACTTATAAAAGTCCACCCTCTATCATCCTCTCCTAAAACCATATAAAACAATTGGATAACAAATTACAAGAAAATATAACCACTAAACATCCATATTATCATCTTACAAGACTTACTCTGTGCCGAAATCCAACCATGTGAGGCCTTTGTTTCTAACAAAATAGAGATACTCGGATAAGATATAATTTTCATCAACGATCATTTTTGTTTTTTTATTCTCCAACGTCATTTAATTATTTTTCAACCATGACTATATAATAAAATAAGTATATTAAATATAATTTGATGTTTTATATTAATTCTATTACCTGTAACTATATACAGTTCCATCAAATGGGTTGTGAACTCATCATTCGTGTGTATGGTAGACTACCACCTCACGAAACGATGTCATTCATTTTTCAATTACCAACTCTCACGATTGGGTATTATGATGGATATAAAGTTTATATATGATATTTAAAACATAATTATACATCTCTTGTCATTATATCACATATACCCTTTTTACAATCCAATACATAATAGATATAATAACGTCACTAATTTGTAAGGCGGTCTTTATCCTCGCTAAAAGATGTGATTCATTTTCACAAAAGAATTAAATGGAAGGTAATAAGCATAATGATAATAAATATATGATATATTAATGATATAATTATGATAATAACTTAATATTTTTCATTCTGAAAGAATAATATATAATATTATTTCTTACCTTTTCACTCACTAAAAATGTGACAATATTGTTTGTGGACGTGTGGACTTCCACCTCCTCGATGCGATGTGATTGATTTTTTACCAACACCTATCTAGAATGGAATATATAAGTACATATAATTAAATAATATAATATTTATGATATTATGATCATTATATAGAGATAAATTTTATTTTTCTTCTTTCCATGATGATCATTGAAAAATGGAAATGTTACTCATGAGTATATATGGCATACCATTTCGATGATCGTACTATTAGTTTATTTTTAATAACCATATTTCATTATTGATTTTAAAAGAATAATTTATTTGTAAATATAATAATTATGTAATTATTAATATTCTGAAGATGTTTAAATATTGACTTCTTCGACCATAGTCATCATACCAATTTCATTTTTGACACATAAACAGAATATGGTCAAAACATCTAAGTTAAACCTAACTAATTATTTAATTGTAGATAACTTTTTAATAATTTAAATAAATTTAATAATAAAATTGAAAAATTTTATAAAATAAAATTGAAAAAATTTATCAAATAAAATAAATAATTACTATATTTTTATTAATTATTTTGAAAGAGACACATGTGACAAGTCAGATTCAAGGTGAGGGACATCATCTCAATATCCCTTCATTGAGACATATCATTATTTTATACACATATATTATTTTATGTGTTGTATATACCACCCCTTTTACAAGTTATATGATGAATTTAATTATTATCATGGTATTTAATTTTTTTTAATGTTTTCATTTCATGGGGATTGTGATTTAAAAATTTACAAGGTGATAAGTGACTTTTCCTTTAAAATAATTTATTAATGTTTTTTCACCAAATTCTATTTCACTTTCATGTACATGTTTCATTAATTATTAATATATTTATATCTATATTAAATATTTATAAATTAAATATTATGTATATTTTATTTAAATTAAAATGTTTTCAAACGGATTATTAGTACGTGTTTATACAAAATGTTTTGAGAAACAATAAAAGGAATGTCCTATTTTTAACGTACACAGTGACATAGAGATTTCTTCCACCCTGGACATTATATTTTTTATGGATTAATAATGAAGAATTCATGTTTCCTTCCATGGAATTTTTTTTTCCATTTTCTAGGTATTTTGGCATTGAACATGGTTTATCAAAATAAGAGGATATTTTTATATCCAAAAGCGAATTTTTTATAATTTTAAATAGTTTTTACAAATGAATAAGAATAAAAAAATGTTTTATTCATGATATGGTACTTGAGAATTATACTATGGGGTGGCCCAAATATTTTTAGGTGAGCCCATTAAAAATTAAATGATGGGGAATCCCAGATAGCATCGAGTGAGCTCGTTATAGCTTTTACGATGGGGAGGCCAAGATAGTGCTGGGTGAGACAATTGTAGCTTAAATAATTAGTGCAAAAAAATAAATCACCAATTTATTGGGTAATTATTATATTGTAATTTGTACTGATAATTATTCCAAATAATGTTTTTTATAGGGTCTTATGAATATGATGCCCTCTAAGTCACCAAATATGGTTTTTAATTTCATGTAATGGGTTCTAAAGAATTTATTTGAGAAACATTTGTGTGTTTCATGTGAAAATTTTCTTTTTTCTATTTCTTAAAAAATATTTATATAAATTTAAATATTTTATGGGATTCCATTCTTCTACTGGACTAACCATTTCCTTTGTTTTATATCCCTTAAAGAGGCTTTTATTCTCATTACATGTTTTTAAATGTTTTTCACATGATGTGTAATGGAATGGAGGAAGTCGAGCTAGACGATGTGAAAAATATTCATAAAATAATTGATGTATTATATTAAATAATTTTACATAATAGGGAAAAGGCATACTGATCAGAAGTGTCTAATTTTTATTATATGGTTTTTAATGTATGAGTTATGGATTAATTCTCTAAAAATCTAAACCTAAAAATATACTAAAAGTGAAATAATGTAAAATCTTAAATAAAAAACAATATTATTTAATGATTAAGGATGGGTTCTTATATTGTGATTGTCAAAAGGGGGGATATTGTTGATTGTGTGTTGATTCAAAAATTTCATTAATTAATTTTGGATTTTGATGCTCACAAACACCCATAACTATGTTTTTAATAATGTTTGTTTAATTTAGTTGTGGGATATTAACTATTAGAATAATTATTCTTATTGAGGAATTATATTCATTATTTAATCAATGGGAAGATATATGCTTTCTCAAAGGAAAAGTATTTTATATGGATTTTACAAGTAATCTAGAAATAATGTACATACCTTGCATTATAAGCAGAAACATATTGTTTGTATACCATATATTTGGAGTAAAATTATATATTTGAAACACTAATTTTAGAGTAATACATACATTTTAGGAATTAATTTATTGTTCATTATCCCAACTTTTGTAATCAACCTTACACAGTCAACTGTTTTTTCAGAGTTTATCGCTATGCAAACAAACCTTATGTTGGACTTGATCAATGATGAATTTTTAATATCAATATATTATCCATGTTTTCTACAATGGATTCAATGGAATTAAATATATCTATAAAATTACTTTAAGACTGATTAAAAGGAATGTATTAAACTTATTAGATCAGTCCTATTTCTAATGGAAGTTATGACTCTCATTGAATATCTTGAATTCAAAATGGTTTTGATTTATCATGAGATATTTATTTAATTGTTTTCCTGAAAGAAGTTCCACCATTTTGATGAAAACCAAGATTTTAATCTTATATATATATATATATTTCTTATGAAGATACAGACATATAGAGAGATGTTTTTTTGAAAAATAATAATCTATCATTACCTTTAGAGGTACACTTTGAGGATATACATGTTTTTATCCTTGTTTATTTTACTGTTGTTTCTACTATTGTATTTACCTGTTAATATTTTTCATCAATTTGAGAAAGTTATTATCGATGAAAAACATTTGATACATATGTTTCATCTTCTACCAAGTGTTTTATATATTTTTTGTCTAAAGAAATATTGAATGATGTTGAATATTTTTTTGTCTCTATATTCTACTGAATATCATATAAAACACTTAGTTGTTACTGCAACTTTTTATGAAACTATTTCACCTTCTATATCCTGATCTATTATTTTTTAGAGTATTGGTTGCTCATACATAGTCATTGTTGGAGTTTTATCCTCTCATACTAAACTATGGTTTTCTTAGTTCTCTATAAAAGAACCATAAGGCCTTGTAAAATCCTTGACTATGAGGTTTTGACTTTCTACACTAATTTTTAGATGTCCTCAGTAAATGTACTCTCTAGTTAAAATCAACAATCTCATGGAGATAGAATCTATGGATTATACTAGTGGATCTTTTTTCAATGAACCACTATACACCACTATTTTCTTTACCATTATTTAATTCTTCTACACACTCATCTTTAACATCGAAGTAAATAATCACTTTAAACATAAGAGGGATGTTTGGTTTATATAATTTTTTAAAGGAACAAAATACAACCCCCACTTGTGTCTTTTTCTATACCATTTCAACCTAATAATATTGTATTTTGGTAATTAAGTAAGAGGATGATATGATTTGGGAATACACACAATAGGAATAAAACATAACCATCATCATTTCAAGACTTGAGGGAATATTATTCTCATATCATAATATGACAATTACATTTGGAAAAGTTTAGTTTAATCATCAAAGAGGCATCCAATGCATCCTATAAAAAAATAGGGGTCAAGTACCACTATAACAACCCAGGATTGTATGATATATTGTCATGAAAAAAAAATATATTTTTAATAATGTGTTTCACAAGAAAAAAATAAATAAAAAGACCTTGAATTTTTTTTAATATTATATATGACCATTAAAACTTTGCTATTAAATTAGATAGTTTAAATTGAAGAAACAATGTCAAAAAACCAATAAAGATAGTAAGAAGAAATTTAATCTAGAAGCATAACTCATCATTATGAATACCATTTGTTCCAAAATAAAATGGAGGTTACTTCTCTAAGGTATTTTCATGACCAAGCCCATGTTGAACTCAACAAAATTATATTTTGAGCAGAAATGTATAAGGGAGAATTTTAATCTCAGGGAGATTGAAAAATGATCCATGCTAGTTGAACTATTACCCAAAAACTACATCTAGAGTTTATATGATTCTTAGGTCATATTTGGAGATTATAATGGGTTATGTAAGTATAAAATATGATTGTATGAAATTGTAATAAAATATTTATATGTATTAATACATCATAATTTTATATATTTTTTTGAAATTCATTTTTTCTATTTTCATATTACACTTAAACATGAATTTTTAGAAATTGGAGTGTTATTTTAAAGGACTAAGTTTATTTTTATTTTATAATAAAATGATATATTAAAAATATATTAAATAGCAATTTATTAAATAATATTGTCAATATACCCAAATTCATTTTTCTATAATAAGAAATTTTCACTAAATTTTATGTTTTTAATTGAAAAAAAAATAATGATTTTAATTTGAAAATAAAATAAATCATTTTTTTAATTTATCATTGTTATACTATTAGAAAATGTATTTTTATTATTTTTCAAATTTAATTAATTTTCAGGTGAATAGAAAAAATACTGATTTTATTGATGTCATCACTTCTATGAAATTATTTTAGTATATAAATACATTCAACTTTTTTAAATGCCATTTACTATAAAATTATAAATTATAAATTATAATAAATATTTTTAAAATACTATGTTGAATTTATAAACCCATGATAATCATTTTTAAAATTTACATATTGTTTTAATGAAAATTATTTTTTGGCTGTATTGTTTTATTTATTATAACATGATAAATTGAATTTTTTTGTTTATATTATTATAAAAAAAATACTATTTGAATGATAATAATTTTTTAATTTTTTTTGGAATAAATAGAATTAATAATTTGGTTCTATACATAAACCATATGCTTAAAAACACTTATATAAAATAGATTATTACATATTATATGGGCTAATGTTAATATTAATTTCAAAAAACATAGAAATTTAATTTTATAAAATGACTCATATATTTATATTTTAATTTTAACATAATTTATTGTGGACATTTTAATTTTTTGGTTAGAGATTTACATTTTTAGGATTAATAATAATTACCATGATAATAGTGAAATGATTAAATTAAATTTTTTTCTTATTAATATCAAGTAATTTATATTTTATTAATCAAATTGAAATCCTATGTAATATAAAATTATTTATAAAAAATGAAATAATTATATTAATTCTAATTTCATTAGTAAAGAATATTATATATTATTAATAATTCATAATAATAAAAAATTTATATTTCTACTAAAACAATTTTCTTACAACTTAAATATTTTAATTTAAAAGTTAACATTACAATATTTTGAAATTAAATCGAGTTAAATAGAGGTTAAATTTAGTTTCATAAAATCTGAATATTGTAATATAGGTTATGTTATATGTTTAATAAATCCTAAAATCACTTAGTTCAAAACTAGGTACCTAGTTTAAAAGTAAAGGTGTAAAATATAACAACTTAATGGTAAAAACACTCTTACATGTTTAAAACATGGGTGAAAACACATTATTGTGACACTATGAACCCTAACATACCCCAAATTTTATTATTTAAAATTACAATGTACATGGAATAGTTTCATACAATTATTAAAATATAAAGGGTGTTTCCAAAAGTTGCATTCTCTGCTCTTTTAGATGGGGATCACTGATTCCCATTTAAAAATACACTTGAAAATATAATTATACCTTGAAACTATACATTTTTCTCTCCCTATAACCCTCTACCAATAAAATAATACCCATTTCACTCATTGTTATCATAAGGCCTTCAATTTCAAGGGCAGTTATAAAGAAAAATCAAGTCTCCAATGTAAGTATTATCTTCTTTTTTTGTTTTTCTTCTTAATATTTCTCTTCCAAATGTATTATAACCATAATAATATATTGAATCCAGTATAATTATTTCAATTATATGTTGTTATTCTAAGTTTCTAACTATTATTTATTCATTTCCATCCACTTATAAAAACATTTTAATGTCAATCGTGTGTGTGTGTGGACTACCACCTCTATAAAGAAACATTATCCATTTTTCTCCTAGTTTTTCATCCTTTATAAAAAAACATAAATTATTATTAAAAATAATATAAAATTAAATATAATTTCTTTATTCTACATTAATAATGATATTATGTCAGAATAAAAACGAAATTAACCATACTTACAAATTGAGATATAGTGCGTTCAAGTTTGAGCTTGTTTAACCAGCTATATGAACGAAGCTATAAAACTCTATCATGGATGAATATGGGTGAATAAATAATAATATTTTTATAATATAATAATAAAATAATTATTAATATATTTTTATATAAACATTATATTAAATATTTAACAAATTCTTAATGTATCATTTTTGTTCGTGGAAATCACAGAAATAAGAATATATTGATTCCATTTTCACACATCATAATTAAAAAACATATGGAATGGTTTGAGAGAATTATAAATAAATATAAGATAAATATTATAGTATATAAAATAATATATTAATTAATAACTTGGTATCAAATAAATTGTAATGATATCAACATTATTGAATATGTGAAAACGATTAACGTTATTAACACCTAATGGTTGAAAATTAGTTATAACTAACCAATATACCCATTTTAAATAACAAAATATGATGTATAAGAAAGAAAAAATATATTAATAAAGCTATTAAATAATTTATTAAGTTATTTATTCTTGTTTTATAGTAAATCAACTTGTCTTTGACAGAAAATTAACTAAGTTATGGGTTTCTCATCTAAACCTCTCATCATTGTGATGTGTTTTAATGTTATTCCCATATTTATTATTTCGATGGTGTTTATACTACCCAAAAGAGTATTTTGAAATAATTAAGGATTTAATTCATGGTATTTATATATCCAAATGATTTTTAATCATCTATGGACTTTTGATTCAAGAATTACTAATGTTTTAAGGGGATTTCATTACTCAATATTGTTCATTGGGTCATAATAACTCTTCTTTGTCTGTTATATTTTGTGATTGATCAATTATAAAATATGATTAATTCATTATGTATTTCCACTTTCCTTTATAGATAAATCATTTTTCACACAAAATTATTCTTCCTTGATGATTATGATGATACATTAAAATAAATATGTTTAGAATAATGACCATTTCTTTAAAAGAATTTCTCATCCATCTCTATGTTTTTACATCCCATAAACGTTATCCTTTATATTATTATAACTCTATTTTTTTATCCCCAATGATCATTATCCCCATATTTATCCATTTTAATCAATGTTTGCATTCTAAATTTAATAATTCATGTTTTGGATATGTTTATTTCAAAAAAAATTAATTATTTTCTATCCTTTCAAGGTAAAATATTTTATCAGCCACTAAAAATTTTATTTTGATAAATTTTATATCCTTTTCAAGGCTTCATTATAAAATGTTATTTTTAAAAGTAATTGTTTTAAAAGTGTACTCTCTTTTTTTATGGAAAATATTATATCCTTTTCATGTTTATAATATTAAATATTATTTTTTAAAGGAAAATATTTTGATTTATTTTCACTTATTTTTTCTAAAACATTGCCACCTTTTAATGTATCCATTATTAAAATTTATTTTTTTATATTAAAATTTTCAATGTATTTTCACATATACTTTTTTAAAACATTTATTTATTTTAAGTACCGTTTTTAGGAACTATTTATATTGAGTCTTTCAAAAGTATTCTCTTCACGTTTTGAAAAAAAATTTGGAAATTAATTTGTAGATCAATGTTTTGAATGGTTTGGTGAAATTTTTTGTATTTTCATATAAATTTACCGAGTATTGGTTATCTCTCATGGAGTGATGTTTTGATAACCCTATATATTTTTTATTAAGATATGTTCCCATTTGAAAAATTATATGTTTTTATATTATTATTTCTTATAGTTGTGATATATGATGTTTTTGCAATGTTTTGGAAAAAATTTCTTTTTTCATGGGTTCATTAATATATAATTATGATTGATTTTAGGAGGAACATATATCCATGGATAATGAAATGTGGGGACCTATATCACCCTCCAATGCATTAGTTTAATATTATATCTCATGAGATAATCATGTGTTGTTATAATGAGTTTTTTCACACATGTGTGGGTATAATGGGTTTTCTCACATTTTCAGGCATCAACAAAAGAGTTTGTTTATATATGATTGGGCATAATGAGTTTTCTCACACATGTTTTCCCATGTTTATAGTTGTACCAAATTTCCATATTGTTCATAATGTTATTCCAAATTTTCAATATGAATTTCATTTCTATTAAAGGACATGTTTTCCTAATTATACCTTATTTTTTATGTATTTCACAGTTTAATTTCATGATAAAATTTTATATTATTATTGATAAGTATTTAATCCATGTCATATATTTTATGATTCCTTAATGACGTTATTATGATCTTATTTTACTATAAAATATTTTATGATTACCATCTAATATCATTTGATCTTTTATTATAAAATTTATGTCATCCTAATGTTCTCCTCTATCTTTGTGATCTATTACTCTATGATAAGTTTTTCCCTTACTAAGAATTTGAGAAGACCCATTTTCTATGATTACAATTTTTGGGATATTAAGATGATTATATCATGAGAGATATCTAAAAAAGGTTATAAATGTGTACAATTATTGAGAAATTTTTGTAATTGTAGTAAAAGAAGATATTGTTATAGATAATATCAATGACACGAAACCATTCAGTATTTGGGATATGCGATTGTTTGTGAGATGTTATTTTAATCAGGTGATTATTTTATTATTTAGGTCATGTTTATATTGGGTATCTATACTCATGTAGTTGGAATAAAAAATTTCAATGTCATATGTGGGTACCTATCCATGGAACTTAACGTCATGAAATGAATACTTGTTTTGTAAAATTTATAGTCATATTTCTAGGACATTGACTTGTTCCATGAAATGCATCATAATAATGGTAAAAAATGATCAACAGACACTGTAAGGCCATGTGAATTATTTGTGGTGTGAGAAACAAAAGATATATGGTTAGTCATATTTCATCTAATCATAGAACATTGATTGAATAGGTATTGTGGATAAGCAACCTTGAAATTTCTTTAATAAAAAAGAGGATATGATGGGTGATAATCTGGGGATTATGCATTGAATTCCCAAGGTTACCTGAAATATTCGGTGGGTAGGGTGAGGGTATGTATTTTGTATTATACCTATTAGGATTCCCATATATAATAACCAAGATGAGTATATATAATTCTTGAGATATTATAGAACCGATAGGAATATATCAACCCATTCTAAATGAAAATATTATATGTAATATATCACCTTAAGACAAATAATGAAAGGGAAATTGAGAATCTATACATTATGTAATTTTTTAAATATTACACTATAGTCCCACAAAAATGTACCAAACATGGTTAGTGAGTCGAGTTAAGGAAAGAAGGATTAGGGATTTCAACTAGCAGTAGGACCGATTAAGATTAATCCAAGAGGAGATTCAGAACATGAGTCATGGTGTATGATTAATCTAAAATGATGCATCATGACTAAATAAATACAAGGGAATCCACATGGGGTGAACTCGACAAGAGGAAATATGATAGCAAATCTAGAAGGATGAATCATTACTCAATGAGATGTGATGAAATCGAGAATTGGATCTCAACCTATGGTGTTTGAAGGCATGGTAGGGGCTTACACCTAGGAGTTTTCATGTCTCATATATTTATTCATTGTCCTCTTATAGATGAGGAAAGATGACCATGGGGGATTATTTTCGTGGAATAGAGGCCCATGGAGGACATGGCACAAGTGGAATATCCCCATTTCTATACAAGGGTTAGGTGATCACATGAACAAGTAGGGGTTAAGAGATTGTGTGACCATGAGGGGGTCATGCACTCATAAGATGGGGAGTTATATATATGGGATCACCTATTTTGGGTTTCATGACAGGGCCACATGAGTTTCATTGAATAACCAAGGTCTCAGGAATGATGGTTACATAACTGGAGTCACATGACTTTAGGAGACTGCATATCGATTCCTCCATCAATAGTGTCCCTAAAAAAATTGCATGACTAGAATCACATGAGTTAGTGTACATGACTGAGGGCACAAGATATGGGCCACATGAATTTGGTCACATGAAAAACATACCATGTGAGGGTTTTGTGAGGGAAGTTGGTCTGCAAGAAGATACCGACATGGAGGCATCATGTGAAGTTACTCCACATGAGTTAATTACATAAGGCCTCTCCAATTAAATTCACAAAATAAATTGTTGGTTTTGTGACCACATCCACATCAATATGGTTGTGTGACATTAGATGGTTATGTGATGGGGTGATTAAAATGAGTTCTTGATATCACATAAAAGTGGTTGATCAGGTGATCCCATAATGGCTAAATTGTCATGAGATTGCATTAAGGACCAGTGGTCTGGGGATCTCATGACCCATTGAGGTTAAGACGATCATGTAATTGGATACATGGTTGAGGCTCACATGGTTACCTGGAAAGTCCCTCTAAAAGTAGAACATTGTGAACACCACTTATCTCCCACATCTCCTTATTTAGTTTTCCTCTATGTTTTCTAAATGGAAACCATGAGGTTATTTCTATGAAATTGTATTTTATATCTATTAAATTGGATTTTTAAACAATCCACATGGAATTTTATAGTAGGGTAAGATTCTAGAATCCAGTAAACATCAACTTGTGATCTTGATTCGTCTACTAAGTTGGGTCACATGACTCGATCAATTATCATGATAACCTATGAAATTAATCACCTACATGATGTAAAATATAAATCAACTGCATCTCATGAGATGGATGGCCACATGTTTGGTCAGCCTTCGATTGAGTAAGCTTTAATGATCACATCAATGATATTGTAGAGACCCATTTCTTGCCTTGTAATAATTTCGAATATTTCAATGTAAATTTCTAGAGCTATGCACTAAGACAACATATGATTTTGATGCTCGGTGTGACTGGAATTATTTTATAAAAAATATTAATTCTTTTTGTAATATTCACATAGAGGAGATATGATATCTCAAAAATGGTAGATTGGATCAGAAAATTTAGTCAACGGTTGTTTCTGAAGCATGTTGTTTACCCTAGGAGGAGTATAAATTTTTCTGGTGGAAACCTTTTATGGAAGAAGATATCATGGACGTAACAGTAAATAAAATTATTAAATAAAATTATTTTATTTGTACTCTATACTTGATAAAATATGAATGGGGATTAAAATTGGAAATCCTAGAGTACTGTTGAGTTTGTAAAGTTGTGTTTACCCTAGGGGTGACCTCATGTGAGACGGTATGGGAGGTTCTGATTCTACGATCAATGGGATTTTTCCTATAAATAGAAGTTTAGAGTAATGATCTAGGGTTAGCTCATTTCTCTCATGGATGGTGGAGCTCTAGCAATCTACTTTCTATGATAATTTGACTTCCAATATTCATCGGATTTTATTGAAAATGTCGACGCTTGTAGATCAGAGTGTAACAAACACAAATGTGGATCCAAAATTGAGGTAGTAATGTTATTTTGGATTTTCAGGAACCCCAATTAAATCCTTTTTACCGATTTCAATTTATGTTGGAATTTTCTATTTTAAATTACTTTGTTCATGTCCCAACTATCAACGTCCATCATCTGTTTTCATTCAAGATCGCATGTTCTTTTCATTCTTCGCATTATTTAGCATTCTTTGTTGGTAACTTTTTAGCATGATAAAACAATGTCTGATCTTGTAGCAAGGGACATAACAGTGAAACTATCAACTTGAGGAGTCTCAGTATATGCTCAAATTCGAGTTTCAGGCAGCCTAAGGGGACGCCAGTGAGTGAATCTAGAGGCAGTAGTGGCACCAGCTGAACAGGGCGAGGGTGGAAACCTATGGAGAAGTAAAAATAAAAGAAGAAAAAAAGAAAGGGAAAATAATAATAACAATAATAAAATTATATTATTATCATTAAAACCAATAAAAAATTATAACTTTTATTTGAGGTATCAAATTCACACATTGTTAGCGGCAATGTGACAGTGTCTCCAATGCGGTCATTTTTAAGACCAAAGTTTGGTACCTTTAGTCGACACGTGGAGTGGGTCAATAAAATGATCTAAAAATTATAATATATTATTTTTTTCAAAATGATGATTCAAACGTAACTCATACATGGAACATCTGATTGGCGTGAAACCTATGGTAGCACGTCCCAGTTTTTGAGATAGTTATTCCGGGAAAGATGTTGGATGCCTTTTTCAAGTTTGTGGATCAAGTCCACAAGATGCCAAAATAATAATAATAATATATTGTTATTAAAACAATGACCTACCATAACTCCGGCATGCGACATTCGATTGGCAATCTTTCAATGGCAACACAAACCTAAAATTGAGGTGCATGTTTCATGACTAATTTTGAGCACTTAAACCAAAATTGTGGTGTGGGCCCCATGATTCCAGGTTTGGGAGTTTGGGGTGAAATATGACTTTTTCCCCAAGTGTCTATTTTTGATGAATGAGGAGTCAATCCCATGTGTTTTTTAGAGGATCACAAGGGTTAAAATGGTTTGACATGTTCTGGAATCCAAGTGTTGGCCCCATGAAACATTGTTTGTGTGCGATGTGGTGAAATGTAGATTCTTCACCAAGTGTACGATTTTGGAAAATAAATATTTTATCCTGTGGAACTTTACTAAATGATCACAAAAATGTGATTAATTTGGATATCCATATCCATTTGATGCATAATGTCAGAAAAATTATGTTTTAGCCCTTTGGACCAATGACTAGCATCGTGCACTTGTCATCCTTTTGGGATAGAGGTGGTATGTACTCTGAGAGTACATGAGAATTCATAAGGGTTCTCGTACATAGATTATCACCCTAGTATGGATGGCTATACGTCTAAATGTTTAGGAGAGGTCACACATCATGTGGGATCCACATATGTTGTGTTCCACATTATGAATGTTCTACCACTCATATCTCTTTCTTTTGGACTCAGATTTTGGCCCAGGGGTAGCCTATCCTACGTTTTTTTCACATAGAACATGTTGGTTCTCTTTTTTGTGGATTTAGACAGATGATGTGATATGTTTGGAGCATTATTTATATCTAAGTCGATGCTCGACAATGGCTTTGATCATGCACAATTATAAGAGACTTCTGAGTGGAATCCCCTATCGGTAGGGTGTGGGTCATTGATGATACCAAAGTGCAACCCCCCATCACCATGGGTTCATTTCCTTCGTAGTTACTTTTGAGTGGGATCCCCCTAATGCACTGGAGTGTGGGTCCTCAATGTTTTAGAGTGTAATACCCTTAATTCACCAGGGCATGGGTCCTCTATAGTTACTTCCAAGTGGAATCTCCCAGACGAACTAGGGCATGGTTCATCGATGACTTAAGGTGGAACCCCCTAACATACTTGGTAGTGGGACCCATATGGCTTCTACTATAGTGAAATCCTCCACATGCACTAGGTCTAAAGTCCTCTATTTTAAGTTTGCACCTTTTGTCTATACAGATCAGTGGTGAGACGTGGATAGGCGTGTCTTTGGACTCACAAGAAAGTGGGGTGCTTACCCCACAAACATGCATCTTTGTGACGTGACCTAAAACCATACAGGTGAGTTAGTTCCCCCCAAAAAATATAGTTTCCTAGTTTTTTTAATTTGAGCCTTTTCGACTTTCGTGTTCAGGACAAATGTGGGGGATGTCAAGCTTTGTTGGTGGTTAGTTCTGGAAATATTTGGGACTATTTTCCTAAGATGAGGTGTGAGATGGAGATCCCCTTACTCAATCAGTTGGGATTATTTGACTGAGCATATATATATATTTCCTATTCCAGTACCCACTCCATAGGTATTGGTTACTCGCCTTCCGTGAGATGTGAAGACACGTGGGATATGCCATGTGATTTCTGTGTCTAGATTCTCATGTTTGGATTATTCTAATATCCTAATATAGTTATAAAATACTTGAGGAGAAGATAATATTATCACTTTTTTGAGCACCTTGTGTTTGGATGAGTCAACATTTATTATCTTGTTGGTTTGATATGTACACTTTTATTGTGCCTTGTTCTATCAACTTCTCCCATATTTAGTACATCTTTTTCTACTCCGTTGATCCTTCGGTTCATCCAACTAAGTAATTTTATAGTAACCCCTTCTTGTACTTTTCCTCCACTTAGTGTTCTTTTACAGATGAAAGATAGGTTGATCGTGACAATATAGGAGCTTCGGGATACATGTTACTCAGACTGCTTGCAGTGCATGTAGTATGTGATCCTAGAGAGGGGCTCCCTCAATTGTTTTACTTTTTATCTTTTTGTAAGGTTGTGGCACTATTTAGGTGTGATGTGTACTTTTTCCCTTTACCTTCCATTTTACTTTATAGAACATGTACTATTTAGATGTTGATGTGTATTTGTAGTTTATATATAGTATTGTTGTTCCTTTTCCTTTTCCTCTGTAATTTTTCATTGAGTTGGTTTTTTCCATGTACAGATACTTAGGCAATGTCCTCCCTGAGTTTATTATGCCTTCGGCACATGTTCCCAAACCCTGTCCTATGGAGATGGGATCGAGGTAGTTATGGATCGAGCCATGACATGGTTCGGGTTGTGACAAAGTGGTATCATAACAAGTTTCTTCCTTGGGACAATCTTCGGACACTTCCCATAGAAAAGATTGGATGGGTTTAGGTAAATAGTGTCAATGTGTCTCGAGAATAGCTCTTAGACTACAGAGTCGTGTGATGGTGTGGCTGTTAAAGTATCTATTCATTAAGACCCTGATTAACTACTTCTCGACATAGCATGTTTAGACAATTGTTTTAGGGAACTTTGCTACATTCATTAGATAGGGTTGAGTAATTGATCGTCCATCTTGAGTTATCTCCCAATTTTGGTCGATAATATATATATTCTTGTTTGACTGCAGTATTCCTTGTTAAGTTACAAGATGCATCTGCAATGAAAACTAGCCCTGATACTTTCTCTGGTTTATGATGAAAACGTTGTGAGAAATGGGGCCTCAGTTTATGATCCATCATACAATCCCTCTTATCCCAGGTGGGATGGTAACAACACCCCCACATGTTGTGTATAAATTAATCCCAGTAAAGAGGGATAAGGAAGTTCAAAGGTTGAGAGAACACTATGTTTTCCAACATTACAGACCATTGAGGTTCTGTAGTGAGTCAAATCATCAGGAAGTAGAGGTTTGTCTATGGTCAGTGGTGTGACTCTTTAGGCTTGTACAGACACCGATGGATCATATGGTGGCTTTGGAACCCAGTCATTATAATAGATTTGTAGGGTGTTGGTGGAGTTTTTGTTTCTGAGATGCATGATGAGTCAGTACTCTCCTTGGATGACCCCCAGTAGCTCTCCATGAGGTGTTATACCCCACCTGGTTATGCTCCTCTCAATTTAAAGATCTTTTGGACCTTCGTAAGAGAGATATGATGGTGGTAGAGTATGCGACTATGTTCTCAGACCCTACTTGGTACTTTTTCTACTTGATCAATGATGGTTACTTTCGAGCATGGATGTTTGAGGAATTTCTCCGTAGATAGATCTATTCCAACATAGCACCCCTCTGCATTCCCACCTATGTTGGGGTGCTGGAGTTGGTGCTTGTGATAGAGGGATTTCTGTTAGTGAGATGTGAGTTAGCTAGTTTGGCAGTTGTCGTGATAGATTTGAGAATATTTCCATTTTTTGAAGATGTCAGTTTACAGGCCTCGACGAATGAGGTATTCCTATGATTAGAATCAAGAACATGGTCGGTGACAACATAGAGCACCAGGGTTTCCCAAGGAGGTCCCGTGCTATGACTAAGATGGGTGAGGTCATGTAGAATGAAGTTTATTGACTAGACATATTGACCTTCTTAAGAATTTGGTAGATTTATCTCCATGGTAAAGACAATGTTGTGATTACAGGTCTCTCAGGTGAGGACATGGTGGTACATAGGGAGGCCGTGTTAACAGAAGATCTATAAGAAATGTGGGGGGTGGATGATGCTATGAGGTCCTTCCACCACCACTAGGGACCCATGTAAAGATCAGAGAGTTAGCAGTTGGAGATGAAGATAACTGCATGATTACGATTTTTACGATCTTACAACAGGCGAGATGATAATAGGTATGCTTCGTGTCTTTGCTACCTTTTTTAGTATAACTTCTTTGACAATGTGTGTGGTACACTTTTCTCCCTACTTATTTCTTGAGGTTTTACTAGGGTGAGGTGGGGTGTTGGTGTAACCATATGTCAGTGTTGTTCGGCGTAGCATTGAATGCACAAGAAAGATGGGTTCTTCCCCCACTGAGACACATTATTTTAATGTGATAAAAACAATGAGGGAAATTCAGTTCCACCCAAGGAGGATAGTATCAAGGTTTGGTGGATGATTCCCTCTAACTTGTGCATTCATTTCAGGGTTGTGTAGTGGAATGTTAGAGTAGTTCCTGGTATTTCCAGTGTAATTTTTTATGATTGACCTCCTTTTTCTTGGAATACCACTAGTGGGTGTGGAAGAGTTCCTAGATTGGTGATTAGTCTCCTTCTAATAAAGGTGAATACATGCAGGTTACGAAAAATTCATTTCAAGTCTTGATTCTTGTTATTGGATGATTTTACTCACCTTCGAGGTTCTTTGGTACCATTTCATACCCTACATAAACCTTGATATAGTTTTTATCAATTATAGGTTGAGGTGATAGAGAAACCACAAACTAAACAACACAACTCACTTCCAGGTGATGGATGTGGTAGTTTTATCTTTGAGGATGTGGAGGTATTTCCTTCTAGGGGAGCGCATTGTGATTTACACAGTCCAAAAAAGTCTCAAGTGCATATTCTTTTAGAGGGACATGTACCTGAATCAATGACACAGGTTGAACTTCCTATAGGACTACAACTTTTAGATAGTCTAAAATTCATGAAAGGGGAATTTTGTAGAAGATTCCATTATTAGTAATTCATAAGCTCTCCTAGTATTGGATTTTTCAATGTAGTAATATTCCCTCCATCTGACCCCAGTGGAGTATGACGATGAATTTTTTATTCAGTCAATGGTATTTACTCCACCACTTCTTGAGTGTGTAAGAGATTCCCCAATGTGAGACACCGATTTTGACATCTTTCATGACTTAGATATCTAAAGGTGATATACTAGATGGATATTATGATGGAAGGAATCACAAAACCTTGTTCTAGGGGAAAACAGTGGTTCTGGTTATGATGCGGGAGGTGGTGGTGCAAGAGTTCCACACTTCTCCCTTAGATGTACATCCCAGTGTAGGAGTGATGTATAGGGATCATACATGATAGTTTTAGTGGCCCGACATATGATGAAGTGTAGCTGATATCATCTCACGATGACTCACTTATCAGTAGGTTAAGACTGATCATCGAGTTTTGAAGGGATTTTGCAGCCTCTTGAAACCCCAGAGTGAAATGGGATGACATATCGATGGATTTAATCAAAGGGCTTCCACACATAGTGAAGGGACATGAAATCATCTCAGTGATAATAGATGGACTAAAGTGTCAGATCACTCCATTGATCTAGGATTAGAGTTCGATGAATATTTTGGGGCATTTGTATGTATGAGAGTTCATCCACCTTCATGGGGTACCCTTGACATTTGTTTTTAATCGTGATGCATGGCTTACATCTCTGTCATGGAAAGAGAGGAAGCATTTGGGACCCAATAGTGGATGAGTACATCCTTTCACACATATACCAGTGGGTAGACAAAGAGTGTTATCTAGATGATGGAGGATATGTTTTGGGATTGTGTGTTGGTTTTCAGTTTTGTAGGTGAGTTACCCCTAAGGTCCTTCGAGCCATTCTAGATCATGTTGAGGGTTAGTGAGTTCATTTACTGACATGACCTACACCCAAAGTTGTAACATATTCATGATTTTTTCCATGTGACAAATATGAGAAGATATGTGAATGTTTTCCTACACATGTAATCGATGGGAGAGGACCTTATGAGGATGGACCATCCACATGGTACTAATGCTATGAGAGTACAGAAACATACATGATAGTTTCTGGGAGTAGCAGAGCTAGGTGTGAGCTTAGTATCCCAAGTTTTCTTCCCTAGTTTTTCTTTATGGGGATGAAAATATTGAAGGAAAGAATGATGTATGGACTAATTTTTTTCTTTGTAATACATTGGAATATTTATACATATATTTATTGAGCTATCTGCGGAGATGACATGAAATTCCAGACCGGGTGTGCCCAGAATTTATTTTATAAAAATATTAACTCTTTTTTAAAATTCATCTAGAGGAGATGTGATATCTCTTAAACAATATCTTGTATCAAAAAACCAAGTCCATTGTTGAGTCTAGAGCGTTCCATTTACCCTTTGTGGGGTATAACATTTGTTAGCGTAAAACTTCATTGGAAAATGTTATCGAGGATGTATCCATAAATAAAAAAATTATGTAATAATATTTTATTTGGACATTACTCCTGATAACATCTGAATGGGGTTTCATATTATAAATAAGATAGCACCGTTGATTTTGTAGCATGGTTTTTAACCTTGGGGAAACCTCGTGTGAGAGGGTGTGAGAGGTTAAGATTTCACGATTGCTGGCCAATTTCATATAAATAGTAGTTTAGATAATCATGCTAGGGTTAGATCATTTCTCTAGAGAATGGTGTAGCTCTGGACATCTACTTCCAATGGCAATTCGACGTCTTATCTTCATTATATTGCAATGAAAATTTATATACTAGTAGATCAGAGTGTGGTGAATAAAATAAAAAATCCAAAATCGAGGTAGGATTTCTATTTCAGGTTCTTCAACTCCTCAATTGAATCCTTTTTTTGTAAATTTCAATATATTTTGGAATTTTCTACTTTAGAATCCATTTTTGATGGCCAAACTAACAATGGTCATCATTTGTTTTGATTCAGGATCCCCCGTTCATCAGGTTATTTTCATTCTTCGTCATCCTTCAGGGATAAATTTTCAACATTCTCAAACGACCTCTGATCGTGGAGTAAGACACATATATTCAATGCTGTCAACTCAAGGAGTCCCGAGCTATGCTCAGATTTGAGTTTCAAGTGGCCTAAGGCGGCGGCGATGGGAGAATCTGGAGGTGGTGGTGGCTTGGGCTGAATAGTGGGAGGGTTGAAACCTACATGGAAGGATAAATAAGAATAGAAAAGAAAAATTAAATGAAAATAACAATAATTAACATAATTATATTATTATTATTATTATTAAAAACGTTAAACACCAATAACATCCCTTTAAAGTGTCCAATTCATGCATCATCACTAGCAATGGGACATTGTTTCCGATGTAGTCTTTTTAAGACCGAGCTTAGGTAACTTTCACTAACTCATGGAGGATGTCTATAATATTCCCTAAAAATAATAATATATTATTATCTTCATAATTTTGATTCAGATGTAACTTCTACATGGAGCATCTGATTGGAATGCCATCTATGGAGGTGCATCCCTGTTTTCGAGACAGTCATTTCGAGACCAATTTTGGATGACTTTTTCGAGTTTGAGGATCAGGTCCATGAGATGTTCAAATAATAATAATACATTATAATTATTAAAACATTCACCAGCCATAACTCCATTAGGAAACATCTGATTGGTAAGCCGTCAGTAGCATCACAACCCAAAAATTGAGGAGGATGTTTCAAGTTTTATTTTGAGCACATAAACCAAAAAAGAGGTGTGAGCCCCATGTGGCCTAGTATGGTCATTTTTAGTGAAATATGAATTTTTCACTGGATGTCAGTTTTGGACGAATGGGGTGTTGATCTCAAGTATTTTAATGAGAGCATCACAATGTTTAAACCCATTTTACATCTTTTGTAATTGAAGAGTGGGCCTCATGAAGCATTGTTCCTGTGTGGTGTGGTGAAATACAGCTTCTTCAATGGGTGTTTAATTTGGGAAAATAAATTGTTGATCAGGTGCAATTTTCTGCAAGGATCACAACGATGTGATCTGTTTGTCTATACAGATCCATTTAATGTGGTATGTTAGTGAAATGGCATTTTATCCCATCAGACCAGTGACGATCATCATCTACTCGTCATCCTTTTAGTCCAAAGGTGCCTTATACTCTGGGGGTACATGAGAATGCTTCGGGGTAATCGAAGACAGTTTAGAACCCAAGTATGGTTGGGTACACGTCCAGATGATGAGCTAGGTTTAGATGTCGTGTGCGACCCACATGCATTATGTACCACATTATGAATGTTTTATTTCTCGTATCTCCTTCATTTGGAATCATATTTTTTCAAGTGAGATGTCTATCCTATGTGTATTTTAATGCATAACATAATGGTTCCATCTATAGTGCCATTATATATACAATGTGAGATATTCTAATAATTATTCCTATCCAATGTGATGCTCGACAATGGAAATGATCAGGAAGAATTATCAAAAACATCCAAGTGGAATCCCCCTACCGGTTAGGGTGGGGTCCTCGATGATACCAGAGTGGAATCCCCCATCACCATGCGTGATTTTCATTTGTATTTACATATAAGTGGAATCCGCCTAACACATCGAGGACCATATACTTGATGATTTAGTGTGGAATACCCCTGAAGTACTCGGTTACGGGTCTTCTATAGTCACTTCTGAGTCGAATCCCCAAAACACACTAGGTTGAGAGTCGTCGATGACTGAGGGTGGAATACCATAATGTACTAAGGCATGAGTCCCCAATGACTACTACTAGAGTGGGATCCCCCTGACACACAATGTATTAGTTCTTCTATTTTGAGTTTTCACCTTTTGGTTATACAGAACAGTGGAGAGATGTGTCTTGACGTACCTTTAGACTCATGAGATAGAGGTGTGATTTCCGAACACTGAAGTTTCCTTGTGACGTGATAAAAAATCATGTGGATGAGTCAGTGCCGCCCAAATTGGATAGTATCATGGTGTTGTGATTTGAACCCCTTTAACATGTGTGTTCAGGACATATGTGTGGGATGTGGGGCATTTTTGTTGGTGAATTCTGGAACTCTTGGTGACACATTTCCTGGGCTGAGCTGTGAGATGGATATCCCCTTACTCTCTTGTTTTGGATTTATTGACTTAATATATATATCTATATCATATCCCAGTACCCACCCCTTGGGTTTTGGTTACTCTCCTTCTAGGAGAGCAGAATATGCATAGTGTTTGTCACGTTCATTCTGCGACAAGATTCTCATGGTTAGATGAGTCTACTCTCATATTATAGAAAGAAAAGGACTAATGAGAAGTTCATCTTTTCACCATTTCGAGCTCCTTGCATTTGGATTATTATACCTTCATTATCATGTTTAGTTGACCAATACTCATTTATAGTATCTTATTCTATCTACTTCTCCCCTCTTCAATACATCTTATTATACTCCCTTGAGCCTTTAGGGTATCCTACTAATTATTTTTATACTCACCCCTGCTTGGGTTTTTCCCGCACTTGTTTTTTCATTACATATGATAGACAGGTTGATTGTGACATCATTGGATCTTAGGGATATGGTGTGCTTGGACCGTGAGTGATGGTCATAGCTTGGGATCTAGGAGACGAGATCTCTCATCTATTTTACTTTTCCACTTACTGAAATGTAGTGGAAATCTTTTGGTTGGGCATGTATTTTTCCCCTTTACATTTCAGTTTACTATACAACACCTATACTTGAAATATTTATAGGTAGATGCATATTTTTGGTTTATATATAGCAGTGTTTCGTCTTTTCATTTCCCTCTTCACTTCCTCATTGAGTTGGTTGTATGTGTGTGCATAGGTACTTATGCAAAGTCCTCCCCAAGATTGTTATGCCTTCAGTGCTTGTCCCTAGCCCCTGGCATATAGAGGCAGGTTTGGGGTAGATATGGATCAAGCCCTAGCATGGTTCGAGTCATGATAGGTATATTCTAACAATATTATGTGATGATGATAGGGTTATTCTATCACATATGCATGGAGTTTCATGTAACAATAAATGTCCACAAACCAGTACGTAATTTATATCCTCTTTCAAGACCATCACATGGTGATGTTTGTGTTAGGATATCATAAAATCATAAAACATTAGGCAATAAATTGACTCTGATATAGTCATACAGTTTTACGATCACAGGGTTATCTTTCAATCTCATCATTGGAATGATATCATTTGATTCCCAAACTAGTCCCAAAAAGAACATTTTTGAACATCATGTGATGTTGAGACTCATGGAATCGTGTATTTTTGTAATTGGTCTTACAAAATCTTCATTTTATATTTATCTACATATATGAACACTCTATACTTCATACCTTATCTGTCATGCATGCATGAAAATCATTATATTGGATAATCTCGGGTGATATAGAACACTCTTCTTTGTTTTGATTATCACATGATTGAATATATCATGCTTCATGATTCTATTTCAAATCAAAAACTTGGTCGGATGATGGATCATAAATATAAATGGATCAAATTTGAAAAACCATTCATGTTGAAAAACTATTGGTGTTGATAGGATTCATCTACAGTTCATGGGGGAGGAAGATGATGATTCTTTGATCAAATGGATTCTGATGATAAAATAAGGTGGTAACTATTATATCCATATATTTAATGGTTGAGGAATAGTGATGTGGATCCTACAATCCCATATCATTATGGTGAGTCATCTATGAGATGGTTTATTAACTGGGAATCTAGGAATATCCTCCAAAAGATAGTAATCGGGTCTTCTCTAGAAACCAACCTACAAATATGGGTCACACCATCCCATTGCAAAGTCCCACACCTCCTTGTTTTCTATGTGCAGGGATCTTTCGTGTCCATGTGCTTGATCTCTTGATCTCCTTTTTTTGGATTAGTTAGATGAGGTTAAGATGTCTCATATATATATATTTATAACACCTCCCTTGAATGGATTTTCATGGCTTATTTTTTAATAAATCCATACTTTAAAACATTAAGGATTTCTATTTTTAAGAGGTAAAATGAGCCAATATTCCTTTAAATAAAAATCCTCCAAATAAATTTACTTATTATCTACAATAATTTTTCTTTTAGGTCATCAAACTACTACATTATTTTGAATATGATTGAATCATATAAGATTTAATAAATTTTTTCTTCGCAAAGTTTCAATAAAACTTGTTCATAGAATTTTTTTTAATAATATATCATCGATCTTCACAATATTCCTTTCATTGAAAAGTGTGTGGAACATGTTTTTGAGTGATAATAAAATGCCTACACCCCCCAAAAAATTATATTCATTCAGAATGAAAACAGTATGATTCTAAGGAAAATTTATATAAATTTTTTACATACATGAAAATACAATAAAATTTATCTATGGACCCAATAAGTGGATTTTCCAAGAGAATTGTGTCAAATCATAGATTTTGTGTATCACAATGAGGATAATAGCAACTTTAGGTGTTTGGTTTCCTAAGATGAATAATATAATCAAGGAATTTAGTTTCTAAAAGTATTAATCTCAAATTGGGTCATGGATATCCTATATTAGTAAAGGTATAAATTCTAGTATGAAAAAGGGAGTGTAATGGAAGTTATTTTATGGTTAGATCTAAGATAAGAGATCATTATGTCACTATGTATCCTATATGAAAAGGAATCCAGCCAGACATAGTTTTGGTAAAGGGACCCCTATATAGATAAATTTTTTGTTTAGAGAGAGTGATCTTTCAATATATGTTCATGAATAAATAACTATATGACTAAATATCCCAAATAGACCCAGCTCATACCTATGAGAGAGGGAATTTTAATTTCTCTATGGAACCATGGAAAGGGATCCATGTGATGGTGGGGTTGTTGTATGGATCTAATTTTCATGACAATAATCTATCCCATACATGGTAGGATACTCTATTAAGTTTATAGTCAGTTAGGATAGACCATATGTTTTGAACATTATATTCATGTGACAATGACTAGGTATCCCATTTATGGGTCATGAAGAATAATTGAATGATCTGATTTTTACTAGGTTGTTGGACGTAGAGATAAAATATTAATTTTTTCTAGGGCCAAATAATATTTTTAATGATATTTGTATCCTTTAATTTCACTCTAACATTTTCCGAATCTATTATGGGAGAGTCTTAGTAGTAATGAACTCAGATTTTTCTTATGATTCACATTATTATTTTTCAACCTGATAAGTTTAAACTTTTTCCTTTTTTAATTCTAAATTTTTCATAAGATATGTAGGGTGCATGTCTAGCGATAACACTCTGAAATTTACCTAGTATTTCCTTTGTGGGTTTTCATCTAGATAGTATTATTTAACATTCCATTAGATGTTTGTTGTATTTCATGTAAAACCAATGTAGTCGATGTTTATGGGTGGAAATATTAAACCATTAATCAATTATATTTTATGACTTTATAGTTTATAATATTGGGCTAATATATTTTATGGTCGTATTGATTTTAAATTAATGCTATTGTATCATAGGTTTATATAGCTATGAAAATTGTGTTGTTCTAGTTTAGGGTCATATCATTTTGACAATTATGTTTTTTCATTTTAAGGTCATATATCTTTTATTGTTGTTCTAATTTATTTTAATGTCATATTTTATAGACCATTGTTTTTTAGTGGTTTAGGATCATATAACTAAGACCATTTCGCTGATACGTTTTAAGGTCATATGTATTAAACCATTCTTTTCTATAGTTTAATGTCATAAATCATAGATTATTGTGTTGCTATTGTTTAGGTTAATATTGATTGAACCATTGTGTTGTTGTATTTTAAGGACATGTATCTTAGACCATTGTGTTTCTGCAATTTGAGGTTGTATATATTAGACCATGTGTTGGTGAAATAGTCTATAAAAAACTCTAAGGCGAACCCTGATGTGAATATAGGACCCAATAGTTATGCTATCTATCATAATAAATTATAAATTCAGTTTGTGGCATGAAGATTATACCATCACTCCATGTAGTTTGATGTCACATGACTATAAATTTCAAAATGATCAAGAATAAGGAAATTAATCCATGTTTTCTCAATGGGTACGATGCATGAAGTTGTGATATTGAGGATATTGATACATCTTAAATTATTGAAATATTATATGGGTAAATAAAGCCTCAATTATCTAGAATTAGGGTGATGATATGGGGAACACATGATGGGTATGACCATGAATCACATTGGGGTGATAGGTTCCATCGTAGTAGTTTTCAGATACATGGAGATTAGAGGACCTTTTTTCAATGTTCAAATGCCTATGTATCATAGGCCAAACTAAGGGCACATATGCTAGAGAAAACATGAGGCATGATTTCATAGTCAATCATTGGAGTCCCTTGAAGTTAGATTTGATTTTAACTGGTATAAATGAAAGGTATTTAATGATTTAAACACTCTAGGAATGAAGTATGGTCATGAGAGATAATAATTCAAGGAGGCTTGTAGAACCCTAAAGATCACATCATTTTGTATTGAATGCATTAGTGGGGCAAACAATTGGTATATTATTACTCATAATTTTTCCTAAATTAGGGGTGTTTAGTATGCATGGCTCAGCATACACTAGGGTTATATGTTGGGGCCTATGAGCTTCATGAGTTTTTCATCTTCACATTAAGTGTTTCCAAAGAACATAAGAATAAGATATTAGTATGTAGAGATTTGAATTTTTATTAGGCCACCCTTTATGGATTTTCATCCTAACAAGTATTATGTACCCTTTACATATAGTTTAAGATCTTGTGACTTGGACCATAAAATGATATTTTTAACTTCCATTATCTTTTATGAAAATACAAGGTCGTATAAAAGGTATCATGGGAAATGAAAATCTGATATTAATAAATATCATTTTTTCATGATCACAAACAATCCCATGGAGTGGTGCATGTAGTTTAAGGTCATAATGCTTGGACCATAGGTGTGTATAGTTTATGTTCATGATGCATGGACCAATGTGTATGATATAGTCTATTTGGAAATGGTGGAGTGAAACATAAAATAAATAGAGGGATGATTGCAGGTGTAGACTATCTCAGGGAGTGTGATATTAGTTTTAAAATCATGATTCTTAGACCAAAAATGATATAAGTTTGTGTTTGTTTTTAATATTGGTGATACATGCATCATTATGTGTCCCATGTTATGGGAATCAAGCCACCTATTGTTCTTATAATTCTTATTATACATAGATCAAACTCATGTTCAATGGATGAAGCTATAATTTCATCTTAATATAGGTTCATTAAAAAAACTCAACGTGTTTAGGGTTCCCCAAGCACTAAGTTGAAAAGGATATTTTTTTGGAACTCATTGTTGGGACTAGGATAAGAGATCTACTCTTCACTCGTAATCCGATGGTATAGGAATCAAGACACATGTTGTTCTTATATATATTCCATGTAAATATTTGTCTTATATGAAGGTAGGGTGAATTGTATCACAGTTTGGGTTAACCATGACATTATTTTTTGCTAGTATATCCATAACCATTGAATTTTGCAAAAAGGAAATTGTTCCCGATATAGATCAAGCTCTTACATAGGGGTTGATCATTTTCATGTTTTATCCTTTTATATTAATGGAACAATGAGAAGTTATATATTTTTTATATAAGATATTTGATATATGTATATTTAGGAATGGATCATTCAACACTATAATAGATTAATATATTGGGGTCATATTCCACATACCAATTCATGGATATAGATCTCATATTAGTAATGGGTCTCATAGGATGGACAACTCTGAGTAGTTTAAGTTCATTTAGGATGGACTATATATCATGCAGTATAATGTCATGTGATAAGGACTCAAATGTTCTTTTTTTAGGTTCATGTGATGAGGAACTTATTCTACAATGTGTAACTTCCTGAAGCCAAGAAAAACATAGTACAATATATCATCACGTGGACAAGATTCTGAATACCGATGTGATGATACTATAAAGTATATATTGTAAATCCTATCATGAGTATGTGGTGTCTTAAGGTTAAGGTTATTACATAAATATAGAATATATGAAAGTAAAATTAGTCACATGTAATGGACCAATTTGATTTGTTAGTGTTATATTATGTGGACTAAGGTAGTACCCAATTTATACTCTTATGACTTGGAGGATCTATAATAGTAGTTATATATTATAATGGAATAAAAAATCAAAATATTCATGATCCCTACTTATTAAATGAAAAAAAGATAAAGTAAATCATTTCTACAAATTTATAAATAAAAGTTGATTTAATGATGATTGGTGAGAGTAGGTTGACAATTAGTAATTGTAGAATCCAATTTTGCATCATTAAGTAAATAACTCATGGGGTTAAGGGGGGAAATTTCCTCTAAAAACAAAGACCCCCTAGGAGTTATGTTACAAGATATTGGGAAATAGTGATTTGTTACCACCAATTACTAATGGTTGTTTTCATATTAGTCAGTCTCGATTACCAGTGTCGTTATAAAAGATGAAACAAAGAGAACATGTTATCAAGGTTCATCGAATTCCAAGAAAATCTAGAATCAATGAATCAGCTAATTCAGACATTAAAAGGAATGAAATAGGCTGGTTTTTTCAAAAGGGATTTGAATATTATTTGTATATTCCATATTGTGCTAGTAATTCCATTTTGGGTAGAAGGAAAAAACCTTTATTGAAGGGGAAATCATAAAAAATGGAGTTAGGAATCAAGATGTAATGAGGGTACCTTGTTCACTGATTAAGATCTTCTAGGACTAAATTATCCAAGTAGTTTAACTTCTTATATGATGGACCATGAATTAGGTAGTTTAATAGAATATTTTTTGGACCATCAGGTGAAGATAATCATGAATGAATAGATTTAATAAATTTTTTATGATATTTATGGCCTGCCATCTTTGAATAAGAGATTTTAAAGTGGAATAACCAACTCAAGGCATTTTTCCTCATATGAGATGCACACCCAATCCTGAAATGGAATAATAATATGATTTTGTAATGTTTATTTAACCATGTTTAAAATTGATAAGTGTATAAAATCAAGGTTAATTGAATAAACATAAATAGTTGGGTTATGGAATGTATATATCATAACATAATAATATCTATGTCAATGGGAAATGAATATTGGTTAGATTAGGTCAACATTTAGTAATGGTGGAAACCAGCGTCTCAAATAGTTAGGAAATATATCATGGGGTTAAGGGGGATCCTTCTTCCAGGACAAAGACACCCCCTAGGGGTTACTTCACATTCTCTAAGGAAACTGTTATATTCACCATTGAATCCCAGTTGGGTCCCTTAAAATTAGTCTATTAATATTTCCAATATTATTAAAAGGGATAAGCAAGAGGAATGAATCCTGGTTATGGGATTCCAATAGAATTACATTGACTCAAGGAATTGGTTGGTATTAACTCATATTATAGATACATGAAGTTGGTTTATAGAGAATTGTGTATTCAAGAAGGGTTAAAGCACCCTAATATTTACAAAAATAAGTTTTAGACACATTCTCATGGTGAAGGAATAAATCATGAAATTCATGTGTGAAAAATCACCTAAAATCAAGATCTAATAAAGGTGAATACCTCATTTCGTGTAGTTTTTACACACTTCATTTGGACCTGGGTGTTCTATAGTTTAAGATCATGTGATGAGGACCTAATATCATGTAGTTTATCATCTAGCAAGAAGGACATAAATAAATATTGTTGGGAAATGGATAATAGTTCCAAGAATCATTATATTTATTGGGGTAGAATGAATCAATACACACATATTTCTTAAATGTTACTCTTCTACACCAATATAGTTTATGTGTATAAGAATAGAAAAGGGGTTCCACCATTTTACATGGACATATAGTAAGATGAAATAGGCTAAAACACCAAGGTGAATAGAGAATTTTTCATACCACTTATTTTTTATGAAATCATTTTTTGTTGAATCATAGATAGAAAATCTAGGAATCACTATATATCCCAAAAAATTAAGAATAAATCCTCTCATATTTCATTAAAGCAACTCGCCCATGTAGATCTGAATTAATGTTGAGCTGTCAGGGGACTAGATGTGGATGATAAAAAACCTAAATACTTGTAATGCCTTCTCGAAGGTGGGGAATCATTCTAGTAAATGGGTAGATATCTCAAAACATTGATCTGGGTAACACATGATGTATTACTTCTAATTATAGGTTCAAAAACAAATAACTCTATATGAGAGGATTCCCATATAGATCCAGCTCATATATGGGAGACATGAAATGATTATGTCTTATCACTTATCCATGAAAGCATGAACCTGACATAACAATATAATATGACTGACTGAAAATTGGGATTTTTTTATTCTAGAAAAAAAAGGCAATGCGAGTAAGGGTGGACAAAAATAGTGAATCCTAGGGTATCATCCCTGAATAAGATTTTAATATTTTTGGGATAGAACCCATACAAAAATATAATATGAAGGCCTCATCATGACCCACATGTCTATCCAAGGTGTCCTCCGTAAATTTTCCTTCTCTCCAAGTATTCCCGACCATTACTCCATGAACTAACAATATCTTCCCCTTTCTAATAATATAAGTCTTCTTCAATGGTACCTTAATTCTCCCTTCCATCATCCCCACTATAATCTTTGAGTCATGTTATAAGGCCCCGACCTTAAACCTTACTTAATATTGAATTAAATGAATAATTCTCATTGATGATCTTTTCAGGTTTGCAGTTTTAGACAATTAAGACCTAACTATTACATCTCAAAAGATTACAAAGTAGACACTTCTACTAAGTTTCCATAGAATAAAAAATTCTTAAAAAGAAACATGTTTAGTTCCATGTTTTATATAGCATGACTATCCCTTGATCGCATCCTTGAACCAATTCCACATTAAGTCCAGTGAAAAACATTTCAAAAAAACTTGGGGTGAGCATAAAAAGATCAGTAAGGGATATATAAAGAATGGAAACTATTAGTTTATCAAAACAACAAGTAAACCATGTATACATTATCAATGTAATACTTTTCACCTTTATGGAGTAGTAAAAACTCTTAACTGAATAAAATATCATTACTTACCCTTTTGTAAAAAAAATATTACCATAAAACCCATATAAAGAACACATAACATATAAATGTAACTTGGGACATAAACATACATAAGTGGAATAACCATACGGTCGACTTCCACACATATCACTTAATGGAATAGTCATTCGGCCAACTTCCATACATACTTAATGGAATAGCCATACGGATGACTTCCATACCCAATGCATTGGAGGTTATAACGTAACCACCCGTCCTGGTATTCATGGCACCACCCATCATATGGTTCATCATGTAACCACCCGTCAAATGTCCAAGTACCATTATAAAATCATAAGACATAAAACAAATATAATGGAAGGAAAACATTTCTACACTTTGATCATAATATATCACTTAAATATATTGACATAACAAATCCATTATAAAAACCATTTTCAATACCAAAATACATAAAAGAGTGTATGGTATTTATTTCATTTAAAAAACATTACGGCTTGTTCAGGAAGCCAAAGACAAAATAATACTCGCGACGGCGGAAAAGGTCGTTGTCACCGCGTACGTTAAAAGAAACATTCCTTTTTGTCATTTTATAAATTGCTTTGTAGAAAAAGATTCCTTTTGTATAAAAGTAAAATTCAAAGGGGTTTATACACCGTATAAAAGAAAGTTGTCTATAAAACTAAATATTCCTCAATGAAAAGAGATTGAGACGAA
The DNA here is from genome assembly GCA_963277665.1 of Viscum album. Lineage (NCBI taxonomy): Eukaryota > Viridiplantae > Streptophyta > Magnoliopsida > Santalales > Viscaceae > Viscum > Viscum album. The sequence goes on along the minus strand of OY728120.1, from coordinate 427,226,386 downwards.
GTCCCTTACCTTGGGTCCGACTTGACTCGATCGTTCTTTAACGTCCTGAATAATAAACCTGAGTTAATTTCTATTTTCTTAAGAAAAATTTTCAAGTTCATTATTCCTTTTATATCAGTTATTTCCTTGTTATAAACATTATGTAATCTTTTAAGTTAATAATGTTTGTTCTATCGATATTTGGTTCATAAGTCGAAAGTGGGCTTCTTACAATTACATGTTGTTCGTGTGGTCAAAGGTTCTTTATATACAGAATGATATTCATGATTTGGATATCATATATATCATATATATCCAGCATATACATGTATTTATAATATTACATAATCATTTAGAGGTAAGAAATGAAATGCACCAATCATGGAGACGGTATGTCGTACGTACGCATGAACGCTACTTTCATTTCTTTGTCATATTAATGGAATTAAAACTAAATGAGAGGTACGTATATTATAATTCCAGAATTATATTCATCATTTATATGTAACATACATCATATATATCCATTATATATATGTACTTATAATAGTACATTACATTTGGGGATAAGAAAAGAAATGCACCGTTCATGGAGACGGTAAGCCGTACGTACGCATGAATGATACTTTCATTTCTATCTCATAATTTAATCGAAATAAATAATAATTATATAGAGGTATATTATAATTCCAGTATAAAATCATATATAATAACTTTAAATCCATCCTTTATATGTCCCACATATGGCATTAACGAATCACATCACTTTGAGGGGCCGGTAGTCCGCACTTCCTAAAATGAAATTATCGTGTTTACCAACAATGGAAACCATAAAGGTAAACAACAAATGAAAAATAAAGAAGCATAAGGAAAATGTAAACATAATATATATCATATATAAATAATGTGACATCTTAATGTCCACCATTAATGGTGTTTAAAAGGAGATTGAACAGTCATCGTTTTGTGAGGCAGAAATTCACCAACCACAGAAACAGTATGTTCTTCAACCATTAGATGTAGAAGTGTGTAAGTGTAGCTCGAAAGAGTTTTATAAAAAAATCCTTTTATATTTAAGATACTGAAGTTATTACAAAATAAAAGAATAAAAAGAGTTTAGGGGGTTGGAGAAGCAAAATAAAACAAAAGAACACATGTGAAGACATCACCTTAAAATCGGGTAACTCTCTTAGATTTGAGCTCAAAGGCTTCCTTGGGAAGACTTCTTACAAAATTGAGGCTTCAAGGAGTAATAGAGGGATTTGGAGAGACAAAATGGGCAGGGGTTGTCCGAGCCAAAGGCTTTGGAAGTGTGGGTAAGGTGGTAGAGTTGGGGGCCTTTTATAAGAGGAGAGAAGGGGCACTCTTGGAAAGTAAGGAAAAGTTACTTAATTTTAGAATGTGTTTCGAATTTTAATGATCCCACATTGATTTTATTCAATGATAAGGTGATAAGGGTTCTAAATAAACCTATACAATAGGTTTTTGACATGTTTAGGTCATAGAGTTTACATTATCTTTCCATTTTATTTAAATCGTTAAATAATGAGGTAATCGCTGCATCATCATGGGGTCATAAATAATTTAATTTATTTAATGTGTAAAAATTATAAAAAAACTACTACGATGTTTTAAATCATTTTAACTTTCCAATGAATATTTATAGTAAAAAATATGATTTGTATAACCCTATGTAAAAATTGTTTTAGTAAAACAACTCATGTTTGTGACATTTTTATTTTGAAATTAAATAAAAAGTTAGTAATGTCATTTTCCAACTAAAGTGGCTTCATGGGGTCCACATGTTAGCCCATGGATTTTCTTGGTCGGCCATGACACATCCAATGAGGTTAGGACTTGTGTCAAGTTCATTTCATATTATTACAACATTATTTTTACCTTAAATAACACTAATTACCTCTAATTGCGATTAAAAACTTAATAAGTTACTATTCACCAAATAATTAATTTATTCCCATTGAACCACATTTTACTTATTAATGACAACCATGTATGTAGGATTTTTGAAATTCAAAACACAGAGGTGGTAAAATTTCATTTGAACGAAAAATCAGTTTTTAAGTACCACTTAGTTGTTTCACTATTCATCAAAAATTGATGTTTTTCAGAAAAATACCAAAACATCACCCTAAGATATATTTGATATTCCGAATTCAAAAATGAAGTCCATTTTACAGAATTCGAAACATATAAGTTTCATTAATTAATATAATAATTAATTCCCGATGTTAGAGCAAATAGCGTGTTTTTATGAAACAATAAGTATCAAAAGATTGACACTAGTTTAAGTCCGATTTCAAAGTGAAATTAATTCCAAAGACCACTATTTGATTTAATGGTAAAAATATATTCTAATTTAACCTTAAAAACAATTCAAAAGATAATCTAATCATATAAATAAATTATATTAAAAACTGGTTTTGAATTAAAATACAACATTTTTCACTGTTCATTAAGAAAATGAACTTTATCGGAAAAATACCAAAAATTTACACAAAGTAAATTTTGATGTTCCGATTCTAAAGGAGAGTTTTATTTGGTCCAATAGTATGTATAAGTGTGAAAAAAACTATATTTAATGACGGTTTACCATCAAAAGACGATAAGTGAACCTTTAGTGAAAACTAGGGCATATACGCCTAAAATTGAATTCTTTCCATATTTTAAGCCTTTATCTTTTATTAAATAAAAGTAAAAACATTTAAAAAACATATATAATCATATTTTAGTTATTTCAATCCATTCCCACCAATAAAACATCTATGTGTTAACTACCATTTAAAATAATATTATTTTATTACTAGTTTTCCACATAAGATTTCGAAGAAACTCTTTGTTGCGTATCGAGTACACTATCGAACATAGAAACCCCTTTAAAGTAAAATTAATATTTAATTTGTAAATATTAATAAATATGAAAATGTTTTATTAATTATTTACCTGGGATGTTACATCCTTCCCCCCTTTTAGGAATTGCGTCCTCGCAATTTTATTCACTTATCAAAATAAGTGGGGGTATTTATCCCTCATAGCATTTTCAGATTCCCACGTTGCCTCTTCAACCATATGGTTTTTCCACAAAACCTATACCTGGTGAATTACCTTATTTCGCAACACTTTCTCTCTTCGGTCAAGAATCTGGACTGTTTTTTCTTCATAAGATAGGTTCTCTTCCAGTTGAACTACCTCTGGACTCAAAACATGAGATGGATCTGGAATATACTTCCTCAACATCGAAAGATGAAAAACATTATGTACCTAAGATAAACTCGGAGGTAAAGCCACTCGGTAAGCAACTGATCCAACTTTATCCAGAATTTCATTTTTTCCAATGAACCTTGGACTCAGCTTTCCTTTCTTACCAAATCGCATCACACTTTTCCATGGAGAAACCTTGAGAAAAACATGATCACCTACCTCAAAAGATAGATCCTTCCTCCGGTTATCGGCATAACTTTTTTGTCTGCTCTGAGCTGTTCTCATGTGTTTCTAGATCAACTGTACTTTTTCTGCCATCTCTTCTACCAATTCTGGTCCCATCAGCTTCCTTTCACCCACATCATCCCAAAAAGCTGGAGTTCGACACTGCTTCCCATATAATGCCTCAAATGGTGCCATCTGTATAATGGAATGAAAACTGTTATTATAAGAAAACTCAACCAAATAATGATGTTGGTCCCAAATTCCCTGATAATCCATCGAACAAGCTCGTAGCATATCCTCCATGTTCTGAATTATTCGTTCTAACTGTCCATCTGATTGCGGATGAAAAGCTATACTAAAATTTAATTCAGTACCCAACGACTTCTGAAGGCCTTTCCAAAAGTTAGAAGTAATCCTGGGATCACGGTCATATACAATGGAGAGAGGAAATCCATGTAACCTGACTATATCTTTAAGATACAAATAGGAAAGTTGATCTAGGGAAAAATTATCTCGTATGGCAACGAAATGAGAAGATTTAGTCAAGTGATCAACAATAACCCAGATTGCATTATTACCTTTAGATGTCTTCGGTAATCCCACGACAAAATCCATGGATTTATTTTCCCATTTCCACTCTGGCACTGGTAAAGGCTGAAGCATCCCTTTCGGTAACTACCACTCTTCTTTAACCTTCTGACAAGTCAAACACTTCATAGTAAAATCCGCAATATCTCTTTTCATTCCATCCCACCAGTAATACTCCCGCAGATCTCTGTACATCTTAGTACTGCTAGGATGAACTGAAAACAGGGAACTATGAGCATCACATAACAAATCATTCTTCAACTGTGAATCACCAGGCACACATAATCTCTTCCCAAACCTCAAAACACAATCATTATCAATGTTGAATTCAGGCAACTTACCCTTCTGAACCAGCTCTACATTTTTCTGCAACTCATTGTCTTCCTTCTGTGGTTGCTTAATTCTTACTAATAGGGATGATCTCACTGATACCTAAAACAAAACAGAAGAAATTCCTACACCAACAACATCTATTCCAATGCTCATCAAATCCTTAAACAAAGGATCATGTTCCAAACGCAACATTGTTAATGAAGCATAACTTTTTTGACTCAAAGCATCAGCCACTTTATTTTCTTTTCCTGGATGGTAATGAATTGTACAATCATAATCCTTGATTAATTCCAGCCATCTCCTCTGTCTCATGTTCAATTATTTCTGAGTGAATATATACTTTAAAATTTTGTGACCAGTATATATTTCACACTTTACTCCATAAAAATTATGCCTCTAAATTTTTAGAGCAAAAACAACAGCTGCTAATTCCAAGTCATGTGTAGGGTAATTTACCACATGAGTTTTCAATTGATGTGAAGCATATGCAATTACCTGATGATTCTGTATAAGGACACAGCCAAGTCTCTTCAATGAAGCATCAGTATATATAACAAACTCCCCATTCCTGTAAGGAAGTGCCAAAACTGGAGCATTCACCAATCTTCTTTTCAACTCTGGAAAACAATCATCACAATATTTTCTCCAGATAAACTTAACACCCTTCCAAGTTATCTTAGTCATTGCACTAGATAACCGTTAAAAAATTTCAACAAAACATCGGTAGTAAACTGCCAAACCAAGAAATCTATGGATACCAGTTACATTTGTGGGTCTTGGCCATTCTTCAACAACTTTTGTTTTAGCAGGATCAACAGTTATGCCGTCTTTTGAAAAAATGTGGCCAAGGAAAGAAATTTGTTGAAACCAAAACTCACACTTACTGAATTTCCCATACAATTTCATTTCTTTTAAGGTTTGAAAAATAACCCTTAAATGTCTTTCATGCTCCTCTTTACTTTTAAAAAACACCAAAATATCATCAATAACACAACCACCATTTATCACCTAATTAAAATATAGAGAAAAGGTCTAGTAAATTGAACTTTTTTATGGTGGGACCCAGTTTAAGAATTATAGGAATCCCTATGTATCATATGAATATATGAATATATCCACACATATTTCTAACATATTTTGGTGTGGTAAGTCTTTAGTAAATACTAGATATGAATAGAGGTAGATCAAACACCAAAATTGGGGGGGGGGGGGGCAGTTTTCTAGTCATAGATTCTGGCGTTAATATATACCAGAAGATCATATGTAGATTGGACTCATATGTAGGATGGGAAGAATTTCTAATTAGGCCACATATTATTCTTGTCATAAATCCTCTATATAGAACAAACTCATATATAGGAAATTAGGTTCCCCCTAATGTTGGGTCATCATGAGAGCTCAACTAGGTTGTGGAGGCCCAGACACTGGGGTGAAAAGGGGGAATTCATTATTGTTTTCAGTTTTTTATGTAGGCCTACAGTAGAAGATAAAAATTTCATTATGTATCCTAAAGGAAAATAAATCAATCTATATGTAGTTATTTGAAAGAAAATTCCTTGTAACGATCTAGCTTACATACAGGGAGAGGGAACCTTCCTATTTTGATAATGGGTCAAAACAAGTAGTGGGTACCTTTGGTGTCGACTTGGATTGGAGTTGTGAGATGAAACTAAATTAGTGTTATCCCATTGATCAATAGGGAAACTAAACCCGGATACAATGGTTATATAGAATTATCATAATCCTTGTATTTATGATGAAATGGAGTGTGTCCTCATTGTAGGTCATGTTAAAGAATAGTTTAATAGGGGAATATTAGAATTGTTTCATATATAGTAGACCCTTTCAGGCCATTTAAGGTCATGCTGGATGAATGGGGGATGTAACACTATTTAATGTCATGTATCTATAAATGTTACTACTACAAAAGAGCACTTTAAAAATGCTATAATCATCTTTTATCAGCGATTAAAAAGTGTTACCAACAAGAGTGCGGTTAAAGGGCCAAATATTTTACCGATGCTAAAAAATATCTATTAAGGCCCTCTTTAATAGTGCTATAAAAAATGATATTAAAAGGGTAATTTAGCAGTTCCTTTTAGCACTAATAAAGGAAATGCAGCTAAAGTAGGTAAAATTATATTTTTTTTGGACATCCATGAGCTCGACCACATTATCAGTTCTTCCATGACACCTTTAATAGAGATCCCCCACATTTATCAGCTTCTTTTACCCCACTACCCCTTTTATCAGTGCTTTTTCAAATTTTCAGCCTCATTCATGCCCACCTAGATTTGAACCATGCACCTCTACTTCATAGATGGAATGCCTTTACAACTACACTGTGTTGTTTTGTTGTCTGTTTAATGATACTTTTGTTCATTTATATTTATATTTACATATATATTTTTTATCCACATATTTATATAATTATTGTTAAATACATTTATACAATATATGTGAGTGTGTAATATATATATACATATATTTGTCTAAAAATTTTATATAAAATATTCATTTACATATACAAGAATATAATATATATATATATATGTTTATTAATACACACACATATGTATATATAGATATTATAAATATATTTTTATAATTTATAATTGGTTAGATATTGTTTTAAATTCATTTTTAGAATACTTAATGATTTACATATATTAGAATATAATTTTTTGTGTAGATATATAGATATATGTAATTATATGAGTCATTTTTTATAAATAAATATACGAAACATGCAAATATTTAATTATAAATAAAACTACATTGTGAAAAAATGATAAAATTTCAAAACCATAATATCAATTGGAATTTAATCCTGAGAATAAATTTATACTCCACCATAAAAGGTAATAAGACCCCCTTAAATTAGGCTAAAAATCTATATAATGTTAAAAAATTGGGGTACCCTAACAAAAAATCATTTTATGGAGGCCTTATAAAACCTTTTGGCATCAAAATAATGACAACGGTTTACCTCTCCAACCAAGGGCCTAGAACTCATCTCAAGATTTGATTTGTTATGTGATAGATCTTAAACAAACACCTGAATCAGAATTTATTATTATTTGAATTTTGAGTTAAATTTTAAACTTATTTTATATCTTTTATTTATTTTTTTATTTTTTATCATTAAATTGATATTATATTACTATTACTCAATAATAATAAAAAAATTATTAATTAAAATTATTTTTTAAAATTATTTTATAATCCATTTTCACTAAATATCTTATATATTAACTATACATTCTTATTTTCCTTATATAAAAATTATTTTAAATAATATATAATATATTTATATATTTATATATTTATGTATTTATGTATTATTTTTTTGAAATATAATTATTTTTGAAGTATACAATTTTCAGTGCTACTAAAAAAGCATTGATAAAGGGGATTCATTATTAGTGCTTCTAAAATAGTGCTAATAACCCCTCTATTAGTGATTTTTTCCAAGAGATGATAAAATACACCCTTTAACAAATCATTTAGCTAGAATTGTTAAATCCTTAGCACTGGATTAACCCAGTTTTTTAGTAGTGTGTGTGTCATACAATTTAATATCATATGACCAAGACTGAGTTAATAGATTGTATATTAATTTTACTATTAAAAGAGAATCCCTAGAACCTCTAAGATCATATGATTCATGATGAGAATGATAAATAAGATAAATATGGGAAATCATTTCAACCACATGATTTTCCATGATAGTGAACTAAAGGGGGGATTTTAATTTCAATCCAAGTAAGAATATCAATATTGAATTGACTCTCATGGATGTACATTGTTCAAGGAAATGAAAATTCATGATTGGGACCAATATACGAGCTCTAGATATTACTACGTATCCCATGGTATAGGAATGAAGCCACACTCAGTTCTTATATATTTTCCCTATTCATATCTAAATCTTACATAGGTACAGGGGAAATACATTTTTTGTATATATCTAGATAATAAATAGTGAATTTATAATGAAGAGTTTTCTTGGATTATTAATGAAGGAAACCTGATGTGGATTAGATCTTAGTGCTAGGATTATATGATATTTCATTTTCCTAGTGTGAAGTTATATAATGAAACTCAATAGGAGGAAGTAAACACATACATTAGAAACCATATATATAGATCTAACTAATATATAAAAGGGACGAATTTTCCCACAATGTGACCCTATTTCATTTAGTTTAACATCATAAGAAAAGGATTATAGAATATGTAGTTTAGAGTCATCGATCTAGGACTATCATGGTGCAGTTTAACATCACTTTGTTTGAATATCTTAGAAAAATGTGTCATATAATTTAATATCCTATGGCAAAGACCACTCGGATAGATGTGTAGTTAAACATTATATGGCAAGGACGTCTATGAATTATGGTTTAAAGTATTTTGAAATAGATAATTTTTGTAGTTTTAAGAATTATGACAAGGAAATATACAGTAAAGTTCAACCTCATGTTATAAGGATGTTGTCATGCATTTTTATATCTTGTGATAAGGATGTTTTGTTTAGACAACTCATTAGGAGGGAGTGTTTTATGTTGGTGTGAGAATGACTCATATGCATGTTGTGTGTGTCTTGTGAATCTCTAACTCTATCAAGCCCTTTTATTTTCTTCTTCTGAATCCAATCCTTGAATACAGTTCACTTATTGATGTTATGTCCTAACAATCAGTGGTAAGAGAAATGATTGGGATAATCCTTACTAAATGTATCAATGGGTCACTTGATCCTTATAATATTATGAATTATGTACCCCAATGAACATGAGAAGCATACCACCACATTATAACAATTAAAGTAATATAACTTGTTTCTTCTATTAGTGAGAGATGGGTGAACCAAATTCATTCACATAGATTGTTTATTTTATTTTGAGTGCTCACATGACTGAAGGGAATATTCCAGTGTTGGTGGCTCCAATATCCAATCATCTACCTTCTTTCAAAGATAATTATAAATGACGAAACAATTCCTGAATTTATGCACTAAAAATCAATGGTAGGGGTGGTAATTGGAATGGTCCCTCAAATCCTACAATATAGGTCATTATATTCTTGTGAGATCAATCAAATCATTATCCGTGGAGTTTGAAAAATATTTGGAGAATTGTTCTAGTAGGAATGATTATTCCTCTATATGTCATAAAAAGAAGGATGAAAATGTTGTTTCCCCATCACATCATATATCCATATATTATAATGGAAACATATTTGAATTTGGGATCTGGTAGAAAGTTTACTATTCTCAATCAATTTTAGGGAACATGTTGAAGAATTAGAGGATCTAGACACTGATGATGTATCATCTAGATTAGAGAACTCTACCACTCTTAGAAACTCTATGGAAACTACTAATGTCTGAAAACATCAAGAATACACCCATTAAATCGGTGTAAATATGGAAATTACACCATCCTAATGGTCAAGGGAACCTAAAAATATGAAAAATTTCACTAACCCTATGGTTTGGTGGACATCACCGCATAGAGAACCTCTATTGAAATATCTTGTCATTTCACCCGAGGGAAAATGAACTTGAATAAATATCATTATTATTCCTTAAAGATCTTGATTTTCTTACTAAATTTTAGAAATTTTTAGTTCAATAGAGGGGGAATTTTCATATGCTTGGGGTAGATAAGAAAAATACATGATGAATCATTTTCCATTCTCAATGATAAGATGTGAGGATGATGATGAGAGTCCCATTATATACCATGGTGATCGTAAAATTTGTGGACATCTAAAATGTTCTCTATTAATATTGTTATCTGAGTCATCAATAGGGTAGATAATTCATTCTTTTGAGGAATGTGAGTAATCACCAAATCCTGCTTTACTAATTACTGGAGTAGAGGAAGAGACAAATTGATAAGGCTTTGAAGATTTCTGAAGTTCAAAATCATCCCCACCAAGAGTTCACTAATTATAATTAGGTGGAATTTCTTTCAAGATGGTTGATATAATGTTTATGGATAAATTGTTGAATCTGTTCTCCTCAATAGTGGAGTATCTAATTTGATGGGTCGGTGACCTCTATACCTTTTTTAGGGATGGTTCCCATTGTACCATTTAGTGGGATGATTCTTGTTATACTATTTGTAATAATTATGCCTAATGTACCATTTTAGGTAATTTCATCTGATGTTCAATTTGGTAGGATTATTCTTATTGTTCCATTTAGGGGTATGGATCCTATAACCATTATTTTCCTTCATTATGGAGGATGGTTTAAAAATATCCCACATGTTACTTTGGATAACCCAATAAAACATGACTATTTTCAATCATCATTTGCAAAAAAAATCATTGACAATGATGTATTCCCTAATCATATAACCAAATATATGATAGTAAGTGATTTAATATGGGTGATTTTTATGCCCTTATACATCTAGATTATTAACCTCTAACAATGTTATCAGGTTTTTCTATGATCATCATGGAAGGAATAAATTTTAGTCTTCTAGATTTCAAGGTCTCATTGCCTCAACCTTTTTTTACAGTAATGACGTTTGTTTCAAATTTTCCTAGATTCTATATTTTTATTGGGGTGTTTGATAAAATCATTCCTTGTTTCATCAAATAGAATCCTCTATATATTGGTCTACATTATAAAACCCCAAGAAACCATTGTAGTACTACAAGAGGATGAGCATAGTTGACAACTCATTTTATAGGTTCTCAGAAAACATCTCTTGTAACTATTTTGGGGGAAGATGTATATATAAGGAGTACATTATACACTCCTATATTGTAATTAAATCCATTAATATATCATTTTTTTCTTACTTCTAGAGAGGTCATAATCTGTTTCCTCAGTATAGAGTTGAATTGGAATAGGATTACTTGACCCAAGTCTTCCCACCAGTCAATTAACATATTTATAAGTTTATTATACAAAGAAAAGGTAGGGTTATTTAGGGTTTTCATAAATAAACTAATTTTGGAAGCTTCTTATTATTTTTGTAGTTTCCAAAATTGGCCCACATATAAAAAAGAAATGGTTTAGGGGATACTTAGGATCTCTTATTCTATAAAATGTTGAGAGAATTGGGTTCTCAAAGTTGTGTTGGGGGAGTCGAATACAACCACTCTGTATAAGTATTTTTATCTAGTTTTACCCATTCATGATGGCCTTCAAGAGAATCCAACTAGGGAATGATGTAATAAAGTAATTCCTAGGATACTTGAATTAGATTGAACTTCAGATGACATTACTAAACTAAAAGTTGAGATCTTCTTAGTAGTGTTAAAAGTTGGTAATGAATCTTTATAATAGTAAAATATCCCAATTGATGTGGTCTCAATTCGATGCTTATGATCAAGATTTCATTTGTGAGATGATCTTTCATCTATCATTGAAGATGTCCAGCTAAATTTTACATAGTGGATTCAACCTATTGATCCTGCATAATTGTCTTGATTCATCTGAATAACTAAGAATTGTTCTGCTCAATTTCTATAATTCCAAATTCATTTTGAATGGTACTCTCTTCTATTGAGATCGTTTAAACATATTGGGTAGATATTAGGTGGTAAATATGGCCACAACCATCTCTTTTTTGATAGTATCATTGTTTTCATCATCAATTGGTGAAAAACTGATGACATTTATTGATGTGAAACACAAAATAAGTAGTATGGATTCTCTTGGATCAGAATCCATAATCACGGTGTGTTCCTTCTCAATTTATGACACTATATGTTATTGTATGGTTAAAAATGATAAAAATCCTTCAACTTCTGGTTATGTAGGATTTTCCCTAGGACACTATTGGGATATGCCGATAGTTCTCAATGGTATTGGTAATGTTCATTATGTGGTCCTTCTATTGAGGTGTAGTTATTAGATATCCCTGAAAGGGCTCCATTAAAATGTCTTAGTCTGGATGATTGGGATAGGCACAACCTTGTTTATAGCTTCCAGGGATAGGAATTAGTGACAATAACCATGGTGAATAGAATCCATACTGGGTATCTCTTGGATAGTTTCTTAGATATGGTAGAAATCCTCTTCCACCTCTCAAATACATGGAATGTCAGTATTACAGATCTCTATGGAATGGAACCTAAAGATGTTTGATGTACTGATATGGGCCACCATCTTCTTCATGGACTATCATGGGTAAGAAAGCCTATGGGGTTTCATCACCAAGAGGCTTCCATGATCTACTTATAAAGTTGGGATGAATCCATTAATATGGTACTCAATATGTATAACATTCACCAACTGGCACTAGAGGAATTGATTTGGTGATAGTGTGTTCCAGAGAAGCGAGCAACATATTACCTAGTTGTGTATAGAAGCTTTAAGTGTTCAGTGAGAGCCATCTTATCCGTTTTTTTCTAATTCATTGTATCATTTTGTGATTCCATTTAGATTGTACAGGGTCCTAATAATCATAGAAGAAACAAAAACAAGAATCATGTGAATGCAGTATCATATATAACAGGGCATGGTTGATCAATCACGGTCACAGTTAAAGGATAAAAATTGGTCATTTTTTATCCATGAATGGTTTTGCATAGTTAATGTTTTCACCTTGGGTTCCCCAATTTTTTCTATCCATATTTGAACAAATTACTTTATGGACCTGTGTGGTCTCTCATAAAAGAACTAACATAATTAAAGGATTCAAATAGGGTTCACCATTTCTATGTGATCGATTTCATGACTACAATAAATTAGAGTCAATGTGGATCATCTTTCAAATGGTATATGGTCAATGGGAATTTAAGAGTGATATCTTAGAAATAATGTTGGTTGAGATAATGGGAGGTTAAGATCAACATGCCCTTTAAAGAGGTATTATATCATACTCTGAGACAATCTTATAGATTTCAGACATGTTTGTGAATCCATCCCAAATCCCAATATGGGATTGGTTATCCTAGTTCTAATTATCTAATTGAAACTATATGTTAATGTACACAACTATATGCATTGCAGCCTCTCCATTGTTCTCTTAGTATTCATGAAACATTGGTTCATAGATATAATGGTAACTCTGATTTTTATCTACATATAGGGAAGAGGTTGTTTTTTCAGAGTTTGAATTAGGAGCATAAGTAGGCTTTTTTGTATCGATGTGATGGGAATTAGAACCCATGTAGTCTGGTGCCACCTAATAGGACATGTTGTACCATCTAAGGTCATGTGATAATGACCAATTCATGTAGTTTATCATTTAGTGGTGAGGATAACTAAGTGAAACGTTCATACAATTGGTTATTTTGGGACATAAACGTGATCAAACATTTTTGGTTTATCCTCTATATCGGTAACAAGGAGGGGGTACAATTTGGGATTACACCTAATAATAGGCATGATTCATATTCCTCATGTCATTCCATGAGGGAATCACATGACCATCACATAAGCGGAGAGGCATGTTTAGTAATATTGGGTATGAAACTCAAAGAGGCATCCTATATAACCCACAATAAAACATGAATCAAAGCCGACATTGTTTTATAGACATAGTTTTATGAAATATGTGAGGATCGGTTAATGCAGTTTAATATAATGTAGTAAGGGTGTGTGATTTTTATTTTAGAGTCATGTTGTTTTCCCTTTGAGTAGATCCATGTAATGCATATTTAATATTTCTAATGGAACGATCAACTAAACCTCTAAGCCCATGTGAGACATACTTTAAGTGAGAAACAAACAATAGAAGACCATTCATACTGTATTAAAACATGAAATATGGGATTTTGTGGGATTTAAACATGAGCTAACCCAAAATAATTACATTGTAAATGGGGTGAAAAAATGTGATAAAGTGGAGCTTATGTATGAACTAAATTTAGATACCTGATGTAGTAAGTGTATTGGGATAATGTATATTTTGGGGAATTTACCTAGGAGGATTCTCATATATAATACCCAAAAATAGTATATCAACTGGGGTATTATAGAACAGATAGGAATATATCAAAACATTATAAATGATGAAACTAAGAGGAATATATTATATCAAGGTAAATACTAAAATCCAAAAGAAGAATCATGAATTAATATAATTGTTTGGGGGTTACTTGTAGATTTCATTTAGAAGAAACTAACATGGTTAGTGAATCAGAAAAAGGAAATAAGGATTGGGGTTTTCACCTAGTAGGAGGCCCGATTAAGATTAATACTGGAGGAGCATCAAATATCAACTCATGGTGCATGATAAATCCAAAATGAGGAATCAATTATAAATGCATATATGGGATTCCATTCTTGGAGATCTCAACCTGAGTAAATATAAAAAAAAATACATAAGGATGAATCTCTACTTTAATACATGTGATGAAACCAAGAGGTGAATCTTGACCCATGTTGTTTGAAGGAATGGTTGAGTCTTACAACTAGTAGGATTCTCGTGTTATATATTAATTCCTTGTCAACTAATAGATGAATAAAAATGACTATATGGGTCGGTTTTCATGAAATAGATGCTATTGGGAGACATGGTACAAGAGGAACCTCCCAATTTCACCATAAGGGTTAGGAAATCACGTGAGCAAATCAGGGTTAGGTGACTGTGTGGTTGTGAGGGGGTCATGAGATCATAACATGGGGCATGAAATATTGTAGATTTTATATCTAGGTTCACATAACCAGACCTCATGAGTGGAATCTCATAACCGCATTTTCATAAATCATGGTCACATAACTGGATTCACATGAATTTATGTGACTGCATATCTGCTCCACCATCAATAGTATCCTTGCGACCATCAGGTGGCTAGGGTTGAATTTTTGAGGGAACATGACTGAGGGTGCACGATCTATATGACATGAATAAGGACACATAAAAACCACTACACATTAGGGTTGTTCAATGGAAGGTGTTTGGTATAATGATACACGTATGGAGGAAAAATGTGAAGTCCCTCCACGTGTGTGCGCCCCTTAATGCCTATCTGTTTAATGTGGTACATGAATGGTATGTTTCATAACCAAGGATTCATGAATATAGTCATGTGACCATGAGAATCTTAAGTGATGGACTAAATAATAGAATATAATTTATCATATAATAGATATTAGTTAGGAGATCTCATAATGTTTAAATGTTCATACAATGATATGAGGGACCAAAGGTCAAGGGATCACATGACCAATAAAAGTTATGAAGATCAAATAAGTGGATATGTAGTTGAGGTTCATGTGGTCAACTAGAGAGTCTCTTTTAATGGTATATCATTTTAATTCCTTTTCCCTCCCTTATCTCATTCTTTGGGTTTCCTATATGTTTTTCAAATAGCTACCTCAAGGGTATTTATAATCACTGGTGTCAAATATATCCACCAAAAGATATGGAATTCAATCCACATGGACTTATAAGGTGGTGGAGGCTTCAAAAATATTTTCAGCATCAGTGGGTGGCCTTTGTCAACTTTCTATGTATTTTATAACAACCCTACTCTTTATTTCACATTAATACATGATTTATTACATAATATTACACTTAATAAAACCCAAAAGATCAATAAGTATAGTGATTTTGGGAATTTACTACATTACATAACAACTTAAAATTTGTAAATGCATCATCTTTATTGAAAACATCCTTTACAAGATCAAAATAGTCCATTGAACCTTAAAACCGCATGGGATAACCATGGGACATACATAAGAAAGGGGTGGGATATAAAGCCCAATAAAGGAATAAACCTGCAATAACATGAAGAGAGTAACACATGTTAGACAGTAGGAATATCAATGGGGTTTAAAAAGATTGAAAATTTTAAACATGACCAATGGGTCATGATATAGAATGATAATCATAAAGTAAACATGTAAAATGTGGAAAAAACTTAACGCATTACATAACAAATATAGTTCATGGATAACATCTAATAAATCATGGTGGATAAAGTAAAATAAATGAATCAGGTTCACTACCTATCACAACAAGATGTATAATGAGACTAACTGACACCCAATGCATTGGAGTGCTAAAAAATTTCATGTGCACCCGTCACATTCATTTCATTATCATGCTTAAGTGTACCACATATATCATATAACATGGAATCATTTATCATCACTTTTTATTCCATGATAGTCGATTGTTGAATAAATGTATGTCAATACATAATAAAATGGTTATAAATTCATAATGGTGAATAACCGTGATTGGAAATGGGTATGTTATTCACTATACAATTGTTTTGGCATGAAAAATCGCCATGAAATTTTGGAAGCATACTAACAACACATCAAAATTCATAAAATGGGATGATGACAGTGAAAGAGGTTTATCGTAATTTTTTAAAAAAATTGGTTGTAATATGGATATGAAAATACATTTCCTAACATTATTAGTTGGAAGCGTAAGGCATAAGTTAATAATGAAGCTTTAATAACGAGGTGAATGGGTGGATCCCTTACTAACTTTTAGAATTGTATTGGGTGAACGTAAAGGTTCATGAGAGAGATTAATGATAGTGAAAGGGATATCTAATCACATGGAAATAAAAATTATAGTAATATAGTTATAAAAAATCATACCCAAATAGCCAAAAATTGAAACTGAAAAGCGTAACATAAAAGAGGTGTTCGAATGGAAATGAGAATAGAGAAATCCCTTGCATTAAGAGTATCACTCCAAATTCATAGTAGGAGCTTCTTGATATATTGTGGAACCTTGTGAGGAATCTATAGAGGGGAGGGTATTTTAAGGATCTTATAATTTTTTTTACTAAAGATAAATGGGAACTTGGGTGGTTTTATATAGGAAATGAGTTCATAATTATTTATTATTTCTCAAACTTATGTTTTGGACTCTATATAATAAAAAACAAAAACAGTAAATCATAGAATGTTTTTTTCCAGTGGTTTTGAAAAATTGTAGTGTTTTTAATTAATTTATAAGTCCATGGTCCTAAAAATATAAAATAATACCCTTCTTGATGGGGAAGTGAGTCATACTCTTAAAAAAATAATTTCAAAAAAAACATAAAAGATATTAATGTTTTTGGAGGATTCATAAAGGATTGATAATTCTACTAAAATATATATAAAATCATGTTATTTTAAAGGTAAAACATATATATTTTTTGGATACCCCTAATAGTATTTATTACATCACTTTTGGGTAATTATGACATCATATTACATACTGTATATTTATAGAGTATTTTATTCTTACCAGAAAATTTGAATATCCTAGAAAATTATAAAAAAAATTCCATTGGATAAGTTTGAAAATATAAATCCAAAAATAATAATCTATATATAAATATATATATATAATTTTCAATGTTTTTTATTTTCACTTATAAAATAATAATTGAAATTTATTGAGAAATGCTGAGTTTTTCGACAATAAAATTTTCGAACTCTTATAAACATTATATGATAATATATATTTGACAAAAAAATTAATAATAGTATTTTTTTAAAATATTACTTATTTAAAAATAATTTATTTCAAAAAAGCATCTTAATTTAAAATTAATAATATTTAAAAATATCATTTTTGTTTTATTGTATTAAATCCAAAATCATCTATTAAGTAATGATAAGGAGAAAATATGAACATTATTATATTGAAAAATTTATTATACAAAACCATATTGTTATGGTCTTGATAAAAATACCTTTAATATAATAGTAATTTTCCTAAGACTAATGTGTGTGATAGTGAGACTTTCATGGGGTGGTTCGGCATACATGGTTTGCTTTGGGATCTCGGTGAGCTTAGACGTCTCTCATAAATGGTTTCTCTCACGCTTATGTTGTTGGAAATCAGATTGGGATTAGTCAAGGAAGAATCCCAGATATTCTATCTCCCTCAGATGCTCCAATAAATGGGATTTATATGGTAAAATATTTTTGGATGAGTCCATCACTTCCTTTGTATGTGTCAATTGGATTTATCAAAACCCTATATTAATACTAATCATATGATCATGGTTAAAAGGCTATATTATTGTTGGTGAATATGATTAAAGGTATTTTAAATATGATTTGGTGTAATAAAACCCAATAATTTCATGTATTTTTAATATACATAAAACATAATAATACATTTAATTAAATCATAAGGGGATTTTTTATCTATAATTGTTTGGGTTGTTACATAGGGTCACATGATGTAGCCAATTCATATGATCACCTACAAATGCAAGCCCTTTCAAAATGGAAAACATATATCATCCACATCATATGAGTGTCATGGTAAAATATACATACATCCTTTGATCGCAGTAGCCACAATTATTGCATACCCATTCACCTTCGATTGCATATCTCGATCCATTCGCATGATGATGTTTGGGTTAGGCTATCATATATTCTAGGAGTGTGTCATTATAATAAAGGACAAAAAAATTATCCAGTTTTTCCATATGCCTTCAAGTCCATCACATCATGATACCATATTTAGGCTATCACCCAACCATACAGAATTAGGTGAACACATGGCTTTGATATAGTTATATGGTCACATCATCGGAGGGTCTTCATGTGATCACATGAATGGAATGACATCACAAGCTTGTGTGAATCCACCCAAAATTACCATCCATTTAATCATCGTGAGATACTAATACTCATGGTCATGTGTCTTTATGTAACAAGTATCCTGACATCCTTTTTATATATTCATCATCATCCATGAACACTATGTTATCCATACCTTATTAATGATTGAAAACCATTGTGTTTCATGAAGTTGAGTGAGACAACATGCTCATCTCTGTTATGGTTATTCCCAAATTGAATATCTCATTCATCATGCTTCTCTTTTGGATCATGAACATGGTAGAGTGATGGCTTGAGTTCAGTAATCCTAGTGTTTTAATGAACCAATGGAATCAATAAGGTTCATATAGGCTTAATATGGGGGGAATGTTACACATCCTTGATCAAACGATGTCTGGAAATCAGATTAGGTGGCTAGGATTCACTATTAATATTTAGTAGTGGAAGAATTGTGATGTGGATCAAACAACTCCCACATCTATGTAGTGAGTGATCTCAATGATGTTTTATTAAATTACATGTGACCCATATCATCTAAAAGAAAGTATCTAGGACTATTCCATGACCTAAACACCATATATGGGCCACGCCATCCCATTGTGTGGTCTTGTTCCTCATTTAGAACCTTTTGTTTGACTCTATCTCATTCGTACAATTTATTTCCAAATAACTTCTCTGCTATCATGAAAGGATGAGGTTGAGGTGACTATTATCTAGGGAGTTAATAAACCTCCATTGGTTGGCTAATCTTAGCCTATTTTTTTCATAAAGCCATACCTTAACAATTAATTTTATTCTATGTGTTAGATGTTAAGTGATACCATAATACTTCAAACAAGAATCCTCCTCATAAATTTTCATTTTATTTAGAACAATTATTCATCAAGTTCATAAAAATTTCCCATGTTATGAACAGTTTTTAATCCTCTTTAATGTATGAAATGACCATTACCCATTTTATCAATGGTGCATGTTCATAAAATTTTTTTATGAATAGCTCACTGATCATCAACAATGTATTTCTATGTAACAGTGTGTGGAAGACATTTTGAATTAGAATAAAAATTTATTTGATTCATCAAATAATTTAGAATCAAAATAATTAGTGTAATATATCAAATAATATATATATTCAAAACCATAAGATACATTACATAGTAAGATAGGATTTTTTATGGTAATTTGTTTTCTTCAACTATAAATTTCTTCATAAGATACATTACCACTATAAGTCAAAAGTTGTAAGGTTTATATCACCACCCAATGTTATCTTATAATGTTTAGTTAGGTAATTATAAGGTTACATCATATGGTTAAGACAATACATTCATAAGTTTAAGACCAACAACCTAATTTTCAGATAGACAAAATTAATGTTGAGACATAAAAGCATAAGGTTAATACAGATATGAATTCATAAGTTTTAATAATAGAATAACATAGTTACCACAAAATATATTATATAAAAACATTATTATTTAATAAATTGATCACATAAAATATGATTATGTAATATGTAAATAATTCTATTATAATTTTCAATTGTCTAATTACTATGAATTTAATGTATGATTCATAACCCAACTCATGAAGATGTGAATTTTTCTCTGATATCAACTTATAAAACACATAGAAAACATGATGAATATTCCAATAAATAATAAAAAATACTTCTTTTCTTCTAAAAGCAGTGTATTCTTCAAATATTATCTTTTATCATGTTGTAGGGAATAAAAAATTATTTTTCTAGAAATTTTGTTTTTATAGTAATGAGTTTTTTTAATAATGAAAACCTATATAAATATTGTATTAAGGATCCACTCAACACTTCCCACTAAGTGTTTAGTTTGAAATCATAGATTTATACCATACCATCCCATACAGGGGCATGTATAATACAATGTATGATCATCATAAGTGTTATAAGATAGTAAAATATCATTTACATGTAGTGAATCGTGTAATAGAAATTCATAGTTAATGTCCTCACATCATGTGATTGTCCAATTCTCAAAACTAATTATGCTAGCATAATAAATCATTATAATAAAAACACTCCTCAAAGAAAACTAGCAGTTGTATAAAATAAGTACTAAAATATACATATATATATAATATCATATATTTTTTATATTGTGTATATTTGAATTATTAAAATAATATATGTATATATATATATTCATTTAATGATTTTATTATCAGTTACAATCAATTATTATTGGATTAATTAGATTGGTTTCTCTTTCAATAGGATAAAATTAATTATGGGAATAAATATATATGGATACATTAATATGGTTGATGCATTTTCAATTAATGAAACACATCATGCATGGCTATATAAAGGTATGTGATCCCTCCTATTTTTATAATCAAATTGTGGAAAATGCACTCAATTTTCTGTTCCTCCCACATTAACGTACAACTTTTGAGACGAAGGAACTAGAATCCCTTCGTCATTTGGGTATCCACATTATATGATCATAAATCCATTGGTCGGTGTGCCCCCTCAGAGGCAGGGCATTTTTGTTCCCTACTCTATGATATTCATCAAGTATTCTCATTCATCGATAAAGAAGAATGTTATTTATATAGTTTTATTCACATCTTAATTTTCAAAGATAGATATTCCTATATTTGAGTTATCATTCAATAGATATGGTCATGTCATAATGATAAAAAACCGAAAAGTGGTATCATAGTGTATATTTCGTTGACGAACAAATATGTTTGTTGATTTATGAAAAATACATTTTAATAGTAAAACAATATTTTTAAATCTTGGAAATAAATATGAAAAGTTCATATGTATTAATCTTGTTCATGAAAATAAATAAATTACTACTTATAATTAAAAGGATTCAATTTTTAAATGAATATCATTATTTATAATTTCTTTTCAATAATTTTAAAAAACATATTTTGAAATATTTATTTGAATTTATTAAAATTATTTATAAATTAATTAAATAATAAATGTTTATGGTTAATTTGTAAATATAAATTTTAAACTCGTTTTTGATAAATTAAATGGCATACTTTTTGAAATAGAAAAAAATTATTTATTTAGAAATCAGAAATCGTGATTTATTAAAAGTTTATAAATTCCAACATATATGATATTCAGATTATATAAAAATGTTTATATAATATATGTTGAATTATAAAATGTTTATAATTCATGAAATATCTTATAAATTCCATTTAATATAAAATGTGAATTGGTTTATATAAAAATAATTTAAAATTTTTATATTCCTTCTAATTTACAAAATGTTTATAATCTCCATTTATTTATGAGTAGTTCATAAATGTCTCATTTTTTGGATTATAAATACATTGTTTATTTATTAAACATCTTTAATATTTAGGTTTAGTATATAATAAATTAAATTAAAAATTTTCAAATTAAAGTGCCATTATTTAGATATTATTTAATCCACATCAAAAGTCTCTTTTAATTCATATGATCATTTTTTAAATAATAATTAACTCTATGATATTTTGATTATGTAAAAAGATTACATAATATAAATTGAATATTAAATTGTTTATAAATCATATTATATTATATATTAAAAAAGAAATGATATATTATGATAAATATGAAAGTGTTAATATTGGAATGAATATAATGAAGTTATATTCAAAATTTATGGAATGTCCATAATATTAAGAGTAAAATTTTAAAAGGGTTTAAAATTAGCTTTTAATTATGAAATTTTTCATAAATGTTTATCACATATTTAAATATTTTAATTGTTTATTTGTTTAAAGGTTATTAATAGTTATATTCATTGTCATAAATTGAATATATTATGTATAACCATATTCGAAAATGTATATGAAGATTTTTATCTAGGATAGAGACTTGCAGATCATGAAAGTTTTGATATCATAAAATTTAGTTTTCATCTACCTTAACCCCAATTCATAATTTAAATTATGATCTTAAGAGTAGTTTTTGGGTATGGTTTTCTTATATTATGTGTTAGAGGTTTCATGAATTTAATTATCTCTTGAGAATAGTCCCCCTAGGTATAGGGACACTCGGCTGAACTACCTACTTTCTTGGATGTTTTCCTTCGCTAGGATTGTAAACGAGGTTGTCTATCTTCTGATATGGGAATACACATATAGAGTTAGTCAATATCATATAACAATATTCCTTTACATATATTATTCATGTAAATTATGATTATGATGTGTTCGGATAAGTATGAATATACATAAATTCAATTTTTGTGTGACTATCACGGGCTTGTGGGTTGTGTAAAGAGTTACACATTAATGTGGTGTGAACACATTAATTTAGTTATTGGAATATGGATTCCAAAACTAAATCATTAGAATCATGAATCAATAGAAAGAAATAAAAAATGATAATATAACTATTACATATGATTTAATAGTTACTAATTTAATATGAATATAATTTATATGAAATTGGTGAGACCTTCAAAGGGAATCCTATTAAATACCATGTGTGTGATTCCTTCCAGAGAAAAAGTTTTCATGACCTAAATCATCCAAATGGGTAGTTTCATTCCATATAAGGTTTACAATATATTATCTTCTATAAGGAAATAAAGTAATGAGTTACTAAAGATTATTAAATGGGGGTTTTCACACCATAGTGGGGTGGCTAGAGATTTTCTTATATTAAACTGTTTCTTGAGGGTTTCTTTGGCTTACAGTTAGCTGGGAAACCCTAAGGGTTGGGATTCCACATGAATAGAATTAAGTGAATCAATATGATTTAATATGATTAAGGGTTATCCACTTAATTATAAAAGAATAAAAAAATATTGGGATGATTCCCTACCTAATCTACAATTTTTTTTGTGTTTCACACTATAGCATGGTCATTTTCATTGTAAAATATGGATCCTGGCTCGCAAAATAGATATGATGTACGAGGTCATAAAATTTAGTGGGAGAACTATAATTAAATTTCCTTATTGAATATATATAAGACATGATTCACATCTGATAATATTTTTTATAGATAACTATATCATCATCCTAAAACTACACTTTATATTAATCCTTGAATTGATAAGCTTAAACTAAGAAACTCTAGAGACTAGTATCTTAAGAAAAGTTATTGAGCAAGTGAAATATTATATGTCTTATAACAGTTCCTTTATATGAAAACAACAATTGAAATTGTTCATGAATTTATTCTAGATGCTTATAGAATCATGTAATTTATTTGAGGTTTGAAATATATTATATTTAAAATGACCAAAGAAATATTTGTCTCCACTCATGTACATTGTACGATTGTGTACAACAATGATTTTAGTTTCGTATAATCAATATTACTCTGTATGTTAAATTAAATTAAATATTATTGAATATATTAATGAATTTATGGGAAAAAATATTATTTAAATATTGATTGGTTATAGAAATAAATTCTATTGATTTGATTGATATATGATATCAACTGTAAGTTTTAAAAAAAATTGTTCATATAAAGAAGTTCAAAAAGATAAAAAGGAATAAAGATTTTATATTTTTTTCTTGTGATTAATTAATGATGTTTCAACATTTATAAAAGGACCCATGAATCTTGGATAAAATCACCATAATATGTGCATTTTGTCTCATTTAACACTTGGAAA
Source organism: Viscum album (assembly GCA_963277665.1). NCBI lineage: Eukaryota > Viridiplantae > Streptophyta > Magnoliopsida > Santalales > Viscaceae > Viscum > Viscum album. Next base: position 427,201,897 of record OY728120.1, on the reverse strand, counting down.
TAGTTTATAAACAATGGTTATTTAAATAAAATTAGATGGTTGTTTTTACAAATGTTTTATGATTAGTTTATTTCTATAACATTATTTATAGGGGAAACTAAAGTGTTTTGTTATATTTTATTAATTAATCCTATTGAAATTTATGGAAACTTTATAAAAATATTATTTACTTTAATGAACAAAATTTACAGAATATTCTCAAAGGGCTGAGAAGGGATGAACTAGAAATATTATGTTTGGATTATGGTGCTATATGGATAGTATAAGTGGGTAAAAGATAATGCCATAAGAAGAAATGTTAGTTTAAATGTTTCAAAACGTTTCTTTAAGAATGAAATTGAGTTCATTGAAACATAATTCTTTCAGGAAAGGAATACTAAAAATTCAATATTATTGGAATTTCTAAAGATATGCCATAAGAATTTTGGGAATTAAAAGGAATTTACATGTCTGGTATTAGTGTAATAATAATTAAATATTTGATTTGTTATTGTATTTGATACCAATATTATGTTTTAATGGTTTTCTAATTATACAAGATTTAAAAATCTATGGAATAATTGATTGATCATGTATTTTTCATTCAAGAGATGAAGTAAATAGTTACTACATCAAGGATTTGAATGTGATGTATTTTAACAAGCTTAATTGAATCTATGTATAACATGGGTATATTAATTTCATTTCTATTATGTGATAAGAGAAAATAATTAATAAAATAGTTGTTATGAGATGATTAAATGTATATACAATGTTTATGATTCACTTTATTTCTATAACATGTTTTGAGAAGAATATTTGTATAAAAGTTTTTATCCTCGATAAAAGTGTTTATATAGATATTTTTTAAAATATGATGAAACGTTTCCTTTCCATACATAGAGGATATATTTTAATAATATATTATTTAAAAAATTAAAGTGATGAAACACACATAATTCTGTATAAGATATAGAAAAAATAGTTTATTTGTTTAATATACATACACAAAGGAAACACTGTTAATTTCTAAAACACAAATTATATTTTGTTCAATCGTAGAAATATATTTCAAATAAAACATAATGTCTAACTGTATAGTGGGAGTATGTTTTATAAGTTCTGGCTACAATATAAGCACATGGTTGTGGCGATATATTAAAATTTATTTTTTTATTAAGTTTCCTGATACACTGAGTGAGGATCTTGCACTTAAAATTTTAAATAATTAATTTAATATACAAAGAAACTAATACATTGTATTAGGTTCATTTTTTGATGTGAATTTTGATTATCTCAAAGGACCCTTTCATATTTCGATCATTTTTTTGTAAGGAAGTAAGGATAGAATCCCTCTAGTGGTGATCTATATGTTCTCCTTTGATCTCCAAGAAATGTCAATCGATCTCGGGGATGCTAGGGTGGAGAATCAATTGTCACGCATTATTTTTATTGATACCTCATACTTTGGGCTTGAAGGGATTTCTCTTATATTTCTTGTTCTTTATAGGGATTGATAATGAGGGATTGAGAGTGAATTCATTGTTCACAACAAATCTCAAGTTTTTATTTTAGATGATATACACAATAGACATAACCATATATTTATAGAGCTAGGTTTTAGGTAAAAATATTATTTAATTATTTGAAAAACATAAATAATATTATAGTATTTAATAAATCACATGTCACATATTAATAATATTATTATTATTTCGTGGTGTACTCCAACTTGTGCAACAAAAAATATTGTTTAACAATCTTGTTAGTTAATTTTTTTCAGTGTAAATAGTCCTATTCCATTAGAAATCCTCTAGTATTTATTGAAAAACCAAATAAATATTTAACTTAAATTCATCAATAAATATTTTTGATAAATAAAACATTAATAAATTATCCCCCGATATTGCAAATAACATTTATTCAATTATTTAATTAAAATAGAATTTAATCGAGATCATCAGAAATACATATTGTGTGACCCTCTATGATTATATCTCATAAGTATTAGGTGTGTATTCCAAAATTCCAAGATTATTGTCTATAAATGGGTATGTTCATCCAATAAAAAGAAATAAATTTCTCAATGATGAAAATCATAAATGAATGCTCACTATGTAATATGATTTATTTTTTCCAATATCTTATGAGGCATGTTTTATATCTATGCCACTAGTTTATTAGATTGATACATCTTTCTTTTACTATATAAAATAAACATTTCTTTTCACCATGTTCATGGAATCTAATGTCATAGTTTTATTCCAATCAAATGTTTGTGATATAACCTTCCATATTGATGGAAGGGACAAATCTTTCCTCAACTTATACATTAACGACATGTCTATCGTGACACACCCAACGTACCCAAACTCACCTAAAACTTATGGTGTCATATTTTTCATTAGAAAATCTAATTTCATGAGTAATGACATTAATTAATGAAAATATTAATGTCCAAGTACCATCGCACACACTCACAGATAGGAATATTAGATGACACAAAAACATACAGAATTTCATATGGCAGGTTTGTTCTTGGAATATCTCATCTTATAGATCAACAAGTGAAATAATCCTAGAAGAGGCCTAATAAATTTATTAGTACTCACATATGATTTTATATAAACCATGTCTTTATTAATAGTATGTTATCCGACTGCATAACTATATTTATGAATATTTTCATAGTACTTCAATGTTCTTATCATATCGGGGAACTGTTATGACCTTATCAATATGAAGTATACTATATGACATTATTACGTTAGATTCATCTAGAAAAATCAAAAATATTTATTAAATTTTTTTATTAATATTCAATACATACAATATATATGTAATTAAATAAAAAGTGGTTGGTCCTAGGGCACCGACTCTAACAAAATCCAACTTGTACAAGAGCTAACTACCTTTGACTTTTAGTCCTCTACTCCTCACATGATAATAATGTTTCTACTAAGTCAAGACATTAGTCAAGGGGATCACAAAATTTTATTCCTTTTAAATAATACTTACTACAACTTTAACTCTATGAGAAAAAACACTCAGGAGATGACAATTCTAAATTATTTTCTTTATCTATTGATGTGACCTTGGATCTTTTGTGAGATCCACTGATACATTATTATCAAAGTAGAGTGTGATAGTATCTTTACTAATTGGTACCACATCAAGATATTGGATGAATTTATGCATCCATATTTCTTATTTATCTACCTTATAAGTCATAATATACTCGGAATCTACTATAGAATCATCATCTATAACTTGATTTGAGCTCTTCCAACTCACATCACCTCCATTCAATGTGAAGATGTATCTTGTTTGTGAATTCATGTCACCTTTATAAAATCTGAAACTCTCATATACATATCCTCTAATTAATAGTTCCTTATCTCATCTATATACTGGGAACATATCCTTAGTATGTATCATATACGAAAAGATATTCTTGACTTCTATCCAATGGCGATCACCTAAGCCATCATGATATCCTCCTACCACACTTAATGTATAGGCTAAATATTACATAGTAAGAAACATATCATACTTGATTAACCCAGTCATTGATTCTCATGGAATCCTTGACATTCTATTTTTTACTTGTGTGATTGAAGACAAATATTCCTAGAAAGATGAATTCTGTGTGGCACTAGAAAAATCCACTTTTAAATAATTCCATTCCGAATCTCTTCAGTATATTTTCAATGTATGTACCTTGACATAGACCAAGTAATATCTTGCATCTATCATGATAGATCTTCATCCAATAAATATATTGTACCTCACCCAAGCCCTTTACAAAGAATCATTTATTCAACCAATACTTAAAACACTGTAAGAATGATATTTCATTTCAAAAGAGTAATATGGAATCAACATATACTATTAAGAAAACGACTTCACTCCCACTAAAATATTTGTCGAAACAAGGCTCACAATTATTATTTATTAAACCAAATTATATTATGGACTCCTCAAAATGAATGATCCATGACCTAGATGATTTCTTTAATCCATAAATGTATTTTTAAAAATTTCATATCTTTTTGGCATCATTTGGAGTGACAAACCCTTTAGAATGTGTTATATAGACTTCTTCCTAGAGGTTCCCATTATGAAATTATATTTTGACATCCACATTCCAAATATCATTGCCATATTATTTCATAATGGAAAGTATAGTTATGATGGACTTAAAGATTGTATCAAGTTAAAAGGTTTCATCATAGTTAATTCATTATTGTTATTTAAACCCTTTAGAAACCAGCCACGCCTTATAGGTATTGACTTGTCCTTCCATGTCCATTTTATTCTTTAATACCCATTTTAAACCAATGGTATATACATACACATAATGATATACCAATATCCAAACATGGTTTGGGTTCATGAAATATATAATAAAATTCATGGCTTCTGCCACATAGAAACATCATTTCCACTAGCTTCATCCATGTAGGTTAGAGGATCATTATTTTCAACTAATAATGATTCAGCATCTTCAATGATAAGAAAACAATGATGTTCAGGTTATATAATCTATATTGTACACATAGAGGGTACTTGTGTCTCTGGAAGTGTTTATTCTTCAACAAGGCTCTATAGAATCTAGTCCTCTTTGAACTCTTGTACACCTTGATCCTCAACTTCATTGAAGTATATCTCAATCACACTATCTATTTTAGTGATGTTATCCCACCCAAATAATATTATGTGTCCTTCCAATATTAAATTTTCTATGAGGTGTCATATAGTTAATATAACTTTTTTCTTTTTTATATTATATAAAGGTACACTTTGTGCCTTGGGTGAATGTTCGTTACCTGAAGAAGACTTAACAAATGCTTCATAAACCCACACATTTATAAATTATAAATTGGGTTTCATTCCATTAAATAAATCATATGGTATGCCATATTACTCTTTAGTTGGAACTTGTTTTAGTATTTGGGTTTTTTTTTGTAATTTATATCCAAAAAAGATAATGGATGAATCACATGACTCATCATTGTTCTCACCACATCCAACAAGGTGCAGTTCCTCATTCCATTTTAACCATTAAAATATGGTTTATAAGTATGGGTGAGTTTATATAGGATTTCAAACTATCTAAATTAATCAATGAAGTATCGATTAAGATATTCTCCACCACATTTTGAGCAGAGTTTCTTATTCTTCTTACCAATCTACTTCTCAAATTTATTCTTTTTTTCTTTGAATTCCTTAAAATAATCGAACATATATCTTATTAAATACAAATATCCATATATATTAAAATCATATGTAAAATTTATGAAAAATGAGAACCCATCCCTTGCCTCAGTATAAAATGGTCCATACATGTCTATATGAACTAATTCAAGATGTTCATTGGTCCATTCACTTTTTCCGATAAATTAGGATTTGGACATTTTACCTTATAAACGTGCATGATATACAACAAGTAGTTTTGGATAAAAAGAATTTAATATCCATCTTTCTATAATGTATTCAATCACTTTTCATTTACATGACCACGCTGGTGATGCCATAGTAGGGGTTGGTAAGAGTCATGTGAAGCATTTTTGTTATCTATTTTCATTACACAGTTTATGTAATCCAACACAGAAATATTGTTATTTAAATGTTCTTAAAAAAATTTATATTTTTAAAATAAGAGGCATTAATTTCAAAAATTGAAAATGAATAAATAAGTATCATGTTTGGATATAGATATAATGTTTTGGGTAACTAAAGGCACATAATAACAACCCATTAAAACCAAGATCATTCCATTCAGATATGTAAGGTTGTGGTCCTCGATAGCTACAAAAAAACATTTAGATCTATTGTAAAATTTTAGATCGATATCCCCTTAGTCAATTATTTTGAATGTATATGGTTACCATTTTTAAATACATATATGAGCATCATAATCTATATATAATACCAAATTTTTTGAAATAGACAAATTACACTCAATAACAAACACACTTGATGTTTTCCCTTAATTATTTGGTTCGGTGAAAATTTTCCTCAAGGGGCCCTTATTTCCATAATAGAGAAAACAACATCCTTATACATTACATTCCATATGATCTTCCTCTTCTTATAAGGGTGTGAAGTTATTTTGGGCATAGTTATCTTCATATTCCTTTTCCTTTTATTCACCATAAGGAAAATATATTTCTCATGAATTGTCACATTATCTACTCAGTGAAAATGAGTAAGAATATATGGAAGATACATATTATTGTTGTTGATATTAAAATTTACAACAATGATAGAGAATCTATGCATTATTAATTCCAGAATGAGATTAGTGGCCAATTATTTGTGGAGTTTAAATCCTAGATCCTCTAGTTGCTTAATGTATCCAATGAGCCTGACTACGTGTGGCCTATCTGGGTAATCCTCTCTAATAATTCTCTAAAATAGTTTATTGAAAATCTCAATTGGTTCTTATATGGACCTCTCCTTATAAACACCACATGTGTTCTCAAGAATGTTATACAAATCCATTTTTTTAATGAGACTTTATGAGTACAATAAACATAGATGAAATCATTACACATATAACACCAACCACGTATCTCCATTTTTTCATAGATGAGGAAATATTCATCACATTCCTCTTTTATAGGCAGATCATGAAGTGAGGATTCTATCCCGTCATATTTCCAGTCATGGTGAAGCACAACCCAAAGGTGTCTAACCCATTCCAGAAAGTTACATCATGTTAGGATATTTTCTTTATCTAATATATATTGAATGGATAGTGTGTAAGATGAACTTTACATTTTATTATACAATTAAAATATCATATTAACAATACTTTTCTTAATTATAATTTTTTTAGATATACTAAATTAATTGATTTTATTAAATATCGTACTATTTTTACAACATCCAAGAGCCCTCACAATTGAACTCAAAATTTCTATTTTCTTGATAATTCTAGTGGAAAGGATCCATATTCCTATTTTAATAACCCCAATGAGGCTTAGACAAGATGCATCAAGGCATTTAGGTAGGTAGTTCTTTTTCAACTTTTGACTTGCTTCCCCTCTATCCATTGATTGGATTCTCCAATATTGAAATCCTAATATTAATTTCCTCAACACTTTCCTCTAGGATCCATAAATTATATCTATTGTTACATCAATTGTTATAATCTGGTTAATTCATCCCATAACCTTCATAAGATATCCATGTTCAAAGTAAATGTCCCAATGATGGTTGGTGAAAAACTTATTTCTAAGTATTTCAATCAAGTGATTGAAGGAAATGTCTGAAATAAAAGATATTTTAGGGTTTTAAAATTATTATGCATAAATTTTTTCTTGTTTTTATATTTTACATATCTTGTTAATATTAATTGGATGTTACTAAATTAGTAAATCATCTCAGACAAAACATTCAAGAAAAATTCAATAATGTAATTTCCTTCTTTTCACATTAATTAATTTATTAATGTGATCATTGTCTTAAATACGTAAAATAAATAGTTTCATAAATATAAATTGTAACATCTCTCCCCTCCTCATTAGATTTAATTGAACTGGAATTGATACTTGGTTTTAGGTGACATCCCCAAGATACCAATGGCTAGAAATAAATGCCAAGGGCTTCAACAAAATTAGGGGATAGTTTTCGTTTTTAAAATAAAACAACCAGAAGTGGCATACCATAACCAAAACCCACTATTCTATGAATCATAAAAATTTAACACAACACAAGGTATCACCAAAACACAATAATAGAAAACTACATTTTAACCAATATCAGAGTACCAAGGTGGAATTCTAAACCACAAAGCTCAAAGACTCCAACGACCTAACAACATATCTCCCAACATGATCCATGATACAAATCCACAATATATTACCATGTATCATGAATAATCACTAAATAATTGTGATACGTTTCCTTTACATATGTCCCGATAATCATTATTAGAAAAGGCACCAAAGTGACAAAGTGGGGCCATGTAATGAAACTCAGTAGGTTTTCCCCAAATGTCCTCTCTACTCATGAAACAAGGATAAAACATGTTAGAAAATTTACATAAATCAATTTATATAAAACAATTTAAATAATATTAAATCATAATATAAAACAATTTCCATACCAATGCAATTTTCTCAAACCAAAGCCATTTCCATGTAAAGAAACCAAACAATGATTTAAAAGTATTTAAAAACATCCATTTTGGAATAAACCATCCATTCCATATATCCACCAATCCATACATGAATAAAACCATGACCAACCTATACTCGTGAATGGTGAGTCATCTTTTCACCAAGCTTCCACTTGGTGAACAATTTTGACTGGGGAAATCTTATACCCTTATCCCTCACAAAATTTATGGGGGGAAATTCTAACCCTTATATGTCCCAAATACACATGAACACATGACAACCAATAAAACATTTATTATATTAAAAAATATCCATCATGCAATTCCAATTAAAAAAAACTACATTTTAAATCATCATTTTAAAATCCATAAACCAAGCACTTTTCACACAAACCAAATTTCCAAAATACCCAAACAATCCCTAAAGAGGGTTTATCCATGATTTTCACATAAATTTCAAAATCAATTTCAATAAAATAGAATAATTTCAGATATATACTTCATGTTATAGGTAGAGGAGTAGATAATGAATCCACCAGCCTCAGAAACTATGGTGGAAATGAAGAACAACATTAAATCTTTGACATAACAGGGTTGAATCTCCAAAAACCCACCTTAGATATTGTTCCATTACATTAACACATCAAAATCACTTAAATATTGGCATCCAAAAACCATTGATCAATCCTCAATGGACTAGATATATGAATATAAGATAGGGGATGAGGAAGGATCTATGGAAAACCAAAAAACACGAAGACTTACCATGCAATACAGCCTTAAAGACACTAAGATTTTCCAATATATCACTCTTGGAACAATGGAAAGAGTCTCCATAGTCCTTAGTAGGAGAGAAAGATTTTTTTGTAGATCTAGGGTAAATAAGTGCTTTATAATCAATTATATGTAAGATCTATAATTTTAGGATCTAATGTTTAATCATGAAAAGTTAGGTTGCATGGTTAGGCATACCATTTGGTAATCATGCATATGAATCTGCCTCTAAAATCAATGTTACTCCAAGGTGGATGCACAATATGGCCAAACCATGTGCCTAATTTTACACTTTCCTAGGGCCAACTTCTTCATTGTTCATTATTTTACATAGGTGTTTTGTGGTTTCTACTATCCATTCCCAAAAATTACACCTCCAGAAAATCCCCAAAACATTCCAAAAGTCCTCTAAACCCTCCCAAAATTCACACAAACACATTAAATACATAAAAAACTACACAAAGGGTTACTAACGTGGAATTATGGGTACTAAAGAAATAAATAATTTATTAAATGTCCAATTCATGATCTGTATATAGTGGTTTATTTAATTAGAATACATTAAATCTACCTATTGCCTTGGGGAAATAAATGTTGTTTCCAGTCATAGCATGAGTTATAGCCTTCCACATGTCCACCTATGTAACACCGGGGTTGGAATCATTAGGGTTTTTATTGAACCTCCTCTATGTTCTATGAGTGAATACATTAATTAAAAGTAATTATAACTCACACACAGGTGAGGGGAAACAAATTATTGGTTAATGGTAGATTATATAAATATCCTTAGACACATAGGTCCTAAATAATATTGTAGGGAGGTATAACTCACAGGAAATCATATTTTGTTTAATAATAAATAATTTTAAGCCCATGAAATAAATTAAATTATGTAACTGCTGACACATACACTACTCTCATTCTAGCTCATGAATGGTCTTACAAGAAACATATACTCCAAATTAAATGGCTAGCATTCATTTATTTGTCCATTCTTTAGTATATTCATTATTATGATAAATATTTTGTATTAATTGATTAAATAATTTGTTAATTTATTAATTCAATTTCATCTTAATTAAAATCCAAATTTATTTGAAGATAACGATCATAAAGTAATTAATGAAAAATAAATGTTCAAACCAATAGGTTCATATTTATTATAATAAATAAATTGAGCAATTGAAATTTATTAAAATCATATTAATTTTTCAAACAGATAATGTTCCAATCATTGTAGTAAAGTTTTAACACTTAAATTTTCAATTTAATGTAATTTAATTCTTCTATTAATTGGGATACTACATGGTGTGTTCCTATGTTGTCTTGTAACTGGGTTACATTTGTGGGGCTTTAGTGTGTTTATTCTTACAGACTACATAGATATTACATTCCAGCTACATGCCATGTATCTGTATTTCATGTGCCCAATTTACTCGGTTTGGTCTTTGTTATCTATCTTAGTGGATTTCAGGTTGTGTACAGGCCAGATATACACCATGTTCTTTGAATTTCATGTTCCCATGCAACTCGTTGAAAGACTCAGTGCGTTCTCGAGTGAGAGACTACATGAGCTGTTCTTCCAATAAAACGCAATGTATCTCTAATGTTGTGTGTCAAGATAATAATACCATGGACATGGTGTGTATCTCAAATGTGTTAATTGATAAACTATAAACTATGTACACTGCATTAACATCATTTATATTAACAATTCTCAAGGTTATTAGTATAATACAGTTACCCCACATATAATTATCAAATAGATAGTGTGATTTACACTGTCAACCAGTGAAGACTACACATCATGATTTCCATAAACATGCCTTGTAGTGTGTCATTCCATGTACCAAGATGGTTGGTAAACACATGGAAGACACTCTCTTTAATAAATATATGGAGTTATGTGTATTGCGCAGCTTAGCTAGCTATAGTGTACTTGGGTACACAGTGTGTACTCTGGATACACATCTTATAACCCTGTCTTACTGGCCAAAAATTTTGCAATTCTCAATGGCACATTCAATAATTCTTCATCTATTATAATAATTTTATGAAAATGAAACAGTAAACTAACATGATTAATATTTCAATAACATGTTAACTAAAAATGGATTACAGAACAAATAATATTAAATGAAAATTCACCCATGATTTTGTAAGGACCAATAAAAAATTAAATAATTATAAATTTACACATGACTTTTTTAATAAAAGTTTTTGGTTTTTGGAAAAGTGGAAACATGCAGTGGTGGGTGATATATTAAAATTTAATTTAATAATAATTGTCTTGAAACCCCAAGAAAGAATATTTCACATAAAATTTATAAATAATTTATTTTATATTAGAAGAAATGAATCCTAGGATTATTATCTTTTTCGTTGGGAATGTTAATAATGCAATAAGACCCTTTTAGATTACCTTTGTTGTGCTCTGCGGATCCCAGGACAGAACCACTCTAGCAGTGATATACACAAGTTCATTTGATCTCAATGAAACATTAACTGATCACCAGCGACTAGCAGAGAGAATTGATTGTCTTTCATTGTTTGTGTTGATCACTCTTCCTTCGATCTTGGAAAAATATCTCTTACATTTTTCATTATTGAGAGGTATATAGAAGGAGTTTATAGAGAATTTTTTGTGTACAATAATTCTCTAGTTTTGATTTTGGATGATGTAAACAATAGACATAACTATCTATGTACAAAGACAAGGTTTAGATTAAAATAATATTAAATTACATGTAGACCATTAAATGATATTATATTATTTAATAAACCACATTCTACAAATTATTTTTATTATTATTATTGTTATTATTATTATTATTATTATTTTGTGGTGTTCCCAAACCTGTGAAACAAAAAATGTTATTTAACCAAATTTTTAATTAATATTTTTCCCAAGACATGATCTTGGTCTGTTCTAGCTCCTCTAGACCTTATTAAACACCTGAATAAATATTTAATTTAAATATTTCATTATTTAATAAATATCTGTGATAAAAAAGAATGAATAAAATTATCCCTCCTTCTTGAAAATAATATTAATTCAATTATTCAAATTCAAATAGAATTTAATCTAGATCATTTGAAATACTTAGGGTGTGATCTTATAGGATTATTTTTTCTTCGAATTAGTTGGGATTTCCTAAAGTCCAATATTAATTTCAATCAATGGGTCAAGGAACCTAAGATAAAAAAACATAATGATGTGATGAACACCACATATGAACACTCAAAGAATAATATATTCTCTTTTTTCAATATCTTTTCAATCAAGTTGCATATGTGTTTCACCAAACCATTTTCATGATATGTATTTCATTGACTATCTAAAATTAATTCATCATTTCACCATAGACATTGAATTTAATTCAATATTTCTATTCCAATCAAAGGGTCGAGATATCAATTTCTATAAATATGGAAGGTACAAATCCTTCCTTTACTTATCCATTAATGTCCTATCAATCATGACACACCCAATATTCCCTACCACATCGCAAAAAAAAGGAATCACAGTTGTCATTATAAAATCTAGGTGTTTGATTCATGACATTCATTAAAGATAAAAAAAATTCTAAGTACCATCACACACATTCATAGATAGGAATATCTGATGACATAAAAACAGGAATAATTCTTACAAGCGGGGTTTTTCTCAGAATAGCCCATCTTGTAGTTCACCAAGTGTAAAATTCATGAAAATTATCCTCATGCACTTATCATTACTCACACCTAATAGTATATATACCATGTATCTCTTGATAGTTAATTATCTAAAAAATCACTATATTTAATAATATCATCATGGCACTTCAAGGTTCTCATCATAGTGGGGAACTTCTATGACCATATCAATGCGATGTATACTCTAGGAAATTATTACATTAGAGTCATCCAGAATAATGAAAAAATATATAATAAACCATGTTATTAATATTAAATACATAAAATATACATGTAATAAAGTACAAAAAGTAGGTCCTAGAACAGAAACTCAAATAAACTCCCACTCGGACTTGAGCCAACTGCATATTACTTTTAGTCAAATGGACCTCATATGATAATCATGTTTCTGATGAGTAAGTATTTAGTCAACAAGTCAGTAGTATTCTCTTATAAATTAAAACTACTCATTTAAACTTCACCACTTTGTGGAAAATCCCGCAATATATAATAATTCTTAAAATATTTTCTTCATCCGCTGATATAACCTTGGATCTTTCACAAGAACCACCTATGAATTATTATCAAAGTAGAGTGTTATAAGATCTTTACTGCTAGGTACCAAATTAATATCCTAGATGAAGTTGTGTATCTATACTTCTTCTTTAGATTCCCCAAAAGCTGAAATATACTTAGTGTCTACTATAGAATCTGTGACCACAACCTACTCTATACTATTGGAATATTTCCCTATACCAATGGTTCAAAACTATGGGTATTTCCCACAAAACCGTGGGTATAGTATACACCCATTGTTTATAGAATTGTGGGTTCTTAATCCATCTATATAGTTCTATACCCACAATTTCTATAGAAAAAGTGGGTATAACCTATGATAATTTTTTAGTACACATGGTTCACTGGAAATAGTGTCTCTATGTCTATACCCACACTTCTCAAAACAGTGGGTATATATTGGTGTCTAGAATTTATGTATACCCTCAGTTTTGTGAGCTGTGGTTATAGAGACCTAACTCCATTAGATTTCAGCAGCACTATCCGTAACATCTCATAGAACCTACAAATAAATTACAAACCATGGTACACATTTAATGCGGTGCAATTATTATATATTTAGAATTCAACCATTAAGTTATAAATGGTTTTCAAACCATTTAAAATAATGTAACATACATATACAATCATCATCATTAACTAGTTTTATCCATCCACACATGTCCATTTACTTAAACAAAAAAATGGAGGGGATCAGTATCTCCCTCATCACCACCAGTTCCATCATAATCATCACCAATATCACAGTATGGAGCACCAAAATTATCATCATCATCATCATCATCATCATCACCCCCACCACCACCATTAATGTACCATCAACTCGACCACAACTGGGATCCTAATTGTCATCTCTCATGGTAATACATAAAGATATCATTGATTCTTTATATGAATCAAAAATAATAGCAGCATCTGATGGAAGTGATGTACATATAGCTAATATAGATTTTGGGAACTCTTTGGTGACTAGTTTACCTATTTCGCACTCTTATATAGCTATTTTTTGGTACCATCTTCATCTACATGATAATTATTTATCTTGGTCGTGTGAGAAGTTTGAGAGTTTCCCAATGAGGTCCAATACCTAGTGGGTACGTTGATTTTATTGGGTTAACATGAGACTCTCACCTAGTTCTCCTCACTTAATACCTATCTCAAAGGATCATTTTACCCGAATTTCTCATCTTCTATCTCATCGAGGTCCTCCAGGGCCCACTATTGAAAATATAAACAATATATTTAATTTTGAATTACATATCAAAATTTGAAATGTCAATAAAATAATCACAATATTTTCTTGTGTCTATACATTTGTAGCACTTCCATTCTTTTTCTCCCTAATTGAGAAAAATTATTTTTCTCAGGAAACACAGCCTTAGATTTTCAATTCCTCTTACTTAAAATAAAATTTATTACTATAATAGAACATTATTTAATAATAAAACATTAATAAAGGAAACATGAATTAATATTTCATCTATTGAAGAAATCCATAAAATGAACAAGCATCTAAAGATACATTTAGTTATAAATTTAATACTAGTGCCATATCATAATAAATACATAATAAATAAAATTCTAAAGATTATCATGTTATGGATTCCTCGTGTATGTTCATTTTAGTCCACCTATATCTATGTTGTCGTATTTGTTTATTCATTGAATTGGTAATTTTGATCATTTGGACATTAAGTTTATTTTTTGGTAAGGTTTCTTAGTAATTTGGTCATTTGGTCATTTGGATATTTGGAAATTTGACTATTTGGTTGTTTATTGATTTGAACATTTAGGCATCTAGGAATTTGGCCAATTCCATTCGGCCATTTAGAAATTTTTTCATCTAGATAAATCAGTTTTTTATGTTATTTGGTTATTTGGACACGTTGTAATTTTTATCATTTGTTCAATAGGATAATTTTTTTATACTTTTTCATTTTTCCAATTGGCCATTTATCTATTTTTTCATTTGGTCATTTGATAATGTTTCTAAATGGACAATCTTCCATTTTTCAATTTTGCCATTTTTCGATTTGGCCATTTTATAAATTCAGCATTGGGCCAATTGGGCATTTTGATAATTGGTCATTTGGCCAATTGGGAATTTGACCATTTTCAGTTTGGGTAGTTTTTTATTTTTCTAATTGACCATTATTCAATTTTATTCATTTTCCTATTATCCCATTTGGACAATTGGGAATTTTTACATTTTCCTCTTTTCCAATTTTCCCAATTGGGCATTTTTCAATTTTACCATTTATCCAGTTGGATATTTGAGCATTTGGAAAATTTTCCATTTGGAAATTTGGGCATTTGGAAAATTGGGAAATTTGGTAATTGGGAAATTATGAAATTGGGAAATTTTCCATTTGGCAACATGGACACTTAGCCAATTGGCCACATTAAATGGAAAAAATTGACATTTTTTCATTTGGGAATTTGGAAAACTGTGTAATTGTTAAATTGAAAAATTGTCCAATTGTTAAATTGGGAAATTAATAAATTTTCCATTTGGGAATTTGGACATTTGGGAATTTAGACATTGGGGAATTTTTCCTATTGGTCGATTTTCCATTTTCCCATTTGTCCATTTCTTCAATTGGTTATTTTTTTATTTGACCAATTTTTATTTGTCCCATTGATCATTTACCCATTTGGTCTATTTTTCTGTTTTTTATTTTTTAATTTGGTCATTTGGTAATTTTATCATTTAGTAATTTGGTCATTTTTACATTTTACCATTAAAGGTTAATTTCCAGCCTTATATTAAATGTATTCATGAAAAGAAAATTTAAATTTCAGAATAAAAATCTAACAAAAGGGGAATTTCCATCCTTCTAGAATATTCTA
This sequence comes from Viscum album, assembly GCA_963277665.1. NCBI lineage: Eukaryota > Viridiplantae > Streptophyta > Magnoliopsida > Santalales > Viscaceae > Viscum > Viscum album. The sequence goes on along the minus strand of OY728120.1, from coordinate 427,185,915 downwards.
TTTCTGTTCACCCTCAATATGAAAAATATTGAATCTTATATAATATAGTGATCCCCATTAATTTTAACATCAAAAAATAAATCCCTTATAAATAATTAACAATATAAATATAGATATGATTTATATTCTAATTAATATACCTGGAACCTCTCATACTTTTGTATTGTAGTGTGCCTGAATGTGTGAAAATATGTCATATCAGCTTTTCGATGTCTATTTTTTTATTCTACATCCTAAAAAAATCTATAAAATTAAGAATAATTATATTTTCAATGCAAACCATAAATATTAATAATACTTTAATCTCATTACTCTTCCAATATGAGATGATTTATTTATATTGTGTTGTTGGATACTTGTTGAATATTGATACACCCTCTAAATTAGAACTAACTCTACTCTTCCAACCAACATATAACTCATGATAATATAATCGCCACAAATCCCCAAGTTTCATCAACAATATGACCTTAGCAGTTTTCCATCAGTAAAATTAAACTAATGCTACAAGGAAGAAGTTAAATTATATAAATACAGCAATAATATATATCAATTTTATAAATTTTCATTCCCAAATTTATGCCCATGAATCATCCTTGATTTCAATATTGATATGATTTCATGACTATGGTTCCACTAGAATGACATTTTTTTACTTGTCTAAAGATCATATAAAAATTCTAAACTACCTGAAATTTTTAGCAGTCATTTTATTTTCTTCATTTTAATATACCATTATTTGTTTTTGAAAATTATAGGCTTCACAAATATGGGTGTACAAACTTTTCCAATTATAATATTCCACTGAATAAGATAAAAGGAATAAAATAAGAATTAATTCACAGTAAAAAATATATATGTGATATAATTTGACATAGTTATTAAAAAACTGGTGCAAACTACTTATTAGACTATAATGGATCCATGGTTTTTCCTGGATCGGTAGCCTCTAAAGGATGATTCTGTTACAATGCATGAACTGGGTCATCTGTATTCACTATAGAGAAAGATTAGGGAATAGAATCATCAAATCCGAGATGATTAGTAGAAAATAGAGGAGCTTTAGACATGATAGGATAAGGATAGAAGGGTTAGGGATACATCATATGATATGGATATGTTATATGTGGGAACATCCCTGGAGGAGGTGCAGAAATGGTAAGATAATAAAAGGCTAAATTGCATGATGATGGAGGAATGAGTGGGAACATCCCTAGAGGCTCATGTGGAGTATGAAAATCTGTGGTGGATGTGGTGTACATTGAAGGGTTAGGGTGTGAATGGGTACAACAGGGTGTTCCGTGTAGCTCTAGGAGGACCCCGAGATGGAACCATACTAGTAGGATGAGTAGAATTCAACACCACATTAACTGTATGTCGAAAAAATAATGCTGTTGAAGAATAAAAATATGAAATTAAAAGTAGTGAAAATGAAAATTATTATTATTATCTTACTCACTAAGGGATCCATAAGAGGAAACCATAAATTTTTCATCCATCAATCATTATCAAATAATACATTCCTTCTAACATCTTCTATATTATTCATAATATTTATAATAATGAAATTTACATTTTTGAGAATTTTTTTTAAAAAAATTCTACATAAAACATAGAAGTCAACGAAGGCATAACAATTTCATAACATTTTTTAAGAAGCTATAATATAAAACAAAGTTATAATATTTTTAAAACCCCATTTTAAATCCACTTTATAATTGAAATAAATATAATTAAATTCAAAGTAAAAAAATAATACTAAAAAAAATATCATTATAGACTAAAAGAATTAATGTAATTATAGTAGTACCATCTTAGGAAACCCATATCAAGGTAAACTGAATGAATTGTGAATATATACAGTTGCTTATATATATTACCCACCACTACAACTAGTTAAAAAGAAACTATCAAAAATGGAAAATTGGATTCATCCAATAAAATATTTTGGTCAACGCCAATGGGGGAGTCAATAGTGTCAATTTCTTCCCCACTATCATGAAAAATATTTCTTGGGATTACTTCAATAATGACACCTTAATAAGGTCTTAGATGATTTTTCACATAAAACTCTTTTTCCATTGATTAAAAAATAAATGGTTCATTGGTAGCTAGGAATTGTTTCAGGTCAATAACTATGAATCCAAAATAATCAATAAATGTTCAATGTCACATCATTGAATCAAACCATTTATATTTCATCATAGTTACTCGATCATGAGATTAGAAATCCAATAAAAATATTTTCTCAACAATTCCATAATTAGACAAATTTTCATATCAAGGCCTACTATCTGATGCACTGACATAATTATCATTTGTTGTAGTGAACATAACAACATCATGCTATGTTCACATTTTCACCACTCGATTAGTTGTAACAAATTTATACCCATTTATTGATAAATATTTGCATTCAAGAACCAAATAATTGGGAGCAAAAGATAATCCTCTTAATTGTTTGGAGACTAAGCCAACAAGTAAAATAAATTCCTAAAATATATATAAATAATAAAATAAAATTAATATCTATATTTTATGTTAGTTAATGTAATGGTCATTCCTTTGGTTTGAACCAAGTAGGAAACTATTTTCTATTCAAATCCTTTCTTATTATGAGAGGAAAAGATCGATAAACTCTATTATAAATTATTTTATGCTCCATTTATAAAATGATAATAAAAGTTTATGGTTTATGTGAAAGGACATAGTATGAGATAACATATTAATATTAAAATTACTTAATATATATAGTCATCAAACAAACCATAGTTAAACAATACTACGTGATGTCTCCTATCCCACTCTTCAATTCTCTATTTAGACAATGTATATGACCGAGAAATTCCTCCTCTTTGGGGAAGAGATATAAATGAGGGATAATTTTCATAATACTACTCATCCTCATTTATTATTGTTCACCTATTTCTTGTGCTCACATCATACAAATACATTGAACAATAATTTATACACTCTTAAGTTAGATAACCCCTCACAATGGAACCTTCAATATGATTATTATTTCGGAAATAAGATTTCATTGTGTATATATTTATTTAAGTAGGATACATCCACTAAAAAGAAATGGGTCTTCTAATAAGTGTTTTTTTTTGAAGATGAATTCTTAAATGCAACATGCATGTGAAAATTGATTGAGGATTTTTTTTTTAAACTGACACAAATTTAATTGTGTCTCTTACTACACTTTAATTAAGAAATAAATGGATATACTTTTTGAAAAAAATTATCTAAGAAATTTCATAAGAGAATCACGATCACCCTTATATTATTGGAGACTAAATGCTAAATTTCTATTGTAATCAATTCATGAAGAAGTATTTGATAATAATTGGTTTTTAGGGATATTATTTTCAACTCCCTTCTGTTGACTCATTTAGATATGTAACTGGAATATCCATTAGGAACCATGATATTCTCTAATACTTCCAGAGATTGATTTTTCCCTAAATGTGTAATCACAGTAGAAGCACAAGGAACATTCCATTTGTTTTCACTAATACACACAAGATGTAGTTCTGGTCAAATACCTCATTCATATAAGTCTGAGTGAGATCATAAATCATCTATAGTATTCCCCTTGATATTTTGAATAATTTAAAGAAAAATTTCATATATAAATTTATCAATGTTCATTATGACTAAAAAATGATGTAACAAATTGTAAGACCAATATAGAAACTAAAATAAGCTAAATTTCATTTTCCAATTGTATGTGGCTTTAGGTTCAAAATTCTTCCTCCTTTTAGATTTCATCTGACATTTCCCTAATGAAAAATTTAAATCATTCAATTCATTAACCACATCAGTTCATGACATCTTTTGAGGTGGTTGTTCATTGTCAACAGTATTATAAAACCTCCAATGAATCTTCCTGTATTGATAATCCATTGGGAAGAATCATTGATGCCCCATGAAACTGAAACTAGGAAGATATTTAATTCCTCTCGATTGGGAATTATTCATACAAGTAAGACATGATAGTTTTCCATTAGTTCTCCAACCAAAGATCATTACATAAGTAGGGAAATCATTTATAGTCTATAAAAGAGAAGCATGTATCTGAAATTTTTTTTTGTTTAAGAAGCATAGAATGTGTGTACAGCAATATCCCAATGTTGCTTCCACTCACTTATTGAAGGTTACAAGTAGACTTCTACATCATTGTTGGAATCATAAGGATTATATATTAGTATGTTCAAGAAAGGGATAGGTTTTTTCATAAATGTTCGTGGAGGAACATTGTAAACATGAATAAAGTCTTGTCACCTGCTATGAGAAATAAGCATATAACCAAATGGAGTAAAACCATCATATGACAGACCCAATCTAACATTATATACCATGGATGGAAAATTTGGATGTTTTGAAATAAAATAACCATCGTGATAATCCATCTGTATGATGAACCAACCCATCATTATATTTAATTCCTTCATTATTTTTCCCTCACATATTGGTTGATATTTCTACAGATATGAATATATTTTGAAGCCTAAGAATCAATGGAAAGTTCAACATGACTTTCTATGACACAAGATATGGGGTTCTATCGACATTTTCATTACAGGGAGATGTACCACATTCTTTAGAATCATTATGGTCTCCTATTTCCTTGAAAAATAAACTACAATATTTTGAACAAGCATAAATATTATTATCATTAAATCTAAACATCTTAATTAACATCCACGCCTTAAAATTATTTGAAAGAATATCAGCACCATCAGTAAGAAAATCCTTTAAGAAGATAAAAATATAATTGATGGAATGATTATAAATTATGTACATGGTTTTTCTATTTTATAAAAGCATAAAAAATCCAATTTGGTCATTTTTTTACCTTCTAATATAAAAGAGTTCTAACATCATCCTTTAATTTTTTCACTCTCTCAACATCACCATATTAACTCTTTTTCTCATGTTTATTGTTATAATTGTCTTCTTACACTAGAATAATATCTATCTCATGATGAAGAATAAATTTAAACTAATATAATATAATATTCTCCATACCATCTCTTTATTTTGAATCATGAATAGTAGAATATTATCTCATATCACCATTGTGACACCAAACAATATAGTTTTTCTAAAATCTAGATTTTGTTATGTGTTCGGTAACTTCTTTGAGGCTTAACCATGGTCGTCCAATGAAATTAATACATGGACACTATATGCTACCTCCATTTGAAGCATTTATAAAAGGAAAGTTTAAAAAAAATATCTAAATTCATTTGAAACTCGGTTCATAACTTATTGGCATAATACATTCAGATTCTATCCAATCTATTTCAAGGAAAAAAATGATACATTCAAATTAAAAATGTAGACCATAATTAAAAAATTCATTAAAAAAATTTGAATATTAAAGTCATCAAATCATGATAGTTGCTAAAAAAATAATTAATAATAGAAATAATATATGTTATACATGATTACTACAAATATTGAACCAGAAAAAGTATAAGACATAAAATGAGAAAAAACTGTTACACATTCAAATTTAATACATATGTATTTATGAAAAAATTGTTTTTAAAACATCCATGTTTCGAATATGACATCAATCAAATTAAATACAATTGAATTTTTGATGAGAGATATTTACTCAAGATTAGTCACAATGTGTCACCCAATATCAAAACCACAAAATCCTTGTATAATAAGATGATGTAATTTTTAACATAATTAATATAATTATAAATATTAATCCAATACTAATATCATACAAAATATGATTTATAAAATAATAAAAATATATACAATATTTAATAAAGGAGATAGAATCCCAAAGTTGTCTGATATATGATATGGAAAAGTTTATATGGATTTTAGACACCTTTATGCCCAATATTTTGGGAATGGAGAAATTGGGCTGAGTCAGAGCATCATGATCTTACCCCATATAGAGAATATACAAATACCAATCCCTTTTAACAAATACTATTAATCACTGTTTAAGATACAATATTAGGGGATATTTCATAGAAATATATCCCTTTTTATATGCTTAACAATAGGGAAATAAACATGTAACTACCCTAAATATAATGCAATAATGATATCCAAATTCAAAGAAAAATTAAAAGTATAGTGTAAACAAAATTAAATAACACTAATAAGAAACTATATTGAATAATATGACTGATGAAAGTGAACAATATAGAAATATACCATCCATCCTAACAAATAAAAAGTTATATCATAAGAATAAGCCATGTCATACTCATAGTAATCCAAACAAGGTGAATGTATTGGAATAAATAACAACTAATGAATACTAGAAGAAAAATTCGTCCTTCTTATCCTGAGAGGTATTCTTATTTGAAAATATAATTGAGGATAACATTTATTCATGAAAGGATTTTATTTTAGTTTAAAATTATTTATATTATTCAATCATGAGGTAAATAGATTTTACATGATGTTTTATTTCAATTTAAAAGGTATTTAATTTGGCGGAGATCTATCAAGACTAAATAATTAATCCATTCCATTCAACTTTTTGAAACACATCCAATACTCCACCAATGATAAAACATTTTAATTGAAGAACTGTGTTGTTATATGGTTTTTAGTTCATTTATTATGCAGTGAAAATAAATGGGTAACTACTCAATACATGATAAATGAACTATGGAATCATTCAGAACAAAAAACTAAGTAATACTCACTATTTAATCAAAATAGTTGAAACTATGGTTTATACCATTATTGTTTTTGTAAATAAGTACATTCTTATATAGAAAATAATCTATTAAAACCATGTTTCATAAAATTAATATGATCCAAAAAGAACTTCATTATAACTTATATAAATATTTCGGGACATTTATTAATGGATTATATAAATATTTATACCTAATAAAGGTTTTATAATTCTTAAAAAAATTAAATACAAATATAAATTTATTTTTAATAATATTTTATCATTAATTCATGTTTAAATCATAATAATGAATTACAAGAAATATGCTTGATAAGTACTATAAATATATTATTGAATTCTTTAATAACCATCCATTATAGATAAAGAAATATTCTAGATATACTTATAACAGTATGATCATGTATATCATTGTACAATTATTTCATTTTGGGTTAAAATAATCCAATAAATATTTGAACAGGGTTCATCATATAAAAAATTGAATTTCAATAATTAAATCCCATGACTAAAGGATAGTGAAACCCAACATCAACCACTACAGTTAACTTAAATATGATTCAAAACACTAAAAATATTTGAATCGCTAAATTATTCCACCAAAATAATATCAAATTTAAGTAAAATTCATTTGAATCCCTAGGATAGTTATCAAAATGAAGAAATTATAATTAAAAAAGTAATTATTTGAATTTAATAGACTATATTTGATATCTATTGTACTATAAATTATGACACATGATAATATAATCTATTACAACATGATCTAGTAGAATCACATGCATAGATAAAAAATGTAAATAACAAATAATAGAAGAGAAGAACGATTCAGAACTCACTAATCTAATGTCGGAGACGATCGAAATAAAAAATTCCTTGAATTATGGGAGAACTCTAGTGAATATAATTGGTTTTCTCTTGAATTGGTGGATAATAAATAATATTATGGAATGAAATCTTACCTCTCAAAGACCACATCAACATAATTTTAGAAATATAGGAAGAAGAGATAGCTAGTGGGGGCAGTGTCACATGTGGAGGGTATGGGGGAAACCATGACTCATAGGAGGGGAGGTTAGATTAGGTATTTTTGATAAGGAGGGTAGGGGAGGCTGATATGTCAGTCCTATGTACCCATAGATTTTGAAAACTGTTGGTATAACTCAACATATACTGATGGGTTTTTAAAACCATTGGTATTGATTTTTTTAGGGAATTTGTACCAATGTTTTCTCTAAATAATCCATATATATGGGTTGAAATAGCCACAATTTCTAGTATTGTTGATATATTCCATCTCACATCACCTCTATTCAAAGTGAATATGAATCCCGTTTGTGACTTCATGTTATCTTGATCAGTTTCAAAAGTAGCATCGGAATATCCTCTAATGAAAAGTTCCTCATCATCTCTATAAACTACAACATATAATTTTTATGAATCATATACTTATGGATAGTCCTGGATTACATCCATTAGTGGTCACCAGTCACATATAGGTATCTTCCTACCATACATAATGATAGGTGGCATCTAGCCTAGTACATAATATAATGTAAATGATTGACCCAAACATTAATACATATGGATTCTATGCCATTCTATTTATTTTATCATGTGAATAAGGAATCATTTTCCTGAAATGATTAATTAAAAGGATCATGTATACTTTCATTTCTCACTTTGGGGTTATCTAGGGTTTTGTTAGCGCTGGTCGGCCCCGCGATTCCTTCCCCTCCCATGGGGGAGGAGGGTTCATCTTTCGATCGGACGCTCTTTGATGGCCCTTCCCACCTTTGTTTCCTTTTACCAAAAAGGGGTCTCTCCCCACCTTCTTAGGTATCATGTTTTCCCCGAAGGTTCCTGGTTTTTCTAATAGAGGTATGTCACTCCTGATTTCCCCAACAAAATTCTTATAAGCTTCATCCTTGCACAATCTCACCTTGGTTGCCCACTTCAGTTATCAGAGGCCTTATTTTGATGTCATTGACATGATTTTCAACACTCAGTGGGGCCTTCATCAACTAGTGATGGTTGGCTTTATCAATTCTCAAAAAATAATGATTTTCTACTCTTCTGAAGAATACCAGGCTCTTACTTGGTCCAGTGACTCAAGCTCCATCAACCGTTTTTGTTTTATCCTTTTGAGATGTTCCTTTTATATGGACATGAATCATGATCCTGAGACCTTATCCAGTTGGATATATCCTCAAGTTTTTCCTCTCATTTTCCAAATCCGTCAATTTTCCAGATGATAGGAAGTCTTTTTGTCCAATTCCTAGTTGCATATTCGAGATCCCAAGCGATCTTCCATCCCATTGAACCCCAGATATGTTTTGAGGTTGATATATCAAAGCACCAATTGGATTTCATCTAGATCAATATTTTTTTAGAGTAAATATATAAATATCTGATTATTTATGAATCATAGACTCACTATTGCCTCTATTTCATCCTCCAAGGGCATTCAGCACAAAGATTTCATCATGGGGAGAAACTGTGCTTGAATTGAATCCACTGAATGAGGCTTTTACTCATCTAATTGAGGATGAAAAAGGAAGGGTGAAGGTAGTTCCATAGATCAATGAACGATGTTATTTCAATCCTTATTCTTATGTAGAATAATTGATTTAATCTCTCCCCTCATTTGTGAGACAAGGATCCAATTCAACTGAGACCAGACCTGAAAGGTTGACGGAATTTATACCTATGGTTGGATTGAGTTTTTTTATAGTAATGAAATGGGAAATGTGGTCCTGTGTTGTTTTTCATTGTTGGAAATGGGCCAATCTAGAAACTAACTCTAGGGAACCAAAATTAACTAGCATCAGTTTGTGATGTTGGGTGACGGAGTGCTAATTCCATTTTAAGGAGGGAATTGTGAGAATATAGAATGTGAAGGGGTCTTTTCTCAGGGAGTTAACAAGGATAGATTTTAATATGAGATGGATTATGACATCGGTACGTGGTCTTCTGACAGAAAAAAATATTAATAAGAGGAATTTTACATTCGCTCCTCTGCCAGGAAGGGAAAGAAGTCCATTATGGACTCATAGGAATTCACCAAGCATGTGAGGAGGACATGTCCTCAAAAAGACTACTCTAATTAACCCAAAAAAGTAGTGACCAAATATTCTAGTATAGGGACTCTCTTGAAAAATAAATCCCTCGACGACAAGAAGACATTTGAGAAAAGAGGAATAGAAAAAATCAGTCTTCTCTGGAAGAGGGGGAAGTTTCTTCTCCCACTGAAGAGGTTATGGGATCTCAGGCTGATGCAGATTCTGATTAGATGCTCGAGCCCATGGTTTCTCTAGATTCAATGTGTCCTGACAAGCAATATTACCTTATTCCTTCTCTTTTTCTGGTGCAATTTTTTTCAATGTCTTAAGAGACAAGAATAAAATACAAGACCTAAATACCATATAAATGGCTTCATTGGAGGTCATAGTGCAGGCTAATAAATAGGAACAGGTGATCCCTAAAGGCTCGGATCTATGCCTCTTCTCCTCCCACCCCTCCCCCCACATATCTTATCAAATAAAGAAGGATCTTATTAAACATGATTTCTCATGGAAATATAAATGGGCACCCCCCGGCTAGTGGCCAACATTTTTCCTTATAGAGAAAGGAATCAGAGGTTGTGCATGTTCATTCTGTTCTTGTCCTGCTTTTTTTCTTGTTTTCTTTTCATTGGATGGTCTGTTTTGATTTATTTCCTTCTTGGTTGATGATTTTCTATATGGTTACCACTTCACCACAATGTTTTTTTATCTTGAAAATCTTAAAAATGGATTTGGGGTGAATTAATGCCATGTGACACTAGAAACAATCCCCTATTAGATTTTTACATACTAAATATCTTTAGTATCTTGTCAATGTATGTACTTTGAATTTCGCTGATATATCTCTTGGATAAATCATAATGGATCTTGATCCCAAAAATATTTGTTTCCTCGCCCAATTCCTTTATAGAGAATAATTTATTCAACCATTCTTTAATAGATTGTAAGACTGGTATTTTTTATCCATTGAGTAATATGTCATTAATATATACTATAAAGAAAATGACTTCACTCCTAGTATATTTCTTGTAGACATAAGGCTCACACTCATTCTTTATGAAACCAAAATCTATTATGGATTTATAAAAATGAATGTTCCATGACCTAGACCCTTTCATTAATCCACAAATGGATTTTTATAAATTTCATATCCTGTTGTCATACTTTGGAGTAACAAACCCTTCGGGTTGTGTCACATAGACATCTTCATGAATATTACTATTAAGGAAGGTTATTTTGAAAACCATTTTCCAAATGTAATATTCAAGAAATGATGCAATGTAAAGTTGATTTCTAATAGATTTCAGCATTGAAACTAGTGAAATGGTTTCATTATAGTCAATTCCTTAATGATTTCTAAAACCATTTGCAACCAATCATGCCTTATAGGTACTGGTATATCCTTCCCTATTTTGTTTCATCTTGAATACCCATTTGAAACTAATTGTATTTTTATCTACTAGAGAATCTACAAAAATCCTAACATGGTATTGTTACATGGAATCCATTTCATAATTCAAGTCATATTTCCACTTGGAAAAAATTATGACACATAATGCTTCCTTGTTTTCTATAGGATCATTATTATCTACTAATAATGAATCACCATCCTCGATGACAAAAAAATATCATTTTGGATCTCTAACCTCTCGTGTACTCTTATATAGTACTTGTGTCTCTGGAATAGTTTTTCATACATGTGGCATTGTGGAATTTTATCTTACACCTACTCTTGTGTACCTTGATCCTCAAATTCATCAAAGTCTATATTTTCACCACAATCAATTTTAGAGCTATTATACCTCTCAAAGAATATGATGTGTCTTTCCACTATCACGTTTTTTATGAGGGTTCATATAGGTAATATCCCCTTATTTATTTTGGGTATCCTATAATGTTACAATTTTTTCCTTGGGTAAAAATTTGTTACCTGAATATGCCTTAATAAATTCTTCACATTCCCACATGTTTATGTGTTACAACTTGGGTTTCTTTACATTCGATATATTTTATGGTATACAATGTTATGATTTAGTTGGAACCTGGTTTAGTATTTGGGCTTCTGTTTGTAATGTGTATCCCAAAAAATATAATGGAATACTTGCATGACTCATCATTGATCTGGCCATACCCAACATGGTGTGGATCCTCCTTTGACACACATCATTCCACATAGATGTATAACTAAGAGTAAGTTCAAATAGGATCCCAATCTCTCATAAGTAATCAATGATGTTTTGATTATGAAATTCTCTACCATGGTCTAAGTTGGGGTTCTTTATTTTTTTTACCAAGCTATTTATCAACATCATTATTGTATTCCTTGAATTTATAAAAAGAATCCAACTTATACCACATTTTGTATAAATATCTATATCTAATAAAATGATCATTAAATGTTATGAAGTATGAGTACCCACATCTCACATCAATAGGAAATGATCTACACATTTTATTATGAACTAATTCACAAATCTCTTTGGCCCTCTCACCTTTTCCACTAAACGGGGATTTAGTCATTTTATCTTTTTAACATGCATGACATATATGATGTGGTTCTAATTAAAAATAATCTAAATATCCATATTGGTATAATTTATTCAATAGATTTTCATTAACATGACCAAGTTGGTGATTCTATATTTGGGTGTGGTGTGATTCATGTGTAGTAGTTTTGTTATTGTTATTCATTTCTTGGTTTGTGTAATCCAACACATAAATACATTCATTTAAATGTTCTTAAGAATGAAAAATGTTATCTTTATAAAAAAATAAAAATTCATTTTAAAAATTGAATATAAATACATATGTATCAAATTTGGTTACAAATATAATATTTTTGGTAAATTAAGGAACATAATAATAACCCTCCAAAACCAAATCATGGCATTCAGAAAAGTATGGTGGTTTTTCCCAATAGCTACAACAATTCTATCTTCATCGGATAATTGTAACTCTAGCACCACTTGATCTATTCTTATAAATATATATGGTTCAATTTTTTTAATAAATATGTGATCACTATAAGATATATCTAATATCCAATTTATAGAAATGGATAAATTACACTCAATAAAAATTGCACTTGCATCTTCCCATTCCTTATTTGGTTGAGTGTAGTTTTTCTTTAAGTGACCCTTCATTCCATAAGAGAAACAAACATAATATTACTGCCTTTCTTTCACATTGATCTTTCTCTTCTTGGAATGGTGTGAAGTAGCTTTTGGATTAGAGATATTCATTTTACATTTCTTATTGTTCACCATAAGGATGGTGGGTTATTTTTCACTGTTTCTCCTTATATAACTGGTTAAAAAGAGTAATATGATTTGGAAAAGACTTCTCAATGTTTCCCAGATTAAAATTTACAACAAATCTAGTGAATCTCTGAGAGAGTGAGGCTGGAATGAGATCGGTACCCAGTTCTTTGGGGAGATTAAATCATAAAGCCTCTACTCACAAAATGTATCCCATGATATTGACTACGTGAGGCCTAAATATAGAATCCTCTTAAAGTGTTATCTGAAAGAGTGCCTTGGAAATCTCAAATAGTTATTATCTAGCTCTATCTAGGTGAAGATCATGGTTGTTCTTAAGAATTCTATATGCATCAATGTTCTCATGAGACATAATCGGTTTACTAGACATAGAATAAAGCATTAAACATTTAATGATGATATCATCACTCAAATTGTTTTCATAGATGAGGAAATTTTCATCGCTCTCCTCTTTTATAGGATGATTTCTAAGTGAGGATAATATCTTGTAATATTTCCATTCATGGTATATCACAACCTGAAGGAATCTAAATAATTCCTAGAAATTACTACTAGTGATGATATTTTCTTTCTCTAATATCGATAAACTTGATATTATGGATTATAGAATTTTATTTTTAATTATAATATTAAAATATCATATTATTAGTACTTTTCGTGACTAAAAAATGTGAAAATAATAAATTTATTGATTTTTATTAAATCTCCCACTATTTTTATGTCCTAATATCCCTCGCCATTTAACTCTACATGTTTATTTTCTAGTAAATTATAATCCCCAATGAGAGTTGGCCAATTAACTTGATTGTATTTAGGTGGGAAATTTTTTTCTAACTATACACATCTAGCTCCTAAATCCACTAATTGGATTCCCCAATCCATAATTCCTGACTTGGATTTATTCAACACTTACCTCAATGTAACATCAATTCTAGTGAGAGATACTTCTCTTGATGTAGGATGGTAAATTCAGCCCATAACCTTCATAAGAACTCCATTTTAAAAGTAAGTTCTCCAATGAGGGTTGGTTAAACACTTTTTTGTAAGGCATGTATTCCTAATAAAGTGATGGAAGTCTAAGTATGAATTAACATATATTTGAGATATTTTTATTTATTATGCATAATTTTTACCTTTTTCATCCTTTACATGTATTTTTAATATTAGGTGGATGTTACATAATTAATTAACCATGTTGGACAAATTGATTATAAATAATTCATTTATTTAATTTCCATATTTGAACAATCATTCATTTATTTATATGATTTCGGTCTTGAATTCATAAAAAATAATTGAATAGAAAGAAACAAATGATTATTTAAATGAACCATTAATAAGATTTATCTTATAGTTGATTTAATAAGAAGGAATTAAATCAACCAATAATATAGACGAAATAACTCTTGTTGTTGGTCATGGCATAAATTACAGCATTCCCCATGTCCACCTATTTAACACATAGGTTTTCATTATTATGTTTCTGTCTTAAATATTCTCCATGTTACTTGGGTAACTCCAGTAATTACACGAATTTATAACTCACATGCAGGTGAGGGAATCCAAAGGATTGGTTAAAGGAGTATTACATAAATATCCTTGGACATGCAGGTCCGACTTAATAATGGTGGGAGGGGTACCTTGTAGACCATCATATTTAATATAATAAAAATTAATTAAATATCCATGCAATAAATAAAATGTTGTAAATTCCAATACGTACACTAGTATTGCTCTATCTCATGAATGGTCTTACAGATAACATATACACCAAAGTAAACAACTAACATTCATTTATTTATCCATTATTTATTCTTATCATAAACATTCATAAATTAATTAATTAACATATTAATTAATTATTTATTTCCATTTAATATTAATGACAATCCAAATTCATTTGAATATAACCATAATAAATGAGTTAATGGAAAATTAATTGCATAACCAATATTTTTATATTTATTATAAAAAATAAATTTATCATTTAAATTTTGTTAAAATGCTTATTAATTTTTCCAAATTTTAAAGTGTGAATCAAAGCAATAAGGTTATAATGCTACAATTTTAATTTTATTTTATTTTAATTCTACCCGTAATTGGGACAATACACAAGATGTATTATATAGCTACAAATCATGTACCTTTTTTTCATGTAAATGGACCACGCATGTAACAGCCCGAGATTTTATGAAAAATATTCTTTTTAATTTTATTAATGTCTTGTGTTGTACGCTACACCAAAAGGAGCTTGCACAACACGCATCCTTGACTAGCCGTGCATTACACACAATCACGACCTTCCTCGATAGCATGTGTAGTACGCAATAACGAGTTTCACTAAACAACAATATGCTATTAAAATATTATTAAAACTAGCCATTATGAATAGTAATAACCACTTTTTGAAATTTTATAAATTTTATTTTTCAAAATGGAATTCATTTTTGGATTCGGAATATCGAAATTAGCCTAGGGTGAAATTTTGGTATTTTTCTGAAAACTTTCAATTTTTGATGAATAGTGAAACCACTAAGTGGTAGTTAAAAAAACTGAATTTTTCATAAAACATAATTTTACCACTTCTGTGAGTGGAATTTTGAAAATCTGAGAGACACGGTTAATATCAAGGACTAAAATGTGGTTCAATGAGATGAAAATAATTTTTGGTGAATAGTAACTTTTTACTTTTTTTTACCACGGTTAAAAGTAAATTGGGTAATTAAGGGTAAAGATGATATTATTATTACTCTAACACATGTCCTAATTCTATTGGATAAGTGAAATTCGACCAAAAACAAAATTAGGAATAAAATATGACCATTTTGGCCCACTTGGATTAGATTTAGACATTTATTATTAATTTATTTAAAGAAGGGTTAAAAGAGTTAAAATCAAAGTTTATTTACTAAAACATTTTTAATATGGGGTTATACATAAGATAAATTCGACTATAAATATTCATTAGAAAGATAAAGAGATTTCCTACATAATGGTATTTTATTTGTAATTTTTAGACATTAAATAATTTAATT
Source organism: Viscum album (assembly GCA_963277665.1). NCBI lineage: Eukaryota > Viridiplantae > Streptophyta > Magnoliopsida > Santalales > Viscaceae > Viscum > Viscum album. The sequence continues at coordinate 427,169,849 of OY728120.1, read as the reverse complement.
TATTTATGACACAATGATGATGCAGTAATTATCTTATTAATGAAATATTGACATAATTGATGTTATAAACACCAAAATAAATGTAATTTGAGACTTTTTATGCATTCCACTAATTTTATAGGTTACTATGATATCATAGTGTTGATTTAATCAACTTGTTTCGAAAATAGAATTCTGTTATGACTTTCACAAAAATCATATATCAAATAGTGTAAAAATTGACACAAAATAGTTTTTAAATCAAATATTATATTATTAATTGTTATTGTATTCCTAAAAATCTAAGGATCATCCAAATGACTTAGATAAGGATATATATATTAATAATAAACAACTTGGAGTTATTTTGGCATGTTATAGTAAATGTATTAACCATATAGTTTAAGAAAACAAAAAGTCACGGTAAAAGTTAAATTATTTAACTTAGAGTTAAATCTAATTGATAAGGTTAAAATAATAACCTAAATTTGTCTAAATCCTATTGGTTGATAGGATTTAGACCCATCCCCAATTTACCTTCGAAATAAGACCCTTTTTAACCATTATAAACCAATTTTGACTTTAATATAAAATAATATTTTGAGATATTCCTAAGGTGCCCCTCTCCTCCCTTATAAAAGGGCACCTCCCCCCCCCCCTCCTCCTCACACCAATTTGAGCACTAAAGCTCGGCCAACCCCTGAAAAAATCCATTATCCACTTCCCTAGAATAATCCTAGAGGCCCTGGTATTCTTCAAAGACCAATCATAGTTCCCTAAGTGGAGGATTCAAAGAGGCGTTTCAAAGAAGATGTAATATCCATTACCGATCTTTTCAATTTCTTTCTTCTTCAACTTATTCTTCATTAGTTGTTTCATGATAAATTAATAAAATCAGTATTACTTACATACTGATATGTTATTATAAATATGAAACAACCCTAATTCACCTTCTATCCATCCTACGGAAAAATGAAATCACCGCGCGTGCGTACGTACGGAATACCGTCTCCACGCCGTGGTGTAATCTATTTTCCGCCACCACCTTAATTAGATGGGTATAATGGTGTAATGAGTAACTATATATGATTATTATAAAGTGATATTGATACTGAAATAGTATACATACACTTCAACACAATTCCACGACCATGTGAACGATATCATCGCTCGTGCGTACGTACGGACTACAGCCTCCACGACGCGATGAGATTCATTCTCAATGATTAACCATTCATGAATGATTATAAAGTATATATAATAAGTACTAATGAAATATATGACATAATAATGATACTGGATTTATGTATATTTATATGTATGTCATCTACTTAATTCCATTCAATTCAATAAGGAAACGAAAACAACGTTCATGCGTACGTACGGACTACCGTCTCCATGAACGGTGTATTTAATTCCATTTATCGATATATTATATATATATATATATATTCTGAATATATATTATATATAAATCATGTTTTACATTCTGGGTATAAGTAATCATGATCCAAGTAATCATATTATTAATTACAAGTTAAAAACACGAACGACAAATGAGACGATTTTACCCAAAACGCTCTTTAACATGGAATTTACAAAAGAACGGGTAAAATAAAGTCATAAGTGAACCACATATGATATCATAACAATTAGTATGATTCTTGAATAAGTCAATGACATTATTTAAATCATTATACAGGAGGTTCGGACACTTACGAAGCAAATCGGACCTAAGGTAAGGGAAATATCACAATCTCATTTTTATCCGAGATTGTTTATACTTTGGTATTTACGGGGGTGTATTTTATCATACACATCCATGTTTCCTCAATATGTAATATTATTTCCATCCATCTACAATTGTTTAAATCCAATTTTACCTATCGGTGAGTTTTTAGTAAAAGATAAGAAAGGAATCTTTTGTCGTTTTTCTTTCGAGGTACTTTTTGACTTTTCCGACAAAAGTACGAAGATTGTTTTTTTAACTTATACGGCATGAATGGATTTTTAAAACATTATTTCCAAGAAGCTTCCTTTATAAGTTTTCAAGTTTATTTTTAATCAACTTCTTTTAGTTTATAATTGTATGACATGTCAAGAAAAGAAAAGTGTTTTTGAAGTAGAAAGGATATTTTCCTCTAGAATGGAGTTCACATGTTTTATCAAAATAATTTTCCATCTAAAATAATATAGGGTTCTGTTTTTATCCCTATTATTACATTGATTTGATTATGTTGTGAGGGAATTATTTTTATGAAGTCATTTACCTTATATGATTTGTTTTATGATGTCATGATGTTTCAAGAATCCCATTTTTGTTACATGTGTTATGCGATGATGTATGATTTATGATTATGTGGCACACATAAGAAAGTATTCATTATAAGATGGGTGGGACCTATATCTCCCTCCAATGCATTGGGTAAAGATTTTATATCTCATGATATAGACATGGCTGGAACGGTAGGTTATACCGGTTCAGTGAAACAGGACTGAGACGAGGGTGACTCGGTTCAGAAAGGGACTTTGTCCACTAAGATAGTCTTGGCAATGAGTCTTGACTAACAAGAAATGATTCTCTATGATTATGTGTGAATGCCACAAAGTTTCATGTTTTAAGTTATGATTATGGTGATTACATTTCACTGCCATGATATACCACATGTTATAAAAGTATGATCTCTTTTGAAGGTTAAGATTTCCAAAAGTTATGTGCTTATGTATATGATGTGATTGATATTTCTTTTGTTTACCCTTACTGAGCATTTGAGCTCACCCTTTTGTATGTTTTCTTTCCCCAGGTCAGGAAGAAGGTTATTAAGTAGAATATGCTAAAAGGGACCCTAGATATGATGAAATAAATGGGAGATACTGTAGAAGATTTATGAACCAGTTGTTTATGTATCCCAGTTTTCTTTTCCCCAGGATATAAAGAAAGGTTTTAGGTATAAAAAAAGAAGATCTTTATGGGAGATGTTGAAGATCTTTCACCAGGATTAGAAGATTACGTTCCGAGTTTCCAAAGACACTAAACTATTACGATCCTTGTGTGTGTGTTTTTGTTATGTACTAAGTATTCCGTAAATGTAATGTAATGTCAATGTACATCAAGCATTGGGTCTTTACAGTTGGTATCAGAGGAAAAGTTTAGTCAACCTTTGGAAACTAGGATGCGAAAACGTTAGTGAGATCCCTAGAGATATTTCTAAGGTATGTCTAGGGATGTCCCTAAGGATAAGTATACATATAGGTTATAGTACTATAATTACGCTAACGGTCATAGAATTAAACCTAAGATGTTAGATATTGAAGGTACTCCCCCTTTATTATGTTGTTTTCCCTAACATGATTTTTTCCTCTCACACTATTCTTTTTGGGTTTTAGATGATGGTTGGAACCCGAAGGAACCGTGTTGATCAATGCAATGGACAATGCGATGATTGTCCTCCTGAACAAACAAATGTTATGGGAGATGGAGTGAAAAATCTTATTGCTATACTTACACAAGCTATGAATCATTCTGGACTTCCAAATGAGCAGAGAAGGGAACTATATTCTATTGAGTACTTCATGAGGCAATGTCCACCTTCTTTCAGTGGGCCTTCTGATCCACTTGTTGCTGAACAATGGATCAGTGCCACTGAAAAGATATTTTCAGTTCTTCAATGTTCTGAGCATGATAAAGTCATCTTAGCAGTATATCGTTTGGAAGGTGAAGCTGATCAATGGTGGAATCTTATCAAGAATATGAGGCCAAGAGATGAAATTGAGTCCATGGAATGGGACGAGTTCAAGAACTTGTTTTTCAGTAAGTACTTCCCTCGTATTCTTCAAACAAAGATGGAAAAGGAGTTCCTTGAGCTGAAGCAGAAGGATCATGAATCTGTTGGTATATACGAAGCGAATTTTACAAGACTTGCAAGGTATGCATCTGGCATTATCATCCAACCTGAAAGTAAAGTTGATCGATTTTTCAGTGGCTTAAAACCAAGTCTTCGAAGGGCATTAGCTATAAGAGACTTCAGTAGCTATGAAGAAATTGTGTGTTGTGCTATGAAGGTAGAAATGGAAGTTAGTGTTACATATCCATCTCATGGTTTTGAAAAGAAACGAAAGATGGAGTTCAAGGAGAATTCTCAAAATAATGGTGAAAAGAAGATGAATGTTTCCTTATGCACAAAGTGTGGAAAGAAGCATGGTGGAGATTGTCTTAAATGGACTAGAAAATGTTTTAAGTGTGGAAAAGAAGGTCATCGAGCAGCTGAGTGTCAAAGTAATAGAAAAAGGAATTCTAATGATGTGAATAAAGCAAACACTGCAGAGAACGCACCACCAACACTTGAATGCTTCAAGTGCATGGAAATGAGGAATTATGCTAATAAATGCCCTAATCCAAGGGTTAGTGATGATCAACATGAGCAACCACTTAAGGAAAAGGACAAAGGGAAGTCACATGCGATCACTATTGGCGATGTTGAATATGACAACGATGTGGTGGAATGATTAAGTGTTTATGTAATGGGATTCCAAAATAATGTTGTATCATAAAGTATTGGAATATTTATGTGTTGGTCTAATGTGGTATTCAAAGTGATTGAGATATTTAACAGTATTCATGAGCTCATGATTGATATAAGGACTAAGTGATATCATGGTTTGAGTATATAGAATTTTGACTGCATTCGTGTTTTCACTAAGGTATTCAAGAGAATACATGATTAAGGACTTTGAATGTTTGGAATGTGACCAAAAAAACATATCTTATGATATATGGGGATCAACGATGGTATTAAATCTCTGGTAATCGTTTTCACTATGTTATGAGAGTGGACTACAGTATTATGGATTAGCCTAAAGATTGGAATGAATTAAATTGGACATAAGTTAGTATTGTTTAAGGATAGAAGTATTTTTTGTATTATTTATGGGATGTTATAGTAATATAGCTTTAGAAAAAAGGACAACCTGCAGGACGGGCGACAGCCCATCGCATCGGACAAGGCTGTGGGAATCGAACCCACAACCGAAGTGCGACTGGCCTTTATCGCCTACCATTGGCCTACAGGAAGTCCCTGTTTAGTAGAAACTAGTTTTATTATATTAAGCAGTATGGTATATGAAGTATAAGTCCATTTTAGGAACCATATATGATTAATCTCACTATAGAATGACTTATGTATATTTAATAACTTTTTCTAACCTTTTGTTTGAAACAGATGGAATGACCCGTAATTCTATCACATGATCTGCTAACACTTCACGAATAACAAATTCAACTTCATTTATTTAAGAGATGAAGTGGAAATTGTTCAAGGCACGAACAACAGTGAGATTGTACCAAAATAAAGTAAGTATTTATTCTAATTCAAATTTTCAACTTTTGGGAAATGATCTTGAAAACCAAAAATGTTGTCCTAGTGATCTTATACCTGATGAATCAGATGGTACCTTATATCATCACAAATCTATGGATTTGTAATTACTGGCTTTTCCATAGCCATGTTCTCTACCACTCTCCATCAGAACATGATGATTAGATTTCTCTTCCATATCCATATTTTCACCTGTGTGGAAACCCAGTGATTAGTTTATTTGGGGTAACCATTACGTTTCATACCTTTGTTTTTAAAGATTGGTTTTGGTATTCCTTTTTACGATGTGGGTTTCTATTAAAGAAACTTTCGAATAGTAAACCATTTATAACCCAGATGAATTTCGAGGGCGAAATTCATTTTAAGGGGGGTTGAATGTAACAGCCCGAGATTTTATGAAAAATATTATTTTTATTTTTATTAATGTCTTGTGTTGTACGCTACACCAGAAAGAGCTTGCACAACACGCATCCTTGACTTGCCTTGCATTACACGCCATCACGACCTTCCTCGATAGCGTGTGTAGTACGCAATAACGAGTTTCACTAAACAACAATATGCTATTAAAACATTATTAAAACTAGCCATTATGAATAGTAATAACCACTTTTTGAAATTTTATAAATTTTATTTTTCAAAATGGACTTCATTTTTGGATTCGGAATATCGAAATTAGCCTAGGGTGAAATTTTGGTATTTTTCTGAAAACTTTCAATTTTTGATGAATAGTGAAACCACTAAGTGGTAGTTAAAAAAACTGAATTTTTCATAAAACTTAATTTCACCGCTTCTGTGAGTGGAATTTCGAAAATCCGAGAGACACGGTTAATATCAAGGACTAAAATGTGGTTCAATGAGATGAAAATAATTTTTGGTGAATAGTAACTTTTTACTTTTTTTTACCACGGTTAAAAGTAAATAGGGTAATTAAGGGTAAAGATGATATTATTATTACCCTAACACATGTCCTAATTCTATTGGATAAGTGAAATTCGACCGAAAACAAACTTAGGAATAAAATATGACCATTTAGGCCCACTTGGATTAGATTAAGACATTTATTATTAATTTATTTAAAGAAGGGTTAAAAGAGTTAAAATCAATGTATATTTACTAAAACATTTTTAATATGGGGTTATACATAAGATAAATTCGACTATAAAAATTCATTAGAAAGCTAAAGAGATTTCCTACATAATGGTATTTTATTTTTAATTTTTAGACATTAAATAATTTAATTTATTTATGACACAATGATGATGCAATAATTATCTTATTAATGAAATATTGACATAATTGATGTTATAAACACCAAAATAAATGTAATTTGAGACTTTTTATGAATTTCACTAATTTTATAGCATACTATGATATATTAGTGTTGATTTAATCAACTTTATTAGAACATATAATTCTGTTATGACTTTCACAAAAATCATATATCAAATAGTGTCAAAATTGACAGAAAATAGTTTTTAAATCAAATATTATATTATTAATTGTTATTTAATTCCTAAAAATCTAAGGTTCGGAAAAATGACTTATATAAGGATATATATATTAATAATAAACAACTTGGGGTTCTTTTGGCATGTTATAGTAAGTGTATTAACCATATAGTGTAAGAAAACAAAAAGTCACGGTAAAAGTTAAATTATTTAACTTAGAGTGAAATCTAATTGATAAGGTTAAAATAATAACCTAAACTTGTCTAAATCCTATTGGTTGATAGGATTTCGACCCATCCCCACTTTAACTTCGAAATAAGACCCTTTGGAACCATTATAAACCGATTTTGACTTTAATATAAAATAATATTTTGAGATATTCCTAAGGTGCCCCTCTCCTCCCTTATAAAAGGGCACCTCCTCCCCCTCCTCCTCACACCAATTTGAGCACTAAAGCTCGGCCAACCCCTGCCAAAATACCTTATCCACTTCCCTAGAATAATCCTAGAGGCCCTGGTATTCTTCAAAGACCAATTAGAGTTCCCTAAGTGGAGGATTCAAAGAGGCGTTTCAAAGAAGAGGTAATATCCATTACCGATCTTTTCAATTTCTTTCTTCTTCAACTTCTTCTTCTTTAGTTGTTTCATGATAAATTAATAACATCAGTATTACATACATACTGATATGTTATTATAAATATTAAACAACCCTAATTCACCTTCTATCCATCCTATGGAAAATGAAATCATCGCGCGTGCGTACGTACGGAATACCGTCTCCACGCCGTGGTGTAATCTATTTTCTGCCACCACCTTAATTGGATTGGTATAATGGTGTAATGAGTAACTATATATGATTATTATAAAGTGATATTGATACTGAAATAGTATACATACACTTCAACACAATTCCACGGCCATGGGAACGATATCATCGCTCGTGCGTACGTACGGACTACCGTCTCCACGACGCGATGAGATTCATTCTCAATGATTAACCATTCATGAATGATTATAAAGTATATATAATAAGTACTAATTAAATGTATGACATAATAATGATACTGTATTTATGTATATTTATATGTATTTCATCTACTTAATTCCATTCAATTCAATAAGGAAACGAAAACATCGTTCATGCGTACGTATGGACTACCGTCTCCATGAACGGTGTATTTCATTCCATTTATCGATATATATTATATATATATATATTCTGAATATATATTATATATAAATCATGTTTTACATTCTGGGTATAATTAATCATGATCCAAGTAATCATATTAATAATTACAAGTTAAAAACCCGAACGACAAATGAGACGATTTTACCCAAAACGCTCTTTAACATGGAATTTACAAAAGAACGGGTAAAATAAAGTCATAAGTGAACCACATATGATATCATAACAGTTAGTATGATTCTGTAATAAGTCAATGACGTTATTTAAATCATTATACAGGAGGTTCGGACACTTACGAAGCAAATCGGACCTAAGGTAAGGGAAATATCACAATCTCATTTTTATCCGAGATTGTTTATACTTTGGTATTTACTGGGGTGTATTTTATCATCCACATACATGTTTCCTCAATATGTAATATTATTTCCATCCATCTACAATTGTTTAAATCCAATTTTACATATCGGTGAGTTTTTAGTGAAAGATAAGAAAGGAATCTTTTGTCGTTTTTCTTACGAGGTACTTTTTGACTTTTCCGACAAAAGTATGAAGAATGTTTTTTTTAACTTATACGGCATGAATGGATTTTTAAAACATTATTTCCAAGAATCTTCCTTTATAAGTTTTCAAGTTTATTTTTAATCATCTTCTTTTATTTTATAATTGTATGACATGTCAAGAAAATAAAAGTGTTTTTGAAGTAGAAATGATATTTTCCTCAAGAATGGAGTTCAAATGTTTTATCAAAATTATTTTCCATCTAAGATAATATAGGGTTCTGTTTTTATCCCTATTATTACATTGATTTGATTGTGTTGTGAGGGAATTATTTTTATGAAGTCATTTACGTTATATGATTTGTTTTATGATGTCATGATGTTTCAAGAATCCCATTTTTGTTACATGTGTTATGCGATGATGTATGATTTATGATTATGTGGCACACATAAGAAAGGATTCATTATAAGATGGGTGGGACCTATATCTCCCTCCAATGCATTGGGTAAAGATTTTATATCTCATGAGATAGACATGGATGGAACGGTAAGTTATACCAGTTCAGTGAAACAGGACTGAGATGAGGGTGACTCGGTTCAGAAAGGGACTTTGTCCACTAAGATAGTCTTGGCAATGAGTCTTGACTAAAAAGAAATGATTCTCTATGATTATTTATGAATGCCACAAAGTTTCATGTTTTAAGTTATGATTATGGTGATTACATTTCACTGCCATGATTTACCATATGTTATGAAATTATGATCTCTTTTGAAGGTTAAGATTTCCAAAAGTTATGTGCTTATGTATATGATGTGATTGATATTTCTTTTGTTTACCCTTACTGAGCATTTGAGCTCACCCTTTTGTATGTTTTCTTTCCCTAGGTCAGGAAGAAGGTTATTAAGTAGAATATGCTAAAAGGGACCCTAGATATGATGAAATAAATTGGAGATACTGTATAAGATTTATGAACCAGTTGTTTATGTTTCCCAGTTTTCTTTTCCCCAGGATATAAAGAAAGGTTTTAGGTATAAAAAAAGAAGATATTTATGGGAGATGTTGAAGATCTTTCACCAGGATTAGAAGATTACGTTCCGAGTTTCCAAAGACACTAAACTATTACGATCCTTGTGTGTGTGTTTTTGTTATGTACTAAGTATTCTGAAAATGTAATGTAATGTCAATGTACGTCAAGCATTTGGTCTTTACAACGCATCTGGGGCATGGGTGTGTTGACTTGGCTAGACTACATTACGTGTACATTACAGCTAGATGTCGTGTATCTTCTTATTGTGCGATCGATATACTAGAATAGGCCTTCATTGTGTATCATAGCAGATTACACAGTGTTTACAGGCTAGATACATGTCATGTGGTCCGAATGTCATTTTCCCATGAAACTTATTGAATGACCTAGTGTGTACTTGGGCGAGAGACTACACAATGTGTGAGACTAGTAACACACCATCTTTCTATAATATCTTGTGTCTAGATAACAAGATCGAGGGAATGAAATGTATCTCTGATAGAAAAATTGATGAACTAAATGTCGTGTACACCACATACACATTTTTTATAACATAAATGCTTCAGGTTGTAATTATCATGCGGTTTGACCAAATATTATCACCACACGGATTTCACGACTTATGCCCCTAACCCATGAAGACTACATGGATTGAACACCATATAAATGCTATGTAATCCTACATATCATTCACCTAGTTGGATATCCAACACATGGTTTACTAGACATGTAATAATTTCATGGCATTCCATGTATCCTGTGACATGGCCTGGTGCAGCACACTGGGGTGCACAATATGGACTCTAGCTACATGTCATGTAACCCTATATTATCGACCAACCATTTGGAAGTTCTCCATATCATATCTATTCATACTTTATCTATTCTTATCCCTTTATGAAAATGAAACACTAAATGATCATGAATAGTATTCCGATAACATGTTAATTCAAAAAAGTTTAAACAGAAAATAATATGAAATGAAAAATAAACCCAAATTTTGTATGGATCAACAATCAAATAAATAATTATAAATATAAACGTGAATTCCTTGATACAACTATTAGGTTCTAGGTGGAGTGTAATTGTGTGGTTGTGGGAGATATATTAAAATTTATTTTAATATTATCTTTCCTGAAACCCCGAATGATGATATTTCACATAAAATTGATAATTAATTTATTTAATATCGAAACAAATGAATACATTCGCTTATGATCTTTCTTCGATGTGAATTTCGGTTTCCGGATAATACCATAACAGATTTCCTTTGTCACATTGTGAGGATCAAAGGATATAATCCTTCTATCAGTGATCCACACATGCTACTTTGATCTCCAAGCAATGTTAATCGATCTCTGGGTGCGGGTGTAGAGAATCGATTGTCTTGCATTGTTTGTCTTGATCTATATTAATTCATTCCTAAATTAATCACTTTGAAATTTCTCATTCTTGAGAGGGAGAGAAGGAGGAGTCAAGAGAGAATTCGTTGGGCCCAACAATTTTCTAGCTTTGATTTTGGATGATATACACAATAGAATCAACCTTCTGTTTATAGAGTTGGGGATTACGTTAAAATAATATTTAATTACCTAAAAACCCTTATATAATATTAAAATAATTAATAAATATCATGAAACATTAATATATTATTACAATTATTTTGTGATGTGTTCCAACTAGTGAAATAAAAAATATTATTTAACCAGCATGTTAATTAATAATTGTCACCGTACACGTTTTTGGTACATTTAAACTCCTATATCATTTATTGAACAACCAAATTAAAATTTAATTTAAATATTTCATTCATAATTAAATATTTTTCATTGATAAAACATAAATAAAATTATCCCTTAGTGTTGATAATAATGTGTATTCAATTAATGAAATTCAAATAGTATTTAATTGAGATCATTGAAAACACTTAGTGTGTGACTCTCTAAGATTATTACTCAATAAAATTAAGCAGGCTTGGATAAAGATAAATATTTTCATCTAGTAATGGGTCAAAGAACCCAAGAGAATCAATTTAATGTCACAATAATGACGACCATATATGAACTCTCACTATGTAATATAATCTCTTTGTTACATTATCTCATCAACAGGTTGAACATATGTGTCACCAACCAATTTTCTTGATACACCATTCATTGATCAAATAAAATACACACATCATTTCACCATGTACATGGAATTTAATGAAATAATTCTACTCCAACCAATGATACAAGATATCATCTTCCATAAGGATGAAAGGGAAAAAATCCTTCCTGGATATATCCATTAATAACACATCAATAGTGATGCAAAAAATGTGACCTACGTTGCTGCGATCATATGGTGTAACAATTTTCATCAAAAAAACTAATTACTTGAGCCATGACATGAATAAATGATAACCTCAAAGTCTAAAGGACATCACACATGATCAAAATTTGGAATATCTGTTGGCATGAAAACATACAGAATTCCTGCTAACGAGTCTGTTATCGTAATCTTTATTCGTGGAGACCTCCAAGTGAAACCTTTATGAGAAAAATAATCTTCTGATTGTTAGTACTAACACTATATAGTCTTTATACTAAGTGTCCCTTCAGAGTGCATTATCTGACTGTAGAACTATATTTATGATTTTTTTATAGCACTTTAGGGATCACATATTAGCGGAGAACTGCTATGACCTTATCAATGCAATGTATACTCTAAGAAATTATTAAATTAAAGTAATGAAGAATCATGAAAAATATATAATGAGAAGTTTTATTAATATTTAATACATCGAATATACATGTAATAAAAGTAAAAAAAGATGGTCCTAGGACATCAAATCCAATATTTTTGTACTTATAGAAGTAAAAAAAGGCTAAAAAATAAAAGATTGTACCAGATTTAGTATAAGGGATTACTTAAATTATATCTTAAATAGTTAGGATATGTAATGGAAAAGAAAATTTTAAATAGTTATATTTAGATACAATGAGAAAGGGAATGTTATTGTTAACTAAAGGATTATATTAGTTGAAAATTATAGCGATTCTTTACTAGTTGTCCTATTATTTTTAGGATATATGATAATAATTAAATATAAAGAGTTACATTTGGTTTCCATAAGAAATTAAATTAAAAATGATATCTTAGAAGATGTTTTAGTATATAACAATAATGAACATTGGAAATAGTTATAGTAGTCACAATGAAAAATTGAAATTCACTTAATATCTAAAAAAAGTTTAGGATATTAATTAAAAGATTTATATTTAGTTATCATAACTAGTTGACATCATTGTTCCATACAATAATATACTAATTGATGTTCTAATTATTACACATTCTATCCTAAAAGAGATTACAATGTTCTAGTAATGTGATAATGTAAACAATTGCATTATTTATAAAACATTTATAGGAAAAAATTTGATGAAAATGGTGTTTGGTATGATGATGATATACAAAGAATTTTTTCTATGTACATAATAGGAAAATGTTATAACATTTGATATTAGGAAGATAAAAATATTGAATATAAGTTCAAGGAGATGAACTTAAGGAAAATGATTCGAAACTCTAACCATCATCCAAACATGATTTCTTCATAAATATTACTCACTATGCGGTTGGTGGAAATAATTTCATCAGATGGTCACATAGGGATCTGACAAGAATTACATTTCAATGTAATGTTCAAAATGAATTACTACATCAACTGCATGAGTTTCATGAATAATATCTTAAGAGAGTGGTTGTAATGGTTGTAAACATATCATGTTATTATTATAACGGAAATCTATATTTATCATTGATTCATGTGTGTTGTGATTTATATTACATGAATGGTCAAAAGATAAATATCCCCTCAAAGTAAAAACGTTTTGTTATCCCTAAATTATGATCATCATGGATTATAATGGATAGTGATGATATTTAAAAGATAGATTGAATAGATTCTTATAGCTGTTACAAATGGTTTTATATGAGATATTGAAGAATAGATTATTGAGGCAATAGGTAGGGTCTTATTACATGTATGGATCCTCTAAATTATATCTCATTTAATTTCATAAAGTTATAGATATAAGTAAGGGTGTATGCTTATTATTACTCATTCCTACCTAAGGTTGAAGATATACCTAGAATGATAACCTTCATACATTGATACTCTACTTACACAAGTCAATAAATGAACAAATCAAATATTGGGATGTTTAGCTATGTTAATAATCATGAAATCGATTGGAGTAAAACCAAGATGAGATTTATCTACTTATGTGACAAGAAAAGACATCTAAATATTTATTGAATTAGACTGAGGAAATTCATGGCCATACTTTGTCATTTCACATATGATTTGTTCAACTAAATGGATGAGTTAATTTTGATGTGTTTATCAGATAGATGAATGTGATGTATTAATCCACTTAGTCTATCTTTTTGACGAATTATGAAAATGGTGAGAGGCCTATACTATATTAACATTTTCCTTGTCTAGTGGTCCCTCTATGTTAGGGATTAATGTATTATATAAGATACATACAATATGTATGATAGTTCTTTTGGTGGAAATTTTTGTATGGATATATGATTATTTTTAATAAAGATCACACAAGATCCCTGGGTAGCTTGAGTAGTGCTGATGTTATTCTAGAATTTTCTCTTTACTTACATCTATGAAATAGCAATCTAATTGTTCCTATCAATGATATTAAGGCCCATAGGGTCACACAATTAGGCATGTGGGTAATGATAAAATTTTGTAAAAAGTGTTTTTTCAAAAGGAAGAGAACTTGATAAGAAAAATCATATCCAAATGAGTATGGATGGATACATAATGAATTGGGAAGTTATACATAAAGTCATTATGGGATTTTAGTGCAAGATTGAGATTATCATATATTCACTGATATATATATATATATATATGATATATATTTAATATTTATTTATTTTCCCTGAACTGTTTTATTATCAGTTACAATCTATTATGAATTGATTAATTGGATTTTCCACTCATTGAAAAGGAATAAATGTATATATATACATTAATATGGTCGATTCATTTTCATTTAGTGAAATTCATCATGGATAGATATATAAAGGGATTTGATTCCTAATGTTGTCACAATCGAATTGTAAACAAGCCTCCCAATTCTCTATTCCTCCCACACTGTTGTTCATCATCTAAGATGATGTCTCTTGCACCCACTCAGATTTTGTGTACCTTGCGACACGCTGATAGATCCATTTGTTGATCTACACCCCTCAGAGGAAGGTTTCTTTTGTTTACTACTTTGTTATATTTATCAAGCATTCTCCTTTATCGAGGAAGAAGAATATCACTAATGTTGGCGATTTTCAATTAGAATGTTTATACAGTTTTATTTACGCGTTGATTCTCAAGGATATTTTTTTTTTGTGTTTGGGTTATCTTCTACTACACATAGTCATGTAATGATCATACAATAACCAACAGTCCTCACATCACATCATAGTCCAATTCTCGGAACAAACTAAGAAAGCATCATAACTCTCTAAAAGTAAAACACATTCCAAAAAACATAGTAGTAGTCTAACAAATCCACACTAAAAACATGAGCCAAGAACTTCACCCTTATTCTTGAAGAGTTTCTTATCATATAAAATATATAATAACACCACATCAAGGCACTAAATAGTGAGATACCATGCCTTAAAGATAACACACCCCTAGAAGTCCAATAGTCAATGAGAGATCTTTTATTATACCAATACATAGAGGATCACATGCGATTAAGTAGGTAAGTCAATTGATAAATCCCACACTCTATACAAATAATCTATTTCATCATCTCAAAATGATATCAAATTATAATGGGGGGTTCTTTCACCTGAATCAACTCATTTGAATGGAAAATTCACCTTCCCAATATTATGGATATACTTGAATAATATAACTTAGTAAGGTTAAAATATGGTGATCTAATTGTTAAATAGATAGGCATACATGAAACTCAATGAGGAAAACATTCCTTGATACCTGTTACTCTAAAAATTATTGAGGCCTCTCTGTTTTTCATTTTCACCATGAAAACATCTCTCACACTGATCTAATTTCATCAGAGGCTGCTATAAAAGAATCCACCACCTCAAATCCTTATCATGAATAGGAAAATAAACCGGAAATGAAACTCAACTTAAAGGAACCTACCAATG
Organism: Viscum album; assembly: GCA_963277665.1. Lineage (NCBI taxonomy): Eukaryota > Viridiplantae > Streptophyta > Magnoliopsida > Santalales > Viscaceae > Viscum > Viscum album. The sequence continues at coordinate 427,154,142 of OY728120.1, read as the reverse complement.
CCAAGAAAGAACAAAATAGGAATACATAACATATAAAAATAAGTCTGTCACTGGATCTCCCCCCAAAAACTTCTCAAACTGCCTTGAAACCCCATCGTGCTAGAATAGAGATGGGTTTACCATGATGGGATAGGAAATGAGGGTAGTGGAGGACTATCAATGAGTGGGACCATAATTGATACCACAATGAAAGAAGACAATGAAAAACTACATGCTGGTCCAGGGATTGTGTTCGACATGGTGAGACACGTAGAAATATGGGTTCTGAGAGACAAACTAGATTTATTTATGCGTTTTCATATTATTTTTAAATGTGTGCATTTAAAAATATTTCAAAAAATATGCCTAATATATAGTAGGGGCTGCCGAATTTCAGTTATGCTGAAAGGAGGCTGGCCCCACCTAACATTCTATTAAAATGGAATCTTTTTACGATTTTAAATATATTTTTTGTATATTCAAAACTAATATTTTTAATTTTTTTGTTTTTTGTGTATATTTAAAATTCTTATTTTTTTTATATTTTAGTTTTTTATTTTTATTGGTTTTTTTGTTTATATATATATATAACAAAAAATTTCAGCCAAATTTATCTACAATTTAAAATCCACTATTAATATCATTGCAGTAGTCTAGAATTATAAAATAAACTCACACACAAGTCTCTCCATTATAAAAGAGCTTGCCCTGGATATCATTCTGTATTTCCAATGTGAGATTCAGGTTCTCCATTTCATGCACATAATTAATTATATATTATTTTTAATCATTTTATATCAATTTATTAATACTATTAATTTCTATTTAATGCTATTAATAAAAAACTAATTAATTTCTAAATATTTAATAATATATAATATGTTAAAATTAATTAGAAATTAAATAATATATAATCAATAAATCTTTAATTGATTTTTTAATTAATATTTATATAAATAATTATTCTGTTACTAAATAATTATTATATTACTAATAATTTTATTACTAATTAACGAATTAATTTATATATAATAATAATTAATAATTAATAATTATATCACTAATTAACTGATTAATTATTATATAATTAATAATTAGTAATTATAGTTAATAATTATAATACTAAATAAGTGATTAATTATTATATAAGTAATAATTATATTACTAAATAACTAAATAATTGTTATATAATTAGTAATTAAATAATTAATAATTATATATTTAGTAATTAAATTACTAATTAATTATTATATAATTAATAATTAAATAATTAATAATTCTATAGTTAATTTTTATATTACTATTTAATTATTATATAATCGATAATTTATAATTATGTTACAAATTAATTAATTAATTAATGTAGAATTAAGGGGCTTGACCTTGAACCTTCTTGATAAATAATAATTATATTACTAATTTACTATTTAATTTTTATATAATTTATAATTTATAATTATAATTAATAATTATATTAATAAATAACTAATAATTTCTTAACTAAATAATTATTTACTATGTAATTATTAACTAATTAATTATAAAATAAATATTTATTAACTATAATTATTTATTAAGTAATTAATAATTATATTACTAACGAACTAATTAATTATTATATTACTAATTATTAATTAATTACTAATAAACTAATTAATTATTAACTAATCAATTTAACAAGTAGTTGGATATTTCTTAATAACTAATTAATTAATAAGGAAAAATTATTTTTTTAATAAATATAAATTAAATATTAAATATTAAATATTTATTGTTTAGTTCATAGGAAGATTTTTTTATTAATTATATATTATTTAATTTCTAATTAATTAAAACATATTATATATTATAAACTACTTAGAAATTAATTAGTTTAATAATATTATAAAGTAGTAATAAACAGTGTAATTAATTGATTAGAAAGGGTTAAAAATATATATTACTAATTATGTGTAGGAAAGGGAGAGGATGAATCCCACATCGGAAATATAGAATGATTTAAAGGGAAAAGTCTCTTATAAAAAGGAGCCATGGATGAGGGTTTCTGTCAGAATTTCATACTATTGTAACCGTAGTAATACTTGATATTAAATAATAGATAAATTCTACTGATTTATTTATTTATTTATATATAATGAAACAAAAAAAATTAAAAAAATTAAATATACAAATAATTGTGTTTAAAATGGTATTTTTTTATTTTTGCAGAAAGGCGGAAGACCCCCTGTTGTGTTTCAGACATATTTTTTAAAATATTTTTGACCTATACTTTTTTTCAAAAAAGATATATTAAAAAAACTAGACAAACAATGGTCTTCAATAAGAAAAAAAAAATAGATAAAAGGAGGCATATAGAAGAGGGAAAACCTCCAAAATGAAGAAAATGGAAAACCGCAACTGGGGAGGAAAGAAACTATGGTAGAAGAACAAATCACAATTAAGTGGGGAGACAAGAAGAAACCAAGTAATGTGTAGCAGGTCCGTCACAACCAAATGAACCATGATAATGGTTATCAATGTCTGAAAATAAAATGGTTTTCTCTTAGAAGGCACCAACCATTACTGTTGAGATGAAGGGTGATAAACATTAAAGATAACTGCCTGAAGTGTTTGGCACTATATTCATGGAATTTTATATTTCCCCTGTAATGATTGTTAGTTTTGGTGTTTGCCTGTATCCTTATAAATATATTGTGTTGTAAGTATTTTAATATCAATCTAACTTGAAAAAAATAGTCTATTTCTACTACAAGTTTATTACAATCATCTCCAATGATCTGTGTCTGCGTTTGCCACTACCAAATCAACTTTCAATCAACATATCGAACATATCCTCATCAAACTACTGAGAGTACCATTAATCAAAATGGAACACCATCACCATATGAACCATCTAACTCAACTAACTACACATCCCTCATAAAATAACTAATAACATAAAGATGAAAAAAATTAAAAAAATCAAACACCTATAAAAAGTTGACAAAACATACCATTCATATACTAATAGAGAAACACATCTCATATACAAATCAAATTAAACAATGTTTTCATCACCCTATGAAAAGAATATTTATCCGTATTAAATCTATTAAGATTGATAAGGAATGACTTCCAAAAAAGGTAAACCACTATAAGACATCATGGTAACACTCAACCTTTAATTAATACTAATTATATGAAAATTGGACACATAAATAAATACCACAAATAACCATGATCAAATGTTGAGCTGACAAAAATAGACCCATAATAAAATAATTATATTAACCAATGATATATCTATGTAATTAAAATTAACATGAGGGACAACTCCAACCCATATAAAAGATAACATATATAAATAAGTATCAGCAACTCTTAAACTCAATCAACCACAACCATTTGGAATTTCCATAAATTTATAAGGGGAAAATAAAAACATTGACCACATAATAGGGAATACCTTAACAAAAATTATATATTAACTTTATTATGAAAAACCATAAAACTTTTTACAAATATCATTGTAAATCCACCCACTGGGTTCCAAGAAAAATGGGAGAATAAGAGTAACCTTAGATAAGGAGCATTAGATCATGTTGAGCCATTAGGGGCTCAAAACTTGTATAGTATCCTACCACTTTACTTTTTCATCCATTTGACATGGAAGTTGGATATCTAATACGAACCACTAAACATTCATTATGTAGATAACTTAATAATAAGATTGATTATTCGTTGATCATTTCTCGATCTGGTTTAAATATATGACAAAAAAATAGTCAAACATGTGTAGAAACATAAAACAATTATTATTGTTGGCAACCCACTAGATTAATTAGAAAAATAATTATATGATCAATTAAATCAAAATATCTATGATCTAATGAATAATAATGAAGAACTAAAAACTAAACAATATATCAACAATAAATATAATCATCATGAAAATTTATCAAAATTATATACTCAATTCTAAGGATCCTATTTATATTTTCCATAAAATTTCATCTTGAAATAACTTGAAATTTAATGTTAAAAACATCTTCAATAAAAAATATTTAAGAATTATTGGAATAAATAGTTTATTCCAATAAATGTTAATTCTACCATCTAAAACCCCATATAATCATCATGAAATGTTTATATAGCAATATTGTATCTCGATCCATGAATTATAGAAATTAAATCATAATAATTTAATTAAATTAAAATTTTAATGAAATTAAATGAATATTTAATGAATTAATGTGATAAACATTCAGTTCACAAACATTGATTTTATTTTGAGAGTTGACCACTAATTTTAAAACAAATTGAAATATTGTTTATAATTTTTCATTAAAATATACATCTAAATTAAAGTGGAAATCTGGAAAATTACAAAAAAAAAACTATATGTCCTTATATGTTTTCTATCTAAATCAACCCAAAAAATATCATTTAAAATATAATAATTTTTCAATAGAATGGGAGTTTCACCCTACTGTAAACATTAAACGAACCAACCCAAGTCTTGTAACAACCATTGTTTTGATCCAATGTATAAATATAAGGGAATTTGAATTTTGGTGTTTGGTGGACAGGTTATTCTTCAATATGAGATTCGTAACAAAATTCCAAGAGTAGTAATGCTTAAACAAAATTTTTTTAGACTTAGTTAAAGGACAAAGGGGTGCCTCATTCACTTTTTTGAGTTTTAGGAGTGTAGGACCTCGAAAACTCAAAAATGGGGAAGACTAACAAGGGCACACAATTTTCCTAAAACTATGAAACCCTCTAGTAGTAACTGTGCAACTTATACAGCTAAGAAGATGTGGTGTCTATGTTTTTCCAAACCTTGTACCTAGCCTTCATTCTTAATTCCAAATAGGATGTATGTTCTCAATATTCATTGCATGATTAGTACATGGTTAGGGAAAACTGGGTGGCACAACTGTGACGGGTTAGGGTTCCTATGTAGTGGGTGTCGCACGGTTCATGCGTGGTTTGTCTAATTGTGTGGCCGAACCTTGCGACCCAATATTTTAAAGTGAAATTACCAAAATTACATTAATTAACCCAATTTAATCCTTTCTTCTTTTCTTTCTCTCTTCTAACTGTGTGAGGCTCTCCCTTGGGTGTCATGAGTTCCTTCTCCCAAACCTTGAAATGATGATAACTCCATCATCTGATGTTTGATTCGAGCACTATCAGTCTCTATTGATTCATATTGGTAAGATCATTATTAATTTTGGTTATTTCTTCATTAAATTTATTTTAAACTATGTTATCATGGTGTGATCTCATTTTCCTTATTTTTATGCTATTCACCGATTTCTTAGATTTCTTCAAAACCGGAAAAAATCAATGCTTGATATTGGACGAGAAGAGCATCATAAAAACAAGGTTGGTGGTCTATAATTTTTTCCCAAAATTTCCATTGATTTATAAATTTCATTGTTGATCCACATAATATCCTTTACATTGAATAGACTTAAAATTTGAATACTTGTTTTTAAATTGGTGTACGAACCTTTTTATGGTCATGTTGATCATTGTTTAGTAGCTTAAGTTTGTAAACCCTGATCAAAGACACCCCTTGGGTATGCCGGCTTAATTTACACATTTATAATTAAAATATTAAAGATCAGAATGCCTTATAAGAGTTTATCTAAGATTAATAAATGAATTTACACTTGTATGAAATCTCGTAGTTGAGAATGGAACATACTAAGTGCAATATTGAGCCTTGTAATTGCTTTTCCTTGTTTGGTATATTTCTATATGATTCTATTGGTGGATTGGGTTTTGATGCAGGAATTAAATTCTCTGTCATGATAAATGAATTATTTGATAAACCATAACATGTTCCATAATTAAACACCTCGAAAGAGGTATGATGTCTTCTAAATTACAAAGTGGTGATTAGTTATTTAAAACATGCTTGGATTATTTCATTGGAGTTTCTCTATGATTTGATGTCGATGTTAGATATAATGAATGAGTAGCACATGTAGTATTTTTTATAATTAAAAGGAGTTTCCATCCTTTTATATAACTCTTTATTAATCCATGGAACCTCTTAAGAGTTTGACCCATTGTATAAATGGAATTTCTTGTGTAGGTAATTACCCTATTTGACTAAGGTACCTTCTACGAACCTATTTGAGAATTGTAAAATGAATTTATCTATTTTATCTAATAAATTGCATAAATTAAATGGAATGGGATGTTCATGATTGGTTGTCTTCACTGAATGAATTAAATTATTTTATTGAAATGAATTCTAAAGGGAGGCAAGGTCACACAAATCATTTCATGCTCAGTGCATGCTTAATTAATCTATAATTCCCTGAATAAAATAACATACAACATAAAAGTAAATTATGAGTGGTAATGCCTCTGGAATATTATTATTATATGATTACACATTATACTTAGGATTTGGAGTGATGGTAAGGGTTTTGTTGAGTATGATGATATCAGACTCCCTTACATCTGGTATTAAGCATGATGTCTCACACTAGTGACACTATTTGGATAATGGGCAGGGAACACCAAATCCCTTGTTGTTTCTGTTATCAAAGAGACACACACACTGTATTCAGTATCGACATGATGGAACACTAACTATCTCAAGTGAAGATCATGATTTCTCCCACTCATTATGAGATGTAGGGAATGTACACATTATATTGATCTTATAGGCTTGTTTAGACTTGTTATAGATGACTAAGTTATGCCCCGCTCTATCCAACACTTAGTAATCCAGGTATTAGGCCACTTACATCCGCACATAACTGGACCATATAATTGGATCAAATATATATAACTATTATATATATATATATATATTATTAATATATATATTTACTATTCAAAAACTCAATTATTCCATGATCCAAATAAGGTAGAGCTGCTATAAATCATATTATAATCATGGGATGGATTTATTTATAGACACTATGGGTGGTAACCTACTGGGATTTATATCTCACACCATACTCGGGCAACCATTTCACTAGGGTACTTGAGTAGATCTCATGTTTCTAGGACCATTCGATTATTTCTTGTGCTGATTTCCTTGTATATCAGAGTTAGGAGGATATCAGTGAGTTGGATCAGAGGATGCTCATGGAGATTGCTTTAATGGATTTTTTCTATTCTTCATTCATGCATTGTTTATTGTTTCCTATTGTATTTCTACCATATTAGTTATGTATCATCGTATGGACATGAAGGCATTATTATATATTGGAATTGGCCATCTTTTATATTCAGTATAAATTATCCATCACTTTTCTGTCTTTTACTTATTATGACATTCATTATTGTATGTTATTTATTATTTATTGATATACCATTGTACTACTATGATCACGAGGGTTTATTCTCCCCACTATCACCTCCTTAGACCCTCACTGCTCATCGGCATCCACTAGTATACAAGGATGTGTGCTTGAGGCCATGTGACCCAGCAGTCTGACCACCCTTTTTGTGGATGACTAGGTTGGTATGTTACAATGTGGTATTTCTGCCTTCTTTTTTTGTTTGTCTTACTATTTTAGTCAGGTAAACAATAGACTAGGAATGTCTCAATGCTTGGGAAAAAGTTACATCAGGGATTGATCAAGCCATATATGGGGAAAAGTCCAAGTGTCCAGGGCTGGGATTGTGGTTCATGTCATTCATTATTATAGTTGGATTAATTTAACCTTGATTTGTTGTTGTACTTTCTAGTTCTTATTGATTAATGTAATTTTTGGTATTTTACCCTTTTCCTGGTATAGTGTGGATGAAGCATTACATAAATAACAATAGGAACTTAGAAATTCACATGTCATGCATACTCTATTCCATGTAGTTTAATTTTTTGATTTCCTTCTAATTTTGATTTCTTTCCCTGTGTAATTAAATTCCATGCTACCTATTTATTTAGCATGTATTTCCTATATATCATTCTTATGTTCTTGTTTGCAATCTTTTATGTGTTTATTTCATGTGATGACATGCTAGTTTTGATTTTTGATATATAAGTGGTTTCATGGCATAAATATATTCATTTTGATTAAACATGATACAACCATCAATTTATAAGGTGTATGTGCACCTTATAATTGGTTTCATGGACTGAGACATGGGTGGTTGAAATTAATTAGGAGTCAATTTTCAATTTATAAGGTGAATGGGTTCTTTCTAAATTGGGAGTGACCACTTGTGTAATTAAACCAATACCTAACCAGATGTGCTTATGTATGATATAAATCAAAATTATAATGATATCAACCTATGAATTAATGTGAAAATGATGACAGATTTAACAAGGGAAGGACCATTACTTATAAAACCTATAACTCTATTACTGGGGCATAATAACCCATAATTCTAAATTCTAAAATGAACAACTGGATCATGGTAGGTTATTTGGGGCATGTTTCTTATGAGATAACCCTATATGGATGTTTTCAAACTTTGATAATTAAACTACTATTTAGTTTCACTATGATGAACCCTATTTGGCTAAACAGGTCCCTCATAGGTCACCTAATCTATTACCAAGATCTTTTGTTTTTTAATTTGTACTTGATACTCAGTTCTATATCTTTTAAATGTTTAAGGGTTGAATTTGAATTAATGAAATGGAATAAAATGTAACTTTGGGTGGTATCCCTAGTTTAAACCCTCATCTAAGGGTTGTTTTAATATATCTTTGATATGCCTTGGAAAAGAACCATCAACATTTTCTGTAGGCTTTTTGTTAGTTTTAGTAAAAGAATACAGTATAATCATATGGCCTTGTGAGATCTATTGAGAATGATAAAGTTATAGGGTTGATGCTTATGCATGTGTAAGGTGCTATCCTGATGTAGGTATCACCATTAGATCATAAATTGCTTTCTAAATACTATGATTTTTTTTGATTTATGGTGTTGTTTAGGTGTATTTTTCCCTATCAGGACTCCTAGATTTTAAATGACACCCTTGTTCAGATGGGTGGTCATTATACTATTGACCCCTGTTATGGGCATGAGCATCAGATAATGCTCAGTTTCAGTATGTTATGCATGCCTAAGGCATGGTCAGTCACATAGTAGGTCATGTGACCCTCTATTTTTTCATAGGGATGGATGATTTTGTGTGTTTTCATCTAGGTTAACGCTAGTATGGGGAAATACGACTATGGGTTGAATCTCTTGTATGGACCCCCTGGTACTTTTATGCATAAGGTGTAAATCCTATGGAATGTATAAAAGGTGTACCACATTTATTATGAATCCCTAGGGTAGTATGCATTCATATAAACAATACCCATGAGGTTAGTAAATGGTGTAACAATCTAGTTGTGTTTTCTAGAATCATTGAGACTTGAGTTGTTGAGGATGTTCCCAGGTCACCACCATAGTAGAGTGATGAGTTAATGGAAACAATTTTATGCCAATTCTTATGATGAATTTAAAATAGGATATCGTGTTTTGACATGCCAGTCGGTTTGGTTTTGGTTTTCATGCCAAATTTTGTGATGTTTATGACCGTGACTTGGAGAAGTATCATGCATGCTTTTATGATGAATATGATCAAGATAACTTATGAGACTCTCATTTATCTCTCCTTCCAATGTCCATAAAACTCCTAAGGTGGGGAGCATCATGCCAGTTCGGGTAAATATTTTAACGACCCAAAGTTTCGTTAATGGAAAATACCTCTTGATCCAGTTAAATGTATCTTTATAAAAAAATGTTTTTATATGATTTCAACTTCTTTGGTTTTATGTTAAGAATTGTGAGCGTTGTTAATATAGCCGTTGAACAGTGATCACATAAATATAAGGCTTTAACGAACCCAATTTTACTCAGACAAAGGAAGCGATGGCCTCATCCAGTAGAATTGCCCCATACGAAGCCCATTTGTCGGAGCTCGGAAAAGAGGTGGCGTCTTTGGGCATCGCCCTTGACCAAGCACAAGCTGAGCTTCATTATGTCAAGCTCGAATGAGACCGTCTACGGGAAAAGTGGAAGTTGATAGAGATTACCACTCGAGTGATGTTATCCGAGCCACCCCAAGAGTCTGTCACCATCGCACACCTTACCCTTAGGTCTTATGCGGCTATTTTAAGGGGTTATGTAACAAATAAGTAGTACTATGTTCATGTGCATTATTCTTGTATATAATAATGAATATAATTTCTAGTCATTTTTGATACATTGTAAATAGTTTTTAAAGTACAAATGGTGTTTTTAGTTATTATTTAATTAAGAAATCTGTTTTAATAAATTAAGGGATTTCTGAATTAAATAATATTTTAATAAAATAATAATATTTTTATTAAATTAATTAAATATAGATGATCTTATAAATTTATGAATGCAATTAAAATGTTATATTAAGGTTTGAAATCCATTTCTGTCAAAACCCGTGAATTTTTGATAAATGATGGTTTTTATTTTAAAATTGAAAATTAACATATTTAGAAAAAAAATTAGATAAAATAAATGTCATATATGGAATCAGGACATCGAAATTATCCAATAGTGAATTTTTCATAATTTTCTGAGACAGTCAAATTTTTGGGTAAAAATTAAATACCGTTTAAATAAATAATGTGTTTTCTGACATCATAATGACCCAATGGTGATGTAATAAAATACTATAATCCTTATCATCGGCCAATATATGTTTTACCATTAAAATAAAGTTATTTTGTGTTTGTTTGACTTACTTTTCAAAGCATTAATGAACCCCTCAAGACTTATTCAACACTTTGCCTTTTTAAATTAATTTTCATGGGAGTGTGACTCACCTCCACATAAGAAACCTTATTATTTTAATAAGTTCGGACATTGGCCTTGTAAAATATATTTTTCCTCTTTCCTTTTCCAGAAACCATGGGCAAAAACAATGGGATGGTTTTTGGTTTGGATTAGTTTAATATAAGGGGTCCCAAACCTAAATAATAAAGAATTCTCTCACCTTTACTATATAAACCCACCCAAGCTCCCACTTCCTCCTCACTAAAATCCTTTGGAGTTCGTCCAACCTCTGCCCTAATCTCTCTATAATCCTCCCAAGGTGACCCAAGCTCCCAAGAAGCCTCCCACAAGCCTCTCTCTAGCCTTTGGAAGCACACTTCCAAGTAAGGGTTTTTTCTTCCTTTCTAATTTTTGTCCAATTTTCGTTAAGTTGTTTTGCCCTTTTAATTTCAATTATGAATGTTGGGGTATGGTTTCACACCTCCCTCATAATTCCCTATTTATGTTTGAATGATGGGATACCCCTTTCTGTCTCATTTAATGCCTCCCATGTACACCCGTTACTATGCCGAAATTCCGAAAAGAACTTCTCTCTCTTCTTTTACATTCAAGAAATACTTTTGTATCATGAATCTAAATTCCATTTCAATTTTTGGGACATGTATCTATATGACCTCCTTAATGTACATTACATGTAAATATGATGAGGAACCCCTTTCTCTCTCATCAACCTTTTTTTATGAATTCTTATGTCACGCCGTTACGCTGCTGAAATCGCACCGATTTTCTAAGCCAATGTCATTGTGTAGTGAATACCATGACCATTTCTCCATCAAGGGTATTCACCTTTATGCACATTTACATATTGATTGTAAAGTTTCATGTATGAATTCCATGTTCCTTTATCGTGGAATAAATTATTATGTTTTATGAATCCATGTTTTATGATCCATGTGGCACACTTATGCATGAAATGGAATGTTTAAGAAGGGTGCGCCATTATAGCACTCCAATGAATTGGGTAAAGTATGGTATCATGATACATCATGTGAAATTATTGTTGACTCATGATAATTCAAGTGCAACAAGGGTTTACTCGTGCTTCATGTGCAATTAGGGTTTACTCATGCTCCATCTGCAATGAGCCTTGGCTCATGCTAATTCCATGTTAAGTGTTGTTGCCACATTTCCATGTTATAGTTATCATGATTTATCTTGACTTTATGTTCATGTTTCTTGTATTATCTATTGATATTCCTATTTTCTAACATGTATTGTACTCCTCATGTTATTCTATGTGTACTCCCTTAATGGGCTTTATATCTCACCCTTTTCTTACGCATGTCCTCATGTTATCCCATGCAATGCTAAGTACGAGGGAATGTAGTGGTCATGTAAAGGAAGTTTTCAATAAAGATATTGAATTTCATGTTTTATGTTTTTATGTAATAATCCTAATCCCCAAAGACACTAAACCTCTCGATATTCTTTGTTGTATCAAGTGATATTTTATGTAATAAAGCATGTTTAAGTTGTAATAAAAAAGCAGGGTTGTCATAGTTGGTATCAGAGGATAGGTTTTGTTTTTTTGGGTTTAAAAAAACCCTACTAAAGAATTAGATACAAGACTAAGTATAATAAAAACATCCCTAAGATTTTGTAAATACTAAGTATGTGGTTTATCAAACAAATACATCCCTGTCTGGATACGAGAAGGTAGAGGCGGCTCTGGCACATCTGTATCCTAGGGGTAAAACCCGAAAACGCCGCTTTGAGCTAGACTCGAATGAGAACTGGTGCACGACAACGGGCCTTGCTGCACTCTTGGTTAAGACAATCCCGGGGGATATGTTTTGATAAATTCACACGCTTGGTATGAACCCTTATTAAGGTAAAAATTCCCCTAAGAATATATGTTAGAAAGTTGATCATTAAAATCCTAGATTGAATCCTATAGACTCATGAGTTAATGAAATTAAAGTTTATTTTTAAGTCATCAACTTTTGTCTTGGGATTACCCTTTATGTGTTACCCCTAACTTTCCTTTTATTCTATCCAATGGCCGGTAATAGGAGGACTCGGGCTAACAACTGTTGTGATGATCAGTGTGATGACTGTACTAATGATATGCCCAATCCAATGGGAGCGGGAATCGAAAACATTGTCACTATTCTCTCTCAGAAAACTCAAGTTTTGAATAGAAACACGGGTCAAGAGGAACGTCCAAACCCCCCTAAGAAAGAACAAGTCGCTATCGAGAGCTTCACGAGGCAAAGGCCTCCTACTTTTAGTGGATCATCCGATCCCACGATCGCTGAATAGTGGATCAACTCCATTGAAAAGATCTTCTCCATCCTTCAATGTTCTAAAAAAGAGAAGGTTCTCCTGGCTGCTTATCGTATGGAGGGTGAAGCTGATCAATGGTGGACGTTGATAAAAAATATTAAGGCTGAGGAGGAGATCTAGGCTTTGGAATGGAAGGATATCCAGAAGATGTTTTTCGATATTTATTTTCCGTGCACCCTCCGGCTTAAGACGGAAAGGGGCTTCCTTTCCCTCAAGCAAAAAGATGAAGAATCTATTGTAGCGTACAAGGAATACTTCGCAAGGCTTGCATGATACGCTTCCGGATTTGTTGTTACCCACGAATGGATGGTTGACCGCTTCTTTGGTGGGTTGAAGCCTAGCTTGCGGAAAGCCTTAGAGATCTCTGACTTCGACAGCTATGAGGAAATTGTCCGATGTGCCCTCAAGGTTGAAATAGAGACCGGGGAATCACAGGGGTATCGTGGGGACAAGAAGTGTAAGGTGGACTTCAATTCTTGTAGTCCGATGGATAAATCCAATGGTGCTAAGATGTTCCAGCACCCCACTTGCCAAAAGTGCCGAAAGAAGCACCCTGGAAATTGCCTTAAGGGGACGAGAAAATGCTTCAAGTGTGGAAGAGAAGGGCACCTAGCTATTAACTGTCGGCAAGAAGGACCTGCGGCTGTGACAGAGGAGAGGAATGCTCCGTTTGAACCTCAATGCGTCGTTCAATGCTACAAATGCAATGAACCAGGTCATTTTTCAAATCAATGCCCTAATCCCTGGGTTATCGGAGGAAACCAACAACCTCCAAGACAGAAAGGAAGTGATTTTTCCATCACTTCTGCCGAAGTGAACCACGACAACGAAGTGGTGACAGGTACGCTAGTTATTCATTCAAGAATAGAAAATGTACTTTTTTATTCCGGTTATTCACATTCTTTTATATCTCGAAAGTTTAGTAGAACAATCCCAGCACCACCACAAATCATGGAAGTAAAGATGTCGGTGAGTACGGAAAATGGGGCAATCATTGAATCCCATGAATATAAGTCCTCCCCTGTTATAATCTGTGGATTTAATTTTCCGGCGAACCTCGTCATACTCCCTCTGGTGGAATTTGATGCAATTCTTGGCATGGATTGGATTTCCTTATATAGAGCCAACATGAATTGTCGGGAGAGGGAAATCACCCTCCATATGGAGAATCAACCCCCGATTCATTACAAGTTTCAGGAGGAAGATGAATCTCCTTTAGCTCCATCATCTCAAGAATGGATATTACTGCCCTATGAGCATGCGTATCTAGCTCAGATGATTGAGTCAAAAGAAGAAACCATCCTTGAAGAAATGCCTATTGTGAGGGAATTCGCTGAAGTGATTCCCGAGGATCTGCATGATCTTCCTCCTAGAAGAGATGTTGAGTTCTCAATTGAATGTATTCCTGGGGTGTTACCAATATCCAAGAGTCCATATATAATGGATGTTGTTAAGCTTGAAGAGCTGAAGAAACAACTACAAGAGAATCTGGATAAAGGATTTATACGCCCAAGTGCTTCACCATGGGGTGCACCAATCCTCTTCGTCAAGAAGAAGGATGGGTCAATGTAGCTTTGCACTGATTATCCTGAACTTAACAAAATCATGATAAAGAACAAGTATCCCCTCCCATGAATTGATGACTTGTTTGATCAGTTGCGTGGAGTACAATACTTCTCCAAGGTGGACTTGCGGTCGGGATATTATAAAGTAAGGGTGAAGAAGGAAGATATCCCCAAACCTACTTTTCATACAAGATACATGCACTATGAATTCATATTAATTCATTTTGGACTCACCAATTCTCCATAAATATTCATGGACTTGATAAATAGAGTCTTTAGAGATTACCTTGACAAATTTTTGGTAGTATTTATAGATGATATTCTAATATACTCTAAAACCAAGGAGGACCATGAGAAACATTTAAGAACTGTACTAGAGAATTTGCGCAAGGAGAAGACCTATGAAAAGTACAGAAAGTGTGAGTTCTGGTTGAAGGAAGTCTCATTCTTGGGCCATATCATCACAAGCAATGGGATATCTATGGATTCCTCTAAAACAGATGCAATTGAGGGATGGCCAAGGCCAACATCGTTAATGGATATCCGTAGCTTCTTGGGGTTAGCTGGATATTATCGACGATTTGTGAGAATTTTTTCACGATTGTCCAACCCTCTTACCAAGCTAACTCGAAAGGGAGTAACATTTTCTTGGAGTGATGAATGCGAAGAAAGCATCATGGTATTGAAAAAGAGGCTTATCACTGTGCCCGTGCTCACTTTACCCACAAGTGGGAAACTTTTTGTGGTATTCAGTGATGCCTCAAAGAAGGGATTAGGCTGTGTGCTGATGCAGAATGATAAAGTGATATCCTATGCCTCAAGGCAGTTGAAAATCCATGAGAGAAACTATCCATTGCAAGATCTGGAGTTGGCAGCGGTGATCTTTGCCTTGAAAATTTGGTGGCATTATCTCTATGGAGAGAAATGTGAGATATATACTGACAACAAGAGTCTTAAATATATATTCACACAGAAAGAGCATAATATGCGCTAGAGAAGATGGATAGAGCTCATCAAGGATTATGAATGTTCAATACATTACCACCCTGGGAAAGCAAACAAGGTGGCGGATGCCCTAAGTAGAAAGGATCCAGCGATTCTATCAATGATGAGAATTGAGAAGGATCCAATCTTCTTAGACTTGTTGAAGATGGACGTGGGAATCATAAATAACGGAACATCATCAATCCTCTCACAAATGATCGCTCAACCATCTCTTTTGGAATGGTTAAATGATGTTCAAAAGGATGATGTGGGAATCCAGGAAAAATTGGAAGCTATAAAAAAGGGGAAATCCTTGGAGTTTAATCTTAATGAAGAAGGAATTGTGCGGTTTGGGAAAAGACTATGTGTTCCATCAGGTCCGGAGCTGAAGAAGGAACTTTTGGATGATGCACATAGTTCAAATTTCTCTATTCACCCAGGGATCTCAAAGATGTATCGAGATCTCCGAGAAAACTTTTGGTGGGATAATATGAAGAAGGAGATCGCTAAATATACATCAAAGTGCCTGGTGTGTTAGCAAGTGAAGGCAGAGAGGGATAAGTCTAAGGGGATGATGCAACCATTGCACATACCAGAATGGAAATGGGAAAACATCACCATGGACTTTGTCACCATACTTCCAAGGACATCCAAAGGAAAAAATGCAATCTGGGTTGTTGTGGGTCGTCTTACAAAGACTGCACACTTCATTTCTATTTGGGAGGATTCCTCTTTGGATAAACTGGCACGGATATATATCAGGGAAGTGGTAAGGTTACATGGAGTACCACTATCTATTGTGTCTGATCGAGATCCAAGATTCACCTCAATGTTTTGGAAGAGTCTTCAACATGCTCTGAATACTGAACTAAACTTCAGTACGACCTATCATCCTCAAACTGATGGCCAATCCGAGCGGACTATCCAAACACTTGAGGATATGTTGAGAGCATGCTCAATGGACTTTAAAGGAGGATGGGATCAACATCTTCCTCTGGTTGAGTTATCTTATAAAAACAGTTTCCACTCAAGCATCCAAATGGCACCATATGAAGCCCTTTATGGGAAAATGTGCAGAACACGGGCATGTTGGGATGAGGTCATTGAACGTAAGCTTCTTGGACAAGAAATGGTCGAGGAAATTTTGGAGAAAGTGAAAACCATTCAGCAGAATATCAAGGCAGCCTAGAGTCGATAGAAGAGTTATGAAGATAATCATCGACGAGACCTTGAGTTTAAATTTGGAGACATGGTGTTTTTACGCATATCTCCGTGTAAGAAGGTCATGTGGTTTGGAAAGAAAGGGAAGTTATGTCCAAGGTACATCGGCCCCTTCTAGATTCTTGATTGTGTTGGGGATATGGCCTATCGACTATCACTTCCACCTTCTATGGCCAAGGTGCATGATGCCTTTCATGTATCCCTCTTAAGGAAGTACATACCAGACCCTTCACATGTACTCTCTTCCGAGGTGGTACAATTGGAAGACGATCTTTCTTATGAGGAGCAACCAGTGAAGATCTTAGATCATAGAGAAAAATTTCTACGAAATAAGACAATGCCCCTCGTCAAGGTGTTATGGAGAAACCACAAGTTTGAAGAAGCAAATTGGTAGTCAGAGGATATGATGAAGCTGAGTTAACCACATTTTTTTAGTGTGGGAAAAGGAAAGTTTCGAGGGTGAAATTTCTTAATGGGGGAATATTGTAACGACCCAAAGTTTCATTAATAGAAAATCCCTCTTGATCCAGTTAAATGTCTCTTTAAAAAAAATGCTTTTATAAGATGTCAACTTCTTTGGTTTTATGTTATGAATTGTGACTGTTGTTAATATATCCATTGAACAGTGATCACATAAATATAAGACTTTAACGAACCCAATTTTACTCAGAAAAAGGAAGCGATGGCCTCATCTAGTAGAATTGCCCCATACAAAGCCCATTTTTCAGAGCTCGGAAAAGAGGTGGTGCATTTGGGCTTCTCCCTTGAACTAGCCCAAGCTGAGCTTCATTATGTCAAGCTCGAACGGGACCGTCTACGAGAAAAGTGGAAGTTGATAGAGATTACCACTCGAGCGATATTATCTGAGCCACCCCAAGAGTTTTTCACCATCGCACACCTTACCCTTTGGTCTTATGCGTCTGTTTTAAGGGTTTATGTAACAAATAAGTAGTACTATGATCATGTATATTATTTTTTATATAATAATGGATATAATTTCTTGTCATTTTTGATACATTGTAAATGGTTTTTAAAGTACACATGGTGTTTTTAGTTATTATTTAATTAAGAAATCTATTATATTAAATTAAGGGATTTATGAATTAAATAATATTTTAATAAAATAATAATATTTTTTTTAATTAATTAAATATAAATGATCTTATAAATTTATGAATGCAATCAAAATGTTATATTAAGGTTTGAAAGCCATTTCTGTCAAAACCCGGGAATTTCCGATAAATGTTGGTTTTTATTTTAAAAGAGAAAATTAACATATTTAGAAATTTTTTTAGATAAAATAAATTTAATTTATGGAATCAGGACGTCCAAATTATCCAACGGTGAATTTTTCATAATTTTCTGAGATATTCAAATTTTTGGGTAAATATTAAATACCGTTTAAATATAAATGTGTTTTATGACATCATAATGACCCAATGGTGATGTAATAAAGTACTACAATCCTTATGTTCGGCCAATATATGTTTTAACATTAAAATAATGTGATTTTGGGTTTGTTTGACTTACATTTCAAAGCATTAATGAACCCCTCAAGACTTATTCAACACTTTGTCTTTTTAAATTAATTTCCATGGGAGTGTGACTCACCTCCACATTAGCAACCTTATTATTTTAATAAGTTCGGACCTTGGCCTTTTAAAATATTTTTTCCCTCTTTCCTTTTCCAGAAACCATGGGCAAGAACCATGGGATGGTTTGTGGTTTGGATTAGTATAATATAAGGGGTCCCAAACCTAAATAATAAAGAATTCTCTCACCTTTCCAATATAAACCCACACAATCTCCCACTTCTTCCTCACTAAAATCCTTTGGAGTTCGTCCAACCTCTGCCCTACTCTCTCTAGAATCCTCCCAAGGTGCCCCAGGCTCCCAAGAAGCCTCTCACAGGCCTCTCTCTAGCCTTTGGAAGCACACTTCCAAGTAAGGGTTTTTTCTTCCTTTCTAATTTTTGTCCAATTTTCTTTAAGTTGTTTTTCCATTTTAATTTCAATTATGAATGTTGGGGTATGGTTTCGCACCTCCATCATACTTCCCCCTTTATGTTTGAATGATTGGAGACCCCTTTCCTTGTCATTTAATGACTCCCATGTACACCCGTTACTATGCCGAAATTCCGAAAGGAACTTCTCTCTCTTCTTTTACATTCAAGTAATACTTTTGTATCATGAATCTAAATTCCATTTCAATTGTTGGGACATGTATCTATATGACCTTCTTACTTTCCATTACATGTAAATATGATGAGGAACCCATTTCTCTCTCATCAAACTTTTTTTATGAATTCTTATGTCACGCCGTTACGCTGCCGAAATCGCACCGATTTTCTAAGCCAATGTCATTGTGTAGTGAATACCATGCCCATTTATCCATCAAGGGTATTCACCTTTATGCACATTTACATATTTATTGTAATGTTTCATGTATGAATTCCAAATTTCTTTATCGTGGAATAAATGATTATGTTTTATGAATCCATGTTTTATGATCCATGTGGCACACTTATGCTTGAAATGAAATGTTTAAGAAGGGTGTGCCCCTATAGCGCTCCAATGCATTGGGTAAAGTATAGTATCATGATACGTCATGTGCAATGAGTGTTGACTCATGCTAATTCAAGTGCAACGAGGGTTTACTCGTGGTTCATGTGCAATGATGGTTTACTCATGCTCCATGTGTAATGAGCCTTGGCTCATGCTAATTCCATGTTAAGTGTAGTTGCCACATTTCCATGTTATAATTATCATGCTTTATCATGCCTTTATGTTCATGTTTCTTTTATTCTCTATTGATATTCCTATTGTCTAACATGTATTTTACTCCTCATGTTATTCCATGTGTACTCCGTTACTGGGGTTTATATCTCACCCTTTTCTTATTCTTGTCCTCAGGTTATCCCATGAAATGTTAAGTACGATGGAATGTAGTGGTCTTGTAAAGGAAGTTTTCAATAAAGATGTTGAATTTCATGTTTTAAGTTTTTATGTAATGATCCTAAGCCCCAACGACACTAAACCTCTCTATCTTCTTTGTTGTATCAAGTGATGTTTTATGTAATAAAGAATGTTTAAGATGTAAAAAAACGCAGGGTTTTCATAAATATGTTTCCTTCTGAGCTGAAGGAACACAACCAAGGAGGACCATTTGGAAATGGTCAATGCAGCTTTTGAATTTTGGGGAGGCTTGTGAGTATTGTAAATGTTGGTGCATTCCCAAAATCAGTACATTGATGTGTTTGGACATGTATGCAACACTTTGGAAACACCATTGGTTAAGAATGGATTTTCGTGGGTAAGATTGAGTGATCATAAAATTCCTTAGGTGTTAAATGCATCGTGGTCAGGTTGGTGACGCATCAGTAGGTGAATTGAAGTATCTTCATAGAAGTCGACCGATAGTGGTTCGACTTTTCTTCTTCCTAGTAGTTGGTGTGCAATTGGGTTGGAACCAAATTGATAACTTTTTCTAGACATGATGGATGTGTATCCAATATTCTTGGTAATCCTTGATATCCCTTTAGGGTAATCTTACTTAATGATGAGAATGTACTATATCTTGATGTCGTCTTTGATGCACTAAGAGAGATTCAGTTATAAGATGAGCTAAATTTTTTAAATTCCCTTAAAGTTCAATAAAGAGGATTTATATGAGTTGCAAAATGGATGTGTGGCTTTTATTGAGGATTGGTTAGTCCTTAGTGATACCTAAATTTCTGTGTAGGAATGCCTTGGATGGACTATTGGACACCGTCCATTTTTCTCTGACATAGCTTCTAGGAGGATGCTGCTCTAGGTTCATTCAATGATATGAATTGGGAATCTTTGCCTTGTACCAACATCTAACTCATAAAAATGGAGTATGTACTACCTTATGTTAGTTGTTTGGAATCTAGTTTAATAAATCTGAAGTTATCACAGATATGTTTTTGGGTTCGAAGGTGATGTTTTAAGGGTCACAATTATAGTGGGATGGATCTAGTTTACACCCTAGTTTGTGGTGAGTCACCACTAATTAAATGGGGTCAGTGACTGTTAGACCATTTTGATTCATTCCAGGAGCATCACTAGATCACTTAGGTCGTGCTAGTTGGCAACTCTGATGGTGGGGCATACCATGGTTTAAAGTTTATCGTTAAATCTTAAGAACTACGGTGAGTATTACCATCATCTAGATGTTTAAAGTGATGATTATGTGATCATGTCTCTAGATAAATGGTATTGGGTAATCACTGTTTTGATGTATTAGTTAGAAAACTTGTGTTGGCTCAGGTTTTGACACCTTAAGTGTTGTACTCTTAACAAAGGCTTTGAGGTGCATTGGGCGTTTGATAACACAACATGACCATTTAAAAATAATTCATGACTCAAGTAGGTCGAGTGATGTTTTCATTACTTTCCCAATGGTACTTGGTGATGAGAAGTTCTTTTTCAGTGAGGCTGTAATGACCCGTGTTTTGAGAAAAGGTATAATTCTAATGGAATTTTAATTTTGGAGTTTGGTGGAAGGGATATTCTTTAAACCATACTTTGGAATGTAATTTACAGAATTATAGAACTTAAACACCTTTTTTAGACATGGTTAAAGGTTTGGGGGTTCCTAGTGCTATATTTTGATTTTCGGGAGTTCCATACCTTGGAAACTTGAAAATGGAGAAGACTGATTGGGGCGTATGGTTTGTCTGAAAATGTGTGACCCTCTAATAGTAATCATGCACCATATGTTGGTTAGAAGATGTGGTACACATGGGATACAAACATTTTCCCCAATCTTGTGCCTATCCCACATGCTTAGTGCCAAATAGACAGTACGCTTACACTATTCATCACACGACTGGTGCACAGTTAGGGAAAACCAAGCAGCACAACCAAGCAGGGTTAGGGTTCCAATGTAGTGGGGGCCACATAGTTGGTGCACAGTTTGGCCTACCATGCTTCCTAACTATGTGACTTATATTTAAAGACAAAATTACTAAAAATCACTTAATCAACCTAATTAAACCCTTTATTCTATTCTTTCTCTCATCCAGGTGCATGAGGCTCTACGTTGTGCACCATGGGCTTCTCCTCCTGCCCGACCTAGGGATGATAATAACTACCTCATAAGAGGTTGGATTTGAGCATCATCATTATCTATATATTCTCTTCACAAGCTCGACATTCCATTTGGATCATTCTCCATTTAATTTCCTCTCAACCAAGTTATCAATGTGCGAGATCATTTTCCCTATTTTTATAGCCTTCATATGTTTCTCTAATTTCATCCAAGACATTCCAAAACAAATCATTATTTTGGATCAGTAGAGAATCTTAAAACTAAGGTATGTGTTTTATAACATTTTCCCAAAGTTTACATTGATTTATACATGTTTCCATTGTTTATCATGTCAGTATTTACCACACACATCCTTGAAAATTGATTCCTTCTTTTTAAATTGGTATGTGAACCTTTGTATGCTCCCGTTGATCGTCTTTTAGTAGTTTGAGGTTATCAACCAAGATCATGAATACCCATTGGGCATGATAGATTAATTATACCCATTATAATTAAAATATTAACAGCCCATAATTTCGTCTAACCATTCATCTTGGATTTAAAATGGAATTTCCCCTTGTTGGAAATTTCCCAATTAAGAATAGAAACTACATAGTGAAATGTTGATCCTTGTGATTTCTATTCCCTATTTAGCATCATTCTAAATGATTATATTGGTGGTTTGAGTTGTTTTACATGAATTAAATGCAATTTCAATTTAAATAAATTGTCTGATAAATTGTTCCATGTTTTATAAAAAACCACTTGAATGAAGTGTGTTTTCATCTAAAGTACTATGTGGTTATTAGTTATTTCAATCATTATTAGGTTATTGCATTGTTGTTTCCCTGTGATTTAATGTCAATGATAGATATAGGTTATGTGTGACACTTGGAATATTTTTTTTTATTAAATATTGTCTCCATTCTTTAATATAACTATTCAATAAAACAAATCACCTCTTAAGTGATTGACCCATTATATAAATGAAATTTCCAATGTAGGTAATTCTCCTATCCACCTAAGTTACCTTCTATGTACCTATTTGGGCTTGGTAAAATGAATTTGTATGTTTGATAGAATAAATTAAATAAATAAAATGGAATGGAATATTCATGATGGGTTGTATTCCATGAATGAATTAAATGCTTTAATTGAAATGAATTGAAAAGGGTGGAAAGGCCACACTAATACTTTCATGCTCAGTACATGCTTAATTAAACTTTAATGCCCTTAATAATATAACTAGATTGATACATGTAATATATGAGAGGCAATGACTCAGGGCTGTTATTATTATATTATTATTCTTTATACACAGGCATTTGAATGATGATAAGAGTTTTGTTTGGGAGGGTGGTATCTTGATCCCTTAAATCAAGTGATGATCATGACATCTCTCAATCGGGATACTATTTGGATGGTGGGCATAACACACTGCGTCCATTGTTTTTAGTGTTAGCATGATGTTTCACTAACTATACCGAGTGTTGATATGATTGAACACTCACAATCTAAAGTGGTGAGCATTAAATTTCCCACTCCTTATGAGATGTACATCACGTACCCTTTGGCTAGATGTTATAGGCTCATTCATACTGGTTAGGGATGACTAAGTTACTCCCTTGTTCACCCATCCCCTAGTATTCTATGTATATGGCAACTTATGCTCACACATAATTGGACCCAATTGGTGAATTAAATATAAATAACAATTATATATATTTTTACTATATATATATATATTTTTCTATTCAATCACATATTCCATCCATGTGCCATAGAAGGTAGAGCTTCTTGGTGTCCTTTAAGAACCTCAGTAGCTTGATTTTTATTTTTGCAGTTTTGTTAATTTATTCATATTACATGTACACTGATTTACCTTATAATCATGGGATAGATTTAGTTATAGACACCATTGGTGGTAACCTGTTGTTGTTGATATCTCCCACCCTTCTCGGGCTGCCATTTCACTAGGGTACCCGAGTAGATATCATGTTTTTTGGACCATGTATTATTGCTACTGTAATTTTCTTGTACCTTCGAGTTTGGAGCATTGGACTTAACTGCATCTCTGGATGCTCATGGAGATTTCCATCAAGTATTTCTATTGTTTTATTCATTCATTTACTTTATCTTGTTCCCTATTTGAGGTCTACTTTATTAGTTATATATTATCATTTGGACATGAATTCAATGATATATATTAGCATTGACCATCTTTTAAATTCATTTTAAAATATTTTCTGCTACTCTGACTTTTATTCATTACTATAAGCACTATTGTCTATTATTTATTCTTTCTTGACATACCATTGTTCTACTCTTATTATGAGGGTATATCATCCCCACTATTAACTCCATAGACCATCATTGCTAGACATAAGCCTCAAGCACACGAGAAGGCATGCTTGAGGCCTTGTCACCCATAGGTACGACCACCATTTTAGTAGTCAGTTGGGTCGGGACATTACAGTTCAACCATCCATATCATCTGACCTAGACTATGATATAGCTTAAAGTTCATTCCTGATTGAAAATGGTTAGAAAAATATACATAATATGGAATGATTTTTACAGATAAGATAATGGGAAACAAGGGACTCCAATCCAAAAGTCTAGTAATGCCATTTCTAAAATTAGAGGATCACACACATAAAATAAATTGTTTAGAAATAAAATGAAATTGAACAAGGAAAAACAACATAAATGAAACTCAATAATCCATAAATACTCATATAATAATAATAACTATCCAAAAGTTCATAACACACCATCTTTACAATAACACACATAAAACTGACATAAAATGAGGTGAAAGGAAGGTCAATATGGTATGATACAATAAATGAGTCAAAATGAATAAAAAATGGAAACCTCAACTTCTATAACCTTAGGAAAAGTGAAGGATCTTCACACATGAATACCATAACACACATACATCAAAGCTATTAATCACTGAATATAACCATCTGGTACCTGTAATTTACATGAAAGTGTAATATAGGTGTGAGAAAATAATGCTTAGTATCTACCCTCCCCACAACCCATGAATACACTTCAATGATTAATAAATTAAATTCAAGTTGAAAATAAAGGTATCAAAATATAATTTTCAATTTTCAAGGAGAAAATAACAAGAACTCTCAATAAAAAATGTCTTATATTTTAAATATTAGTCGATACATAACTTATTAAGATATGTTTTGGAAGATTTACTATAACGGAAAATGTAACACCTCGATATTTTAAAATGTATTTTTTCTTTAATAAATAAATGTGTTTGATATCTTGTGAATCTTGTAGACCTGTACTTATGTGAATAATTTTCATAAATTATAAAATAAAGTGCATTATATGGTATTGAAATGAAATATTGTTGGTTGGAGTATATGACTCAAGAGGGGGGAATTGAATATCTATAATTATTTCTGTTAAAATTGGTTCTTTAAAAAAATATCCCCCTATTAAAATAAAATAAAAGTCAATTTGTAGTGAATTTATATTAGTCCTGAATGTTCTATTAGATTCTCTAAAGATTTATTAGTTATAAATTTTACTAATATAATGATTAGTAAATATTTTAACACAAATATACTAATTCAAAATATATATAAGCACTTGATAAACTTACTATCAATTTTTGGTTAATCTTAATGAAATAAATACATAACAAATAAAAAATATTAGACAAACAGCACATCAGTTAAAATAAGAGGTTCAGTCTCAAGTTGAGACTTAGTCCTCTATACATTGTGATCACCTGCCACTAAGCTATTTATATTAATAAACATTTGGTCCACACCCTATATTGGGCTTCACAATAGAACATAGGGTTTTCTAGGTCAGAAATGACCTCTAACACAGTTATTCATTGGAAAAACTAATTAACAGATCACACAGGATCTCTTCCACAATTCTACGTGGGATACAAGAGTAGACAGAGGTTGATTGTGAGGATATTCTAGTATCATTTGTTTATGCTCAAGAGACAGTGTGTGTGAAACAAACAAATGCACGCACAGCTCAAAAAGTAACCACAAGAACACAACATAGTTATAAATTTAAAGATAGAGTTTATAAATCTTTGTGTGTTGTGCGGTAAAGATCTGGACTCATTGGATGTAGTGAAAATGATATTTGAGTCCTCATATAGAAGTTGGCTTCATAACAAAGTATTGTAGTCTCTATAATCTAGTTTCCATGTGTGTAGAGGTTCAGCTCTTCGATGTCAGGATGTTCAGAGAGCTTTAGCAGGATCTAGCTTGTAATATTTAACTTCTTGTATACTTATGCTTTGATTTATTATATTTGATAAATCTTGTATATTTGCACATCCATATTTTTTTTTTCTAGAGGGTTGAGAGAGGTAAATTTTTGTTTGATCATATAATCCTTTTATACTTTAGGGTCTAGTAGTCAGGAAGATCTTGGCACGTGCATGTACCTTGTACTATCAACAAATAGTTCTACAGACAACATTAAATAATGTTAGAAAAATTAATTTTTCTAAATATGACGGTTAGAAATATATTTCAATTAATAAAAAAATGAAACAGTTATTTATGACTATGGGTGAGTCATTTTCATTGGTTTATCTTCTTCGGTCAGTTAGCATTGTTCTTTAATCATTGGTGTGTCAACTTTGGTGTGTCGAACCTTAGTGTTTCATCTTCAGTGTGTCGAACATCGGTGTGTCGAATATTGGTGTGTCGAACATCGGTGTGTCGAACATTGGTCTGTCTAACATCATTGTGTCAAACAACGGTGTTTCGAACATCGGTGTGTCTAACATCGTTGTGTCGAACATCAGTGTGTTGAACATTGGTGGGTCAAACATCGGTGTGTGGAATAGCGGTGGGTCGAACATCGGTGTGTCAAACATCGTTGTGTCGAACATCGGTGTGTAAAACAAGAAATCTAAAAAACCTATAAAGTGTCTATCTTACACAAAACATTACACGACTAAGTGACATCAAAAGATGCATGAAAAAATAAACTTTTAAACATATGGATTTAAAAATATATGTTATTGCATTATTAAAGTATATTGTTCAGTATGATATAATTGATTTACTTTGAGATATTAAATGGAATTAAAGAGTAGAATCTATAGTTATACATTATTTGTGATTATGAAAACTACTATATAATAGAGGTTCCAACAATCTCTTCATTTTTATTAATCCCAAATTATGTCATACATACAAATACAAGGAATCAAAAATATTTGGGCATAACATATATCATTGAAGGAGATTATGCAATATAACTAAATCCTTCCTTTATTTTAGTTTTTAATACAAAGACCCACCTCAATAAAAGGATAATGAGGAGTATATTCCATGTGTCCTATATGAGAAAATCACCCCCTTATATTAATAATGTATGCCTCTTATTTTCTCTCCCTTTTTGGATTAGCAAAAAAAAGAAGTAGAAAATAAGAGAATAAATATCATAAAAGAAAGAAACCATAAATATTTCCATGAAGATATTGAAAAGTACAGTCAAAACAAAATATAAAATCCCTATCAAAAAAATACAATCCATCACTAAGGGTTTGGATTATGAGGGGATTTTTCTCTATCTGAAGGATCCAAAGGAGGATGAGAAGGTTTGGGAGTGGTAGAGGGTTGAGGTGGTATGATGATAACACCAGGTAGGAGAACACATGTAGGTACATTTTTTGAAAGGATAGGACTTCTTTCTGACAACACAAGACTAGGAGTTTTCTATGTAATGATCGGTCAAATCTGGGAAAGATCCTGAGAGATAGTCATTAGAGCTAGAGGATGAAAGGTCGTACCAATGGATGCTACTAGAGGGACCGAAATTGCTTCATTCTAGACATGTAGATATGGCTTAAGTTGATTGATGTAATCTTTAATGATTTACTACCATATTGCATAAATTTTTAAAATTCATCCTTATTCTCCATGAATTTATTCAGCAAAGGGGTAAAATCCTTCTATTGAGTAACTTGCTTCTTGAGGGAATTGGTGACAGGATGTATTCAGATATTATCTGCTAGATATTTAAATCTATTTATGAGATCATGCTTGTTATAGATTTTGGTAATGTACTTATCCAACTTATCTCGAATCTCTTTCTGAGAAGTAGAGGGCTCATTGGTGCACTACCTAACCATATTGTACACGAGGTCTGTATTTCGATGCACCTTTCCAAGGGTTTCTTTTTCTGAATCACTCGAAAGATGTTGGAGTTCCTCTCTCATCCCAAATTTGAGAGACTCCAAATCTGCAACAGCACCTTTCCCACTTTTAGAACTGGATGGGCCACTTAGCATTTTTCCAAGCTCCTCTTTCAACTTATTCAAATCCACACTGAGAAGATGAGTCACCAAGTTCCTAAGAACTTCCAGAACACCACTAATAGATGTCTAGAAGACATAGGTAAGAGAATTAAACTCATTTATCATCTTTCTTACTTCCTATATCAGCAAATTATTATGCCTAATAATGGTTTCTGTTTTGGTAACGAGATTTCATTGAATATCCGGGATCCCTATTCATGCAATCATTACTGTATCAGCATATAAAATACCTATTGAAGTGGAGGATTAACATCTAGATACAAATAAGTATTTCACTGATTCACATATATCATTTTTAAACTGATCCAAATCAGCCTTAGTGACGTAGTCACTAGGCACGGTCTGTGCTACTGGCTTTACTGATACAGGTGCAACTAGTGGAATAGGTGCAATGGGTTCTGGTTCATCTTGGAATGGTGGAACAGGAGGAGGAGACACCCTCTCATCAAATGAGTCATACCCCAAACCAAAAATAATGTATCATGTATCATTTTTCCACTCTCTAGTACATGTCCAGTCTCTTGGGAAAATAGTATCAATCTCGATCCTTCTTCATTGAGGCTTCAGAACAAAATTATATTCATCAACTTCTTCATCCAGTCCTCCAGCCATAAAAACATTTCTATGTACATGAACCAACTGATCGTCAGGCTCTACATGATCTCTAGACACTTAAATTTCTCTAGGAACTTCTTCAAATTGAGGCACTTGATCCTCAGCTTCTTCCTCAGGGACACCAGCCATAATCTCCTTCAATTCCTGAATGACTTATTGATTTTAATCATTAGGAAGGGGTGCTCTATCCTCATGTTAAGCATCTCTATGATCAACAGCCTGTTGTTCAACATGCTCAACACCATCACCAGCTCCATGTACATATTCCTCATTGGATCTGTCCACCACTTGTTGTCCCACATTTAAAGAATCTCTTACATGCTCATCATTTCCTCCGCCCTTATCATCATCATCATCATCATCATCATGAGACTCCTCATCTGATTTACTCACATAACCTTCAACATCAGTAACTTTGGTCTCTTATTCATCCTCAACACCTATCACAGATTCTCTTCTGGGTAAGTACAAAGGTGGACTAGCAAGTCCACATGACATGTACTTGGGGCTTTTATCAATATCTGGATCACTCCTGTCATAAGAAGGAGATCCCTCTTCCTTTGGCACTTCAGTATCTTCTTCCTCATCAGAATAAACTGGTTCTTCTCCTGGTTTGAGACCTCAATCAGCATGATCCATTGGTCTGGTAGGATGGTCAACAGGATTGAAATCTTCATATAGACATTCCTCATCACCTACCCAACATTTCTTCCAAGGGTTCTAGAATATATTCATCCTTTTACAAATTTCTTTATGATGAAAAAAACTACTACATTAAATTATTACTTGATCTCCATCTCCCACATAATCTAACCTATTTAGCATGGGAGAGATCATCCTCATATAGTACAAACATATTGCCTTCTTGGATGGTTTTATCAAATCAGATACTTGCACCATTAGATACCTACATAGGTTTACTTTTATCCCATGTTTCAATAGATAGATCAGGAATACATCCTTATACATAACAGTAGAGGAATATCCATTTCTTGGGATGATTGGATTTTTATTAAACATAAACAATAATATTACTTCTCCTTCAAAATCACTTGCAATAGTCCTCCTAGATTCTCCATTACTAGTCAGCTACTTCAGAGGATTTTCATAATAGAAAAAATCAGTGGAAGGTGGAATATTACCTGGATAATCAGCATAGACACCTTAATGCGGAATATCCAAGCACTCAACCCATTCCTTAGACGAAAAAGCTACTTCCTTTCCCTTTACTACTGACATCATTCTTGCTGCCTTAGCTTCATATAACTTCATGTGCTGATTGAATTCATGCACTAGTTGGGTTTAATAAGGTCATTCATTGTTAAAAAACCAGCAGAGATTCTGGTACTTTTAATAAAAATGACTTACTTGACAGAAGCCACTCAGCAGACACTTATTTTTGAACCTTAACCACTTGGATTTATAAGCATGATTTTGCAGTCCCCCTAGACTCACCATTATGTCGCTTAGCAGAAGGTGATTTTCTTGGCTCTTCTATAGCGTGCTTGGTCCTTTCCATGTCAAGGCTTTGGATTCCAAAAGAGTTGAGGATGAGGGTCGAGAGGTAGAGTGACAAAGTGTAGATGGATTTATGGTAGTGGGAAGGTGAAAGGTCATGATGGATTGAACATAATATATCATTTAGGGATTGTAAATCATAAAACAAAAAATTTAAATGCATAAAAAAGAATAAAATACAACATCGTTTTATTTAAAATAGACCGAATGAAAAAATATTCCTTAAAAACATTGGTGTCAATGAATCGGCTTTAGGATATCAGTTTTAGGAGATCAGTTTTAGGAGATAGGTTTCAAAAGATCAGTTTTAGGAGATTAGTTTTTGGAGATCGGTTTCTGAAGATCGGTTTCAAGGATCGGTTTGACAAGATCAGTTTCAAGGATCTGTTTAACAAGTTCAGTTTCGAGGATCAGTTTGACAAGATAGATTTCAAGGATTAGTTTGACAAGAATGGTTTCAAGGATCGATTTGACAAGATCGGTTTCAAAGATTGGTTTGACAAGATCGGTTTAAAGGATGGGTTGGAGAAGATTGGTTTGAAGGATCATTTTGAAAAGATCAATTTCAAGGATCAGTTTGACAAGATCGGTTTCAAGGATTAGTTTGACAAGATCAGTCTTAAGGATCAGTTTGACAAGATCGGTTTCAAGGATCTGTTTGACAATATCAGTTTCAAGGATCGGTTTGACAAGATCGGTTTCAAGGATAGGTTTGACAATATCTATTTCAAGGACTTGAAGGATATATCAATCCTAGTTCACATCTGATTTAGTTTATTCTCTCAGAGTTTAAGGGTTTATTGAATATATTTGTAAGCTGATGCTCAGTCCTAATAAACTCAAGAGTAATATCACCTATTTGATAATGATCTCTCAAAAAGTGATGTATTACAACAATATGATTTGTTCTAGAATTAGAAATTGGATTCTTAGAAATGTTAGTAGAACTTGTGTTGTTACAGTTTATGGGGATATTTCTAATTTGAAATCCATAGTCTAATAAGGTGTGTTTCATCCACAAAATTTGTATACAACAACTTATAATAGCAATGTATTCTGATTGAATAGTTGATATTGCAACTGTATTTTGCTTTTTACTACACCATGATATTAGTGATTTTCCTAAAAATTGACATGTTCTAGAGGTACTCTTTTTACTAACTTACAACCACCAAAATCAGCATCTGAATAGCTAACTAAATCAATAGGTTTCCCTTTTGGATTGAACAGTCCTAAGTTAGTTTTATATTTTTGGTATATGAAAATTCTTTTAATAGCATTTAAATGTGACTCATTAGTATTGGCTTGAAATATCACACACATACGCACACTAAACATAACATATGGCCAACTAGTAGTTATGTATAGAAAACTCCCAATCATTCCTCTATAAGCAGTCTGATCAACTGATTTTCCATTTTCATCAAGATCTAACTTACATGTAGAACTCATAGGTGTTTCACTACACTTAATGCTATCAAATCCATATCTTTTAAAAATATATTTAGTTTACTTACTTTGATTTAAAATATTACCTTCTTTATTTTGAAATATTTGAAATCCAATAAAATATTTAAGTTCTCCCATTAAACTCATTTCAAACTCCCTTTGCATTATGTTTGAAAAATAATTACATAAAGAGTTTTTAGAAGATCTAATGATAATATAATCTACATATATTTGGGCTATTAAAACTTATTTTGAAATTATTTTTATAAATAAAGTACGATCTGTGGGTCTATTTGTAAATCCTTTCGAAGTAAGAAAGACACTCAAACTTTCATACCAAGCTCATTGAGCTTGTTTCAAACCATATAAAGTTTTAGTTAATTTGAAAAAACGATTTGGAAGAAGTGTATTTGTAAAACCTGGGTGTTGTTCATTAAAAACATCCTCAATTATATAACCATGTATGAATTCACTTTTTACATCCATTTGATAAAGTTTAGAATCCAAGTGCGCTGTATAGAATAGTAAGATTCTAATTGACTCAAGTCTAACTACTTGTGAAAATATACCTTCATAATCAATTCCATATTCTTGATTATATCCTTGTGCAACTACTCTAGATTTATTTCTAATTATATTTCCTGCTTCATCGATTTTATTTCTAAACACTCATATTGTTCCTATGGTCAAGGTATGCTTCAGTCTATTTACATGTTTCCAAAATTTATTTCTTTCAAACTGATTATGTTCTTCTTGCATGTTAACTACCCAAAATTCACCATTTATTTCATCATTGATATTTTTATGTTCAAGCTATGACAAGAAATCTCGATGTTCAACCTAGTTTCTCAAGGAATCTCTTGTCCTTGTTCCTCTATCTAAATCTCCAACAACAGCTTCTATGGGACGATTTTTAAGGGTCTTGGTTGGTCTAGAGAAGGTAGAAGTTGATATTTCAAATTGGTCAGGTTGATCTAATTCACTATGGTTAGGATATGGGGAATTTCCAAAACTGGACGTTTTCAAAGATTCTTTCATATGATGATTTGAGGTTTTATCATTAATTCCTTGATTGGACATATCATCTTCAATATTTTTTAGTCATGTCTTGGTCTCATATAGATCTGCTTCATCAAATTTCATGTGTACATATTTCCCAAAAATTTGGTTTACTTATTACAGAATCTATTTTTGCTTGATATATAATATTCAAGAAATATTCATTCATCACTTTTGGAGGAAAATTTATCTAAATTATCTTTTTTGTGAAGAATATAAACTTTACATCCAAACACTTTAAAATAACCCCCTTTGGGTTTCCTATTATTCCACAACTCATAAGGAGTTTTCTTAATGATTGGTCTAATTAAGACTCTATTTATTATGTAATAAGATTTATTTACATCTTAAGACTAGAAATAAATGGGTATATCATATTCATTAAGCATACTCTGAGCAATTTCATGTAAGGTTCTATTTATTCTTTCTTCCACCCCATTTTGTTGAGGTGCCCTAGGAGGAGAGAAATAATTATTATAACCATTTTGTCAGAAAAAGGCTTGAAAATATTGATTATCAAACTCACTTCCATGATCACTTCATAATTATTTAATCATAAAATCACTGATATTTTCTACAGACCTAGCATTCTTGGTAAAATGTGACCAAGCTTCACTTTTATGAGCTAGGAAAAAGGTGTAGGTGTACCTAGAGAAATCATCTACAAGAACATAAACATATTGCTTCCTATTGAGACTTGAAAATATAGATGGTCCAAACAAGTCCTTGTGATCCAACTCTAGAGGTTGAGAAGTAGTTACTTCCTTCTTTGGTTTGAAAGAGATTTTATGTTGCTTTCCTTTTTTCCAAGGATTATAGACCTTATTGTCTGGAATCTCTAATTTGGGTAAGTATCTAACTAAGACTTTACTAGTTAACTTTATAAGAGAGTGTATGTTGCGATGTCCTAGTCTTATATTCCAAAGCCAATACACTTTTTGAAAGGCATTTAAACAAGAGACATTCTGTGAGGGGAGTCTGTCTAGATTTATAGCATATACATTATTATTTCTAAAAGAAGTAAATACGAAATTATTCTTGGCATCAAAAACATGGCATGCATCTTTTTTAAATTTAATATTACAACCATCATCACACAATTGAGATATGTTGAGCAGTTTATATGTTAATCTATCAAAATATAGTACTTTATAAATTGAAACAGAGTTAGGATTACCAATATGGCCTAGGTCAATGATTTTTCCTTTACCATTGTCACCAAATGTGACATGTCCTCCATCAATCTTGATCACACTTTTAAAGCCAGAAAAATATCATGTCATATGTCTTGAACAGCCATTTTCCAAGTACCATATCTTTTTATAGTAGCTCTTTAAGTAGTTTACCTACAAAATAGTTTAACCAATAAATAACTTTGGTACCCATATTTGTTTGGGTCAACATACATTAGTAATATAAGATTTAGGTACCCATAACTGCCTTATGGTTAACCGATATAAATAATATAGAATTCATGAAAAATAAACACTATTTGGTTCTAAATAATTGGATACACAAAATGAATTTTTTGAATTCGAACTTGTTGTGAAATTCTAGATTTTGAAAATGGTAGCAGATTTCCCAAATTAGGTTACAAAATTTGATTTGGATAAATTCGTTTGTTATAGTTCATATCCAATTCCAGAAGTATACATATATGTTAATTTCATACTACAAATATGAGTAAGATTATTTTTTCCATTAGTAAAATTTCTAAGTTTTTCTTCAATTGCATTAGACATTTTTAACTCATTTTTTTCCGTGAGGAGTTTAGCATTTTTCTCTTTTTCAGTTATAATTTCAGAATTAGCAGTCATACTAAAAGCATGTTGTTTCTTCACCGATTTATACTTATATTTCAACTCATTACATGTTTTTGAAAACATATTTTAATATTCTAATAATTTTTCATTTTTCATATTCTCATTCTCACATTCAGAATAATAAGAATTATGTACAGGAGTTTCTAAGGTTACCTCAGTTGTGTTTTTTATAAAACACATATTAGTTATATCATATTTCTCATTATGAGAAGAGCCAGATTCATTTGACCTATCCTCGAAGGCACTCCAGGTGGCCTTCATTACATTCTTATACCTTATATTCTTATATTCATACTTTTTCCTATATTTCAACTTTGGACAGTTTGCCTTGACATGTCCATTCCATTTACATTCGTAGAAAATTATCTCTTCTGATTTATCATTTCTCTTCCAATCCTTTTTCCAATTTCCCTTGTTATCATACTTTCCTTTGTAATTGGGCTTTCTAAAAATCATCATTTTCATATAGAATTTCTTGAATCCTCTTTCCAAATGGGCCATTTCTTAATCATTTTCTGAAGCTACTTCATTACTCCTTGGGATTTAAATAGTATCTTGAACATTCTCCTTGACATTACATTTAGAAGTAGTTGTCTTGAAGGATAGAAATTTTCATTTTGATCATCCTATTCTAGATTTACCTTTAATTCATCTTCATACATCATTAATTTTCTAATCAATTCCTTCACTGAAATCTTATCAATGACACCCGATTGTCTAATATACATAGATGTTCCATGCCATCGTTCTAGTAAGCATCACAGAATTTGAATGATCTGCTCTTTAGAAGTTACTTCTCTTCCTAATGAAATCATGGTATTCACAATTTCATTGAACCTGGGATACATATCAGAAATTGACTCATCATGCTTCATTCTGAATTTGTAATATTTAATAGTATAATTATTTAATCGCATTTCTTTAAAATAAGATGTTCCTTCATGAGAAACAGATAGAGTGCCCCAAATTTCATGTGCATTTTTACAAGCAGAGATATGGTTAAACTCTTCCTCTCCTTGTGCATAGCACATACCATTCATTTCTTTACAATTATTGTTATAGGCAGTCTTAGTAGATTCATCCCATGTTTTTTAGCAGTTTTAGGAATTGTATATTTACTTTCAATAGTAGTCTTGATTTCAAATCCAATCTTTTCTAGATGTATTTTCATCTTAAGATTCTAGTGAGCATAATTTGTTCCATTAAATAATTGTGGTCTATTTGTATTTTCACCTTATAATCAATTATCCATGATAATTATTGTAGTATAATATCAAATAGATGAATATTTATAAATAACAGAAATGTTGAGATCATTGAAAAACAACTATAATCACAGTTGACAATATTTGAAAACTAACAAAAACTTTTAATGCCTCTTCTTCCAAATGTTGGTCGGAGAAGAGGACTCAAGAGGGGTGAATTAAATATCTATAAAAATTTATTTTAAAATTGGATCTTTAAATAAAAATATCACCATATTAACGTAAAATCAAAGTCAGTTTGTTGTGAATTTATATAAGTCCTAAATGTTAAATTAGTTTCTATGAAGATTGATTAGTTCTCTGTTTTACCAATCTAAGGATTAGTCAAACTTTTGAAACTAATATACTGATTCAAAAATATATATAAACACTTGATAAAAATACCATCAATGTTCAGTTTATCTTAATGCATGAAATACATAACAGATAAAACATTATAAGACAAACAGAACAATGGTTAAAACAAGATGTTCAGTCTTAAGCTGAGACTTAGTCCTCTTTACTTGGTGATCACCATCCACTAAGCTGTTTATATTAATAAACTTTTTATCCACACCCTGGATCAGGGTTCACAATACCACACAGAGCTGTTTAAGTCACACATGACCTCTACTATAGTTATTCATGGGAAAAACTAAAAAACCGATCACACGGGATCTCTTCTTCAGTTCTACATGGGATACAGGAGTAGAAAGGTATTGAGTGTGAGGATATTTTATTATCTTTCATTTAAGATTAGGAGATAGTGCGTTTGAATCAAACAGATGCAGACACAACTTGAAAATTAAACAAAAGAAGACAACAGAGTTGTAAAAGTAAACATAGAGTTTAGAAACCTCTATGCGTTGTGAAGTAAAGCTCTAGACTCATTGGATGTAGAGAAAATGATATTCAAGTACTCTTCTAGATGTTGGCTCCAAAACAGAGTATCGTATTCTCTGTACTCTAGCTTCCAGGTGTGTAGAGGTTCAACTCTTCTATGTCAGGATGTTTAGCAAGATTTAGTAGGATGAGACTTGTAATATTAAACTTCTTATATACTTAAGCTTCAAGTTCGTATATTTTAACTATCTTTCATATTCGCACAGCCAGCCTTTTTGTTTTTCTATCGGGTTGAGAGAGATAAATTTTAGGTTGATCTTGTAGTCCTTTTATACTTCAAGGTTCAGTAGGCGTGAAGTTCTCCGCACATGCATGTACCACATACATCTATAGATAGTTATATAGTCAATATTAAATAATGTCAGGAACATTAATTCATCTCAATAAGACCATTAAAAATAAATTTGAATTAATAAAATATTAAATTGTTATTTATGACTATCAGTGAGTCATTTGCATCGGTCTGTCTTCTTCAGCCAGTTAGCATTGGTCTGTCTTCTTCGGTGTGTCAACATTGGTGTGTCGAACATCGGTGTGTCAAACATGGGTGTGTCGAACATCGTTGTGTCGAACATTGGTGTGTCGAACATGGGTGTGTCGAATATTAGTGTGTCGAACATCGGTGTGTCGAACATCAGTGTGTCAAACATCGGTGTGTCGAACATTTTTGTGTCGAACATCGGTGTGTCGAATTGGAAATCTAAATAACATATGAAGAGTCTGTCTAACACAAAACATTACATGAATAAGTGAAATCAAAAAATTAATGTAAAAATACACTTGTAAACATATGGATTTAAAAATATAATTTATTTCCTTATTAAAGTATATTGTTCAATATGATATAATTGATTTACATAGAGATATTAAATGGCATGGAAGAGGAGAATCAGTAGTTAGACATTATTTTTTATTATGAAAACTAAAATATCATAGATGGTCCAACAAATATGAATGTTGAAAATAATTTATAATTAACTTAGAATATATTTAGTTAGGGTTTTGTTTAGTGGTAATCTCCTTGTAATACAATATGAATGTTGGAGGATGAAATGACCAATGGGCTTCGGGCCTAGACATAGGGTTACTAATCTTGAGGTCCTATTATAAATTAAATTATGGGATATAATACCCTATGGGTGTAAGGGACATTTAATGGGTATCATATACCTAAAAGGTGTGTTTTTAATAAAAAAGTTTCTTAGACACCAAATTTAAAACAACATAATAAATATTATTGATATAAAAGAGATGTTTTTGAAATATTTTCTTTATGAGTACTATACATGTAATATATGTTTTACATAAAAATATATTCAAATTATTAAATATATGAAAATTTATTTTTTACTCATGTATAAAATGAATTCATTGTTTATCAATTGGTTGAATGAAAATAATTTGAATTTAGAAAGTTATGATTTGATGAAAAAATGATTTTATGTGCACAATGTGTATTTATATTTATAAATTAAATTTATCAGTATTGTTGAATAATTTTAATGAAATGTGTTGATATTATATTTTATTAAATAAGTTAATATTCATATCATTGTTTTTACATGGAATTAAATTAAATTAAATTCATTTTTATGCTTAAAAATGATTCTTTAAGTCAATTATAATTAAGGTTTGTGATCTTATTTTAAAATTAATCTAAATAATTTAAATAAACTGTAAATTATAAAATAATTTCCATATTTTTAATCATAATTAAAACTTTTAGTAATGATTCCACTTTAATTTTTTGTCATAATAAATAGTAAACATGGTTAAACTATTTCACTATGTTAAATATTAAATTGGTTAACAAGCAGTTAAACTAAATAGAGAAGAGTTAAAATAATATAAAAACATATCCAAATAATATTAGTTAAATTAATTTATACTCATAATTATATTACCATATAATTTGGGTTACCTTGGTTACAATTTCACTGAAATATGATCTTATTACAACAAAATGTTTTTGGATTTACAAGAGTTCCACCCACCTCACTTATAAATGGGAACAAACCTTATATAGTTATTAACAGACAGTGAGTTCTCTAGTATCAGAAAATAACGACATATATAACTTTTTTAGCATCCCTCCCCATGTCCAAGAGCTTCTATGCTTCCCAAAATACTGCCCTTCGAAGGCATAGTAGTAAGCCAAATGAGGCTTCCAAAAGAAGAGTCCATTGTCTTTACCGATCTATTTCGAGTTAATTTCTTCTTCAACCTCTTCTTAATATTTTATAAGCATGTTAAATATATGAAAAAATATATTTAATATACTAAAATATTTTTATGTCAATGATACAACCATTTTTCAAATCCTTTCCATCCTATAAGAAATGATAACATCGTTCATGCGTACATGTAAACTACAACTTTCACGAAGTGATATGATTGGTTTTTCATGTATGTTATACATAAATGGTTTTATAGATATATCTAATGAATATATATGATATATTTTAAATTATTATGATTTTTTAAACATATATTATTGTTTACCTCTCTTTATTTCCATTCATTGGAAAATGAAAATATTACTCATGCTTACGTATGAACTACCATCTCCACGAAGTGATTTAATTAATTTTTAAAAAAAATTATGAATGGTTATAAAAGTGTATATAATGAATGAATATGATATATATAACATTATTAATGTTATATATATGATGAAACCATGAACAAGGCACATGTACTGGAACCTCTAAACCCAAACATGCATGGAAGGCAAACCAGTTTTCACCCGAATGTTGATTTTAATGAAGAATTCATAATAAATATATAATTGAAAATTATAAAAAATGTAACATTGTAATATAATTATCAATAGGTTTCTGGTATAGATTTATAATAAATAAAATTTTATTATATATTATCTTAAGAGTGTGTAAAAAGAAATTCATGACCAGATGTAAAGGCTTATGTTACAATCCCATCTATATTCGGGATTGTTTATGCTCAAATATTATTTTGGGGAGTTATATGATATTTTTCCCTTAAAAAATATATTTTATTATAATATGGTTATTTATTGGATTTTTAATTTTATTCTTTCATTATCCTATATTTTTACTTAAAACTATTGAGACAATGTTTTTTAAGAAAACATGACCTTATTTCCTCTTTAGTTAACAAGCATTGTCTTCCATGGCTAAGTTATTTGGATTTTTTTGAAAAATGCTATTTTATATGACACAATTTTTATTTAAATTTATTTTTTAACATATTTTACATTATTTTAAAACGATTAAAAAGGAGTTTTACATTGTATTTTTTGAACAATGTTTTTATGACTTTTTACAAAAAAAATATGTGAAAAGGAATCTTTATTTTTTGATTTTCCATATGATCGGATTCTACAATCGTCATGATAGTCATTTTCGTTGCATAATAAATTAAATGTTTTTAGGGTTATTTAAAAATAAATGTATTGTGTTTATATTTTGTAAATTTGTTTTAAAAATGTAATCGAAATAAACGGATATTTTTCTCATGTTTTCAAAGAAGTTTTTTAATGTTATTAAAATTGAGCTTATCATCTATAGAAGAACAATTTGGTGTTTCTTATGATTAATTGGGGAAATTATTTATTGATTCCATAAATGTGTCTTCTCTAGATGGATTATGAATATGTTATGAGAAAATATTTGTGCAACTCATTTCTTTGACAGTGGTTATGTAATGATGTAATGATGAATATTTTTATGATCTTATGAAACACAAATGCATAGTTTTAATTATGTTATGGGTGATACCATAATTATGTATCCCTATAATTGAAATGGTAATTATGGGTATCTAATTTGATAATATTAATATGATGGGGAGTGAACCCATTAAAAGGATGAAAATTGGTTGGGGAGTAAACACAGTTCATTATGGGACTTTCTCCACTATGTTATGATGTATTAGAAGTGATCCCTAACTAATTATTTATTTATTTATTCTTATGATTGTAAAGAAAATACTTTGATATGTTCTTGTTCTAGTGATATTCTCTAATGTAGAATTATTTATTAATGATGATTCCTCACTGTTAGGACTACTTTCTTTTTTAATGATAAATTATTATGGCACGACCCATGATTTATGATATATGATGGTTTGGGTAAGAACATAAAAAGTTATGATCATGTTATTATCCTCTTATTGTTTTATTTTTCTTTTATATGTTGACAAATTATTATATATATTTTTGAACCTTACTGAGAATTTAAACTCACTCTTTCTTTTGTTTCCATTTTCCCTATGTTAGGAAAAAAAGCATTAGGTATGAAATGTCTAAAAATGATACTATATGAGAAGAAAATTTTGAACTATTTTTACCATCATTCATGAAATATGTAGATTATGTATCTAGTCTTCAAAGTCAGTAAACCATTATGGTTATGGGTCTTGTATTATTTTGAAATGTATTGAATATTAATCTATAATGAAGCAATATTTTTGTATATAATACATGGGTCACCTCAGTTGGAATTAGAGTTGAATTTGGTTATTTTTTATGATTTTTTTATGAAGAATATAATTATAGATAATAAGGGAACATATAATCAATTAAAAGTGATATAAACTGAAGCTAAAATCATTTTAGGTTGATAAAAATGTGTCATAATTTAGGGAAAATTAGGAATGATTTTCATGATTATATGATTGGTCACACTTCTTATCACTGATTGATGCACACACTATGATTTTTGGTTAGTTTCAATGTATAGAACGAGGAGGAAATATTTTAATAATGAATTTGGTGTACAATGTATTGATTTTCCTCTTGAGAGGCCAAATTATATGGGTTATAGATTGAAAAATATTGATATTATTCTCATGAAAATCTCACAATCCATAAATCACACTAAGATTGAAAATTAGAAATTGAGGGACCAACAATCCACTGAGTCTTTCCTGAGGTAAAATACATCTTATTTAAGTGGGACCTCTAATATACTATTGGTTGAGAAATGGATCCATATCCATAAAAATATATTCCTCAATATCTAGTGTACAAATCATGAAAAAGTCATTCTAGTGGTGTGTCATGTTAATGGTGATACAGATCAAAGTAGATTCTTATTAATAATGCAAAGTAAGAGGATGAATTTTACTCCATTTAATTGGAAGAGTCTAATAGGGTATTTTTCAGTAACTACTTTACCTAAACTATTTATATAAAATTGGAAAGTGAATTCCTTGTTATTAAGAAGAAGGATAATGAATCCATTGGTTCCTATGAGGAAATGTTTACAAGTCTTGTGGGGTAAGATTATGGTTTTATCATTAACCCCAAAAGAAGAAATGATTGGTTATTTAGTGGCATAAAACAAATTATTTAAAAGTAATTGTCTATAAGAGAATTTAGTATCTATAAAAATCAATGTGCTCTCAAGGTAAAAATAGAGAGGAGAGATTCTCATATATAGTGAACCGACCTAGGTCGGCCCAAACATCACTAGATTCTGACACATCACCGACCCTAGGTGTAGTCCAAATATGAATGGT
This sequence comes from Viscum album, assembly GCA_963277665.1. Classification (NCBI taxonomy): domain Eukaryota; kingdom Viridiplantae; phylum Streptophyta; class Magnoliopsida; order Santalales; family Viscaceae; genus Viscum; species Viscum album. The sequence goes on along the minus strand of OY728120.1, from coordinate 427,111,836 downwards.
CTTGTGTGAAGGACCAGATAATCACAATAGTCCTCTTAAGAATGGTTCCAATCATAGAAAACTAGTATAGCCCATCTAAGCTCCTGTATGAGAACACCAATATACAATCAGTGTAAAAAAAGAAAATTAATACAACAAAGTTAATGAAAAAATAACCAAAAGTAGATATCATAAGAAACCACAAATTTTCTTATATAACATTCCATATATATTAAATAAATATATTATATAATTATATAATATAAAAAATCTCAAAATAGGGGAATGAGACCACAATATCTAGTATGTAACATCCTGACTGAAAAAAATTCAATAAAATATCCTCATGAGCTAATCCCTATGAAACCTAGTATCCTTCAACATAAAAACCCTATGTTGTGGTAATCATGAATACCCTCTAAAAATAAATGATTCTTTTTCCCTTACCCATGCACTGTAAAACAAAGTCTCCATATACCCAAAGGTATATGCATGGTGTGAAGAAAAAATACTAGAAGGATACCACCATGAGCCTATTAAAGGTTTTTATACCATGGATACCAATAATTTCAATTTGAAAACTCATTTATCAGACCAAATTTCACATTTAAATCATTTTCACTTGGAAATAACACATTATAAATCCATTTGTTTTTTTTCATTTAAGTAAAGTATTTTTCAATAATATTTATAAACATGGATCAAATAAATAAAAAAATCCACCCTATAAAACATTATCAAATCACCAAAAAACGCATAAAAATGATCATAAAGACAAACATAATTACATTATTAATTAATGAAAAATGGGCATGAGCATGTGTGACATCATTTATAACCAAAAGTGTTTCAAACAAAAAAACATGGGTAGAAAATCATTATAAAACCAAAAAATTATAAACTGGGAATACGAACAAGGGGAAAATAACTGAAAATAGAACTAACATCACACACAATGCATATAAAATAAAACGGGAATAATTATGGCTCACAACGGGTTTTAAAAACGGACTAGTTCGAATTAGTCTAAAATAAGATTTTATAGCCAACTAAGAAATTATAAAAAGTGAAATATCACATGTTCTTCCCTAGTTATAACCCCCAAGAGCTCCATTAGTCTCTTGGACAATATATTATAATATATCTCTATCTTCTACCCCAATGTTTCTCTCATACCCCTGGAAACATTACAAAATCTCTCTCTATCTTCCTCTCGAGGCTCTCTCAATCCATTGGAAAACCTACACAATCTAGTCCATTTAAGGGTCTAGAGTCCCAATTATTATGTCACTTTTCTCATTCTCAAGATATACCATATGGTACTCAATTACAAACACACAAACATTCACATGTTCAATAAAATAAACTCTATTTCTAAAACCGATTTCAAAAAACAACTTTCCCATTTTGATATAACACCATACTCAAGGTAAAAGTTGTCCACTTTAAAATAACATCTTAATCGAGGAAAAACATACCCATTATAAATATAAATCCTTCCTCAGGGAAGAACCCAATTTTATTTCCAACATTAAAATCCAATTAATGTCAGAAAAATAACCATCACAGGTTCCATTCGAAAAATTTTCATAAACATTTTATGCCCATAATATTTCAAACATAAAACCCAAGAAATACCTCTTTGAAAACCCCCTTTAAAACTCCTTTTAAATAACTAAACCTCTTTGAGTCAATTAATTTAACACATAGAGTGAAATAAAGGATAATCTATTTAAACAACCACTTTAATGAACGAAATTGCCAACATAAATCCTACATCACATCAAAATTGGATAAATAATTAATCATAAATCAATCTAAAAGAAAACATAATAAAAAAGAACCATAATAAACTAATAATCATATTTTATTGATGGAAAAATCCCTTAAATAGAAGCACTTTTCTCCCAACATAATAAAAAATTGATTCTTTTGATATCAACCACTTCAATCGAGAAATTTTGGGTAATCACACACCTAATACATAAATAAACAAACCAAACACCCATTAACAACCCTATAATCAGCCATATGGAATTTTAGGGTTTAACTATTCCATAAAAATGGATGAAAAAGGTATAATAAATGATTATGAAGAGAAATTAGGAATAAAATGTTTTACGTCAATCCAAAACACAAATAAATCAAGGGATAATCTCTTAAGGATGAAGAGATAATTCTATAAATCCAAGGATATAGGGTTTAATGTGATGGGTAAAATAAATAGGACTAAGGGGATTCAAACTCAATAGGGGAAAAATGTCATTTCTCAAAATTTTAATAACCTAGATATGCCACACGGTTTTGCCACACTTTTAGGAAGACTATGAGACAATCATGCAAGAACAACGTTATCCCAAAAAACCAAACAACATGGTTACTCCAGAAACTCCCATAGATTGACAAACAATACTCAAGTAGTGTAATATGGAACTATACCCAAACCATCAGTCTCAGATTGTTAGATTTATGGTTAGATAAGCTATGAAGTAATTAGGTATCTTTCTCTATTTTGCAGAAAACCCATGGTTTTTTACCCTCAAACCCAGACAACTCAATTAATAATAACATCGGTAAATAAAAAACCTATCTTAAGAATACCATTTAAATGAAAGGATTCATAAACCTCCCCACCATGACACTTTTATCACTCATGAATCTCATAGTCAAGAAGTACGAAAAATAATAATGTCAAAACCCACTCCTTATGGAATTAAGTGAGTTTGATTATAAACTAAACAATAAGAGACTGGTAGGAATATTCTGAACACTGAATATTCCTTTATATAAAATCATTATGTCTATATAATAGAAAAATGTAGCCAAGAGAAATACCACTGTTGTCACCAATACAATACCCAAAAAGGGGAACAGAGACTGAGCATATGTCTCACTTCCATTTAGAAATTTCCAAAATGGTGTAACAAAATAGGACACCTCAAACAAATACCTCTTCCATAGGTAAGAATCTCAAAAAAGTTCCAAGGAACACTTAGGAAACATTATAGAACTGATTATCAGTCCTTTAAAGGAGAACCAACCTTAAGAAACTCAAAATCCATATGCTTGATCCATCATTAAGCTTAAAACTCAATGTATTAAGATATAACTTATGATCATTTCACAATAAGAAACAAACCAACATCTCGATCTGGGTAACCTTACTATATGGGTAAACTTGGACCTCAACCCAGAACACCATCTCATGATGAACCCCAAAAAGATAGCACTATTGAGTGCCCAACGTCATGAATCAGACATCAATCCCAATTACAGAAGCATTAAACTAAAGGTCATTCTCAACCACATCAACAAGATACTAAACTTTACATGGTCATAAGATAATAAAACACTAGAGGCTCCCAAGGATGGAAACCAGAACAACAAGTCATGCACCCAATCTAAAAAATTTAAAGGCATAACACAATATAAAAGGTAAGAACTCAAACTACAATAATTAAAAAGACAAATCAAAAATTCACATTTCAAAAAATTGATTTGATTTATCATTAATGAAAAAAATCACCACGAAAATAAATTTTTTATTGGCCTCTACTCCATTTTATAAAACAACCCCACCTTCTTCTTAAATAAATAATGGCAGAGTCCCAACCACTTTTAAAAATTCTTTTAAACAGAGAAAGAAGATTTTTATTGAAACCCATGTAATAAACTAAAACCCATTTTTTCCCCTCTCAAAACATTTCCTAAGATAATAATTCTCAATAACAACACATATATTTTCATATCCACTTTCTAGATATCTTTTATAGGCCAATTTACGCTGAATAAAATAACACTCACATAATAGTTAGTAACATGGACCCTAATAGAAAATAAATAAACCTAATCGGATAAGAAAAATAATGGTTCTATAAAAAATAGAAAAATGGGGATATAAGAAATGTATAACCACTAGAATCCCTTAAAACATTATATAGAAGATATCAAAGTGAAATAGTAAAACTCCTAAGACTTAATAGGGTCTCACACTCACCCACTCCATTTATGAAATTATGTGAACTATCAAAAAAGATTTTATAAAAAGAGTCATAAATCCAAGTAACATCTCAATGGTTTAATCTACCAATATAAATCATTCATAAAAATTATGGTCTTTAAATCTATTTTAAAACATTCCCCAATAAATTTCCATGTATCCATTACAAAAATATTCATGAACAAAAAAGTATTCATTTAAAACCGTCAACGAGGTTAAAATGACTTCTTTAAATCACATCATGAACCAACTAGGGTTGAAGAGTTTTAAACATCAAACTCTATTTGAAACACATATTATAATAAATTAAAAAACAATTAACATTTTAAATATCCTTCTGAATCAGCATAAAAACCCTTCCTAAGTAGAAAATCACAGTTCTCACCTCATTTCAAGACCCAAATGGGGTCAAAACCCTTTTGAAATTACACAATAAAATTTTAATAAACTATTATATCTTATTACTACATTTCATTTCATGTTTACATGAGATGGTTAGATACTATTCTTGATGAATTTTCATGAAATCAACAGGTTGGAATTAGTATAAATGAATTGCAATAAACCTCTTGAGAATAGTTTTTCATTTGTAAATTGCAATGAACCATCCATGAACTCAAGAGGCTACACCAACATGACATCAAATTCAACAAATAATAAAAAATAGTATAGTAAACACAGAAATAAACCAAATAAGATATCATATACAACCACACATCTTCATATATAGCATGGAATATATAAGTTATTAACATGATATCCAAAGTCATAAAATTGAAAATCTCAAAAAATGGGAAATAGACCATAAGGGAAATTACATAGCATCCTAACCAAGAAAAAAACTCAAAAAAAATATCCTCACAAGCTAATCCTTGTTTGACCATGTCTCCTTCATCATAAAAATCCATGATTATGGTAATAAAGAAGATCCACTGAAATGCATTGTGCCATTTCCCTTACTTTTTCCCCATAAAACAATGTCTGCATATGACCAAATTCATATAAAGGGTGTTTAGCACAAATCCCAATAGGATATCACTATGAATATATGTAATGTTTTAATATCATGAAAACCAATAAGTCCAGTTTGAAAAAAAAATTCAAAACCAAATTCACTTTGAAATCTAGTTCATGTGAAAACAACATTATTGAAATCCCATTGGTTTTTTGTCGAAAACATTTATTAAAATTGATCAAATAAAAAAAATAAACAACTTCTAAAAACATGATCAATTAACCCAAACATAGAATAAACACGTAAATAAAGACAAAACTCATTACATAATCATGTAGGGGAAAATGGGCATGATAATGAGTGACATTATTTATAAAAAAAGGCCATTAAAAATAAACACATGGGAATAACAAAATTATATAACTAGATAATGATAAATAGTGCATAAGAACAAGGAAAAAAATAACTAAAAATGAAAATAACATCTTTCACAAATCATATAAAGTCATATGCTAATAATTAATATTCACAGTGGGATCTAAGTATATGGGACTAATGTGAAATAGTCTAAAGAAATATTTTCTAGCCATTTAAGCAATTATATCATAGTGGAAGATCCCATGGTCTTCCTTAGATCCCTCCCCAAGGGCTCCCTCAGTATATTTCCCAATATATTGGAATCTCTCTTGGTCTCTTACCCTAAAGAATCTCTTAGTCCTTTGGAAAAAATCATCGAATCTCCCTAAGCCTTCCTCTTAGAGTCTCTCTATGTACCTTAAAAAACCAACCCTATTTAGTCCAGGAAATAAGCTCGGGTCCTAATGCCTATGTCACCATATATACACCCATTGTCTCGAATGTGCTACTAAATACCAAACACACAAACATTTACATGTTTCAATACACAAAATCCATTTCAAAATATGATTTAATAAAAAAATTCCATTTTAAAATTACAACAAACTTATAGTAAAACATGATCATTTTAAAATAACACCTCACTTAAGGTAAAACATGTGGATTCTAAATATAAATACCACTCCAAAAGAAAATAATTTTTTAATCCCCACATTAAGACACACATAAAGCCATAATAATTTCCAATCACCCATTTTAAAAACAAATTTCATATAAAATTTATTCCCATAATATGTACAGAATCCAACCCATGTAAGACAACTTTGAAAACCCCATTCAAAATCCATTTGAAGGATACAAACAAATTTTATCCACTTCAATAAACACTTGGAACTACTAAAAAATAGGCCTTTAACAGTGTAGGTATTTATCAGCTCTTGAAAAAAGTGCTCATTAAAGGAATTTTTATCAGGGTTAAAGAATGTGCTGATAAATTTTACCCTTTTCTGTGATTTTTTATCACTATTAAAGGTCTGAATAAATTAAATGAAATAATTAAAAAAATTAAAAATAAAAAATAAAAAATTAATATATTAAAAAAAATATTCCAAATTTTATTAATGAAATAATTATTGATAAAAATTTATAAATTTTTTATACTATATAAATATTATAAATACTAATAAATAGTATGTATTAAATATATGGATATATTTAAAATAAAAACTAAATAAATAAAAATTAAAAATAAGTAAATTGTGAAAAATATTAAAGTTTTTATTAATTAGATAATTATTGATAATTTCAATCAATATAATATATTAAATATATAGATATATATTAATGTATATAAATATTATTTATATGTTACAAAAATATTTATGTGCTTTACATTAAATATTCATTGATCACACCATGATTCAATACTTTATTTAACATTTACATCACTACTTTATACTAGTTTAATATTTAAAATTACAAATATAATAACAAATTTACCTACACATTTGATTCTAGTATTCATTATTATTCACTGTTGGGAAGTTAAATTATACTTTTTCTATGATTTCATTATAAGAGGAGGTGAATTGGAGGGATGGAGATGATGTATAAGGAATATTGACCAAACTGCATGAAATCCCAAGGATATATGTCCATTGTATTACATGTTCTTCCAAATATGTGTATTCAAATGGGGTTAAAATTTGTGGGATGATCCAATATTTAGGGTTCTAAAACTTCTATGAAGGCCACCAAGTCCAATTCAGCAAGAAAGGGGCCCTATAGAGCTAATCTGTCTAAGAAATAGAATCTACTTGAAGTCAAAGATTTGGTTATGTATTTTAGATATATCTAGGGCTGTAGTCATCCAATGGCCTCAAAAGTTTACATAGAGAGAGTCAAGATAACATAAAAAACTTTTTTTTGTTTTTTCCATGTCGATATAAGGTCATTTACCAACCAAAAATAGAGACACAAGTGATGTCTAGAAATCTGGGTGACCAAAACCACATCCCAATTTTTGCTATAAATTGGCACCTTGGGCACCCAATTTTCAAGTTCGGTCATAGAGTGAAGTGCATCCATTTTGGAGTTATATATGATACATCTCATCTCCTTGGAGGTTCTGTAACGTCCTATACTAATAGGGGTATCTCTTGAAGTAAGGATCCCTTCACCGAAGCCTTCCTCTCCTTCTCATGTTGTAATATTTCTATTTTTGTAAGAAACATCTTAGTTCCTCTTCAATTTATTCTCATTTATTCTATTTTAGTCTATTTTTTTCAATTTAATTCTTCTATACTCATCCTATTTTAGTTTTAAATAAATATAATAAAGGTGATTGGGTTATACTCATTGGAAACTATTTCACATGCAAAATGTTTCTACGATGACTACACCACCCATGAAAGAGTATTTTTTTCTATATAATCTATCTACCTATAACATTCATCAATTATTATTATTTTTGAATAAATGAGATAACTTATTTCAAATAATATGATCAATAATTTTTTTTAAATTACAATAAACTAAACAACTAGTTGATCAATTAACACAAAAACATGTGAGGTCGAGATTTGTGTAAATTGTTAGAGAGAAAATATAATTATTAATACAAAACTACAAAGGATAAATTTTTAGAGTTAAAATATAATACATAAAATCTATAAATAATTATTAAAATAATTATTCCCTAATTTACCACTAATAATAATCCAGCCTTACAATGACAATCAATGTAAGGTGTTACGATTGCATGTTCCGAAGCTAGACTTGGCCTTACCTCTTTTCATCTTTCTGGTAATGTTAAATCTTATAGAGTTTGAGTGTTAAAAATTTGGTGTTTAAAAATTATGTTGATGTTAATTTAAATTATAATGAATAATAATTATGTTAATAGGTATAGTTATATTGATTACTCCATCAAAAAACAATTTTCTAAAAAAACATCTTTTTGTTTTGTCTTATTAATCGAATTTCATTTCAATAACAAAAAAAATCAATCTTCTTCCAAAATACTTCTTATGATTTTATAAATGATATGAAAACACATATTTTTAATTAGTTTTTTTATATTATTTTATTTTATTTTCAAAATACCTTTAATAAGTTGTTTTTTACTACCTCTTTGAGAGGCACTTTAGTCAGCCACTCTACTGTATCTAAGTATCTAAAAACCACACATCATTTTAAAGCATCCATGACAACACCTTTAAAATTGGCGCCATTTTCATAGAGGAAAATAATTATTTCAACCGATTAGTGTTATTTTTATTATTTTACTTTTTATTCACTTCTTATCTTCTTTCTTCCTTTTTTACCCAATCTGAATTTTTATTCATCTTTTTCTTTCTTCATCTTCTACTTTTTGGAACTTCTACTCAAAATTATCATTTTTATTTTATTATGGTCTCCTTTTAACCTTTTAATTTTTATTTGATTTATGACTTGAACTAATCCAGAGTATCTATAATGACCCATACTTTACATACATTGTTAATACTTCAAAATTGAAGCACACTTATTACAACATATGACAAAACCACAAAGGACTGTATAGGTATAGTGTCTTTAGAAACTGGGAAACATAAACAACTGGTTCATAAAGCTTCTACAGTGTCTCCCATTTATTTCATCATATCTAGGGTCCCTTTTAGCATATTCTACTAAATATCCATCTTCCTAACCTGGGGAAAAGAAAACATACAAAAAGGGTGAGCTCAAATGCTCACCAAGGGCAAATAAAAGAAATAAAAATCATATCATATCTTTTTGAAAATCATAACCTGCAAAAGAGATCATAATATCTTACCATGTAATAAATCATAGAAGTGAAAATGAGATCCCCATAATCATAACATAAAACTTGAAACTTTGTGGCATGCACACATAATCATGGAAAATCATTTCTTGTTAGTCATGACTCATTGCCAAGACTATCTTAGCGGACAAAGTCCATTTCTGAACCGAGTTCACTCCTCGTTTCAGTCCTGTATCACTGAACCGAAATAACCTTCTGTTCCAGCCATGTCTATCTCATGAGATATAAATCTTTACCCAATGAATTGGAGGGAGATATAGGTCCCAACCATCTTATAATTAATCCTTTCTTATTTGTGCCACATAATCATAAATCATACATCATCGCATAACACATGTAACAAAAATGGGATTCTTGAAACATCATGACATCATAAAACAAATCATATAAGGTTAATGACTTCATAAAAATAATTTCCTCAAAACATAATCAAATCAATGTAATAATAGGGATAAAAACAGAACCCTATATTATCTTAGATGGAAAATAATTTTGATAAAACATTTGAACTCCATTCTTGAGGAAAATATCCTTTCTACTTCAAAAACACTTTTCTTTTCTTAACATGTCATAAAAATATAAACTAGAAGAAGTTGATTAAAAATAAACTTGAAAACTTATAAAGTAATATTCTTGGAAATAATGTTTTAAAAATCCATTCTTGCCGTATAAGTTAAAAAACATTTTTCTCGTACTTTTTTCAGAAAAGTCAAAAAGTACCTCGTACGAAAAACGACAAAAGATTCCTTTCATATCTTTTACTAAAAACTCACCGAAGGGTAAAATTTGATTTAAAAAATTGTAGGTGGATGGAAATAATATTACATATTGAGGAAACATGGATGTGGATAATAAAATACACCCCAGTAAATACCAAAGTATAAACAATCCCGGATAAAAATGAGATTGTGATATTTCCCTTACCTTAGGTCTGATTTGCTTTGTACGTGTCTGAAGCTCCTGTATAATTGTTTAAATAATGTTATTGACTTATTCCAGAATCATACATATTGATATGATATCATATATGGTCATATTCTTAGCTTCTTATTAGTAATATTTCATTGTTACTTGTTACTCGGGTCTTTATTGCCTTTTGTTCTTATGCGTGTTTTGACGAATAAATTCTTATTCTTCTTTTAAGGTTATTGATACCTTATATCCAGAATGGTATTAGTGTAACATATATCATATTTATTCATTAAATTTCATTTATATAATTACTATGTAATGATGATCATGTAGAACGAGTCGCATCACATCATGGAGACGGTATTCCGTACGTACGCACGAGCGACGATATTGTTCCCATGATCGTGGAATTGTATTTAAGTGTATTTATACTATTTCAGTATCAATATCACTTTATAATAATGATATATAGTTACTCATTACACCATTATACCCATCCTTGTAAGGTGATGGTGGAAAATAGAGTACACCACGGCGTGGAGACGGTATTCCGTACGTACGCACGCGCGGTGATTTCATTTTTCCGTAGGATGGATAGAAGGTGAATTAGGGTTGTTTCATATATATAATAACATATCAGTATGTAAGTAATACTTATGTTATTACTTTATCATGAAAAAACTAAAGAAGAAGAAGTTGAAGAAGAAAGAAATTGAAAAGATCGGTAATGGATATTACCTCTTCTTTGAGACGCCACTTTGAATCCTCCACTTAGGGAACTAAGGTTGGACTTTGAAGAAGACCCGGACCTCTAGGATTATTCTAGGGAAGTGGAGAAGGGATTTTGGCAGGGTTTTTCCGAGCTGGAGTGCTCAAATTGGTGTGAGGAGGAGGGGAAGGATGTGCCCTTTTATAAGGGAGGAGAGGGGCACCTTAGGAATACCTCAAAATATTATTTTATATTAAAGTCAAAATCGGTTTATAATGGTTCCAAAGGGTCTTATTTCGAAGGTAAAGTGGGTATGGGTCGAAATCCTATCAACCAATAAGATTTATACAAGTTTACGTTATTATTTTAACCTTATCAATTAGATTTAACTCTATGTTAAATAATTTAACATTTACCGTGACTTTTTGTTTTCTTACACTATATGGTTAATACACTTACTATAAAATGCCAAAAGAACCCCAAGTTGTTTATTATTAATATATATAACCTTATCTATGTCATGTGGCCGAACCATAGATTTTTAGGAATAAAATAACAATTAATAATATAATATTTGATTTAAAAATTATTTTGTGTCAATTTTGACACTATTTGATATATGATTTTTGTGAAAGTCATAACAGAATTATAAGTTCTAACCAAGTTGATTAACTCAACACTAATATATCATAGTAACCTATAAAATTAGTGTAATTCATCAAAAGTCTCAAATTACATTTATTTGAGCATTTATAACATCAATTATGTTAACATTTCCTTAAAAGGGTAATTACTGCATCATCGTTGTGTCATAATTAAATTAATTTATATAAAGTCTAAAAATTATAACTAAAATATAATTATGTAGGAAATCTTTTTATCTTTCTAATTAATATTTATAGTCGAATTTATCTTATGTATAACCCCATATTAAAAATGTTTTAGTTATTAAACTTTGATTTTAACTATTTTAACTATTCATTAAATAAAATAATATTAAATGTCATAATCTAATCCAATTGGACCTAAATGGTCATATTATATTCATAAGGTTGTTTTTGGTCGAATTACACTTATCCAATAGAATTAGGACATGTGTTAGGGTAATAGTAATATCATATTTACCCTTAGTTACCCTATTTACTATTAAACGCTGTAAAAAAAGTAAAAAGTTACTATTCACCAAAAAATTATTTTTATCTCATTGAACCACATTTTACTTACTGATATCAACCGTGTCTGTCAGATTTTCGAAATTCCATTCACAGAAGCGGTAAAATTATGTTTTATGCAAAATTCTGTTTTTAACCTACCACTTAGTGGTTTCACTATTAATCAAAAATTGAAAGTTTTCAGAAAAATACCAAAATTTCACCCTAGGCTAATTTCGGTATTCCAAATCCAAAAATGAGGTCCATTTTGAAAGATAAAATTTCAAAAAGTGGTTATTACTATTCATAACGGCTATTTTAAATAATATTTTAATAGCATATCGTCGTTTAGTGAAACTCGGTATTGCGTACAACGCAAGCTATCGAGGAAGGTCGCGATTACATGTAAAGTAAGCCAAGCTAGTGTGTAGTTAAAGATTCTTTTTATGATATATATATAACATAAAAACAAAATATTACTCATAAAAATTTCGGGTGTTACATTCTACCCCCCTTAAAAAGAATTTCGCCCTCGAAATTCGTCACTTTGTAACAAACAGATGAGGATACTTCTCCCTCATCATATCCTCAAGCTCCCATGTAGCTTCTTCAAGTTGGTGATTCCTCCATAAAACATTCACCAATCGAGTGGTCTTGTTTCGTAGGACTTTTTTGCTATGATCTAGAATCTCTATCGGTTATTCTTCATAAGAAAGATCTTGCTCCAGCGGTACAACTTTTGAGCTAAGTACATGTGAAGGATAGGGTTTGTAATTTCTTAGGAGAGATACATGGAACACATCGTGGACTTGAGAGAGATTCGGTGGGACCGCCAATTGGTAAGCTACCTTTCCAACATGATCCAGTATTTCGAAAGGACCGATATATCTAGGGCTCAACTTCCCCTTCTTTCCAAATCTCATAACCCTCTTCTAGGGAGATATTCATAAGAACACTTTATCACCCACTTCAAACTCTAGGTCTTTTCTTCGGTTGTTGGCATAACTTTTCTGTCGACTCTGAGCTGCCCTTATGTGTTGTTGAATAGATCTGACCTTTTCTGCCATTTCATCAACGAGATCAGGTCCTAATAGCTTTCTTTCCCCAACTTCATCCAAGCAAGTTGGAGTCCTTCATTTCTTTCCATAGAGAGCTTCATAAGGAGACATCTAAATACTGGAGTGAAATCTATTATTATAAGAAAATTCCACCAAATGTAGGTGTTGATCCCAACCTCCTTTGAAATCCATAGAGCAAGCTCTCAACATATCTTCTAGGGTTTGAATTGTTCTCTCAGACTGACCATCTGTCTGAGGATGATAAGCAGTGCTGAAACTCAACTCTGTATCCAGAGTATGCTGAAGACTTCACCAAAACTTCGAGGTAAATCTCGGATCTCGATCAGATATAATATAAAGTGGTACTCCATGAAATCTTACCACTTCCTTTACATATATCCTGGCAAGCTGATCTAGAGAGAAATCCACTCTAATAGCAACGAAGTGTGAAGACTTTGTAAGACGATCAACTATGACCCAGATAGCATTATTGCCTTTGGATGTTTTAGGAAGTCCTGTGACAAAGTCCATAGTGATGTTTTCCCATTTCCATTCGGGTATGGGTAATGGTTGTAACATCCCCTTAGACTTCTGCCTCTCAGCTTTAACTTGTTGACAAACCAAGCATCGAGAGACATATTCAACAACATCTCTTTTCATTCCATACCACCAGAAGTACTCTTTTAGGTCCCTATACATCTTCGTGCTTCCAGGATGAATAGAGAATGAAGAACTATGAGCCTCATCCAGCAGCTCCTTCTTTAATTCGGGTATGGGAGGAACACAAACCCGATTCCTGAACTTTATTATCCCATCACAATCAAGGTTGAATTCAGGAACATTTCTCACCTTCTTTTGTAACTCGACATCTTCTTTCTGTGCCTCTTTAATCTTCACATGTATAGATGGTTGAACATTCATTTGAGAAAGATAAGATTTTCCCCCTTCCATTATAATTCCAAGATCCATCCTTTGTAAATCCATAAATATTGGATCTTTTGTGATCCTCATCATTGATAAACTAGCATGGTCTTATCGACTTAATGCATCTTCCACCTTGTTTGCTTTCGCAGGATGGTAATGGATTGACCAGTCATAATCCTTAATCAGCTCCAACCATCTTATTTGACACATATTCAGCTCCTTTTGTGTGAAAATATACTTTAAACTTTTATGATCAATATAAATATCACACCTTTCACCATAAAGGTAATGCCTCCAAATCTTTAACGCAAATATTACCGCAGCTAACTCCAAATCATGTGTTGGGTAATTTTTCTCATGGATTTTCAATTGTCGTGAGACATAAGCTATCACCATATCATTTTGCATAAGAACACACCCCAATCCCTTCTTGGGTGCATCACTGTAGATCACAAACCTTTCTCCACTACAAGGCAGTGTGAGTACAGGTGCACTGGATAACCTTCTTTTCAACTCCTTGAAATTCTCTTCACATTCCTCTATCCAAACAAACTTAACTCCTTTCCGAGTCAACTTGGTGAGTGGATTAGATAATCGTGAAAAATCTTTTACAAAACGTCGATAATATCCATCCAAACCAAGAAAACTTCGGATCTCAGTTACTGTTGTTGGTCTCGACCATCTTTCGATAACCTCTGTTTTTGCTGGATCCACAGATATCCCCTCTTTTGAGATTATGTGACCCAAAAATGCAACTTTTTGAAGCCAAAATTCACACTTGGTAAATTTGGCATAAAGCTTCTCCTTTCTCAGGGTCTTCAATAAAATTCTCAAGTGATCTTCATGCTCTTCCTTTCTTTTTGAATAGACAAGAATATCGTCTATAAAGACTACCGCAAATTGATCAAGATAGTCTCTAAAGACTCTATTCATTAGATCCCTGAAGATAGCAGGGGAATTAGTAAGACCAAATGGCATCACTATAAATTCATAGTGTCCATACCTTGTACGGAAAGCCGTCTTTGGTATATCCTCCCTTTTGACCCTTAATTGATGATACCCTGAACGAAGATCAATCTTGGAAAAGTATTGAGCTCCACGTAGTTGGTCAAATAAGTCATCAATGCGTGGGAGAGGATATTTGTTCTTGATAGTGATCTTGTTAAGTTCTAGATAATCAATGCAGAGTCTCATTGATCCATCTTTCTTCTTAACAAATAGAATAGGTGCTCCCCAAGGTGACGCACTAGGGCGTATGAATCCCTTATCAAGATTCTCTTGGAGTTGCTTCTTCAATTCCTGCAACTCAATTGGGGTCATTCTATAAGGTGTCTTTGAAATAGGAAAAGCACCCGGTATGAGTTCTATTGAAAACTCAACTTCACGATTTGGTGGAAGACCCGGTAATTCCTCCGGAAAGACATCATCAAACTCCCGTACGATGGGAATATTCTTAATCGCGAGTTTCTCACCAACCATTTGAGATAAATAACCTTCATTTAGTGGAATCAATACCCATAAAATGGAAGAAATTTCCACTGGAAGGTTATGTTCGTCCTTGAATTGATAGACGATCATAGATTGATCTGGAATATAAAATGTGACTTCCCTTCTTTGGCAATTGATATGAACTCCGTATAAAGAAAGCCAATCCATGCCAAGAATCACATCGAATTCCACTAAAGGAAGGATCACAAGATTTGCAGGAAGCACTTTCCCACAAACGTCAATTGGAGAAGAATTATAAACTTTTGATGTGATTGATGTGCCATTAGGTGTTGTCACAGCTAACTCAACATCTAATTGTTGATGTAATACGGTGATACCCTTAGAAAATTCTTCAGAAATAAAAGAGTGGGTGGATCCAGAATCAAATAAAACATTTGCTACTTTAGAGTGGATGGTAAGTGTACCTTTCACCACTTCGTTATCGTACTCCACATCTTTGATAGAAATTGCATGTGACTTTACTTTGTCTTTAGACTTAAGAGTTTGTTGATGTCGACCATCATCATCAACCCTTGGATTTGGGCATTGATTGGCATAATGCCCCATCTCCTTGCACTTGAAACATTGAAGTGTAGTAGGTTCATTCTGTGTATCCCTTCCTTTGTTTGCATCATTAGACATCTTCTTCCCATTGTCGAGGCATTAAAATGTCCGATGACCTTCCTTTCCACATTTGAAACATTTACTTGTCACTTTAAGAAAACTCCCTCCATGTTTCTTTCCACACTTTGAGCATAAGGGAAAGCTCATCTTCTTTTCACTGTCCTCTTTATATTTTCCTTTGAATTCCATTTTCCTCTTCTTATCAAACCCATATGACTGATGGGTTACTCCAATCTCCATCTCGACTTTGAGAGCACATCGAACGATTTCCTTGTAGCTATTGAAGTCCCTTATGGCTAACGCCCTTCGAAGACTTGGTTTTAAGCCACTGAAGAATCGATCGATCTTACTCTCAGGTTGGATAATAATACCAGAAGCGTACCTTGCAAGTCTTGTAAAATTTGCTTCGTAGGTACCAACAGATTCATCATCCCTTTGCTTCAGTTAAAGAAACTCTTTCTCCATCTTTGTTCGGAGAATATGAGGGAAGTACTTATTGAAAAATAAGTTCTTGAACTCATCCCATTCCATGGACTCAATTTCATCCCTTTGCCTCGTATTCTTAATAAGATTCCACCATTGATCAGCATCTCCTTCCAAACGATACACTGTTGGGATGACTTTATCATGTTCAGAACATTGAAGAACTGAAAATATCTGTTCAGTAGTACTAATCCATTGTTCAGCAACTAATGGATCAGTAGACCCGCTGGAAGAAGGGGGACGCTGCCTCATGAAGGATTCAACAGAATGTTGCTCCTTCCTTTGCTCGTTTGGAAGTCCTGCATGATTCATAGCTTGAGAAAGTTGTGTGAGAATGGCTACAAGATTTTTCATTCCAGCTCCCATATTGTTTGGTTGCTCAGGGGGACAATCATTGCATTTCCCATCGCATTCCGCATTAACACGGTTCCTTCGGGTTCCAGCCATTGACTAAAACAAAGAAGAATAGTGTGAGCAACACTAATTATAATAGGAAAACCACATAATTCAAGAATAAAATTTTCACGCTTAAGGTCTTATCCTAGGTTATTCATGACCATTTCTAAAACACTAAGATTGTGTTCTATGCTTAGACTTATCCTTAGGGTTCTTACTAAGGCTTTCACATCCTAGTTTCCAAAGGTTGACTATACCTTTCCTATGATACCAACTATAACGACCCATACTTTACATACATTGTTAATACTTCAAAATTGAAGCACACTTATTACAACATATGACAAAACCACAAAGGACCGTATAGGTATAGTGTCTTTAGAAACTGGGAAACATAAACAACTGGTTCATAAATCTTCTACAGTGTCTCCCATTTATTTCATCATATCTAGGGTCCCTTTTAGCATATTCTACTTAATATCCATCATCCTGACCTGGGGAAAAGAAAACATACAAAAAGGGTGAGCTCAAATGCTCAGCTAGGGAAAATAAAGGAAATAAAAATCATATCATATCTTTTTGAAAATCATAACCTGCAAAAGAGATCATAATATCTTAACATGGAATAAATAATAGAAGTGAAAATGAGATCCCCATAATCATAACATAAAACTTGAAACATTGTGGCATGCACACATAATCACGGAAAATCATTTCTTTTTAGTCATGACTCATTGCCAAGACTATCTTAGCGGACAAAGTCCATTTCTGAACCGAGTTCACTCCTCGTTTCAGTCCTGTATCACTGAACCGAAATAACCGTCCGTTCCAGCCATGTCTATCTCATGAGATATAAATCTTTACCCAATGCATTGGAGGTAGATATAGGTCCCACCCATCTTATAATGAATCCTTTCTTATGTGTGCCACATAATCATAAATCATACATCATCGCATAAAACATGTAACAAAAATGGGATTCTTGAAACATCATGACATCATAAAACAAATCATATAAGGTAAATGACTTCATAAAAATAATTTCCTCAAAACATAATCAAATCAATGTAATAATAGGGATAAAAACAGAACCCTATATTATCTTAGATGGAAAATAATTTTGATAAAACATTTGAACTCCATTCTTGAGGAAAATATCCTTTCTACTTCAAAAACACTTTTCTTTTCATAACATGTCATACAATTATAAACTAAAAGAAGTTGATTAAAAATAAACTTGAAAACTTATAAAGGAAGATTCTTGGAAATAATGTTTTAAAAATCTATTCTTGCCGTATAAGTTAAAAAACATTTTTCTCGTACTTTTTTCAGAAAAGTCAAAAAGTACCTCGTACGAAAAACGACAAAAGATTCCTTTCATATCTTTTACTAAAAACTCACCGAAGGGTAAAATTGGATTTAAACAATTGTAGGTGGATGGAAATAATATTACATATTGAGGAAACATGGATGTGGATGATAAAATACACCCCAGTAAATACCAAAGTATAAACAATCCCGGATAAAAATGAGATTGTGATATTTCCCTTACCTTAGGTCCGATTTGCATTGTACATGTCCGAAGATCCTGTATAATGATTTAAATAATGTTATTGTCTTATTCCAGAATTATACATATTGATATGATATCATATATGGTCATATTCTTAGCTTCTTATTAGTAATATTTCATTGTTACTTGTTACTCGGGTCTTTATTGCCTTTTGTTCTTATGCGTGTTTTGCCAAATAAATTCTTATTCTTCTTTTAAGGTTATAGATACCTTATATCCAGAATGGTATTAGTGACACCTATATAATATTTATTCATTCAATTTCATTTATATAATTACTATGTAATGATGATCATGTAGAACGAGTCGCATCACATCGTGCAGACGGTATTCCGTACGTACGCACGAGCGACGATATTGTTCCCATGATCGTGGAATAGTATTTAAGTGTATTTATACTATTTATGTATCAATATCACTTTATAATAATCATATATAGTTACTCATTACACCATTATACCCATCCTTGTATGGTGATGGTGGAAAATAGAGTACACCACGGCGTGGAGACGGTATTCCGTACGTACGCACGAGCGGTGATTTCATTTTTCCGTAGGATGGATAGAAGGTGAATTAGGGTTGTTTCATATTTATAATAACATATCAGTATGTAATTAATACTGATGTTATTACTTTATCATGAAACAACTAAAGAATAATAAGTTGAAGAAGAAAGAAATTGAAGAGATCGGTAATGGATATTACCTCTTCTTTGAAACGCCACTTTGAATCCTCCACTTCGGGAACTAGGATTGGGCTTTGAAGAAGACCAGGACCTCTAGTATTATTCTAGGGAAGTGGATAAGGGATTTTGGTAGGGGTTGGCCGAGCTTGAGTGCTCAAATTGGTGTGAGGAGGAGGGGGAGGAGGTTCCCTTTTATAAGGGAGGAGAGGGGCACCTTAGGAATACCTCAAAATATTATTTTATATTAAAGTCAAAATCGGTTTATAATGGTTCCAAAGGGTCTTATTTCGAAGGTAAAGTGGGGATGGGTCTAAATCCTATCAAAAAATAAGATTTAGGCAAGTTTAGGTAATTATTTTAACCTTATCAATTAGATTTAACTCTAAGTTAAATAATTTAACTTTTACCGTGACTTTTTGTTTTCTTACACTATATGGTTAATACACTTACTATAACATGCCAAACTAACCCCAAGTTGTCTATTATTAATATATATATCTTTATCTAAGTCATTTGGCCGAACCTTAGATTTTTAGGAATAAAATAACAATTAATAATATAATATTTGATTTAAAAACTATTTTGTGTCAATTTTGACACTATTTGATATATGATTTTTCTGAAGGTCATAACAGAATTATATGTTCGAAACAAGTTGATTAAATCAACACTAATATATCATAGTAACCTATAAAATTAGTTTAATTCATCAAAAGTCTCAAATTACATTTATTTGAGCATTTATAACATCAATTATGTTAACATTTCCTTAAAAGGATAATTACTGCATCATCGTTGTGTCATAAATAAATTAATTTATTTAAAGTCTAAAAATTATAAATAAAATATAATTATGTAGGAAATCTTTTTAGCTTTATAATTAATATTTATAGTCGAATTTATCTTATGTATAACCCCATATTAAAAATGTTTTAGTTATTAAACTTTGATTTTAACTATTTTAACTATTCATTAAATAAAATAATATTAAATGTCATAATCTAATCCAAGTGGACCTAAATGGTCATATTATATTCATAAGGTTGTTTTTGGACGAATTACACTTATCCAATAGAATTAGGACATGTGTTAGGGTAATAGTAATATCATATTTACCCTTAGTTACCCTATTTACTATTAACCGCGGTATAAAAAGTAAAAAGTTACTATTCACCAAAAAATTATTTTTATCTCATTGAACCACATTTTACTTACTAATATCAACCGTGTCTGTCGGATTTTCTAAATTACATTCACAGAAGCGGTAAAATTAAGTTTTATGCAAAATTCAGTTTTTAACCTACCACTTAGTGGTTTCACAATTCATCAAAAATTGAAAGTTTTCAGAAAAATACCAAAATTTCACCCTAGGCTAATTTCGGTATTCCGAATCCAAAAATGAGGTCCATTTTGAAAGATAAAATTTTAAAAAGTGGTTATTACTATTCATAACGGCTATTTTAAATAATATTTTAATAGCATACCGTCGTTTAGTGAAACTCGGTATTGCGTACAACGCAAGCTATCGAGGAAGGTTGCGATTACGTGTAAAGTAAGCCAAGCTAGTGTGTAGTGAAAGATTCCTTTGATGATATATATATAAAATAAAAAAAAAATATTACTCATAAAAATTTCGGGTGTTACAGTATCTTTTATAACTTGACCCTTAGATTGAATGTAGCCTTAGAGCTTGAATCAGACAATATCTGTCTATGGGATGTTTCAACATTCCACCAGTTATGGAATTCATCCATTCTGAGAACATAAAAGTTGAAAGAAATTATAATTCAAACATAAAATATGAACCAATTGCCTAAAATAGTAAACATGAACTTAATTTTACCATTCGTGTATTGGATGCACCAGACATTAACATTCAACGAAATTTTATTGCATACCCAAATCTCAAATCAGACATTGTATTAAAATCTTGATTCATACACCTACTTCAAAAATTTAATAGCCTCTCTAGAATAGATCCCAATAAACATCTAAAAGAAGTTTATGTGGTCTTATAAACCCTAAAACCAATAAATTCATCTGCTGATCAAATAAAAATAAGGGTAATCCAAATCTCACTTGATGGAACTGCAAAGGATTGGATGTATTATTTATAACCTAAAGATATAACATACTTGAACCATTTGAAACATCTTTTCATGTAGATATTGTTTATAGCATTGAGGACCACTTCTGTTTGACAGCAGTTATTAGGGATTAATCAAGCGTAAGTGGAGTCAATGTATGAGTAGCTGGAGTGATTCATGATGTTTTGTGCAAGTTGTCCACATCACCAAATTAGTGTAAAACTCATCATATAGTTCTTCTATGAAGGACTCACACCCATGGAGAGAAGCATAGTGGATTCCATAATAGGAGGGGAATTATTTGAAAAAACCCCAATAGCTTCACGTGCATTGAATGAATATATGGTACAAAACTCCAAATAATTTAGTGATTGAGGTTCACTACATGTTAGAGGAGTACATCAGGTAAGTCCTTATTCTCTTGGAAATCATTTGATTGATACTATGTTGGAATAATTACCCACTATGTTGAGGCATATTTATTTTTCTCAAAATTCATCCCAACCCACTACTATGAGGCCTTGAAGCATTTTCACTAAAATAGACCACCCAAATAACTACTACCCCAAAAACAACAGATGGAGGATTGCAGATAACTATTCACTAGGATACCATATCTATAGTGATAACAAACACATCCCCATAATAAGTTTGATTCATTTACACCAAAATACAACAAACAGTTGAGGGATCAATAGGACATGAGGTATATCTCCAGACAACAACAGAGGCCCCCTTTTCAACAAAACATGCAATATCCTCTACCTTACCAACAGGATTTCCCACAACCCCAAAAGAGATTTGAACCTCAAGCATCAACAAGTCAACAATAAGGGAATTATAAACCAAAGGTAGATTCTAACACTGATGACCCTTTTAATCAAATTATTCTTAACGAACAAAATGAGATAAAGAGTCATGGTTCAGAATTAAGGGTGTTGAAGTCTCAAATGAGCCATATTGCCACTTCCCTCCATGAATTGGTAAATAAGAGCTCTAAAAAACTACCTTCCCAACCTACTACAAATCCCAAGGGGAATTTCAGTGCCATCACATTGAGAAGTGGGAACCAAATTACTGATATATAGGCACCTATCATTCCACTGGGATTCACACCAACTCTGGAGAAGCCCCATTCAAGAACAACTGATGGGATGACTAAGGATACAGACAAAGCTAATAAAAATATTGATGATGTTACTCCTAAACCCCTACCATTTCCAAACAGAGTTGTATATGTTTGAAGATGCAATGAAAAAAGAGGGTTTTCACACATTCAATCATGTAAAGATAAACATCCCCCTTATTGAATCCATTATGAAAATCCCAAGTAATTCTAAATTTTTAAAAAATATATTTCCAATCAAAGAAGTCTCAAGGGATATTAGAGGATCAATCTTGTAAGGAATGTGTCCAAACTCATTACCCCAACTCAAGAAATGCCAAAAAAGTTCAAGGATCCAGTGACATGAACCATCCCATGCACCATAGGGGAGTTAGTTTTTTTGATTATTTATCATATTTTGGATCTTCCATGAAAGTGATGGCTCACTATGTATTTACATATTTACAGGTTGGTGAGTTAAAACTAATGAGAGTAGTGGTGTAGTTGAAAAATAGTGCTACAACATATCCAGAATAAGACCTTTAGAATGTACTTTTTTTGGTATTAGACATGATATTCCAAGTATATTTTTATATGCTTAACGTGGAGGATGATTAGGTTTGTTCTCATACCACAATTATTTTAGGTAGGACCTTCATCCAAACTGAAACAACTATCATCAAATTCCACCAGGGTACTCATTCCATGGAGTTTTGAGATGAAGTTGTGTAATGCCCCGACCCCAGTTACCCAATGTTAGTGCATTATTACGAAACATTGGCATGAACAAGGAATCATATCCCGAAAGAATGATCAGTTTGGTATTCTTGGAAGTACTAGATACATTCGTAAGTTTTACATTACATAATGAATGAGAAATATCAACAACATTTTGTCCCATTTTGAACACACTTATATCCATAGCCTATCCCTACAGGTCAACCATAAAATACTTCTTCACATCCTGTGAAAAATAAAACATAGAAAGGGGTGAGCTCAAATGATCAGTAAGGATAAAAATATAGCAGAAACTTTCATAATTAATCATAGTCATTTAAGGTAATGTATTAGACTAAAACAAAATCCTTTTAAACATAAAATTCAGAATAATATAAAAAAGTTCAAATCAAATTATTCCATTTACTTATTCACATGGATATTCTACTAGTCGAACAATCACATGAAATATCAATATCCACATTCATAATGATGGAATGCATAATGCAGGAATTCATAACCACATAGTCAAGACCTTGTGCCAAGAATACAAATAAGATTTTTTTCAAGGCCTTGTTCCAAGACACTAGTTTGTCTCATGAGACCTATCGATGCATCAAGGAGTTATAGCAGGCTCCACCCATCACTTTCTATGTCCAATGCATTCCTCATATGAAAACGTTAAAAAAAACAGAAACATTTGTATTAAAATAAGAATATGAAATGTGAATACATTATCCATAAACTATGAATGGTGTAAAAATAACACATCCATAGTAAAAAATATCACAAAACCTTCAATAGAATATTGATGTTTTGTATCATAAGAAATAAACATCAAACAAGCTTAAAATCCATCAAAGGATGTTTACATAGAAGAAATCAAAACCATTTTTAGATAAATATATCTTCCTATTTTGAAATCATTAAAAAGTTATATAATTATAAAAGAAAACATTTATTTTGAAAATATTAATATAATCTTGTATGGGATGCTTCGATGATGTTATAACCACGGATTATAACCATACCCGTAGTATAAGTTAAAAAGGCATTCTTACCTTAATTTTGTCAAAAAGCTCATAAGGTACATTGTTTGGAAAATGATAGAATGATTCTTATAAATACATATGTGGTAAAATAAGTGTATAAATGACTTTAACCCATAGTCTAGTAAATATTAATAATTTTTTGAATTTCAATTTTAAGAAAACATGGATGTGGATGATAATGAGGTCCTAGTAGATACTTACGTAAAAACAACCTTGGATAATAAAGAGATTGTGAAATTAACCCTTACCTTGTACTTTTCCTTAGTATATGGTATGTTAACCTCATGTATATTAGTTGAAAAATTGTTATAAAATTATACAACAACTAAATACATAAATATGATATCATATATGATATTATAATATTTCTTTGTTAATAATACTTTAGTGGTATCATCATTTCAGGTGTTAACTGATTCGTTTTCCTTTATATGCTTGGTTACGTAAGCCATATTTGAAAGGGATATGATGTATTTGATTCATATACATAATTATATTATGTTCATAAACATTATTTTTAATCATTAAATTAAAATTATTCTTGAATGATTATAATGGGGAATGAATCTCATTGAATTCGTGGAGACGGTAATCCTTACATATACATGAGTGACAATGTCATTATATTGATGGAAAAATCATATGTAATTGGATGGTATATCATATATAAAGAACAATTAACATGTTATATTTATTATTTACATCATTTAAACTCATTATTATACCCATCCAAATAATGTAGTGTTTGAATAACAACCAACACCACGACGTTGAGACGGTAATCCGTACGTATGCATGTATGGTGTCTTTTTCATTCATAGGATTGATAGAATAATGAATATTATTGTACCATTTTGATAATAACTAAAAATTATATAGAATATATTGGAGTTATTCTCTTATAATGGAAATAATAAGGAAATAGGAAGTGGAAGAAGAAAAGAATTTGAAAGAGGTTTTGAAATATTTACCACTTCTTTGGGTTCTTCCTTTTGATTTGATCAAAAGGGATCTTTAGGTTGGATTTATGACCAAATAAAGGACTCTAGGATGAAGGGATGAAATTTGGGAGGATATTTGGGTAGGGTTTTGCCGAGACAAAAGGCTTTGGATGTGTGAAATTAAGATAAGGGTAAGTTCTCTTTTATAAGAGAGGTGAGGGTCACTTTAGGAATATCTTGAAAGATTATTTAATAAAAAAATCATTTTCTGTTTATAATGGATCGAAAATGATTTATTTAAATAATAAGGTGTGGATGGGTCAAATAAATTTCAACCAATAGGTTTTAGATAGGTTTAGGTCATAATATTAACCTTATCATTTAGATTTAACTCTTAGTTAAATAGTTTGACATTTACCATGTCTCTCT
This sequence comes from Viscum album, assembly GCA_963277665.1. Lineage (NCBI taxonomy): Eukaryota > Viridiplantae > Streptophyta > Magnoliopsida > Santalales > Viscaceae > Viscum > Viscum album. The sequence continues at coordinate 427,086,385 of OY728120.1, read as the reverse complement.
GTATTTTTATATTATATGTTTAATAAACATACTATAACATACCAAGAGAATCCCATGTGGTTAATTATTAATATATATAACTTTATATATGTCCTTTTTCCGAAACTCTTAATTTTTGGAATATTATATCAATTAATAATATAATATTTGTTTTAAAACTCAAATATGTCAATTTTGACACTATTTAGTATTTGATTTTTTGAAAGCCAAAAAAGCATTATTAATTCGATTAAAATTTATTCAAATAAACTTTACATGTCATATTAACCTATAAAATTATATTAATTTATCATAAATCTCAATTTAAATTTATTTGGATATTTATAATATCAATTATTTTAATATTTCATTAATAAGGTAATTACTGCTTCATCATTGTGTGAGAAATAAATAAAATTATTTAACGTCTAAAAATTATAAATAAAATAACATTATGTATGAAATATTTTTATCTTTCTAATGAATATTTATAGTCTAATTTATATTGTGTGTAACCCTATATTAAAAATGGTTTATTTATTAAACATTGAATTTAACTATTTTAGCTCTTCTTTAAATAAAATAATAATAAATTTCTTAATCTAATACAAGTCGGTCAAATAGGATCATATTTTATTTTTAAGGTTGATTTCGGTCGAATTATACTTTTCTAATAGAATTAGGACATGTTTTAGGGTAATTATGATATCATTTTTACCCTTAATTACCCTATTTACTTTTAACCATGATAAATTAAAGTCAAAAGTTACTATTCAATAAAAATTATTTTCATCTTATTGAACCACATTTTACTAACTGATATTAACCATGTCTCTTTTAATTTTTAAATTCAACTCACAAAAGTGGTAGAATTAAATTTTATACAAATTTGCAAATGTTGCAGGGAGGTGGGTAAAGGTGGTAAACAGTTCGATAAAATTTTATATATCTAAAATTATTATAAAATGACCCCAATGAATTACATTGAACATATATTGGTATTATGTATCTATTTTTACCTATAACAAATTAAAATAAAACAACTAATTATTATAATAAAAAGTCAGTTTTAACCAATAACGTAGTGTTTTTTCACTATTCATCAATAATGGAATGTTTTCAAAAAAATACCAAAAATTCACCCTATGCTTTTTTCAATATTAAGAATCCAAAAAAGTAAAGTCCATTTTAATGATAAAATTTATAGAATTTCAAAAAGTGGGTATTACTATTCATAATTGCTAGTTTGATTGGTTGTGGTGTGTTAGAATCTGGAAGTTGCGTACAAACCAAGCTATTGCATTATTCAAAGGGAAACATAACGTGGAAGATTGGGGTATTACATTCTTCCCACCTTCAAATTATTTCATCCTCAAATTTTCTATAATACTACCGCACAAAAAGATTCAGGTAGTTCTTCATTATAAGTTCCTCGGGCTCCCATGTTGCATCTTCCATATTATGGTTTCTCCATAGAAATTTTACCTGATGAGACGTCTAGTTTCTCAGAACTTGTTCTCTTGTATCAAGAATATTGATAGGATTTTAAAATAAGATAGATCCGGTTCTAGTTCAATTAATTCATAGCTGAGTACATGCATTGGTTTAGGCATGTATTTTCTCAATAGTGATACATGGAACACATCATGAACTTTGGAGAGACTTGGAGGCATTTCCAAGAGATAAGCTATAACTCCAATTAATTCTAAAATTTTGAAAGGTCTGATGTACCTGGGACTCAATTTAACCTTCTTATCAAAACATATAACACACTTCCATGGAGATACCTTCAAGAAAACATGATCTCCTACCTGAAATTCCAAATCATTCCTTTGGTTATCGGCATATCTCTTTTTACGGCATTGATCAGCTTTGATGTGGGTTTGGATAACCGTCCCCTATTCCATTATTTCCTCAAAAATATATGGGCCTACGAGTTTTCTTTCACCAACATCATCCCAACAAATTGGTGTACGATATATCATTCTATATAATGCTTCATATGGTGCCATCTGAATACTTGAATAGAAGCTATTGTTATAAGAAAATTCTACCAGAGGTAAATACTGATCCCACATACCTTGAAAGTCATGTGAAAAATATATCAACATGTCTTATAAGGTTTGAATAGGTCATGCTAATTATCCATCAGTTTGAGGGTGGTAGGTAGTGCTTAAATGAAGTTCAGTATCCAGGGCCTTCTGAATACTTTTCTTGAATCTTGATGTAAAATGGGGATCACGATAAAAAACAATCAATAGGGGTACTAGGGTGTATATAGAAATTGGAGCTATGGGCATCATCAAACAACTCCCTTTATAGATCAGGTATATCGGGAACACAAAGTCTCTCCCCAAATTTCAAAATTCCATCATTATATACAAAGTCAATCAATCTCCAATCGTTCAAGCTTTTATTTTCTTTTGAAATTCCACATTATCAGTTTGAGAACATTTTATCATTTCTAATAAACATGTTTTGGCAACCATTTGAAAAAAAATTGATGTTTCACCTTCCATGGTTATTCCCATATCCATTTTTAATAGATCCATGAAAATAGGCTCTTTTTCAACTCTCACCTTGTTCAAAATTCCATGATTTTTTCTGCTCAATGCATCTGCTACCTTATTTTACTTCCTCGAGTGGTAGTGTATAGTGCAATCATATTCCTTTAGTAGTTCAAGTCATCTCCTTTCCCTCATGTTGAGTTCTTTTTGTGAGAAAGTATACTTCAAACTCTTGTGACCAGTATATATCTCACATTTTTTTACCATAGAGATAGTGTATCCATATCTTCAATGAAAAGATTACAGATACTAACTCATGATCATTAGTGGAAAAGTTTTTCTCCTGAATTTTTAGTTTTCGTGATGCATAGGAATAAACTTTATCATTCTTCATAAGGACTCAACAAAGTCCTTTCATGGAATCATCACTATAAAGAACAAACCCATTGTCCCCCGATGGTAGAGTCAACATAGAATCATAAAATAATATTCTCTTCAGTTCTTCAAAAAATTATTCACACTCTTTTTTCCACACAAATTTAACCCCTTTAAATGTGATCTTGGTTAATCGGTTAGCCAATCAAGAAAAATTTTAGACAAAACACTGATAATAACCTACTAAACTAATAAATCTGTGCACCTCATTTATACATGTTGGTGTTGGACATTCTTAGATTGCCTTTTTTTATATGGATCAATAGAGATCCCACCCTTAGATACAATATGACACAGAAAATAAATCTCTTGATGCAAGAATTCCCACTTGCTAAACTTCCCATATAATTCATTTCTTCTAAGAGTCGTTTGGATAATGTGCAAGTGATTTTCGTGATCTTCATATATTTTTGAGTATACTAAGATATCATCAATAAAAAACACTAAAAATTTCTTAAAAACTCTATTCATTAGATCCATGAAAACCGAGGGAGCATTAGTCATCCAAAAAGGCATTAGTGTAAACTCGTATTGCCCGTACCTGGTTCGAAATACTATTTTCGGAATGTCTTCTACTTCACACACCACTGATGATATCCATATTGAAGGTCAATCTTCAAAAAATATTTTCCTCCATGAAGTTGGTTGAATAAATCATTATTGTGATGTAGGGGATACTTGTTTATTATTGTTATAGCATTGATCTCCCTGTAGTCAATGAACAACCTCATAGATCTGTCATTCTTCTTAACAAAAAGGATAGGGGCTCCCCATGGAAAAACACTAGGGAAAATAAATCCCATATTAATCAATTCCTCTAGTTGTTTCTTTAGTTCCAATAATTCTACAACGGCCATTTTATAAGGGGTCTTCGATATGCACCTTGAACCTGGAATTAAGTCAATGGAAAACACAATTTTTCATTATGGAGGATGTCCAGGTAAATCCTTTGGAAACACATCAACATATTCTTGCACGATAGGTACTTCCTCTATTTGAACATTCATTTTCTCACCCATAGATATTTCATTCACTTCTTCCCCAATAATTGTATTTAGTTGAGCTACTGGGGGTAGATCAGTATAAGAGTCAGGTGGTGACATTTCTGCTCTAAAGATAAGGTACTCATTATCATCATCGAAAATTGTAACCTCTTTTTTCTTACAATAAATTTTCACATCATTATCTGAAAGACAATCCATTCTGAGGATTATATCAAATTCAATAGTGGGTATGATGATGAGATCAGTAGATAAAGAAAACTTATATTCCCTAATGGGAACTTATTCACAAAACTTTGTTGCAAGGATACTTCCTTTAAGTGTTTTGACTTTAAACTCCCTTGTTAAGTCAAATTGAAAATATCTAATTTTCATAGAATGCATGGAAGATATGAAACAATTCGATGATCTAGAATCAAATAAAGCATTGGATAAACTTGAGGGAACCATTAAATTACCTTCCACCACGTCTTTTGGAGCTTTAACCTCAACAGTAGTGATCACATATGCTTGGCCTTGCTCTATTGGCCTTTTCTGAGGTTAGTCACCTTAGCTCTTAGGACATTCATTTTCATAATGCCCCTTTTCTCTACAATTTTATCATTCAACAATGAAAACCTCTTTCTTCCCCTTGAAATATCATGCTCGGTGGCATTTTTAACCACACATTTAAAAGACTCCAATTCCCTTCGGGCAAGTACTAGTGTGTTTCTTCCCATATTTACCGCGGGATGGATATTCAACGATTCTGTACTTCCCCTTATTTCTATTTATTGAGTGTTTTGTAGAGCTCTTATTCTCCATCTTTTCTTTAAAGTCGTAAGATTTAGAGAATTATTTTTCTATCTTGATAGCACATGAGAAAATATCATTGTATGATAAGAAGGATTATGACACAAATGCTCACCGGAGAAATGGTTTTAACCCATCAAATAATCGATAATCCTTACTCCTTGGGTTATGTATATAATCTACAACATTCCTTACTATCCTTGTAAAGTTAGCCTCATATTTTAAGACATTCTCATCCTTTTCTTGACTTAGACATAGAAATTGACTTTCCATATCCACTGATGGTCATGAGGAAAGTATTTTTCTAAGAAAATCTCATTAAACTCCATCCATTCAATATTTTATACGTCATCATCTTCCTTTTTGTTTTGAATCAATTACCACCATTGATCTACATCTCTCATAAGGTGATAAACTTTCATGACAACTTTTTCCCTTTTGTTATTCCCCAAAGCGTGAAATATTTTGTTTAAGGGATTTATCCATTGCTCAGCTACTAATGGATTTTTACTCCCATTGAATGTTGGTGGTTTTTTCCTCATGAAGCGGTCTAACATTGATCCTCCATGTTGTGGATCAGGCTGCACTATACATGTAAGGTTACTAGTCATTACCTGAGTGAGTTGTCCCAGTATGGTGATAAGATGATCAGCACCAGTTCCATCACCAGATCCACTATAATAATCTTGAGTATGAGGTAAATCGCTAAATGGATTACGTGCATTGATATGGTTTCCATTCCTTCCACTAGGCTCCATTTCTAAACAATGGCATACACAAGATTAGTTTAAGAATCGCAATACATAATTCCAACCTTATAAAACACTTAACATAAATTGAACTATTTATGGATATAATCCATAATCAAAAAAAATTCATTGAGGAATTATATACTCATAAAACCTTCATAATGTTTTGTAAAGAAAATGTAAATTATCCTATGCATAACCCCCAGGAGTATCGTAACCAATAGTGCAGCATGGCTCGTTGTCATGCACTAGTTCCTGTTCGAGTCGAGCCCAAAAGCAGTGTCTTCTAGTTTTACCCCTAGGCACATCTATACCAGAGCCGCCTCTACCTGATTGTATCCATACAGGGATGTATTTCTTGTAAAACTCAAAAAATCTCTATAGTGCCAAAATTCTATGAAGTTCTTCTATATTGATCCTCAAAGTCTATCTTAGGGTACTGTTCTCTAATTAGAGTTTCTCTAAATCTAGTTTCCTATGTTTGTACTAAACTTCCTCTAATACCAACTATAATTCCCCAACCCTAGTTAACCATATTTGGTGCTTTATTACATAACTTTGGCATGGTACAAGGAATCATGTCCCGAAAGACTAATCCGTTTAGTAGCCTTGTAAGTACTAGATACATTCATAAGTTTTACATTACATCCAAAAATAAAATCATCAACAACATTTTTTCCCCTTTTGAACACACTTATATACTTTTTCTATCCCTGCAGGTCAACCATAAAATACTTCTTCATATCTTGGAAAAAATAAAACATAGAAACGGGTTAGCTGAGATGCTAGGTACAGATAACCATATAGCCAAAACATTCATAAATAAGCATAAACATTTAAGGAAATGTATTAGACTAAAAAAAGCCTTTTAAACTTAATATTCATCATAATATAGAAAAGATAAAATCATATAATTCCATTTACTTTTTTATGGATATTCTACTAGTCAAATAACGACATGAAATTTCAATGTACACTTTCAAAATGATGGAATGCATAATTCCGGACTTCATAACTACATAGTCAAGACCTTGTGACAAGACTACAAATAAGATTTTTTCAAGGCCTTGTTGCAAGACACTAGTTTTCTAATGATATCTAACGATGCATCAAGGATATATAGCGGGCTCCACCCCTCACTTACTAACTCCAAAGCATTCCTCATATGAAAGGGTTAAAACATAACATAATCATTTGTATTAAAACTAGAATATGAAATTTCAATACTTGATCAATAAACCATGAATGGTGTAAAAATAACACATCCATAGTCAAAAATATCAAAAAACCTTTAATAAAATATGTATGTTTTGTATCATAATAAATAAATTTCAAACAAGCATAAAATCCATCAAAGGATGTTGACATAGATGAAATCAAAACTTTTTTTAGAGAAACATCTCGTTCTATTTTGAAATCATTTAAAGTTACATAATTATAAAAGAAAACATTTATTATAAAAATATACTTATGTGCTTTTATGGGAATCTTTGATGATGTTATAATGGTGGATTACAGCCGCACCCACCATATAAGATAAAAAAAGACATTCTAACCTTAATTTTGTCGAAAAGGTTATAATGTACCTAGTTTGGAAAATAACAGAAAGATTTATTTCAAAACATATATGGTCAAATAAGGGTATAAATGAATTTAAACCATAGTATAGTAAATAGTAATAATGTTTTGAATTACATTTTTAAGAAAACATGGATATGTATGATATAGTGGTCCCAATAGATACTTACGTAAAAACAACCTCGAATAATAAAGAGATTGTGAATTTATGCCTTACCATGTACTTTTCCATAGTCGATGGTATGTTAAAATCCTGTATAATAGTTTAAAAAATTGTTATTAAATTATTAATGAACAATATATATTAATATGATCTTATATATGATCTTATAATATTTCTTTGTTAATAATATTTTCATAGTAACGTCATTTCGGGTGTTAACTGATTCGTTTTCTTTTATATGATTGGTTATGTAAGACATTTTTGTTATGGATAGAATGTATTTGATTCATATATAGAATGATATTATGTTCATTAGAATTATTTTTAATCATAAAATGAAAATTATTGTTGAATTATTACGATGGGGAATTAATCTCATCACGTTCGTGGAGATGGTAATCCGTACGTATGCACGAGTGACAATATCATTATATTGATGATGAAATGATTTGTAATTGGATGGTATATCTTATATAAAGAATAATTAACATGTTATATTTATTATTTACATCAGCAATTCTCATTATTATACCCATAAAAATAATGAAGTGTTTGAATAACAAACTACACCATGACGTGGAGATGGTAAGCCGTGCATACGCACATATGGTGACTTTGCCATTTATAGGATAGATTGAATAATGAATATGGTTGTACCATTTTTATAATAACATAAAAGTGTATAGAAGATAGTATAGTTATTATTTTATAATGGAAACAACAAAGAAAAAGGAAGTGGAAGAAGAAAAGAACTTGAAAGAGGGGGTGAAATATTTGCCTCTTCTTCGGGTTCTTCCTTTTGATTTGATCAAAAGGGCTCCTTAGGTTGTCATTTTGACCAAAGTAATGCCTCTAGGATGAATGAAGGAAATTGTTTAGGATATTTGGGCGGGGTTGTTCCAATCCAAAAGGCTTTGGATGTGTGAAATTGAGAGAAGGGGAAGTTCCGTTTTATAGGAGAGGTGAGGGCCACTTTAGGAAAAGTTTGAAATATTATTTTATAAAAAAAATACTTTTCGGTTTCTAAGGGATACAAAATGAATTCTTTAATGGATAAGGTGTGGATGGGTCGAAAAACTCTCAAAAAATATGTTTTAGACAGGTGTAGGACATCATATTAACCATATCTTTTAGATTTAACTCTTAGTTAAATAGTTTTACATTTCCCATGTCTCTTTGTATTATTATATTATATGGTTAAACAACATACTACAACATTCCAATATAACCCCATGTGGTTCATTATTAATATATATATATAACATTATATAAGTACTTGGGCCAAACCTCAAATTATTTGAAATATTATATCAGTTAATAATGTAATATTTGTTTTCAAAACTCAATTGTGTCAATTTTGACACTATTTAGTATTTTATTTTTTTGAAAGCCATAAAACCATTATTACTTAGAATAAAATTTATTAAACTAACCTTTACATGTCATAGTAACCTATAAAATTATTTGAATTCATCAAAAGTCTAAAGTTACATTTATTTGGATATTTATAATATAAATTATTTTAATATTTCATTAATAAGGTAATTACTACATCATCATTATGTCACAAATAAATTAAATTATTTAATGTCTAAAAAATATAAACAAAAAACCAGTTTTTTGGGAAATACATTTAACATTCTAATGAATATTTATAGTATAATTTATATTATGTGTAATCCTATATTAAAAATGATTTAGTTATTAATCTTTGAATTTAACTATTTTAACTCTTCTTTAAATAAAATTATAATAAATGTCCTAATCTAATGCAAGTGGACCAAAGAGGATAATATTTTATTCCTAAGATTGTTTTTGGTCGAATTATACTTATCTAATAGAATTAGAACTTGTGTTAAGGTAATTATGATATCATTTTTGCCCTTAATTACCATATTTACTTTTAACCGGGGTAAATAAAAGTCAAAGTTACTATTCAAAAAAATTATTTTCATCATATTGAACCAAATTTTACTTACTTATGATATTAACCATTTCTCATGTATTTTTGAAATTCAACTTAGAGAAGCGCTAAAATTATGTTTTATACAAATTTTCAAATGCTCCAAGGAGGTGGGTAAAAGACGGTAACAAGTTCGATAAAATTTTATATATCTAAACATGTTATAAAATTACCCCACTGAATTATGTTGATCATATATAGGTTTTATGTATCTATTTTGACCTAAAATAAATTAAAATAAAATAACAAATTATTTAAATAAGAATTATGTTTTAACTAATAACGTAGTGTTTTTTCACTATTCATAAAAAATTGAATGTTTTCAGAAAAATATCAAAAGTTCACCATACAATAATTTCGATATTCAGAATAAAAAATTGAATTCCATTTTGAATGATTAAATTTATAAAATTTTAAAAAGTTGGTATTACTATTCATAATGGCTAGTTTGATTGGTCGCGGTGTGTTAGAATCTCGAAGTTGCGTACAATTCATGCTATTGCATTATTCAAAGGGAAATGTTCTATAGAAGCTTGGGGTGTTACAAGTTTTTATATTTAATGTTATGGAATCCATGAAGTACTCCTCATAGGATCATTTAGCTTTTTTATCTACCATTTTAAAAAAACCATGTAAAAACCTCATGGAATTTGATTATCCTATGCTTAGAGATATTATGATAATTGGTTCTAGTTTGATGTCTAAGTGTAAAGACCTGGAATTTTCCATGTAATTTTTTTTAATTATAAAAATTAATTATGAGTCTACGAAAATTGACGGTGTTTGATTTCGAGGCCTGGTGTATCCAGAATGAATTTATGAACTTTTTCTATGTATGTTCAGTAAACAGGCGAGTGGAGTTTTGTAACTTTTGAACCAGTGCATAGAATTGAAATCTGAGTACACCATTGAACTCGCAGTGCTAATATTTTCTTAATGGGGCCATCATCTCTACCACAGTAGGTTGAGGGTGGAAATTAGTTTTTCAGATTTTTGTGGGAGAGTTAAAAGAAAAATAATAAAATAAAACAATAACTTTTATTTTATTTATTTGAAACCACCCATTTGAATCTTGGTGGTGGGGACCACCTGAACTCCTCTTTTAATGGGAGGTAACTCTTGGAATTCCCCCAACTAATGTGCCAACATTAATTACATAAACATAATTAAGTTGGATCCTCACCTCTCTTGGGGGAAACGGTTGGCCAAAGAGAGAACATTGGAGATTCATGGGAGAAACATCCTCTAACGAAGAAAATCCTCTAACGAAGAACATCCTCCAACAAAGAATGAACCTCTGATGAGGACAATGGTCAATCTTGGATCTGGAGCATGTTGTGGGAATGATGAACGTCGGTGTCTTCATATTCTTCCTCACGTTATCTCCAACAAACGAACGAGATAGGGGTGTGTTTACAACTATTCTTTGTGGTTTTACGTTGAATCATTCTTCTCGACCCGCATGCTATCGGTCCAATGCGGAGGGTACCAGACAAACAAACACGGCCCGATCCCTTCGCAACTTTGTTGATGACATGTTCATCATGGGAAGAGAGACAGGTTGACCAGAACCTTACGACATTTCCAGAGACCGATTCCCGTAGGGTTCAGGCGGCGCCCATCACACTGGCCGACCACGATGGTGGCGGCGGCACAACCATTCCACTGAAGGAGGTCTTGTCCCGTCGACCACGGCGGAGGAGGGTGGAGGACGGCACTGCGGTCAGCCGTGTGGAGGCAGGGTGGTGTAACACCCTAGTTTCAGAATCCACCTAGAGGAGCCCCATACCCAGTTGGTAACATGGCCTCAAGTGCATTTCCCCCAACTCCAGAGGCTATCAACTAGCATCGAGGGCCTTGGGTGTGATAATGGGGAAACTATTCCCTCATTGGAAGAGTACACATCGGAAAAGAGAAATAATAAAAAATAACGGAAACAGTAAACAACCCACACACAGGGGAATAGTGGAAGACTAAATATGATAAACAACAGGATCACATATATATAGAAATGATGCATGATAAATATATGTCTAGGAATGCAGCCAAAAAAGTTACAATGCTGAATACAGTACTAAACAAAAGTACAACAGAGAAAGGGATAAGACAACTCCTCAGCATCGCAAGCCTCGGCTTGGTCCCATGCTCTCCATCTCCAGTACATTCAAGAACCTTAATTAGAAGGGCGCTAGCCCGTATCTATATCTACAACAATATAATCTATTTGGGCCCAAAATCATTACCCAAACATGGTGTGAGACAAAGTCTCTGTAGGCAACCACCCAATGATCTATGCCTAACAGTAAGTGAATATATGGCAGGTAAAAGTATAGAAAGCAGTAAATAGAGAAGTACTAAATAGAAAAAAATCCACAGTTTCTAGCACATAATTACAAACAAGTAATAGTCACTCAAGAAAGTTGAACAAACAGGGAACAATTGGGTAGTTCTCATAGCCTAACCCATATGGTTCAACCTACATGTACAAGCAACCCTCTCGGAAGCACACACAGTATCACCCCTCTGATTCAGTGAATGAATTGACTCTCTGGGGAAGCACTCACCGTCAATCCCCCCTATAGTCTCGTATAGTACTAAAGTGCTCTAGGGAAACACTCAACGTCTCATTCCCCCTATGGCCTGCGTTGAGGAACTATAAACAGCCCGAGGAAGCACTCAACGTCAATTCCCCCTTTGGTCTCGCATAAAAAATTAAAGACACTCAGGAGAAGCCCTTAAATCCATTCTACCTATGGTCTTCTACAGTAGATTCTCACGGCCCTGTGTAAAGTTATCAAGTATTCCATCATGTAACTGTCAAAGTAACCTCAAGAACTACTTGTCTAGCATTCTATAGTATCATTGCATGGTAGAACAGTCACTCCATCCTACAAACTAGGCATGGAATTGGAAATAGCCTAATAGGGAAAACTAGACTAAAAGGTCATAACAGGAAACATGCATGGGAAAAACATCCAAAGCACAATAATTTACCTTATTCAAAAGGAAATTCCTCTACAGAGTAATATAACCAAAGCAGGCAAACAACAAGGGCATAATAGGAAACATGCAATACCCCATTCAAGGGTATTGGTGGAATTTTCACAAAAGATTCAAAGACTTTCTACAGAAAGGCACAAACCACCTACCTTGTTGCTATGAGATATATATACACAAACCTCAAAGCCTTAATCTCCTTGGAACATTGTAGATCTAAGAAAATATCCAAAATGCTCAACCAACGATAACTTGAGAAAGAGGAGGAATTGGAAAACGATGCTCTAGGAGAAGGATGAGCTTACCACTGTGGTTCCAAAGAAATCGACGGAAGTTGATTTGGAGAAAATATGGAGGCTCAGGGGCTCAGAGGAGATTCGCGGCCATACAGGACACTCTCGGTTGAACAAGTTGGAGAAGATGACCATTCTGGCAATTAGACGCGACCCCAGTCCGTTTAATGAAAAAAATAAAGTACACGACATGTACTTTTGGACTACATGGAGTGTACTAGGCTTTTTCATACTCCTCTTTAGGATGCCTCTAAGTCACCCCTACATGGTTGTGCATGTATCCATGACACGGCCAGCACACGGCCTTGATCAGCAATGAAGTAAACAGAGTGTACTTATAATGTACACGACGTGTACATCAAAAAAATTTCCTGAAACTCCACTTTTCTCAAAAACTCAAGAGAACGGAAAAACATGCCTAAAAGGAAGGTTCGGGTTCTTACAAACTTCCCCCCTTAAAGAAATTCATCTCTGAATTTCCCTATCGAGGGGTAGAAGAAGAAACCCTAAACAATTCTGGCCACTGTGATCATATATCGGCCTCCTTCTCCCATTTATCATCCAACACTTTCCCGTTCTGCCATAGAACTCCTACTAGAGGAATAGAATGGCCATGGAGAACCTTTGTACTACGATTGACAATCCGGATAGGATTCTCCTGAAACAAAGCATCTGCTTCGAGATCAACCTCCTTAGGTTGAAAGACATGACACGAGTCTGAAAAGTAACATCGGATCTAAGAGACGTGGAAGATGTCATGCATGGACCAGTACCTATGAGGTAACTACAACCTATAGGAAACCATCCCAACTCTCTCCAACACCTCAAACAACCTGATGTACCATGGTGAAATCTTACCCTGTCTCTGAATCCTCTTCTGTCCCAACCTCAGTGTGACATGCAGGAAAACCTGATCCCCGACCTCAAACTCCGGAGGTCAGCACCGCTGATCAGCACAAGACTTCTGTCGAGACGGTGCCTTAGTCATCCTCTTTTGAATCAACTCTATCTACTCTGAGGTCTCCTGAACAAGATGAGGTCCCAGTAGAGCTGCCTCTCCTACCTCCAGCCAGCATAAAGTTGATCGGCATGGCATACCGTACAAAGCCTCATATGGTGCCATGTAAATAGTTGCCTGAAAACTGTTGTTGTAGGAGAACTCCACAAGAGTTATATGCTTCTACCAAGAACCTCCAATGTCTAGAATGCAAGATCGGAGCACATCCTCAAGCACCTGGATCATGCGCTCGGACTGGCCATCATTCTGGGGATGGTATGTTGTACTCAAAAGTACCTATGTACCTGAATCCTTCAAAATCCCCTGCCAGAACCGAGAAGTAAAGCATGCATCCTTGTCTGAAAAAATGGAGTGTGGAACTCCATGTAGACTTATAATCTCTCTGATGTAAAATAGTCCCAGCTCGTCATCACTAAAGGTCTCCTTGATCAGCAAGAAGTGAGAAACCTTTGTAAGCATGTCGATGACAACCCAAACAGCATAATTCCCTCAAGGTGACCTCGGAAAACTGGTCACGAAGTCCATTGCAACATCATTCCACTTCCACTCCGGAATGGGTAACTGTTGTAAAAGAATTACTGGTCGTTGATGCTCCGCTTTCACCTACTGACAAGTGGTACACCTCATGACAAAACCAGCAACATCACTCTTCATACCGGGCCACCAATACTGGCGGTGTAGATCACGATACATCTTGGTGATGCCTGAATGAACATACCAAGATGAGGAATGAAAATCCTGCATCATCTCCTCGTGTATGTCTGCTATAATCCATACACGTCCCTGGATGCGCAAGATCTCATCCTTGCCCAAAGTCCAACCTAAACGAGGTTACTCTCCTGACAACCTCGCTCGCAGGACTAGGCCTTCTGAGTCTGATAGCTGCCTCATCCATACCCGATCAAGAAGAGTTGAGGTAACACCTACAGAAGATAGAAAATTCCTCCCATGTCTGTTGTCCACCTCCAAGTCAATCTTAGAGAATATATCCATAAGCTCCCACTAACTGCTGGCCTCCAGAACTGCATGTATATGAGTTCTCCTGCTCAGCACATCAGTTGCTGCGTTTCCCATTCCAGGTGTATAGGCAAGCTCAAAATCGATGGACAGAAGATACTTGACCAACACGCACTATCGCAGATTAAGGTCATGCTGAGTGAATATGTACTTGATAATTTTTTGGTCGGTGAAGACCACAAAATTCTCTCCTAAAAGATAATGTCTCCAATAGTGTAAGGCATGAACAACAGATGCCAACTCCAAATCGTGCAACAGGTAGTTCCTCTCATGTAGCTTCAACTGCCGAGACCCGTACGCAATGAATCCATCTCTCTGCATGAGCAGAACTCCCAGCCCGATACCTGAAGAATCATAGTAAACTGTGTAGCTCTTTCCTGGCTCTGGAAAGACTAGTATCGGTGCAGATGTAAACCACCCTTTCAGCTCCTGAAAGGATGTCTCACAAGAATATGACCATAATAACTTCACACCCTTCTTGTCCATACCCGTCAGTGGTTCTTCTAAGCGGGAAAAGTCATGTACGAAGTGTCTGTAGTATCCAGCGAGCCCTCTAAATCTCCGCACCTCAAAGACGTTCTTCGGCTTCTCCCAGGAAACTAATTATCTCACTTTCTCTAGGTCCACTGATACTCTTATCTCTGAGATAACATTTCCCACAAAGTGAATATGATCCATCCAAAAGTGGCATATTGAGAGCATATCATATAACTGATTCTCTCTCAGTGTACTCAAAACGATCTCATGATGGTTAGCATGGTCATGTCTAGTGTTATAGTACACCAAGATATTGTCCACGAAGACCACAAAGAAGGATTCTAAGTATGGATGGAACACTCAGTTCATCAGGGCCATGAAAACTGCAGGCGTGATTGTGAGGCCGAACAACATAACCATATACTCATATAGACCATACCTACTTCGGAAAGATATAAGAGGTATATCAGATGGTCTAACGCACATCTGATGATAACCAGACCTCAAATAGATCATCGAGAACACCCGGGCACCCTGAAGCTGATCAAATATTTCATAAATCCTAGGAAATGGATGTCGTTTATTGACCATAAACTGGTTCAACTTACAATAATCCACGCAATGCCTAAGGGTACCATCTGCCTTCTTTGAAAATAGGACATGAGAGCCACAAGGAGAAGTTTTGGGTCGGAAGAAACCCTTTTCCTGCAACTCCTCCAACTGCTTCTTGAGCTCTTGCAACTTAGGTGTAGACATCCTATAAGGAGGAATAGACACTGGTTCCACTCTAGGAACAATCTCAATAGAAAAGTCTACCACATGCTCTGGAGGAAAACCTGAAAAGTCCTCTGGAAATACATCCTTGAAACGATCCACCATTGGAGGAACGTCTAACTATGAATTCCCCTGGTCATCTGGATACAGACTAGCAGTCTGAGCTATAATGCCGCCTAGCCCATGATGCTCTTGTCCTTAACTACTCTCCTATACATCCCACTCACCCTTATGAAGAAATTATTCACCCTCTAGTGATATGAAACTCACCCTACGGTGATAACAGTCGACGACTGCCTGGAAGGGAACGAGCCAGTCTATTTCAAGAATGACATCATAGCCTATCATCTCTAGTACATAGAGGTCCCATAGAAAGTGATACCCAGCAACCTATAGTGGGCACTCCTTGCACTGACATATACTAGACATCCTAGTCCCAAACGGTGTGTCTTGTGTCAACATGTAAACAGAAGAAAATATATAGAGCCCAAGGCTCTCCACAATAGAAATAGAGATAATGCTATACGTAGAACTTGTATCAAAAAGAGCAGAAGATAAAACTGAGGCTACTAGAATGGTACCTTGAACTGTAGAGGGTTTGAGATCATACTCTTGCTTGGTCTTCTCTACTGCAAAAGCATGACCTATACCGCAGCCTTCTGGCCCTGCCCGACCGCTATGAGTTGATCCGTCCTGTTGTCGCTGATAGACAGATGACTGATCACCCCAGCCACGACATCCACCTCATCCTAAACAGCCAGAAGAAATCCAGTTCCCAGACTGGTGAGAAACTGTTGGCACTTCTCGTGAATGAGGAGTCATGGATGAACCTCTTTCAGCAGCTGCTAGTGAGAAAACATGACAGAAGTGCTGAATGTGACTCATCTTGCCGCAAGATCGGCACTCTACAGGGTCACTCTAACACTGTGGCCTCATATGCCCCACTCTTCCACACTGGTAGCATATCACCTGGCTACCTGAAAATGCGTCTCACTGCCTCGGATCACTACACATAGACTCCCTACGGTGCTTCCTGCTGTAAGATGGTGAAGCACTGTAACACCCCGAGATTTTATGAAAAATATTCTTTTTAATTTCATTAATGTCTTGTGTTGTACGCTACACCAAAAGGAGCTTTCACAACATGCAACCTTGACTTGCCTTTCATTACACACAATCACGACCTTCCTTGATAGCGTGTGTAGTACGCAATACAGAGTTTCACTAAACAACGATATGCTATTAAAATATTATTAAAACTAGCTGTTATGAATAGTAATAACCACTTTTTGAAATTTTGTAAATTTTATTTTTTAAAATTGACTTCATTTTTGGATTCGTAATATCGAAATTATCTTAGGGTGAAATTTTGGTGATTTTCGGATAACTTTCAATTTTTGATGAATAGTGAAAATTACTAAATTTTAATTAAAAACAAATTTTTCAATCGAAATAATTAATAGTGATAAATTGTTAATTTGAGTTGTTTTAAATTATATTTAGAATATATTTTTACAATTTAATACAATTTTGGTCATTGGATGTAATTTCACATTTAAACTAGTTATAAACAAGTGTCAATCTTTTGATAGTTATTATCTCTTAAAAACACGCTATTTGTTTTGACGACGGGAATTAATTTTTAAATTAGTTAATGCAACTGATATGTTGTGAATTTGGTAAAATAGACATCATTTTTGAGTTCATAATATCAAATATAGCTTAGGCCTAATTTTTGGTATTTTTCTGAAAACTTTCAATTTTTGATGAATAGTGAAACCACTAAGTGGTAGTTAAAAAACTGAATTTTTCATAAAACGTAATTTTACCGCTTCTGTGAGTGGAATTTCGAAAATCCGAGGGACACAGTTAATATCAAGGACTAAAATGTGGTTCAATGAGATGAAAATAATTTTTTTGGTGAATAGTAACTTTTTACTTTTTTTACCGCAGTTAATAGTAAATAGGGTAACTAAGGGTAAATATGATATTACTATTACCCTAACACATGTCCTAATTCTATTGGATAAGTGTAATTCAACCAAAAACAACCTTATGAATATAATATGACCATTTAGGCCCACTTGGATTAGATTAGGACATTTATTATTAATTTATTTAAAGAAGGTTTAAAATAGTTAAAATCAAAGTTTAATAAGTAAATCATTTTTAATATGGGGTTATACATAAGATAAATTCGACTATAAATATTCATTAGAAATATAAAAAGAGTTCCTACATAATGGTATTTTATTTGTAATTTTTAGACATTAAATAATTTAATTTATTTATGACACAATGATGATGCAGTAATTATCTTATTAATGAAATAGTGACATAATTGATTTTATAAACCCCAAAATAAATGTAATTTGAGACTTCTTATGAATTCCACTAATTTTCTAGGTTACTATGATATATTAGTGTTGATTTAATCAACTTGGTTCGAACATATAATTCTGTTATGACTTTCACAAAAATCATATATCAAATAGTGTCAAAATTGACACAAAATAGTTTTTAAATCAAATATTATATTATTAATTATTATTTTATTCTTAAAATCTAAGATGCGGCTAAATGACTTAGATAAGGATATATATATTAATAATAAACAACTTAGGGTTCGGGTGGCATGTTATAGTAAGTGTATTAACCATATAGTGTAAGAAAACAAAAAGTCACGGTAAAAGTTAAATTATTTAACTTAGAGTTAAATCTAATTGATAAGGTTAAAATAATAACCTAAACTTGTCTAAATACTATTGGTTGATAGGATTTCGACCCATCCCAACTTTAACTTCGAAATAAGACCCTTTGGAACCATTATAAACCGATTTTGACTTTAATATAAAATAATATTTTGAGATATTCTTAAGATGCCCCTCTCCTCCCTTATAAAAGGGCACCTCCTCCCCCTCCTCCTCACACCAATTTGAGCAGTCAAGCTCGGCCAACCCCTGAGAAAATCCCTTATCCACTTCCCTAGAATAATCCTAGAGGTCCTGGTCTTCTTCAAAGACCAATCTTAGTTCCCTAAGTGGAGGATTCAAAGAGGCGTTTCAAAGAAGAGGTAATATCCATTACCGATCTTTTCAATTTCTTTCTTCTTCAACTTCTTCTTCTTTAGTTGTTTCACGATAAAGTAATAATATCAGTATTACTTACATACTGATATATTACTATAAATATGAAACAACCCTAATACAACTTCTATCCATCCGACGGGAAAATGAAATCACCGCGCGTGCGTACGTACGGAATACCGTCTCCACGCCATGGTGTAATCTATTTTCCACCATCACCTTACAAGGATGGGTATAATGGTGTAATGAGTAACTATATATGATTATTAAAAATTGATATTTATACTTAAATAGTATACATACACTTCAACACAAGTTCACGATCATGAGAATGATATCATCGCTCGTGCGTACGTACGGACTACCGTCTCCACGATGCGATGAGATTCATTCTCCACTTTAAACCATTCATAAATGATTATAAAGTATATATAATAAGTAATAATGAAATATATTACATAACAATGATACTGGATTTATGTTTATATATATGAATGTCATCTACTTAATTCCGTTCAACTCAATAAGAAAACGAAAACAGCGTTCATGCGTACGTACGGACTACTGTCTCCATGAACGGTGTGTTTCATTTCATTTATCTATCTATATATATATACTGAATATATATGATATATAAATCATGTTTTATATTCTGGAAGTAAGTAAATCATGATATAAGTAATAATAATGTCAAGAACAACAAGTCCAAACACCTACGATAAATGAAACGATTTTACCCAAAACGCTTCTTTAACATGGAATTTACAAAAGAACGGGTAATATAAAGTCATAAGTGAACCATATATGATATAATAACAATAAATATGATTCTTTAATAAGTTAATGACATTATTTAAATCATTATACAGGAGGTTCGGACACTTACGAAGCAAATCGGACTTAAGGTAAGGGAAATATCACAATCTCATTTTTTTTATCCGAGGTTGTTTATACGTTAGTATTTACTGGGGTGTATTTTATCATCCACATCCATATTTCCTCAATATGTAACATTATTTCCATCCACCTACAATTGTTTAAATACAATTTTACCCTTTGGTGAGTTTTTAGTAAAAGATATGAAAGGAATCTTTTGTCGTTTTTCGTACGAGGTACTTTTTGACTTTTCCGACAAAAGTACGAAGAATGTTTTTTTTTAACTTATACGGCATGAAAGTATTTTTAAAACATTATTTAAAATAATATTCCTTTAAAAGTTTTCAAATTTATTTTTAATCAACTTCTTTTAGTTTATAATTGTATGACATATTAAGAAAGGAAAAGTGTTTTTGAAGAAGAAAGGATATTTTCCTCAAGAATTCATTTCAAGTGTTTTATCAAAATTATTTTCCATATAAGATAATATAGGATTATGTTTTTATCCCTATTATTACATTGATGTGATTATGTTGTGATGGAATTATTTTTATGAATTCCTTTATCTTATATGAAATGTTTTATGATGTCACGATGTTTAAGATTCCCATTTTAATTACATGGGTTATACAATGATGTATGATTTATGATTTTGTGGCACACATAAGAATGGTATCATTATGAGATGGGTGGGACCTATATCTCCCTCCAATGCATTGGGTAAAGATTTTATATCTCATGAGATAGACATGGCTGAAATGGTAGGTTATACCGGTTCAGTGAAACAGGACTGAAACGAGGGTGACTCGGTTCAGAAAGGGACTTTGTCCACTGAGATAGTCTTGGCAATGAGTCTTGACTAACAAGAAATGATTCTCTATGATTATGTGTGTGTGCCAAAAAGTTTCATGTTTAAGTTATGATTATTGGAATTTCATTTCACTACTATGATTTATCCCATGTTATGAAATTATGCTCTCTTTTGCAGGTTATGATTTCCAAAAGTTATGTTCTTATGAATATGATGTTATTGATTTTTCTTTTGTTTACCCTTACTGAGCATTTGAGCTCACCCTTTTATGTTTTCTTTTCCCCATGATATAAAGAAAGGTTTTAGGTAAAAAAAGGGAAGATATTTATGGGAGATATTGAAGATCTTTCACCACGATTAGAAGATTACGTTCCGAGTTTCCAAAGACACTAAACTATTACGATCCTTGTGTGTGTTTTTTTTTGTTATGTACTAAGTATTCCGCAAATGTAATGTAATGTCAATTTACGTCAAGATACGGGTCTTTACAGTTGGTATCAGAGGAAAGGTTTAGTCAACCTTTGGAAACTAGGATGCAAAAGCGTTAGTGAGATCCCTAGAGATATTTCTAAGGTATGTCTAGGGATGTCCCTAAGGATAAGTATGCGTATAAGATAGAGTCCTAGAACTACGGTAACGATCTTATAATTTAACCTAAGATGTTAGATATTAAGGGTACTCCCCCTTTATTATGTTGTTTTCCCTAGCATGATTTTTGCCTCTCACACTATTCTTTTTGGGTTTTAGATGATGGCTGGAACCCGAAGGAACCGTGTTGATCACTGCAATGGACAATGCAATGACTGTCCTCCTGAACAAACAAATGTTATGGGAGATGGAGTGAAAAATCTTATTGCTATACTTACACAAGCTATGAATCATTTTGGACTTCCAAATGAGCAGAGAAGGGAACAATATTCTATTGAGTCCTTCATGAGGAAACGTCCACCTTCTTTCAGTGGGTCTTCTGATCCACTTGTTGCTGAACAATGGATCAGTACCACTGAAAAGATATTTTCAGTTCTTCAATGTTCTGAACATGATAAAGTCATCTTAGCAGTATATCGTTTGGAAGGTGAAGCTGATCAATGGTGGAATCTTATCAATAATACGAGGCCAAGAGATGAAATTGATTCCATGGAATGGGACGAGTTCAAGAACTTATTTTTCAATAATTACTTCCCTCGTATTCTTCGAACAAAGATGGAGAAGGAGTTTCTTGAACTAAAGAAAAAGGATGATGAATCTGTTGGTATATACGAAGCGAATTTTACAAGACTTGCAAGGTATGCATCTGGCATTATCACCCAACCTGAAAGTAAAGTTGATCGATTTTTCAGTGGCTTAAAACCAAGTCTTCGAAGGGAATTAGCTATAAGAGACTTCAGTAGCTATGAAGAAATTGTGTGTTGTGCTATCAAGGTAGAAATGGAAGTTGGTGTTACATATCCATCTCATGGTTTTGACAAGAAACGAAAGATGGAGTTCAAGGAGAAATCTCAGAATAATGGTGAAAAGAAGATGAATGTTTCCTTATGCTCAAAGTGTGGAAAGAAGCATGGTGGAGATTGTCTTAAAGGGACTAGAAAATGTTTTAAGTGTGGAAAAGAAGGTCATCGAGCAGCTGACTGTCGAGGTAATGGAAAAAGGGTTTCTAATGATGTGAATAAAGAAAACACTGCAGAGAATGCACCACCTACACTTCAATGCTTCAAGTGCAAGGAAATGGGGCATTATGCTAATAAATGCCCTAATCCAATGGTTAGTGATGATCAACATGAGCAACCATTTAAGGCAAAGGACAAAGGGAAGTCACATGCTATCACTATTGGCGATGTTGAATATGACAATGTTGTGGTGGAATGATTAAGTGTTTATGTAATGGGATTCCAAAATAATGTTGTATCATAAAGTATTGGAATATTTATGTGTTGGTTTAATGTGGTATTCAAAGTGCTTGAGATATTTTTGGAAATATGATGATATGCGCATAATGAAGGGAAACGAGAAAATGAAATATTTGACAGTATTCAAGAGCTCATGATTGATATAAGGACTAAGTGATATCATGGTTTGAGTATATAGAATTTTGAGGATTTTGGTATGTGGAGAGTGTTAACTTTTAACTACATTCATGTTTTCACTAAGGCTCAATGGGTATTCAAGAGAATACATGATTAAGGACTTTTAATGTTTGGAATGAGACCAACAAAACATATCTTATGATATATGGGGATCAACGATGGTATTAAATCTCTGGTAATCATTTTCACTATGTTATGAGAGTGGACTGCAGTATTATGGATAAGCCTAAAGATTGGAATGGATTATGTTGAACATAAGTTAGTATTGTTTAAGGATATAAGTTTTTTCGATATTATTGATGGGATGTTATAGTTTTAGAAAAAGGACAACCTGTAGGACGGGCGACAGCCCATCGCGTCGGACAAGGCTGTGGGAATCGAACCCACAACCGAAGTGAGACTGGCCTTTATCGCCTACCACTGGCCTACAAGAAGTCCATGTTTAGTAGAAACTAGTTTTATTATATTAAGTAGTATGATATATGAAGTATACGTCCATTTTAGGAACCATATATGATTGATCTCACTATTGATGGACTTATGTATTTTTTGATAACTTTTCTAACCTTTTGTTTGAGATAGATGGAATGACCCATCATTCTATCACATGATCTATTAACACTTCACGAATAACAAATTCATCTTCATTTCTTTAAGATATGAAGTGGAAATTGTTCAAAGTACGAACAACAGTGAGATTGTACCAAAATAAAGTAAGTATTTATTTTAATTCAAATTTTCAACTTTAGGGAAATGATCTTGAAAACCAAAAATGTTGTCCTAGTGATCTTATAACTGATGAATCAGATGGTACCTTATATCATCACAAATCTATGGATTTGTGATTACTGTATTTTCCATAGCCATGTTCTCTACCACTCTCCATCAGAACATGATGGTTAGATTTCTCTTCCATATACATATTTTCACCTATGTGGAAACCCAGTGATTAGTTTATTTGGGTAACCGTTACGTTTCATACTTTTGTTTTTAAAGATTGGTTTTGGTATTCCATTTTACGATGTGGGTTTATATTAAAGAAACTTTTGAATAGTAAACCATTTATAACCCCGAAGAATTTCGAGGGCGAAATTCATTTTAAGGGGGGTAGAATGTAACACCCCGAGATTTTATGAAAAATATTCTTTTTAATTTCATTAATGTCTTGTGTTGTACGCTACACCAAAAGAAGCTTTCACAACACGCATCCTTTACTTGCCTTTCATTACACGCAATCGCGACCTTCCTTGATAGCGTGTGTAGTACGCAATACTGAGTTTCACTAAACAACGATATGCTATTAAAATATTATTAAAACTAACCGTTATGAATAGTAATAACCACTTTTTGAAATTTTGTAAATTTTATTTTTCAAAATTGACTTCATTTTTGGATTTGGAATATCGAAATTAGCTTAGGGTGAAATTTTGGTGATTTTCGGATAACTTTCAATTTTTGATGAATAGTGAAAATTACAAAATTTTAATTAAAAACAACTTTTTCAATCGAAATAATTAATAGTGATAAATTGTTAATTTGAGTGGTTTTAATGTATATTTAGAATATATTTTTACAATTTAATACAATTTTGGTCATTGGATGTAATTTATCAATTAAACTAGTTATAAACAAGTGTCAATCTTTTGATAGTTATTATCTCTTAAAAACACGCTATTTGTTTTGACGACGGGAATTAATTTTTAAATTAGTTAATGCAACTGATATGTTGTGAATTTGGTAAAATAGACATCATTTTTGAGTTCATAATATCAAATATAGCTTAGGCCTAATTTTTGGTATTTTTCTGAAAACTTTCAATTTTTTATGAATAGTGAAACCACTAAGTGGTAGTTAAAAAACTGAATTTTTCATAAAACGTAATTTTACCACTTCTGTGAGTGGAATTTCGAAAATCCGAGAGACACGGTTAATATCAAGGACTAAAATTTGGTTCAATGAGATGAAAATAATTTTTTGGTGAATAGTAACTTTTTACTTTTTTTACTGCAGTTAATAGTAAATAGGGTAACTAAGGGTAAATATGATATTACTACTACCCTAACACATGTCCTAATTCTATTGTATAAGTGTAATTCGACCAAAAACAACCTTATGAATATAATATGACCATTTAAGCCCACTTGGATTAGATTAAGACATTTATTATTAATTTATTTAAAGAAGGTTTAAAATAGTTAAAATCAAAGTTTAATAAGTAAATCATTTTTAATATGGGGTTATACATAAGATAAATTCGACTATAAATATTCATTAGAAATATAAAAATATTTCCTACATAATGGTATTTTATTTGTAATTTTTAGACATTAAATAATTTAATTTATTTATGACACAATGATGATGCAGTAATTATCTTATTAATGAAATAGTGACATAATTGATGTTATAAACCCCAAAATAAATGTAATTTGAGACTTTTTATAAATTACACTAATTTTCTAGGTTACTATGATATATTAGTGTTGATTTAATCAACTTGGTTCGAACATATAATTCTGTTATGACTTTCACAAAAATCATATATCAAATAGTGTCAAAATTGACACCAAATTGTTTTTAAATAAAATATTTTATTATTAATTGTTATTTTATTCATAAAAATCTAAGGTTCGGCCAAATCACTTAGATAAGGATATGTATATTAAAAATAAACAACTTAGGGTTCGTTTGGCATGTTATAGTAAGTGTATTAACCATATAGTGTAAGAAAACAAAAAGTCACGGTAAAAGTTAAATTATTTAACTTAGAGTTAAATCTAATTGATAAGGTTAAAATAATAACCTAAACTTGTATAAATCCTATTGGTTGATAGGATTTCGACCCATCCCCACTTTAACTTCGAAATAAGACCCTTTGGAACCATTATAAACCGATTTTGACTTTAATATAAAATAATATTTTGAGATATTCTTAAGATGCCCCTCTCCTCCCTTATAAAAGGGAACCTCCTCCCCCTCCTCCTCACAACAATTTGAGCACTCAAGCTCGGCCAAACCCTACCAAAATACCTTCTCCACTTCCCTAGAATAATCCTAGAGGTCCTGGTCTTCTTCAAAGACCAATCTTAGTTCCCTAAGTGGAGGATTCAAAGAGGCGTTTCAAAGAAGAGGTAATATCCATTACCGATCTTTTCAATTTCTTTCTTCTTCAACTTCTTCTTCTTTAGTTGTTTCATGATAATGTAATAACATCAGTATGAATTACAGACTTATATGTTATTATAAATATGAAACAACCCTAATACACCTTCTATCCATCCTACGGGAAAATGAAATCACCGCGCGTGCATACGTACGGAATACCGTCTCCACGCCGTGGTGTAATCTATTTTCCATCATCACCTTACAAGGATGGGTATAATGGTGTAATGAGTAACTATATATGATTATTATAAATTGATATTGATACTGAAATAGTATACATACACTTCAACACAAGTTCATGATCATGAGAATGATATCATCGCTCGTGCGTACGTACGGAATACCGTCTCCACGACGCGATGAGATTCATTCTCCACTTTAAACCATTAATGAATGATTATAAAGTATATATAATAAGTAATAATGAAATATATTACATAACAATGATACTGGATTTATGTGTATATATATGAATGTCATCTACTTAATTCCGTTCAACTCAATAAGGAAACGAAAACAGCGTTCATGCGTACGTACGGACTACCGTCTCCATAAACGGTGTGTTTCATTTCATTTATCTATCTATCTATATATATACTGAATATATATGATATATAAATCATGTTTTATATTCTGGAAGTAAGTAAATCATGATATAAGTAATAATAATGTCAAGAACAACAAGTCCAAACACCTACGATAAATGAAACGATTTTACCCAAAACACTTCTTTAACATGGAATTTACAAAAGAATGGGTAATATAAAGTCATAAGTGAACCATATATGATATAATAACAATGAATATGATTCTGTAATAAGTTAATGACATTATTTAAATCATTATACAGGAGGTTCAGACACTTACGAAGCAAATCGGACTTAAGGTAAGGGAAATATCACAATGTCATTTTTTTTATCCGAGGTTGTTTATACTTTAGTATTTACTGGGGTGTATTTTATCATCCACATCCATATTTCCTCAATATGTAACATTATTTCCATACACCTACAATTTTTTAAATACAATTTTACCCTTCGGTGAGTTTTTAGTAAAAGATATGAAAGGAATCATTTGTCGTTTTTCGTACGAGGTACTTTTTGACTTTTCCGACAAAAGTACGAAGACTGATTTTTTTAACTTATACGGCATGAATGGATTTTTAAAACATTATTTACAAGAATCTTCCTTTAAAAGTTTTCAAGTTTATTTTTAATCAACTTCTTTTAGTTTATAATTGTATGACATATTAAGAAAGGAAAAGTGTTTTTGAAGAAGAAAGGATATTTTCATCAAGAATTCATTTCAAGTGTTTTATCAAAATTATTTTCCATCTAAGATAATATAGGATTCTGTTTTTATCCCTATTATTAAATTGATGTGATTATGTTGTGGTGGAATTATTTTTATGAATTCCTTTATCTTATATGAAATCTTTTATGATGTCACGATGTTTAAGATTCCCATTTTTATTACTTGGATTATGCAATGATGTATGATTTATGATTTTGTGGCACGCATAAGAATGGTATCATTATGAGATGGGTGGGACCTATATCTCCCTCCAATGCATTGGGTAAAGATTTTAAATCTCATGAGATAGACATGGCTAAAATGGTAGGTTATACCGGTTCAGTGAAATAGGACTGAAACGAGGGTGACTCGGTTCAGAAAGGGACTTTGTCCACTAAGATAGTCTTGGTAATGAGTCTTGACTAACAAGAAATGATTCTCTATGATTATGTGTGTATGACACAAAGTTTCATGTTTAAGTTATGATTATTGGAATTTCATTTCACTACTATGATTTATCCCATGTTATGAAATTATGCTCTCTTTTGCAGGTTAAGATTTCCAAAAGTTATGTTCTTATGAATATGATGTGATTGATTTTTCTTTTTTTTTACCCTTACTGAGCATTTGAGCTCACCCTTTTATGTTTTCTTTTCCCCAGGATATAAAGAAAGGTTTTAGGTAAAAAAAGGGGAAGATCTTTATGGGAGATATTGAAGATATTTCACCACGATTAGAAGATTACGTTCCGAGTTTCCAAAGACACTAAACTATTACGATCCTTGTGTGTGTTTTTTTTTGTTATGTACTAAGTATTCCGAAAATGTAATGTAATGTAAATTTACATCAAGATACGGGTCTTTACAAGCACTAACTCTAGAAGCGGAACCAACCAGTCTCTCAACTCTGGAATCTCTCAGATTGTGCTCCACAATCAGTGGCTGGTTGATGATGGAAGTGATGGAAGTCAGCCTGAAGATATTCACCTGTGAGAAGATCTCCTGTCTAAGACCATCCTCAAACTTCCATGCCAAGTACAACCCATATCTACCCTGGAGAGGTGTGATACACTGAATCTCAGTGAAACAAGTGGAATAATCCATGATAGAAAGAGTACCATACTTCAGGATCATGAACTCCCGAGCACGATTATACCATAGGGTCTCTGGATAGAAGTTGTCATAAAAGACGCAATGAAACTCCTCCCATGCCATAACCTGCGGATGTCCCTCCTGTGAGATCACGTCCCACCACCTCTTTGTAGAGTCTCTTAGCATGTAGTTAGCGAGCTTTACCCACCTCTCTGGAGGCGTCTCTAGATTCTCGAAGATTTTCATCATGGCTTCTAGCCATGACTCTGTATCCTATGGTCCTCCTTCCCCTGAGAAGGTTAGAGGATGGTACAACTATAAAACCCGCATCAAGTCTTCCATAGTGGAGGCAGGAGGAGGATCTCACCAAAAGGTCTGCATCATCCTCACAAATCCTTCACTGAACTCCGCATTGATGCCTGCAACTGGTATAACTGCTGGTGCCAAGGCTGGAATAATTGGAGGATCTGTAGGATGTCCCTGATTTGCCATATCTGGGGTCTGATCACTACCCTACAACAAACAGACAACTAGAGGACATCTCGGTGCCATATCTCTGAAAGGTCAAAATTACTGATTATATTCAGGATTAACAAGACTGAAAAACTTAAGCCACAATAAGGAACAGAGAATAGAAGGAATTCTTGTTATGAAAAACATGACTACAAGACATGTTCTTTCCCTACATGGTGTGTTCCATTAATTCATTCACATGGGCGTGTACTTCTACCTAAACTGGTTGTGTAACACCCCAAATACACCTCATGTTGTCCTAACACATGGCGTGTACTTGAATCCTCTTCCCTGCCCGAGTCCTTCAACACTGTTAAGCCACACTGCTCCTCTAAGGCAAAACTACATGGTGTGTTCAAGACAGACAAAGCGTGTACTAGACATGCCATACCTCTCCTGTGTTGTTAGCGACACGACCTGAAACATGGCTAACACTACACGGCATGTTTCAGACAGACACAACGTTTATGAGAAAAGGTAACACCGACCCGTGTTGTTCGTGACATGGCTAGATACCAAGATCAGAAGACACTGCGTGTCAAAATCAGAAAAGGTGTGTATGTGAAAATATTACATGACCCATGTTGTTCGTGACATGGCCGGGTACCTATTTCACACTACACGGCGTGCTAAACTAGCTCATGAAATGTTCCTACAAGATTCTTCACAACCCCGTGTCCCTACTCGTACAATCCGTGACACGGCTATAGACTACATCGTGTGTAACCATAAAGTACACGTCATGTATTCTGGGTTTTTCCATACATTAGCCTTAGAAACTTCTTCAGGGCCCAGAAAGAACAAAAAACTAGCATTAAGGTTCCAAATTCCAATCTGTGAGGGCCCATTCTCCCCGAAAATCAAAGCTTGGCATCTTATACAAGTTACAAAAAAAGTAAACAGGTCAATGATCCACCAAATTCTAGTCCATGAGGGCCCATAACACCTCAAGAACAAATGTTTGGTGTCCATATAACCGAAGCACTATAAAAAAAATTCCCTATCAAACAACAGGGATTCTATCAAAGCTTCTATCACAACAACATGCATAATCTATGAAATGTCTATCACAACAACATGCAATTTATAATGCATCCTAGATGACATGGCAAGAATGCATGGCATGTGATTTATAACAAGTGCCTATATCATTCATGAGATGGCATACCCTCATATCATTGGGTTGCGATAGAAATAGAATCACAATAACAACAACGGTAACAACACAAAGCATGTGAATCACCCAAAGGTGAAATCAAATCAGCTGTAAAATTTCAAACATGTAAAATTGCAATAAACGAGGTAGTATGGCTTTTCCCTATACACGGGTTAGCTACTCCCGGGCACATGTCATTACCGAGTACCTATTCCATCCTATCCCTGGCTATAGTCTCCAAATAGTAAGTCAAGAGAAAAGAAACCCCTCTCATACCACTTTGTAATGCCCCGATTCTGGAAGCCACCCAGAGGCACCCTGTACCTGGTTGGTCACATGGACTCAAGTGAATTTCCTCAATCACCATTGGTTGCCGACTAGCGGCAAGGGCCTTGGGTGTGACAATGGGAAATTTATTCCCCCATTGGAAAAGTACAAAGTGGAAAAGAAAAACAATAAACAATAATGGAAACAGTAAATAACCCATACACAAGTGAACAGCGGAAGACTAAATATGATAAAAAACAGGAGCACATATATATAGAAATGATGCATGATACATATATGCCTTGGAAAGAATCCAAACAAGTCACAATTATGAATACAGTACTAAACCAATGTACAACAGTGAAACGGATAAGACAACTCCTCAGTATCGCAAGCATCGGCTTGGTCCCACGCTCTCCATCTCCAGTGCAATCATGAACCTGAAGTAGAAGGGCGCATGCCCTTATATGTACCTACAACAATATAATCTTTCTGGGCCAAAAAGAATGGCCCAAAAAGGGTGTGAGACAGACTCCCTGTAGGAAACTACCCAATGATTTGTGCTTAATGGTCAGTGAATATATGGCAGGAAAAAGTAGAGAATGTTGTTAATAAGTAATTACTCAATAGAAAACAATTCACAGTTTCTAACACATAATTAAAAACAAGTAATAGTAACTCAATCATGTAGAAAAAATAGGAAACCTATGGGTAGTTCTCATAGCCTAACCCTTATGGTTCAACCTATAAGTACAAGAAACCCTCTAGGAAGCACACACAGTCTCACCCCTCTGATTCAGCTAATGAATAGACACTCTGGGGAAGCACTCTTCGTCAATTCCCCATATAGTCCAGTATCGTACTAAAGGCACTCTGGGGAAGCACTCAACATCTAATTCCCCCTGTGGCCCACGTTGAGGAACTACAGACACTCGGAGGAAGCAGTCAATGTTAATTCCCTCTATGGTCTCGCATCGTAAATTAAAGACACTCTAGAGAAGACCTTACGTCCATTCTATCTATGGTATTCTACACTAGGTTCTCATAGCCCTGTGTAAATTCATCATGTATCACATCGCATAACGGCCAAAGTAACCTCATGAACTACATGACTAGCATTCTATAGTATCTCATCATGGAAGAACAGTCACGCCATCCTACAAACTAGACATTGAACTGGAAATAGCCTAACATGAAAAACTAGAACAAAAGGTCATAATAGGAAACATGCATTGAGAAAACATCCAAAGCACATAAATTTACCCTATTCACAAGCGAAGTCATCTACACAGGCATATAAGAAAAGCAGGAAAACAATAAGGGAAAAAAATGTAACCTGCAATACCTCATTCAAGGATATTGGTGGAATTTTCACAAATTACTCAAATACATTCTACAAAAAGGAACAAATCACCTACCTTCGTTCTGGGAGATTGATATACTCGAACCTTGAAGCTTGAATCTCCTTGTAACATCGTAGATCTAAGAAAACGTCCAAAACGCTCAACCCATGATAACTTTAGAAAGAGGAGGAATTGGAATATGAAGCTATATGAGAAGGAAGAGCTTACCACTACGGTTCCAATGCAATATACGGTAGTATATTTGGAGAAAATACAGAGGCTCAGGTGGTCGAAGGAGATTCGTGGCCGTACAGGACGTTCTTGGTCGAAGAGGTTGGAGAAGAAGACCGTTCCGGCGATTAGACCTGACCTCGGTCTGTTTAATGAAAAAAAGTACATTATGTGTACTTTTGGAGTAAACGACGTGTACTAGGCTTTTCTATGCTCCGATTTAGGTGGCCTCCATGTCACCCCTACATGGTCGTGTGTGTAGCCATGACATGGCCAGCACATGGCCTCGAGCGGCAACTAAGTACACAGCCTGTACATATAAAGTACATGGCGTGTACTTAAAAAAAATTCCAGAAACTCCACTTTTCTCAAAAACTACAGAAAAGGAAAAACATACTTAAAGGAAGGTCTAGGTTCTTACAGGTGGTATGCATCTGCACCACTGATTGAGGAGGAGTTCTTGGCTGCTTAACCGCGGCGGCACACCCGGAGGGCGGCCGACACCCGGCCGGCCGTGGGAGGGCAGCGACACCGTCCCGCCGCTAGAAGGGGGAAGTCGACCGGACATCCGGCTGGCCGCATCACACTGAGCAGGACCTTCTCTGGAAAGTCAAGCATTCCAGAAGGTAGTGACCAAGTGGCCCTTGGGCTATTTGGAATTCCGGGGGGGGGGGGCTCCCCCAGGTAGTGTCTAGGGCGGACCCCTCCATGGGAGAGCCCACCCAGTCGAGCGGGCTGTGCCCAGTGGGCCGCGCCGAGCGGGCCACACCTAGCAGGTCGGGCTGCCCCTTTGCGGGCCGAGCTGGACCCGAGTCAGGCTGGGATGACCCGAACTGGGTCGGGTCGGCCCAGGCCGTGTCAGGCCGGACCCGAGCCCCGCCAGACTTAGAAACTCTTAAAGGGCCATATCTTGAGAAACAAATGTTGGTTTGATGAACCATCTGTTTTGTTGGGATCCCTGGATCGAGATGGTCCTTTTGGTATACTCCACATTAGTTTTGGATAAATATGGAGTATGGCCGAGTTGGATCAAATCCAAATCCAACCGAGCCCTTGGAACATAAATGATAATAACATACAGACTGGGTGTCCAATTGACGCGGCGTCTGTCACGTTGGGTCCCTTATGACATGGTGTACCTTTGGGATACTTCTACGTGGGACTTCGTGGTAGTTGAAGTATCGACCAATGGATTGACGAGTGTTCGGTCCACAAGGCTAGATACCCTGACAGGGAGGTGAATTAGGATATGACATATTAAAACAACTGCCCCTTTTGATAATGTCTTTCTATGAGAAAAAAACATATTCTCTCTCCTTCCCATTGTAGAGTATGAAAAACCATAAGTAATGCATAGGTTCTAGTAATTTTTACATGGTTCACCCACACTGTGCTACTTCCATTGAGCATACACCAGCAGTGTTTCGAGGTTCCCATTCCACAATAAGCACACCACTATTTCCAAGTTCGAATCTAAATCACTATCCCCCTGGTTTACAACCAATAATGATATGAAGGATCACTTCCCTCTCAACTGAAGTGTGCCCAATTCCTTGCAAAATATCCATTCATAGTTTATAGAACTGTAGATCTCTCCATTATATGTAATGAAATATGCATCTTTAACAGTTGATATATGCTATATTGACGTCCCACTTTCACCCATAGATTAATCTCTCTTTGCATAGGGTGTAATAGGAAACCCCAAATATTTGTCGTGAAACACATTTTTCTCATAACTTCAATCTTTCTCACAACTCAAATATTACACACAATTTTCTAATCTTGTGCGCAACTCAAAATCTTTCACCCAGATCCCTTTGCGTAAAATTCTTACGCGATTTGGTGCTCGGATTTTCTCTAAGTGTCTAGATTCCCTAGTGTGAGGGGGTCACCTCTTATTTATACACCTCATTGACCCATGCATTCAAAAACCACGATGTGCCGTGAAATATCCTGACATGTCATGAAAAACTCCATTAGACGTCACCTTAGGCACGTATGTCACTTTTGCGCCAACCTCATCTTTCGTATGCTTCTTGAATATTTCATGCACGTCCTTCCTTTTCCATTTTTTGAAGATTGGACCATGATTCATGCCTTGCACATAACATTCCAAATGTTGCGAAAGATCCTCTTTGAGCACGCAAAACCATTTTTTACATCACCTTGAGCATGCAATTTTCCTTTGTGCAACTCCATCTTTCACTCCCATTTTCTAATCTTTCACGCACATCATGACTTTTCCATTTTTCAACATTATTCTCCCAAATCATGCCTTACACACAATATTCCTTCGTAAAACTCCATCTTTCACATACATCTTCAAATCATTCATGTATCTTCAAATATTTCATGTCCCATTGTCCTTTTCCATTTTTACACCTTCTGACCTTGAAACACACCTTGTGAAAAAGTTTCCAAACCACCCTAGATCTTGTGCGCAACTTCCTTTGACAAAAACATGTTTCTCCATTTTCTGATTTTGAGGCCCAAACATTTGGAAAACACTGGAAAATGATGTCATCTAAGATCTATTCTTTTTTAACCACCACCAGATCTTCAATTCCTTTTTCATCATTCTTTGTCATCAAAGGTTGTCAAAATTATCTCTGGAGCTCAAAAAAGCACCATGTATACCCCCTTTGTCAAAAAAAATATCATTTTTTTCTAATCTGTCAATAAACACAACATGGTGGTACTCTTTTTCAACTAACACAATCATCTCAAAAATGTTTCAATGATACCTTGACGGATTTTGTCCTAACAAGGAGAGGAACCTACCAGAATCAAGTGTGCTTAGTGTGGAAATCTTATGGCTA
The DNA here is from genome assembly GCA_963277665.1 of Viscum album. Taxonomy (NCBI): domain Eukaryota; kingdom Viridiplantae; phylum Streptophyta; class Magnoliopsida; order Santalales; family Viscaceae; genus Viscum; species Viscum album. Next base: position 427,051,904 of record OY728120.1, on the reverse strand, counting down.
GTTGTACTTGAGGAGTCTTCAGATCCTGTGTGGGTCATCTCTAGATCCTATGTGGGTCAGCATCTATAGATCCAATGTGGGTCACCTTTAGATATTGTGTGGGTTATCTTTAGATCCTGTGTGGGTCATCTTTGGATCTTCTGTGGGTCATTCTTGATCCTATGTGGGTCAACAAGAGAGATTCTCGATGAAGTAAGATGATCTAGAAATACGTCTAATCATATATACCTTTGTACTAAAGTTATACCTGGTGTGAGATGAGTCTTTACCTTTGTGGTACACTTCAGTGTGGTGATACCGTTATGGTATTATTCTGTTTGGAGTTACCTTTGTGGTACATACCTTCGTGGTGATACTTTTGTGGTATTATACTATGTGGCATTACCTTTGTGGTACTTACCTATGTAGAGTTACCTTTGTGGTAATCTTTCTTTCGTGGAATAGTTGAGGTTTTGGATAAAGCGTTGGGACTTTCATTTCCTCATGATTGATATGGGTATACTTGATAACTTAGGTATATGTATGGGAATATAACTTAGTAGGTTTGACTATTTTTTTGTGCTTTGTGATTACGATACTTATTTGTGGTTTATCCTTTGTGTATTCTAAGAGACCTTCGAGGGGTCTCGAGGTCTCTACTAAGTATTGTTGTACTCACCCATGCACAGGCTACGCCCACACCTTATTGTGTCTTTTGTAGACAACGCAAAATGCTGATCAAGGTCAAGGGTATTGGGACTGGAGGATGCTTGGTGGTGGACCATTAGATGAGACATACCCTAGAGACGATCGTTCGAGAGTTGTACCTACCCATCAGGTTGGATCCTTGGCGGGTGTTCACATGAGATGTTTTCAGTTTTACTTGTACTTTCCAGTTCGGCTTGTATTCTGGAACCCTTTACTTACTATACTCACAATATTTACTATATATTTTTCATCTCCTTGTATATTACTATGTTCTTGTATTTTGTGAGTTGCTAGTTAAAAAGCAGTGACTTCCTGGTTTTAGGGATATGCCTTTCCTGTCCTAGTTTCCATCCCCTATCCTATGGAATACAGGCTTGGGGTAGTTACGGAACAGACTCCAGGGGATGGTTCATGACACTAAGAGAATTGAACACCTATTTATAATTCAATAACCTCTATTATATTTGATTTTGAAATGGATTCATATTCCAATTTTGATAACGTTCACTCTTATTATAACTTGGTTGTTGAGTATAATGATGAATTTGATAAATTATTCTATGATTTTGATGATGTATATTTTGGTATTGATATTCATTGTACACATATTTTTATTACATAAAAGTATCCATCCATACATCACCCCCTTCCTTATAACTCAAGAAATTACCACCAATTTTTATATACTCATACTTATTAAGTGGTGAGACATTCCCTGTTATCATTTCTAAAAATCTTCCTTTTTGAACATGAAGACAAAAATTTAAATTTTTTAAGGTAGAATATCAGGGAAATCAGGTGGACCATGGCTAAGATACCTAATTTTATCCCCTCCATTTTCATGCGTAGGATCATTTTGGAGGATGGGGCTAAATCGGTTTGGTATCCATAATGGAGAACACATCTAACTATTCTGAATGTTTTTAAAAAATAAGGTGACATATTGCTCTCAAGGCAGGTATAGTTTATCCCATTTCAAATTCCCAGTGGGTGAGTCTAATTCAAGTGGTTCCTAAGAAAGGTGGTGTTACTATTGTTAAAAATGAGATTGGGGAGTTAGTTATAATGAGGGTACAAAACAGTTGGGGTGTGTTGATTAAATATAGAAAATTAAATCAATCCACTTGTGGGGACCATTTCCCCCTCCCATTTTATTGATCAAATTATTGAGATACTAGCTAGTAAAACACACTATTGTTTCCTAGATGGATTTTATAGATATTTTTAAGTTTATAAAGCTCTGGAAAATTAGTAGAAGGAAATATTCACTTGTATATTCGGTACATTTTCCTACCAAAGGATTTCATTGGGACTTAGCAATGCCCCAGGTACCTCCCAGAGATGCATAGTGATTATTATTTTTTCATATTTCGTTGAGACCTTCAATGAGGAATTTATGGATTATTTTATTGTGTATGGATCTTTATTTTTTGAATGAATCTTTAGTTTGGAAAAGGTAACGAATCGCTTCATAGATAAGAATTTGGTATTAAACATTGAAAAGTGTTATTTTATGGTAGATCATGACATTGTCTTAGGGAATGTAGTGTCAAAACATGTAATATATGATGATAGGTCCAAGGTAGATGTTATTTCATCCTTACCATATCCTTCATGTGTGTGAGATGTTAGGTTATTCTTAGGGAATGTGGGTTTTCATCAATGATTCATCCATGATTTATGTATGATCACTCTACTATTATCTTGATTACATCGGAAATATATTGAATCCATTTTTGAGGATTAGTGTAGGGTATCATTTGAAGAGATAAATAAGAGTCTGACTACTCCACCTATTATACAACCCCCATATTGGGACATTCCATTTGAGCTTATGTGTGATACATCTAACTTCATAGTTGGAGGCATCTTATCTTAGTGGATGGAAGGATGTTCACATGTGATTGCTTATGCTTCAAGGACATTGGATTTAGCAAAATAAAACTATAAAATATGGAAAAAATAGTTTCCTTCCATCATATTTTATTTAGTTAAATCCCATTAAAATTTATTAGGCTTTAAATAAGTTTTTTCTTCTGACCATGCAGTTTAGAGGAACCTCTTGAAGAAACCGGATGCATAGCCTTGACCTATTTTATGGATTCTCCTTCTTCATAATTATTTATTAAGATAAAGGATTATAAGGGATCAGAAATCATGGTGGTGGACCACATGAGTAGTATTACTCACACACTAGAGGCTAACACCATGGACCAGGTACATCTTTGGGACACTCTTCCTGATGATCAGATTTATGCACTCTCAGGTACAATCATTGGTATATTTAATTAACTAATTTATTTACTCTAAAATTACTAAAAATTTAAAGAATCATGAAGTCCAAAAATTAATGATTTTTTCAAGGTTTTATGTTTTTGATGATCCCTAACTCTGGAACATGTATAGTGATCATGTTTTTAGAAGGTGTGTTTCAAATCATGAGTTTGATTCTGGTCTATATTTCTACTATACACATTCACGTGGAGGACAATTTAGACCCCAATAGGTATCTAGGAAAGTTTTATACTGTGGATTATATTGACCTATATTATTCCATGTTTCCCATGTTCTTTGTAAGTCAGGATGTCATTTCCAACACAATGGAAACATTTCTAGGAAACACGAGATGCCCCAAAAACACATATTATTCTCTGATATTTTTTATGTTTGTGGAATTGATTTTATGAGTCCTTTTATAAGTTCATTTGGATTCTAGTACATTTTGGTCACTGTTGGTTATGTTAGAAAAAGAGTGGAGGCCAAGGACACTAGGAATGAGGATTCTCATATTGTAGTGGACGTTGACAAGGATCAAATTTTCTTATAGCTTTGGAGTACCAAAGGCTATAATCAGTGACCAATGGACACACTTTTGTAGTCAAAATTTAGAATCCCACCTTTGGAGGTATCTGGAAACAAAAAACATCAACACCAAATCACCCCCCAAAAAACCCAAGGCTTTGGATTTAAATCGTGTGTTGAAATAAATTTTAGATAAAACCATGTATCCAAATAGCAAGGATTACAGAAAATGCCCAGATGTTGTGTTTTGGGAATATAGGATAGCATAAAACACACCCATCTATATGTCCCCATATTAGATTGTATTTGGGAAACCATGCCATCTCTCAGTGGAAGTAGAGCATTTGGAATATTGGGATCTAAATAAATTCAACATGGATTTGGCCCAAGATGGAATTTCAAGGAAGCTGAAAATTCAATAGAATGAGGAGATTTGATTTTCATCATATGAAAACTCAAGGATCTATAAAGAAATATAAAAAGTGACTCACTACAGTGTATTAGAACAAATGGAGATTCATGTTAGATCGACAGTCATACTTTATAGTTCATGACTGAAGATGATGCACTATAAGTTGTGTTCTATATGTTTTGGTCCTTATGTTTTGTCTAATGTATTTCCTTATGGTTTATTGGAGGCCACAAAACAGGACACTAAGATGAGATTTACAATCAATGGGAAACGTTTAATGAATTACATTGAAGGAATTCCCACCCATGCAGTTGATTTCATCACATTTCTTGACCCCATAATCAATTGAGAATATTGGGCTATTCCAAACCCATTCACATTTATATTATTTATCCTATTTAAAATTTTTCATTTCATGTGCACATATCATCTCATAATTTTACAATGAGGAAAACGAAATATTTTATGTGTGGGGGAGGGGAATACATTTTGGGGTAGTTATTTAGCATTTTCATTTGTTTATTTTTTTGTGTTTTATGTTATGTTTTTTGTTATCATTAAAAAAATGAAAAATCAAAAAATATATCAATAAAAAATTAATATAACATAATAATTTACATGTTGAGCATATGGAAAATGATTGTTTCTGAAATTAATTATTATCATTATAAGAATGATCATGATTTCATCATCAAGGGTTTATTTTTGTAAAATTTGAAGTCATCAATTATATGATTGGTTGTGTCATTATAAGACCTTTTAGATTTTGAAACGATTCATGTGATATTTGTTCATGGTAAATTATGTCATTGATTTCACCTTAAAAAAATTCATGCAGCCATGAATTATGAAATTTTTCCTACTCAATTGAAGGTATAGACATGTTATGAAAAAAAATCATCTTATATCAATGGTTGGTCCATATGTTCATTTCTATTTTGATCAATTTCATTACTATACAAAATTGACATAGGCATGTGTACCTATTATCTGGATGTTGTACACCCTCAAATACAAAAACAATAAAAAAACTATCACAGGAACATGGGTTGTTTTTTGGTCAGGTCAAAACCCACACTACCTCAACCTCTATTCTTGTTATAACTATTACAATTAGTGTCATGAGGTGATCAATAAAGGGTTGAAAGATGAGTGTGAGATTTCTTCCAAGTGAATCATTTGAAAAAACCAACAAAAATAATAAATTATGGCAGTGATAAAATGTTCAAAATGATTTGATATCTATGTGGGGAGAATATAGTTTGACTTTCTGGAATGTTTATGTGAGTGGGTCTTGAAAATCGATTTGAAAAAGAATGTATAACTGGTTTGGTGAATTTAACCAAGTAAGAATAATTATTTTAATTAACCTGAATATGCTAATTTAAGGGTGGATTTATGAGATTATAATGGTTGGAAGACACACAAGTTTAGAATTTATGGAATTGTAGAACCATAAATTGTTTTTCTATGATTATTATCATTAATCTCACTAGATTTTATTTTGGTACAATTTATGAGACAACGACTTTCAAATTTGTTGACATTGAATCTTGATGGGATTCATACATTGATTATATTTCCACTATATATTTAGGTGTATAGACATGAATAATTTTTCATATCTGATTTTTAAATATATGATATGAGGTTTTTCACACGAGTAAAAAAAGGTAAGTGTGGGGGTGTGATCGCACCACGATTCACTGATTTATCTCACCTTTACACCAATTCTTTAAACTGGTTTTATATTTAAAAATAAAAATATAATAACAACTTTCACTTCCCATTTGATTATATTGCTAAATTTTAATCACTGTTAAAAAGGTAAATTATACTTGTTTTGGGGATTTCATTATTGGAGGTGAATTGGAGGGCTGGAGATGATGCCTAAGGAAAATAGAAACAATTGTGTGGAATCCCAAGGAAATATGTCCACTATTCTACATGTTATGAAAAATAAATGTATTAACATTGGATGAAATTTTGTGGTATGCTCCAAAATTTAGTGGGATGTAACTCTTCTAAATACCATAAATCCCAATTCAGCAATAAAGGGGTTCAATCGAGCAGATCTATCCAAGAAACAGAATCTGCCCAAAGTGAATGTTTTGGTTCTGTATTTCAGCTATATCTCAGGATTTAGTCATCCATTAAACTACAAATTTCACATGGAGCTATTAAATATTATAATAAAAAAACATTTATCTTTTTTTAAGTCGAGATAAGGCCATTTACTAACCAAAAACTAAGACACAAGTTGTATCTCGAAATCTGGGTTCCCAAAACCACTTCCCATTTTGGCTATAAATTGGCACCATGGGTGTCATGACCCGACCTCGGGGCCCGTTCCGTGACTACCCCAAGCCCGCCTTCCATAGGCCAGGGGCTGGCGACTAGCACCAAGGCGTAAAATCCCAGTAAACAGGGAAGGCATTGCCTTTAAGTAACAACCACACAGAGTCAGCAAGCGGAAAGTAAAGTGCAGAAAAGTAAAGGGGGCCGGAAATACAAGCCCAACTGTAAAGTACAATTGAAAAGTAAAGTACAGCAACTGAATAAAGGACGGCGGCCTCGTGTCGTCCACTGGCAACCCCACCTGAAGGGTGGGTACAGATAGCCTCCAGGCTCCTCGGGTCCCACGTCCGCTCCGAGCACGTCCCGCCCAGTGGTCCACCTCCAGGTACCGTCCTGCTCCACGCCCCAACCGTGATCAGCGTTGTCCGTCGTCTGCAACCAACACAACAAGGTGCGGGCATAGCCCGTGCAGGGGTGAGTACAAGCTACTCAATAAGGACCCCGAGACCCCCGGAGGTCTCCCGAAATCCACAAAGGATATAGCACAAAAGAAAGATGCAATCACGAAGTAACATCTGACTCGACTTAGGTATATGCCCATACATATACCTAAGTCCCCAATTCTAGCTCTGCTCAGGAGCTCAAGAACAACTCAATCCACAAAGGAAAGCAAGACTCAAATCCACAAGGAGAGTAAATAGTAAATCCACATAGGATAGCTCAACACAATCCACAAAGGAGAGTAACATAAGATTCAGCTCAACCAGGTATACTTTTTCAGATGACGTCAAAGATGATCACTGATCCATCTAAGTCGTCGGACCCACGAAGGATCGATAGGTAGTAACCCCCGCAAAAGACCCACACAGGATCGGGCTCACACAGAACCTGTAGGCAATGGCTCACACAGAACCGGTAGTAAGGACCCACATAGGATCGGGCTCACACAGAACCTGTAGCACTGATCCACGTGGGATCGCTGAGTGCAGTAGTCGACGCAGTCCACTGAGGATCTCTGCACAGTCGTCGCCGCAGTCCACGAAAGATCTCTGCTTTGCCGTCGTCGCAGTCCACTGAGGATCTCTGCTCTGCCGTCGTCGCAGTCCACGGAGGATCTCTGCTCTGTCGTCGAAGTCACAGCCAGCGCTAGGGTTCCCGCACAAAGCGAGCTCGTTTAGGAGGGTCCGCTCCACGAGCCGAGAGGCTGATACATCAACTGACACGTAGTCCGAAGTTGATGTATCCAAAAGTTCCGTATCGACAACAGGATCTCAACGCGACAGACGGGGCGTCAATCGGACGCCCGGTCTGAGAGTTATTGGCATTTTCGTCCCAGGGGCCCGGTTGGTTTTTAGGGAAAAACCAACCCGACCGTACTCCGCCTGTATCCGATCCTCGGGCGGAGTATGCCAAAAGTTCCGTCTCACTTAGAGGAATCTACCACAGCTGACGGTACGTCGATCGGACGTCCGTAGCTCATGTTATGAGCGTTTCCGCTCCGAGGGCCCGGTTGGTTTCGTGTACGAACCAACCCGGCCGAACCCAAAGTCTTCCGAAACCTTGAGTATAATATACCGAAACGACCGTCTCGATCCAAGGATCGCGTAGCCGCTGACGGTTCGTCAATCGGAGGTCCCAGGCCCAAGATATGGGCGAAAGACCGAAGAGGGCCCGAAACGGGGGTTCTGGGCCCGGGGCGACCCGGCCCGAACCCCCCCCCCCCCCCCGGGGTCGGCCGAACCGGGTCGGCCCGACCCGACCCGACCCGGCTAGGCCGGGTCCGGTCCGGCCTGGGCGCGGCCCAGCCGCCCGGACCGGCCGGCTCGGCTTCGGCCGAGCGGCCGAAGGAGGGCGCCGCGGGCTTGACCCGCGGCTCAAGCAAAACGTGGCCCCGCGGGGGGCCGCCTGTCACGCGGACGCGGCCGGGCCGCCGCGTCCGTTCCCGGTTCCGCGCGGCCGCGGAACCGGCCGCCGCCGCCGCGGCTTCAGCCGCGGCGGACTTCCTCCACGGCGGCGCGCCGGGCGCCGCCGCCGCCTTCCGCGGGCCGCCGGAGATGCTCCGGTGGCCCGATTCCTTTCCCGTCTGCGCCGTTGTTCCTCCCGGGACGCGTCCTTCACTGCGAAATCAACAAATCGACCATGCCGCGCGGTTCGTCGTCGTCCGCCAAATCCGCACAACAAAAGAGATCGGCGGAGGGTTGCCGGGTCTTGTTCGTTAGACCCGCACCCTCCGCGTTAGTCAAAATCCACGGGAGGAATAATCAACAACAATTTTAAATAAATCAAAATTTTCGGAGATCATGTTCTTCACTTTAAAAGAATAAACACGGGGAAAAAGATAAAATAATCCAACATCCCTTACCTCGCAGCTGTCGTCGTCGTCAGACGAGAGGTCGTCGCGGAATCGCTCGTCGCGGAAGAAGGAGATCGTCGCGTCGTCGCGGTATCCGGCGTCGCGTCGCCAATCTCCGGATCAAGAACAAACGGATTTAATTAATTAAATCCGTTGTTATTGAAATTTAAAAAGGGAGAAATAAAAGATTCGATTCTCACCTTTGTTGCCGAACGAGGGTCGGCCGCGGAAGAAGAGGCGTCGCCGAAGAATGTCGCGGGTAGAGCTCGTCGACGTCGCAGATCTTGGTGTGCGTCGTCAAATTCCGGTCGCCGGCGTTCTTCGCGTTCTTCGCGTTCTTCGCGTTCTTCGCGGAGAGGGTGGAGGCTCAGAGGAATTGCACAACGATAGCAATCCTCCAAAATAGACAAGTTTGTCTATTTTATTATTTTGCTAACAAACGTAAAACACGTAAGTAACGACCCAATTAATTCGTTGAATTAATTCAACGAGCGAAACAAACCATTTAATTCACGAAAGAAACAGCCCATTTAATTCACGAAAGAAACCGCCCAATTAAATGGTCTGTTAAGAATTAAAGAAATGCGTCGGTTGACTTTTCAGTTTCTTTGACGGGTTTTCGCGGGTGCGTTACTTAGCGAAAGAAACGGCGGGGCTCGTGCGGGCCCCACCTCACAAATATCCTACCAAGGGGGTAGGATATTTCTGGATAGCATCCTATCCAGTTCAACTCAGTTCAAGCCGCCTTTAAGTGGTTTCAAGTGGCTTCCAAGCATCTTAAGTGAAATAAAATAAAGTTGTCGCACAAACTTTATTTTATTTCTGACTTAAAGCCGCAAAATTTAAAAACCACGTCTGAGCAAACGCAACTCCGGAAGAGGCGTTTCTAAGCAAATACCGGCGCTGCGATTTCATCGGTGCCCTCAAAATTCGATTCCGGGCACCGGTTCAAAAGATAGAAAAACCCGCTCGTCCGTTCACTGAACGTACCCGAGCCAAACTTCGGAAATTGATTCCGGGCACACCGGGCCTCGGAATCAGGTGCCGTCTGAAGCTGAGCTCTTGCAAAATTCCAAAGAAAATTAAGAAAAAAATTTCCTTGAAATTTGCGGGTCTTTACATTACTCCCACCTCAGGTCTTTACGTCCCCGTAAAGATACATCAAAAACTAGGGGAACAAATGGGGGTACTGAGCACGCATCTGAGCCTCCCGCTCCCAAGTGCTCTCCTGGAGGTTCCCGTGCTGCCATCTGACGCGCACAAGAGGAATCGACCGCCCACGTAGGACCCGCTCCTGTCGATCCTCGATCTCCACTGGGACCTCCGCAAAAGTCGCCCCATCGTCCACGTCCAGCTCCCCAAAGTCGATGATGTGCGTCGGGTCGTGCACGTATCTCCTCAGCTGAGACACGTGGAAGACATCGTGCACCCGGTGCAACTGAGGTGGTAGAGCCAGGCGATAATCCACCTCTCCTATCCTGCTGAGGACATGGAAAGGCCCGATGAAGCATGGAGACAACTTGCCGCCTCGGCCAAATCTCCGTAAACCACGTCGAGGTGAGACACGCAAAAAGACGTGGTCTCCATCCTCGAACTCTAGTGGCCTCCGTCTCCTGTCAGCATATGACTTCTGACGGCTCTGAGCTGTCCTCATCCTCTCCTGGATGATCTGGACCTTCTCTGTCGTGGCTCGGACCATCTCTGGTCCCACGAGTGCTGACTCCCCAGGGTCTGTCCAGCACAACGGTGATCTGCAGGGTCTGCCGTACAACGCCTCGTATGGTGCCATCCCGATGGTGGAGTGGTAGCTGTTGTTGTACGCGAACTCCACCAAGGGTAGGTGGTCCTCCCAGCTGCGACCAAAGTCGAGAACACATGCACGGAGCATGTCCTCGAGTGTCTGTATGGTCCTCTCAGTCTGACCATCCGTCTGAGGGTGGAAGGCTGTGCTCAGATGGAGCCGCGTCCCGAACGCCTCCTGCAACCCCTTCCAAAGCCGGGAAGTGAAACGAGCATCTCGATCGGAGACGATAGACGATGGAACACCGTGAAGCCGTACGATCTCCTGGACGTAAAGACGTCCCAAGCTCTCCACTGAGCCCTGCTCTCTGATGGGTAATAAGTGTGCCGACTTGGTGAGTCGGTCGACAATCACCCAAATGGAGTCGTGACCTCTGGAAGTGCGTGGAAGTCCAGTCACGAAGTCCATAGATATGCCGTCCCACTTCCACTCCGGGACCTCCAAGGGCTGTACCAAGCCTGCTGGTACCTGATGCTCTGCCTTCACCTGCTGGCAGGTGAGGCATCGAGAAACGAACTCAGCCACAGCTTTCTTCATGCCCGGCCACCAGTGCTGTCGTCTGAGATCCTGGTACATCTTCGCCACTCCGGGATGTACCGCCAAGGGAGAAGTGTGAAACTCTCTCAGCACCTCCTCTCGTAAAGCGACTGGTACGAAGGTACGTCCTCTGAAAAGGATGTCGTGCTCTGCTCCAAGGGAGAAACCATCAGGCGCCTGACCTGAGGATATCAGTGCACGCCGGGTCTCACAGTCAGCGTCCCCACGCTGAGCCTCTCTAACCCGCTGTAGAAGTGGAGAAGAGACTGTGAGAGGCTGAAGAAAGGCTGCTCCGTCTCTATCCACGAAGGATATCTGCAAGGAGGCTAGCTGCTCCGTCGCCTCCTCAAGTAGCTGAATGCCCGTCCTCCTGCTGAGGGCATCGGCTACCACGTTCCCCTTCCCAGGAGTATAGACTATCTCAAAGTCATAGTCCTGGAGGAACTCAAGCCATCTCCACTGTCTCAGGTTCAGGTCCTTCTGAGAGAAGATATACCTGAGACTCTGGTGATCAGAAAAGACTGTGAAGCGCTCGCCCATCAGATAGTGCCGCCAAGTCTTCAGAGCGAAGACCACTGCTGCTAACTCCAGGTCATGAGTGGCGTAGTTCTGCTCATGCGGCCTCAACTGACGTGATCCGTAGGCGATCACGGCCCGCTCCTGCATCAGGACGCACCCGAGTCCAGTCCCTGATGCATCGCAGTAAACTACGTACCCAACTCCCTCCTCAGGCAACCTCAAGATAGGTGCGCTGGTCAACCTCTGCCTCAGCTCCTGGAAGCTCTGCTGACATCTGTCTGACCACACGAAGGGTTTCCCCTTCTTCGTCAAAGCAGAGAGTGGTGCCGCAACTCTAGAGAAGTCTGGCACGAATCTCCGATAGTATCCCGCTAGGCCCAAGAAGCTCCGCACCTCTGTCACGCTCCTGGGTGGCTCCCAAGCTAGCACTGCCTCGATCTTCGCGGGATCCACTGCAACTCCCGCCTCAGAGATGACGTGTCCCAAGAAATGGACCTCACGTAACCAGAACTGGCATTTTGAGAGCTTGCCATAAAGCTGGTGCTCTCGGAGCGTGTCTAGCACAACTCGCAGGTGGTAGGCATGCTCCTCCTCAGTCGTCGAGTATACCAAAATGTCGTCAATGAAGACCACGACAAATCGGTCGAGATATGGCTGGAAGATCCTGTTCATGAGGCTCATGAACACTACTGGAGCATTGGTTACGCCGAACGACATAACCAAGAACTCATAATGGCCATACCGACACCTGAAGGCCGTCTTCTACACGTCCTCGTCTCGAACTCTGAGCTGATGATAGCCTGACCGGAGGTCTATCTTCGAGAACCACCGCACTCCCTTGAGCTGATCGAAGCGGTCATCAATCTGTGGCAGCGGATACTTGTTCCTCACTGTCACCTGGTTCAGGCGACGATAGTCGACACGCAGTCGCAAGCTCCCGTCCGCCTTCTTGGCGAACAAAATCGGGGAAGCCCAGGGTGAAACACTGGGTCGGATAAACCCCTTGCTCTGCAAGTCCTCCAACTGTACCCGCAGCTCCCGAAGCTCGGCGGGGGCCATCCGATATGCTGGAGTAGATATCGGGGCTGTCCCGGGGTACAAGTCGATGTAAAAGTCTACCTCTCTACGAGGAGGTAGCCCTGGAACGTCGTCGGGAAAGACGTCCACGTACTGGTCCACCACTGCAGGAAAAGCTGGACTCCGCACGTCCACTGCTCCTAGGATGAGGCTAGCCAACTGATGAGAGATGGGCTGCACTCTCCTCCGCGGAAGTCCATCCTGTGCTGCAAAGGTTCCCTTCTCGCCGGTGAAGGTAAACCTGCTCCCGTCGGTGCGAACACATCGCACCTTGCGCCTAAAACAGTCGATCTGGGCATGAACCGTGGATAGACAATCCATGCCCAAGATGACGTCGTAAGGCCTCGACGCCGCTACAAGGAGATCCCAGCCGAAGCTCTCGCCTCCTAGAGTAAGCTCACACTGCCGGCACCAGTGCGTAATCATCGAGTCTGCTCCCGTAGGAGTCTCTAGCCGTAAGGATCGAGCCAACGGCTCTGTCGGAATCTCCGAGCTCCGAACAAGGGCAGAGGCTATGAAAGAGTGACTCGCTCCTGTGTCTATAAGTACTGCAGCAAGGGTGGAATAGACACAGATCGTACCTCGAATCATCTCTCACATGTCGGGGTCGTAGGCCTCCACTGCCTGGAGCTGGGCCTGTCCCTATCCGCCAGCTCCTTGTGGTCGAGGTGGCCCTCCTGGTGGTGGTGGGGGTAGAGCCTGGAAGCGTCGCCCACCACCCGCTGCTCGGCCAGCTCCTCTGCCTCGTCCGCCTCCTCCCTGCGGACCGCCACGGTCGACCCTCTGCCTCTGCCTGAGTGGCCCCTCCACCGTCTGCTGCTCCTCTGATCGGCGGGTCGGGCAGTCGCGAGCCATGTGACCCTGCCCGCCGCAGGAGTAGCACAGCCTGCCTCTCGGAAGGTTGGCACTCCGCTGTGTGCCCCGCACTACTGAGCCGGTGTCCTGAGGCCGTCTGCGTGGGGGTCTGGTCTGCCTGGACCCAAGAGTCATCCGTCGGCTACCTGCTGCCGAAGACTCAGCTACCTGCCGCCCCGTGCTAGGTCTCGCCGCTGAAGAAGGCTCTGCCAGGAAGCTCTCGATCAGGAGGGCTCGCTCCAGCACTCCCGCCTGGGTCGGAATGCTGAGAGAGATCAGCGACGCCCGAATCTCCTGTCGCAAGCCCTGCTCGAAGGTCCGGGCCCGGAAGAAGGGGTCCCGTACCATGTCGGTCGAGTAGCGAGATAGGTCAGTGAACCTCGCCGCGTACTGAGCGACCGTCATGCTGCCCTGGCGCAGCTGGAGAAGCTCCTGGATGCGCACCGCTCGGAGGGTGGCCGGGACGAACTCAGAGCGGAAGAGGCTCTCGAAGTCCGTCCAGAGCAAGGATGCCTCATCGTGAACCTGGAGCATCAGGCTCCACCATCGTCCTGCCGCCGCCTGCAGGAGGCTCGCTGCGAGAATCACCATGAGATCCGCTGGTGTCCTCACTAGCCTAAAGGTCCGTACCACCGCCTCTAGCCAGTCCTCGGCGGCCTGGGGGTCCGCCTCACCGCAAAACCTGGGCGGTCGCTGGCTCTGAAACTCGTGCAGTGCCCTGAGGCGACGTGCATCGTCAGCGTCTGGTACTGGCAGCATCGGTGGCTCGGCGGGTAAAGCTACCGCCGGTGCCACTGCTGGCAAAGGGCCCTGCACCGAGGCCTCGTCGCTCGGTGGGCTGCCGTCGCGCCCTACACTCAGAACCCTAGCTGGCTGTCGTCGCGGGGCCATCCTGAAAAGGAGAACAAGAGCACCACAGTCAGAACAGTATACCTGGTGAGCTGGCACAAGTAATCACAAGGAAAACTTGAGACTTTCCTAAGGCAGATCAGTATACCCGGTGAGCTGACATAAGTAATCACAAAGAAAACTTGAAACACACACGCAATCAATGTTTTCATGCATTAAGTCGGAAATCAGGAGTCAGGGTCCTGGTGTACGGATACGTCGGCCGCCGCACCAACACTGGGCTCCCTGAACTGATAACCACACTCAATACACTAAACACTATTGCTTCACATAGAAAGGAAAGACGATCAGAGTCTGCGGTAGAACCGACCACCTCTGATACCAATTTGTCACGACCCGACCTCGGGGCCCGTGCCGTGACTACCCCAAGACCGCCTTCCATAGGCCAGGGGCTGGCGACTAGCACCAAGGCGTAAAATCCCAGTAAAAAGGGAAGGCATTGCCTTTAAGTAACAACCACACAGAGTCAGCAAGCGGAAAGTAAAGTGCAGAAAAGTAAAGGGAGCCGGAAATACAAGCCCAACTGTAAAGTACAACTGAAAAGTAAAGTACAGCAACTGAAGAAAGGACGGCGGCCTCGTGTCGTCCACTGGCAACCCCACCTGAAGGGTGGGTACAGATAGCCTCCAGGCTCCTCGGGTCCCACGTCCGCTCCGAGCACGTCCCGCCCAGTGGTCCACCTCCAGGTACCGTCCTGCTCCACGCCCCAACCGTGATCAGCGCTGTCCGTCGTCTGCAACCAACACAACAAGGTGCGGGCATAGCCCGTGCAGGGGTGAGTACAAGCTACTCAGTAAGGACCCTGAGACCCCCGAAGGTCTCCCGAAATCCACAAAGGATATAGCACAAAAGAAAGATGCAATCACAAAGTAACATCTGACTCGACTTAGGTATATGCCCATACATATACCTAAGTCCCCAATTCTAGCTCTGCTCACGAGCTCAAGAACAACTCAATCCACAAAGGAAAGCAAGACTCAAATCCACAAGGAGAGTAAATAGTAAATCCACATAGGATAGTTCAACAGAATCCACAAAGGAGAGTAACATAAGATTCAGCTCAACCAGGTATACTTTTTCAGATGACGTCAAAGATGATCACTGATCCATCTAAGTCGTCGGACCCACGAAGGATCGATAGGTACTAACCCCCGCAAAAGACCCACACAGGATCGGGCTCACACAGAACCTGTAGGCAATGGCTCACACAGAACCGGTAGTAAGGACCCACATAGGATCGGGCTCACACAGAACCTGTAGCACTGATCCACGTGGGATCGCTGAGTGCAGTAGTCGACGCAGTCCACTGAGGATCTCTGCACAGTCGTCGCCGCAGTCCACGAAGGATCTCTGCTCTGCCGTCGTCGCAGTCCACTGAGGATCTCTGCTCTGCCGTCGTCGCAGTCCACGGAGGATCTCTGCTCTGTCGTCGAAGTCACAGCCAGCGCTAGGGTTCCCGCACAAAGCGAGCTCGTTTAGGAGGGTCCGCTCCACGAGCCGAGAGGCTGATACATCAACTGACACGTAGTCCGAAGTTGATGTATCCAAAAGTTCCGTATCGACAATAGGATCTCAACGCGACAGACGGCGCGTCAATCGGACGCCCGGTCTGAGAGTTATTGGCATTTTCGTCCCAGGGGCCCGGTTGGTTTTTAGGGCAAAACCAACCCGACCGTACTCCGCCTGTATCCGATCCTCGGGCGGAGTATTCCAAAAGTTCCGTCTCACTTAGAGGAATCTACCACAGCTGACGGTACGTCGATCAGACGTCCGTAGCTCATGTTATGAGCGTTTCCGCTCCGAGGGCCCGGTTGGTTTCGTGTACGAACCAACCCGGCCGTACACAAAGTCTTCCGAAACCTTGATTATAATATACCGAAACGACCGTCTCGATCCAAGGATCGTGTAGCCGCTGACGGTTCGTCAATCGGAGGTCCCAGGCCCAAGATATGGGCGAAAGACCGAAGAGGGCCCGAAACGGGGGTTCTGGGCCCGGGGCGACCCGGCCCGAACCCCCCCCCCCCCCCCCCCCCGGGGTCGGCCGAACCGGGTTGGCCCGAACCGGGTCGGCCGGGTCCGGTCCGGCCTGGGCGCGGCCCGGCCGGCTCGGCTTCGGCCGAGCGGCCGAAGGAGGGCGCCGCGGGCTTGACCCGCGGCTCAAGCAAAACGCGGCCCCGCGGGGGGCCGCCTGTCACGCGGACGCGGCCGGGCCGCCGCGTCCGTTCCCGGTTCCGCGCGGCCGCGGAACCGGCCGCCGCCGCCGCGGCTTCAGCCGCGGCGGACTTCCTCCACGGCGGCGCGCCGGGCGCCCCGCCGCCTTCCGCGGGCCGCCGGAGATGCTCCTGTGGCCCGATTCCTTTCCCGTCTGCGCCGTTGTTCCTCCCGGGACGCGTCCTTCACTGCGAAATCAACAAATCGCCCCTGCCGCGCGGTTCGTCGTCGTCCGCCAAATCCGCACAACAAAAGAGATCGGCGGAGGGTTGCCGGGTCTTGTTCGTTAGACCCGCACCCTCCGCGTTAGTCAAAATCCACGGGAGGAATAATCAACAACAATTTTAAATAAATCAAAATTGTCGAAGATCATGTTCTTCACTTTAAAAGAATAAACACGGGGAAAAAGATAAAATAATCCAACATCCCTTACCTCGCAGCTGTCGTCGTCGTCGGACGAGAGGTCGTCGCGGAATCGCTCGTCGCGGAAGAAGGAGATCGTCGCGTCGTCGCGGTATCCGGCGTCGCGTCGCCAATCTCCGGATCAAGAACAAACGGATTTAATTAATTAAATCCGTTGTTATTGAAATTTAAAAAGGGAGAAATAAAAGATTCGATTCTCACCTTTGTTGCCGAACGAGGGTCGGCCGCGGAAGAAGAGGCGTCGCCGAAGAATGTCGCGGGTAGAGCTCGTCGACGTCGCAGATCTTGGTGTGCGTCGTCGAATTCCGGTCACCGGCGTTCTTCGCGTTCTTCGCGTTCTTCGCGTTCTTCGCGTTCTTCGCGGAGAGGGTGGAGGCTCAGAGGAATTGCACAACGATAGCAATCCTCCAAAATAGACAAGTTTGTCTATTTTATTATTTTGCTAACAAACGTAAAACGCGTAAGTAACGACCCATTTAATTCGTTGAATTAATTCAACGAGCGAAACAACCCATTTAATTCACGAAAGAAACAGCCCATTTAATTCACGAAAGAAACCGCCCAATTAAATGGTCTGTTAAGAATTAAAGAAATGCGTTGGTTGACTTTTCAGTTTCTTTGACGGGTTTTCGCGGGTGCGTTACTTAGCGAAAGAAACGGCGGGGCTCGTGCGGGCCCCACCTCACAAATATCCTACCAAGGGGGTAGGATATTTCTGGATAGCATCCTATCCAGTTCAACTCAGTTCAAGCCGCCTTTAAGTGGTTTCAAGTGTCTTCCAAGCAGCTTAAGTGAAATAAAATAAAGTTGTCGCACCAACTTTATTTTATTTCTGACTTAAAGCCGCAAAATTTAAAAACCACGTCTGAGCAACCACAACTCCGGAAGAGGCGTTTCTAAGCAAATACCGGCGCTGCGATTTCATCGGTGCCCTCAGAATTCGATTCCGGGCACCGGTTCAAAAGATAGAAAAACCTGCTCGTCCGTTCACTGAACGTACCCGAGCCAAACATCGGAAATTGATTCCGGGCACACCGGGCCTCGGAATCAGGTGCCGTCTGAAGCTGCGCTCTTGCAAAATTCCAAATAAAATTAAGAAAAAAATTTCCTTGAAATTTGCGGGTCTTTACAATGGGCACCCAAATTACAAATTCGACAAAGGAGTGAAGTGATTCCGTTTTTTAGTTCTAGAGGATTCTTCTTATCACATTGGTGGTTCTAGAAATTCAATAATCATATGGGGGATCTTGAAGCAAGGATCCCTTTTTCAAATCCGTCCTCAAATTCTCAAGTTGCAATATTTGTGTTTGTGTAATAAATATCATAGTTATTCTTCTATTCATTTTATATTATTCTATTTTATTTTATTTCATTCAATTTATTTCTTCTCTACTCATCCTATATTTTTTAAATCTAGATTAGAAACATTATTTGGTTATACCATTTTTAAACTATTTCACATGCAAGATGTTTCTACGATGACTACAGCACCCATGAAAGAGTAGTTTTTCAATGTAATCGATATACCTATAACCTTATTGAATTTTTTGTTTATAATAAATGAGATACATAATTTCACATAATATGATCCATAAATGGATTTTTTAAATTAGAATAAACTAAGTTGTCAATTGAAAAATTAACAAAAAAAAAACACGTGAGGTCAAGATTTGTGTAAATTGTTAGAGCTCAAACTTAATCTGTAAAAAAACCACATTGGATAAATTTGTAGAGTTAAAATTTAATCCATAAAATAAATTAATCCTTATTTATAGAATATATTTATTACCTAATTTACCATTGAAAAAAAAAATCTAGCCTTAGAACGATAATCAAAGTAGGGTGCTATGATTGCATATTCTGAAACTAGCTTAGGATTTAACTCTTTTAATATTTGTGGTATAGTTAATTCTCATAGATTTTGAGTGTTAAAAAATTAGGGGATCATTATTAAGTGGTTGTTAATTTAAATGATAATTATTAATAATTATGTGAAGAGGTAGAGTTATATCAACTATGCCTTACATATTTTTTTTCAAAAAAAATATTTTATCGTTGTGTATTATTAATAGAATTTCGTTTCGAAAATAAAAACCAAAAATGAAATCTTATTATAGAATACTGATTCTTATTTTATAAATTATAAAAAGACCCAATAATTTTAATTTGTGTGTTTATATTGTTTTATGTTATTTTCAAAATAACATTAATAAGTTGTTTAAATTACTACCACTTTGTGAGACAACTTTGGTCAGCCACTTTGCTACATCTAAGTACCCAAAAACCACACATATTTGGAAATTGAAAATGAAAAATCATTTCAACCATATATTTAGTGAATAATGGTTTATAATTATAAATTAATATGAATTAAAAATACTAACTAATTGCATAGAGTAATGGACATATAATTCAATGTCCATTGATTTTTCATTTTAACATAGATCAATTGAGTGCGATATTGATTTCAAATAAATGTAATTAATGAATTTTTATATATAATGCATACATAGAAAACTTGTCCATTTTTTCAATATTGTTAATGTACATATTTTTAAATTATTAAATTTCACTAATTTTTACACACAGTCACTGAAAATTACATATTCACTAAAAATGTAAATAATATATTTGAAAAAAATATCTATAAATAAATATATTTATAAAAGTAAATTAACTATGTTTATAATATTATATAGTTATAATTATAAATAAATTAATTTTTTTATAAGTATCTATATAATTATTAATAATTAATTATATATATCTAAATAATTTTTAAATTTATAATAAAATTACATAAATGATGAATATATTTACATTTTTTATATTTATATATATATTTATTAAATATATATATAAATATATATAATGATATAAATATTACGTTTAAAAATATTTACATAATTATAAATCAATAATTATATATTTAAATAATTATAAAATTATGATAAATATATTTAAATAAGGAATATATTTACAATATTTATATTTATATGTATTTATTAAGTATATATATAAAAAAAATTATTTATAAATAGAATTTTAAATTATTTATCAGTGCTTAACTAATATGCCCAGATAAATCAATATTTATTAGTAATAAAACCTTATCCCAGATAAGGATGGATTATAGCAGTTCTTTTTTAGCGTTGATAAAGTCCTACCTTTATTAAAAATAAAAAAAGATGATAAATATGGAATTTATCAGTGCTTATTACTTAAGTGCTGATAAAAGTAATCTTTATCAGTGTTTTTTGATAGCATTGATAAAAGTGTCACAATCTATTTAAAAACCCTGACCAGTTCTGAACATATCACAATATAAGAAGATTTCTATGGAATCCACCCACCGTCGATGCTCCACCTTAGTGAATCGAAGCTCAAATCACACAAACCGACTCGACTGCCTCCAATAGTTTGAACATCGTCCAACATTCGTTGTTCCCTTAAAATTAGTTTTTATATAGAAATTTTTGAGATCTGGATCTGAGGGTCTCAAATGTTCTTCAACCTAGTGAGGTTTTCCTATGTGTTCCTTTCTTGGTTCTGATTTTCTTTCTATATATGTCATAACATTTTTTATTTCTTCTTTAATGATGTCATCTATTATTTATTGTTTGGATTTTGTATACTAATTTTCATTTACATTATCAACAGAATGGTTTTTTTATGAATCATCGTTTTCTTGACTACAAATTTGGATATCATGTTTTGGTATTTTTAAATTTGTGTCTTCTATCAATTTTCTTCGATGTCAACATCTATTCCCTAGCTTGCTCCTCAAGCTTAATTTTTTCGTTATTTTTAAATCTTGGAGAATTACCTTTGTTCTGTAGATAAACCAATTAATTAAATATTTATGTCCCTGAATAAACAATTGAGGTTTTGGATATAAAAACCTTAAAAATGATAAAATTGATTTAGTAAACCAATTCTTAGTCAGGTGAAGGTGCAAATAAGCAACAAAATATGATTATATGAAATTCATGTAAGGGAATTAATTTATTTAAATTATATTTTAATATTTTGGAGTAATGGTTTTTCCTTAAAAAATGATATAATTGAGTAGTTTTATTTTAAGAGAAATATTAGTATGGGTGATACCATATTTATTTATTTTCCATACCTCTATATTTTCAAAAATATTATGGGGTTGTATTTATTTTACTATGTTGTGATATTTTTCTGCAAGGGTAACATTTTTTACAATTTAATTATATTTTATAATGATATATATACGTATATATATATATATAAATAATTCTATCTATTTAAATGGGTCATCTTAACATATACTGGAAGGGTGATTTTATTATTATTTATTCCCAAATTATGGTTCTGGATTTCCAAATTTGGAAGTGATTATAATTATATTCATTAAAACATATGTTTAAATGTTAATTTTTCGTAAAATTATATATATTATAAATTCCGTTATATATATATATATGAGTGTGTGTGTGTGTGTGTTTAAATGTGTATGAGATAGTTGTTACATGGTTTGGTGTGTTTTTCTCTCTTTTTTGTGATATATCTTATTGATGTGTATTATTTCTTTATTCCATATTCTTTAGGGACCACCTTGGGAAGATCTGATGTGACGTCCTCCCTATAATTCTTGGGATGGGTCAGTGAGTATATCTGACATCCCAAGAGTCTTGAGGTGTTTTAAAATTTTTGATATACCATTGATTTTAGATGTAATAATTCATTAGTTTTCTATATCACTTATTTCAAATAATAGAATAGATGTTATCAAATTAAATATATTATAAATTATTTTTAGGTATTCATCATTTTAGGTTTACATGTATTGGTTCCACCTCTAAAAATCTCTATTTACTATCCATGTATATTAAATAAATCTTTATTTATTAAAATGTTTTATCAATAAATTTTTATATCTTCAAGTAGATTGAATTAGAGTTTATTATTCTTGTTTATCATATTTGGGTTTCTTATTATTCATTAATTTCTTATATTATATTTTCATTTGTTTAGGGGATATAAAAAATAGTTGATGTGTGTAAAACAATATTTTTTATTGCAATTTTCTTCTTGAGAATAATCTGCCATATCATTTATAGAAAACTATTATATACATCAACTTTATCTCAAAAACAGTCATTATTGCAATTTTTTACTTGAAATTCACCCCCATCTCATTTATATTTCTTTTAATACTCTGAGAATTAGTCATACTATTGATGACTACTACTATTAGTATTTCAAGAAACATAGGTGCACGTTCACAAGAGATGAAGGATGTGTCCAACAAAAAAATTAAATGATAAATTTCTAGTAGATGAATTGATGAGGAAGATTTGTCAATAACTTTCACCTATGAATGAATTAATTAGATAAAACCTACCAAACTAGAGTAATTATTTTCTTAAACTCAAATATTCATTTTCTAAAATATACTTAAATTATTTGGAATAATCAAATGTAGAGTTTCCCATATTATAATTTTCTCTGACATTCACCTTTGATAACGAATAACATATGTGTATTTATTTATTTATTATACAAAATTAATATTTTAAGAACCCAATAGGATGGATATGAATCAAAATTGATGCATTATAATCGTTTGAAAAAAGAGTATGAATATGGAGTTAAATAGTTCTTCAAGTTTGTAAGAGAGAATGTATATGGCCCCTCTCAAATACTATGTATGGGTTTAAATTGTTTCTATTCAATAAAAACTAGTCCGAAAGAGTTGGAAGAACATTTTGATTTCTCAAAAAAGAGATTAGATCTATAAATTATGGGCTAAAAAAAGGGAAAAATTAATTTAGACACTGATTTAGATGATACTACAGTTTATGGATCATTTGATATGAATACCAATGTAAACGATGATGTAAATTGCATTGAAGAAATGAAAATGGAAATTGAAGATAACCTTCGTGATTGTAAAATGTTTTTTGAGGATTTAAATAGTTGGTCTAAGAAACCATTGTACACCTATTATACTAAATACTCAACATTGTGAGATGTATTGATGTTATATAATTGGAAAGATGGTAGCAGATGGAGAGACACCATTTTTATAAGAATTACTTGGTCTCTTAAATGATATTATACCAGAAAGAAATGAACTACCATGATGAACATATGACATTATAAAAATGTTATGTTCAATGGGAATGATGTATCAAAAAATACATGATTTTCTAAATGATTTCATACTGTTTCTCAAGAACCATTATTCAATTATAAATTTCCCTAAGTGTGGTGTATATCTTTATAAGAAAAATTAATCATGTCCTTAGAAATCTGTATGGTAATTTCCTACCGTTCAATGAATTATAAGACTATATGAATTTCAGGATACTACAAGAAAATTGACATGGTATGCAGATGATATAATTAAATATGGGAACCTATATCATTTAACAGATTCTCCTCAGAGGAATAAAATTGATTATGAGTATCCTGAATTTGGAAGTGAGATGAGAAACATTCATCTTGTGTTATCTATAGGTGGAAAAAATCATTTTGGTGTATATTATTGTACTCATTGTACATGCCCTCTTATGTTGGTAAATTATAACCTTCTTCTATGGTTATCAATGAATCATAAAAACATAATGTTGTATCTGGTTATATATGTGCCAAAGTAACTTGATAATGATATTGTTGTCAATTTTGTTCCACTGATCAAAGATCTAAATTTGATGATAGATGCATGTGTTAAAATGTCTGATGCTAATAGAAGTTAAGAATTAACATTGAGGGTCATGTTGTACAAAAAGATTAATGACTTCCCTGCTTATGGAAATTTATCAGGATATAGAATTAAAGGAATGTTGGGGTGTCCCATTAGTGAAAAACACACAAACTCAGTTCGGTTGAAACATTTTTCAAAGGCTGTGTTTTTCGGACATCACGAATATTTACCTTGACAACATAAATACTGATCTTGTATTACAACATTCGATGGGAATATCCATCGAGGTACAACATTGTATCCAGTAACGGGTGATCAACTGTACAATACCTTAATAGATATTGAACTTGTTTTCAGTAAACCATTTTCAGAAAATCATATGAAATTAGGTTGGGAGAAGAGGTCAATTTTATATGAATGACCATATTTTAATTGTTTGTATGATATGAATTTTCTTGTTGTCAGGAATGTAGATAAAATATATTGGATATTATTATTGGAACATTAATAAATTTTCATGAAAAAATGAAAGATGAAATCAAGGCTAGGTTGGACTTGATTGAAGTGGGGATAAGGGTAGAGTTGGCACCAATGAAGGGTAAAAGGAAAACTTCTCTTCCTCTAGTAGTTTACATTCTATCCAGATATGAAAAATTGTAATTTTTCCTTCTCATTAATAGTGTAAATGTTTCATAGGTATATTCATCACATATCCAGAATTTCATGTCAATGAATAATTTTATGTTAAAAGGGATAAAATCAAACAACTGTCATGTTTTTATGCAATATTGAATTATTTTTTCTTTCCAATATATTCAACCTCAAAATGTATGATATAATGTAATATGAATCTAATTCATTTTCAAATCCTTATATAGTAATGTTATAGTCCCAAAAAAGTTTCTCATCTTGAATCAGGATGTTGTAGTCATATTATGTTAATTAGAGATGTTCTTCCCACTATCATCCTTTGATATAATGGTACACATGATGGTCCACTTTCTTAAAGAGGTTAAACTATGTAGTCTTGTCCATTACCAATAGATGTACCCCATTGAATGGTATTTTAAATTTTTTAAAGGGTATGTATAGAATCAAAGTCAGAAAAAAGGATGAATTAAATAATGATATATTTTTAAAGAAGATATTGAATTATGTACTTTTTATATTTCAGATTATTATAGCATCGGTCTCCAAAAGTCTCATCAAAGTGAATAGATTATGTTTGAAGGAATTTTTAGAAGATATGTTGTTATAGTTACCTTGATAGATTGGGATCAAGAGAACCATTACATTTTAAAAAATAGTGAAAATATTGATCCATACATTTAAGCCCACAATGAAATTATTAGATATTTTAATCCATCAAGGGCTCAAGAATGGATATCAAATACAAATATTAAATAGATTATATGATGGTTTCGTGATCAAATTAATAACGAGTTATCTAAAAATAAAAAAATTAATTGTTAAACAACATCAAGGTGTAGCCAAGGGACCGAATGAAAATGTAATATCCTACACTAATTTTGTAATAAATGATTATACATTCTATAAAAAATAACTTGATGACAATAGTACGATGCAAAAGAGTGGTGTTATTCATATGGCTAAAGCTGTGCACATATCTGGTTCCAAGGACAATAATCAAATTTATGAAAACAATTCATGTTTTGGAATTATCTAAAAAAATATGAGTTGGATTATACAACATTTCAAGTGAGGATTTTCCATTGAAAATGGTCTGACAATATCAGTTCAGTGAAAATTGATGAAATGGGCTTTGTGAAGGTGACTTTTTGTGTGGACAGGGAAAAGATGAGTTATTCATACGGGAATCACAATAAATATAAGAATTTTATATCTCTGATCAATTAAACAAGAATTTTTCAATTATCCTACTAGAGACAAAAACAAATGTTGGGTCAAATAAAAATTCAATCGAGGATTACCCATTCAATGGGATATCACGGTCACATCATGCGGGGCCCAATGTAGAAAATTTCTTGAATGTTAGAGGGGACCATAAATAGGGGATATGTAATATTGATAGAGGAACCAAATCCTTGAAACCGTTAAAAAAATAATGTGAGTTTAATGAGAAGGTAAAAGTGTTTTTTAATGTACAATGGTTTTCCTCATAATATTATTTATTCTCTTTTGAAGTAACATAATCTAAATTAAATGTTTGAATACTCATGAAAAAAAAATCATTTTCACATGACGATGTTAACAATCCCTTAGAAGAACAAACTGTAATGAAGTAAAACCTTTAGAAATATGTAAAGTTAATGTTAAAATATACTTTATCTATTTTACCGAAAACTTATTTAATGTAACATTGATTTAATTATCATTATTACTTATAGAGTTTATTTATTATAGAAGATTTTTGTTCATCAGTCATGCATTTCCTGAAAAAGAAACGATGTTGTCCCTTCTCAATCATAGAGGTAATCTTGATGACTGAATAATAAAATAATTTTCTATAGAATTAATGTATTATTTAATTTTTATGTTTAATTTATTTTTTCTAGTATTACCCACATAATAATTGTCTTGTTATATGGTGTGACCGTTATGAATCTATGTGCGATATTATTTAAAATTGAAATCAATTCTAGTAAAATGGAAAACTAACATAATTAAAACTGAAAAAAACACATTCAGATTTGTTTTGATACATTAGGAAAATGATCCCTAAGTCATTTAATACATGTAAGAATCAGTATCACCTCAATACAATGCATTTATGACCAGTATGACTCCATGTGTGACTTTCTATTTAAAATTGATATCAATTTTAGTAAAAAGGAAAACTGACCTACTCAAAACTGAGAAAACACGATCAAATTGTTTAAATAATTTCGGAAAATGATCCATAAGTCATTTTTATATATAATAATTAGACACACCTTAATCTGATACATGTTGTTCTCGGTATGAATCAATGTGTCCCTTATCAGTTTAACATAAAAGTTTTAGTTCAAAAAGTGTCACTCTCTAAAAACTGAGCAAATGCACTCAGATTTTAATGATAATTTATAACATCAGTTCATAAGCCATTTTCGACGTGTATAAATTACTCTCAAGTTAAAACAATACATTATGTGATCAGTATGAGTCAAAATGCATGTTTAAATTTTATAATGACATTTTAGTAAAAAAGATAAGTGACACACCCAAATCCAAGAAAATTTGTTCATATTGTGATTATACAATAAAAAAATTATCCATAATTTATTTGAGACATATATGAATTGGCCACACTTCAATCTAAGGTACTGTGTGATTTGTATGACTCCATGCACATCTTTTTATTTAAAATTTTCATCAATTTCAGTAAAATGGACAATTAACCTACTCAAAACCAATAAAACACATTTTTATTTTTTATAGTATAAAAAATGATCCATAAGTCATTTTTTATATGTAGAGATCCACCACAACTCAATCCAATAAACGATGTTGTTGATATGGCCGAAAGTCTCCGTTATCAGTTTAAAATTGACAATTTAGTTCAAAAAATGTCACCCACTAAAAATCGATCATAATTTCTCTGGTTTCCATGATAATTTCGAAAAATGATTACCATTTCGTTTGTGATGTCTAGGAATTTGTATCATATCAAATTGATACACGATGTGATCAGAATGAGTCAATGTGTGTGTTTCTAGTCTAAAATGACATTTTAGTAAAAAAGAAAAGTTAAATAATCGAAACCAAGAAAACACATTCAGATTATTTTGATACTTTAATAAAATGATCCATAAGTCTTTTAAAATGTTTATTAATAATCCTCACATCATTCAAACCCATGTTGTTATCGGTATGACTCAAAGTGCGTATTTTTATTCAAAATTGACATCAATTTTAGTAAAATGGAAAACTGACCTACTCAAAACTGAGAAAAAACATTTTTTTTATACATTACAAAAATGATACATATTTTATTTTTGAAATTTTTGAATCGGCCTCAACTCAATCAGATAGATGATGTGCTTAGTATGACTCAAAGTGTCAGTTATCAGTTTAAAATCGGCATTTTTCTTCAAAAATTATCGCTCTTTGAAAAACAATCCTTAATAATTTATTAATTCAATTGAAAAGTCATTTTTAATCTGTAGGAATTGGTTTCATGTCAAACTGATACACTATGTGATCAGAATTAGTCAAAATTTATTGTTTCCTATTTAAAATGAAATTTTAGTGAAAAAGAAATCCGACATACTCAAAAAAATTAAAACACATTCATATTGATAGAATACATTAGTAAAACTATCCAATATTCATTTAAGATATGTTTGTATCATCCTCACCTCAATCTGACACATGGTGTGATCGTTATGACTCAAAGAGTGTCTTTTTATTTAAAATTAACATCATTTTTTTGTAAAATTCACACTTTCTGTTAATTTATTTATTTATATTATTACTAAAATAATAATTTTTTTTTCTTATATAGGTGTTTTGTTTTTCTCTATAAGGGAATTTTTGTTTCTAAATAACATTATTTAGGTTCAGGTTTAAAAAAATGAACATTAATGTTTTTCATGTATGAAATAATTTATTTTTATGTAATTGTATAAACCAATGTTTTAAATTTATATAATATAGTTTTTTCCTTTTATTTTCATTGTAAATTTTATTTTATTTTAATTCTATATTGGGACTTGTTTTTGTTGATATCTATGGTGTTTATGGTGCTATAGTGTGCTATTATTGCACATTGCACTGGTGTTGTAGTGTGTTGTTGGAGGACACTCTAGTATGGACCTTTATGAGTGATTTTAAAAGAGATGATAAATGTTCACTTTATCATTGCTTCTATAAGCACTGATAAAATTACCATTATTAGTGTCATTATATGTTCTGATAAAATAATAGGTATTTTAATCTTGCTTAGGTTGTTATAAATTTTAGTGCTGATAAAGGCTATTTCTAGCACTGTTTAATGCATATTTTGTTTTAGTGTGGAGTCCATTAAAGCATACTCATTTTGGAAAAGAATCTTAACGTATAAAATTTCCAACATAAATCATTCATCACATTGAAAACTTATAAATCATAATTTAAAATTTAGTTTAAATGAAATTTAATTAATAGAAAACAAAAGGAAATTAATAATAAAAGGTTATCCTTGGAATGAGCCCTTATATAGAGACAACTGCATCCCAACATAATGAAAACTTTTCTCCTTCGACATTATCTACATAAATCAATAAATAGGGATACTCACCCACATAATAAACAAAGGAAAATAAATAAAACCCCATTCAAAACCCTAGAGTCGTCCATGTGGTATGCTAGTGTGTCACTCTACAATAGAAGAGGAGGAATAAAGTTATAATAAGGGATGAGTAAGGGAAATCATGTATAAAAGGGCTTACCTCAAGCCAAAAAAACAATAAATAAAGGGCAAATCCACAAAAGTATGATGTAAAGAATCTCATAATATTAGGGTAGAGGGTTACGATGTGACTGGTAAATGAAATGGGGCTAAGGGGGGTTAAATAAAATAAGGGGAAAATTTTAATTTCTCAAAATTTTAATAACTCTGATATCTCAAATGGTTTTGCTCCATTTTTAGGAAAACCATGTGCCAACTATGTAAGAGGTAGTGTCTCCCAAAAAATGATTTTTTACTCGAGAAACTCTCATTGTTTTGAAAAACAATGCTTAAGCCTTGAAAAATGGCACTGTCCCCAAACCATCATCCTCAAATACTTAGATGCATGATTAGATAAACTATGAGCCAATTTTAATTTGTAGTCTATTTTACCCATAATCATGGTTTCTAACAACTGATACATATGAACTCTAATAAAAAATGGTTCAATAAAACCCTCGCTTAGGAATACTAGTGACCCAATGGGTGTCACATCATAGTTATCATTAACCTAATTATAATATAAAGATTTATTTTTTAGAAAATTCTGATAATAAAAATCACAGAGGAAAGAAAATGAATCTTCCTTCATGAAGGAATCATGGAATGAAGAGTAGGAGAAATTTTCTGATGGGAACTTCTAAATGACTGAAATGTGGAAAATAGTCCCATTGAATAAGTGAATGTCGAAGATGTGAAAATAGGAAGGATAATAAAATAAATATGGAGAGATCTCAACTAAATTCACCACCGAGAACTCAAGGCTACAATTATAAAGAGTGATAATTATACCAACCAATGCATAAATATGAGGGCTAATGGGGAAAATTGTCATTAACAGGGCATTAAAAACCTCTTTAGAAAAAAGATAAAGATAAATATCATGTGATCACAACTAATGAAGTGGTTCATGAGAAAGAAATGGTGAGAAATATACTTATAATCCAATCTAGAACATTAAATTTATTATTTGATTCTATTTATAAAAACTCTTTTATACCTATATAATTTTCTAAGGGAATCACATCACAACCTAAAAGATTATATATTGAATTATCAGTGAAATATTAATTCAATAATTATTAAATATCAAATCTATAACTCATCTATGATAGAAATTTGTGGTAATTTTCCTCCTATAAATCTAGTGACTATCCCACTAGTTATGTTTGATGTGATTTTAGTAATCGATTAAATTTCCTTATATAAATCCTATATCATATTTTGAGAAAGGGAAGTCACTTGTCATATTTTGAAAGAACCAATGGTTGTCTGTTAGTGCGATTATAAGCATGAACATACAATGGAAACTATTTTCATTATATAAGTCTATTTACCCATTCATGAGGGTTAAATATCTCAAATGGTTAGGGAGAAAATCAATATTGATGATATGACTGTTATGAAGAAAGTATAGATGCATTCTTATAGAGTTTCCTAGTCATTCCTTTAATCGTGAGGTTGAGTTTTGAATAGAACTTGTACATGGTTCTATACCAATTTCAAATACTCTTTATAGAATTGACCTGAATGAGTTATAATAATTGCTCAAGAATATCCAAGGGAATCTTGATAAGGGATTAGTTCAACCATGTGCATGACCATGAAGTGAACATGTTCTTTTTGTTATGAAGAAAGACGAGACAATGTGTATTTTCATTAATTATAAGAATCTTTACAAGATTACTAGCTAGAAAAAGTATCCATTACCCCATATTGATGATTTGTTTCATTAACTGCAAGGAGCTCAATATATTCAAATATTCACCACTGATTTTCATAACATTAGTTGAGGGTCAAAAGGAGTACATATACAATAAAAACATCTATATGGGGTATGGAGTATATGAATTTATAATTATTTCATGTCACGAATGTGTCAAATATTCCATCCGATCTAACACTCGACTCAACCCATGACACAGTCTGAAGAGAATTTTAAATCCAAATGAGTTGGAAAGTAGTGACAGGGCACCTGAGAAATCCATTCAGAATGGTTTTCCCAATATTAAATACCAATAATAATCATTAAATAAAATAAATTAAACCAAAATACCGAAACCAACATGCACCACAACCAAACAAAAGAGGTTCAAACAAGTCCAATAAACATTTACATCTTTAATAACCAAAATAAAAATATACAAAAGTGTAAGGAACTAACAAAAAATAAAAACAATAAACTTCCATATGACATGAGGTACATCCTCTAACATGCCACCACCTCAACTCCTTCAATAGTGAGGTCTCTCATTGGTACACCATCTATCATCCCCATGGATGGAATTGTGTTTACCTGAGTTTGATAGAACAAGATCAATATATATCCAACGGTTATATGTAGGGTGTGAGCTAATTTTCTTAGTAGGATACCACCAAAAATTGAATAAAATTACATTAAGTGTAAAATTAACATGAATGTTTTCAAATAAATAAATTAAATATTTTAAATTAATGAACCATTTTACTTTAAGAAGGAAAGAGGGAAAAACAATGATAGACAGTAATGGGTTAAAACATAGTTTAAGAACTATGGGAAATCCCTAAGTATCTAAGTAAACTTGGTCCTTGTATTCTCATACCTTGGTGGTCGAACCATGTAATCCATTCTCATTTATGAGCTACTATAGTGGTCTAAGTAAATGTTTTAGTGGTCCCCAAAGAATCATCATATAGTTTATTTAGAGTTGTAGCGTAGTCTTACTAGGGAGCCTAGACCAATTCTCTACGGACTCAACTCTTGTCCTAGTCCTTAGAAACTGCCCTACGTACCTTGGGTTCCCAAGTTCTTCTTCCCATTTATAATATCCTGAACACCCCCTTTTGTGTATATCAAATCCATTTATAATAACAAACACATAAAAGAACAAACTAAATATATAGGGAAAAACCACTTCCCTACATTACACATATAACAATATCTTTGAAAACACCATTCAAACCCACACTCACAATTTAGAAAAACATTTAGAGATACAAGAAAGTACATTAAATTCATCAAATAAGGGAATAACATAGAACCCCCTTCCTTTTATAGGTTCTATGTGTAGTGAAATTTTGTGATTGGTCATGCCCAAATTTGATTTTTTTCATGATCAATGATATATCCGAGATCTATATGATGATAAATTCCATGATCAATTAACTTAAATAAAAAATTATAGACAATGGATAAAATTCCAAAACCATGCGCATGATCACCACATAATATTTTTAATTAATTTAAGTAATTAAATAATCATATTTTTGGAAATTATTTATAAATTGATGAATCTGACAATGGATCTACATTGTGCCATCATTACATTGTAATAATCAAAAATATATTCCCTCTAGTGGTGACCGACATGTGTTCTAAAAATCTCAAAAAATAACTGTAAGAATTTCTATGTGCTAGCACGATAGATCCTCTCACTTGTATTGTTCTCCTTTGATCCCCATAAGAATTACTTCTAATGGATTCTCATTGATCTCTCATTATTTGATAGTGGAAGGTGAATTAATATTTCTCTCTTTTCTTGGGAGCATTAATGGAGATGGGAGCTCCCAAGGGAATTCAGAGGAATATCTGTATTTCATTGTGCACAACCAAAGAAATTTATTGGCTCTCTTAAAAAAATATAAATGGTTTTATATTCCCCTAGGGTTTGAAATAAATAGTTTTATAGGTTCCAGTTATTATTTATTTAATCCCTGATCAACCTCATGTCTATAATAATAATAATATTATTATTTCTTGACATGTTCTAAACTCACGAATTAAATAAAATATTATTTATTAAAAATAATATGGAATGTATATTATTTCCCATAAAAGCATTAAAATTGGATTTCCATTCCTCGACAATATTTAACAAGCCTTGAATAATGAATATTTATTTAATAATTAAATATCACAAAAGTATTCGACAACAAATAAGTAAATATTATATTCACTTAATAGGAAATAAATATTTACTAAATATTAAACTAACATAATATTCACTTAAATAAATAGTGATTGAATATATTCGATAAAGAAGAAATGAAATATTATCAAACCACATACATGAATAATATTTATTCAACTTTTTTAATAATAAATATAGGATATAATTATTGTGTGACCCTCTATGTGTCATTCCTAGTGTCATTAGGTGAAGAAGCCTAACGTCCATGGATAGCATCTAGAAACATGCCAAGGAACCCATATATAAAGAACATAATGTTGTGATGACATAATACCCCATACTGATTCTCATTGTGAAATATAATTCCTTTATCACAATATCTCTAATCAAGTAGGTTTCATGCTGGTTCCATCAACCTATGTGCTTGATGTATCTTTCTTTTAATTTTTCAAACTCAAACTTTCCTATAGAACACCATGTGAATGGATTTATTTAGACTATATAATTTCCATGAAAGGTCATGAGATATCAAATTTCATTAAAGAACATAAGGGGTGTATCCTTTCTCACATTATTCATTGATGAAATATTACTTGTGATGCACCCAATGTATCTTACCTCTCATCGAACACATGTCATCATAATTTTCATCAATACTTCAAAGTACGTGACTTATGGAAATCATTAATAATAATATTAAATTCTAAGGAATAATACACGCATCCATGTATAGTAACATCCAATGAAACATATAA
Source organism: Viscum album (assembly GCA_963277665.1). NCBI lineage: Eukaryota > Viridiplantae > Streptophyta > Magnoliopsida > Santalales > Viscaceae > Viscum > Viscum album. Next base: position 427,018,307 of record OY728120.1, on the reverse strand, counting down.
ATGTGTATTTTCTTACTTGCGAGTCTCACTATCATAATATATTACACCCTAAATTATGAAGGGTGTACTCCATGAGAAGGTGCCTCAAATTCCAATGAGTCTCCACCCCTAATAGCATGTATCATTATGTCCCTTATATTATTTCATCTAGATATAGAACTTATATTTAAGAATACTAGGATGGAACTTTTGGGTTCTCATCATAGGATGAAACAACTATTAACTTTTAGTTTGACAGCTACTCTTAGGACATTATCACATGTTATGTTATGAATAATAATAATTACGATGTGATGATGAGTTTATTAATATTCAAAAATACGAATACATGTTATCATAAGGTATACAAAAATTGGTTCTAGGAAACCAATTTTAATGGAATCCCATTTTCATTAGACCCAACTGCTAACAACCTCTAGTCCACTGGATCTCACATGATACTCAAGCTTCTTCTATGATATGCCTTTAGTCAAAGGGTACACCATGTTTTCTTCTGTGGGAACACTACTTACATAAAATTAACCCCTATTTAAAAAAATCCCTCAAGATGTGATACTTCTGGAATATGTTCTTTTTCCATTCGTATGACGATGGATATTTTGAAAGAGTCACCATTATAGTATTGTCACTACACAATGTGATAGGGTCTTTAATACCAGATACAACATTAAGATCTTGTAAAATGTTTAATATCCATATGTCCTCCTTAGATACATTAGAAGCCTCTATATACATAGAATCCTCTATATAATCAACGATAACTGGTTGCTTTTATCTCTTCCATATTACAACTCCTCCATTGATATAGAAAACATATCCTGACAATGGATTCATATCATTCTGATCTATTTGAAAACTATCACTAGTATAACCCATGATGAATAGCTCCTCATCTCCTCCATACACCAGGAATATATCCATTGTTATTCTCAAATACTTCAGGATAACCTTGAAATTAGTCCAATGTTGTTCTCCTATATCTCTTTGATATCTTCCATCCATGATCAATGCATATAAAACATGAAATCGCGTACATAACCTGGCATACATGATTGATCCAACTGAGAAATCGTATGTGAACTTACTCATTCTATCTTTTTTATTTTGTGTCAGAGGACACATTTTCATTGAAATATGTATACCATGTCACACTGGAATGAATCCCCTCTTGTATTATGATATAATAAATATCTTTGTTATTTGGTCAATGTATGTACTATTCTTTAGTCCAAGTTGCCTCTTCGATCTATCAGGAATGATCTTGATCCCTTGAATATAGGCTTCTTAACAAATTTCCTTCAGGGAGAAACACTTTTCTAACTATTCCTTAATAGACTGTAAAACTGGTATGAAATTTCTGAAAAATTAATATGTCATCACTATATAATACTAGGATAATGACCACATTTCAACTAAACCACTTGTAAATAAATATCTCACATTCATTATTTATGAAACCAAATAATTTTATAAATTCATTAAATTGAATGTTCTATGACATAGATGATTAAATTAGTGCACAAATGGATATTTTCACATTTTAATTTCTTTTTTCGTCACCTAGAGTCAAAAAACCTTCTGGTTGTGGCATATAGACATCTCCTTGAATTTTCCCATTAAGGGAAGTTATTTTTACATCAATCTTCCAAATTTTCTGGTCATGATAATATGTTATAGAAAGTAGAATTATTATGTATTTAAACATGTAAACTAGTGACAATTCCTCATCATTGTCAATTACATGACATTATTTAAACTATTTAGCTGATAGGCTTTCATTATAGGTGTTTCACTTACCTTCTATGTCCTATTTTATCTTTATTACCAATTTTCACCCTATGAGATTTACATCAACTAGTGCATAAAATAGATCACAAACTTGGTTCTCATACTTGGAATCCATTTCAAAATTCATGTATTATTAGCATTTGGAATATTTTGACCTATTTTCTAAGTCTTTGTAGGAGATAGGTTAATCATTGTCTAAAAATAACGAGTAGCCAAATTTGGTGACTATAAAACCATATATTTTTTGTTCTCTCACCCCTCTTGTTCTCCAAATCTATACTTGTGTTTCAGGAACTACTTCTTCCATGGGGACCTATGGAATTTCTTCATATACCAACTCTTGTTTATCTTGCAAATAAACTTCATCAAAGTGAATCTTTCTCCCACTATCCTTTTTTATTAGGTACTCCCTGTCAAGAAATATGGATTATATCACGATTGTCACATTCTGGTTTGAGGGGTTTTATAGGTAGTATCCATTTTCTACATGGGATCCCCTAAAAAGATAAACCTTTTCCCCCTAGGATCTAGTTTATCTCTAGATAATTCCATAACAAATTCCTCACAACCTCATACATGTCTATGTAACAAAAGATGTTTTTTACACTTCATTACACAAAGGGAATCACTTTTTCACAATAGTTGGTACTTGGATTATGTATATGGTTTAGTTTGTAATTCATATCCAAAAAGGATAATACGAGATATGCATAACTCATCATTGACCATACCATGTATAACAAGGTATAATTCTTCCTTTAACTAAAACCATTCCACTATGTTGTGTAAGGTGTAGTATGTTGAGATAGAATCCCCATCTATTGTAAAAAGTTGAAAACTCGTGGTTAAGATATTCACCACCTAGATCTAATCAATTCTTCATTATCTTCATTCATATTTGATTCTATAATTCATTCTTGAATTCATTGAATTTAGCAATGGAATCAGACTTATACCTCATCATGTAGATATTCCACATCTTACCAAGTCATCACTAAAATTTATGAAGTATTAATACCCACTTATTACTTCTTCAGAAAAAGGTCCACACATATCACTGTGTACCAATCCTAGAAGCTTTGTGTCCCTTTCAAACATTACACTGAATATTGGTTTGATAATTTTACCATGTAAACAAGAATGAATTCTTTCAAGTGGTTTTAGCCCAAAATATTATAAATAACCTTCTTGATAGATCATTTTAAAACACATTTCATTTACATGACCAATACTCTGATGCCATAGGTGGGTGTTATATGAGTCATGTGAACATGTTTCTTTATCTATTTTCAATACATGGTTTTTTTAATTTAATACATAAAGGCTGTCATTTAAATGCGCCATACCATAACATATGTTATCTTTATTAATGAAAAAAAAAATTATTCTCAAACCTGAAAATAAAATCTTCTTAATCTAAGAAGGACACAAAAAATATGTTCTTGGTAATATTTGGTACATAATAAAAATCCCTTAAATATATCATTCTCGTTGGAAATGAAATCTCATTGTAACCAATCACCAGAGTAGTCATCCTAACTCCATTGGAAGCATCCAAATCCACATCTCATATAGAAATATTACATAATATACTTGGTTCCTAAATGTGTATACATATGAGATCACCACAAGTTGTGTCAAATACCCAATGTGTATATATTAAAATATTAACTAATAACAAACACGCCTTTAGCTTCACCTTACTTCTAGATTCAATTATTCTTCTAGTGGCCTTGTTTTCTACATGAAAAACATACTGGATCCTTTCTTTTTCTTATCTATGGATCTTACTCTTCTTTGAAGGATGGTTCTCGAGAGATTTATAATTTTTAAGATCCTAGGGGCCCTTCGGCTTGTTCTTCCTTTTCTTATTCACTATATGGACTATAGGTTTTTCATAACCTATATCATTATCCACTTAGAGAATTACAGTAAGAATTTACAAAAGTATCTTCCCATTATTTATCAAGTTATAATTAACAATAAAACTAGAGAAGCTCTTCGGTAGTGAGTAAAGTATGATATCTTTTCACAAATCATTTAGGAATTTAATCCCTATGATGTCTAAGTATTTAATGTATCCAATAATATTTACTACATGAGGTCTAGGTAGAACCAAATCTCTAGGATTAGTTGTAAACAGATAATTTGAGATCTTGTATCTCTATTGTCTTACCTTCTATTGATAGATATCCCGATGGTAATACATCATCCTATATGCATCCAAAACCTTATGTTGGTTCAAAATCTTGTTAATCATGGATGATATCATGAAACACTGAATAGATTTACCATCGTTCATATGTTTCTCATATAGAGATATCTCTTCATCACTAGCCTCATTACTAGGTGCATTTGGAATTGGTTCTTTTAGCACTTGCAATTTCCTTTCATATCATAGGATAACACAAAATATCTTTTTCCATTCATGGAAATTTGGTCTAGTGAGAAGGTTATCCTTCTCACGTAGTGTTTATAGTGATATTTTTGAAGAAATTTTATATAAATTTCTATAAATGAGATGATAAATGTTTTAGTACATTATCTAATTGAATTTTGGAAAAAAAATATTATATTTATTAATCTCACACTATTTTATCGAACCCCAATATCCCCCACTATTGGGTTCAGAATATCCTATTTATTGGTCATTCTAGTGTAAAGGGTTGATATACCCTTTCTCAGTACCCAAACATTGGATGGTCAAGCAATTTAAAGGGTTTAGGTAGCCATTCCCACTTCCAGTTTCATTAACTCACAATTCCTTGATCTTTTGTGTTGACTCCCTAATCCTAAAATCATTAAAATCGATTTACTCAACCCATCCCTCCCAATAACACCATTTACTAAATTGGAGGTCAACCCTTTATTTTGAGGTAAGTTATGTAAAACCAAAACATCATGTTTGGATTCCTGGATAATTGAAAGCACCCCAACATTGGCTGGTCTTTCACTTTGAACTGTGGTTTGATTTTAACAGAAGTAGGGGATGGCTATTCTAACATAATAAATTTAATTTAATACTTTTATATTTATTCATAAATTTACAATTATTATGTTTATTACATTCTTGTTAATATTATATGGATTTACATAAGTGATTAACCTTATATTAGATAATATTTATGAATAATCCGATTTATTTTAGTTCTATATTTCATGTTTGTTAATTCATTAATTCAGGTGATTGTGACAAAACATACTTCATGAAATAACCATGAAACTTGGTAGAAATAAAATGATAAAGTGGTATGATGATGAAATTTTACTAATGGTTAGTTTTTCCAATGGATGATAAACTAACAGTAGACCTAGGAAAATACACAATGAACCATTTATGGTTTTGGTCGTAATTTTCCACATGTCAACCTATGTATCTCTCTTGGATTGGTTTCTGCTCAGCTCCAAACTAGATCCACCTCCAATATAATGGTATATCCATATATTACATATGATTTTACTCACACACAGGTGTGGGGAAATAGTTTATATAAAAGAAACCCCAGACATACATTCCCTTGCAAATTAATAGGAGACATGGCTCGTAGGCCAACAATTTAATTTAATAATAATATTAAAGAAACCAATCACATTAAATATTTTGGTCTAAGATCAGGATCATCCATATGAATGTAAATAATTAAACATATAAAAAAATTATTAATCAATTTTTAATCATTCTTATTTCTGATAAATCATGATCACATCAATTAATTTTCTTATTTAATTAATCAATTATTTTATATTAATTCTCATCTAAATTTATATGATAATCTCATCAATCATAATTTAAAAAAAATTAAATTAATTAATTTAAAATTAACTTTGTACAATATAAAAAGAATTATCTTGGAGGAAACATGATGCGTACCTATTCGAACTTCCCAAAAAGTATTATACTTTTAAACTGCTTACTCTTGTGACATGTGGAATGCACAACTTATCATATTATATCATGACATGAACTACTAACTTAATTATCACAAAATTTACATGATTCGTTTTTTTAATGTAGTGTGCAATGTGAAGTTCCAAATCAAGATCTATGTAACATTGATATGGGGAGGCGGTGAATCAGTTATGTCTTTTTCTTTTTATGTTTCCTTCTTTTTGAAACAACATTAGCTTCCTATTAAATATTTCCTTTTATGCTGAACACACACAACCATATTAAAACACTATTTACAATGTTCACTACTCAACAAGAGTAATTACGACATTGGTATGGTACAGAAACAATCCATTACAACACAATCCACTAGAAAACAATCCATTGATGTGGAATAAAATGAGTAGGATATACCCTTACACTAGTGTATCTCTTGGAATACAATCTTAAAGTGTATATGCACCCACTTAGCGCAAATAGGGAATTACAGTATTTCATTGCTTCTTTACAATTGAACCGGTGTATTCTATGAAGTTAAAATCTTCACTTTCTTACCCAGAAGACGGTAAGAACTACCTTATGCACAACTGAATATGTGCGAATAACCCAAATCTTTCACACACCTTATTAATCTTCATGTCTGTAACTTTTATTCCACACAGACAATATTTTACTTCTGTTGTGGAACACCTCTAGCGAACAACATCAATCTTGCGCACAACTCACTTCTTGTGTTCAACTTCTCTTTCTTGTGCGCAACTCTATTTATTTTGCGCACTAAACTTTTCTTAATAAATTTCCGCACCTCAGAGCTCGGGATTTCGATAGGTGTCGAGTACACAAATTTTGAGGGGGTCTCCTCTAATTTATAGACCTTTTCGACCCCTACATGTAAAAAAACCCAATGTTTCATGAAATATCTAGACACGTCGCGCAAAACCCCATTTGATGTCGCATTGGGTGTGTAAGTCCCTTTCATGCATGACTCAACTTTCACGAACTTCTTGAATCTTTTTCTCAATTCATTTATTTTCCATTTTTCAATGATTTCACATCGAATCATTCCTTGCGTGCAGGATTCCAAACTCCCATCAATCTTGTGTGCAAAAACAAATGTTGCGTGCAAAACCAAATATTTCACCCAAGCCTCTCATTTTCCATATTTGGATGTTCGAATCATGGAACTCCACTTTCACATAATATACCAAGTCATCTTCCAAATTTCTCACAACATCCTTTTCCAAAAACACATTTCTTTATCTCCCGATTTTCAGGCCCTAAAATTTGGCAAACACTGGGAAATGAATCAATCTTAAAACGTTATTTTGTGCGGCCTACAGATCATCCATTCCATTTTCATGGTTCTCTTCCCTTAATTACATAACCATTTTTTCATATTTCGTCATTAATTCCACTATTGTGATATATATCCTTTTATAGATCATCTTTACCACATCACAATTTCAATGGGAAGTACTAAAACATCCCTATCATCTAGTGGCATCATTCCATAAAATCAAAACTGTATATGACTGGAATCATCATTTCTCTCCCTTTCCATAATAAGGCTTTCATTAGAAGTTCTTTTGAATTATGATATTTGTGAAATACATATCAGTAAATCATCGTTTGATTTTCCATGTTCTTTACAAAAGTATTTGATGTATCTTCTTTGTCAAAAAAAAGACAATACTTTGTAATAGAAAAGTATTCATAATTTATTCTCTATCCAACTTGGTCCCAACACAATGCTTCAATGTGTATAGTAATAATTGTAACATGACTTATACATGATATGTAAATCCTAACATTTTGAATAAATTAATTAGTCACTTATATATATATATATTCAACTATCAGATAATGTATCCCATCAACTTAATGGCCACATGAAAAAACATGTTGATCTGGTTTTCATAGTATGGAAGATTAATTTTTAATTTTTCATAATTTAGTATAAGTACACAGTGTGTAAAAGCCAGCTGCATGATGTGTACTATTCTCACCGTCTATCCAAGGAACATACCTAGGGACTCTACAGGAAATTGTGCTATGGAAAATATTGGAGTAAACAATGTGTACATGGGGTACACAGTGGGTGGTCTCTGAGTTACATAGTCGCTAGTCAAGTGGATTGTGTAAGAAGATAATCAACCAATCTGTGACTAAGGACTACATGCCATGTACAGAAGTTACATGGTGTGTACTCCAGCTGACCATGCACTGGATTAGCCTAGTCAACACACAGTGTATAATTAAATTCACTACATTTAATAAATTCATAAACCTTGAATTCATTCTGAATTAATTTTTGATTCCTTAAACACTATTATACGGTGTGTACCTCTGGGATACATGATGTGTACTCTTGGGTTAACTAACAAGATTTATCGGAACCTCTAGATAAATTTATAGAATTAATTTCATTCATACAATAAATTGATTTAATTATATTAATAAGAAATTAAGATGAAGAAGTAGATAGCTCAATTCCTATTTAATAATGATTAAAAATGAATTAAAAACTAAATTAAAATTATGTAAAACAATCAGAAATCTTGAAATAATTATAAATAATTTTGTGACCCTACAATGATACCATTTGTAGGATTCAGGCATAGAGTAAGTGTGTCATGGGTTATGTCCAACTTTTCTTTTTTTAGAATCAATGATTAATCTAAGACCAACATGATGATAAAAACCATAATAAACAAATTTAAATAAAATAATATTTTAAATAGATTAAATTATAGTCCCAATAATAGGATTATCACATAATATTTATAATTGATTTAAGTAATAATGAATTATCATGGGATAAATTCATTATTTATTGATGGGTCTGACAATGGATCTATATCGTACTATATTTTCATTGTAGTAATTGAGAATATATTCTCTCTAGCAGTGATCCACACATGTTCCAAAAATCACTGAATTTCGTGTTAGCAATCTTCGGGTGCAATCACGGTCGATCCTACTGTCTTCATCGTTCTCCTTGGATCACCCAGAGAGATACTTTCACATGATTTTGTTTGAACTCTCTTGACTTGATAGTGGAAGCTTGAAGAAGTTTTCTCTATATTCTTTGGATTATTCTTGGAGAAGGGAGCTCTAAAGGGATTCAAGGGGATTCTATAGATTTCTATGTGCACAAACAAAGAATTGAATTGGATCTCTTGAAAAACAATATAATATGGTTTATATACCTCTAGGATTAGAAATAAATAATTAAATGAGTTCCCTATATTATTTATTTAAACCCTAAAAAACCCAATGTCTATAATAATAATAGTATTATTATTTCTTGAAATGCTATAAACTCATGAATTAAATTAAATATTGATTGTTCAAATCATATTCAATATATATTATTTCTTAATAGACCACTAAACACAGTCTTCCATTCCTTCAAAAATTTTGTTGGACCTTTAATAATGAATATTTATTCAATAACTAAATATCACTACATTATTTTCCAATAAATAAATAGATATTAAATTCACTAAATAGAAAATAAATATTTACATGATATTATGATCAAATAATATTATCATGAATAACCAGTGATGAAAAAAATGTGATCAAGAAAACATAAATAATAATTAAACCATATGAGGTCATAATATTTATTAAACCATTTAAATAATATATAATAATATATTTTTTATCTAATACTCTAGATACACTTAATGTGTGACCTGCTAGGATACTTTCTTAGTGAGATTAGGTAAAGCAGCCTAAAGCATGTGGTCAACATATAACAACAAGACCAGGAACCCATAGAGAGATATGTTAATGTTTTAAGGAAATAATACATCATACATATTCTCACTGTGTAATATAATCCCTTTATTATGATATCTCAAATAAAATAGGTTGCAAGTTTGTGCCATCAACCTACATGCTCAATGCCTCTTTATTTGAATTTACAGAAGATGTACTTTCCTATAGAACACCATGGATATGGACTTACATAGAATTTATAATTTCCATCAATTAGACTAAGATATAAAATTCTATTAAATAAAAATGGTAAAAATCCTTTATATCATTATTAATTAATAAAATATCACTCTTGACACACAAAACATATCATACCTCACTGTGAACATATGACGTCGCATTTTTCATCAATACATCAAATTAAATGACTTATAAAAATCATTAATAATAATCATAATGTCTAAGGACCATACACAATTCTATAGATACGAAAATATAATTACACATATAAATGTGTACTTCTTACTACTGGTTCATGTTCTCATAATATCCCTCACTATATATTACAAAGGACATACACTATGAAAATGTGCCTCAATGTCCTTTGAGTCTCCACCCTTAATAAACTGTATCATTTCTGTCCCTAAAATTATATAATCCATTTAAATAAAACATTTTTAAGAATACAGTCATAGCACATCTAGTTTCTCATCACAGTAGAGAAATTATTATGACCTTTTTGTGCTATAGTTATACATAGGATATTATTGGATGTTATGTTATATAGAAGAACAATCATGATGTGATAAGGAGATTATTAATACTCAAAACTATGAATACCGGTTATCATAAAGTACAAAGAAGTTGGTTATGGGGCACCAAGTCCAATACCATTTACTTGAAATTACCCAAACCTGGTTAGAAACTACAAGATAAAACAAGAGAAACCCCTAAAAATGTAATAAAACACAAAAACCATAATAATAAAACCCAATTAAATGAGATTAAATCCATTATCGGTCCACGTCACTACTAGAGAAGAGATAAACTATGTAGGAAGAGAGATAAGATCATGGGAAAGGAAGAGAAGAAGTGATGAGGGACTTACATAGAGTTTCATGGAGGAATCAACCTTAAATCACCCCAAAATAAATCCAATAGGGAGTGGAGGAGGTGGGTACATAAACATAATGCCAAATAAGGTCAAATGGGGTGAGATAGGAGTGTTAGAGGGTTCCAATTAGGGAGGGGTATAATTAGAATTTCAATTTTTTAAGAATCTAGTAGACCGCACCGTTTGGATACACTGTCTTTAAGATCATGCACCAACCATAAAAAACCACTATCCAAGAGAAGGGGGTGATACATGGTTTACCTATAGTGTCGCATTTACATGCACCTATCTATGTGGCCTGGATAGCACCATAGTCTAGGTCACACGATTATTATTGGATTGGTCCACATTTTCTTGTAACCATGCTCAAATGATGTGCCTCCATATTCAAACCAAAACCCTCAATTTTCATGGAGAACACTTGGGATATCTATATAAATCTAGTAAGACAAAAAAATATATGGTTCATCCAAATAACACCATGTGGGTGAAACTTATCCCGTCCATGAAAACTTGCCACCCTCATAAAGCCAAACTATAGCCCGATCAAGGAATAAGTGTGGATACTGCACATCCTCCCAAGAAATTTACTTCCATGTCACATGATCAAAATTATTGAGATTCCAAAGGACACAAACTAATGTAGTTTAATTTACTTAAATCACATTTATCTAGGAATCCACAATTCTCACTAGTTTCTCGGTCACTGTAAAATCTCATGTTTTGAGCCAAACAAAATCAAAAAGAATTTGAACTTTTTTCATTTAATGAATGGGATTTTTTGGAGATCGGGGTTTAGAAAAAATTTCTAAGAGATGGAACACAGATATGTGTTTTAATTAATCAATTTAAATTATTTAAATTAAAATTAAAATGAAAATAAAATGGAGAAATAAAAAAATGTTTTAATAATTATATTAATAATAATAGTAATATTATGATGATGATGATGATGATGATTATTATTATTATTATTATTTTGTAATTTTAAGAAGACCTAAGGGGTCCCCATATCCCTTACCCTCTCGCACGACCCCTCTAGACAAACCTTATGGCGCATAACACCCCCTATTCATGGCATCCCATGTGTGCCATGTTCACCCAAATTTTCCACTGAAATCTCTTTGATCCATCAAGGTATGATATTCCACTCTTTATACTCTCTGTTTCCAACTGCTTTTTGTCACCCCGTCACCCAGTGCGGTTCATCCAATCCTTGGGTAAAAGGGGTAATCCGATTTTATTGTTTCCTCTAATCATAGGGAATGTAGTGCCTCTACCGAGACCCCTTGATGTGTGTTCTGGAAACCACTGTTGAAGGAAAAGAAGTTTGGATCTCCTTAGACCAACCATCATAATTTTTGGGCAAGGTTTCCATCATTCGGCATTTTCACTCAGTTTATTTTTGGGGATTTTTGTAATATTTTTGGCGCTGGAAGTTTTCTTTATGTGTGTGGAACTTGTCATAGTCATTTCAGGTTTCCACTGCAATCTGAGGTAGGGTTTTACTTTCACTATGTTGTCTCGAACCTTTTCTTTAGGGTAGTTAAATGTTTTGAGTCTCGTGTATTTTATTATAGTGGGTTTAGAATGTCTTCGAAGGAACACACACACATACATAAGAATATATATATATATAGTACTCTTATTTATTCCCTTATAGAGTGGGGAATACGTGCTTTGGATTAAAGGTTGTGTGTGTGTGTGTGTGTATTTGAGTGTATGTGTGTGGGAGTGTGAGGAAGTTTCGAGTGGTCACCACCATATATGTCAACAGTCAAGTGCTAGATTGGTCTAATTCATGAGGTAGGATCCCTTTACTTACCATTTAATTTTATAAATGAATTAATTAATTTACCCATCGCAGCAACCTTAGATTTTAATTAATGGAGTTCACTTTTTTAGATTTAATGTTACTTAGATGAGAATTGATTATATTCATGAATGAAACATTAAATATAATAAATGAAGTGTTTTATGAAAATTTTCATGATTTAGAAATAAAACCTCTCCCATGAAGTTGTTTTATCGTCAAGCTAAACATTAGCGATTATAATTTTTTTATCTACTACTATATTACCCTGGTTCTCTTTCTATTCCTTGATGTAATGGTTTTGTATATAGTATGTTGAAACCTGGAATTCGTTGAGGTTATGAAATTATTTTCCCCTTTTTCATTATAAATGTTCATGTAACCAATGTACCATATAATTTCATAGATCATCCACTCTAATATAATTGATTAATTGTCCCAGATCCTCATAATGGTTGGGAATTCTTTATAAAATAGAATTCACATGTATGAATTTTCCCTATTTTCCCTTGGTACCTTTTAAGTACAACTTGAACCTTGATAAATGAATTGTCTTGAATTGTTTAAGTAAATGGAATGAATTGAATGGTATTTCATAACCTGATGGCCTTCCATCCTTAAATATTTTACATGAATATATTTAAATGGAACTTATTAGTGTGGTATGACCACACATTTTTTAATGATTTAATAAGCACGGTTGGCATAAATTGTTTCAATGATATGACTTGAATATATTTAATATGCTTCATGGAGGTTGAATGAATTAAAAATAAATTGATGTGGGTGGCCAAAAATAAATAATTTTTATCAAATATAATTTTTTATAGTATATGTGACATGTCTGATCTCACTGACATGTCGTATGCATGAAAAGTTAAATCGGATAACCTCTATTAAACTATAATATCTTTTTTTAGCTGCCATTGAATCCCTTTGGATCCATAGGAAAGGAAACTGAGACCTGTGGCCACCTAATATGTGCACCAACCGTGGATTTAATTGAGACCTAGAGTGTTTGACTTTCAATCCCTACAAAATAGGATAAATTTGTTGATTATGAGCTTAGATTTTTGAATTAAAATAATAATAAATTGTGTGATTACTTATCGTAGAATCACCTTGTCTAGTCTAGTAAATTAATATATTAATGACATTAGGTTAGAATGATTAATTAATAGGTTTGAGATAATTATAATGATAATTATGGGCATTGATTATTGAAATGAATCAATTTGAAAAATGGTAATTTTTTATAAATTGATCATTGTGTCTTGTGATGATAAATTTGGTAGGTTATATACTAGACTGGTGATTTCGATTGCTTAGATTTTTAGCATATGTTATTTATATATGATTGATACCTATTTTTTTAATAATGTTTATCATGTTGAGTTAGTCTAGATACAACTCGTGATTAATGTGGATGCATAAGGGCTTGGTGCATGTTTTCCTACCACCTGAGGGAATGGAACATAGGTACATGATTCCAAAGGAAGATTATTTGTTTGTGTATGATGCCTAATGGATAGATGCGTAATCCAATATACCTGAGGATGATTTTTTTTGTTATTCATGAGGTTGATATTATAATGATTCTTGAGGGCTTGGTGGATGTTTTCTTACCACATAAGGGATAGGTCCACTGGTACTGAATGACTAAGAGAAGATTGTATGTTTATGTCATATGCCTGATGCCTAGATGCATAGTCACATGATTCATGAGGGGGAGAATCTAGTTATGCCTGAGGGTGAGATTCTAGTAATTATAGTGGACTTGGTGCATGTTGTTGTACCACCTGAGGTCTAGGTGAACTAAATACCTAAGTAAAGGTAATATTTTTACGTCAGATGCCTGAGGTCCAGATGCACAGTCACATGATTTCTAAGGGTTAGATTATAGTTATGCCGAAGGGTGAGATTTTGGTTAGCCTGATTGCAGAGGATGTATTTTAATGGTATTTTCTGAGTGATTCATCTTCGGTGGGAGAATTTTCCAACAATTTGGGTGATCCATCCTAATGCAGGAGGATCTACACAAAAAAATAGATACCTGGAAGGGTGCTGAAGTTGGTATTGCTATCATGTGTCCCTTAGCAACCTGGGCGGGTTGTTGTTTATTTAGTCAGCACATCCTATATATTTTTATACTTATACCTACTCACTAATTTAAATTTTATATAATTTAATGGATTATTATGAAGCATTGTCATGCGTTCTCTCAAAAATATTTATAGCTAAGTGTAGCGTAGGGGCTGACCTAGGTCGTTATCTTGATGAACTTTTGCGATCAATCAATCACTGCTTATAATTCAATTTTTCATATATTTCTCATTTATGAAATAAAACTAAATAAAATTTATGTTTTTGAAATGATTATTCGAGATAATGTGATGTAAATATTCAATGTATAATGTATATAGAATGAATGCAGACAAAATGATGCTAGATGGAAAGGAGATCCTCCGAGGATATTATCCAGAATGAACCTCTATTGCCTATTTGTTAGCGTAAAATATAATTAATGATAATGTTCCATCATATGAATTGACGCCCTCTTCTACCTATGGGTGTGGATATATGATTCACTCAACGATCGTTGAGAGACTGCACATCCACCTCCTCGATCGATGGAGAATATTGTAGAAGAGAAAGCTAAGCCTCAGGTGGCAAGTGGAGACACAAAGGCATCTTTCCAACTAAGATCCCCAAGTCCTAACTCTAAGAAAATAAGAAACATAAAACATGAATGTATAATGACTTTGTTTCAACACTGAATTAATCCCTTAGGAACTTCCTTGGGTTAGTTACTCATGATCATGAGTAAAATAGATAATAGTGAAGAATAATGGGGTGGAAAACAAAAGATAAAGAAATTGATAATGAGATTAAGAAGAAGAGATAAATATATTTAAGATGAATAATAATATTAAAATGTAAATAAGCTATAAAAATGGAAAATGGACACATAGAAGTTCCAATGCTTTGAGAATGGGTGAGGATTCATATTTAGAGGTAGAGGAGGTGAAAAAATTCTCTCTAAAATCATTCTCCAAATGGTTCAACGTGGATGTCGCATTAAATTGAAAAATTTGTGACTTGTTTCTTCATAAAAGACATTGAATAATATATCCTCTATTCACTATCAAAATATTATCAATATTATATATCCTAGGTAAGAGTTATAGCCGATTTAATCCGAGACATTTAATCTGTCCACTTGACAGGACAAATTCAAATTCTTCAAATTCCATAGCCATTATGACATGGAATCCGGTCGATTCAATCCTTACATCCATAATAAATGTTTCTCAACATGTAATATCTCATTACTAGACAAAATATGATCCATTTTTGATGCATGGTCATGATGTTATTAATTAATAAATCAATGGAACCATTTCTGCATGTTGATACATTACATCTTCCTCATGTTTGGAGTGTTCAGATAATGCTTTAATGTGCATATTTTGACTTTAACTTCATCATCGATGTGGATCATTTAATCATATGTCATCTAAATCTATATGCATCCAATTTTGGGGGTTTTATACCGATTTATGTGTCTATTATGGAGGTGGTGTCCATGCAATCTTCTAGGAAAATTTCCAATATTAAATGATTTTTCGGGCCTCTAAATGATCGAATACGTCTTTACTCCTAAAGACGAATCTGTAGAAAATAAATCAGGGATTTTAAAAAATATATAATCACACAATTTGGAATAAAAATTTAAATTTTATGACCAAAAACCCATTATCATAAAAATCATTTAAATATCCATATTTAAGCATTTTTTGCATTTGAGCTCAAAATACCACAAAAACCTAAAAACGTGACCATTGATCCTATAATAACTCTATGGTGGGATTATAAGAAATGATTTACAGTGTAAAATTTATGAAAATGTTAGCTTCATAAATCCCCCTTTCTTAAACATTTCACTCCTCATCAATCATCTTACATTCAAATAAATATCCACACAACAATCAAAAATGATAAAATATCAATGATCTTATCCAAAATAGAATTCCATAATGCATGATATATGAAAAAAAAAATTCTATATTATTTTTATTTAAATCATTAAAATTTATTAAACATCATAAATCATTCCATGACCCAATCGCAACCTACCTCACATTGAATTTTATGTCACTCTTCACTCAAGGGAAATTGAATCTAGAGTTATGCTCATACTTGGAAATCACATGTATCACCATAGGCTTGTGAAAATTATAATTTTTCCACAGTGAAACATGACAATGAATTCAATCATAAGGTATTTAATTAAAAGTTCAAATGATTATGTGGATTAGGATTGGTGGGAAAATGATTGAAAAAGTTTCAGGCCAGAAATAGGCAGTTGGACTCTTAAGTACAATTTATGATTAATTCAAGTGAAAACACAAGAATTTACACTCTCAATACCAATTTAAAATGTTAAAAAATAACAAAAATATTTTATGACATGGTACATGATACAATAGGTGATTATAATGAATGATATCATCTAAGTTCTCCCTGTTTTACAAATCTTTATAAAGGCATAACTTTATTTTCTTTTTTTCCTTCTATTTTATTTCCTTTTTCATTGAGGGTGAGATGAAAATTGAATACAATAAATGAATTAAAATTAATGAAATTTATTTTTGAGAGGTAAATGAGTCACAAAAAATGTACAATGAAGAATTCAATATCTTCTCCATTTTTTTCATTTTTTTGAAGGAGAAAATGGATGAAACAAATAAAGAACAATGAAATGATGACACATGACCAATTATATTATTATCAAAATCACAAAATATTGAAACACACCTAAAACCACCCATAAATGATACACATACCAATGAAATCACAAGAATGGTCATTTCCCCCACTCTAAAACATGAAATATCTATGTAAAAAATACTAAAACAGCAGGTAGGTAAGGAAACATTAGCTTATAATGTGGCTTAAACCTATAAGGAAATTCATGGAATATAAGGGATTAAAAAAGAAAAAATTTAAATGAGGGTATTAAGATAAAATGTGTGCAGTCAAATAGAAGCCTCAATAATTTTAAATACATTCCATTAAATACAATGTTTCGAAATAGAAAAATCACAAATTCTGGTTCTCACACAAAATTCAAGTTCCCCTCAATAAAGTGTGGGTATTAAGAAGAATATGTCAAAGTAGTTTATAATACCTCATGGGATTGGAAAAATAATTTGAGTCAGTGTTTCTTGGGAATGGATTTTGAAAATCAGTAAAACTCATAAAAATTAATGAAAATTCATTTCAAGGAAAAATAATTCACATCAACATTCATTTAAAATACATTATTTCAAAAATAATTTCAGCTCTTTCAAAATTAATTGATGTGTGAAAAGTGATAATAATATTCATTAAAGCTCAAAAATCCTAAAAATATAATAAACAAAAAATGATAAGCGCACAAGAAGAAAAAAGTAGGTTGACAGTCCCCCACATTTTTATTTTACTAAACCTCATTTGAACTCAAAAAAATATAAATATAAAGGTAGAAAATCCAAGGAAATGAATGTGACAACCAGACATAATTTTTGAAGTGTATGCCTTGATTAAAGCTCCTAAAAGATACCACATTAAGACTACAATAACGTAAACAAATTACATAATAAAAATATATAAAAAGAAAGATAAAGTGAATAGAAAAGATATAATGCTTGGTTTAGGCCCCCAATGTGGTTATAGGATTTTACTATCCCTAATCAGGTAGTTTTAGTGGATTATCCCCAATCAGAAGGTGGGTTTGGTTTCTTTGAGATGAACCACCACATGTGATTTTTACTGATGTCAATGATTGAACACTAAATGTGAAGAACCCCAAAGAAGAAAAGGTAGTTCCAAAATCGGAATTAATAATAATGAGAGAAATTAAGGTCCAATGTGGGAGGGAAAAATGATATGGGTGCTTCCTATTAACTTCTGTGGTATCATCCTCCATATGGTATGTAAATTTTTGTTGAGGAGATAGTATCACCACCACATGCTTGTCCAACTCTTCATCAATCACCACCACTTGGGTATAGTTTTATTTAATAACCAAGGTCTCCTCCATTTGTGTTCTATCATATAATTCAAAGAAGGATAAATCAGAAAAAAATTCATATTGAATATGATTAAAACATGAAGAATTAATAAAGAAATCTTCTATTTTAAGCAATTCTACTTTGTAATTGATCTCTTCAGGAAGGAACATTGGAAACTCAATCTAATCAAGTGTATTATCCTCCAAATCAATATATAGGTAGAAAGTTTCTGATTTTTCATTATTAAGGATTGTAAGATCACTTTTCAAGTGATCTTCTGCAATGATATTTGAGGATTATTTAAAAACAATTTGATCTCCCATCAGTGCATTAGATTTAATTTGTACTTCTGAGACCTCCTGAAGAAATTTTTGAGTGTGGTATGATATGATTAGGTCATTTATTTGCTACTTCTCACCCTCCTATGGTTATTTAACATAAAAAATTATTGGTGAAATATATTACACCATTCGTTCTGGTTCAGGTTCTACCTTAGGTTTGGATTTCCCCTAGGATGTGCGTACATAATCAGTAATAAATTCTATGTGACTCGCTTGTTTTTGTAATTTATCACTAATCCATTAAAACTGATCATCAAGATCATTTCAAACTTTTTTTGTCCCATGGGATTGTTCAGTCCATGAATAACAATTTGAATTGAAAGACATCACAAACAATTATTTTTTTATTGTTTTTTTATAATTTATGATTTTTTTGTGTTTTTTTTAAATTAAAAAAAATATTTACAAAGAGTGAATAAAAATAGTGAATTGAATCCACTTGGATCCCTAGAAACGAAGCCAATTTTATGATGTATTGTCGTTTGTGCTCTCAAAAAATATATATAGCTAAGTAAAGCACAAGGGTAGACCTAGGTCGTTCTCTTGAGGAGGTTTTGCGATCAATCAATCACTACTTATAATTCACATTTTTTATATATTTATAATTTAAAAAATAAACCTAAAAAACATTGATGTTTTTGAAATGAGTATTCAAGATAATGACAAGTAAATATGCAATGTATAATTTAGACACAATGAATGCAGAGAAAATAGTGCTAGACAGAAAGGAGATCCTCCGAGGAGATTATCCAAAATGAACCATCGTTGCCTCTTTGTAAGCTTAAAATATACTTAATGAGCATTCTCCATTTTATTCATTAACATCCACTTATACCTAATGGTGTGGATATATGATTCACTCATCGATCGCAAAGAGACTACACATCCACCTCCTCAATCGGTGGAGAATATTGTGGAAGAGAAAGCTAGCCTCGGGTGGAAAGTGGAGACACAAAGGAGCCTTGAACACTATGATACCCACAGAACTAACTCTAATAAAATAAGAAACATAAAACATTAATGTATAATGACTTGTTTTCAACACCAAATTGATCCCCTGGGAACTTCCTTGGGTTAGTTACCCTTGATCACAAGTACAAGAGATCACAACAAAGAAGAACGGCTTTGAAAAAAAGATAAAGAAAATTATAATCAGACAAAGAAGAATAGATAAATATATTTAAAATGAATAATAATATTATAATGGAAATAATCTACCAAATAAATTGAAAATGGTCACATATAAGGGCCAATACCTTTATAAGGGGTGAGGATATATATTTATAGGGAGAGGATGTGAAATAATTATCTCCAAAATCATTCTCCAACTGTTTCCGCGTGTATGTTGCAATAAATGGACTAATTGGTAACATGTTTTTTTATAAAATTTGTTTCATAATGCCTCCTCTATTCATGGTAAATATATTCTCTTTAATTGACATCTTATATATGAGTTCTGTCTGATTTAATCCGAGACATTTCATCTATCAATTTGACTGGCCAAATTCCAATTCTTCAACATCCCTTTCCATTATGACTTTGAAACATGTCAATTAACTCATTATATACATAATAAATGTTGCTCCACATGTAATGTATCGTATCTCCACAAAATAGGAGCCGTTTTTGATGTATGGCCATGATGTTATGAATTAATTATCTAATGGAATTGTTTCTTCCTGTGGATATGTTTCATCTTCCACATGTTTGGAGCATTCAAATAATGATTTAACGAGTATATTTTGACTTGAAATTCATAATGGACTCATATCATTGAATCCTCTATCATCTAATGTTGGACAGTCCCATTTTGAGGTTTTTATTCCAATTTATGTGTCTGTTACATTGGTGGGGTTCACGCTGTCCTCCTAGAAAATGTCCCATATTAAATGATTTTTTCAGGCCTCTAAATGCTCGAATAAGTCTTTACTCTTGAAGACAGTGTTGTAGAAACTAAATTAGGGATTTAAAAAATCACCCAATTTTTAATAATAATGTAAATTTATCACTAGAATACCACTATCATAAAAATCTGTCAAATTTCTATATTTAAACATTTTTGGCCTTTGAGCTAAAAATACCATTAAAACCTAAAAATGTGACTATTGATCATAAAATAACACTATGGTGGTATTATAAACAATGATTTACTATTTAAAATGTATGAAAATGTGATCTTCATCTCTCCCCCACACATAATCATTTCACTCCTAGGAAATCATCCTATATTCAAATAAAAATCCACACAATAATCAAAAAAGAGAAAATATCAATGATCTTATCCAAAATAGAATTCCATCATGTATCATCTAGGAAAATCATTTTTCTCTTATTTTCATTTCAATAATTCAAATTTTGTAAACCTCATAAATCAATCTATAACCCAATCACAACCAACCCCAAATTGAATTTTATGTCACTATTCACTCAAGGGAAATTGAATCTAGAGTTATGCTAATACTTGGAAATCACACGTATCACCATAAGCATATAAAAATTCTCATTTTCCCATAGCGTGAATCATGAAAATGAATTCCATCAGGAGGTATTTAATTAAAGGTTAAAATGATCCTATGGCTTAGGGTTTGGTGGGAAAATGATTGAAAATGTTTCAGGTTAAAAGAGGAGGTTGGACTCTTAAGTACAATGCATGATTAATTCAAGTGAAACCACAGGAAATACTCTCTCAAAACCGCTTGAAAATGTGAAAAAAAAGACACCACCCATCTTTTATAATAGTTTAGATGATCCAAATAATGATTATAATGAATGATATCAAATAAGTTCTCCCTTTTTATTGTAAATCTCTAGAAAGGCACAACATTATTTTCTTTTTTTCTTTTTCTTTTTCATGGAGGATGGGATGAAAATTGAATACAATCAATGAATGAAAATTAATACCCCTGATTTTATAGTGGGAAATGAGTCATAAAATAATGTACAATGAGGAATTCAAGCTCATCTCCATTTTTTCATTTTTTTTGAAGCAGAAAATGGATGAAACAAATAATGAAAAATGAATTGACAATATATGCAAATTATCTTATAATCCACTACCCAAAATATTTACACACACCTCACACCACCCATAAATGATACAAATCTTGATGAACGCGCATGAAAGGCCCTTCCCCCACACTCAAACGTGACATATCAATGCAAAAATTACTAAAAGTGCATGTAGGTAAGGAAAATTGTCTTGTAATGTGGCTTAAACCTAAAAGGTTATTCTTAGAATCTATGCGAGTAGGAAGGATAAATGTAAACATGAGTCCCGTGATAAAATGTTTCTATCCAAAGTGATTCCTCAATCATTTCAAATTCATTCCATGAAATCCAATGCTTCAATAGAGAAAAATAATAAATTATGGTTCTCAAAAACATTTTTGTTTCTCTCAAGAAAGTGTGGGTATTAAAAAGAATATGTCAAAGTAGTTTAGAATACCTCAAAGGATTGGAAAATATTTTTACTTAGTGTTTCATGGGAATGGATTTTGAAAATCAGTCAACCTTATAAAAATGCTTGAAAATCAATTTCAAGGAAAAAGAATTAACATCAACAATCATTTAAAATTCATTATTCTAAAAATCATTTCAACTATTTCAAAATTACTTAATGTGTGAAAAGTGATAAGAATATTCATTAGACCTCAAAAATCCTAAAAATATAATAAAAAAATGAAAAGCACAAAAGAAAAACTAAGCATGATGACACTCCCCCACACTTAAATTTTATTACCCCTCATTTCAACTCTAAAAAATATAAATATAAAGGTAGAAAATCCAAGGGATGGAAAGATACAACCTGACATTATTTTTGAAGTGTATACCTTCATTTAATCTCCTAGAAGCTACCAATTTAATACTACAATAATGTAATGAAAATACATTATAAAAATAAATAAAATGAAAGATAATGGGAAAATAAAAGGGATAATTCTTGGTTTAGACCCCCAAGCCGGTGCTTGGTTTTTAATGCCCATAGTCAGGTAGTATTAGTGGATTATCCCCAATCAGAAAGTGGGTGTGGTTTCATTGAGATGAACCACCAAATGTGAGTTTTCCGAATGTCCATGATTAAACAAAGAATTTGGAGAACCCCAAAAAAGATAAGATAGTTCCCAACCCTGAATAAATAATAATGAGAGATATTAAGTTCTAGAGTGGAGGGAAGAGATAATAGGGGTTCTCCCTATTGACTTTCATGGTATCTTCCTCCATATAATATGTAAATTGTTGTTGAGGAGATAGTCGGACCACCACACACTTGTCCAGCTCTTCTTCAATCACCACCACTTGGGTAGTATTCTTGTTAATATCCAATTTCTTCTCCATTTGTGTTGTATCAAAAATTTCAAAGAAATAGAAATTAGAAAACAATTCAGATTGAATAAGATTAAAACATGAAGAATTAATAAAGAAATATTCCCTTTCAAGTAATTCAGCTTGGTAATTAATCTCTTTAGGCAAGACCATTTGGAACTTAATCTCATTAGGAGAATTATCTTCAAAAGAAAGAGAGAGGTGGAAAGTTTATTATATTTTATTATCAAGGATGGGATAATCATGTTTCATGTTATCTTCAACAATGATATTTGAGGATTCTTAAAAAATGTGATCTCTCATTAGTGCATCAGTGGAATTTTTACTTCCTAGTCCTCCCCGAGCAATAGTTGAGTATGAGATGATATGATTAATTCCATTAGTAGCTCCTTCTCACACTCCATGGGTAATTTAACAAAATTTGTTTTGGTAAAATCTCTTCCACCACTCGTTTTGGTTCAGGTTCTGCCTTAGGTTTGGATTGCTCTGGGGATGTGCCTACATATTCCTCAATAAATTCAAATTGACTCTATAGTTTTTTCACCTTATCACTAATCCTTTGAAACTGATCATCAAGATCATTGCAAAACTTTTCTAGCACATAAGACTGTTAAGTCCATGAATAATATTTGAATTGAAAGAAATCATGAACAAAGAGTTTTTTATGTTTTTTTTATTTATATTCTTTTTGTGTTTTTTTAATTAAATAAAATATTTTTAAAAAGAGTGGATAAAAATAGTGAATGAAAATCACTTGGTTCCCCGGAAACGGCTCCAATTTGATGAAGTGTTGTCACGTGCGCTCTCAAAAATATTTATAGTTAAGTGCAGTATAGGGACTGACCTAGGTCATTCTCTTGAAGATATTTTGTGATCAGTCAATCACTACTTATAATTCACTTTTTTATATATATTTTTCATTTATTAAATAAAACTAAATATAATTTATGTTTTTGAAATGATTATGAAAGATAATGAGAAGTAAATATGCAATTTATAATGTAGATAGTATGAATGTAGTCAAAATGATGCTAGACAGAAAGGAGATCCACCTAGGAGATTATCCAAAATGAACCTTCATTGCCTCTTTATTAGCTTCAAATATACATAATGAGCATGTTACATCATATGAATTAACATTCTCTTCTACCTATGGGTGTGGATATATGGTTCACTCAATTATTGTCGAGATATCGCACATCCACCTCCTCGATCAAGGGAGAATTTTGTAGAAGAGAAAGCTAAGCATTGAGTGGAAAGTGGAGACACAAAGGTGCCTTCCACACTAAGATCCCCCTTTTCCTAACTATAAGAAAATAATAAACATAAAACATTAATTTATAATGAATTTGGTTCATCCCTGAATTGATCCACTGGGAACTTCCTCGGGTTAGTTACTCATGATCACGAGTACAAGCGATCATAGAGAAGAATAACAGGGTAGAAAACAAAAGATAAAAAAATGATAATGAGATTAATAAGAAGAGAAAAATATATTTAAAATTAATAATAATATTGAAACGGAAAGAATGTAAAAAAAAATCGAAAATGGTCACATAGAAGTGGAAATGATTTGAGAAGGGGTGAGGATACATATTTATAGGGAGAGAAGGTGAAGAAATTATCTCCAAAATCATTCTCTAATTGTTTCCACGTGGATGTCATATTAAATTCCCTAATTGGTAATAGGTATCTTCGTAAAAGATGTTCCACAATGTCTCCTATTTTAACTCGAAAATATTATCTTTATTGTACATTTGATGTATGAGGTAAGGATGATTTAATCTGAGATATTTAATCCAACCATTTGACTGGCCAAATTCCAATTCTTCAATTTCCCTAGCCATTATGACTTTGAAACCTATCAATTCATTCCTTCCATCGTTAATAAATGTTGTTAAAAATGTAATTTCTCATCCCCCCACAAACTATTATCCCTTTTGGATGCATGGTCACGATGTTATGAATTAATTACTCAATGGAACTATTTATTCTTGTTGAGACTTTTCATCTTCTACATGTTTGGAGAGTTCAAATAATGTTTTAATGAGCATATTTTGACTTGAAATTCATGATGGACTTGTCCCATGGAATCCTAGGTCATATAAATCTATAACCATCCCATTTGGATGTTTTTATACCAATTTATGTGTCTGTTACGGAGGTGGGGTTCACATTGTCTCCCCAAAAAAATTCCCATATTAAATGATATTTTTGGGCCTCTAAATGGTCGAATAAGTCTTTACTTATGAAGAAAAAGTTGTAGAAAATGAATCATGAATTTTAAAAAAATCAAAAAATTTGGAATAATACTGTAAATTTTACGGCAAAAATACCCCTATCATAAAACTCTGTCAAATTTCTAGATTTAACCATTTTTTGTATTTGAGCTCAAAATACCACTAAAACCTAAAAACGTGACAATTACTCATACAATAACACCATTTTGGGATTATAAACATTTATTTACAGTATAATTCTCATGAAAATGTGAGCTTCATCACTCCCCACACATAAGCATTGCACTCTTGGGCAATTATCTTACAATCAAATCTAAATCCACACAACAATCAAAAATAAGAAAATATTGATGATCTTACCCAAAAAATAATTCCATCATGTATCATCTATGAAAAAAATTCTATTATTTTCATTTCAATCATTAAATTTTTTTAAACCTCATAAATCCATCCATGACCCAACCACAACCTACCTCACATTGAATTTTATGCCACTCTTCACTCAAAGGAAATTGAATCTAGAGTTATTCTCATAGTTGGAAATAACATGTATCACCATAGGATTGTGAAAATTATCATTTTTACACTACATGAAACATGAAAATGAATTCAATAATGAGGTATTTAATTAATGGTTCAAACGATTCTGTGTCTTAGGGTTGGTGGGATAATGATTGAAAACGTTTCAGGCCAAAAAGAGGAGGTTGGACTCTAAAGTACAATGCATGATTATTTCAATTGAAAACACATGAAATTCTTCCCTCAATACCACTTGAAAATGTGAAAAAAAACAAACCTCTTTTATGACATGGTACATGATCCAATCAGTGAATATAAAGAATTATATCATCTAAGTTCTCCGTTTTTGCAATGCTGCAGATAGGCACAACTTTTTTTTCTTTTTTTCTTTTTTTCTTTTTTTCTTGTTCTTTTTCATGGCAGATGAGAAGAAAACAGAATACAATGAACGAATGAAAATTCATTCCTTTGATTTTTGAGAGGTAAATGAGTCATAAAAGAATGTACAATTAGTAATTAAACCACATCTCCATTTTTTCATTCTTTTTTAAGGAGAAAATGATTGAAACAAATAAAGAAAAATGAAATTACAACACATGTCGAATTATCTTATTATACACTACCAAAAATATTTACACACACCTAACACCACCCATAAATGATACATATCCCAATTAACACACACTAAATTCTATTCCTCGACACTCAAACATGAAATATCCATGCAAAAAATACTAAAAGTGTGGGTAGTTAAGGAAAAATTGGTTTGTAATGAGGCATAAAAATATAATACAATTCTTTGAATCTAAGGGCTTATGAAGGATAAATATAAAGGTACGTTTTAAGAAAAAATGTGGCTAGGCAAAGGTATTCCTCAATCATTTCAAATAAATTCCATGAAATTCAAAGCTTCGAAATAGAAAAACCAAAAATTCTGGTTCTCACAAAAAATTCATGTTTCTCTCAAGAATATTTGGGTTTTGAGAAGAATATGTCAAAGTAGTTTAGAATACATCACATGATTGGAAAAATATTTTGAGTCATTATTTCATGGGAATGGATTTAGAAAATCAATCAAACTCAAAAAAATTCTTGAAAATTAATTTCAAGGAAAAGGAATACACATCAACAATCATTTAAAATCTATTATTTCAAAATTACATTCAACTATTTGAAAATTAATTCATGTGTGAAAAGTGATAAGAATATTCATAAATGCTCAAAAATACTAAAAATATTATAAAAAAAGGAAAATCGCATAAGAAGAAATTAGTAGGTTGACACTCCCCCAAACTTAAATTTTTCTACCCCTCATTTCAACTCAACAAAATATAAATATAAGTGTAGAAAATCCAAGGGATGGAAAGATACAATCTAACATTATTTTTGAAGTGTGTTCTTTGATTTATGCTCCTATAAGCTACCACTTTAAGAATAAAATAAAGAAATGATAATACATAAGAAAAACAAATTAAAAGAAAGAGAAAGGGAATAGAAAAAGAGATAATTATTGGTTTTGACCCACAAGTGGGTGATAGGTTTTTACTACCCCTAGTGAGGCAGTTTTAGTATATTATCCCCAATTAGAAGGTGGGTGTGGTTTCATTGAAATGAACCATCACATTTGAGTTTTCCCGATGTTCATGATTAAATACTAAATTTGGAGAACCTTCAAAGAGATAAGATATTTCCCAACCCTGAATAAATAATAAATAGAGAAATTAAGGTCCATAGTGGAGGGAAAAGAATATAGAGGTTCTCCCTATTGACTTCCATGGTATCCTCCTCCATATGGTATGTAAATTGTTGTTATGTAGATAGTCACACAACCACATGCTTTTCCAACACTTCTTCAATCACCACTACATGGGTACTCTTTTCATTGGTATCCATGGTCTGATCCAATTCTGTTGCATCAATAATTTCAAAGAAAGTGAAATCATAAAACAATTCAAATTTAATCAGATTAAAAAATGAAGAATTAATAAAGAAATCTTGCCTTTCAAGTAATTAAAATTGGTAATTGATCTCTTCATGAAGGGCCATTGGAAACTCAATATCATCAGGTTCATTTTCATTCAAATAAAGAGATAGGTAGAAACTTTTTGATGTTTCATTATCAAGGATGGGAAGATCATTTTTCAAGTTATCATCACCAAATATATTTGAGGATTCTACCAAAAAATGTTGATCTCCCACCAGTGCATCAGTAGGAATTTGTACTTCTAGGACCTCCTCAAGCAATGGTTGAGTGTGTGACGATATGATTAATTCCTTTATTTTCTCCTTCTCACCCTCCTCGGGTTCTTTAACATAAAAAATTATTTATGAAATCTCTTCCACCACTTGTTTTGGTTCAGGTTTCTCCTTAGGTTTGGATTTCTCCTGGGATGTACGTACATATTCCGCAATTAGTTCTTTTTGACTCTCCAATTATTTCACTTTATCACTAATCCTTTGAAACATATCATCAAGATCATTGCAAACGTTTTCTAGCACATGATACTATTCAGTACAGAATGATAATTTTTATTGAAAGACCTCATGAAAAAATAATTTTTTAATGTTTTTTTAATTTATTAATTTTTTGTGTTTTTTTTAATTAAAGAAAAACTATTTAAAAAGATTAAATAAAAACAGTGAATGAATCACTACTTATAATTCAATTTTTTATATATTTATCATTTATGAAATAAAACTAAAAGAAATTTATTTATTTTTTAATTATTATGAAAGTTAATGAGAATTAAATATACAACATATAATGTACAGAGAATGAATGCAGACAAAATTATGATAGACAGAAAGGAGATCCTCCCCAGGGATTACCTAGAATGAACTTTAATTACCACTTTGTTAGATTCAAATATACATAATGTGCATGTTACATCGTATGAATTAACATCCACTTTTACCCATCGATGTGGATATACGATTCACACAATGATCACTGAGATACCTTACATCCACCTCCTCGATCAAGGGAGAATATTGTAGAAGAGAAAGCTAAGCCTTGGGTGGGAAGTGGAGAAATAAAGGAATATTTCCCACTAAGATACCCTAGTCCTAACATTAAGAAAATATGAAACATAATACATTAATGTATAATGACTTGGGTTCAACACCAAATTGATCCCCGTGGAACATCCTTGGGTTAGTTACTCATGATCACGAGTACAAGAGATCACAGTTAAGAATAACGGGGTGCAAAACAGAAGATAAAGTAAATGATATTTATATTTAGAAGTATAGAAAAATATATTTAAAATTAATAATAATATTAAAATTTAATTAAGCTATAAATAAAATGGAAAATGGTCACATAGAAGTGCCAATGCTTTGAGAAGGGGTGAGGATACATATTTATAGGGAGAGGAGGTGAAATAATTTTCTCTAAAATCATTTAATAAATGGTTCCACGTGGATGTCCCATTAATTGGCTGAATTGGTAACTAGTGTATTCATAAAATATGTTCCATAATGTCCCCTATGTTCAAACTCAACATATTATCTTTATTTTAAATTGTATGTTAGAGTTATGGCTGATTTAATCTGAGACATTTAACATGTCCATTTGTCTGACCAATTCCAATTCTTCATCTTCCCTGGGCATTATGACTTTGAAACCTGTCAATTCACTCCTTACATCCATAATAAATGTTTTTACACATGTAATTTATCACCCCTCCACAAAATAAGATCCATTTTCGATGCATGGTAATGATTTTATGAAATAATTATGAAATAGAACCGTTTCTACCTGTTGAGAGGTTTCATCTTCCACATGTTTGGAGCATTTAAATAATTATTTAGTTAGCATATTTTGACTTCAAATTCATCATGGACATGGATAATTAAATACTGTGTCATAAAAATCTACAACCATCCCATTTGGTGGTTTTTATACCGATTTATGTGTCCATTACGGAGGTGTGTTCCACCTTTATTGCTCTGCGAATTTACCATATTAAATGATTTTTTGGGACCTTTATATGCTCGAATAAGTCTTCACACCTGAAGACAAAGTTGTATAAAATAAATCATGGAATTCGAAAAATAATAATCACACCATTTGGAATAATAATATGAATTATATAACCAAAATACCCCTATCATAAAAACCTTTCAAATTTCCAAATTTAACCATTTTTGGCATTTGAACTCAAAATTCCACTAAAACCTAAAAATGTGACAATTTCTCATACAATAACACTAGGGTGGGAATATATACAATGATTTACAGTATAAATTTTTTTAAAATGTGAGCTTCATCACTCCCCCACACTTAAATATTGCACTCCGGGGAAATCATCTTATATTCAAATCAAAATCCACACAATAATAAAAAATGAGAAAATATCAATGATCTTATCCAAAATAGAATTCCATCATGTATCCTCTATGAAAAAAAATTATATATTATTTTCATTTCAATAATTAAAATTTGTTCAACATCATAAATCAATCCATGACCCAATCACAACCTACCTCACATTGAATTTTATGTCACTCTTCACTCATGGGAAATTGAATCTAGAGTTATACTCATACTTTGAAATCACATGTATCACCATAGGCTTGTGAAAATTATCAATTATTACATAGCATGAAACATAAAAATTAATTCAATCATGAGGGATTTAGTTAAGGGTTCAAATGATTCTATGGCTTAAGGTTGGTGGGAAAATGATTGAAAATGTTTTAGGCCAGAAAGATGAGGTTTGACTCTTAAGTAGAATGCATGATTAATTCAAGAGAAAACACAAGAAAATTCATTTCACAATACCACATGAAAATGTGGAAAAAACACCAACCCTCTTTTATAACATGTTACACGAGCCAATAACTAATTATAATGAATGATATCATCTGATTTCTCCATTTTTTTGTAATGTACAATAAAGGGACAACATTGTTTTCTTTATTTTATTTTTTTATCTTTATTTTTCATGGAGGATGAGATTGAAATTTAATACAATGAAAGAATGAAAATTCATTCCCTCGATATTTTAGACGGAAATGATTCATAAAATAAATTAAAATGAGGAATTGAAGCTCATCTCCATTTTATTCTTTTTTTTTTGAAGGAGAAAATGGATGAAACAAATAAAGCACAATGAAATGACGACACATACCCAATTATCTTATTATCCTCTACCCAAAATATTGACACACACCTCACATCACCCATAAATTATACACATCCAAATGAACACACATGAAAGGCCCTTCTCCCACACTCAAAAGTGATATATCCATGGAAAAAATAATAAACGTGCGGGTAGGTAAAGAAAATATGGCTTGTCATGTTGCTTAAAAATTTAAGAAAATTCATCTAATCAATGGGATTATAAAGGATAAATGAATAGGTTGGTATCAAGATAAAATTTGGCTATCCAGAGAGATGTCTCAATCATTTCAAATACATTCCATGAAATCCAATTCTTCAAATGTAAAAAATAACAAATTCTAGTTCTCATACAGAATTCATGTTTCTCTCAAGAAAGTTAGGGTATTAAGAAAAATATGTAAAAGTAGTTTATAATGCCTCACATGATTGGAAAAATATTTTGAGTTAATGTTTTTTGGGAACGGATTTTTAAAATCACTCAAACTCATAACAATTATTGAAAATCCATTTCAAGGAAAAATAATTCACATAAAAATCATTTAAAATCCATTTTTTCAAAAATCATTTCAACTCTTTCAAAATTATTTGATGTGTGAAATGTGATAAGAATATTTATTAAATCTCAAAAAACCTAAAAATATGATAAACAAAAAATGAAAAGCTCAAAAGAATAACTAAGTAGGTTGACACTCCCCCACACTTAAATTTTACTACCCATCATTTATACTAAACAAAATATAAATATAAATGTACAAAAGCCAAGGGAAGGAAAGATACAACCTCACATTATTTTTGAAGGGTATGCCTTGAGTTAAGCTCTTAGAAGCTTAAACATTAATACTAGAATAAAGTAATGAAAATAGATATGAAAAATAAATAAAAAGATAGATAATGGGAATAGAAAATAGATAATGCTTGGTTGAGACCACCTAAGAGGGTGCTAGGTTCTTACTGCCACTAGTCAGGCAGTTTTAGTGGATTATCCCCAATCACAAGGTGGGTGTTGTTTCTTTGAGATGAACCACCACATTTGATCTTTCCCGATGTACATTATTAAACATTGAATGTGGAGAACCCCAAAGAAGATAAGATAGTTCCCAACCCGGAATAAATAATTAAGAGTGAAATTAATGTCTAGAGTGGTAGGTAAAAGAAGATAGGGGTTCTCCCTATTGACTTCTATGGTATCCTCCTCTATATAGTGTGTAAATATATATTGAGGAGGTAGTCAAACCACCACATGATTTTCCAACTCTTCTTCAATCACCACCACTTGTGTAGTCTTTTTGTTAATATCAACGGTCTTCTCCATTTGTGTTGTATAATAAATTTCAGAGAAATATAAATCAGAAAACAATTCATATTGAATAAGATTAAAACATGAATAATTAATAAAGAAATATTCACTTCCAAGTAATTCATCTTGGTAATTGATCTCTTCAGGTAGGACCATTGGAAACTCTATCTCATCAGGTGTATTATCTTCCAAATTAAGATATAGGTATAATGTTTCTGTTGTTTCATTTTCAAGGATAGAAAGATCATGTTTCATGTTATCTTCAATAATGATATTTGAGGATTCTTCGAAAAAATGTTAATCTCCCATCAGTGCATTATCTGGAAGTTGTTCTTCCGGGACCTCTTCGAGTAATGGTTGAGTGTGGGATGATATTACTAATTCATTTAGTAGATCCTACTCACTCTCCATGGGTCCTTTAACATAAAAAATTATATGTGAAATCTCTTCCACCACTCATTCTGGTTCGGGTTCCACCTTAGGTTTGGATTGCTCTTGGGATGTGCGTATATATTCAGAAATAAATTCTATTTGAATCTCTAGTTATTTCACTTTATTTATAATCCTTTGAAACTAATCATCAAGATCATTGCAAACATTTTCTGGCACATGAGATTGTTCAGTCCATGAAAAAGAATTTGAATTAAAAGACATCATGAACAAAGAGTTTTTTATGTTTTTTTAAAAAATTATGATTTTTTTGTGTTTTTTAATTAAATAAAAACTATTAATAAAGTTTGAATAAAAATAGTGAATAAAAACCACTTGGATCCCCGGAAATAGATCCAATTTGATGAAACCCTGTCATTCGCACTCTCAAAAATATTTATAGCTGAGTACATCACAGGGGCTGACTTTGGTTGTTCTTTTAAAGAGCTTTTGCAATCAATCATTCACTACTTATAAATAATTTTTTTATATATTTATAATTTATGAAATTAAACTAAAATAAATTGATATTTTTGAAATGAGTATTCAAGATAACCAGAAGTAAATATGCAATGTATAATGTAGATAGAATCAATGCAGAAAAAATAATGCTAGAAAGAAAGGAGATCTTCCCAGAAGATTATCCAGAATGAACCTTCATTGCCTCTTTATTATATTCAAATATACTAAATGAACATGCTCTATCGTATGAATTAAAATCCTCTTCTACCTATGGGTGTGGATATATGATTCACTCAATGATCATTGAGAGAAAACACATCCTCCTCCTTGATCGAGGGATAATATTGTAGAAGAGAAAGCTAAACCTCGGGTGGCAAGTGGAGACACAAAGGCGCCTTTCCCACTAATATCCCCCTATGCCTAACTATAATAAATTAAGAGACATAATACATTAATGTATTATTACTTGGGTTCAACATTGAATTGATCCCCTGGGATCTTCCTTGGGTTAGCTACTCATGACCACGAGTACAAAAGATCACAGTGAAGAAGAACAGGGTGGAAAACAAAAGATAAAGAAAATGAAAATGAGATTAATAGGAAGAGAAAAATATATTTAAATTTAATAATAATATTAAAATGGAAAGAAGCTGCAAAAAATGAAAAATATTCACATAGAAGTTCCAATTCTTTATGAAGTTGTGAGGATACATATTTATAGGGAAAGGAGGTGAAGGAGTTATCTCCAAAATCATCCTCCAATTGTTTCTGCATGTATGTCCCATTAAATGGCCTAATTTGTAGCAGTTTTATTTATAACATATTTTCCATAATATCTCCTTCGTTAAAACTCAAAATATTAGCTATGTTGGATATTGAATGTAGGAGTAATGGCTGATTTAATCTGAGACATTTAATCAGTCTATTTGACTGTCCAAATTCAAATTCATTAAATTCTTTGGCCATTATGACTTTGTAACATGTCGATGCACTCCATACATCCTTAATAAATGATTTTACACATGTTATTTCACACCCCTTCAAAAAATATTATCCATTTATGATGCATGGTCACGATGTTATGAATTAATTACGCAATAGTACTGTTTCTTCCTGTGGAGACGTTTAGTCTTCAATATGTTTGGAGCGTTCAAATAAAACTTTAATGAGTATATTTTGACTTGAAATTCGTCATGGACTCGGCTCATTTAATCCTCTATCATCAAACTCTATAACCATCCCATTTTTAGTTTTTTATACCAATTTATGTGTCTGTTACTGAGGTGGGGTCTACGTTGTCCGCACGGAAAATTTCCAATAATAAATGATTTTTCCATGCCTCTAAATTCTTGAATATTTCATTAATCTTGAAGAAGAAGTTGTAGAAAATAAATTAGGGATTTAAAATAATAATCACAAAATTTTGAATAATAATGTAAATTGTATGACCAAAATACCTCTATTATAAAAATCTATCAAAATTTCAAATTTAACCATTTTTTGCATTTGAGCCCAAAATACCACTAAAACCTAAAAACGTCACAATTTCTCATAAAATAACAATATAGTGGGATTATAAACAATTATTTACACTATAAATTTTATGAAAATGTGTGCTGCATCAGATTAGGATAGACAACACTGGTTTCGGCCTACTAAGATTATTTTCTCACACCGTACTCAGGTGCCATTTGTCACCCAAGTAGATCTTCTTATATGTAGGTCTTTGGAATCATTTCTTGTGTTGTCCTATGTACATGGGAAATAGGGAGAACATAAATGTTCTTTTTCTAAGGATGTTCGTGGATTTTACCATTTGGTTTCTACTTTTTTGGTTTTTTGTAGTGACTTTACCTTTTAGTAAAACCTGGAATTACATGCATCATTATATGGAATTCGAGTTGACCATATTATTTTTATTCAAATATTATATTATTCTTCCACATCTTATATTTCACTTATTTACTAATTTCTCTATTATCTATTGTTTATATACTATTATAATGTTATGGAACTCTGATTACGATGGTATAGTCTCCCCACTGAACCACCTTCACACCATTGCTTCTAGTCGGAAGCATATGGCATATAGGGAGGTGTTCTTAAGGTAATGTGACCCACTGGCCAGATAACCATCTTAGTGGTCTGCCGGGATGACATGTTACAAATTGGTGTGAGAGCATATTTCATTTCTTTTTTCATATAGTTTTATGATGATAGACAGGAGACTAGGAATGTTTTGATGCCTGGTTAATAGTCATACTTGGGACTGATCACCCCACATATGGGAAATGACCATGTGGCCAGGGTTGGGAATTCTTGTTTGTGATGTTTGATATTACAGCTGTTTATTATTTTACCTTTAGTGAATGGTGTAATTTTTTCTACTTATTGATTTATAGAATTTTATGTATTTTTTCCGATGTCCTGGTTTGGAATGGAAAAAACACAACACGCATCATTATAGGTACATAGTTATTAACAAGTGATTCATATTCCATTCCAAGTAGCTAAATTTTTAGATTGCCTACTTATTTGATTGTGTTCCTTGAATTATGGACCATTATTTTTTTTAAAATTTTATAACTTCATTTATAACATGTTGAGAAGTTTATATGCCATGTTTTTGGGGCTTAATATCATTGTTATATGTGTTATATGATTTTAATTAATTCTTTTATTTGTTTTAAATATGTAATTGATTTCATGGGCTAAGTTAAATGTTTATGAAAAAAGGGAACAAATTTTTAGTTGTAAAGTGTATGGGTGCCTTACAAATTGGAAAAGGTAACCCATGTTTTCAAACCAACTTTTCAACTTTAAATATTATAATAGAATATTTAAAATAAAATATATGGGTTAACTATATAAATGCTTAACTAGACCCAAGTAAGTCAACTGAGGCATGGTTCTTATGAGATAACCCTTAATGGGTGTTTTTAATTTCAATGGTTAAACAAATACTATTGGGTGACAACATAATGTTCTAGTTTTTCTTTTTGAGACCCTCGTAGGAATCTTTATTTGATAAAAGGAATTTATTTTGATAAATTTCCTATTTAATATTGAATTTTAAGAAGTGTTAAATGTTAAAAAAAAGGAAATTTGTGGAGACTTTCCTGCTTTGCCTTGAAGTGTTTGTTAAATATTTTAAATGGTTATAGATTAAAATGTGAATAAATGATATAACATTAAAATGGAACCTGTATCTGTGTCCTTTGATTAAAACCTTCATGTTAGGGTAGCTTGTGATTTACTTATTATGTTTCCTTGGAATAATAAACATGAGTGTTTTCTGTAGGCCATCTTTCCTTTTAGCAATGACTTACAGGGTAGGATCCTGAGCATAGTGACCTTCTATTTTTCATGACCAAGTTGTAGAGTCGACACATAGGATCTGGAAAGAGGATATCCTATGGTAGGTATCACACTTGAGTTTTAATACCTTGCTAAATCATGTGAGATTTCTGATACTTGGTGTCATTTGGGTGTCATTGTCCCTAGAAGAACAATTTTTTTATAAATGAAAACCGTGTTTAGAAGGGTAGTCATGTTGTATTTTGACCGTGGTGATTGGAATTAGCAACGGTTAATGCTCGGTTTCATTAGGATAGACATGCCTCGGGCATGGTCATCTGCTTCATAAGTCCATGAAACCTTTATTTTTTTTTGGTGGATCAAGAGGTCTCCAGTGGTTTTACCGTCATATGGGCAATACGAATCTGAGCTAAATATCTTTTATAAACCATCTGATACATGAATTCATAGGGATTATAGCCTATGGATTGTATTCAGAATGTACCATTTTATTATGAACCTCGGGTTAGTATGTGTTGATATATGTCGTACCCATCGAGTGGTTAAATTTTGTAGCAAACTGAATATGTTTAGTGCAATAATTGAGCCTTGTGATGTTGATGTCTCAAGTCATCTCCCTTGTAGAGTGATCAGTGAGTTAAAAGAATCAATATTTGTCCCAATTCGTGGGAGGAATTTCAAGATGCTCAAGATTTTGACACGCCGTCCAGGTTGGCATTCTTTTTAATTCCAAATGATTTAACGTGTGTGATCAGGACTCAGAGGATCAACACACGTGTGTTTAAGGTTGTTGTGTTCTAGAATTATTTCGAGTGGATGAACTCAATCATTTTTCGACAACTAGGAGAACAACCTAAGAGGACCATTTGGAAATGGTTAGTTTTTAGGATTTCATGGTTTGAATCATGTCAGTTCTTGATTGGTAGAACAGAATTGAAGTGGTTGGCTAGATATTCAACCCTCATGAAATGTAGTTGGTCATTGAGGAATTTTGTGGTTAATCCCGATCAATCACGAAGATGCCTCTAGTGGTGAAGGATTATGATTAGTGATTTAAAATTCATTGATAAGTGAATCTAAACTCTGTTTAGAGGTTAACCAGTAGTGGTTTGACATATATTCATGGAAACCATTCAAATCCTCTTAGTGTACTCTTCCTTGAGAGATGAACATTTTTGCTAACTGGATGTTGTCTTTGATACAAAAAGAGATAATTGGTCTTATGCCACACTATAGATCAAAATGGGTTCGGTGGTTTACGTGGTCTCTTAGGGGTTCACACTGAATGTGTGGTTCTTATCGAGGCTTGGTTAGTCTTGAGTGACCCTTGTATTCCCATGTAAGAATGCCTTAGAACCATCTGTTTCTTCTGACTTGATTGCCAGGATAATGCTACTCTGGGCTCAGTCAATGTTTTGATGTGATCATATTGGATTTGTACCAATGTACCACTCAATAACATGGAGTATGGACTACCTTGAGTTAGTTCCATTCACTCCATTAATTTCAATCTGAGGTTATCCCAGACATTCCATTGGGCTAGGATGTGATGTTTTGACCAAGGAACGTCACTGGAAGTCCGGTATAGACTTTATTGATAATGTTAGTGGCGAATGCAAGATGAATTGGTAGAAGGCATCACAGTTCAGTTTTTAAAATGCTAACCATCTAAGCCAAGCTTCTTCTTGAATGGTTGGTCAAAGTGGAATGACTATTTTTCTCTGCTGTTTAATAGGACAGTTAGTGAAGGACCATTTATGGAACATCGATAGGTGAGACGAGTAGAGTTTTTATCAGTCGGGGAAATTTCATGAGGAGATCTCTCAACCTTTCTAGATAAGGTCAGTGGGGAATAGAACGTATGTCTATTTCAAAATCATGCCAGGAGCGTCCTTAGAATGTTCAATGGCATGCTTTGTAAGGCAATTATGATGGTGATGAGTTTCATGGCTAGGAATTGACCCCTATAGGCTAGTTGGTGTTTTTTGTTACCAAAGTTTTCTCTATAATGAGAAGTTCTAAGGTGGTGATGTTGTAACATCTTGTGTTTTAAACCAGACAAAGTCCTAGGGGATTTGATTTTTTTCATTTACTGGAAAGGCCGTTTTCAGGACTGATTTTCAGAACACTTTTCCAAGAGTTGGAACACTGAGATGTGTTTTAATTAAATTTATTAAATTAATTAAATTTAATTTAAATTTAAAATAAAAATGGGAGATAAAAATAAATAAAATTTTTATTGTTAAGAATAATAATATTATTATATTTTTTATTATTATGATTATGATTATATTTATGATTATGATTATGATTATTATTATTTTTTGTTATGATTATTATTATGATTATGACAATGATTGTTTTGATTATTATGAATATTATGATTATGAATATGAGTCTAATGATGATGATTATTATTTAGTTAAATTTAATAAGACCCAAGGGGTTTCCCTCACCCTTAGCAGATCATGTGTTCCCCTAGCCAAACTCTATGGCGTGCAACACCCTTTCCTCATAGCCTCCCTTATACACCAAGTTCATGTGGATTTTCCACCAGAATCTCTTTGATCAGTCAAGGTATGATCTTCTACTCTTTGTCCTCTTCGTTTCTAGTCATGTTTTGGTCTCCCCATCACCTTGTTAGGTTCTGTTGAAACCTATGTTAAAGGGGTAATCCTATTTTTTTGTTTCTATTGATCATAGGTTGCATGGTACCTCTCTCGGGACCCCTTGGTGCAAGTTCGGACAACCTCTATCAAAGGAAAAGAAATTCAGATTGCCTCAGATTTCCGGTCACCATTTTCTGTGAAGGTTTCCATCATTATTCATTGTTGTTCAATTTATTTTTTTTTTGGATTTTGTAATATTTGTGTTGTTAGTAATTTTCATTAAGATTTTGGAACATTCCATGGTCCTTTTTGGGTTGTCTCCACTATTCAAGGTAGGTTTTTACTTCTACTGCATTGTCTCATACCTTTTATTTGGGTTCTTTATGTGTTTTGGGTCGCGTGTAATTTTTTATATTGGTTTTTTTAACATCGATGAAGGTTCACACACACACACACACACACATATATATATTTATCTTCCTTGTATGTATTCCTTCATGGTTAGGGGAATACAAGATTTGGATTAAAGGATATATATATCTCTCTCTCTCTCTCTCTGTGTGGGTGTGTATGAGTGTATGTGTGTGCGAGTATAAGGAAGTTTCAGGTGGGCGCCACCAAATATGTCATGTTTCGAGTGTTGTCATTGACTAATACTTGAGGTAAGATCTCATTCCATAAACATTAATTTTATAAATGAATTAATTAGTTTATTTATTTCACCACGCTTAGATTTTAATTAATGCACTATTATTTTTCAAATTTAATGTTAATTAGATTTGAATTGAATATGTT
The DNA here is from genome assembly GCA_963277665.1 of Viscum album. NCBI lineage: Eukaryota > Viridiplantae > Streptophyta > Magnoliopsida > Santalales > Viscaceae > Viscum > Viscum album. The sequence goes on along the minus strand of OY728120.1, from coordinate 426,978,457 downwards.
AATGAATGAAATGTTAAAAATGATAAATGAATTGTTTTATGAAAATGTCATGATTTAATAATAAAACCCCTACAACGGAGGTACACTGTCTTCAAACTTAAAATTAGAGATTAGAGTTTTTTTCTTGCAAGCCTTATTACCTTAGTCCTATTTTGTGCCTTGATGTTATGGTTTGGTATATAGTGTGTTGAGACCTAGAATTCATTGAAGTTATGAAATGAGTTTTCCCTTTTTCAATATAAATATTCTTGTAACCAATGTACCTTATAAGTTCCTATATTGGGCACTCCGATATAATTGATTAATGGAACGAGCTCCTCCTAAAGTCTTGGAATAATTTATAAAAGGGAATTCCCATGTTGGAATTTTCCCTGTTTTCCCTTGGCACCTTCGAAGTACCACATGAACCTTGAGAAATGAATTTCCTCAACTTGTTTAAGAAAATGGATTGACTTGAATGGAATGTTTTGACAATATGGATTTCCATCCTAAATATTTTGACATTAATTAATTTAAATGAATCTTATTAATTTTGTATGAACATGCCTCTTGTTATGATTTAATAAGAATAGTTTATGTAAAATGTTTCAATGATAGGACTTGAATATATTCAATAACATACTTCATGGAAGTTGCATGCCTTGAAAGGAATTGATGTGGGTGGTCTAAACTAAATAATATTTTATGCGGTATAATTATTTATTATATATACGATATGTGTGATCCTGCCAACATAAAATGGGCCTGACAAGATAAATTATACAAACTCTATTAAAAAATAATCTATTTTTTAAACTGCCATCGAATCCCATTAGATCCATTGACAGGGACACTAAAACCTGAGGCAACCCAATATGTGTTCCAACCATGGATTTAATTAAGACATATACTATTCGACTTTAAATCCCTACAATTTTGGATAAATTGTTTGATTTCGGGATTAGATTTTGGAATTGGAATAATAATACATCATGTGATTTCATAATGTAGAATCACATTGGCTAGTCTGGTTAATTAATATGTTAAAAATCATAGGTTATAATGATTAATTAAAAATGTTTGAGATAATTAGGATGATAATTTGGAACCTAGATTAATGAAATGAATAGGTTTGACATATGAAATTTTTTAAAAATTGATCATTTTGTCTTATGATGATAAATTTTGTATCTTTGATACTAGACTTGTGATTTTTATTTCTTAGATTTTTAGTTTATGTGATATCAATTTGATTAATACCTAAGGGTTTTATAATGTTTGGCATGTTGAGTTTGTCTGGATAAGACTCATGATTAATATGGATGCCCGAAGGATTGGTGTATGTTTTTGTACTACCTGAGCGCAAGGTGTATATGTAATTGACCCCTCAGGGAATATTATATGTTTATATCGGATGTATAAGGGTTATATTCTAGTTATGAAAGAGGGTGAGATTCCATAAATTCTTGAGGGATTGGTTCATGTTTCGTACTGCCTGATGGCGAGGCACACTGGTACTGAATGCATGAGGGATGATTATATGTTTCTGTCAGATGACTAAGGGATAGATTCATAGTCACACAATTATTAGTGGTGAGTTTCTAGTTATTCTTGAAGGAAATATTTTGGTTAGAATGAGGGAAAAGGTTGTGTCTTTATTGTATTTTCTGAGTGATTAATCCTCGGTTGGAGATTCTACCACCGATTTGGGTGATCCATCCAATGGAGGAGTATCTACCTAGAGAGATAGATACTTTTTAGGGTTTTGAAGTAGGTATTACCACCAGATGTCCCTTAGGAACATGGGTTGGTTTTTGTTTATTTATTCAACATTTCATGTTTATTTTTATTCTTATACCTACTCACTTATTTACATTATATATCAAGTAATTTAATGGGATAGACACCATGGGTACTGACCTTCTGAGATTATTATCTCACACACTTGTCAGGTGCCGATTGGCCCCTATGTAGATATTATTTCTTGGAGCTATTTGAATTTATTGCTTGTGTTGTGCTATGTACATGGGAGCTAGGGAAAATTGGACCTGTCTCTTGCTCTTGACGCTCGAGGAGTTAATCGTTGGGTTTTTCTTTTATTTTTTTATTTTTACTTCTTATACCTTGTTGTAATAAATGAAAATACATTAATAATTATATGTCATTAGTGATGGCCATTTAATTTTTATTAATAAATTAAATTATAATTATTCTGACTGTCTTTTAGTTATTTACTACTTCTATTATTATCTATTGGTCATATACTATTGTAACACTATGGAACTCTAATTGTGAGGGTATAGTCTCCCCATTGAATCAAATTTAGACCCTCACTGCTTGTCGACAACCTAGGTAATATAGGGAGGCATGCTTGAGTTCATGTGACCCACCGGTCCGGCCACCATCTTAGTAGTGAGTCGGGCTAGAACATTACCATCACTAACATATCATGTTCCAATTCAAAATATTCCAAATTTAGATTATGATAATGTTCTAGATTATAATTCCATAATTGAAAGACATAGAACCCAACAAGAATTTATTTCAAATGGGGAGGTAATATCATGCAGTATGTGAACTTACCAATTCTCTTAGTAATTTCAAAAGGTCCAACATAACTTGATATGAGTTCCCCTACATCCCAACTCGATGATGAACAAAACAAGGTGATACATTCAGAAACACATAGTCACCTACCAATAACTACAAATAATTATGAATGTGATCCATGTAAGTTAATATAATGAAACTATCAATAATAATTGTCAAATCATCTAAATATTGTTAGTCACTTCCTAAATAAGGCTCTTTGAAATGAAGGAATCTTTTCCCTCCATCATCCAATATAGAGGGGACTGAAAGGGTAGACCATAATGAGATTCAAATTGAGTCATCTTTATTAAGGATTTGTAAATTTTATTATAAGAAAATTCCACAAACCCAAAATAGTTATCCCCCAATCCTCCAAAGTCCAGAATGTATGCACATAGCATGTCTTCAGAAATTTGATTAACCCATTTCGTTGGACCATCTATTTTAGGATGGTATATCATACTAAGATAGACACTGTAATGACCTAAAAATTTATTAATATTTGGGTTTCAACTGTTATATATTCATTTGTCAACATGACCGTTGGAAGATAAACTCTTAACATCACAATTTTTTTGTTTATTAATACAAGTGATCTTGGTTAATTAATAAAAAAAGATGATTTGATGGCCCCATCCAGTAGTCTGGGGCCGATCGAAGCCCATCTGACGGAACTCGGACAGGAGGAGGCACCATTGGGCTTTACTCTAGTCCAATCTCAAGCCAAACTTCATCATGTGAAGCTGGAACGGAATTGCATTCACAAGAAGTTCAAGTTCATAGAAATCACCACTCAGGCAATGTTGGCCGAGCCGCCCCAAGATTCTGTCACCTTAGCACACCTTACACTTAGGTCCTATGCTAGTTTTATAAGGGGCTATGTAATGAGACCTTAACTGCCTTATGTAATCCTTTGATATAAATAAAAATTGTGATTTTTTCTTATGGTAAATTTTGTAAATTTTCAAATTTCCGGATAAAAATAGGATGTATATTATTGATGTTTAGAAAAAATGGATATTTTAAAATATTTATTTAAACCTTAAATAATTAATAATGTCTAATTCGTTTAAAAAATGGTCCTCTACAGTTATATTCAGTAAAAAATTTAGAGTCTAATAAGATCAACTTAATTTTTGGTGAATAGTAAATTAGGAATAGTGATTTTACGCTTATGATTAGTAATGTGAAAAAATTGATTAGTTCAACTCACTTAAGAATGTATTGATATAATTTGGGCACCTTGATTAACTAATGTGATTCAATAAAATAGTTAAATAATTTTTCAGAAATTATTAGTCAAGTATTAGTTTTTTTGGGTGAATAGTGTTTTTTAATTAAAAATTAAATTAAAAATATTTAAAAAAATATTTTTATAAAATGGAGTTCATTTTTGAATTCAAAAAATCCGTATTAGGTTAAGGTGATTTTTTGGGATTTTTTAGAAAAAAATGAATTTTTGGTGAATAGTGAAAATAAAGTTTTTAGTTTTTAGGGTTAAATGACATCATTAAGTATGTAATAAATATGTAATCATTCTGGTAGAATTATTAATAGTAAGATAAGGTATGAGGTGTCCCATGTGGCCAATACCATGGGAAAATACCATGGGAATGTCCATGGTTTTTCCAATACCACAGTTGAGGTGTCCCTTGGCCATTAATGACTTATCCCCTCACTTATCCTATAAATACCAAGCCATTCCCTCATTCATTTCATTTCCAAATCCCACTAAACGAAGTTATAGTATCATTACCTAATGATTCCTCCCAATGTTCCCTCAATCCTCCCAAGGTCTCTAACATCAATCTTTCGATTTTACTCTTTAAGGTAAGGGATCATTTCACCCTCCTCTTTTAAGGCATGACTTTTTTGCGTTGTTTCTTCTAGTTTCCATCTCTTTATGATTATGGTATGTTCTTATATGTTATCATTTATTTCCATTTCTTGTATAATTGTTGAGAGAACCTTTTTTCTCTCATCAATTTGTTTTCTGAATTGTTAAGTGATGTAGTTAGGCTGCCGAATTTCTCGAAAAAGAAATTGCATCTTCTCTTTTCCTTGAGGTTTATTTTTCATTTTATATGTCATTCAAATATCCATGACATGATATTATTCTGTACCCATACTATTTTATTAATTATTTATGAGTGGGTAACCCTTTTCTCCTATATTTTCAATGTTTTCTAAAACCATTTTATATAGCTGTTATGTTGCAGAAATTTTGCCACAAAATTTCTATCTCATTCTCTCAAGAAATTATCTTGTTTGTTTATGTGAATAACCATACCTATTTCTTTTCTATTGGTGTTCATAAATATATAAAAATGACATATTTGATTCTGGAATTGACATACATATAACCCTCACTCCCTTTCCATTGGTTATAAATGATGTAATAAACTTATTTTTAAGAACTTTTAAAACGTCACAATTTTGAAATGAAACACATTTCTTTTATTCTCTATGGGTTATTTATGAAATTTTTGATTATGATCTATGTGGTTCACATGAAAATAAAGACTTGTTAAGGGTTATCCTTGATAGCTCTCCAATGATTGGGCAAAGAATTAATCTCTAAAGATGACAAGTTTCACGATACCTTGGGGAATAACCTTTGAAATTTTTATGACACCTTGGGGATTAACCATGGTGATATATTAATGAATGTATAAATGAAATTTTGAATCCACATATTCAAGTTATGTTCCATGTTATTTTAATTATGATATTCCCATACTTCCATTTCTCATGTCTTTATGTTGTTATTCAAGTTCTTATATTTAACACAAGTAAATTGATTCCCTTGTTTACCCTTACTGGGCCTTCTGCTCACCCATTGTTTTAAAGAATGTCTCTAGGATATGAGATGCAATAGTTGTACATAGGATGAACCTATGATGAATCCCTACAAGTGGTTTAGAAGAATTATTTATGTTGTATTCATGTTTTATTGTTCTTGATTTCCAAGACACTATACTTTAAAGATCCTCTGTATGTAAAATGTAATGAAAAGTTATGTATTAAAAAGGAGGGATTCCACAGTTGGTATGAAAGGATAATTTATTTATTTATGAAAATTATGATATGAAAACATTAATAATAATCCTACAAAAATGATTAAATATAGGAAATATACAAGGAATTTTGGTGAGTATTGAGTAAGTGGTTTATCAATAAAATTCATCCCTATCTGGATACAAGAAGGTAGAGGTGGCTCTGACACAGTTATACATAGGGGTAAAACCTGAAAACACCTCTTTGAGCTAGACTCGAATGGGAACTAGTTCACAACAACGGGCCCTACTTCCCTCTTGGTTACGACACTCCCGGGGGATTTGTTTGGATAATCGTAAGCTTTTTATAAATCATTATGACGAAATTATAGAGAAATGTAATTCTTTAAGAATGATGTTTTAAGACATAGAATTTTTTATAGTTAAAAGATTCATAAATGAAATAAGTTTCTCACTAAGATTTTATTCCATTAGAAAATTGTGGGCAATAGGAGGAACCGTACAAATGGTGACCGCAATGGACCATGTGCTGACAGCCCTCCGATGAAAGCCGGAATGGAAAAAATCATGAGAATGATGAACCAACATACTCATGTTCTGGGAAATAAATTCAATCAAGGTGAGAGATTGATATCACCTTTATGGGAACAAAATTATGTTGAGTCCTTTATATGTCAAAAACCACCAACTTTCAGTGGATCGACTTACCCATTTATTAATGAGAAATGGATCAGCTCCATTGAGAAGATCTTTTTTGTGCTCTGCTGTTCAGAGCAAGAAAAGGTCACCCTGGCTGTCTATCGCTTAGAATGAGAAGCTGATCTGTGGTGGGAACTGATTAAAAACACAAGTAAAAGGGTGGAAGTTGAAGCAATAGAGTGGGAAGAATTCAGAAGGATCTTTTTCAGTAAGTATCTACTTCGTTCCATGAGAACACGAATGGAGAAGGAGTTTCTCAAGCTCATGTAGAAGGAGAATGAATCTATGGGAAGCTACGAAATAAAATTCAAAAGGATGCCATGATATAACTCTAGATTTTTCATGGATCCAATGACAATAAGAGATTTTTGGAACCCATCTTATGGAGGATCTTCGATCAGGGTAGAGGAGTCAAGCAAGTGCAACTTTCCACATGTAATAAATGCGGGAAGAAGCATTCGGGGAACTGCCGGCATTGGAGTGGGAAATGCTAAAACTGTGGAAGAGATGTCCATATTGCGAGGAATTATCATAGTGAGGTGAAAACTCAACTTCCAAACACTAATGAAAAAGGGGAAGATGGTGCATTCTCTACCTGATGTCTAGAGCTTTAAGTTTGGACAATGTGGGAACTTTGCCAATCACTGTCCAAATCTGATGGCAGTGGAGGGGAACCACCATCTGCCTCAGCAAAGGCCAAGGGATCAAGGTTGTGCTTTTGATATCATGACAGCGGAAGTCGAATCTCCGAATGATGTGGTAGCAGGTACTCTAGATTTTCTCTCAAAGGTCGAAAGTACTTAGTTTGATTCTGGTTCTACGCATTCCTTTATTTCCTCCAAGTTTGTAAAGAATTTAGAACAACCCCCAATTTGATAAAAGTAGATTTATCATTCAAGACTAATGGGGGGATTATCCAAACATCATCATTGTTTATAAACTCTAGTATTTACTTTAGTGGGCACAATATTATCGCAAATCTAGTAGTCATTCCCATGTTGGAATTCGACATTATACTAGGGATGGACTGGCTCTTAAAGTATAATGCTAAGATCAAATTTCAAAGCAAGGAAATATTAGTAGTATTAAATGGAAAACCTACAGTTCTCTTCCAAGGAGGGATATCTAAACCTGATATTTTACTAGAGAACCCCCATATATCCTTATTTATGGAGTTTATCAGTGAAGAAGAAGAAGGAGATGGTAGTTTAAGGATAGAAATTGTCCCCATCATCCAGGAATATGTTGATGTATTTCCTAAAGAGTTATGTGGACCTCCCCTAAAAAGATTGGTAGATTTATCAATTGAACTTGTACCTGGATCTCATTCGATATCAAAGACCCCCTATAGGATAGAAAACGTGGAGCTGGAAGAATTAATGAAACTACTGCAAGATCATTTTGAGAAGGTGTTTATCCAAGCGATTGTTTCTCCTTGGGGAGCACATGTTCTCTTTGTAAAGAAGAAGGATAGATATATGTGGCTATGAATTGATTATAGAGAACTGAATGGGATCACAGTATAGAACAAATACCCTCTTCCAAGAATTGATGAATTATTTGACTGACTTCATGGGGCTCAATTCTTCTCTAAGATTGATCTTCGATCTGTTTATCATCAATTGAGGGTGAAGAAAGAAGATATTCCAAAAACTGCCTTCCGATATAGATATGTGCAATATGAGTTTGTTGTTATGCCCTTTGGACTGACTAATACAGCTGCTATTTTTATTGATCTGATGAATAGAATCATTAAGGACAACCTTGATAACTTTTTGGTAGTTTTTATTGATGATATTCTAATATATTCCAAAAGTCACGAGGAGATTGAGGATCATCTATGGGATATTTTTTAAACTCTGTAGAACGATAGGATTTTTGGGATGTTTATAAAATTTGAATTTTGGTTACTACAAGTTTCTTTCTTGGGGAACATTGTAACCAATGAAGGAATCACAGTTGACCCTGCAAAGACAAAAGTTGTAGAAGAGTGGCCTCAACCTAGAACAAAAACTGAGATTCGCAGTTTTCTTGGATTATCAAGATATTATAGGTGGTTTGTGAAATAATTTTCATGAATTTATAATACATTAACCAAGTTAACTTGAAAAGGGTTCAATTTCATCTAGACAAAGGAGTGTGAGGAATGTTTTCAAGAGCTGAAGAAGAGATTGGTTACTCCACCCATGATAACTCTTCCCTCAAGTGGAGAAGGATTATTTATTTTTATTGATGCATCTATAAAATTTATTGGGTGTGTCCTCATGAAAAATGACAAGATCATTTCTTATGAATCTCTATAGTTGAGGAATCATGAGAAGAATTATCCTACGCATGATCTGGAGATGGCTGTGGTCGTTTTTTCTCGGAAGATATGGAGGCACTATCCTTATGGGGTGAAATGTGATATATACACAGACCATAAAAGTTTGAAGTATATTTTCACACAAAAGGAATTGAACATGAGACAAGGAGGTGGTTGGAAATTATTAAAGACTATGATTGTTCCATTCATTATCATCCTGGATGAGCAAACAATGTCGTTGAGGCATTAAGCAGGAAAGTCCCAGTTGTTCTATCCATGATGCGGATTCAAAGAGATCCATTAATCAATGACCTAGTAAAGTTGGAAATATGAATTATAAGGGAAGGGACATCATTAACCCTAACCCAAATGATTTCTCAACCATCATTACTTGAGAATATCAAGAAAGCACAGAAATAATATCCTTTGTTGGAAAAAAATTTGAGGCTATAAAGGATGGGAAGTTTCTTGAGTTCAATATTGATCAAGAAGGTGTACTGAAATTTCATACAAGAATATGTGTTCCTTCTATTCCAGAAATAAAGAAGGATCTGATGGATGAAGCTCATATATCTACTTTCTCTATACATCCTGGAAGCACAAAAATGTATAGGGAATTTTTGATCATTATTGGTGGGATAATATGAAAAGGTAGATTGTTGAATACACTTCAAGGTGCATAGTATGTCAACAAGTGAAGGAAGAGTGAAAACTTCCTAAAGGAGAATTGAAACCACTACCCATACTAGCATGGAAGTGGGACAATATCACTATGGACATTTTCACTGTCCTTCTAAGAACATCCAAAGGAAATAATGTGATATGGGTTCTTGTGGACCGTCTCACCAAGACTGCCCATTTTATCTTCATTCAGGAAGATTTATCTCTTGATAAATTTGTTAGGATTTATGTGAAGGAAGTGGTAAGGATGCGTGGAGATCCACTTTTTATCGTATCTGATTATGATCCAAGGTTTACATCAAAATTATGGAGAAGTCTTCAGCATGCTCTGAGCACTGAATTGAATTTCACTACGGCCTATCTCCCCCAAAATGATGTCCAATCTGAAAGAACTATTCAATCACACAAGGACTTTCTAAGAACATGATCAATGGAATTTAAGGGTGGATGGGATCAACATATCCCTTTATTTGAGTTCTCATACAACAATAGCTTCCACTTGAGCATTCAAATGGGACCCTATAAAGCTCTATATAGGAAGAAATTTAGAACTCCTACTTTTTGGGATGAAGCTGGTGAGAGAAAGCTTCTTGGACCTGATCTTGTGAAAGAGATGATAGATAAATTACATGCCATCCAACAACACATTAAGGCTGCTCAGAGTCAGCAAAAGAGCTATGCAGAAAACCATTGAAGGGACTTAGAGTTTGATGTCGATGACAAGGTCTTTCTTTGTATTTCACCATGGAAGAGGGTTGTGAGGTTTGGGAAGAAAGGGAAGCTCAGCCCTAAGTACATTGGCCCCTATGAAATCCTTCATCGCGTGGGAGCAGTGGCCTATCGGTTTTCACTTCCTCGAAATATAGAACATGTTCATGATATCTTCCACATATCCCTCTTGAGGAATTACATACCTGAACCTTCACTTGTACTAAACCTAGAGGTGGTACAACTGGAACATGACCTCTCTTATGAGGAGACGGTGGAGATCTTGGATCGTAGAGACAAGGTTCTACGCAACAAGACTTCCCACCTTGTAATGGTGTTGTGGAGGAACCAAAAATATAAAAAAGCCACATGGGAACCAGAAGAGTCTATGAGGCAGAAGTAACCACACATTTTCTCCTATAAGGGAACGAGTTAAAAAAATTTTGGACAAAATTTCTTAAGGGGGAAGAATGTAACGACCCAAACTTTTATTAATATTTGTTTCAAAAATTCTGTGTGTGAATTTATTTTTATATTTAATAAAAATATATTATTTAATTAATGAATTGAGTATAATTAAATGAGACCACTGTGTTTCAACTTTTATATGACCTTTGATAAATATGACTATTGGATGCTAAACTCTTAACGTTACAATTTTTTTGTTTATAAATACAAGTTATATTTGTTAATAAATACAGAAAGAAGATTTGATGGCCCCATCCAGTAGTCTTGATCCGATCGAAGACCATCTGATGGAACTCGGGAAGGAGGTAGCACCATTGGGCTTTTCTCTGGACCAAACCCAAGCTGAACTTCATCGTGTGAAGATGGAACACAATCGGCTTTGTGAGAAGTTCAAGCCGATAGAAATCACCACTTGGGCAATGATGAAAGAGCCTCCCCAAGATTCTATCACCTTAGCACACCTTAGACTTAGGTCTTATGCTGGTGTTATAAGGGGCTATTTAATGAGACCTTAGATTCCTTTTGTAATCCATTGATATAAATAAAAATTTTATTTCTTCTTATGGTGAAGTTTGTGAATATTCAAATGTCCGTATAAATATAGGATGAATATTATTGAAGTTTAGAATAAAAGGGATATTTTAAAATATTTATGTAAACCTTAAATAATTAATAATGTGTAATTATTTTAAGAAAATGGTCTTCTACGGTTATGTTCAGTAAGAAATTTAGAGTCACATAAGATCAACTTCATTTTTGGTGAATAGTAAATTATGAATAGTGATTTTATGCTTATGATTAGTAATGTGACCAAATATATTAGGTAACCACACTTAAGAAAGTATTGATATAATTTATACACCTTTATTAAGTAATGTGATTCAATAAAATAGGTTCATAACTGTTTCAAAAATTATTAGTCAAGTATTAGTTTTTTCAGGTGAATAGTGTTTTTTAATTAAAAATTAAATTAAAAATATTTATAATTTTTTTTATAAAATTGAGTTCAATTTTCAATTCAGAGCATCGATATTAGATTAAGGTGATTTTTGGGGATATTTCTGAAAAAAATGAATTTTTGGTCAATAGTGAAAATACAGTTTTTTGTTTCGGGTGTTTAATGACATCATTAAGGATGTAATAATTATGTAATAATACTGGTAAACTTATGAATATTAAGATAAGGTATGAGGTGTCCCAAGTGTCCAATACCATTGGAAAATACCATGGTCAAGCCCATGGTTTTTCCAATACCACTGATTAGGTGTCCCTTGACCATTAATGACTTGACCCCTCACTTCTTCTATAAATACCAAGACATCCCCTTATTCCTTTCATTTAAAAATCCTCCTCAATGGTGTTCTGGTCTCCTTACCTCCCAAGGATCCCTCCCATGGTTCCCTCAAGCCTCCCAATGTCTCTTATATCATGCATTCGAAGTTACTCTTCAAAGTAAGGGATCCATTCACCCTCCTCTTTTAAGGCATGACTTCCTTTACGTTGTTTCTTCTAGTTTCAATATATTTATGTTGAGGGTATGTTCTTACATGTTCTCATTACTTTCCATTTCTTATCTAATTTTTTAGAGACCCTTTCCACTCTCATCAATTTTTTTTTCTGAATTGTTAAGTGATGTCGTTGGGCTGCCAAATTTCTCGTAAAGGAAATCAAATATTCTCTTTTCCTTCATGTTTCTTTTTCATGTGGAATGTCATTAAAATATCCATTACATGATATTATTCTGTACCCATACTTTTTTATGAGTTATTTATGAGTGGGTGAACCTTTTCCCCACTCTTTTCAATGTTTTCTAAAACCATGTTATATAGATGTTATGCTGTAGAAATTTCGTCTCAAAATTTCTATCTCTTTCTCTCATGAAATTCTCTTGTTTATTTATGTGAATACCCAAACCTATTTCGTTTTTAGGGTTGTTAATAAATATATAATAATGATATATTTGATTCTGGAATTGACATACATATAACCCTCAATCCCTTTCCATGGGTTATAAATGATATAATGATCTTATTTTTAAGAAATTTTAAAACGTCACGATTTTGAAATGAAACCCATTTATTTTATTAACTATGGGTTGTTTAGGAAATTTTTGATTATGATATATGGGGATCACATGAAAATAAAGACATATTAATGGTGCACCCCGATAGTGCTTCAATGCATTGGGTAAATAATTAATCTCTATAGATAGAAAGGTTCACGATACCTTGGTGAATAACCTTGGTAATTTTTATGACACATTGGGTATGGACGTTGGTGATATGTTCATGAATGTATAAATGTAATTTTGAAGCCACATGTTCAAGTTATGTTCCATGTTATTTTCATTATGATATTCCTATACTTCCATTGCATATTTCTTTATGTTGTTATTCAAGTTCTTATTGTTAACACAAGTAAACTGATTCCCTTGTTTACCCTTACTTGGCCTTCTGCTCACCCTTTCTTTTGATGTATGTCTCCAAGATATGATATGCAGTAATTTTTCATAGGATGAAATGATGATTAAGCCCTAAAATTGGTTTAGAATAATGTTTTATGTTGTATTCATGTTTTATTGTTCCTGATTTCTAAGTCACTAGACTTTAAAGATCCTCTGTATGTAAAATTTAATGAAAAGTTATGTATTGAAAAGGTGTGATGCCATAGACCTATGATGCCATTTTATTTTGAAGACATTTCTATAATAGTGAGGTTAAATTGGGGTTACATTTCAATCAAGATATCCAACAACATACAATGTGTCCTAATAATCACTTTAACATACAACATACCCAATTCATCCACTTTAGTCAAATCCTTTCTCAGAATGAAATTAGAATATTTGGTCAGATGAGCGATAGAAACTCAAATTGGGTTCATTATTAAGGTGTAAAAGGAAACCCAATGACAAAATCCATGTATAGGTCATCCCAATTACAAGTTTTAATAGGGAGTGGTTGCATTAGACATTATGGATTATGGTTCTGAGCTTTAACCTGCTGATAACATAACATCGGGATACAAAATCATCTATGAAACATTTCTTACCTAACCACCATCACTGGTGATGTGCTCATAGAAACACATCATGCATCCAAGATGGATGGACCAATGAGATTATTGGTTTTACTACATCACCACCTTTTTAAAAGATAACGATACCATATAGTGTCCCTTTAAGAAAATATTTCCTTATGATACATAGACCATTCATTAAGAACCTCCCCTCTATTTAGGAGTTGCATGATGCACTGAAATATCTCATACAAAAGATTTTCTTCCCAGATAAACTCAAAAAGGTATGGTTTCAACTAAATTATAGCCATTAGCATGCCTCCACTATGCTCCTTGGCTTCCAAATTCATCTAGGAGAAAATCCCCATCAGATTCCACTCCACATTGTACTCCTTCAAAGCTTGTGTCAGAATCTTCCAACTTAGGAATCAACTTCCACATTCCCTTTACCCAAAGTATATAATATATCAATTTCTAACCTATTAAGGTACTAAATCCATTGTAACTACGTCATATTCAAATATTTCTAAGAGAAATTATAGGCCATGATTTTTTGATCTGAGTAGATCACAATTTTCTCCATAAAAACATAGTTGCACAGTGTTTTTAGAGAATGCATCACTACCACCAGCTGGAGTTCATGGTCTAGGAAATTTCATTGATGTGGTAGGAGATGTTGAGATCCATATTCCACAACATAGTCACCTTGTATAATAATTAACCTATAACCTATATCAAAATAATCATTATAAACAATGTACCCCTTTCCATATTTCGGAAAAATTAAAATGGGGATCGTGGTTAACCAATGCATAAGCTCCATGAATAATGCCTAAAATTATGGGATCTATGTGTACTTCATCCCTATATTGGTGAGAGCGGTAATTAGTGAATCTAACTAAGAAAAATCCTTTAAAAATCTCCAGTAATATCCTTCCAAGACTAACAATATCTCAATCCCAAAAACATTATTTAGCTATTACCATGAAATCACTGCCATGATTTTCAATTTGTCAAAAAAACCTCATTCTCAAAGATCACGTAACAAAAAAATTTGACATATCAGAACAAGAAATTTCATTTTGAAAGTTTTTCATAAATACAATGATCTTAAATCATTGTTTCTCTTGGAATCTGGGGATTACCACCTTGATGGGAGGATCAAACATTCCGATCGGTTTCTAACAGGTTTGTCCATAGAACCGGAAACATCCAATGATTCCACATCCATTCGGACCTAATTTCCAAAGGTAGGTTCTCATTAGTTTGTGAAATGATGAGGCTTAGGAATTTTCATTGGTCGAGAGGATGGGAGGTCGGACTCATCACACCTTTTTGAGTGGAATTATTATCTACTCCGGGACTCTCTTTATAGATTTAAGTTATGTTCGTGAATCCTTATTACATTACCAAGTATAAAATGAGCTTTCCATCAGATATGAAAATCAATGATTAAATATTTAGGAAATTTAGAGAATCTTTTGTATGTATTTTAGGTTCTTCATCGATAGAGAATCATCTGTATTTATTAGAGATTCTTGGTCAATGGTACCCTTCGACACATTTATACAGAAGTCTCTTGGTCATTATGATAACCATGCTGGTTTTAAAGCCACTTAGTGGGGAACTTGAAGTTTATTGTCATTCAGAAGGACATGGATTATTTTAGAGTTGGGATCAAACCCATAGACGGGCTCCCTACGTATCCTTTTTTTAGAAAAGGAATCCTAACCCACGTAGTTCGACTAAGAGAGTATGATGTTTATGATTGATGTCTCAAAGAAGGATGTCATAATTACTTTTACACTCTAAGCTCACGTGAGTCATGCTTTGTGTGAGAAACAAGAGGTATTGGTAAAAATTATACAATTGGCCATGAAGGATGAAATCATAATAAATAATGTGGGTCTTATGTATGTATGACTGCCCAGATAAATGAAGGTTAGGATTTACTTTAGGGATGAAATCCAGGAACATGGTCCATAAATGTATATGTGCTTCATGGAGATTTTGAATACTCTAACTTGGGGATTACTCCTGAAAAGGAGGCCCAAATTAGGAGAAGACTTATGATTGTGTTTTACTCCTGAAAAGGAATCCCAGATCGAAGGTAAATTAGGACTGGTTAAGAGAAATTTAGACTGTGGCTTATTCCTGAAAAGGAGGCCCAGGTTAAGAGATTTAAAAAATTAAGGGACTTGGGGTTTACTCTTGAAGAGGATGCCCATATTTGAGACTAGGGATTACTCCTAAAAAGGATGCCCAGGTTAAGTTAATTAAGGATTGGTGCTTACTCTTGATGAGGATGCCAAAATTAGGGGACTGGGGCTTACTCCAAAGGAGGATGCCCAGATTTGGGAACTTTAAGAATTGGGGCTTACTCCTAAAGAGGATGCCCAAATTAGAGGACTTATGACTGGGGATTATTCCTGAAAAGGAGACCCAGGTTAAGGATTCTATCATCTTAAAGGATGAGGTTGAATTAATGAAATCTCAATCTTTAGTGATATAAAGATATGTAAATCACTAGGTTTTGAGAGATATTCCACAGAATTCCATTCAGATAAGGAAGTCAAATCAAGAAATCATGCCATAAATGGCTTTGAAGAGTGTCTTGAAAACTGAATCATGAATAGGAAAGGTGAAATGGCTTAAGAGGGGTGAAATGGGCAAGAAGGTCACCCAAAAAGGGAGGGGCGTGCAAGTCCTGGAAGGCGCATAGGTACTGTGTGGGCTCACAAGTCCTGGCCGCGCAGGTATGCCTGGACGACATATGGTGTACTTGCATGATGGTTAACCAGCAGGGTAATACCTGAGCGACTCTTCATTAAAGCCTTTAAGATCCCCTTGAGGTTCTTACAGAAGAGGGGCACACAAGTTCTATTGAAGGAGTAAGGCGGCTCACAAGTGTGGCATTTTCCCTTAAGGGCTGACCACTTAGGTGCGCAAGTGTTGATGAGTTTCAACACTTAGGCCTTCCTCCCCCTCTTTAGATCTTCCGTTCTAAGTATGAAATTACCTTAGAAGTGCTTCAGAAGCTTTGAGAAGAGACTAGGGTGCCGGGAGCTGAAATCTGAGTTTCTGGAAAAAAACTCCTCCTCGAATGGGGGGCCCACAGGGTCTATTTATAGGTTGAAGACGACCTCGGGCGGTTATCACTTTGGTCACGCAAGTCACTTGCGCGACCACTAGACGGCGCGCAAGTGGACTTGCACGACCATGATAGAACTTGCGCGGCACCTGTGATTTTGATCCTTTCTTCATGACTTTGTCGATTCTTGACATTTTCTTCAAAGGTTGAATCACTTTGAGCTCAAATATTCCCCTTTCTTGATCTTTAGATTCTGTGATGAACGGAGCCTCAAAAAAAGTCCCCCCTCAAAGATGGATCTGGAGAGAATAGAGGATTAGACTCAGAGGAAATCGAGAATCACAAGGAAATTGGGGCGCGCAAGGTAGGGCTCGCAAATGAGCTTTGGGCATGCAAGGCCTGACGTGCAGGGATACGGCCCTTGATCGCGTAGGGTATGGCGCGCAGGGTCCCGATAGCGTCTATAAATAGAGGGCCTCACTTTTGTACAAGCATCCAGATTTCTGGACTTCATACCTTTGAGCTCTCGCCGCGCAGGTCATCTTCTTTCCGCTGTTTCCTTGTCGTCGCGCTGCTGTCAAGGTAATAGGACATGTGCGGTGAAAACATGCGTGACAAAAACTTGTACGACACATTTAACACTTTCTCGGCACATCCATACTTGCGCTCCTTAATGCCTTAGCAATTTTTTCTAATTTCTTTCACAATGTTTTTGAAAAATAAATCCATTTAAGAGTTAATTTATTCAACTCTTGTGCAGAACTAGTGGCTCTTAGACCTGGAATAGTTGATGAACTGGCTAGCAAGCGGATTGATGACATGATGAATATTGTTGGCCACGATTACTATGATATCTGCGACAGCACTTTCCCAGATCTGGCTAAGCACTTGAAGAAATATCTTCTTAATTTCCCACAGAGAATCTATCTGTCTCTCTATGGTCATGGTCATCTGCAAGGAGTCAATGTTTCAAATGAAAAGAACTATACACCTGAAATGCAGCTACACTTCTACTCCTCTATTTCTATTTTGTTGTGCATTAATAGCAACAACAATGGTGTGAACTTTCAAATTCTTCCTCCATGTCATTTCCTTGCAGATATGAAAATGGAAAACCCATGGGCTGAAATGTTTTCTGCTGCCGGTTGGTGGAGATAAGACAAACATGGTATTAGAGAAATATCTGAAAAGTGTACTCTCTCCAAATGGCTCCATACTTCAAATTCTCCATTCTCAAATCCATGTATCCATCTTCCAAGTCTCTTGTACAGAAACAGAGTCACTATTTGATCAGCAGAAAATTTTCTCAAACCGCACTCAAGAATATTCTTTTACAATTGTTCCATGAAGAGCTGGTATCACCCCATCTCTTATGATATCTAGTTGAATGAATGAATTCCAGGTGGTTGCTGATGAATCTCGGGATGTCGTAAATCAAATGAAGAGTTATGTTGAAATTCTCTTGTAATTCTTGTAAAAGAGAAGAGGCTCCAGTCTGTGGATGTCCTTCTATCTCCTATATATCAATGAATAACACTTTCATATTCAATCTTTTTTACCTACATTCTTTTAATGATTTAGATTTTACCGAAGCCAATAGCATAGTAAGCAGAGTTTGATTTTTACTAGGATTAATTTAAAGAACTCTAAAAACATCAAACTTTTTAATTTCTCAATGTTACCTAAATCATACAAAATGTATGTTTAGTGGGCTGGGAACTTGACTTTTATTCAGTGTTACCATGTCTTTTGTGGGCAGTTTAAAGTCATGCAGGTCGGACATAAAAAAAGGGATAATGTTTAAGGTCGAAATAGCTTTGACCAAAATGGATTATAATTGACTCAATTCCTTGAAAATTCATCTGAAAACATATTACCATACTCAAGTATGAGGGAAAATATGTAAGCTATTACTTAATATAATTTGAATCTGAGGAATGATATGAAAATAGCTAAAAGTCATTAGAATAAGTAGTTCCCAAGAATGAAGTTACCATTATTTAATAAACCCGTTAGGGGGTTGAATTATGCAGGGCCACCTAAGGACATTGGCTTGATAGTTAAATAAAATAGTATCTTTTGGCTAACAAGTCTGTTATGTAGACTGTTTATGCAAGGCCACCTATGGACACGTGCTGCATAGTCAGGCACAATAACTCTCAGAAAATTACATTCCTAGTGCTAAAAGCCAGTCAAAGTTTATGGAGATTCAAATCTTTCAATGTATAGAGTTTGCTATATGGAAAGAGGTACTTGAATATGGAGAAAATATTTCCAAAAAATTTTATCGAAGAACTGGATGAATATCACTCCTATGAAGGTCTGACCCAATCGTAGGGAAGGAGAATATAAACCATAGACTTGAATACTTTCAGATCATGAAAAAGGATATGGAACAAATATGTTAAGGATGGCTATTTTTGCGGATCCCTACATACTGTCATTTATGACAAATAAGGAAAAAATAGGCATTCTTCCCATGAATGAAGTTGCCACTATCTGACAAACACGTTAGGGGGTTGAATTATGTAACACCCCAAGCTTCTATGGTACGTTTCCCTTCGAATAATGCGATAGCGTGTGTTGTACGCAACCTCGAGTTCTAACACACACCACAACTAATTAAACTAGCCGTTGTGAATAGTAATACCTACTTTTTGAAATCATATATATTCAATATTTCAAAATTAACTTCATTTTTAGATTCAGAATATCAAAATTATCCTAGGGTGAAATTTTGGTACATTTCGGATAACTTTCATATTTTGATGAATAGTGAAAATTTCTAAATTTTAATTAAAAACAACTTTTTTAATCAAAATAATTAATAGTGATAAATTGTGAATTTGAGTGGTTTTAAAGTATATTTAGAATATATTTTTACCATTTAATATAATTTTGGTCATTGGACATAATTTTACAATTAAACCGAACATAAACAAGTGTCAATCTTTTGATAGTTATTACCTCTTAAAAACACGCTTTTTGTTTTGACAGCGGGAATTAATTTTAAATTAATTTCTGCCACTTCTGTGTTTTGAATTTAGGAAAATGGATTCCATATTTGGAATCAGGATGTTCAAATTGTGTAAATAGGTAACTTTTATTTTTAGACATTTTGAATAATTACTATGGTAAATATTTTATTTACCATGGTTAAGGGTAAATCCGGTAAATAAGGGTTAAAAAATAATATTATAATAATACAAAATTACCCTAAAAAGTGTCCTAACCTTATTGGTGGACACATACCCGACCATGAGCATCCTTGGGTCAATTTGGGGACCCCTTGGAGCCACTTGTATGTGGTAGGGACACTTTATATTAATAAAGTTAAAATAAAAATAAAAATGGCATAAGCTTACATCTTTTAGAAGAACAATTTTTACATAGGGTTATACATGTTGGAATTTCGATTATAAATATTCATTAGAAAGATAAAACTATTTCCTACATAATAAAATTTTATTTGTAATTTTTAGACATTAAATAATTTATTTTATTTATGACACAATGATGATGCAGTAATTACTATAATAGTGAAAAATTAAAATAATTGATATTATAAATACCCAAATAAATATAATATGAAACTTTTAATGAATTAAACTAATTTTCTAGGATAATATGATATATTAGGATTGATTTAATTGACTTTGTTCTAAGTAATCAATCTGTTATGAGTTTCAAAAAAAATAAACTATTGAATAGTGTCAAAATTGACATAAAAGAGTTCTTAAAACAAATATTATATTATTAATTGATATTAAATTCCTAAAAATCTAAGGTTCGGCCAAGAGACTTATATTATGATAGTTTAATCATTAATGGACCACTTGGGGGTCTCTTGGATGTATATAGTAAGTTTATTAACCATATTATATAAAAATACAAAGAGACATTGTAAAAGTGAAACTAATTAACTTAGAGTTAATACTTAAAGATAAGGTTAATATAAGTACCCAAACCTGTCTAAATTCTATTGGATGAGTTGTTTTCGACCTATCCCCACCTCATCCTTTGAATAGTCAACTTTGGAGCCATTCGAAACCGAATATGAATTTATTATAAATTAATATTTCTAGCTTTTCCAAAGGTGCCCCTCACCCCTCTTATAAAAGGGCACTCCTCCTTCTCTTTTCCTCACACCTCTCAAGCCACTTGGCTCGTCCAAACTCTGCCCAAATACTCTCCCAACATCCCTCAATACAACCTAGAGGCCTTAGTTTGATCAGAAAGCCAACCTATGGAGCCCTTTTGATCAAATCCAAAGGAAGAACCCGAAGAAGAGGTAATGATTTCACCACCCTTTTCTAAGTTCATTTCTTCTTCCACTTCTTCTTCCTTTGTTCTTACCATTCTAAAATAATAACTCCAGTATCTCACATATACTGTGATGTTATTATAAGTATGGTACAACCATATTCAGTATTCTATCCACCCTTTGAATAACATGTCACCATACGTGCGTACGTACGGCTTACCGTCTCCACGTCGTGGTGTAATTGTTATTCAATATAATATTATTTGGTTGGGTATAATAATGATGTGTAACTCATGTAAATAATAAATATAACATGTTAATGATTCTGTATATATGATATACCATTCATTTATATATTATTTTAATATCAAAAGAATGATATTGTCGCTCGTGCGTACGTACGGACTACCGTCTCCACGAACGCGATGAGATTCATTCTCCATCGTATCCATTCAAGTATAATTATCATTTTATGATTTAAAAATGATGTTTAAGGACTTGATATCATTCTGGATATGAATAAGATACAACAAACATGGCTTATGTAACAAAACATATAAAAGAAAATGAGTAAGTTAACACCCGAAACGACGATAATTCTAAGATATTATTATCAAATCAATGTTAAAAGATCATATATGATATCATATTAATATATATGATTCTTGTATAATTAAATAACAATTATTTCACCATTATACAGGAGGTTAACCTACCCCAACCAAGGAAAAGTACAAGGTAAGGGTTATTTCACAATCTCTTCATTATCCGAGGTTGTTTATACGTAATAATCTACTGGGATTTCTTTATCATCAACATCCATGTTTCTTCGAAATGTATTTCAAAACATTTTTACTATTTACAAGAATATGGGTTAAAGTCATTTATACCCTTGTTTGACTTTTTATAATAGTTTTATAAAGGAATCTTTCCGTCGTTTTCAAAACAAGGTCCTTTTTAACCTTTTCGACGGAATTGAGGTAAGAATGTTTTTTTAACTTATACGGCGGGTGCGGTTATTTTCCGCCGTTATAAAATTGTCGAAGCTTTCCATACAAGCTTATAAGAATATTTTCAAAGAAAATGTTTTATTTTATATGGATCTTAAATGATTTCAAAATAAAAGGAGATACTTCTTTAAAAAGAATTTTGATTTCATCTATGTCAACATCCTTTGATGGATTTTAAGATTATTTGAAGTTGATTTATTATGATACAAAACTTCTATATTGTATTGAAGGTTTTGTGATATGTTTGACTGTGGATGTGCTATTTTTATACCATTCATAGTTTATTGTGAAAGTATTGACATTTTGTATGCTAGTTTTAATACGAATGTTTATGTTATGTTTAAACCTTTTCATATGGGAATGCATTGGACTTAATAAGTGACGGGTGGAGCCCGCTATAGCTCCTCGATGCATCGGTAGGTCTCATGAGACAAACTAGTGTCTTGGCACAAGGCCTTGACAAAATCTTATTTGTAGTCTTGGCACGAGGCCTTGACTATGTGGTTATGATAGTCTGGCATTATGCATTCCAACATTATGAAAGTGGTTATTGATTTTTGCATGCGATTATTCGATTAGTAGAATATCCATGTGAATAAGTAAATGGAATTATTTCATTTTATTTATGCCATACCATGTTGAAAGTTCATGTTTGAAAGGCTTTTGTTTTAGTTATACATTGCCTGAAAAGTTTATTCTTATTTATGAAAGTTTCCGCTATATTGTCATCCTTACTGGGCATTTGAGCTCACCCCTTTTCTATGTTTTATTTTTCCCAGGAAGTGAAGAAGTAAGTTATGAATGACCTGCAGGGATATTATGTGGGGATATGAGTGTGGATTATGGATACAATATGTTGTTGTAGTAGTTTTTCGTTTTATGATGTAATGTAAAACTTATGAATATATCTAGTGTTTCCAAGGCTACTAAACCAATCGGTCTTTCGAGATTTGATCTTTCTTGTGATCATGCCAATGTTACGAAGTAATGCACCGACTCTGGGTAGCTGGGGTCGGGGCGTTACAGTTGGTATCAGAGGAAGTTTAGGACAAACCTTGGAAACTAGATTTAGATAAACTCTGATTAGAGCACGTAGACCTAAGATGAACTTTGAGGATTAGTATAGAAGAACTTCCTAGAATTTTGGTATTGTAGAGATTTTGTGAGTTTTCCGAGCAATACATCCCTGTCTGGATACGAGCAGGTAGAGGTGGCTCTGGCACAGATGTACCTAGGGGTAAAACCCGAAAACACCGCTTTGAGCTAGACTCGAACGGGAACTGGTGCACGACAACGGGCCTTGCTGCACTCTTGGTTACGACACTCCCGGGGGATATGCTTAGGATAACTCTCATTTTCTTTACAAATCATTATGAAGGGTTTATGAGTATATACTTCCTCAAAGAAAACATTTTTATGATTATGGATTATATCCATAAATAGTTCAATTTATGTTAAGTGTTTTATAAGTATGGGATTATGTATTTTGATTCATAAACTGATCTAGTTTATGCCATTGTTTAGAAATGGCGCCTAGTGGAAGAAATGGAAACCGTATCAATGCACGCACTCCATGTAGGGATTGCCCTCCTGCTCAAGATAATTATAGTGGGGCTGGTGATGCAACTGGTGCTGATCAACTAATCACCGTACTGGGACAACTTACTCAGGTTATGAATAATAACCTTACCCGTATGGAGCACCCTGATCCGCAACGTGGAGGATCAATGTTAGATCGATTCATGAGGCAACAACCACCAACGTTCAATGGGAATACAAATCCCTTAGTAGCTGAGCAATGGATATTTTCCCTAGAGAAAATATTTCAGGCTTTGGGGAGCAGTGAAAGGGAAAAAGTTATCATGGCAGTTTACCGCCTCACTGGAGATGCTGATCAATGGTGGTCATTGATTCAAAATACGAAGGAAGATGATGAAGTATCAAATATGGAATGGAGGGAATTCAAAGATCTGTTTTTAGAAAAATACTTCCCTCGCGACCATCGAGCGGATATGGAAAGACAATTTCTGAGTCTGAGACAAAAGGAGGATGAGAATGTCACAAAGTTTGAGGCTAACTTTACAAGGTTAGCGAGGTATGCTGGAGATTATATTTGCAACCCAAGAAGTAAGATTGATCGTTTCTTTGATGGGTTAAAACCATTTCTCCGTCGAGCATTAGTCTCACAATCCTTTTCGTCGTACGAAGACATTGTCTCATGTGCTATCAAGACCGAAAAAGAATTCTCTAAGTCTTATGACTTTAAAGAGAAGCAAGAGAAGAAGAGACCTGCTGATCAATCTGGGAATGGAAATAAGGGGAAGAAGGGAAAGGTTGAATATCCATCTTGTGGTAAGTGCGGGAAGAAACACCCCGGTGCTTGCCTGAAGGGAATGGGAGTCTGTTACAAGTGTGGTGAAAAAGGCCACCAAGCTCATGATTGCAAGGGGAAGAAGGAAGCTACCAACGTTCAGTGCTACAATTGCAGGGAGATGGGGCATTATGCAAATGCATGTCCTAAGCGTCAGGAGAACTTACCTCAGAAAAGGCCAAGGGTTCAAGGCCAGGCTTATGCTATCACTACTGCTGAGGTAGAAGCTCCGAAAGACGTGGTGGCAGGTAATTTAATGGTTTCCTCAAGTTTAGCAAATGCATTATTTGATTCCGGATCATCGCATTGTTTCATATCTTCCCAGTTTGCTAAGAAAATTAGATATTTCCAATTTGATTTAATAAGGGAGTTGTCAGTTAAAACTCCTAAGGGAAGTATCGTTGCAACAAAGTTTTGTGAATCAGTCCCCATTAGAGCACATAAATTTTCTTTATCCGCTGATCTCATCGTCATACCTATGATTGAGTTTGATATAATCCTCGGTATGGACTGGCTTTCGGACTATGATGCGAAGATTTATTGTAAGAAGAAAGAGGTTACGATTCTTTATGATAATGATAAGGAACACCTTATTTTTAGAGCAGAATCGTCACCACCTAATTCTTATTTAGACCCACCCCCAGTAGCTCAACTTAATTCAATTATTGGGGAGGAAGAGAATGAAGTAACTATCGGTGAGGAAAGGAATGTTCAAATAGAGGATGTACCTATTGTGAAAGAATTTGTAGATTTATTTCCGGAAGATTTACCTGGACATCCTCCAGAACGAGAAGTTGAGTTTTCTATTGATTTGATTCCTGGATCAAGGCCTATATCGAAGACCCCTTATAGAATGGCCACTGTAGAGTTAGTCGAACTAAAGAAACAACTAGAGGAATTGAGTAATAAGGGATTTATTCGCCCTAGTGTTTCTCTATGGGGAGCCCCTGTTCTTTTTGTTAAAAAGAAAGATGGATCTATGAGGTTATGTATCGACTACAGGGAGATCAATGCTATAACGATAAAGAACAAGTATCCCCTACCTCGTATTGATGATTTATTTGACCAACTGCATGGAGCTCAATACTTTTCAAAGATTGACCTTCGATCTGGATACCATCAGTTGTGTGTGAAGAAGGAAGACATTCCGAAAACTGCATTTCGAACCAGGTACGGGCATTACGAGTTTACTGTAATGCCGTTTGGATTGACTAATGCACCCTCTGTATTCATGGATCTGATGAATAGAGTCTTCAAGGAGTATCTCGATGAATTTGTGGTGGTATTTATTGATGATATCTTGGTATACTCCAAAACCTACGAAGATCATGAAAATCACTTGCGCATTATCTTGAAGACTCTGAGGAGGCATGAATTATATGGGAAGTTTAGCAAGTGTGAATTCTGGCTTCAAGAGATTTCTTTTCTTGGCCATATTGTCTCAAAAGATGGAATCTCTGTTGATCCTTCTAAGACCAAGGCAATCCAAGAATGGCCAGCACCTACGAGTATAACTGAGGTACGTAGTTTTATTGGCTTGGCAGGTTATTATCGACGTTTCGTCCAGAATTTTGCCCGATTGGCTAACCCATTAACGAAGCTCACACGTAAAGGGGTTAAATTTGTTTGGACAAAAGAGTGTGAGGAATGTTTCGAAGAACTGAAGAGAAGATTAGTCAATGCTCCTATATTGACTCTACCATCGGGGAATGATGGGTCCGTTATTTATAGTGATGCATCGAAGAAAGGACTTGGTTGTGTCCTTATGCAGAATGATAGAGTTATTGCCTATGCATCACGACAGTTGAAAATTCATGAACAAAACTATCCTACTCATGATCTTGAGTTAGCAGCAGTGATCTTTGCTTTGAAAATATGGAGGCACTACCTCTATGGTGAAAAATGTGAGATTTATACTGATCACAAGAGTTTGAAGTATATTTTCTCACAAAAAGAACTCAACATGAGGCAAAGGAGATGGCTTGAATTACTCAAGGATTATGATTGTATGATACACTACCACCCAGGGAAGGCAAACAAGGTGGCAAATGCTTTTAGTAGAAAAGACCATGGAGTTTTGAACAATATGAGAATTGAAAGGGATCCAATTTTCATGGAGCTAGTGAAGATGGACATGGGAATAACCAGGGAAGGTGAAACATCAATGCTTTTTCAAATGGTTTCCAAACCATCTTTACTAGAAAGTATTAAGAGTTCTCAGACCGATGATGAATAATTTCAGAAGAAGATTAAAGCTGTGAATGATGGGAGATTGAGAGACTTTGTGTATGAAGATGGAATTTTGAAATTCGGGAAGAGACTTTGTGTTCCCAATATACCTGATCTAAAAAGGGAATTGCTGGATGACGCTCATAGTTCCAATTTCTCTATACACCCTGGGAGCACCAAAATGTATAGATATTTGAAGGAACATTTTTGGTGGGACAACATGAAGAGGGAGATTGCTGATTTTGTATCAAGATGTATGGTTTGTCAACAAGTGAAAGCTGGAAGGCAACAGCCTGGAGGAGTCATGCAACCTCTTCCCATACCAGAGTGGAAATGGGACAATATTACGATGGACTTTGTCATGGGGCTACCAAAGACTCCTAGAAGGAACAATGCAATATGGGTTATTGTTGATCGTCTTACCAAGTCAGCACATTTTCTTGCTATAAGAGAAGATCTACCCCTGGAACGTCTAGCAAGACTATATATTAATGAAGTTGTGAGACTTCATGGAGTACCCCTATCGATTGTTTCTGATCGTGATCCCCATTTTACTTCAAGATTCTGGAAAAGTCTTCAGAAATCCCTGGATACTGAACTTCATTTGAGCACTGCATACCACCCTCAGACAGACGGACAATCAGAACGGACTATTCAGACCTTAGAAGACATGTTGAGATCTTGCTCACTTGATTTTCAGGGTATGTGGGATCAATATTTACCACTAGTAGAATTTTCCTATAACAATAGCTTCCATTCGAGTATTCAGATGGCACCATATGAAGCATTATACGGAAAGAGATGTCGTACACCAACCTGTTGGGATGACGTTGGTGAAAGAAAACTTGTAGGCCCAGAACTGGTGGAGGAAACGGTGGAAAAGGTGAAGGTAATCCAAAATCACATTAAAGCAGCTCAAAGTAGGCAGAAGAGCTATGCCGATAATCGAAGGAAGGATTTGGAATTTCAAGTCGGTGATCATGTTTTCCTGAAGGTATCTCCGTGGAAGGGAGTCATACGTTTTGGTAAGAAAGGTAAATTGAGTCCCAGGTACATCGGACCTTTCGAAATTCTAGAACGAATTGGGGCTGTAGCTTACCGATTGGCAATGCCGCCAAGTCTCTCCAAAGTTCACGATGTGTTCCACGTATCTCTGTTGAGGAAATACATGCCTGACCCAACGCATGTACTCACCTATGAAGATTTAGAACTGGAACCCGATCTGTCTTATTGCGAAGAGCCCATCAAGATTCTTGATACGAGAGAACAAGTGCTGAGAAACCGGACGACGCGTCTGGTAAAAGTTTTGTGGAGGAATCATAAGATGGAAGAGGCAACGTGGGAACCCGAGGAACTTATGATGAAGAACCACCCGAGTCTTTTTATGCAGTAATACCCTAGAAATTTCGAGGACGCAATTATTTGAAGGAGGGGAGAATGTAACACCCCAAGCTTCTATGGTACGTTTCCCTTCGAATAATGCGATAGCGTGTGTTGTACGCAACCTCGAGTTCTAACACACACCACAACTAATTAAACTAGCCATTGTGAATAGTAATACCTACTTTTTGAAATCATATATATTCAATATTTCAAAATTAACTTCATTTTTAGATTCAGAATATCAAAATTAGCCTAGGGTGGAATTTTGGTACATTTCGGATAACTTTCATATTTTGATGAATAGTGAAAATTTCTAAATTTTAATTAAAAACAACTTTTTTAATCAAAATAATTAATAGTGATAAATTGTGAATTTGAGTGGTTTTAAAGTATATTTAGAATATATTTTTACCATTTAATATAATTTTGGTCATTGGACATAATTTTACAATTAAACCGAACATAAACAAGTGTCAATCTTTTGATAGTTATTACCTCTTAAAAACACGCTTTTTGTTTTGACAGCGGGAATTAATTTTAAATTAATTTATGCCACTTCTGTGTTTTGAATTTAGGAAAATGGATTCCATATTTGGAATCAGGATGTTCAAATTGTGTAAATAGGTAACTTTTATTTTTAGACATTTTGAATAATTACTATGGTAAATATTTTATTTACCATGGTTAAGGGTAAATCCGGTAAATAAGGGTTAAAAAATAATATTATAATAATACAAAATTACCCTAAAACGTGTCCTAACCTTATTGGTGGACACATACCCGACCATGAGCATCCTTGGGTCAATTTGGGGACCCCTTGGAGCCACTTGTATGTGGTAGGGACACTTTATATTAATAAAGTTAAAATAAAAATAAAAATGGCATAAGCTTACATCTTTTAGAAGAACAATTTTTACATAGGGTTATACATGTTGGAATTTCGATTATAAATATTCATTAGAAAGCTAAAAATATTTCATACATAATCATATTTTATTTATAATTTTTAGACATTAAATAATTTATTTTATTTATGACACAATGATGATGCAGTAATTACTATAATAGTGAAAAATTAAAATAATTGATATTATAAATACCCAAATAAATATAATATGAAACTTTTAATGAATTAAACTAATTTTCTAGGATAATATGATATATTAGGATTGATTTAATTGACTTTGTTCTAAGTAATCAATCTGTTATGAGTTTCACAAAAAATCAACTATTGAATAGTGTCAAAATTGACATAAAAGAGTTCTTAAAACAAATATTATATTATTAATTGATATTAAATTCCTAAAAATCTAAGGTTCGGCCAAGAGACTTATATTATGATAGGTTAATCATTAATGGACCACTTGGGGGTCTCTTGGATGTATATAGTAAGTTTATGAACCATATTATATAAAAATACAAAGAGACATTGTAAAAGTGAAACTAATTAACTTAGAGTTAATACTTAAAGATAAGGTTAATATAAGTACCCAAACCTGTCTAAATTCTATTGGATGAGTTGTTTTCGACCTATCCCCACATCATCCTTTGAATAGTCAACTTTGGAGCCATTAGAAACCGAATATGAATTTATTATAAATTAATATTTCTAGCTTTTCCAAAGGTGCCCCTCACCCCTCTTATAAAAGGGCACTCCTCCTTCTCTTTTCCTCACACCTCTCAAGCCACTTGGCTCATCCAAACTCTGCCCAAATACTCTCCCAACATCCCTCACTACAACCTAGAGGCCTTAGTTTGATCAGAAAGCCAACCTATGGAGCCCTTTTGATCAAATCAAAAGGAAGAACCCGAAGAAGAGGTAATGATTTCACCACCCTTTTCTAAGTTCATTTCTTCTTCCACTTCTTCTTCCTTTGTTCTTACCATTCTAAAATAATAACTCCAGTATCTCACATATACTGTGATGTTATTATAAGTATGGTACAACCATATTCAGTATTCTATCCACCCTTTGAATAACATGTCACCATACGTGCGTACGTACGGCTTACCGTCTCCACGTCGTGGTGTAATTGTTATTCAATATAATATTATTTGGATGGGTATAATAATGATGTGTAACTCATGTAAATAATAAATATAACATGTTAATGATTCTGTATATATGATATACCATTCATTTATATATTATTTTAATATCAAAAGAATGATATTGTCGCTCGTGCGTACGTACGGACTACCGTCTCCACGAACGCGATGAGATTCATTCTCCATCGTATCCATTCAAGTATAATTATCATTTTATGATTTAAAAATGATGTTTAAGGACTTGATATCATTCTGGATATGAATAAGATACCACAAACATGGCTTATGTAACAAAACATATAAAAGAAAATGAGTAAGTTAACACCCGAAACGACGATAATTCTAAGATATTATTATCAAATCAGTGTTAAAAGATCATATATGATATCATATTAATATATATGATTCTTGTATAATTTAATAACAATTATTTCACCATTATACAGGAGGTTAACCTACCCCAACCAAGGAAAAGTACAAGGTAAGGGTTATTTCACAATCTCTTCATTATCCGAGGTTGTTTATACGTAATAATCTACTGGGATTTCTTTATCATCAACATCCATGTTTCTTCGAAATGTATTTCAAAACATTTTTACTATTTACAAGAATATGGGTTAAAGTCATTTATACCCTTGTTTGACTTTTTATAAGAGTTTTATAAAGGAATCTTTCCGTCGTTTTCAAAACAAGGTCCTTTTTAACCTTTTCGACAGAATTGAGGTAAGAATGTTTTTTTTAACTTATACGGCGGGTGCGGTTATTTTCCGCCGTTATAAAATTGTCGAAGCTTTCCATACAAGATTATAAGAATATTTTCAAAGAAAATGTTTTATTTTATATGGATCTTAAATGATTTCAAAATAAAAGGAGATACTTCTTTAAAAAGAATTTTGATTTCATCTATGTCAACATCCTTTGATGGATTTTAAGATTATTTGAAGTTGATTTATTATGATACAAAACTTCTATATTGTATTCAAGGTTTTGTGATATGTTTGACTGTGGATGTGCTATTTTTATACCATTCATAGTTTATTGTGAAAGTATTGACATTTTGTATGCTAGTTTTAATACGAATGTTTATGTTATGTTTAAACCTTTTCATATGGGAATGCATTGGACTTAATAAGTGATGGGTGGAGCCCGCTATAGCTCCTCGATGCATCGGTAGGTCTCATGAGACAAACTAGTGTCTTGGCACAAGGCCTTGACAAAATCTTATTTGTAGTCTTGGCATGAGGCCTTGACTATGTGGTTATGATAGTCTGGCATTATGCATTCCAACATTATGAAAGTGGTTATTGATTTTTGCATGCGATTATTCGATTAGTAGAATATCCATGTGAATAAGTAAATGGAATTATTTCATTTTATTTATGCCATACCATGTTGAAAGTTCATGTTTGAAAGGCTTTTGTTTTAGTTATACATTGCCTGAAAAGTTTATTCTTATTTATGAAAGTTTCCGCTATATTGTCATCCTTACTGGGCATTTGAGCTCACCCCTTTTCTATGTTTTATTTTTCCCAGGAAGTGAAGAAGTAAGTTATGAATGACCTGCAGGGATATTATGTGGGGATATGAGTGTGGATTATGGATACAATATGTTGTTGTAGTAGTTTTTCGTTTTATGATGTAATGTAAAACTTATGAATATATCTAGTGTTTCCAAGGCTACTAAACCAATCGGTCTTTCGAGATTTGATCTTTCTTGTGATCATGCCAATGTTACGAAGTAATGCACCGACTCTGGGTAGCTGGGGTCGGGGCGTTACAAATTATGTAGGGGCCACCTAAGGGAATTGGATGCATAGTCAAATAATAGTATCTTTTGGCTAAAAAGTATGTTATGTAGACTGTTTATGCAAGGCCGCCTACGGGCACGTGATTCATAGTCAGAAAAAATAACTCTCCGAAGTTTGACATTTTTGTGACTATAAGTCATGAAAAGGGTTTTGGGGATCTGAAAATTTTTAAGGATAGGATTATGACACATAAATATGGGTATTGTTCAATGTATACAGAGATACATAGATCAATGCTAACAATAATCATGTTGTGGCTGGGTCCTGAATTGAAATGTTGGACTTCACTACGTATCCCATAAGGATGAGAATCGAGCCATACGTAGTTCTTAAACTAAAGTTTAACGTCGTTTAGGACAAAAGGATTAGAGATCTTAGTTTAGGGTCATAGATCTTGGACCATTGTAAGAAATACACAGTGTGTGTTTTCATGGGGACTTTTCAGCCAAGGGACTAAAAGTGGAATTTGGGGTTTGGCCCAAAGACTTGGGACTGGATTCGAGGGACACTCGAACGTTCCTACGTATCCCATAAGGATGGGAATCAATCCCACGTTGTTCTAGAAATACCCTTTGTACAAATTTGGTTCGTACATGTGAAGGGTGAAAGGGGACATTAGTGCAATGATGGTTTAACCCAAGATAAATGGTTTGGGCGTTGCCATGTATGCACGTAGTCTTTGAAATGAAACATGATTTAAAAAATCAATGTAAATAATGGTTCCATCTTAGGTGAGGGTATCAAAGAAATTTGTAGTTTATTTTCATACTGGACAAAAGTGTTGTATAGTTTAATGTCGTATAACAAAGACGAAAGTGAACCAATGTAAAGATATTGATTCTAGAGGCAGTTTCACGAATCAACATCGTATGAGGTGGAGATGAACCAATGTGAGGAGATTGGTTTTAGGCTTGAACCTTGGGAGGTTGCCTACGTACCCAGCCTAGGAGGCAAGGATCAAGGTCCGCGTAGTTCAATTAATGAATGAATTAATGATCAAGTTGTTCTTGGGGACAACGACCTAAAAAATGATGTTGGGACTTACACATGGTTAGCGGCCCAGAGAGAGTGTTATGGTTGAGGTTTTCTCTAAGCTCACATGAGTCATACTCGGTGTGAGAAACAAGAGGTAACAACAACCTTAACGATGCATAGTTTAATGTCATGTAGGACATATAAAGGGACTATGCAGTTTAAAGTCTTGTAGTTAGGACTATTGGTGCTGCACGGTTTAGTGTCATGTAGCAGGGAAAAAATACAGTTTAATGTCATGTAAGACATATCACGGACTTTCTATATAGTTTAGCGTCATTTAGTTAGGACTATGGGGACAATAGAGTTTAACGTCATGTTGGACGAAAGGGGGACTATGCATTTTAATGTTATGCAGGGAGGACAAAAGAGTACACCATTTAACGTTATGTTGGATGCATTAGGGACTTTTTCACAGTTTAACATCATGTTGGACGAAAAAGGGACGATACATTTTAGCCTCATGTTGGACGAAAGGGCGAATAGTTCAAGGTCATATGCATGGACCGTGGATGGTGCAGTTTAATGTCATGCTGGACGGTGGTGTATTTTAAGGTCATATAAGACCTTTGATGATTATTTAGTTTAACGTCTTTCCATACGTAAGGGAATTTCATACAGTTTAGCATCATGTAGTTAGGACGTCACAGTTTAACATCTTACTGGACGTAAGGGACTTGCAAATAGTTTAGGGTCATATTCATTGACTGTTGATGATGCAGTTTAAGGTCATACAGGACCTAGTTGCAGTTTAAGGTCATACTAGACCATTATGGAACTTTTTCACAGTTTAGCGTCATGTGGGACTAAAGTAAAAATAGTTTCAGCTCATATGTATGAACTGTTGCTGTACAGTTTAACGTCATATAGCAAGGACGAAAGAGGGACTTTGCAGTTTAATGTCATACAGTGAGGAAATATTAGGGAATTTTTTTTCCATAATTTAATGTCGTGTGGGACGAAATTAATATAAATAGTTTAAGGTTATATGTATGGACCGTTGTTGTATAGTTTAACGTCATATAGCAAGGAAGAAAGAGGGACTTTGCAGTTTAATGTCATGCAGTGAGGAAATATTAGGGAATTTTTTCCATAGTTTAACATCGTGTGGGACGAAATTAATACAAATAGTTTAAGGTCATATGTATGGACCGTTGCTATATAGTTTAACATCATATAGTAAGGACGAAAGAGGGACTTTGCAGTTTAATGTCATGCAGTGAGGACATATTAGGGAATTTTTTTCCATAGTTTAACATTGTGTGGGACGAAATTAATACAAATAGTTTAAGTTCATATGTATGGACCGTTTCTGTATAGTTTAACGTCATATAGCTAGGACGAAAGAGGTAATTTGCAGTTTATACAAAATACTTCTTCAAAAATCTGGCATTGGTTGGAGTAGTAATGAATTCTCCATCCATTGAGATTAATTAATAAGCTCCATTGGAGTAGAACCTATGTATTGAATAAGGTCCTTATCATTTTGGCTCAAGCTTGGGGGGTTTCTTTCCTGGTATCATTGGAGTTCTGAGAACTAATACCAATTCTCCCTGAGTGAATGAACGATGACGACTTTTTTTGTTAAAAGCTCGTGCTATTCGATTCTGATAGACTTCCAAGTGGTGCAAAGTGCACAATCTTTTTTTCTCATCTAACTGTTACAATTCATTCAATCGCTTTTGAGAGTGTTCATCTGTAGATGATTGATCACTAATGGCAACTCTGAGCGAGGGTAGTTGAACTTCAATGGGCAAGAGGGCTTCCATTCCATATACTAATGAATATGGAGTTGACCAAGTTGCAGTGCGAGTGGTAGTCCGATAAGACCATAAATCATGAAAGATTTTATCAGTCCATGACCTCTTATCGTTATCCACCATCTTTTTCAGTATATTTGAAAGAGTCTTGTTAAAGGCTTCTATCTGGTCGTTGGCCGCTGCATGATACCGAGATGAATGGTTGGATTTGATGTTGTATTCTTGATACAACTTCTTCACCTCGGATGAATAGAAATTGGTGCCATTTTCCGTCAATATGGTATGAGGGACACCAAATCTGGTAATGATGTTAGACTTGATGAAGCTAAAAATGCATTTAGAACTGACTTCCTTGAGAGTTATTACCTCTGCCCATTTGGAAAAGAAGTCAGTAGCAGTAAGAATATACTTAAACTGATGGTCATAGCCGAAGGGTAAGGTCCCACCGCATCCATTACCCATGTGGAAAATGGACATGAGTATTTAGCTGTATGAAGAAACTCTAGAGGCTGATGGATGATGCTGGCATGTAATTGGCATGAATGACACTTCATTGTAAAATCAACACAATATCGTATCATTGAAGGCCAAAAGTATCCAAGCCTTAGAATCTGAATGGACAGTCTATGTCCAGACTGGTGGGCACCACAGACTCCTGCATGCACTTATTTCATGACAGCCATTGTCTCTTCACCATCAATTCATCTGAAGAGAACTCATTCAAAACCATGTTTGTAGAGAATTTTCTCTAGGTGATCTGGGCTACAATAAAGAGTAAAATTAACCACAGGTCGCCAGATTTGTTCTTTCTCAGCTCTATCAGATGGAAGTGTTCCATTTTGAAGGTATTCCCTGATAAGTGACATCCATCCTGTAGTATGACCTTACGGTTCAGGAATGGGACAAATTTCATTAATTTCCTCTATTCTGATCCGAACATAAGGTGAAATTGCACGACGGTGGGAAATACTGATGGTTTTCTCATCCCAATTTGGATCTTCCAGAGCTGTGGCTATATTAGCCAATGAATCAGCTTGATCATTTTGTGATCTTGGGACATAAGAGAATTTTCGTTCCAAAGGAAATTCTTCCATTAATTCTCTGATGTAATCATACAATGGGATTAGTTCTTCGTTGCTAATGGCATAATCCTCATTGACTTGTTTGTTTACCAGGTCTGAATCACCTTTCACCTTTAAGTGATTCACTTGTTCTTGAAGCGCTAATTCCAAGCCTACGATGAGAGCTTGGTATTCTGCCTCATTGTTGGTACCACCTTCCCACAATAATAAGGAATAAGGTAACACTGCCTTTTCTGGAGAAATGAGTACAATTCCTAACCCAACATTGTTTAATTTAGGATTTTCCATTTTCCTCCCTGTTGGACTTCTAGAAGCACCATCAAAATAAATTTCCCATGCCCGAGGTCTTTCTTGAATAGAGAAGACTTCCTCATCAGGGAGTTCAATATCTGAAGATGTATCTTCCACTGAAGGGTGTTCAGCCAGGAAATCAGCCAGAGCTTGGCCCTTTATCGCCTTTTGAGACACATACTAAATGTTGAATTGGTGCAAAATAACTTCCCACCTTGCTAGACGTCCTGTAAGCATTGGACGACTAAGGATAAATTTGAGCAGGTTATTACGATATACCAATTAGACCTTGTGATGTTGCAGGTAGTGTCTCAACTTATGAACTGCAAAGATTAATGCCAGGAAGCACTTCTCAATACTTGAATATCGGGTTTATGCTTCACGTATGGTTCGACTGAGATAGTAGAGGCTCTTTTCATTCCCAGCATCATTATTTTGGGCAAGGAAGGCACCCAATGATCACTCTAGATCTGTCACGTAGATGATAAGAGGTATTCCTTCAACAGGTGGCATGAGTACCGGTGGACTCAAGAGGTATTTCTTGAGAATATCGAATACTTCTTGACATTCTTCAGTCCACTGATAAGTGACGCCCTTCTTCATCAATTTGGTGATGGGTAAACATTTCCTACTAAATTGGCAATGAAATCCCGAATATAGGCAATGTTTCCTTGAATTCCTCTTAATTCTTTCAAATTTTGAGGAGGTGACATACCAAGGATTGACATGGTCTTCTCAGGATCGACTTCAATACCACGATGGCGTACAAAAAAGCCGATAAATTTTCCTGAGGTTGCCCCAAAAGCACATTTTAATGGGTTCATCTTCAAATTATGTTGTCGAAGCTTGCAGAATATGACTTCCAATCAGCCAAGTGATTAGAACGTTGTTTGGATTTAAGTACCAAATCGTCTACATAGCATTCAACAAACTTCCCTAAGAAGGGTTTGAAGATACGATGCATGGCACGCTGATAAGTTGCACCTTCATCTTTTAATCCAAAGGGCATTACCCGATAGCAAAACACACCCTGAGGGGCTCTGAAGGCTGTAGATTCCTCGTCTTCTTGGGCCATTCAGATCTAATTATATCTGAAATATCCATCCATGAAGGAAAGTGCTTCATAGCCAACTATTGAATCAATTAGAAGTTCTGTAATCATAACTGGGAAATCATCCTTAGGATAATGCCGATTAAGATATCTGAAATCGATGCAAACTCTAATTTTTCCGTTATTTTTCTTTACCGGGACAATATTAGCCAACCATTTTGGATATTGAACTTCTCTGGCAATGTTATCTTTGATATGCTTATCCACATCAGCTTCAATTTTGGAAGCATAAGTTGGGTGTGTTCTTCTCGCGACTTGCTTAAATCCTTGATGTTCTTCTGGTAAACCCAAATGATGAGTAGAAACATCAGGATCAAGCCCGGGCATTTCTGTATAGTTCCAAGCAAATATATCTCTAATTTTATTTAGAAAATAAATATACATATCTTTCTATTTAAGAGTCATGGCCGCACTGATTAAAGTGGGGCGTGGATCTTCCTTTGTACCCAGATTTATTTCTCTGAGTTCATCCACAGTGGTAGAGATACCCTCTTCAAATGCTGGAGGAGAATCTCTGAGATCTTCCTCTTCTTCTTCTTCATGTGTTATTTTTTCCTTTTCTACTTGCATAGTAGATGGTAACGTAGAATTATCATGATCCTAAGAGATGTCGAAATTTGCATATCTTGAAGAAGAAGTTTCTATTTTCAACACGATTGATGATGAAGGGTCTTCTTTGGGTAATAAAGAGGAGATGATTGATTGAGAATCGACATCATTGTTCACCTCCAATGTTGCTATAACTTCTTCTGGCCTAATTGGCGAAGCATAGACTTGTTGGATTTCAGCAGATGAAATGAAGACGTCACCATTTGTGCTTTCATCAATGCTTGGTAGATTACTAATTTCTCCCATGTTGTTTGGATCGATTGCCGTAATTGACATTATGGATCTTTCCATAAGAGTATTTTGATTTGGGTCTATCTTGTCAATTTGACTGACATGCAACACATAATCTATACTCACATGAGTAAATGGATTTACTGGAATTTTTTCCAAACCATATGGAGCATTAACTTTGGTAATATCCTTTGTTATGGATTTCTCCCTTTGCTTCATGTGATAGAATTCCGCCTCAATGTATTGAGACTCACATGTCTTGAACATGGCCTTATCACCATACAATGTCCCAAGATGACCATCGAAACAAAATTTGAGACATTGATGATATGATGAAGGGATAACCGCATGTTGATGTAGCCAGGGTCTTCCAAGCATGATGTTGAAGTCTGAGTCTTGATCAACAACCATGAAATCTGAATTGGATACAAGATCTCCAAACTGAGTTCTGAGTGTATCTTCGCCCAGTGGTTCTTGTTCATTTTTATCATATCCTTGTAACATCATGGTAGAAGGAGATAAATCAGATTCCCTGAGGCCCAATCGACGAAGTGTACGAATGGGCATGAGGTTGACTCATGAACCATTGTCAATGAAATCCCTTCGAACATCCATGCCATTGGCCTTTCCAGACAAGTACAATGGTCTAATATGTCAATGCACAACATCATCTTCATCTTCATCAGTAAAAGAAATTATTGCATGGCATTCTGCAGGATTATTCTCTATGTGATAGAGTTCAGCTGTAGCAATTTCAGTTTCAAACTCCTGAGGACTTGAAAAAGCCTCGATGAGTGCTTCCCGAAGATCTTTTGACAGATTCAGAGCATCCAGAATTGATAACTTGGCTTGCACATGGGCCAAGTGTTTCAATATATCATACGTTTGATCCAGAGGTCTGCGTTTCCCAATAGGAATATGTGGTTTAGCAGGTACCTTGGAAGCAGATGCTTTGGATGTTAATGCATCTTGTATTGGGATAGGAGATGGCAATATTCCTGGTTTTGGAAGATTAGACCGATTAGATCCATTTACTTGCTGAGAGGAAGAAGATGGAACCTTCAACTGGTCTTCCAGAATAACTGTGCCAGGACTGAATTTTCTATCAGTAGAAGAACTTTCTTGTTCTTGCTGAGCTCGCTGAAGAGCTCTACCACGAGTTTTTGCTGCGTATACAGTTCTAGCTAGGGTAGAATTGGAACAGTGGATTCTGAAAGATCCACGTCTTCCCCTGTATCCTGAGCCCCTGGAACTTCTTCTGAATCCTCTGTTTGATACAAGGAATTCAGGCTCATTGAAATTGAAACTGCCACTGGCATATGGATCTGTTAATTGAATCATATTAACAGAGCCAAATATTAACTCTTCATCTGATGAAGACTCTTCCTGATTAACTTGTTTAGGTTGTGCCGTTTTGTGGGGTGGTGCCCGTGGCTTTGAAGTAGATGGCATGAAATCCACCAAAGCCAAAGACAACTTAGGATTTGGCACATACTCATCTTCTTCTGATTCTTTTTCTTTCTTTGAATCAGGTCGTATCTTTGAGGACTTTCCCTCTGACGAAGAGGGTTTTTCCATAACATTCATGGAAGAAGACACAATTGGTTTCTTTAATTTTGTTCGCAAAATAGCATGAGTTCGATTGATTATCTTCTTGACCATCCAATCATCATACTTTTGTGAATTTTTTCTTTTGACTTCCTACCATTCATCTTCCTCCTCTGGAACTTTAGAAATGACACATGCTACATGGGCTGGGGAGCCTTTCAATGTGACCTGTCCCGAGTCGACCATCTTTTGCAGGAGGTCTTTGAAGACAAAACACTCCTGGATGGGATGCCCCAACATTTGATGAAAAGGGCAATAATTGGGATGGTCTTCATCTCTTTTCTTGTTTAGCCTCTTGGGCATTGGCAACTGAACCAAATTGTTTTCTAGAGCCGAAATGAAATAACCAGGAACTTGTTCATTTCGGAAAGAGTATGTTTCTCTCTTCAGATCCTCAAATTGTTTTCGTATTTGATCGTTTTGATCATCTGGACTCAAAGGCCTTTTTTGTTGGCGCTCAGAAGGTGGAACCCTTCTAGATTATGAAGGTTTTGAGGTAGAAACCGGTATAGGTGATTGTTTAAGCATAAATGTAGCAGTTTCTGCTTTACCCATTCTCCTTCCTGGAGCTGATGGAATTACACGAGATTTTTCCTTAGCCTGTATATGGGAATAATCAATCTGCTGAGTGATTGAAGTAAGGTCTCGAAACCCTCCTATGTATTTCACAAGGATTAACGGCGTGCATAATTCGTCACGCAGATTTGACACAGAGATTGGAAACAATTCATCTTGAGGGAGTGCTAAACTCAAGGAATATGTTAATCCGTTCCATCGAGCAATGAAATCAGAAACCCTTTCATTCTCCCTTTTCTTACACTTTTTAAGATTGAAAACTGTTGTCTTTGGTGAAGTTGAGCTGAACTAAAGGAGGAATTTTTGGTGAAGATCCTCCCATCCGGTAGTTCACCGGGATTGCAAGCTTGTATACCAAATAAAAGCTGGTCCTTGCAATGTTCTCATGAAGCATCTGAGTTTCACTGCTTCTTGCTGCTCCGGAGTTTCCATCATAGGATCACAGCAAGACACGTAATGCATCAAATGCTATTCAGGATCACTTGATCCATTAAAAATAGGGAATACAGGGTTCCCAAAATTTGATGGAGGAGAAATTGAATCTACCCATTCAGGGTAAACTTTATTTTCTGGTTGAAATTGTGCACGCTTCCCTTCAATAGTTTCTAACCGAGCTGTTAATGACTCAATAGTAGTTATTAACTTTTGAGAAACATCCATTTGAACATGGACTTGGGTAGGTGAAATGACTGGTGCATGGACATATGTGGCGATTGGTGCTGTAACTGATGGTATCACTGCCAACTATTGTTGCACTTGACCCGTAGGATTAGACCTGTGAGGGTGTACTGATAGAGGAGGATATTTTTGATCCATCTAAGTAGCTACAACAAATTCCTTTGGCTGACTGACTCCAGCATGCTTAAGAAGAAGACTACTCTGAAGTGGTTCTATATTCAACCTTCTTAATTACTTCATTTCTTCCTCCCGTTGTGCAAACCTCTTCTCTAGTGAGAGAAATTTACCTTCTCCATAGGAAGGATATGTAACCTGGTTATTTACCTTCCCTTTGTTGGATCCTTTTGGGAGAGGGGGAAGTGGGTTACTCAAAGGATTACCTAGGTTCTGAGTAATCCTTTGATTTCGTGTACGCACACCTTCTTCATTTCTGTCGGTGCGTACATCTTCTTGAGCAGGAACCTCTTCATCTGAGTCCCCTGAGTGAGCCTCATTTGGTGGATCAACAACAATGGAATTGATGACATTTATTGATTCATAACTCATCACATCCCTTCTATCAGCATTTCTGTGATATTGTCTTCTTCCATGTATTTGATGAGACATTTCCTTTTGTTGATTCAATCCCTCGGGAACTTCTTGATGAACTGTAATTTGGAGGGAATATCCAGATAATTTGGGTCTTCGTTCCTCTTGAGTTTTCTTCCCCAATCGAGAAATGACTGAATTTCTATAAGGAGGGGATTGATGATTTGAAAATGTCCCCAGTCCAGTAGACAGGTGTTGTTCCTGCTGTTCTCGCTCAACTCCCTAAATCCTTTTTGTTGATTCCGAGGGTTGGTTTAAAAGAGTCCCCAGTCTGGCGAGCTGAAGTGGTTCTTGACATGCTATGTCTGAGACTTTCTTGAAAGTCCTCATGATCTTGAAAACCTTAGTCCGGAAATTAGCTAGATGCATTAACCTGTATCCGCTTTTATCACACGGTTCAAAAGATTATTGGATGATTTCTGACACTTCTGTCACTTGGTGACGTGATTGCTCCAAACGAGAGGCATGTTCAATATTCTCGTTTTCTTGATGCAAGAGTAATTCGAAAAATTGTTCTCTGTATTGATGATTTTGAGAGGAAGTATTTGAAGCCTATTCTTGGGCAAGATTTTGATTAGAAACAAAGCCCATTGACTGTGACCGGCCATGGGCAATAACATTGCATGAGGCCATTTTCGGCGGGCATCGCTGACTGGAGAGCACCGTGAAATGCAGTGCTCCATGAACACCCCATCCTCTGACACAAATACCAGATGGGGCATTGGAAATTAACTGACACAATCTTCTTAGTTCTCCAAAGCATGAATGTTGAAGGGCTCTCTGCTGCTTTTTAGCCTTCAGATATCGAGAGACTGATAGAGACGCCAAATCAATCTAACGTTGTAACCCTTCTATTATCATAAGATTATTTTCATACTCATCATAAGATAATACTTTCTTTTTCAACTGACAATGATTTTTCCAAATGTTGAGACGAATATCATGAATTTCATCTTCCGTCAACATTTCTGGAATATTATACTGAGAGTCAGCCAGAGGCCAAAACATGACTGGCACTTCACCTTTCGCCAACTGTTTTCTCATGTTCAGCATTTCCTCTTTATCATTTGATGAATATTCTTCTACCTGATTTGACCAGAGTTGGTGTTTCCTTATTGCTTCATTGGATTCAGCAGGATTGGTAGAGAAATCATTGATCAAACTAGAAGATTCATGACTTAGGGGTGGTTCGGAGAATGACCTACACCCTGGCCAATCTTCTTATTGAGAATTTATTTCACCTGCTAGCGATGAAGCTTCAGACATGACTGGTTTCGCATTTGCAAGTTCCTTAAGATAATAGGGCTTTCTCGGAACTACATTGTCCACTAGAGAATTTTCCGTGAAATGTGAATCACTACTGCGGAGGGGACTTTCGCAGCGAAATTCATCATCATGGGGAGGACCACCATAATGGGTTACAACAAAAGATGAGATCTCTTGCTCCTTGGTCTTATGACCACACAGAGGGTTCCTGTGTCTCTCATATGAAGATGAAACTTCGAGATCAACCGAATTTCCATGAAGCAAGCCTTCATGAGGAAGTGTCTATTGAAGGCCTTCAGAATTAATGTTCCCACTATTGGGAAATGGGGGAGTAGAATCTCGAATTCCAACAGATAATTGTCTAAGGGCTTCATGAACTCCAGCATCGAGCAAGGCCTTGTTACAGATTGGCACTTGATCTCCTGACTGTGCTGGGCAGGTCTTTTTCTTAGATGCCTTCTTACTCGCCTTGGAAACCACTTGTTGATGAAAGTAGCTGCTTTGAGCAGGTGTAAGTGCCTGATCAAGAATGATGGCCAGGTTAGGCTGACAATATCCTCTCAAATCAGGTGTATGTGCCTGACTTGGTTGTCTATATGATATGGGGGAGTATGCCCCACAACCCT
Source organism: Viscum album (assembly GCA_963277665.1). NCBI lineage: Eukaryota > Viridiplantae > Streptophyta > Magnoliopsida > Santalales > Viscaceae > Viscum > Viscum album. The sequence goes on along the minus strand of OY728120.1, from coordinate 426,935,327 downwards.
CTTGGACTGGAACATATGTGTGTGTCTGTTCCGGAGTGAATTTTTGATGTATCACTCCGCGGGTAGGGATAGATTTATGTGTCTTTCCCTCAGACGCCACTGAAGTTGTTATAATATCCTGGCAGGCATCCATAATATGAGTAGAGATTTGCTTATGCTCTTTCCCCATTTATAGAATATGCTTGGTGACTTCAGCTTCCGGAACGTGAATATACATCCATTCCAGGATTGGAGTAGGTGTATGTGCCTGCTCCTGCCCTCCTTTTCCTGTTAGTGAATCGTGACAGTACTCAAGTGTGGGGGCAGAGAGTTGAGTCTGCCTCCTATTTGTTGTTGGGGATTTCCGACTAACTTCTCCGAATGCTACCAAGCGAGAATGTTAGTAGGCTTGATTAATACTAGTAGGTGTATGTGCCTTCTAATTGCCCTTCGCCAAATGTGGTTGACGAGATACATCATATGTAGTCAGACGAGCCTGCTGACTAGCTGATGATGTATAAATAGGTGTATGTTCCTGCCTATAGTACTCCGCCGGAATTTCCAGGCGGGATTGGCGTGATGCTGCTAGAAAGTCTGCTGGACAGCGGAATTAAAACGGGCAGGTGTGTGTGGCTGCTCATTGCTTGACACTAAGTTAGGTTGGTGGACTTCTCCAGAGTTGGCATAGATGAGAACCTACTCACTGTTGACCGGATTCCACCTCTGGTGGTTCGTCTTTCTTGCTCGGGTTTGAGGAACCTGAGCCGAACGCCTGGAGTCGGTACCCTCATCATGTTGATGGCGCAATGCCGCACAAGTCTGGTGGAGATTGTTGGTGGGATCCCTAAGGAAGGACTCTTGTATTTTTGAATTAAGGCCCTGAGGGACCTGCTCATTCACCTCCCCAGAATAAGGGAGCGAATGGTGATTGTGTTCTGGGGATAACGACCCGAAACAGTTGGAGATGGTAGTCAGCACCGCCTGCTTCTTGATCATTGGTCGTTATTGTCCGGAAAACCGATGTGAGTTGTTTACTTGGAGGGCTTGTCGGGAAACCTCCAGAGTGGGGATGGTACCGTTTTGACGGTACTCCTTAACCAGTGCGTTTGATACCCCAGCATTGGAGAGGCTGAGTAGGTGATATCGTCCTAAGAGCGGACGACGATCCAGCAGGAGTAGCAGCAGTGGCATTTGCAACAGCAGTATTCACAGGTGTGAACTTGAGAGCAGTCATTCTAGAAATGTAGAAGATCTTGGGAAAAGAGTTCCTGTTTGATATAACAGACGTAATCAAGATAAATTTAGCCACTACATCTATTTGATGAGCACATATGTCAATGATTTTTTTTGGCCCTCTCATTGAGTTTTAAATAGGGGCATAACAAATAGGTAAAACATCATTTTAACTTGGTTGAGGTTTCACGTTGGTTTCACCATTTTTGTTTGCCTCGGAATCTGGTGGTGACCGCCTTGATGGGAGGTTCAAACATTCCGATTGGTTTCTAACGGGTTTGTTCGTAGAACTGGAAACATCCAATGATTCCACATCCATTCAGACCTACTTTCCAAAGGTAGGTGCTCATTAGATTGTGGACTGATGAGGCTTAGGAATTTGCATTGGTCGAGAGGATGGGAGGTCGGACTCATCACACATTTTTTAGGGGAATTATTGTCTACTCTGGGACTCTCTTTATAGATTTAAGTTATGCTCATGAATCCTTATTACATTACCAAGTATAAAATGAGCTTTCCTTCAGCTCTGACAATCAATGATTAAATATGTAATAAATTTAGAGAATCTTATGTATGTATTTTAGGTTCTTCATCGATAGAGAATCATCTGTATTTATAAGAGATTCTTGGTCAATGGTACCCTTTGACACATTTATACAGAAGTCTCTTGGTCATTATGATGACCATGCTGGTTTTAAAGCCACTCAGTGGGGCACTTGAAGTTTATTGTCATTCAGAAGGACATGGATTATTTTAGAGTTGGGATCGAACTCGTAGACGGGCTACCTTTGTATCATTTTCTTAGAAAAGGAATCAGAACCCACGTAGTTCGAGTAAGGGAGTATGATGTTTATGATTGATGTCTCAAAGAAGGATGTCACAATTACTTTTACACTTTAAGCTCAAATGAGTCGTGCTCGGTGTGAGAAACAAGAGGTATTGGTAAAAATTAGACAATTGTGCCATGAAATATGCAATCATAATAAATAATGTGGGGCTTATATATGTATGACTGCCAAGATAAATTAAGGATAATATTTAATTTAGGGAAGAAATCCAGGAACATGGTCCATAATGGTATATGTGCTTCATGGAGATTTTGAATACTCTAACTTGGGGCTTACACCTGAAAAGGAGGCCCAAATTAGGGGAAAACTTATGATTGGGTTTTACTCCGGAAAATGAATCCCAGATCAAAGGTAAATTAGTACTGGTTAAGAGAAATTAAGACTATGGCTTATTACTGAAAAGGAGGCCCAGGATAAGAGATTTGAAAAATTAAGGGACTTGGGGTTTACACTTGAAGAGGATGCCCATATTTGAGACTAGGGATTACTCTTGAAAAGGAGTCCCAGGTTAAGGGAATTATGGTTTGGGGATTACTCCTGAGGAGGATGCCCAAATTAGGGGACTGGGGCTTACCCATAAGGAGGATTCCCAGATTTGGGAACTTTAAGAATTGGTGCTTACTCCTAATGAGGATGCCCAAATTAGAGGACTTATGACTGGGGATTATTCCTAAAAAGGAGACCCAGGTTAAGGATTCTCTCAACTTAAAGGATGAGGTTTAATGAATGAAATCTCAATCATTAGTGATATAAAGATGTGTAAATCACTAGGTTTTGAGAGATATTCCATAGAATTCCTTTCAGATAATGAAGTCAAATCAATAAATCATTCCATAAATGGATTTGAAAAGTGTCTTGAAGACTAAGTCTTGAATAGGAAAGGTGAAATGGATTAAGAGGGGTGAAATGGGAAAGAAGGGCACCTAAAAAGGCAGGGGCGCGCAAGTCCTGGCAGGCGCACAGGTACTGCATGGGTGCGAAAGTCCTGGTCGCGCAGGTATGCCTGCACGACACAAGGTGTACTTGCGCGACGGTTAACCAGTAGGGTAATACATGAGCGACTCTTCATTAAAGCCTTTAGAATCCCCTTGAGGTTCTTCCAGAAGAGGGGCTCACAAGTTCTATTGAAGGAGTAAGGCGGCGCGCACGTGTGGACTTTTCCCTTAAGGGTTGACCACTCAGGCACGCAAGTGTTGATGAGTTTCAACACTTAGGCCTTCCTCCCCCTCTTTAGATCTTCCGTTCTAGTTAATAAATTACCTTATAAGTGCTTAAGAAGCTTTGAGAAGAGACTAGGGCACCGGGAGCTCAAATCTGAGTTTCTAGAAAAAAATGCTCCCCGAATGGGGGGCCCACAGAGTCTATTTATAGGCAGAAGAAGACCCCGGGCGGTTATCACATAGGTCGCGCAAGTCACTTGCATGACCATAATGCGTCGCACAAGTGGACTTGCGTGACTATGAGGAAACTTGTGCAACTTATGGTCAATCTTCTCCTTATTCATCCCTTTGTTGATTTTTGATATTTTCTTCAAAGGATTAATCAATTTGTGCTAAGTCATTTCCCTTTACATTCCTTTGGACTCTGTGATGAAAAAGGAGCGTCAACAATCATGCCCAGGACAATACTCAAATACTAACCATGCTTTTATTCTATTCTAGAGTAAACCAGGATGTCATCCATAAAAACCTTGAAAAATGAGTCAAGGTATCTATGTAACACATTGCTCATAAGTGATATGAATATCCTTAGAGATTTTTTCAAGCCAAATAGAATAACTAACTATTTGAAGTGGGAAAACCTACATGGGAAAGATGTCATATGAATTGTAATGGCCTGGACCCAAATATCCACCCGAACAGTGCTAAACGGGTCGGGTGTTACTACCATAGGTGCACCTCCCCGAACGTCAAAGGCTGCCAACTAGTAGTTATGGTATTTTTAGGTATAGTGGGGAGGATATACCCTCTCAGAGGATAATAATGTAACTGGTCCAATTATAATAATAAAACTATAGTGAACAACTCAGCAGACTCGAACCAGACCCGCATAGCAGAAGCACATTCAATATCGATAAACATCGGAAGCAATAAATATAAACAACAACAATGGAAAGTAAACACAACAACATGCTGATCACTTGTAACTACCACTGAACAACCAACATGTATCAAAAAGAGGTCATACATATCCATATGTAAAGGCCCCAATGGCTAACCAACAGTATCTATGAAGCATGTAAGAATGTTGATACCGGAATGTAAGGAAAACAAAGTAACTCCCGCTAGGAAAGAGCTCAAGGTCCATACCATCTCTATGAAACAGCTAAAACAGCCCAGCTCCTGAAGCTGGCCTCTTTCACGCATATAAATCCATAATGTCTTCACGTGTCCTGAAGGTCCCATTCAGGGTTTGAGGTGAATCTTAGTAGGATACCACCCAATGGTGTGCACCTAATATAACTGTTTAAGTAGTCATGCATTTATCAGGTAAGCAATAAACAGAACGATGCACAAATAAACAAAAACTCCACTGGTGCTCAGCAGCCACCATAGAGTGTCACCTTCTTTACCCAACACTAGAATCTATGTCATATAACCTAGCACCATGTTCCCCCACACACCGTGTGTCTCAAGTACCGATGTCCCGAAGGCATGCTTGAGAAATAGTAACCCGGAGGAACAACAATTATTGTCCTCAATAAGTAACCAAAGGGACAGTGATTTCTTCCTGCAAATAATGTAGCCGGAGGGACAGCGAAGTGTTCCCTCAAAGCAAGGTATCCGGAGGGACAGTGATATCTGCCCTCAAATAATGGCGAGCCTCTGCCCCCAACCCGATAGCCTAAATGCTATCCCCTGAAGGCTCCTCACCTTCCATGTGGCTTCCTAAGACAAGCACCCCCAAACCAAAAGTCCCTAAACTGCAACTAATGGGGGCCTCTACCCCCATGAGTGGTCAAAACCACCTCATCACAGAGTCTCTCTGTGTGCACACTACTCAAAGTTTCTGGGTGAAAGATAATCAGAAAAATAGTACCAAAGCCACAACACCTTTGACACCTTGTGTCCCTATGACCATGCCGCTCAAGTCTGATGGTCTCGCCATCCCAGTAACCCGGGCCATGCCCAACCTGACAGTCATCCAGCCTCAAACCAATGCTCATGATGCCCAATCCTGTGGTCAGAACCACCCAACATAACCCAGTACAAGCCCAACCTGTGATCAACATCACTCAATAATACCCAAGTCATGCCTAGCAGATCCTGAATGTTCCAACATATGGAATATCACACATCACATATATAATCACAATGGAAACATTAAACAGGAAAGACAATGAAACAGTTGAATTATATTAGCAATTTGTTGTCCCATACCAGCACTGAGGTCCTGAGAGCCTCTAATAATTCATATCAAGGTTCAGTGAACTAAACTCGACAGTTTCTAAAAATACAATTCAATTAATACCATTTTGGCGCCCTTGGACAAAATTCCCCAATGAGAATCGGCCACTCACCAAGCCCCACTCATGCAACACAGGTAATAGGGCATACCCAAAGGCATCCCATAGGTCAATTATAAGATAAATAGGTAATAATAGATAAAATAGGGTCACACTCAAAATACCTGAAAATGCATCATAGGCCACATCACCCAAAAATCTGCAAAAACAAAAAAGAAGGTATGCACCACCTACCTGAGACTCGTATGATGATACTCCTCTGATAACATCCTCCAATTAGTTCTAAAACATGGTAGATCTAAAAAAGAATGAAAACCACTGAAACCCCAATAACTCGCTCTAGAACAGAAATCAAGAAAAACTACTCAAGTGGAATCAAGGCCATACTAAGGGGGTTCCAATGGATCCAACTATAACACCTCGAGCATCCATGATATGCTTCTCTTTCAATAATGCAATAGCTTGCATTGTACGGAAATTCGAGATTCTAAAATACCGAGACCAATCAAAATAGACATTATGAATAGTGATACCCACATTTTGAAATTAGATATGTTTTATATTCCAAAATGGACTACATTTTTGGATTCATAATATAGAAATTATAAAAAGTTGAATTTTTGGTATTTTTCTGAGAACTTCCAATTTTTTATGAATAGTGAAAAATTCTTAAAAACAAATTTTTTTATAAAAATAATTTATAGTGATAAATTATACTATTGAGTGGTTTTAAAGTATAATTAGAATATATTTTTACCATTTTATCCAATGGTGTTCATTATAATTAATTTCACTTTGAAATTGGACATAAACAATTGTCAATCTTTTGATATATATTGTTTCTTAAAAACACGCTATTTGTTGTGACTACAGGAATTAATTATAAAATTAATTAACGAAACCTATATGTTTGTAATTTTGCAAAATAGACATCATTTTTTAATTCTGAATATCAATTATAGCTTAGGGTGATATTTTGGCATTGATCTGAAAAACTTCAATTTTTGATGAATAGTGAAACCACTAAGTGGTAGTTAAACAACTGATTTTTCGTTTAAATGATACATTACCACTTCTGTGATTTGATTTTCAAAAATACGACATACATGGTTGTCATTAAAAAGTAAAATGTGGTTCAATGGGATTAAAATGATTTTTTTGGTGAATAGTAACTTTTATGTTTAATTAATCACGAATAAAGGTAATTAGTGAAATTTAAGGTAAAAATGATATTGTAAACATATAAAAATACCATTAAACATGTCCTAACATTATTTGATGAGTCATGGCCGACCAAGAAAATCCATAGGTCAACTTGGGGACCACATGGAGCCACTTGGGTAAGAAAATGACAATAATAACTTTTTATTAAAAGTAAAAATAAAATTGTCACAAACATGAGTTGTTTTACTAAAACAATTATTACATGGTGTTATATAAGTTAAATTTTCTACTATAAATATTCATTGGAAAGCTAAAAGGATTTCCTACATCATGATATTTGTTTTATAATTTTTAGACAATAAAGACATTAAATTATTTATGACACCATGATGATGCATCGATTACCTCATTATTTAACGATTTAAATAAACTGAAAAGATAATGTAAAATCTAAGACCTACACATGTCAAAAACAAATTGGATGTGTGGATTTAGAACTCTTATCACCCTATCCTCGAAATATATAATTTTGGACCTTTTAAATCCGAAAATCATTTTATAATAATGTAACCTTTTATAACTTTCCAAGAGTTCCCCTCCTCTCCTCTTATAAAAGGCCCCCACCTCTACCACCTTACCCACACCTCTCAAGCCTTTTTCTCGACCAACCCCTACCCATTTTTTCTCTCCAAATCCCAAAATTAATCCTAGAAGCCCCAAATTTGGAAGAAGGCTTCCCAAGGAAGCCTTTGAGCTCAAATCAAAAAGAGTTACCCGTTTTAAAGGTAGTGTTTTCTCTTGTGTTCTTATGTATTATTTTGCTTCTCCAACTCCCTAAACTATTTTTAGACATTTCTTTTGTAACAACAACAGTATCCTAAATATACAAGGTTGTTGTTATAATAAGTATTAGAGCTAAAATTACACACACCTACATCTAATGGTTAAAGAACATACTGTTTCTGTGGATGGCAAATTTCTGCCTCACGAAACGATTATTGTTCAACACTCATATAACACCTTCAAAGGTGGCCATTAAGATGTCACTATATTTATATATGATATATAATATGTTTAACTTTTACTTAAGCTTCTTTATTTTTCATTTGTTTCATACCTTTATGGTTTCCATTATGGGTAAACGCGATATCTTTATTTTAGGAAGTGCGGACTACCTCCCCCTCAAAGTCATTTGAATCATTAATGCCATATGTGGGATGTATAAAGGATGGAGTAAATGGTATTATACATTATATTATACTGGAATTATATTTTGACTTTATATAATTATAATGTCATTCCATTAAATACAAAATATAAATGAAAGTAGCGTTCATGCGTACGTACGACTTAACGTCTCCATGAAAGGTGCATTTAATTTCTTACCTCTAAATGTTATGTAATATTATAAATGCATGTATATACTGGATATATATGATATATATGATATCTACATCATGAATATAATTCTGGATATAATGGATATTTTACCACATGAACAACTTGGAATTATAAGATGTTCATTTTTGACTCAAGTACCAAAGATCGTCAAAATGACTGTTATTAACTTAAATAAATACATAATGTTCATAACATGGTAATAAGTGATATAAAAGGAGTAATGATCATGGAAAAGGTTATCTAGAAAATATAAATTAACTATAGTTTATTATTTAGGAGTTTAAAGAACGATCGAGTAAAGTCGGACACGAGGTAAGGGAACTTCTTAACCCAATTTCAATTCTTTGGGTTAATATCCTAATTTCAAATTATGTCATGATATTATTATGTCATATCTTGTATTTGTACTTTCTTTATGTGTTACTATAGTGAATACACATAATAGATCTATTTTATTTAAAAAATGATCTTTTTAGGGGAACTTCTTAACCCAATTTCTATTCATTGGGTTAATCTCCTACTTTCAAATTATGTCATGAGATTATTATGTCCTATATTGTACATGTACTTTATTTATGTGTACTTATAGTGAATACACATAATAGATCTATTTTATTTAAAAAATGATATTTTTAAGGGAACTTCTTAACCCAATTTCCATTCTTTGGGTTAATCACCTACTTTCAAATTATTTCATGATATTATTATGTGCTATCATGTATTTGTAATTTATTTATGTGTACTTATAGTGAATGCACTTAATAGATCTATTTTATTTTAAAAAAATGATCTTTGTAAGGGACTTTATCTCAATCTCCTTTCATTGAGGCATATTTTGTTTTATACACAAGTTTCTTTTATACGTTGTATAAACCCCTTTGACTTTTACGTTTATTCCAATGGTTTTCTTTTATAATTATGTGATTTTTAAATGATTTCAAAAAAGATATATTTCTCTCAAACATATGATAATCCAGTGAAAATGTAATCATTTTTAAATCAAGATTAAAAATGTTTATAGAAATCCCGACCCTCGAGTGTGGTAGACAGGAAGGGATTGGTCATGGACCCATCATGACCTGTAATTAGTCAAGTAGTCTCAGAATTAGTTATTTTGTTTTCAGAAGCTTGCATAATGTTTTTAGAAAAACACTGGAGTATATTTGAGAAATTTTAAACGTAAGTATCTTCTAAAAAATGCATCGGCAGGTCTCATGAGACAAACTAGTGTCTTCTCACAAGGCCTTGACAATATATTTTTTGTAGTCTTGGCACGAGGCCTTGGCTACATGGTTATGATAGTCTCGAATTATGAATTCCATCATTATGAAAGTGGTTATTGATATTTAATGTGGTTATTCGACCAGTAGAATATCCATGTGAATAAGTAAATGGTATTATCTCATTTAACATTTTGAATATTATGTTGAAGTTCATGTGTAAAAGGCTTTTGTTTTAGTTATACATTATCTTAAATGCTTATGTTTATTTATGAAATCTTCCACTATATTGTTATCCTTACTGAGCATCTGAGATCACCCCTTTCAATGTTTTAATTCTTCCAGGATGTGAAGAAATATATTATGAATGACCTGTAGTGATATTATGAGGGGATATGAAAACAGATGTTGTTGTAGGTTTGTATTACTTTATGATGTAATGTAAACCTTATGAATGTATCTAGTGTTTCAAGGCTACTAAACTAATCAGTCTTTCGAGAGTTGATCTTTCTGATCATGCCAATGCTACGTAATAGTGCACCGACTCTGGGTAACTGGGGTCGGGGTGTTACAGTTGGTATCAGAGGCAGTTTAGTACTAAACTTGGATGCTATATTTAGATAAAATCCGATTAGAACACTTAGACCTAAGATAAACATTGAGGATTAGTATAGAAGAACATCCTATAATTTTGGTATTATAGATATTTTGTGAGTTTTACGAGCAATACATCACTGTCTGGTTATGATCATGTAGAGGCGGCTCTGGCACAGATGTACCTAGGGGTAAAACCTGAAAACCCCGCTTTGAGCTAGACTCGAATAGGAACTGGTGCACGACAATGGTCCTTGCTGCACTCTTGGTTACGACACTCACGGGGGATTTCCTTAGGATAAATCTTATTTTTTTACAGACCATTATGAAGGGTTAATGAGTATATACTTACTCAAAGAAAACATTTTTTATGTTTATGGATTATATCCATAAACCGTTCAATTTAAATTAAGTATTTTTCAAGTTTGGAATTATTCATTGCAATTTATAAAATAACCTAGTTTATGCTATTGTAAAGAAATGGCGCCCAGTAGAAGGAATATGAACTCCATAAATACGTATGATCCAAAGAGTAAGATGGATCATATATTTCACTGTATTAATCCAACATTTAAAAGGGAAATAGTCTCCCATGTGTTCTCAACATATGATGAAATAGTATCATGTGTTAATAAGATAAGTAAAGAATTCTATGAGTCTAATGGATTTGAAGGGAAGAAAGAGAAGAAAAGGATGGAAGAGAGAATGATGGATGAAGGGATGAGGGAAAAGAGGAAATTTCCAATATGTGATAACTATGGGAAGAAACACCTTAGAACATTCCAGAAGGGAATGTGAGTTTGTTATAAGTGTGGAGAAAAAGGACACCAAGTGCGTGACTGTAAGGGTAAGAAAAAGGTTTCAAATGTATATTGATTCATCTGTAAGGAGTGGGGACACTATGAAAACCAATTTCCAAATCATCATAGTATGCCCCAAATGATGTCATTAGATAATAATCAAGTTATGATACTACCACAGATGAGGAGGAATGACTAGAGTTCTTATGTTGTTATTAAATAATTTTGTCATTTGAGTGTTGTATCAATGATGTACTGGTTATAATAATTATGGATTATATAAGGATTGTACTGCAGTACTATTTTATCAAGGACTTGAGATTGTGTGGAACCAAGAAAAGTGACTGCATAGCAGGTTAAATTTTTGGAAAATATATGGTTGAGAGAAAGATAAACCATAATATGATTCTGATACTGTGATAGTGATTTTTGAATAATACATGATTTATTTGGATAAATTATATTGGATATTCTTAACTTCCTTGAAACTGATTAATGATTTGTATACATTTTTGGATAAAAGGAGTATATCTAGTATTCTATAAGGAATAAGGGATAATGAATATAATCAACAAGGATTTATGGTAATTCAGGATGTTTCAGTGTTTTAAGAGAATACATGATGAAGGTGTTCACATGTTGTTACGCAGAAAAAAGGATCTTCATTAAGTTTACCTTCCTTATAAAATTTGGACTGTCAGTTGGACAGAAGTATTTGGGATAACTATAAAGGTTGGAATGGATTAAGTTGAACCTTGGATAGTATTGTTTAATGTTAAAACATTTCTAATATTATAATACTATAGTTTTAGGGAAAGGAAAACCTGTAGGTTAGGGGATAACCCATCCCGTCGGACAAAGCTGTAGGAATTGAACCCACAACCATAGTGTGACTGGCCTTTATTACCTACCACTAGCTTACAGGAAGACCCTGGTTATTAGAAAATAGTTTTCCTAATCTAAATGGTATGTGTTAATATTTTTAACCATGTACGATTAGGATAAATATAATATTTTTTAGTCTATTATCTTTTTGAGTGAAAGATGAGTTTTTGGTAGAAATTAGTTGAAGGTTGAAACTCTACTTGTCAAGCATAAATATATAGATACCTATCTCTTATTATATGAATAAATTAATTCTTAAACATTAATAAAGGGATATTAAAACAAAAATGTGTTATCCTAATACCTTATGTCTTGTTGAACTGATAATATTTTAAATCAAAATAGATTGGAGGATTTGAGGCCCTCAATTTTACACTTGATTGTGATTGATGACCTCAATCACTCCCTACAAATATTTACGTTTTTCCTCCAATTATATGTCTCTAATTTCCACCAATGTTCTCCTTATCGAGATCGTAATTTTGTGGTGAATTTTTCATTTCACTTTCCCTCTTATTATGTCTAAATTTTATTAACCTTATTTCCGATGTGGGTTCTTCACAAAGGTATTTTATATTTTCAACCTTTCATTTTCAAAGAAAAATTTCAAATTGCGAGGACGCAATTTATTGAAGTAGGGGATCATGTAACACCCGGAGCTTCCACGATACGCTTCTCTTTCAATAATGCAATAGCTTGCATTGTACGCAAATTCGAGATTCTTACACACCACAACCAATCAAAATAGCCATTATGAATATTAATACCCACTTTTTGAAATAAGATATATTTTATATTTCAAAATGGACTTCATTTTTGGATTCAGAATATCGAAATTATCCTAAGATGAATTTTTGGTATTTTTTTGAGAACTTCCATTTTTTTATGAATAGTGAAAAATTATTAAAACAAATTTTTTAATAAAAATAATTTATAGTGATAAATTATACTATTGAGTTGTTTTAACGTATAATTAGAATTTATTTTGACCATTTTATCCAATTGTGTTCATTAGAATTAATTTCACTTTGAAATTTGACAGAAACAATTAACAATCATTTGATATATATTGTTTCTTAAAAACACGCTATTTGTTGTGACAACAGGAATTAATTATAAAATTAATTAATGTAACTTATATGTTTGTAATTTTGTAAAATCAGCATCATTTTTGAATTCGGAATATCAATTATATCTTAGGGTGAAATTTGGGCATTGTTCTGAAAAACTTCAATTTTTGATTAATAGTGAAACCACTAAGTGGTAGTTAAAAACTGATTTTTCGTTTAAATGAAACATTACAACTTCTGTGATTTGATTTTCAAAAATCCGACATACATGGTTGTCATAAGGAAGAAAAATATGGTTCAATGGGATTAAAATAATTTTTTTGGTGAATAGTAACTTTTATGTTTAATTAATCACGATTAAAGGTAATTAGTGAAATTTAAGGTAAAAATGATATTATAAAAATATGAAAATACCCTTACACTTGTCCTAACCTTATTTTATGAGTCATGGCCGACCGAGACAATCCATGGGTCAACTTGGGGACCCCATGGAGTCACTTGGATAAGAAAATGACAATAATAACTTTTTATTTAAAGTAAAAATAATATTGTCACAAACATGAGTTGTTTTACTAAAACAATTATTAGATGGGGTTATATAAGGTAAAATTTCTACTATAAAGATTTATTTTAAAGAAAAAAATATTTCCTACATCATGATATTTGTTTTATAATTTTTAGACATTAAATAAATTAAATTATTTATGACACCATGATGATGCAGCGATTACCTCATTATTTAACGATTTAAATAAACTAAAAAGATAATGTAAACTCTAAGACCTACACATGTCAAAAACATGTTTGATGGGTGCATTTAGAAATATCTTCACCTTATCCTCGAAATATATAATTTTTGGGTCTTTTAAATTCAAAATGCATTTTATAATAATGTAACCTTTTATAACTTTCCAAAAGTGCCCCTCCTCTCCTCTTATAAAAGGACCCCACCTCTACCACCTTACCCACACATCTCAATCCTTTTTCCCTGCCAAACCGTACCCATTGTTTCTCTCCACATCCCACTATTACTCCTAGAAGCCTCACTTTGGGCAGAAGTCATCCCAAGGAAGCCTTTGAGCTCAAATCAAAAAGAGTTACCCACTTTAAAGGTAGTGTTTTCTCTTGTGTTCTTATGTTTTATTTTTCTTCTCCAACCCACTAAACTCTTTTTATTCATTTCTTTTGTAACAACACCAGTATCCTCAATATACTAGGATGTTGGTATAATAAGGATTCGAGCTACACTTTCAAACACCTAAATCTAATAGTTAAATAACATACTCTTTCTGTGGATGGCGAATATCTGTCTCACAAAACGATGATTGTTCAACACTCATATAACACCTTCAAAGGTGGCCATTAAGATGTCACTATATTTATATATTATATATAATATGTTTATGTTTTACTTAATATTATGTATTTTTCATTTATGGAATACCTTTATGGTTTCCATTATGGGTAAACGCGATATCTTCATTTTAGGAAGTGCAGACTACCGCCCCCTCAAAGTGATTTGAATCATTAATTCCATAGGTGGGATGTATAAAGGATGGAGTAAATAGTATTATACAAATTATTATACTGGAATTATATTATACCTCTATATAATTATAATTTCATTCCATTAAATACGAAATAGAAATGAAAGTAGCATTCATGTGTACATACGGCTTACCGTCTCCCTAAAAGGTGCATTTCATTTCTCACCTCTAATTGTTTTGTAATATTATAAAGGAATGTATATACTGGATATATATGATATATATGATATCTACATCATGAATATAATTCTGGATTTAATGGATATTTCACCACATCAACAACTTGTAATTATAAGAAGTTTATTTTTGACTCAAGTATCAAAGATCGACAAAATGACCGTTATTACCTTAAATAATTACATAATGTTCATAACATGGTAATAAGTGATCTAAAAGGAATAATGAACATGGAAAAGGTTCTTAATAAAATAGAAATTAACTCGTGTTTATTATTCAGGAGGTTAATGAACGATCGAGTCAAGTCGGACACGAGGTAAGGGAACTTCTTAACCCAATTTTCATTCTTTGGGTTAACCTCCAACTTTCAAATTATGTCATGATATTATTATGTCCTATCTTGTATTTGTAATTTCTTTATGTGTACTTATAGTGAATACACATAATAGATCTATTTTATTTAAAAAATGATCTTTGTAAGGGAACTTCTTAACCCAATTTCCATTCTTTGGGTTAATCTCCTACTTTCAAATTATGTCATGATATTATTATGTCCAATCTTGTATTTGTACTTTCTTTATGTGTACTTATAGTGAATAAAAATAATAGATCTATTTTATTTAAAAATTTATCTTTGTAAGGGATCTTCTTAACCCAATTTCCATTCTTTGGGTTAATCTCATACTTTCAAATTATGTCATGATATTATTATGTCCTATCATGTATTTGTAATTTTTTTATGTGTACTTATAGTGAATACACATAATAGATCTATTTTACTTTAAAAAATGATCTTTGTAAGGGAATTCGTCTCAATCTCCTTTCATTGAGGCATATTTTATTTTATACACAACTTTCTTTTATATGTTGTATAAACCCCTTTGACTTTTACGTTTATTCAAAAGGTTTTCTTTTATAATTATGTGATTTTTAAATGATTTATAAAAATATATATTTCTCTCAAATATATGAAAATCTAGTGCAAATATATATGTATTTAATGCAAGCATAAAAATGTTTTCAGAAAACCTTACTCTGGAGTGTGGTATATAGGAAGGGATTGGGCATTGGCCCATCATGGCCTGTGATTAGTCGAGCAGTCTCAGAATTAGTTAATTTGTTTTTAGGAGCTTTCATAATGTTTTAAGAAAAACACTGGAGTATATTTGAGCAATTTTAAACGTAAGTATCTTCTAAAAAATGAATCGGCAGGTCTCATGAGACAAACTAGTGTCTTGGCATGAGGCCTTGACAAAATATTATTTGTAGTCTTGGCATGAGGCCTTGGATACATGGTTATGATATTCTTTCATAATGCATTCCATCATTATGAAAGTGGTTACTGATATTTCATCTGGTTATTTGACCAGGAGAATATCCATGTGAATAAGTAAATGGTATTATCTCATTTTAAATTTTCCATAATATGTTTAAGTTAATGTTTAAAAAGTTTTTGTTTTAGTTATATATTATCTTAAATATTTGTTTCTATTTATGAATGCTTTCGCTATATTGTTATCCTTACTGAACATCTGAGCTCACCCCTTTCAATGTTTTAATTTTTCTAGGATGTGAAGAAGTATATTATGAATGACCTGCAGGGATAGTATGAGGGGATATGAAGACAAGATGTTGTTGTAGTTTTGTATTACTTTATGATTTAATGTAAAACTTAGGAATGTATCTAGTGTTTCAAGGCTACTAAACTAATCGGTCTTTCGAGAATTGATCTTTGTGATCATGCCAATGCTACGTAATAATGCACCGACTCTGGGTAACTGGGTTCGGGGAATTATATTTGGTATCAGAGGAAGTTTAGTACTAACCTTGGAAGATATTTTAGATAAACTTCGATTAGAAACATAGACCTAAGATAAACCTTCAGGATTAGTATAGAAGAACTTCCTAGAATTTTGGTATTATAGAGATTTTGTGAATTTTCTGAGCAATACATCCCTGTCTAGATACGAGCTGGTAGAGGCGGCTCTGGCACAGATGTACCTAGGGGTAAAACCCGAACACACCGCTTTGAGCTAGAATCGAACGAGAACTGGTGCACGACAACGGGCCTTGCTGCACTCTTGGTTATGACACTCCCGAGGGATATGCTTAGGATAATACTTATTTTTTACAAGATATTATGAAGGGTTTATGAGTATATACTTCCTCAAAGAAAACATTTTTTATGATTATGGATTATATCCATAAACCGTTCAATTTACATTAAGTATTTGACATGTTTGGAATTATTCATTGCAATTTATAAACTAACCTTGTTTATGCCATTATAATGAAATGGCACCCAGTATAAAAAATGTGAACTCCATCAATACGTATGATCCAAAGAGTAAGAAGGATCATATATTTCACAGTATTAAGCCAAAATTTAGAAGGGAAATAGTCTCCCATGTGTTCTCAACATATGAAGAAATAATATCATGTGTTAATAAGATAAGTAATGTATTCTCTGAGTCTTATGGATTTGAAGGGAAGAAATAGAAGAAAAGGATGGAAGAGATAATGATGGATAAAGGGATGATGGAAAAGAATAATTTTCCAATATGTGATAACTGTGGGAAGAAACACCTTGTAACTTTCCTGATGGGAATGGAATATTGTTATAAGTATGGAGAAAAAGTCCACCAAGTGCATGAGTACAAGGGTAAGAAAAAGGTTTCAAATGTACAATGCTTCATCTGCAAGGAGTGGAGACACTATGCAAACCGTTGTCCAAATCATCAGAGTGTTCCCCAAATGATGTTATTAGATAATAATCATATTATGATACTAACACAGATGAGGAGGAAGGATTAGAGTTCTTATGTTGTTATTAAATAATTTTGACATTTGAGTGTTGTATCAATGATGTACTGGTTATAATAATAATGGAGTATATAAGGATTGTACTGCAGTACTATTTCATCAAGGACTTGATATTGTGAGGAACCAAGAAAAGTGACTCCATAGTAGGTTAAATATTTGGAAAATATATGGTTGAGAGAAAGATAAACCATAATATGGTTCTGATACCGAGATAGTGATTT
This sequence comes from Viscum album, assembly GCA_963277665.1. NCBI lineage: Eukaryota > Viridiplantae > Streptophyta > Magnoliopsida > Santalales > Viscaceae > Viscum > Viscum album. The sequence continues at coordinate 426,917,899 of OY728120.1, read as the reverse complement.
TGGAATAATACATGATTTATTGGGATATATTATATTGGATATTATTAACTTCCTCGAAACTGATTAATGATTTGTATAAATTTTTTGATAGAAGGAGTATATCTAGTATTCTATATGTAATAAGGGATCATGAATGTAATCAGCAAGTATTTATGGTAATTCAGGATGTTTCAGTGTTTTAAAATAATACATGATGAAGATGTTCACAAGTTGTTACGCGGAAAAAAGGATCTTCATTATGTTTACCTTCCTTATAAAATTTGGACTGTGAGTTGGACAGAAGTATTTTGGATAACTATAAAGGTTGGAATGGATTAAGTCAAACCTTGGATAGTATTGTTTAAGGATAAAACATTTCTAATATTATAATACTATAGTTTTAGGAAAAGGACAACCTGTAGGTTGGGGTATAACCCGTCGCTTCGGACAAAGCTTTAGGAATCGAACCCACAACCATAGTGCGACATGCCTTTATTTCCTACCACTAGCCGATAGGAAGTCCCTGGTTATTACAAAATAGTTTTCTTAATCTAAATGGTATGTGTTAATATTTTGAACCTTTTAGGATTAGGATAAATATAATATTTTTGAGTTCTATTATCTTGTTGAGTGAAAGATGAGTTTGTGGTAGAAATTAGTTCAAGTTTGAAACTCTACTTGTCAAGCATAAATATATATATACCTATCTCTTATGCTATGAATAAATTAATTCTTAAGCTTTATTAAAGGGATATTAAAACAAAAAATGTGTTATCCTAATACCTTATGTCTTGTTGAACTGATAATATTTTAGATCAACATAGATTCAAGGCTTTGAGGACCTCAATTTTGCACTTGTTTGTGATTGATGACCTCAATAACTCTCTACAAATATTTATGTTTTCCTCCAATTATATGTCTCTAATTGACACCAATTTTCTCCTTACTGAGATCATAATTTGGTGGTGGCTTTTTCATTTCTCTTTCCCTCTTATTAAGGCTAAATTTTATTAACCTTATTTCCGATGTGGGTTCTTCACAAAGGTATTTTATATTTTTAACCTTTTATTTTCAATGAAAAATTTCAAATTGCGCAGACGCAATTTATTGAAGGAGGGGAGAATGTAACACCCCGAGCTTCCACGATACACTTCTCTTTCAATAATGCAATAGCTTGCATTGTACACAAATTCGATATTCTAACACACCGTGACCAATCAAAATAGCCATTATTAATAGTAATACCCACTTTTTGAAATTAGATATATTTCATATTTCAAAATGGGCTTCATTTTTGGATTTATAATTTTGAAATTATCCTATGTGGAAATATTGGTATTTTTCTGAGAAGTTCCAATTTTTTATGAATAGTGAAAAATTCTTTAAAACAGATTTTTTAATAAAAATAATTTATAGTGATAAATTATACTATTGAGTGGTTTTAAAGTATAATTAGAATATATTTTTACCATTTTATCCAATGGTTTTCATTAGAATTAATTTCACTTTGAAATTAGACATAAACAATTGTCAATCTTTTGATATATATTGTTTCTTAAAAACACGCTATTTGTTGTGACAACGGGAATTAATTATAAAATTAATTAATGAAACATATATGTTTGGAATTTTTTAAAATAGACATCATTTTTGAATTCGTAATATCAATTATATCTTAGGGTGAAATTTTGGCATTTTTCTGAAAAACATCAATTTTTGATTAATAGTGAAACCACTAAGTGGCAGATAAAAAACTAATTTTTCATTTAAATGAAACATTACCACTTCTGTGATTTGATTTTCAAAAATCTTACATACATGGTTGTCATTAGGAAGTAAAATGTGGTTCAATGGGATTAAAATAATTTTTTTGGTGAATAGTAACTTTTAAGTTTAATTAATCACGATTAAAGATAATTAGGGAAATTTAAGGTAAAAATGATATTATAAAAATACAAAAATACCCATAAACTTGTCCTACACTTATTTGATAAGTCATTTCCGACCAAGACAATCCATGGGTCAACTTGGGGACCCCATGGATCCACTTGGGTAAGAAAATGAAAATAATAACTTTTTATCTAAAGTAAAAATAAAATTGTCACAAACATGAGTTGTTTTACTAAAATAATTATTACATGGGGTTATATAAGGTAACATTTCTACTATAAATATTAATTGGAAATAAAAACATATTTACTACATCATGATATTTTTTTTATAATTTTTAGACCTTAAAGAAATTAAATTATTTATGACACCATGATGATGCAGTGATTACCTCATTATTTAACGATTTAAATAAACTACAAATATAATGTTAAATAAAAGAACTACACATTTAAAAAACCTATTATATGGTTGGATTTAGAACTATTATTACCTTATCCTCGAAATATATAATTTTGGGACATTTTAAATCCGAAAAGAAGTTTATAATAAAGTAACCTTTTATTTCTTTCCAAGAGTTCCCCTCCTCTCCTCTTATAAAAGTCCCCCACCTCTACCACCTTACCCACACCTCTCAAGCCTTTGGCTCAGACAAACCCAGCCCATTTTGTCTCTCCACATCCAACTCTTACTCCTAGAATCCTCACTTTGGGCAGATTTTTTCCCAAGGAAGCCTTTGAGCTCAAATACAAAAGAGTTACCCGTTTTAAAGGTAGTGTTTTCTATTGTGTTATTATGTTTTATTTTGATTCTCTAACCCCCTAAACTATTTTTATTCATTTATTTTGTAACAAAAACATTATCCTAAATATACTAGGATGTTTTTATAATAAGTATTTGATCTACAAATACACACACCTACATCTAATGGTTAAATAACATACTATTTCTGTGGATGGCGAATTTCTGCCTCACGAAACGATGATTGTTCAACACTCATATAACACCTTCAAAGGTGGACATTAAGATGTCTCTATATTTATATTTGGTATATAATATTTTTATGTTTTACTTAAGCTTCTTTATTTTTCATTTATGGAATACCTTTATGGTTTCCATTATGGGTAAACCCGATATCCTCATTTTAGGAAGTGCGGACTACCACCCCCTCAAAGTGATTTGAATCGTTAATGTCATATGTGGGATTTATAAAGGATAAAGTAAATGGTATTATACATTATATTATACTGGAATTATATTATACCTTTATATAATTATAATTTCATTCCATTAAATATGAAATAGAAATGAAAGTAGTGTTCATGCGTACGTACGACTTACCGTCTCCATAAACGATGCATTTCATTTCTTACCTCCAAATGTTACGTAATATTATAAATGCATGTATATACTGGATATATATGATATATATGATATCTACATCATGAATATAATTCTAGATATAATGGATATTTTACCACATGAACAACTTGTAATTATAAGAAGTTTATTTTTGACTCAAGTATCAAAGATCGACAAAATGACCGTTATTAACATAAATAATTACATAATGATCATAAAATGGTAATAAGTGATATAAACTGAATAATGAACATGTAAAAGGTTCTTAAGAAAATATAAATTAACTCTAGTTTATTATTCATGAGGTTAAAGAACGATCGAGTCAAGTCAGACACGATGTACGGGAACTTCTTAACCCAATTTCCATTCTTTGGGTTAATCTCCTACTTTCAAATTCTGTCATGATATTATTATGTCCTATCTTTTATTTTTACTTTCTTTATGTGTACATATATTGAATACACATAATAGATCTATTTTATTTAAAATATGATCTTTTTAAGGGAACTTCTTAACCCAATTTCCATTCTTTGGATTAATCTCATACTTTCAAATTATGTCATGATATTATTATGTCCTATCTTGTATTTGTACTTTCTTTATGTGTACTTATAGTGAATACACATAATAGATCTATTTTATTTAAAAAATTGATCTTTGTAAGGGAACTTTCTAACCCAATTTCCATTCTTTGGGTTAATCTCATACTTTTAAATTATGTCGTGATATTATTATGTCCTATCATGTATTTGTAATTTCATTATGTTTATTTATAGTGAATACTAATAATAGATCTATTTTATTTTAAAAAATGATCTTTCTAAGCGACTTCATCTCAATCTCCTTTCACTGAGGCATATTTTGTTTTATACACAACTTTCTTTTATACGTTGTATAAACCCCTTTGACGTTTACGTTTATTCAAATGGTTTTCTTTTATTATTATGTGATTTTTAATTGATTTCAAAAAAGATATATTTCTCTCAAATATATGAAAATCCAGTGCAAATGTATACATATTTATCGCAATCTTAAAAGTCTTTTCAGAAAACCCGACTCTCGAGTGTGGTACACAGGAAGGGATTGGGCGTGGACCCATCATGGCCTGTAATTAGTCGAGCAGTCTCAGAATTAGTTATTTTCTTTTCAGAAGCTTGAATAATGTTTTTATAAAAACACTGGAGTATATTTGAGCAATTTTAAAAGTAAGTATGTTTTAAAAATGCATCGGCATGTCTCATGAGAAAAACTAGTGTCTTGGAATGAGGCCTTGACAAAATATTATTTGTAGTTTTGGCACGAGGCCTTGGCTACGTGGTTATGATAGTCTGGCATTATGCATTCCATCATTATGAAAGTGGTTATTGATAATTTATGTGGTTATTCGACCAGTAGAATATCCATGTGAATAAGTAAATGGAATTATCTCATTTTACATTTTCCATATTATGTTGAAGTTCAAGTTTAAAAGGCTTTTGTTTTTGTTATACATTCTCTTAAATGTTTATGTTTATTTATGAAAGCTTCCTCTATATTGTTATCCTTACTGAGCATCTGATCTCACCCCTTTCAATCTTTTAATTTTTCCAGGATGTGATGAAGTATATTATGAATGACCTACAGGGATAGTATGCGGGGATATGAAGACAATATGGTGTTGTAGTTTTGTATTACTTTATGATATAATGTAAAACATAGGAATTTATCTAGTGTATCAAGGATACTAAACTAATTGGTCTTTCGAGAATTGATCTTTTTGATCATGCCAATGCTACGTAATAATGCACCGACTCTGGGTAACTGGGGTCGGGGCGTTACACCAACAGTGTTTGGATCGGGTCTCAGACAAAGGGATGAGAGAAAAAATGAGCTCCAGACGGCTCTCCACGCTTAATCTCATCGATGGGTCTGGGTTCTTCTTTAATACAAGGATATTACCCATTTTAGAGAAAAAAGAAAATACATGGATTGTACTTAAACAACACGATGTGTATCATTTTACTATTCATATTATGGCTGAAATTTTTCAGACTTTCTTTCCAAAACCTGCCAACATGAGTACACAACATTTACTTAGTTTTTCTTCTCTTCATTGCCGACTTACCCACATGCCATGTACGTCCCTCATTCATGGCTAGACTACCCGGCGTGTCCAAGGAGGACACAGTGTGTACTTGGTTAAAAGATTCTACCCGACCACCAGACCTACACAACATTTATGTCCCCCATATGGTCATGGGTACACGGGGTGTCGATCACTACACGCTGTGTAGTAAGAAATTCCTACACGGTCATCACACGACATGTACTCAGCGGCACACAGACGGTGCTCGCCCAACCCATACACTGCGTGTACTCTATTGTACACGGTGATTAGTTTTGAAAATTCTTGAATATCCTATATTTTACTATATTTCTCAAGAATAAGTCAAAAGTTCAAACAGGATCTTGATTTTGACTCGTTCTAAAAAATCGGGTTCTTACAGGAATTTTGACTTATCCTACTCTAACCTAATGATACCTAGATCATAGGTCAATTTTGGAAAAACACATTTCCCCAATTGAGATAATCAATTAGATCATTCATATAGTTAAATATGTATTTATTCTTAATGTATACCCTATTCAACATCTGATAATCGATGCAAAACTAGAGAGATCCATCATCCTTCTTAGAAAAGTGCAAGGGAGCGGCCCAAGGTGAGATGATCAGGAAAATGAACCCTTTGGATTCCAAATCATCCTGATATATCATTAACTCCCTTAACTCAATATAGGACATATGATATGATGGAGGAGATATCATTTGTGTTCCTTGTTCCAAATCAATGGTAAACCCCATATTATTTTCTAGTGATAAACTTGAAATGTCTTCTCATAATACCTATGAGAACCTATCTGATACAATAGAAAAACCAATATCATATCCCTTCTCATTATCCTAAAACATTATAAAAAATACATGATATGAAAGGCTTCCCAAAAATAGAGGTGGAGGTCCAGATCGACTTGATAGTAGATCCCATTCACCATAAAAAACCAACATGCTCCCATTGGGGACCATAAAAGTCACCTACTGATGGTAGAAATTTATACTATTCTTGAATAATGTCATCCAATACATTCCTAGGACCACATAAAAGTGGTATATTCCTATAACAAGGAAGTAAAATTCCAACTCAACATCTTATAGGTTAATAACATAGGATCAACATCTAAAACCCGGTTCCTTCCACTTCATCTCAATCAGAATAACCTCACTCTGATTTTTCATTGTAAGCATCCCTAAAAACCCTGAATTCCTAGCCTAGTCAATCTCTTCCATCAATGTGTTATCAAATACCTATTTTAACATATTTAATTTGAATAAAAATATTTTAGATAGAATTTTTAGTTGTAAACACATATCAAACCTTTGAGGATTCTACTATTCATTAGAAACCACTTCTGGAGAGAAATAGACTAACACTCTGAAGTGGTTAGCATATTCCAGCACTGATTTCTATCCTTAATGGAGATCTAATAACAACCATGTATAATTAGAGGCCAACATATCATTAAATAAATTCATATTAAAATAATCCTTGAAACCCTTCTAGCTCATCATCCCATGTCATCCTTCCTAAACTACTGATCCACACCACTGGTGACTAGAACCTTATAATATATATACAACACACTAAAATTTAATATCCTTAAGATTCCCAAGGAACCCAAATATCCATTCAATATTCTCCACCAAGTTATCTAATTTCTAGTGGTATGTGTTTCTATAGAAGGAAGGCGGTTTATTCTTGAGAAACATGGAAGAACTATCATCTTCCAACCCCATCACGACTTCCAAAATTTGAGTTGTTCCATAGTCTTCCCCCTGATTTAGCGCTATGATAGCTCAAACCACTACCTATACTAATCTATGATCAACTGGTGAGGGATAAATCATTGTGTCCTCTTCATGTGGTTGCACAAGAGGTTCCCGGGGAGGAATTATGCTTCACAATCCAAAAAAACAAAGGAACTATCAATACATTATCCTACATAAAATCAAAAAATAATATAATATCTTAAACTCTCTCAAGAATAAAAATTAAGACCACAATATTAAACAAAATCAATTAAAACCACCCAAAAACACCTAAATGTCTACACCCAGTCTAAATCCAATGCATCACACTAAAATGAAGAATCAAACCATGTCCAAGATATCCAATGGTGATCCAAGGTCTATCACAAGGTGTGTTTTTTAGACACCCCACTCGCAACTTGATCCTTAAAACCTAAATATCATATCTCTTATATATCTAAACAACTAATATAATATGAACCATAATAAGGTAAAAATATAGATATGACACCGTTATTTAATGAATTTTTCTAGGACTCCATCCAACATGACACTCGACCCTGCTTGTGACGTGGCTCGAAGAGCATTCCTGATCCCCATGAGATGGAAACTAGTTCCTAGGAATCTGATAACTCCTTTAGGAAAGGATTTCTGAAGATAACATACCAATAATTATCATGAAATAAAATAAATTAAACCAAAATACCATAATCAGCATGAACCAAAACCATAAAAAGAAGTAAAAACAAGTCAAATATATATTTACATCTTTAAGAACCATGATAAAAAATATAAAAAATATGTGGGGAATAACAAAAAATGAAAAAATAAACCTCCATGTGACACGAGGGACATCCTCTAACATGCCACCACCACAAATTCTACCAAGAAGGAATCTACTAATGGTTACACCTTCTATCATCCCCTAGGAAGGCCTTGTGATTACCTATGTCAGATAGAATAAGATATACATATAACCAATGGGAATATGTAGGGTGTTATATCATTTTCCCCATAAGAAACCACCAATATAATCCATGTGATGGAATTATGTGGAAAATTAACATCAATGTTTTCAATGAAAGAAATTAAACTATTTAAAATAATGGAATGTATTACATTAAGAAAGAAAGTTCACAATATAAGGATTTCCAAGAATGGGTAAAGAAATAGTTTAAGGACAATGGGAAATCTCTAAGAATCTTATTAAACTATGTCATATGATACTCATATCTTGGGGACCAAAAAATAAAATCCATTCTCAAGAATGTGCATCTAGAAGACCTAATACAATGTTCTAGTGGTCCCCATAGAATTATCATATAGTTTAGTTAGTGTTGTAGGATAATCCTAACGAGTATCCTAGGTTAATGCCATACTAACTCAACTAGTGTACTAGAACATTGTAACATTCCTGGGTACCCATGGTTTCGAAGTGATTCGTCCCATTTTCGGTATCATGAAAACCCCCTTTATGTATAAAAGATCCATTTATCACATCCAACACATGAAATAACCAACCACTTACAATGGAGAAAATCACTTCCATACAATAAAACTACACCAATACCATTGAAAACACCATCAAAACCTACACACTCAATTTAGAAACAGTTTTAGAGACAAAAGAAAGGATATTAATGTTATAAAATAAAGGCATAGCACAAAACCACTTAACGTTTTCTTAAAATCATCCAAATCTAGTTGGAAACATCAACCCCAAATATGATGAGACATTATAGGGGAAAGAACACCCCAAAAACATAAAAATCTGACCTAAAATGATATTGAAGCCATTATAGGTCAACAAAACCATAGGAGAATAGTGAACCCAAGGAGTAAGAGATGAATGATCATGATAAAGGAGGTGAATATATTCTAGAGGACTTACATGGAGTTTATTAAAGGATTCAAGACCTTAATCACCCAAAAATAAATCCAAGAGGGAATGGGGTATGAGGGGACATGAACTTATTGATAGAGAGGGTCAAATAGTGTGAATGAGAAAGGTTTATGTGACAAAATTGGGGGGGATATAATTGGAATTTTAATTTTTTTAAGAATCAGGTAGGTCACATGGTTTGGCCACAAGATCTTCCATAACATGTGCCAATCATTTGGCACCTCTATCCAAGATGTGTGGGATCCACAAAATTTAACTATAGGTGAAAATTTCCATGTTCCTAACCGTGCAACTTGGACAGTTCCATAGTCTTGTTCGTACAATTTTCGCTGGGCTAGAAAACAATTTACCTTAATCATGGGAAAACAGTGCACATTTTTCTACCCTAATAAAACATCCATTTTTCATATAAAATGAATAAGAAAGATTTATTAAACATGTAAGAGAAAAAAATAAAATAATGAATACCTCAAAATAACACCATGGGTGTGACATGCCTTTTAAACTTACTAATGACCCCACTATCTTCATGTATCAATGAATTGAGCATTATGATATTACCTTGATTACTTTATGGTGGCCTTTATAGATGATATTTTTATAAATTCCAAGTGAAATGAAGAGCATGAAAATCATTTGAGAATTGTGATGATGACCTTGAGGAAGATTAATCTGCATTCCAAAATTAAAAAATGTGAATTCTATGTACATAATGTATCATTCTTAGGTCTAGTAATCATAATCAAAGGGATATCAGTGGATCGTTCAAAGAATGTACTTGTCGAACAATGGATTAAACCAACCACAACTAGTGGAATTTATAATTTATTTGGATTTATGGATACTAATGATTCTTTTTTATAAATTCTTAGGGCTATCAAATTTACTATCTATGTTGACCCGAAAGGGATACATGTTCCTTTGGATAGATGAATGTGAATAAATTTTCAATGAATTGATGTGGTTGGTCAATAATCATATAATCATACTACCCAATAATGAAAAATTGTTTTTTATCTATAGTGATGCATTAAAAATCATAATGGGATGTGTTCTCATGAAAAATGGAATGGTAGTAACTTATACCTCATTCTAGTTGAATGATCTGGAGAAAATTATCAATCTCATTATTTAGAACTTGCAATGTTAATTTTTTATTTTAAGATATAAAGAAATTATATTTATAGTTAGAGGTTTTTTATATATACAAATTATAAAATCTTGAAATAAATACTTACATAGAAAAATTTGAATACACACCAATTAATATGGATGAAATGGATTAAATATTATGACAATTAAATGCAATAACACCCTGGGAAGCAAACAAGGTGGATGATTCTCTAAGTGAGAAGGACCATGATATCTTGTACATGATGGGGATTGAAAGAGATCCCATACATATATATTTATATAGGATTGATCTTGAAATCATGATAGAAAGGGATAAATCATAACTTTCTCATATGAATTTTTAACCATATATTAATTTTAATATTAAAGATGTATAGATGGAAGATACAGAGCTGTAGGGGATAACAAGAAATATTCTTGAGTTTAGTTATGATAGTGATGGAATAGTAAGGTTCAAGAACATCGTATATATCCCATCAATACTAGATTTGATGAATGATCTATTAGATGAAGCTCATAGATAATCATTCTCTACTCATCCAGGAAGTATGAAGATTTAGAGAGATATTAAAGATCATATATTGTGGGATAATATGATGAGATATAATACAAAGTATGTATTTAGGTCTTGGTATTCCAATAATTTAAGGCTAAGATAATTATTTCTAAGTGTCTGTTACAACCATTACTTTTACTTGGATGAAAGTGAGAATGAATCCCCAGGGATTTCATCATGGGACTCCCCGATACATCTAAAGGGATTAATTTTATTTGGGTTATCATAAATATCGTTACAATATTAGCACATTTCATTTCTTTTAGAAAATATTTATCTATTGATCATCTCTTCAGGTTAAATGTCAGGGAAGTGGTATAGTTGCATGAATTTCCACTCTCAATCATGTCTAATCAAGATCCAAGGTTTAATTTGAATCAATGGAGAATTTTTTAGTAATACATGAATTTTTAGTTTACCTTTATCAATTTATATCATCCTATGATAGATTTTTAGTCTAAGACGACCATTCTAATCCTAAATGATATGGTAAGAGATATATTTAATGATTTTAAAGAGATATGGGATCAAAACCATACTCTGGTCAAGTTTTCATACAAAAATAACTTTCTCTCGTGCATTTAGATATCTCTTTATGAACGCCTCCAAGGAAATTAGTGCATAAATCTAACATGGAGGGATGGAGTTGGGGAAGGAAAACTATTGGGATTGGATATGAATGAGGACATCGAAGAGTAGGTTATATCTATTTCGTAACACATCAGGGTATCTCATAGTTGATATAAAAGTTATAATGTATATCATTGATGATATCTAGAGTTTTAATTTTAAGAAAAGGTATTCCATTGAATTTTTCCTTGTGATAATGTTATTATACTTTGAATGAAGCGAAAGCTAAATTGTATATATATTAATCATTATGTGATTCTTGATTTCATAGGGATGGTGCCTAATCACTTAGAGCTTCTTCTAAACCTCTCCCAAGTTCATGAAATTCTCTATTTATCACTTTTGAGAAAGAAAAACATTATCCTTCACATGTACTAAAATAAATGGTCCTACCATTGGAGCATGATCTTTCATATAATGTGGAACAAGTACAAATATTTTATTATAGGGATAAAAATAGGACCTTGAAACACCCATAGAGAGCAGGGGTGAATAATGGTGTCACCTTTTTCTATTAAGAAGACAGATCTTGTTCCCAGTTTGGTAAGGACTTATTAATCCTTCATAAAGTAAAAGTGAAGAAAACTAATAATCACATGCAAAGAGATGAAACAATAATTTTACATAGTTCACCACTAAGGGATAGTATAAGGAAACACCGAGAGTGTGTGATTCATATCAAATTACACTAATGTTCACTAGTTGTGGAGTAAAAAATGTTAGATACAATCATTATTTAGAAGGAACGCTACCTTTACATGATTTTATGGATAAACCACTACATCCCTCGAAGCACTTCCATCGACTCCCCCTATCTCACTACTCTGGGTGAAGTCGCATCAAATTTATCAACATGAAGGCCTCTTCAATAGATTTTCATTGAAGTCTTTTTCTATGTCTAGTTGGAGACTCTTCTCACATTGAATTCCTAAATTGATGCAATTGACACCACTGATCAAACAAACCATATATTCAAAACATGTTACAAGAACACACTAGTACTTTCACGTAACAACTTATCTTGTGTGAAATATTTTGTACTGTTGTGTAAGATTATTTTTTCACACCCCTTATTTTACAAACACCTCTTATCTTCCATAAAGTCACACCATAAGTTTCAATTGGTATTTTTAGACTAAAGGAACACTTTGTATGAAATATTTTCTTAATTATTCTCTTCCACACCCAACTCTTTAATGTGATTGAAAAACCTGATAATCATTGAAATGGTCTTAGTCTTGAGTGGGGGTAGCCACCTATTTAAGGTCTCAATGACCCTGTGCATATGATTCAATCAGAGTGTGCAAATCCTCATTTGACATTTCATTGGGCACGTAAGTCTCTACCATGCACATTAGTCTTTTGAGCACATTTAAATATTTTGCACACTTTTTAACTTTTCCATATTTTAATGCAATGATAAAAAAACATGACTTGCATGAAAGTTTCCACACCAACTTTAGTCTTTCATGCAACTCCCTTTTACAAAAACATGTTTCTCCATTCTCCAATTTTTTGACACTAAAATTTGCAAAACAATGGGAAACAATTCGACCTTTAATACTATTTTATGCTTGAACTATATGATCCCTTTCCTTTCAAACTCCTTGATATTCCACATTAGGATTGATAACAAAAAAACCATTCTCCATCTACAGATAAAAAATATCCTTGGTTCCAATAATAAAGTGATCCGAAATATGAAAACTCACCTAGTTATATTTCTCTATAAGAATAATAAATTTGAGGATGTAATATGAGAACCTAGGGATGTTATGTGGCCTAACTATCATAAGTTGATTGTATTAGAGTGACAAAATTACTAAGGGGAAATTATTATATGTGGGTACAATGTTTCACCTTGAGATTGTAGAATATATTTATATTTAATAAATATTTGTTTCTGATAAAATGTAAACCATGAAACCAGAAAATTATGTGAATAAGTCTCATAAATTATAAAAATATAGATTATATGGTATTTAAATGAAATAAAATTATCATGAAAATAATTTCTAGTTCAATTAGTAAGTACTACTGATCCTAAAGAATTGTTTTGAAATATCTTTTTTATGAGCATTTTTTTGTCATATATGTTTTAAATAAAAAATTTAAGAGTATTAATAATATTATTTTATAACCGTTATAAAATAAATTTATTTTTTATCAATTGGTTAAAAATTAAAATAAAATTGTTTTACAGTAGAAGGATATGTTTTGTATGAAAAATTATTTTATGTGCACAATGTGTTTTATCATAATAAACTAAACTAATCACTATTTTTAAATTATTTAAATGAAATTTGTAGATAATATATTAAATCAAATAGTTTAACCTTCATATAATGGTTTTTATTATGAAATAAATTGTATTAAATCTAGTTTTATTCTTAAAAATTAATTTTCTTAATAATAGTTTTCATTGTGTATTGTGTGATTTTTTTTAAATTAAAATTATAAAAATTATAGAAATTGAATTTGATGAAGTTATTTTCATAATTTTAACCAGTATATAGAAAATTTTTAATTATTAAACTTTCATTTCTAGTCATAATTAATAGTAACTGTGATAAAACGTTGTCACTCAGCACTACACCAAATTTAGTAATTAGCGGTGGTTTATTAAACTACCAATAATTTTTAAAAAGAAACAAATGAAACTTCTCCCCCCTAATGCTTCCCCATAGATACCGACACACCCACCCCCTCTTACCCTAACCCTATCAAACCCCTCACTGTCGGTCCCTATCCTCATAAAACCCCTCACCACTGGTCCCTGACCTCGTGGAACCCCTTTCCACCAGTCCATCACCCAGTCAAACCCCTCATCGTCGGCCCCTTTCCCAATCAAATCTATCGCCCCATAAAACCCTAGCCCCGGCCCCATCAAACCCTAGGCTGCCAAACCCTAGCCCTCACTGTTGGCCCCTGGCCCCATCAAACCCTATCCCCTCACAACTTACCCCCTTATCCCTTCGTCTTCGGCACCCTTCTCTGTTGCCACCTTCACACACTACTCGACTGAACTGTTACTCCCTAGTTTGAGGTAATTCACCATTTTATTATATATTTCATAATTATATATAATTTTTGGCATCAAACATGGATATGTTCTATATAAGGGAATATTGTATTCATGTACATATGATTACTCGACCTATAGGATGGGGATCTTATCATGTGTTAGGAATGATCCAAGTTAAATGCATTCATTATTTTGTGTTTGTGAATGTGGAATTGATATTACAAGTTGATGAAATGGATAAATTATTTCTGATGTTTATATTTAATTGAAATAATTTATTATGTTGTTTTGGATTTTCTCCCTATATTTTTATTTATATATTGAAATATAAGATAAGATGTTATATTCTTAGTGGCATGTGTGGTAATGTTTTGGATGGATTTTCTATTTGGTATGATTACTAACCCCATATTTATGAACATTGGTGTGTTTTAAAATATAAAACTGGTTATGATAAACCATTTTATTTATAAATATAAAATATTAATTTTATTTTGTAATGGTTTTATAATAATAAAATTAAGTAAATCAAATTAGATTTAAAATGGATGGTAAACCCCCAAATGAACACTACAATAAATGACAATAATTTTACTAATTTAATTTAGTATACAATGAAATATTTTTTTATATGGAACCATTTCAACTTTTTAAATGAAATTAAATCAATTTCACCCCAATTATGTTGTTATAGACTAATTTGTTACAAATTGATACTGTTAATGGTAAATTGATACATCCTTGGAACTATGAAACAAACATATCTCTGATAAAGGAAAAAACACAATGATTAAACAAAAACATTATAATAGAACATAAATGAACAATAATAAATCATATATATCTAAATGTGTTTTCTAAAATATGTCTTTAATAAAATTAATTTGATTATTTAGAGGTTAAGATGTATGTACTATGCTGAGTCCGGAGTAGAGGTAAGAGATTTTCTTTTTTGAGCCTTATTTTGTTAATATATTTTTTATCTAAGGTCCATATTTTTTTATATGTAATAAAATCAAAATATTATATCAATAACTTAATTTTTACCATTTAATTTTAAGGTGTTACTTCTCACCTTTCCACTTATAAATATTCAATGTTTATGCCCTATATAGTTTGTAGGAGGTCTTCCAAATCATTCTATTTCTTGAAGATATATTCTTTATCTATCTTTCATACTCTTAAAATATTTATAATATAATTCATTTATATTATTTTGGATTCATTATCCCTTCTTTTAGGGGATACTAATGTATTTATTATTTCCTTTCTACTCATCCATTAATTCAATCCATATAAAGTATATAATGGTAACATTCACATTTTTCTTGCCTTATCCCCCATGATTCTTCTATATAAAATCTATTTATTTTTAATATTACATTGTGGATAAGTTGAATTGTTAAAATTTTCATTTAAAATAATTTAATCCCTTTTTGAAAATAACTATTGATTGTGACTCGTTTTCAATTTTTATAATCAATTAAAAAATAAATTTATTAATTCTCTTTTCATTATCTCTTCTTTGTTTCCTCTATGTTCTTATCAAGATTCCTTTTTAATGAATTTTTTATATTATTTTATATAACCATTTTATATTATGAAATATAAGTATTTTAATGAAATGTTTATATTTTAATGACTAGGGAAATTATTAAACAAAATATATACCCTTTTTTAAATATGTTGTAAATATTAAATGATTCATTATCATGATTTATTTTTCTTTACCTAATGTTTTATTTAATTTTATTTGATGCTAGTTTTACCTACACAGGTTATCATTTTTATATTTTTGATATATTTATGATTATTTTTAAATTCATGTGAAACACATACATATTATGAATTATGATGAATGGAGTGGCCCTAGGATTATATATCCCCCAATAAGTAGGGTAATGCTTCGTGTATCATGAGTTATCTATTTGTGGGTTATGTTATGTATGAATTGTCCATAATTTTATGCATGAAAATGAGCATCACCCCCTACCATCATCCGGGTTCCCCCTTCCATATTTTAGGTGCCACCGACGCATCCCTCATTGGCCACACTACTATGGTGATAGAGAATTACTATGATCACCTAGACTCTGTTACCCTAGGGTGTTTCTCCCAAGAGTCTTATTTTAAATTAACAAATGTATGAATTTTTTTTATCTATTTTATGTAATATTTTTCGATGATTGATTTTTTTTTTTTACTTTAGCTTTTTTAGTACTTATATTACTCTTCTTATAATTACCTGGGTTGTGTTTTTTTCACTACCATTTATATAATTTCCTACTTAGTAGTACTTATGTGTTTTAATTTATTTATTTTCAATGGATTATCATCAAAAAAATTCATCGAAAAAAGAATGGCTATTGAAATGGATTTATTTTAAAAGGAAAATAGTAAATATATATGTAATTATGGTGGTAAGGATTGAAGATTTAGGTTTAAAATGAAGAATAAAAAGCATAAGTTTAGAAACATTTAAATATGGTCAGTTTGAAGACACTTTTAGGGAGACTAATAATGACATGCTCCAATATATACATTTCCCCCACTTTCAGATCATTGTCTTCTACAAAAATCCTCCATCCAAGAAATGTTTTTTAACATTAACAATGAATAAAGCAATTAACATCCCAATTTATAGAATGTTCTAAATCCCAAATGTTGACTGGGTTAAATCTCTACTTGAAAATTATCTTGGAAAAATAGTATGGACGTTTCATAAAACATGGAGATCCAAGTAGTGACGCACAAACACAAGAGTTAGAGTGGGAGAGGTAGATTCACCATGAGCGGAGGATTAAAATTTGACAACCTTGTGTTTCTATTTTTTTGGATGGGGGTTTACTACAATTTTCTCCCCTACCTTCTAAAAGAGGGTAGGATACTTTTGTTTCTGACGCATCAAAGATGGTGAAAACAAACATGGAATATCCTTAATATGTGATGAAAGAAAGTAACTATATTTGATACAATATAACTCGACGAACTATTGCTAGCCTTCTTGAAACCGAACCTGGTGACCACGAATTAAGGAGGGATTCTCTAATCATTGAAACTAGGATTTGTGGTCACTAGGTTTTGTTTTTTTAAGGATGTAGGTAGTTCATCGAGTTATACAATATCAGTTATAGTTACTTCCTTGTTTTCACATATCAAGGCTATTCTATGTTTTTTGTCACCATCTTCGATGCATTGACAACAGAAATAGCCTAACCTCTTTCAGAAGGTAGGGAAGAAATTTTTTGTAATGCTCATTCCAAAAAAAATATAGAACGCATGGTTGTTGAACCCTAATCCTACACTCAAGCTGAAGCTACCTCTCCCACTCTCACTCTTTTGTTTGTGCGCCTCTACTTGTCTCTCCATGTTAGCAAAAACTACCATACTAGTTCCCTGAGATAATTTTCAAGAAAATATGTAACCCATTAAACATTTGGGCTTCAGATCATTCTAGAAATTGGGAAGATAATTTATCTATACGTCGTGAATATATAAAAACATGAATGGTTGGAGGATTGTTTTAAAATACAATAATATAAAATTGGGTGATGTATGTATATTTGAGCATGTAATTAATAGTATCCCTAAATGTTTCTTCAAACTGACCATCTTCAGATGTCTTAGAACATATTTTTTTTGTTCTTTATTTTTCATCAAAATTCTTTAATCTTTCCAACCATAAGAACATATAAATTTACAATTTTCCTTTAAAGTAATTCCACATCAATGATATTTCTATTTTGATGAAAATTTTGTGATGATAATCCATTAAAAATAAGTTAATTATCTGTATAAGAATGATCCAAAGTAATATATTTTATATATTATTTATTTCTCATGGAGTTTTGTTGTATATAATGTTAAACCGCATATGCTACTCTCTAAAAATAATAAAAAGATTATAAGGGAATTATTTATATATTTTTTTAATATTTTTAAAGTGTACTCAATTTTAATTATTCAATTTCACTCATTTTTAAAATTCACGTATTTAAGATTATATATCCACTAATAACATTAAAAAAATATTTTGTAAAAAAATATTTTTGTGTTATTCAGAATATACCGCCTAGAAAGTCCATGAATTTTGTAGTGGGTCCCACCTTGTTTTTTGTTATCCTCAGTTATTGTCCATCTTATGTGGAAATCAATCTTTATTAGAGGTACTAATGTGGCTTGAGGGTTCCATATTTGGAAGAATGGGAGTTTTATCCCCACCAAAAATGCAAATTGGGATGATGTGGGAACTTTTTAATTCCATCATTGTCTGATAGTTTATACATGGGCAGGTGAAGGGGATGAAAATGGATGTGAGCATGAGTTTCCCGCAAGGTTAGCGAATTGTGAAGGCTTATATTGAACACTTCAATGATCTGGTTTCCTTTTATCTAAAGGTGGTATCACATGATTTATTTAAAGCTTCTATTTTCATTAGATTTCTTCATCCAGATATCAAGGAGTGAGTCCTCTTATCCAAGGATCTCCATTTTCAAAAGTTGGTTGAGGATTCATTTTTAGCTGAGCTATTGTGAAAGAAACATAAAAGACATTTGTTACATATGTTATTATATTGAATATTCATTTGTGTTTGGTTGTTTTAGTTAATTATGAGATTGGGTTTTAATTTGATATGTGAAAATAGTTTGTTAATTGGACAATGAAATCTATGGGTTTGTGTGCAGGTTTCATGTTGTTTCATAGTGGTGAAAACAATTGTGACTATCGGGCTATGGTGTAGTAGTTGTGTTATAGTGTTTTATTGTGTACTTGTTTGTTAATTGAAAGAGAAAATGTACGGGTTTGTGAAAATTTTAGGGTTATTTTGGGCTTCATAATAAGCTGTTGGTTTTTTTTTCTAAATTAATATTCAGCGGTGATTCAAAACACTGCTAAATATGTTATATTTTTTTATTAATAGCAGTTAAAACCACCACTAAATATGATTCACTATTAATATAGAGACAATTTTTTTCTTTCTAGTGGTGGTTTTCTGGAAAAAAAATATTTATTTTGTGGTTTTAACTGCAGCTAAATTCCCATTGTTTTTTTGGAAAACTGGTGTGAAAACGAATAAAACTGCCGCTAGATACACATTCTATGACGCTTACCAAAAACCACCAATAAATGGAAGGAACCACCATGTATTGGATTCTGACAAAAAATTTATAGATGGTTTTTTGGAACCATCAAAAAATTATGTGGTGTTGGTTTAAACATCTATGAAGTAAAAAAACTGCCACTATGTGGCGCTTTTCTGATAGTTCTGATAAATGTAAAAAGGGTTAACAAGGGGATTAACTAAAAAGATAAGTATAAATATAAATTAAACACTTGTCTAAATCATATTAGATGATTTAATCTTGACCAAAAATAATTTTTTTTTATTTTTTTTCCTTTATGCAATTTTTATTTGAATAAGACCTCATTATATTTTAATGTTATAATAATTTAAAAGAGGGCCTCCCACCTTACATATAAAATTTTTCCTCCTTGATTCAATTATTAAAAAACTTTTGATCCCTCTAGTTTAGACCAAACCATCTATAATATATTTTTAACTTATCTTACCACATCCAGGAGCCTCTCTTCTTCTAGAAATATCATCCTTTTAAGGATTAAAGAGTAACCTAAAGGATATTTCCTAAATAATAGGTAATTATATTTACTGATCTATTTCAGGTTTCATTCGTTCTTAACCTCATATAAATATTCTATAACCATATTAACATGATGAAACAATAATAATTACTATAAAAATGATTTTATGTTAATTGTAAATCTATTTTCTACCTAATTTCCATATTATGAGAAATGATAATGGTATTCATGCATACAAGTAGACGAATACATCCATGAAGCAATTTAATTCACTTTTAATGTATTACATAAATAAATCATCACATGGATGGATTTAATTAATATATATGATATGTTTGATATTATTATGATTTTTGAAATATATATTATTATTTAACTTACTTTATTTCAATTCATTGGATAATGATACCATTACTCGTGTGTATGTACGATCTAAAATCTCTTCAAAGTGATATAAATCATTTATCATCACCAAATTATATGAATGGTTAAAAAAAGTGTATTTAATGAATAAATATCATACTCATAACAAGATAGAGATTATGGTGTCTCACCCTCCCAGGGATATGAACTTCTTCCCTGGGGTTTCCTCCTAAATCCCCCATTACGTCATGATATATCCTCCCTCACCCTTTTGTTAAATCAACCACTACATATTTATGTATCATTAGAGGTGGCTTTGAGATAGTTTTGAATAATGGATCCTTCAGTCAATCCTCTTATTGTTCCTATTTTCATACTCGAAACTCATTATCTCCTCTGGTGACCTTATCTGCTCTGACAACATTTACACCTTGGTTTTAGATCTGGTGATGCTATTGTTGCTGACATTGCTAGTTTGAGGTCAATTATTCTTGGTGATGGTGCAATGGGCATTCTCTCTAGATCTGGATTTTCCTAGATCTATACTTTTTTTCATCATCATGGGTAGAGTGGCAAGCGATGGGTGGTCGGTTTATCCTCAAGTGGCTAGCTCAGGGTTTCTTGGGATTTGGTTGTCAGAGTCATACAGGTGCTGTGTAGTGATAGATTGGGGTTTTGTGATGGTCACTGGTGGTATAATTAGAGTTTCTATCTTCCTTATGTTGGTATAAACACCATTTTGAATTAAAACACAAAATTGAAGGTGGTTATCAATGGTATCATGGTAGTGGGGGTCAAAGGGCGATAGTTAAATTTGGGCATGATTTTTGGGTATGATTCATTGGTGTTATGACTGGACCATTGGTTTTTTTTGCCTTTGGGTTGGTGTTTTTGGGATTTTGACCTCTTGGGACTCTTGGAGTGCTATTTATGGATGTGAAGACTTCATTAGAACTCATGAAGACCTTACATTACATGTTTGAGAATCACATAGTATTGAACATGGTGTTATTGCAAAGGATATTATTCAACATGTGAATATTCGAAGGTATATAGCTTTTCATCTCAATTACATCAATGTAATTCTATGTTATATTTAATCTATATAGGTACAATTAAGTGACCTTATGTTGGAGTTGTTTTTACTTTCTTCCATTCTAGAGTCAAGGAATGTAATGTTGACTGTTGTGAGTAATTCCAACAGAAACAAAAAAGTGATATTCATAGATGTAAAAAATTTATTATTAAATCAAAAAATTCAACATAAATAGATTCTAATATATTTTAGAAATATTTACACTATAGAAGGATGAATGTGTACTGAAGTATGAAAAATTCACTTGAAGGGGAAAGGTTGGAGGAGTCAAAGCATGAGTATCTTCATTGAATTTGGTCACATGTGTTTGATTTATTAGAGGAGAAAACATATAAGGATGGATTTTAGTGATCAAAGGGAGAAATCTAGAAGATATACAACAAAAGTGGGTCTCTGGCACTATGTTTGAGGAAAGGAGTGGTTTTATCCTGAGTAAAACTAGCTCACTTGAGTCTTCGGTGATATACTCTAAAGCTACATTTCAGCCAACATATGATTAGGAGAGTATGAAAAGTTACATCTCTATTATATTCTATATAGTTCATCGGGGAAATGGAAATGTTCTTGAGATTATTGGAATGGGACATATCTCTGTGTAGATAAGGGACAAAATGATTCTGAATTTGTAAGGATTTTTTCATATCCTTAGAATAAGAAAAATCCTAATTTCTATGGGACAAATTGATGACTCTGGTTTAAATACAATGTTCATAAATGGAATGAAAATAATTTCATATGGCACCATGATTATTGAAAAGGGAGTTACGGACAAGACACTATTCCTCATAGGTTTATCGAAAGGTGTTATGCATGCTAAATAATATATCTCTACCAAATATTTTCATGATCTTATGATCCACCATAGAGAGAAGGGAATGGTGGATATATATGTAAAGGGATCGCTCAAGATATAAAAAATGGATTATGTAACATGAAATGAAAATCTATATGTAAATTAGTGGAAGTTGTCTTTCTGGTTAGAAGGGAAAAAACCTAATCACCAGAAGATGGAGTTAATTCACAGAGATTTTTGGGGTCTAGTTTTAGTGAATTCTCATAAAGTTCCACGATAATACCTGACTTTCATCAATGGTTGCACAAAAAAATCATGGGTGTAATTCATGCAGAATAAGGTTCCAGTGTTTGAGAATTTTTACAGGTAGACGTACATAGTTTAAAAGGGGACTAGAAGTAATATTAAGTGAATATAGTCAATCAATGGTGGGGGTATAGAAGTACAAAGTTCTAGTGATTTTATTAGTGGAATATGATTTTTTTTGAATATTGTGGCAAGGAATAATAAAAAATTGATTTTATGAGAGGATGAATAGATATTTGGTGGAAAAGGGTAGGAGAATGAGTACTAAAGAAGGGTTCCACAATGATTTTAGGCAGAGGGAGTAAAATATCACTAGTTCAGAAAATGTTTTTTACGGAGGTTATTTTTTATTTTTAACGTCGGATTTTGGCCGAAGTTATTACAGGAGACATTATAAATATAGTTTTTTACGTTGGTTATTTTACAACCGATGTAATAAACACAAATCTGAATCATTTTTCATGTTGGTTGATAAAAACCCGACATGGAAAAAGCTTCAGAGTCTTGGTTTATTATGTCGGTTATTTAATAACTGACATGGTATATACCCTTTCACGTCAGTGATTATATAACTGATGTCATAAAGCACTGCTCCTAAGCATTTATCACGTCAGTTATTTTTATAACTGATGTGATAAACATTTCTGCCAAGCGGTTGCCAACATAGATTATATAATAACCGATGTAAAAACATATCTACAACGTAGGTTATAAAATAACCGATGTAAAAAAATCTCCATTTCAATTTGTTACATCGGTTATGAAATAACCCATGTAAAAACCATTTCAAATGAAGTTATTATGTCAGTTTCCAAATAACCGACGTTAAAACTAATCCTAATGCATTTTTTCATCGGATATTTCATAACCGATGTAAAAATTTTTTTTTTTTAAATAAAACTGAATCACTACTATGCCTAAGAAAATTACCTGAAACAGATGAAAAGGTTATAGAAAACAGAACAACCCCCCCCCACCCCATTGGACAGCACCCACCACACCCCTAGACACCCCCACCCTCCTGGACATCCCCCCCCCCACACCTGGAATATCACACCACCCCCTGGATAGCTCCCCACACCCCTAGACAACCCCCACCCTCTTGGACACCCCCCAAACCCCTTGACTGCCCCCACCCCCCGGACAGCCCCCCACACCCCTAGAACCCCCCACACCCTCCTATATACCCCCACCCCATGCATAGCACTCCCACACCCCTGGACAACGCTCCCACACCCCTAAAATAGACAAAAAAGTTACCAAAATAGAACAAAACATACCAGCCCCCCCTCCAACCCCACTTGATAGCCCCCACGAAACCCCTGGACACCCCTAGACTGCCCCTGGACATCCCCCCACACCCCTGGACCCCCCCCCCCCCCACCCACACCCCTGGACTGCCCCCCACCCCCCACCCCTAGGACTGCCCCCATACCCCTGGATACACCCAGGACATCCCCCCACTCACCTGGACATCCCTCCCACCCTCATGGACACCCTCCCGCCCCACTGGACAGCCCCACTACACCCCTGGACACCCCCACCTCACTGGACACCCCCAGACAAAAAACTGACCAAAACCCTACCAAAACAAGACCAGAACCCTCCCCCACACCTCACAGGACAACCCCCACCACACCCCTGGACACCCCCCCCACACCCTATACTACCCCCACCCCTGGATATCGCCTGGATAGCTGGTGTTGGGAGAGGAGACGCTGCCATCCCTCGGGGGTCTAAACACCACTGGAAGGTACTCATCACTCCCACATGTGAAGCCTGACCTCTCAAAATGTTTCAACATTTATTTCTTCCCCTCTAAACATCATTCTTTCTATCACTTTTATGCCAGTATAACTAGAGGGAAAACACTATCACACATGATAGTGTTTCCCCCTGGTTATATTGGCATCAATGTGATAGAATCAATGATGTTTACAGGGGAATAAAGCATTCATGAAAGATTTTTAGAGCTCAATCTTCTCATGTGGGAGTGATGAGTACCTTCTAGCAGCATTTAGGCCCCCAAGGGATGGCGTCGTCTCCTCTCCCACCCCCTGGACTTCCCCCAATCCCCATGAACACCCTAAACCCCCCACCCCCCCCAACCCACCCCACTGGACATCCCTCCCACACCCCTGGAAACCCCCCTCACCCCACAAGACACCCCCACACCCCTGAACACTCCCTGGACAGCCCCCAACTCCTCTAGACATCCCTTCCACCCTCTTGGAAACACTCCCACCCCTGGACGATCCCCCACTCTCATAGACACATAGGACACCCCCACCCCACAAGATAGCCCTCCCACACCCCTGGATACCCCCACCCCATTGAACACCCCCTCCACCCTTGGAACCCCCCCAACCAGAATCCATACCAGAAAAACCTCCCCATGTAGACCAAAACAAGAAGTATAGAAAAATTAAACATTCACATATATAACATTCAAAACATACAATGTCAACTTAAAAAAACTAAATCCAATCTAAATGAGTGCCAAATACACAATTACAATGTCAATATTCAAAATTAAATTTTACACTACACACAACTAAAATTCAATCAAACTGGTAAAATAATTTGACCATTCCACTTGTAAGTGTTTCATGTCTTGAGTACTATAGGGTTATGGGTCATAAAATAGATACAAATTAAAAGGATAGTAGTTAATATGTATAATGAATAAATCCAATGAAATATTATGACCAATTTTAAAAGGAAATCTTACCAGGTCAAAGTTCACAACTATCCCAGTTATTATATCATACATAAATCATAACATATAATATCCCCATATGATGATGCCTTGTTGTTTATGAAAATTATGTTCGAATGAGTGTAAATTCAATATATTATTTTTATGTAATAAATCAAAAGGTACAAATTAAAAATGGATAATAACCTTTAAATTTACATATTTGATCTTTTCACTCCTTTTCTTTGTGTTTTTTCAAAAGTGGACCCACCCCTGTTATAAAATAGTATGAATGTGATAAATTTAAAATTCATTATAATATATAAAACTATTGAGAAATTGAAACATACTATTCCAAAATTTTATGGGAACTTTCCCACACATCACTATGGACAGAGCATATCCAAAAATGTGTTTTCTTCATTGGGAAAAAACCCCTAACATTTAAGGATCACTGATAAAAGAAAATATATTATTAGTGGTTTTTTATGTTAAAAGATAATGAACACTTTGAGAGAGATGTGTATCATACTTCTCAAAAAAAGGCATCATCGAACATTGTGTGACTATATTCTATTCAAATCTTTCAGCAATATAAATCATTCTTTGTTCCTCATCCAATGAAAATGCTTCAGGGGAAATCAAATGCAGGTCCATGAATCCATATTCATCTATCTGATCATTCGCCTCACAAATGTTATAAATATACCTAATACAAAACATACATAAGTATACATTTTTAATAAATATAATGTAGGTAAAATGTGTAAGGACTTAGAAGGAAAAAAATTTCACCACGTTGATGCCCAACTTTTCTCCAGCAACAATCTCCATGATATTAGTTTTCACAATCACCGCAGTTATTGCACATCCGCAAACATGATCTTCCATTGGAAACTCATAATGATCCGCCAACAAATTTGAATATCTTGACAATCTGTCAAGACTACTATAATCTATATCTCATGTCATAGCCATTTGTCTTTGTTGTTGTCTATACAGTATTTCTTTACATTTGAAGTATTCATGTAAAAATAAATAAAAATATATATTAGTTTTCAAATGATAGAACAACATTAATTAAAAAATAAAATAGAAGATATAACATACATACCTCTATGGTAATGAGTTGGAGAAGTCTGGATGACCAAATTAAAAAAATGGCCGACATTATGTCCAACTATAGTCACCTCATCTGTAGGTAATGGTACTCAAGCTAATCTATCTATAATATCATTATACAATGACCCTC
Source organism: Viscum album (assembly GCA_963277665.1). Classification (NCBI taxonomy): domain Eukaryota; kingdom Viridiplantae; phylum Streptophyta; class Magnoliopsida; order Santalales; family Viscaceae; genus Viscum; species Viscum album. The sequence continues at coordinate 426,891,467 of OY728120.1, read as the reverse complement.
TGATTATCTACCTCTAATTGTTGATGATGAATTGTATCTCATATACAATATACCAACCAATATGAAAATATATGGGGTTGAGGATCATCAACATATAACTCACAATAATTAGGAAGATATGGCGGATGATTAGGATTAAAAATGGGGTCCGCAGGATGAGGTGGGTGAGTGGGAGCTACTGGCAGAGGTGGAGGATATATAATGGGGTCTGTAGGGGGAGGGGGAGGAGTGGGAGCTGTAGTCTAAAATTGTCTTTACATGTCTGTAAACATAGACTGTACTAAAGCTCTAGTATTTTCCTCGATCGTGGAGTTAATATTATGAACATCATCCTCCAAGGATTGTATTTTTTTTATAAAAACTCTCAACGTAAGAAGTTGAAGAACATGGCAACACCTTGCTTACCGATACACCTGCCGGATATCCTCATGCACGACCTAGATGTTCGGGCTTCCCCAATGCTGTAGAAAAAATATCTTGCCTCCCAGTAGCTGTAAATACCACTTGTGTGCTCTTCTCCTTAAGATAATCCTGTATTAATTAATTGAACATTTTTGTAAAGATTAAAATTATATGATGAAAATAGTTAACTTAAATAAATAAAATAGATATATTACAATCCTCTCAGCTACGATTCTCGAATATTCTGAAATATATTTCCCTTTTTTCACATCCGATCTCTCTTCAATTTTTCTTGTCTAAATGTAGGGGATGGAGGGGCCACCTCTCTAGAGTTTGAAGACTCAGCTTTTAGTTTTTGTAATTTTTTTGCCATCATTTGTTCTTCCAATAATGTATACCCTCCCCAAGATAAACTATTAGGGTATACATTTTCATATTGGATCTCCTGGTGATATTTCCTTGTTTACTGTAAATTAAGAATAAAAAATCATTATAAACATTAATAAGATCATTTAAATAAGAAAGCTTATAAAAGTTCACATTATCCTTACCAAAAATGAATCTTTTATAGTACTTTCAACAAATTGTCTCCACATTTATTCATCTATGAAAGGATATATACGACATGAATTTTCATGACTCCTATGGCCAAAAATGATATCAGTTGAGAGGGTTGATTTCAAATCCCTCCATCTCCTGGCAACCATAGATAAGAATTTCTTCCTGACTCCTCTAGTGTCAGGAATATCATATGTCATCTGATAGATAATAGGTTAAACATATTATATATACTAGAAACATTTAAAAAATATGCAAGCAATGGAAAAATATCTTACCAAAATCTTCTCCCACAATTGAGAGATTATCGCTTTGTCCACACTTCTCCAGTCAATGTACAAAATGCATACTTTTCTCTTACCCTGAGTTGATACAAAACTTTTAAAATATTTTTCATTTGGACCTCTAGGAATATCATCCTCATCAAACTCAACGAATATCCTCTGATCCTGCATATGGGTAAGTTATAATTTTGGTAAATGTGTGCACCCACGTTTACCAACTCTGGAACTCTTTTTCATAATAAGAGCACATGAGGAAGATTGGGGAACATCAAGAGGAGCATGTGAATGTTCCTCCCCAGAGGTATGACCAATATGATCATCTTCCGAATCATATGGTTTATCAACTGATTGATATGTCATTATCCTTCAAATAAAAAAAACAAACATTATTTCAAAAATATACAAATTCAAATATTACAAAACTAATGTAAACAGAAAATAGAAAATTCTACTAAGTTACATAATAGTTAACATGGTTAATATGGTAAGCATGTTAAATAATGGTAAAGATTGTAAAGATGGTAAAGATGGTAAACATGGTAAACATGGTTAACCTGGTAAACATGGTAATAATGGTAAAGTAATTTTCATTGAACATAAATAATAGATATATAATTTATGTAATGGAAAACATGATAAAGTAAACTAAAAATAATTAAAACAAACAGAAACATATACTTATTTTGTTTTAATACATGTTTTAATAAAGAAAAAACTTCTAATATCTAACATTTTATGGAAATAATAAATGTAAACAAGAAATAAACATATGTTACCTGTAATTTTAGAATCGTACAAATGGATTGTTTTCCCAAATTTCTTCATCATGATCATTCCTTATGGCACAAACCATGTCTTCAACATTATCATCATTATGTTCTATTAATATTTCTATGGAAGTAGGGATGTCACATAAATCATCATCTTCATCGAGTTCATCCTCAATAACATATTGTTTTTCCTTTGTAAAACTACAGCCCACAGCATATCTGATTGATCTACTACATAGAAAATTTGTTTTTCATGTGTTTCCATTATAAAAGAATCAGTTGTGTCTTCAAATATATTCAGATTAACAACTTTCATTCCAAATTCCTCGTGCCTGACACTGTTGTTACCGATAAACCATTTACAGTTAAAAATATGAACTTTAATTTTAAAGTAATCAACCTCCCATATGCCTTCAATCACTCCATAATATACACATGATGCATAAATTGTGTTTCTTTCCTTAGAACTCAAAAAATGAATTGCTTATACAAACACCAATACAACAATATTCTTGAACTGCACTTCTATTGTCCTGGTCTTTCGTATGAAATTTATAACCATTAATGTCATAACCAAACCATGTTATCGAATTTAAACATGGACCACCCAATGCCCATTTTAATGTCTCTAATATATTTTATCTACCAAGTATGTTATTTTTAAACCATGAAAAAAAAATTGTTGTGATCATTCAATATCCACATTCCTTTCTTCTTTGGATTACATTGTTTCAACTCATTAATATGCAATGTGATATACGGTTGTGCATCAGCTATGTTATTCATGATGTATGATTCTAACTTCTTCATCTGTTCAACTGACAATGATTTGACTTTCAAGCCATGAATCCCCTTTCCCTCATTATTAACTCATTCATGGCAAGATGGATCCAATCCTATGTGTTGCGCCACAGCCAAGTAGCTCGTACAAAACTCTACAACCTCTTCAGAAATATACTTTTCAATAATGGAGGCTTCAGGTAGATATTGATTCTTAACATACCACTTCAATATTTTCATATACCTTTCAAAAGGATAGATCCAACAAAGATATACAGGTCCATAATACATTATTTCTCGAACCAGATGAATCATTAAATGCATAATTATATCAAAAATAGTTAGAGGAAAATACATTTCAAATTGACAAAGTGTACAAATTTCATCCTTTTCCAAAATTTTCAAAGAATTCACATCAATCACCTTATTACAAATTGAATTGAAAAAATGACACAACTTCATTATAGTCTTTCTAACACAGATAGGAAATATTCCACACAATGAAACTGGTAGAAGTTGTTGCATCATGACGTCAAAATCATGAGATTTCATACCTATTAACTTCAAGTCCTTCAATGAGACAAAATTTTTTACATTTGAAGAATAACCTTGAGGCACTTTGATATCATGAAGACACTGAAAAAATCCAATTTTATCCCTCTTGGATAATGTACGACAAGTCGGTGGAAGAAATGATCATCTTCCACTGGAAGTGGGAGCTAACTCCAAACGTATTCCCATTGATAGTAAGTCTATTCTTTCATTCAACCCATATTTTGTCTTTCCTTTAATATCTAACAATTTTCCAATCAAATTATTATAGATATTCTTCTCCACGTGAAGGACATCAATATTTTGTTTATATTCATTATATCACCAATATGGTAACTTAAAAAATATTGACCTTTTCTTCCAAATATGTCTATCATTACCATATTTCTGTGTCTTTTCCAATGTCACATCAAGGTTTTCCACCCTCTAAAAATACAGATTAGGGGATAAAGGTTTTTGAGAAATATCAAATTATTATGAGCCATTGAATGCCTATTTTAGTCTTCTATAAGAGTGATCCACAAGAAAAAACATTCAAAGACCCGTGTACATTTTTTTTTCTCCAATGATGCAATTGACAATATGAAATCTTCTGTTAGAAAATTGGACATGCTTAATGCCCTTTAACGTTGTATCCAGAAAAATTTCCATATGATGGGAAGTTATTTATAGTGAACAAAAGCATTGCATGCAGTTGAAAATATTTCATTTTTTAAGAATCATACACCCTAATACCATCCTCCCATAAAAGTATCAAATCATCAATTGATAGAGAAAAGAAAACATCAATATCATTCCTAGGTTTCTTCAGACCAAAGATCATTATACTCAACATGAAAAATTTTCACTTCATACAAACATCAGGAGAGAGGTTATAAATTACCAATAAAATAGGCCATGAACTATGTCTGCTACAGAGGGATCGGTATGGATTCCTTCCATCTATGCACAACCATAGTATAAGATTTCTAACTTCATTTCCAAATGTAGGATACTGCTCATCAATTTTCTTCCATTGTGGACAATCAGCTGGATGACGTATTTTTCCATCACATAACCGCTCATCAGCATTCCATATTAACCTTTTTTCATCACATGAATTAGGAAATAAATATTTGAAATGATGAATTATAGGAATATACCAAAATAACTTTGAAGGTATATTTGTAATCTCTACATCAGCATGTGATTTTCCTTTCACCTTATACCGTGATGTCCCACATATAAGACACTCTGATAGAAATTCATATTCATTCTTATATATCATATAGTCATTCAGACAGGAATTTACTTTCTTGTATCCAAATCCCATCAGGAATAATATTTTCTTGGAATTATAATGTGAATCTGGAAGATTGTTATCTTTTGGAAGAATGTCATTCATCAATTGTAGCAGGTCTGAAATACTTTTGTCACTCCATACATGTTTCGCCATCAAGTTAATCAATCTCAACACCACCGAAAAAACCATAAAATTTTTACAACCAGGAAATAATGGTTTTTCAGTGTCACCATATATATGCGCAACTGTTGGTTCTATCTCAATTTGTTCTGCTAAAATTTCACAAATCATTTCTTCAATTCCATCAGAGTTACCATCTTGTGAATCATCATCATCAGTGACATTTCGTCCAATTTCACCATGCCAAATCCAAGGACTGTAACTCAGATTAACGACATGAAAAATCAGATGATCTTTTATCTCTCTACTTTTCAACTTCTTTATATTCAAGCATTTCAGGTATGTACAGCAAAAAAATGTCACTACTTGGAAGATTCTATTTAGCAAATTCCAAAAAGGAATCAACACCTTCCTCATATTCATTGCTAATTCGATGTGTCATAATCCAAATTCAACTCATTATTACCTATAACAAGTATAAAGATTATACATATTTTTAAGATAAGACAAATATATGTTTATATAAAAAAAATCATAATTTTAATGTAAATCAATTTTGAAATATAAAAAAAATTTATGCGTATTTAAAAAAACATGCTTGAATATGATTTTAAAAATTAAATATAGTTAGATATAACAGTTTCAAATTCAACTTGGATCATTTATTCTTATGGTTCACAAAAAATACATCCATGAAAAACTGGATACCAAATTTACCCTTCCATAAACAAGAAATATGAAGTATAAATATTAAAATATGTATACATTCACTGCTGAAACATACACAGATCCTAACGATTTGAATCATATGGAACCCCCCCCCCTATGGACAACCCCCAACCCCCTGGACACCACCCCCACCCCCTAGACATCACCCCCACCCACTTAGACACCACCCCCACCCCTTGGACACCCCTACCCCCTTGGAAGACAACCCCACCCACTTAGACACCACCACCACCCCCTGGACACCCTGACCCCCTTGGACAACACCCCCACCCCTTGGACGCCACCCCCACCCCATTGGACACCACCCCCACCCCCTTGGACACCCCCTAGACACCACCACCCCTTGGAAAGCCCCCAACCCCCTGTACACTACCCCCACCCCCTTGGACACTCCCTGGACACCACCACTCTGTTGGACAACCCCCCCCCAACCCTATGGGCATCCCCCACCCCTCTAGACACCCCCACCCCTTGGGCACCCCCACCCCTTTGACACCCCCACCCCTTCTAGACACTACCCCCACCCCCACCCCCTAGGACACAACCCTGGACACCCCCAACCCCCTAGACACCCCCACCCTTTTGAACACCACCCACCACCCCCTTGGACACCCCCAGACACCAACATCCCCCTTGGACAGCCCCCACCCCTCTGGATAGCCCCACCCCCGAGACAGCCCCCAACCCTCTAGACATCCCCCCACAAACCCTTGGACACCCCCCCCCCCCCACAAACCCTTGGACACCCCCACCCCTCCTAATAACCCTAGAACACATTGATTACTATTAAAACATCAATTTCAAAATGACCAAACATCCCTAATAATAAAATTAATAAAGGAGAAGAAGAAGTGGATGAAGAAGAAAAAAATAAACAAAGAATAAAGGTAGAAGAACATGGAATAAGTTACATATTTATGGAAATTCCATGGAATCCATGAAAACCATGGGGACTCCAATGGTTGATAGAAAATAGTAAAAAATCGAGTAAACCTGAGAATCAAATCGAATTTAAAATAAAAAATCAGATGGAGAAAATCACAGTGTAAAGCCTATCATCATGGCATTATGGGGTCAGGATAACTGAACATCTTTGAAAACCACGACATGGTCTCCGCCATAACCCATAATTTCCTCATAAACAATGATTGGTCAATATATATATAACCAAATAGAATCTTATTGCAACACCCGTCATCTTTTCATAATACTTGAATCCCTAAAAATCATAGAATAAACTTCAAACATAGACTGTATCGACCCCCTTGGACACCACCCCCACCCCCTTAAACAACACTAATAAATTATAGACAAATTTCCATGAAATAATACAATCATCATGTCATAATATCAAAAACCACGATGCAATAATCAATCCCAACTGAAACTTACCCCCACCCCCTTGGACACCACCCTCACCCCCTTGGACACCCCCTGGACAACACCACCCCCTTGGATACCCACCCCTGGACACCACCCCCACCACCTTGGACACCCCATGAACACCACCACCCCCTTGGACAACCCCCACCCTTCTAGACAGCCCCCCACCCACCCCCTGGACAACTCCCCACACCTCTAGACAGCCCCCCACCCCCTGGGACACCCCCACCCCTCCTGGATACAACCCCCACCTCCTACCCCCTTGGACACCCCAACCCTCTGGACAACCCCCCGGACAACCCCCCCAAACCCTCTGAACATGCACCCACCCCCTTGGACACCCCCCACCCACACCCATGGACAACCCCCACCCCCTTGGACACCCACCCCCACCCCCCACCCCCTTGGACCCCCCCCCACACATCCCTGGACTGCCTCCCCCACCTTGGACACCCCCTGGACACCACCACCCCTTGGATAGCCCCCCCCCCCTCCATCCCTCTAGACACCCCCACCCCATAGACAACCACCCACCCCTCTAGATATCCCCCCACCCCCTTGGACACCCCCACCCCTCCTGCACACCACCCCACCCCTCCTAGACACCAACCCCACCCCCTACCCCCTTGGACACCCCCATGGACAACCCCAATCCTCTGGACACCCCCCCCCCCCCCACAGAAAAACCCCCCAAACGCACTAAACAATCCACCCATCCCCTTGGACATCCCCCACCCCTTTAACACCCACCCCCACCCCCTTAGACCCCCCCACACACACCCATGCACTCCCCCCCACTCCATGGACACCCTCGACAACCCAAACCCTTTGGACAGCCCCCACCCCCCATAGACAGCCCCCACACCCCCTAGACTCCACCCCCACCCCCTTTGACATCCCCCACACCCCCATGGACTACCCCCACACCCCCCTGGACACCACCCTCACCACCATTGACACCCCCTGGACACCCCCACCCAACTGGAATACCCACCCAACCCCCCTGGACACCCCCACCAACTTGCACAACCCCCCCCCCCCCCACCCCATGGAAACCCCTTGTATGCACACACACACAAAATATAACACACATAAATCATAAACATGGTTGATATCACTTCCATAGGATTATTTTACCAGAAAATAATTTAGCATGGTATAGATGAACACTATGAAACTAACAATGATAGCAAGAACAAAGAAAAATAACATCTCAAAAAATTAGCTTAGGGCATTGCGGAAAAAAACTGAAAATGAGTCATTTAAGGATTACTTGAGTGTTGTGAGTCAACCTGATAGATCTGATAATAATAAATATTAAGAATGATGTTGGAAAAATGAGGCTGGAGGGAACGACTTCGAAGAATCGATTCTAGGTTTTCTGCGCAAGAGAGATGAGTCACAGGTCGCCTGATCGAAGAAAACAGAATGACTGAATATGGGGTGTGATAAATGATTTAAAAGATTTATCACATCGGTTATTTAATAACCAATGTGGTAAACTATTTTTTTTAATGTTTATAATTTCGGTTATTTAATAACCAGTGTTGAAAACAATTTATCACGTCGGTTATTTTATAAATGACGTGATTTATTTCACTTTATACCGACGTGATAAATTGCTGAGATTTGCATTATCATGTCGGTTTTTTATAACTGACTTGGTAAAGTGCCGAGCATTCATTTATCATGTCGGTTATAAAAAACAGATGTGATAAAGCACTCCAGAGTCGATTTTCATGTGGGTTATACAATAACCGACTTAAAAAAGCTAATATCTATATATTTTATGTTGGCAATAAAATAACCGATTTAAAATATGGATCTTGATCGATATATCACGTCAGTTATATATAACAGACGTCAAAAATTCCGACATGTTAAATATTTTTTCCCTGGTGTTTGTGACACACTTAGTAAATAAATGGTTTTTTATGATGTGAGTTTCACCATCCCTATACATTACATTATTGAAATACATAGAGCTGGTATAGTGAATGAAATAATCAGTAATCTGAAGGTTGATTTGTCTATAAGATTCAGTATAAAGATTTTCAGTCTAGAAAAAATGATTTTAGGGATGATGATTGTATTGGAATGATGGTATGATACAATATACCTAACCTTATGTGATTAAATCTGGAAGGTGGTATAATAATAGAAGTGGAACCTATAACCACACCCCTGGTTAGCAATTTTAATATAAACAGTATTTTCGTCAAATGACAGATAACTATGTAAACCTATAAAATGTTCCATATTTATTAGCAATGAGAAGTTTTCTGTAACTATTGACACTCCTTAAAAATACTCAAATGGTGCAAAGAAAACATAAACAAAGACTCCCATTCTCTACGCAATGTAGTAACATCAAGAAACTTCAGGAGTGAGCTACATGGCCATGGTTTGCGAGAGAACTCCGCGGCCCAGCTTCACGAGAGAGCTATGCGGCCGAGCTTCGCAAAATAGCTACACATCTGAACAATGCATGAGAAGATTTGGGATGCCTTTACATGGAGAACCTGCATGGTGGAGCTACGCAACATACCTACGTGACCAATGTTTCATCATCCAGGACTATTTGTGCCTATAAATAGGACCCTTGGGCTCCCTGTTTTAGGACTGAAAAATTTTGAACGACTCTATGAAGCTCACATTGCATACCCCTTTCGCCTATACCTCTCAAATTTTCTCATGTAGTTCTATAAACTACAAAATAAGGGATAATTAAAGGGAATAGGAATGTTTTAAAGTTCTTCACATTCTTCAGTCCTCATTCATACCTACGCAGTATATCTGTCTAGTCCATCTATGCAAATTACCTATGCCCAATACCTGTGCGTTAGAGCACTGCGGGAAACCTACGTGGAATACCTACATGAGGTACCTACACAACTTGTTTTAAATACCATTCTTAAAAGCCATTCATGGTAGGGTATCTCCTCCCTTGGTTCCCTTATCTGAAAAGGGCTATGTTGAGTCCTCATAAACCTCCTGACTTCACCTAATCTTTTTGTATGAAACCTCATCATGTCTCCTATTTGGGTTTTATGTCCACACTCAGATGCTTCCCACATTTTTTCCACAATGGGGTTCAGATTCAGGGGATTCTTGAGGGTTTTTATATCCATAGCCACATGGGCCTTTCTCCCATGAACAGTGTTGTGAAGTTCCCGGTTTGGAGGGGATTTTGGGTCCTGACCTCTCCCTTTGTGAAAAGATGACCCATAGCCATAGGTCTCTGGTAAAGAAGGTACACTTCCCACTTTCCATTCTGTGTAAGCATAGTATAAGTCTCCCTATCCTTCCAAGATCAATTTCATGGCAGCCATCCCAGTATAAGCCCCTCACCTTCACCCCTTCTTCCTTAAATTAGACCCTTGTCCAATATAAATTGAATAGAGGGAAGGCTCTTCACCCCACCCTCTTCCATCATCGATGCGCCCTCTTCCATCAACATGGAGGAAAATTTTGAAAGTGTGAATACATTTGTTGAATCTTTTACATTCTCTTGTTTCTCACACTGAACATGACTCTTGTGGGCTTAGGGATTTGTCATGATCACAACAATTTACACTTGATGGAACTACGAGAACTCTGATTCCTCTTCAAACCAGGATACGTAGAAAGCTCTTTCAGAGCCCGAGCTCACTGGATATCCTCCTCAAGAATCGACCCCTAATTCCCCCAATTTGGGAATCCTTTTTTGGAATTAATCCCCAAATTCAATCCTCAAATCATCAAGGAATCCTTTTTCAGGAAGTATGCCCGAACTCATTTTTCTCAGAGGACTATACTCTCCCATGAGATTTATCGAACTACATGGGCTTTGATTCCCAACCATATGGGGTACATAGGAAGCCTTCTTAAGGTTCAATCCCAACACCTAAAATCAACCCTTTCTCTTTGAACCATATTCACAAAAGAGCATTATCTTACTTGGAAACCCATATCCATCCTAGAAACCCATATCCTTTCCAAGTTCCTTGGGGTGTTTTTTATATAATTCCCACATTAAGTGGTAACTAAGCACCTTCTTCTTAGAGGTCCTTATCACATGACATTAAAAGGTATGAGGTGTCCCATTAAGTGTCATCGAACTATGAGGGTTCTAATTCCTATCACAAGGATATGTAGGTAGCTCATTTTATGAGCATCATCCCAAGATCAAAACAAACCTTCGTCTCCCTCGATGACAATAAACTCCAAAGTTCCCCACTAAGTTGATTAAAAACCAGTAACATCATAAATGATGATTAAAATAATCTCTAATCAATATATTAAAGGATACCATTTTTGGAAAACCTCGAATACATACTGATAATTCTAAAATTTAATACATGTTATATAAGTGATTTTAAATTCCAAGGGATACTTAGGATATACATGGGGAATTAATAAGGATTCATGAAAATATTTTAATTTCAGAGAGTCCAGGAGTAGACAATAATTCCCCCCAAAAAGGGTGTGATGAGTCCGACCTCCCACCCTCTCGACCAATGCATGTTCTTAAGTATTGTAAAGTTCAAAACGTAACGAACGTCTGCCTTTGGAAAGCAAGTCCTATTTGGATAATTAACCATTGGATGTTTCTGGTTCCATGAATATATCTAAGAAAAACGCCTGAAACAAGGATTCTTAAATTTAGAATATCATGTTTCAAGGACCTATGAAACAAAAATGGTGAACCCGACGTGAATCTTTAACCAAGTTAATAATATTAAACACATGTTAGGCCCCTATAAATTGATAAAGGAAGGCCAGATAAAGGAATTAATCATGAATTTATCTATCTGAAAAGATGTCACTTTAATATAACTTGTTGTTGTTCTCAGTTTTCCACAGAATTCCCTTCAATCCAATGAATGTCTTTCTCAAAGACAACATCTATGAACTTCCAGACTGCTTCTCAAGTAGAACCTCCATCCACGGGAAAGATGTTATCTCCAACCCAGTGTCTGCAATGTTGGGTCTCCAATGTACTGATAATGGAATATCGCCAACACAGTACAATTCCGACTTTGGAGGCTTCTGGACAGGCCCTCCAGGTCAACAATAATCCTCAATCATCTGGCCAACAATGACAAATGATATAGAAGAAAACGGTGCCAACCACCATTTCCAACCGTTTCAGGTCATTATCCCCAGAACGCAACAATAAATCATTCCCATACTACATGTAGTTAGATCAATAGGTCACTGAAGGCCTCACTTAAAGAATACAAGATTCCTTCTTGAGGACCCTCACCAGCAATTGCCGCTATAATCATGCGGTTGTAGATTCCCAACATGATGTGGATGTTGCCTCTAGATGTTTGATCCGGGTTTCTCATACTCGGGAATGCATCACAAACTGCCAGGGAAAACGTCTGGTTAACAAGAAGCAGGTTCTCACCTCTACCTCCCCTGGAGAAGTCCATCGATCAAACTTGATGGAAAACAATGAGCAAGCACATACACCCATTCATCCTAATTTTGTTCCTCAGTAGTCTCATCTAACAGCAACCCACCAATCCCACCAGATAAACCCGGTGGAGTACTGTGAACAGGCACATACACCTATTTACATGTTATCATCCAGTTAGCTGGATCGTCTGAATGCATTTAAAGAGACCCGCCAATCTAATATGGTGGCAACTGGTAAGAAGGAACATACACCTGTTTATAATCACCAATTCTGTCAGCAGTCTTGTCTGCCAGTATTGAAGGAAACCCGTCAACCATACATGACAGAGAATATCCAGCAGGCACATACACCTATCATTTTTTATCCAGTCTACCAATAGTCTTGTTTGGTAGAGCCTAGAGAAGTTAGTCAAAAAGCTCCGATGACAAATTTGGAGCAGACTCAACTCTCTGCCCCTAGGCATAAGTACTGTCAATATCCGTTGACAGGAAAAGGAGAGCAGGAGCAGGCACATACACCTACTCTAGATATGGAATGGACATATATTCATGATCTGCTGCTGAAGTCACTAAACACATCTTGTAAATGGTGAAAGTGAAGACTCATATCCCGGACCATATTTTGGAAGCATGTCATGATATTTTATCAACTACTTCAGCAGTATCAAGGGAACAAACCCTTAAATCTTTCTCCGTACATGGGATGACACAACAGAATGCCATCCCATAGCAGATACACACTTTTGTTCTAGTCTAGGAGGTTCATGGGGCATACTCCCCTATATCATACGAACAAAATGATCGGGAACATACACCCATTCCAATTGAAGGTAGCCGGTCTGTTTTGGTAACTAATCCAAGACAGGCTCATATACCTGCCCATGATAACCACTTTTCCCAGCATGTGGCCCCAACTAAGTATAAGAGAACATCCAAGAAGAAATCCCAAAAAATACCATTAAAAAATCAAGTGTCAAGCTGTAATTTAGCTCCTCTGAATGCTGAAGTTCTTGAAGCCCTCATACATTTATTTCTTGCTGCTCAAGATCTTACCCTACCATTACCAGGCTTTGGGAGTGGTAGTTGTAATTCTGAAGCTTCTCAACAGACACTTCATTATTAAAACTTACTTCATGAAAATTCGGTCATTCCAGAGTGCCTATCATTGGATGAGAGCCACAACAACCCTCCGTGTGGCTAGAAGACCAAGGAGAAAGAAGATTTATCCCTTGTTGTAATCAACCATGGTGATCCTCCCCAGGATGGATTTCAATGTGAAAATCCACTCTGTAGTACTATTTCACATTTTCAAAAGAATTCTATAATTGACAATGTAGTAACAAGAAAACCGTCCTATCTCGAGGCACTTGCAAACACAAGGCCAGTCATGTCTGATGCCTTTTCATTTACAAGTAAAACACTTTCTCGGTCAGAAGTCATCTTAAGGGAACAATCATTCTCCGAACCTCCCTTAAGTCATTAATCCTCAAATACAAAGCATCCACTTTGGTCATACCAAGTGGAGAAACCACTAGTAGAAGATGATGGAGATGTGTTGAACATGAGGAAACAATTAGGTAATTGAGAAATAGCAGTCATGTTCTGGCCTTCAGAAAATTCCCAGTTTGATATTCTAGAATTGATGACAGAATATTGTATTCATGACATTTGTTTCACCTTATTGAAAACTCTTCGTCATTTGAAAAAAAATTCTTACCATATGATAAATATCAAAATCATATAATGCAAATAGAAGGGTTTCAATGAAAAATTTACTTGGAATCTCTTTTAGTTTCCCAAAATCCAAATGTTGGAAAACAATAGAGAACCCTTCATCGTACATGTCTTAATGCTATGAAGAGGATACGCCAATTAATTTCTGATTCCCCATTTAATGTTCGCATCAGAGGATGTGGTTCATATGGAGCATTGCATTTCACTGCAATCCAAAATTAGCAAAGTCTGCCAAAATTGGTTTCATGCAATGTTATTTCCCATGACCGGCCCCAATCAATTGGTTTTGTATGTAATAAAATGTATGCTCAAGAATAGGCCTCAACCAGTTCTCATCATAATCAGGCTCAAAGAAAGGAAGTTATTGAACAAATTTTACAACAAGACTATGAGAATCTTGAGAAAGCGTCTCGTTTAGTGGATGTCAAACGTCAGAGGATGAAAATTTATGAAATAGCACAACGATCTTCTAAAACAGGTGGTGAAAATGATGGTAATATAATGCACCCAGCTAACATCTGAAACAAATCCGCAAAATCAGAAGATCATTTGCACATATTTCAGCTATAGTAGTTCAGGAATCACCCCAGATTGTGAGGCTGGGGGATCATCTAAATCAATCTTTGAATTAATTAAAAAATGTTCAACGATTTGAATAAGAATAACAAGAACAACCTCGGCCTACAAGGCTGGTGGATTTTTCCCATTTTCAATCCCCTCCTCAGTGGAAGTCAGTTTTCTCCTGATTAGAGAAGAAGCTAGAAGGAAATCATATAACTGAATTATCCAATGATTCCCTTCAGATAACTATCCTCCAAATAGTTCCAAGGAATTCCTTATATAGGAGAACAGAGTCTCATAGAAGACACAAAGGGAGAAAATCTAGCAGAATAATTGATAGAATGTCATCAATGCATTATGAGTCAGTAAATTTTATCAATACCATTGTAGAAGATCCTCCAGAAAATAAGTCCAGTTTAGGGGAATCAGAGGATGATGTTCTTGTCCACAATGCAGTACATGCTGAGGCAAATGAAGAAGGTGTACATACCCGAAATCAAAGGCTTACCTAGAATCTAGGTATGCCTTCAAATAACCAACTCCTTCCATAATCTAGACAGGCACATGCCATGGAAAATGGTAAAAGTCCATTTACATCCCACCCTACCTCTGGAGAAGGCCAGTCACTCTCATTAGAGGAACGGGTTTCATAGGAAGAAGAAGAGATGTAGGAATTAAGGAGGTTAAAGGAAGGACTACTTCAAGGTAGTATTCCTCCTAAGCATGCTAGAGTTAATCAATTAGTGGAATTTTTTGCAACTACCATGATGGATCGAGAATATCCCCCTTTACAAGTACACCCTCACAGGTCCAATCCTATGGTTCATACGTGATAGCAACCAGCAATACTACCATCACTGGCAGTACCAGTTGCTACGCCCCTCCAAAATTAAGTTATTGCACCTACTCATGTCCAAGCTCAACCAGATGTTTCTCAAAAATTAATGACTACCATTGAGTCATTAACATCTAGGATGGAATCTATGGAAGGTCGATGTGCACAGGTTCAACTGGAAAAGAGAGCTTACCATGAATAGCTAATGGAATTCCTCCCCTATTAAATTTTGCGGAAACCACATTACCAATTTTTAATGGTTCGGGTGATCCATAACAACACTTAACACATTTTGTTTCTTGTTGTGATCCATTTATGGGAACTCCTCAACAACAAGAAGCAGCTAAGCTCAAGTGTTTTGTGCAGTCATTACAAAGACCTACTTTTTTCAGGTATACATGTTTGCAATCTCGGTCAATTACTGGGTGGGAAGATCTCCATCAAATATTTCTTCTTCAATTTATCTCAACATTACCAAAGACAACTATTTTTTATCTAACCAATTGTAAACAATGTTATAATGAAAGAGTTTTGGATTTCATTGCTCATTGGAAGAGATTAACATATTCCTTAAATTTAGCACTCCCTCAAGAAGAGTTGTTTCCAATATGTGTGGAAAATCTTCGTCATAAATTACGCACACCGTTGATCCCTGTGAAATACACAGGAGGGTTTACAACCCATACTTCAATATCTCAACAGATAGAAGACGCTCTTATAATGACTAAGGCTAAAACTTGTGTAATTCCATCAGTTCCAAGACGGAGGACAGGGAAAGAAGAGACTGTTACAGTTACACTTAAACAAACACTTGTACCTTCTTTCAATTCAAAACCTTCATCATATCGAAGGGCTCCACCTCCTGAGCGTCAACAACAACGGATGCCTCATCAAGATGATGAAAAATATCAAAGTCGGAAATAGTTTGAGGATTTAAAGAACAAAATTTATTCTTTCTGGAATGAACATTTTCTTTGTTACTTCATATCGGTTCTGGAAAACAATCTCGTTCAGTTGCTGAGGCCCAGAAGGCCGAACAAGGAAGGAGATGAAGACCTCCCCAACTATTTCCCGTTTAATCAGATGTTGGGTCATCCCATTCAAGATTGTTTTATCTTTAAAGACCTGCTGCAAAAGATGGTGGGCTATGGAAAAGTAAAACAAAACGGTTCTTCAACCCAGGTAGCATGTGTTACTACTACTGATCGAGAGGAAGAGCGGGAGTGGCACGAAGAAAAAAGTAAAAATGGGCAGAAATATGATGATTGGATGGTCAGGAAAACGATCAACTAAACTAATGCCATTTTATGAACACAATTGAATAAACCAATTGTGTCTTATGTTATTTCTTCCATAGAAAAACCCCCTTCATCAGAAAGAAAAATCCTCAAAGAAGCAGCGTAATTTGAAGAAATAAGAGCAGTCAGACGAAGACGAGCCTGTGTCAAATCCTAGTTGTCTTTGATTATGGATGAGTTTATTCCAACTGATTTCAAAGCACATGCACTGCCCCACAAAATCGTACAGCCTGAACTAGTTCATCAGATGAAGAATTGACCATTGGTTCTTTTAACATGATTCATTTAACAAATCCTTATTCCAATGATAGTTTCGATTATGGTGAGTCTAAATTCATTGTATGTAATAGAGGAGTTAGAGGAAGAGACAGAGGTATATGATACATGGGAAGACATGGATATTCAAAAAGCTATTATTTCAATCCTACCCCTACAAGAACTGTATATGTGGAAGACACTCGTGGAAAATCCCTTAAGTGGGATCAACAAGAACAAGAATGTTCTTCCACGCATGTCAGATTCGGTCCTGAAACCATTTTTTTGGAGGAACGGTTAGAGGTTATACCTTCATACTCTTAGAAAATAGATAGACCTAGTCGGTCTAATCTACCGAATCTAGGACTGTTTTCAACTCCTACCCTAATACGGGATGCATCTACTGCCAAAGAATCAACATCTAGGGAACCTGGAAAATCACATTTTCAGGATGGGAAACGCAGAACTATGGAAAGAAAATATGATGTCTTGAAACATTTGGCCCAGGTACCATCCATGTTATCAATTATGGATGCCTTGAATCTATCAAAATATCTTTGAGAGGTGTTTATTTAGGCTTTGTCATGTCCTCAAGAATTCAAAACTGAAATTGATGCGGATGAGGTCTACCATATAGAAAACGATACTGCAGAATTCCATGCAGTGATATCTTTTATAGATGAAGATAAAGATGATGTTGTACATAGAAATATTGGACCTTTGTATATATCTGGAAAATTCAACAATATAGAAATCCGATGATATTTCTTTGATAATGTATCAGGGGTCAATATCATTCCAATTCATACAATTTGTCAATTGGGCCTCAGAGAATCTGATTTATCTCCTTCTACTTTGATGTTTCAAGGATATGATATGAATGAACAAGAATCTCTGGGTGAAATTTCACTCAGAATTCAGTTTCGAGACCTTGTGTCTAATTCAGATTTCATGGTTGTTCATCAGGACAGAGCCTTCAAAATTTTTCTTGGAAGACCTTGCATACATCAACATGTGTCTGTACCTTGGTCATACCATAAATGTCTCAAATATTGTTTCAATGGTCAAATTGGGACATTGTATGGTGACATGGCCCCATTCAAAACATGTGAATATCAATACATTGAGACAGAATTTTATCAAATGGAGGGAAAGGAAAATTCCATGGAAAAGAAGGTCACCAAAATTAATGCTCCAAATTTCTTAGAAAAGATTCCAGTAAACCCATTCATACATGTGAGTACAGATTATGCGTGGAATATCATTCAAACTGACAAGAGAGACCTAAATCTAGATATTGTTATGGAAACTTCCATAACGTCAATTATGGCTACCAAGCCAGACAACATGGGAGAAATTGTTGATTTTCCATGAAGTGATGAATGCTAAAATGGAGATGACTTCATTTCATCCACTAAAATCCATCAATTCTATACTTCATCAACTAGGATAGGAGAAGGCATATCAATACCTGAGGAAAAAAATGATGTCAATTATCAATCCATCATCTCCTCTCTATCTACCCAGGAAGACCCTTCATCATCAATAGGGTCAGAAATGGAAGCCTCTTTTTCAAGATGTTCAAATTTTATCTTCTCCCCTAACCATGGAAATTCTGCTTCATCATATACTATGCTGGTAGAAACAGAATAAGTAACACATATTGAAGTAGAAGAGGAAGATCTTAGGGCTGCTCCTCCAGCATTTGAAGAGGGTATCTCTACCACTGTAGCTCAACTCGGGGAAATAAATCAGGGTACAAATGAAGATCCACGCCCCACATTAATTAGTGCATCCATGACTCTTGAAGAGCATGAAATGTATACTTCATTTCTAAAGTAAAATAGAGATGTATTTTCTTGGTATTATATAGAAATGATGGGTCTTGATCTAGATGTTTCCACTCATCATTTGGGTTTTCTAGAAGAACATCGAGGATTCAATAAAGCATCAAGAAGAACACACCCTACTCATGCCTCCAAAATTGAAGCGGATGTTGATAAGCATATCAAGGCTAACATTGTCAGAGAAGTTTAGAATCCCAAATAGCTGACTAATATTGTCCCTGTGAAAAAGAAAAATTGGAAAATTAGAGTTTTCATTGACATCATAGATCTTAATAGGCATTGTCCTAAAGATGATTTTCCAGTCTCGATTACAGAACATTGAATTGTTGAAACAACTCGCTATGAAGCACTTTCCTTTATTGATGGATATTCTAGGTATAATAAAATCTGAATGGATCTAAATGATTATGAATCTATAGCCTTTATATCCCCTCAAGGTGTGTTTTTCTATCGAGTAATGCCATTTTTCTTAAAGAATGTAGGTGCAACATATCAATGTTCCATGCATCATTTCTCTAAACCCTTCTTAGTGAAATTTGTTGAATGTTATGGGGATGATTTGGTGGTAAAATCTAGAAATTGTTCTAATCACTTAGCTAATTTGGAAACCATATTAGATAATCTTTGGGAACACGGTTTGAATATGAACCCCTTGAAATGTGCTTTCAGGGTAACCTCAGGAAAATTCCTTGGTTTTGTTGTATGCCATAGTGGTATTATAGTTTATCCTGAGAAAACAAAATCAATCATTAGTATGTCACCTCCAAGAAATTTGAAATAATTAAGAGGACTTCAAGGACACTTTGCCGATATTCGGCATATTAACGCCAATTTGGCAGGCAAATGATTACCCTTCACCAGATTACTGAAGAAGGGAGTTACCTACCAATGGACCAAAGATTGCCAAGAGGCATTTGATACCCTTAAGAAATATCTCTTGAGTCCACCCGTATTAATACCACCTGTTGAAGTAAGACCACTTATTCTCTATGTGACAGCTTTAGAGCGATCAATTGGTGCCTTCCTCGCCCAAAAGAGTGATCTCGGGAGTGATAACAGCCATTACTGTCTCAGTCGCACTATGCTTGATGCGGAAACTCAATATTAAAATATTGAAAAGTGCTTCCTGGCATTAATCATTGCAGTTTAGAAATTGAGGAATTATCTACAACATCATGAGGTCCAATTGGTATCTCGTAATAACCCACTCAAATTTATCTTTAGTCGTCCTATGCTTACAGAATGTCTAGCACGATGGCCGGTTATTTTGCAACAGTTTGATATTCATTTTGTGCCTCAAAAGGCAATAAAGGGTCAAGACCTGGCTGATTTCCTTGCTGAGCATCCATCCGTGGAAGATACATCATTTAATACTGAACTTCCTGATGAAGAGTTCTTCTCTATTAAAGATAATTCCCAAACATGGGAAATGTATTTTTATGGTTCTTATAGAAGTCCAACAAGGAAGAGAATAGAAATCCTATACTCAAAAAGGTTTGATTATGAATAGTCCTTATTTCCCCAGAAAAGGCATCATTTCGTAATTCTTTTCTATTATAAGAATTTGGTACCAAAAATGAGGCAGAATATAAAGCTCTCATCGCAGGATTGGAATTGGCCCTTCAGGTTCGAATGGATCATTTAAAGGTAAATGGTGATTCAGAATTGGTAATAAAAAAAAATCAATGGGGAATACTCTATCCGAAAAGAAGAGTTAACACCTTTGTGTTATTACTTCAGAGAATTAATGGCTGAATTTCACTCAGATCCAAAATTGTCCTATGTCCTGCAATCAGGAAATGCCCAAGCAGATGCACTAGCTAATGCAGCTACAGCACTGGTAGATCCATATTAGGATTAGGTAGTTATCAGCATAACCCATCGCCACATGGTTTCACCTTCTGTTCAAACATGAGGGTCGGAATCAATAAAATTAGCCCTATTTCTGAACCATATGGTCATACCCTGGGATGGAGAACATCTATCATCTAATATCTTCAAAATGGGATACCTCCACCAAATAGGGCTATGAAGGAGAAGATCTGGCGACGATCGGCTAATTTTACTATTTATGATGGCCCAAACCACTGAAAGATCCTTTATAAGGGGGGATTTGATGGTATTCTCTTCAGATGTATTGATGGAAAAGAAACCATGACTGTCATGAAAGAAGATCATTCAGGAGCATGTGGTTCCCATCAATTTGGACATATACTCTCTAATCAGATTCGAAGGCTTGGATACATCTGGCATTCAATGACACAGGATTGTACAGACTTCACAAAAAAAATGTAATCCCTGTCAAGTGCATGAAAACTTCATTCATCAACCCCCAGAGTCAGTACATAAAGCTAAATACTCTTTTCCATTTTCCACATGGGGAATGGATGTAGTAGGGCCTTATCCTCCAACCACGGCTAAGTAGTTCAAGTATATTCTCACTGCTACTAATTTCATCTCTAAGTGGGATGAGGAAATACCTCTCAAGGAAGTTGGAGCTAAAAACATCATTATTTTTTTCAAAACTAACATCATCACCAGATTTGGCGTCTCCCATACTATTTTGATGAAAAATGGAACCAATTTTTGTTCTAATGATGTAAAAAAGTTGTATTAGAAATATAATATCAAATCCAACCATTCATCTCGCTATCATGCGGTAGCCAATGGAAAAATAGTTGCTTTCAATAAAACCCTATCAAATATACTCCAAAAGATGGTGGATAAAGATAAGAAATCATGGCTTGATAAACTTTTGAATGCTTTATGGGATTATTGGACAACTATCAGTACTACCACCCAAGCAACTCCTTTTTCATTGGTATATGGAACTAATGTAGTTTTACCATTTGAAATGAGATTTCATTCACTAAGAGATGCAATCTGGGATCAATTATCTACAGATTAAAGGTCTCAAAAATAGTTCAATGTGATGGAATTATTATATGAGAAAATATTTCATACATCGCATCATCTAGAAGTATATCAAAACAGAATTTTGCGATCTTTTAATAAGAAAGTTCTTCTTCGTTCATTCCTTCAAGGAGAATTCTTATTGGTCCTTTGAACTCCAATGATAGTAGGAAAGTCAACTCCAAAACATGAGCCAAAGTGGGAAGGACCTTATTCCATACATATGGTTTATTCCAATGGAGTATATTCCTTAATCTCAATGGATGTAGATCTCATCAAAACACCAACCAATGCATGATTTTTGAAGAAATACTTTGTGTAGTTTTGCATAATTAGTCCTCACTGGAAGATTTTAAATTGCATGGTACCACGTCCTTACTACAAGGCTTAAAACTACACAACCCCCATATACTAGTTTCAAGATATCAAACTGCATAATAACCATAAACGTCCATGCTGCATGATGTTAAAGTGCATAGCATTGTCGTCCTTGTCGCATGACATTAAACTGCATGACACCATTTACCATTTTATCTATAAAACACTAAAATATTCTATAAGAAAGCTTCATTGACATCATCATTAATATTTAGTAGTACATGAGCCCCTCTCTTTACTATGTCAGAGTCAGATCTACATAAAGACTATGTTTCAAGAACTATGTGTGGCTTTATTCTCAATTTCCAATGAGATACATAGAGAAGCTTGAATCTCCAATTCGGGGCCCATCCACGATCACAAAAGTTTCTTATTTTCTTTTCTCCTCATGTATATGAATCAGATCTATACAGAGTATTTACTTAATATATATGATTTGGTCCATATTCCATTTTATGTCTTAAGATTTAACATTCTCTTAGAATGTGTCAAAATCCCGCATTTTTTCATGCCAAATATGATTAACATGAGGAATGATTGTTAAAAGAACTACGTACCGCTTGATTATCATTTTTCAAATGACATACATAGAGATGCCTAAATCTCCAATTTTGGGCCCAGCCTCGATAAAAAAACAACAACAAACCCCCTTTATTTATTGTATGAGAATCAAATCTACATAGGAAATGTTTTAAGAATTATACTTGAATTCATTCTTTATCCAACAAGATAAATAATGACATTTATGTTTTATCCCTTAATCCCATTACAATGTGTCTTTTATTTCATATTGGTTCATTCTCATCGTTTCCACATGACGGTAAACTACAAGGAAATTTAACACCCCTATTTATCACTTGGATCGCCTTTATATTATAAAAGAAACCCTTACTGCTCCTTGTTTATCACACCGATCATAGCTCACGTGGGCTTTGGAATTGGGTAAATGGATTCTTTATATAAATAATGTGTTTTAAATTTCTTATGGGGTTATAAATTTATTCACTGCATGACTCAAAATTGCATAGTATAATTTCTTCACTCCATGACATAAAACTGCACATTACCATATTCATTCAAAGAAAACAAAGAAGGTCTCCATTTTTTTTACATATGAGTCAGATCTATGTAAATGACATCAAATTAAGGGTCAATATTGATTTAAATATTTTTCATAAACATTGATGATAATATCTCCTTCCATATTTCATACTCTTAATCTTGAATATTTTCTTATTTTTATAATCATCTTTACAGTTTCTGGAAACAAGGTTTGTAATATCTGAGAGCTCTTTTCCCTGAATATGTTGCACATTCCCTTAGGCGGCCTTGCATAAGTTGCCTACATAACAGTCCTTTCAGTCAAAAGATGCCACTATTTGAGTATATAGCATGTGCTCTAGTTGGCCCTGCATAATACATCCCCCATAATGGGTTTTTCAAATAATGTTAACTTCGTTCTTGGTTATAGTATCTTTGTCCCCTTAAATCTTTGATGAAAATATATAAGAATCAATATTTTAAAACAGTCATTCAAGTATAATTGTCCCATTATCTTTACCACAATATGAAAATCTTCAAGACCATGATTTTCACATTTTCCTCATCATGTTCTCGATACACTATGAAATAATCTTGAAATCACTTGACCATATGTTATATATTGTTTCTATTTATGGTCCAAGTTATATGACCTAAAACTACAGACACTGTATCTTTTACATTTTGGTCAAACCATTGTAAATGTCTTATTCATCCAATTCTTTGGATATATTTATTTGAAAATCCCTTTCCATATTTAGGTACCTTTCTCCATAAACCAAACTCTATGATTTAGAAAATCTGAATCTCCATAAATTTCTTTGTCTTTTAGCAATAGAACATCAAACAACTGAGAGCTCTTTTGCCTAACTATGTAACACGTGCCCTTAGGCGGCCTTGCATAAGTTGCCTACATAACAGGCCTGTCAGTCAAAAGAATCCACTGTTTGGCAATACAGCATATTCCCTAGTTGTCCCTACATAATGTATCCCCCATAAAGGTTTTTTCAAGTAATGGTAACTTCGTTCCTAGAAAAGTCACACATTATGGTGATGCAGGCTTGGAGATTTGGTATCCAAAAAAATCATGGCCCAAGATTCCCCTTGTAAATATTTAAATAATGTTAAAGTAATTCTTATCCACAATGCTTTGTTTGGGATCTAATTCAAAATTTACTGTCAAAGCTATCCAACCCTAAATATTATCACTTTATAGTCCAATATGCATGACTTTAAACTTTCAGTATCAAAAGAATTGATACTCATCAGACTAAGAACCCGCAAACGGTGCACTAAACAAAAGTCGAGTGCTAGATCACTAAATATACATTTTTTATGATTTAGGTCACATTTAGCAATGAAAAGTCAAAATATATAAAATATATGGGGTTATCCATGTTACCCTAGAAATAATCTTATTATTCCCCTTAAATCCCTCGACTTAATAAGAAAATTTTAAGCACCACATTCTTTATTACTATAATGATGATTGTTTAACATAAAGGAATCCTTATCATCATTTACCTTTCATATTATAATCATGAAAGAAGAACAGGAATGAACACATGTATATGATTGGAAACAAAATTTAATTCATTTATGTGAAAATGGAGGGCCATCCAGAAACCAAAGCCTCTCTATCGTGTTTTTAAATAAACATTCAACATGACTTTTCATTTGTTGATCTGCTTAATAAGCTATATCAGCTACCTATTGATGTTGAGATAATTTAGCAAATCCCGCCTCCTCTGCCTAACGAAGTGCTTCCTTAGCCATTGAAATGGTAGTTATCCTCTTCAATTGAGATTCTCCCAATTTCTGATTTAGTTTCTCATACTTATTATGAACAGAATCCAGTTGATGTTGAGGAGATAATAACTCCGTGGTTTCTTTGATTTGTGGGCTAATCTCGAGTGATTTATTGTTATGATTTTCTATTAACTCAACCACTTCATCTTGGAAGCCCTTAATATTGATGAGTCATTTATCCTCTTCAAAATCTTGTCGCAGTTTATGCTCCTGTTCCCGTCGGCGGATATTCTCTTTCATGGTATCGTAAACCGGCCAATAATTGAATCAACCAAATCCCAACACATAGAATAATGCTAAAAGTTTTGGAAAATGGGATGATAATTCATTTAAACTCTTTTCAACAATTATGTTCCAGATATGCCACCATGTCTTCTAACATGCCATGCCAAGAGCATATTGCATCTCTAAATCTTAATTTGAGTCACTTCCATGAGGTAAAATGTACTCTAGAAATAGGTTTCTAGAAAGAATTTTTTTGTTCTGCTTCTCTTGGGATGGTAGAATCTTAACGCTCTGATCTAGGAGCTGACAACCCTAAATAATAAATCATGGCCATTATTAGTTTCGAATGAAGGAAACAAATGTAACTCAGATGGCTGACTATATTTACCCACCAATAAGTCATCTACTTGATTAGATTCTTCCCCTGTATTCTTAGCTCCAGTGTTTTGAGGAGGAGTTTCTTGGGGGGGATTCCCTTGAATATGTTCATATATGACATTTGAAGGCTCTGGAACGTCTCGTGATAAAGGATCCTCTGTAAGTATTTCTTCATCCCCAGCAGAAGGGTAAAGTGGAACACCCTAATTCTAAAAAGACTTTGCGACATTTTATATAGATAAAGTTGTATAAGGTGAATTTTTATGTAAAGAATCAAGTTGAAGAACAAATCGTGTATGGAAAATGCAGGAATATGAATTTACTTCCTTGAAATTACACATGGAAATCTCCAAACTCCTTGATGAAACCTGGAATATCAATATTCGGATTAAGGGTGCTCATCATTTCAGTGTATATATCTTGAAATGTTACAACATCGTCACCATTTAAGGTATCCAACAAATGTTGGTTGATGCCCAAATTGGCTCTGCTGAAATTTTGTTCTGCTGAAGCTTTAATTGGTATTCCAGCATCAGATCTTTCCGTGTTTGGGTTAATTTCATCATTGGATTCAGATTTCCCTGGATCTTCAGTCCCTTCTTCTGATGCAATAAGAATATTAGTATTGATTATTTTCTCGATCCTTTGACAAAATTAAATGGGGAATGGATTTAATCTTCCCATGGCCTTCCACTCTCTCAACAGAGATAGGAGCAGGTATAGCTGAATCCATTGACGGTACAGATACGTCAGCATGAACCTGGGTTTCCCCTGGGACTTCTTTTTTGGTTGTGAAGTATCATCTCTTAATACCTTGAGAGAGGAAAGAGACATAGATCCTACAAGAGGATATAACATGGTTACCATAACTTC
Source organism: Viscum album (assembly GCA_963277665.1). Taxonomy (NCBI): domain Eukaryota; kingdom Viridiplantae; phylum Streptophyta; class Magnoliopsida; order Santalales; family Viscaceae; genus Viscum; species Viscum album. Next base: position 426,865,054 of record OY728120.1, on the reverse strand, counting down.
TTGAGAAAATTGTATTCCCTGAAGATTGTATAAATACATTCTCTTTCGGTGAAAGCTTCGAAGCAATCTCATTACTCATTTGTGTTTCTGTTCAAAATAATTAGGAGAGATTGAAAGACTTCTATTAGTATGGGAAACATGAGGTAATGGTTGAGGATTATCTGTCGTCATTACCCCAGTCATGATTCTTGCTCCTAGAGAATGTTCTAGCAACTTGGGAGGTTTATTCATTGTGCCAATGGGAGAACCTGCTGGACTATACTGAGGTGATTCAAGAATTGATCCATATCTTCCTTCTCTACATAAAATATGCATAAATACATTTTTATCCAGATTAATGATGTAAAATTATAAATCAGGTTTGAAACTAATGAAAAAGGGAAATACATTCCCATTATTAACATAAATATCCCACTCCTCCTGAGATTCGATAATTACCCCTTTGTAGACTCCTAAGTCCATCATATGAGATACTCATTTAGAAGCTAGTATTTTTTCATCAGTTGCATATATAAAACTCTCTAACTCCAAAATATACTTTTTTACATCAGCCAAGTTATTATCCAGTTTGCAGTCAGAGTGTTCCTTGATATCACCAATATATAATATTCGAATGCCCTATTGATAAAATGCACAGGTATGCCTGAAATCACGGGTTATAAACTCAAAGTATTGAATGGCCGAAGGTCGCACATAACTCGATCTTTTCCTGGTTGACTATAGAAGTGGTTCGACACCTTTTGATTAAAGAGATTCTTCAGACCTTTCTTCCTCTAAAAATTCAACTGGTGGAATAGGAATCGCTGTTTGATGGCGGTGACTGGATCACCTTGGCATTGGAGGTATTGCTTCATTAGCATTAGTCTTCCCGGTATACTTCCTACGAAGACATTTTGGGGGATCTAAAACTTCTAAAATTTCTGTATCATCTTTGGCCTTGGACTTTATACCATGATTTCCACATGACACAGTCGTTCTAGCCACTACTCGATATAATCCTTTTGTCAGATCCCCTTGAGGATATGGAGAAACCCATGCTTTGGCATATCCAACTTCCAATCCTCTTGATGTATCTGGTGGAGATAATATAATTTACAATTTAGATACCTCTAAAGCTGTGAGAATCAATAATTGTCGCGCTACCAATCAGCGTTTCTCATGTCTGACATATGTGGGTGGAAAGGTTCATGACTATTTAAGACACCCGAACTGACTATCAAACCTATAGGGAACATATGCCTCATAGTTAATTTCATCATCACTCTTTTTTGATAGTACACCATCCCTAAATTCCATCATATAAAACCTTATCTCATATTCTTATTTACCATCATCAATAAATGTTCTAGTTAGTGGATTACCAAAAGGAAAGAAGTTGAATTCTCCTGAGACATTAAATACTTTCATTACTTCATCAGGTCTTATGTTCAGAGGCTTAATACTAGAAATTTTCTATAAAAATGGGTTGAATCGACCATTTGGAACTCTTACTGAGTTCAGTGCTGAGTATGAAGAAAAATGTGCTGAAATCTATCCCCACAACACTTGAAATGGACCCGCAATTCTAAATGGAGCCTTCCCATTGTATAAATGAAATAGGATATGGTAAAGTCTTTCAAAAATAGGGGTTTCAAGCCTAATATACATCCCCTCTACCAATTTAGCTGCAATACTGAATATCCCTGATCTTACACCCCCACCGGATTCACAGACTGAAAGCAAATAAACACTTACCCACATAGCAAGGAAGGCCATTAAGTGTAATTTTGCATCTATATCAGGTATGAATTTATAACCCCAGTGCTTGTAATCACCTCTTTTCATTGTGGGAAAATATGTGCCTGAACTTCCTCGGTTATCAGCGGAAGGATAAACTGTAGGACGTCCACAGCTTGGACCTTTATCTGTTTTTGGTTCTATGAATTCATTCATACACACTCTAGAATGAATATCTCTCTTATCCTTGTGTAAATTATTTTCTATTTTAAATAATTCATGGGAAAGCAGTGGTGTTCTAGTAACATTGCCCCATGTTGTTGTAGGAGGGATGAATTCATCATACATTTCCCCAAGAACGGGAATTCTAGCTATTTGGTAAACATCCCAAAGACTAATACCAACATCGTCGTGCATCAAATGAAAGGAGTTTGTTTGTAGGCTCCATCAGTTTAGTAATTCACGAATGAGTCCATTTTTTTAAACATATGTTTTCCCCATCCAGAAAGTTTCATTATTTTGAATGTCTAATAATTCTTTTTTGAATTCTACACAAGCCCGACATACCCAGAATGCCCACATCCACTCGGGTTTCACACCCCCTCCAGAACGAAAGTCCCAATCTCCTTTCCAACCATTCAATTGATCTGTTTGCGAAGCTAAAAATGTGTAATCATAAAAATGTGGTCTTGGCTCTACAACATGATCCTTCATATCTGGAGTACAACCACTATAATGAAGGACTCAAATAATAGGGATTGTTCCTTCTTGTATTGGAACCCCCCTTTCACTAATATTCATTTTGTTACAGTTTAAATACTAAAGAATCAAATTCAATGAAAAGAAATTATTAATAGATGGAAAATGGGCATCTTGAAAAAGCCCATGCCCATAGAGAGGTACGTAAGGACATTGTGGATAGTCACGCTGGTATGGAATTAGACCCTTCCATATCCTAGGAAGAATACTCTCAACAGTGTCATAATAATCTGGCCCGACGATCCTCATCATTTCACTTTGGAGAGCCTTATCTTCCTCGGTATAGGTCATCAAATGAGTCATTATTTCTTGCAAATGAATGAACAAAATTAAAGATCAGATTTCTAAAGAAGAAAGTAAGAAATTTGGAAATGGACACTTATCACGTAGGTCCTTCGACAAGGTCCTTCAAAAAGGTCCTTCGATAAGGTCCTTCGACAAAGTCAGTCATGTAAGTACTTCGAGAAAGATCTTTTCACAACTCCATCGGTGAAGTCCTTTTAATGTAGCTCTATTGCGTAAATAATATTACCTTGAAGAAATTTCAAGATAATTATGTTAGAGCACAACGTGATGCAGCTGAATGAATGATTTACACAACGAGAGCTCTAAAATTTGGAGAAAACACAAGTGAAGAAAACAAAACGCGAACGGTTGATACCTATTTATAGGAAACAGAAGACCTACGCATCATGAATGCACGCCATAGCTATGCAGCATACCTGCACGACATTTCTGCACAAAATTCTTGCATGGCACAATTGTGCTATTCATTAATCCATCCTGATCTTTTTCCTAGAATTTCACCTCAGGACTTGACCCTCTTTTTATATTTTCAGATCCAATCGTGAGGGGGGGGGGATTTTTTTGACACTCCTTAAAAATATTCAAAGAGTACAAAGGAAACATCCATAAATACTCCCAAGCTCTACGTAATGTAGAAACATCCACCAACTTTGTGAGTGAGCTACGTGGCCATGCTTCGTGAGAGATCTTCAGGGCCCAGCTTCGCGAGAGAGCTACGCGGCCGAGCATCATGAAACACCTACGTGCCCAAACTACATGAGAGAAGATTTGGGATGCCTCTATGTGGAGCCTATACAAGGTGGAGCTATGTGGAATACCTACGCAACCTAATTTTCTTCATCCAGGCCCATCCGTGCCTATAAATAGGACCCTTGGGCTCCACATTTTCAAACTGAAATTTTTTGAAACACTCTTTGAACCTCCCATTGTGTAGCTCTTTCGCCTAGATCTCTCAAATTTAATCAGGTAGTTCTCTAAAAATCAAAAGAAGGGAAAATTAAAGGGAATAGGCATGGTTTGATGTTCTTCAAATTCTTTAGTCCACATTCATACTTACGTGGTATATCTGTGTTTTCCATCTGCGCGAATTACCTACACCCAATACCTGTGTGTTAGAGCACTGTGGGATACCTACGCAGCATACCTGCATGAGGTACCTACGTGGCATACCTGCGCGAAGTACCTACACAGCCAGTTTAAAATACCCTTCTTAAAATCCATTCATGGCAGGGTATCTCCTCCCTTGGATCCCTTATCTGAAGGGGGCTATGATGAAACCTCCTAAACCTCCCGACTTCTCAAAACCTATTTGTAAGACACATCAGCTTGTCTACTATTTGTGTTTTTATTCCCACATGGAGTGGTATCCCACATTTTTTCACAATGGCGTTCGGATTCATGGGATGCTTTTGGGTTTTTATACCCACAGTCCATGGGCCTTTCTCCCATGAACAGTGTTGGGATGTTCATGGTTTGGAGGGGAGTTTGGGTCCTGACCTCTACCTTTGGGAACAGATAACCCAAAACCATAGGTCTCTGGTATTGAAGGTATACTTCCCACTTTCCATTCCGTGCAAGCATAGGAGAAGTCTCCCTCTCCTACCAAGATCAATTTCAGGGTATCCATCCTGATATAAGCCCCTCATCTTCACCCATTCTTCCATACATTGGACCCTTGTCCAATATAAATAGAACAGAGGGAAGGCTCGTCACCCTACCCTCTTCCACAGTCAACGCGCCCTCTTCCATCAACATGGAGGAAAAATATGGAAGTGTGAATACCTTTGTTGAATCTTTGACATTATCTTGTTTCTCACACTGGGCATGACTCACGTGGGATTAGAGGTTTGTCATGATCACAAAATTTGAACACTAGAAGGAACTACGAGAGATCTGATTCCTTTTCAAACTAGGATACGTAGGAAGCTCTTTTAGAGCCCGAGCTCACTGGATATCCTCCTCAAGAATCCATCCCTAATTACCCCAATTTGGGCATCCTCCTTAGGAAATAAGCCCCAAATTTAATCCTCAAATCATCAATTCATCCTTTTTTAGGAAGTTAGCCCAAACTCATTTTTATCAGAGAACTATACTCTCCTATGAGATTCCTCGAACTACAAGGGCTTTGATTCTCATCCATATGGGGTACGTAAGAATCCTTATAAAGGTTAAAACCCAACACCTAAAATCAACCCATTCTCTATGAACCATATTCACAAAAGGGTATAATATTACATGGAAACCTATATCCTTCCTAGAAACCCATATCCTTTCCAAGTTCCTTGGGATGTTTTTAACATAAGTCCCACATTAAGTTGTAACTAAGAGCCTTCCGCTTAGAGGTCCTTATCACATGACTTTAAAAAGTATGATGTGTCCCATTAATTGGCACTAAACAATGAGGGTTCTGATTCCTTTCACAAGGATACGTAGTAAGCTCATTTTATGAGAACGATCCCATGATCAAAACAAACCATCGTCTCCCTGGATGACAATAAACTCCAGAGTGCCCCAATGAGTGGCTTAAAACTAGTATCATCATAAATGCTAATTAAAATAACCTCTAATAAGTATATTAGAGGATACCATTGAGGGAAAACCTCGAATACATTCTGATAATTCTAAAATTTTATACATGTTAAATATGTGTTTTTAAATTCCAAGGGATATTTATGATATAAATGGTGAATTAATAAGGATTCATGAAAATATTTTAATTTGAAAGAGAGTCCCGGAGTAGACAATAATTCCACGCAAAAGGGTGTGATCATTCCAACCTCCCACCCTCTCAACCAATGGATGTTCTTAAGTATCATAAAGTTAAAAACCTAACGAATGACTTCCTTTGGAAAGCAGGTCATATTTGGATAAATAACTATTGAAATTTTTTGGTCCCATGAATAAATACAATGGAAACCGCCTAGAAATAAGGATTCTTAAATCTAGAATATCTTGTTTCAATGACATATGAAACAGTAACCCACATGTTTCACTCATTCGAATATTTCACATTTTTTGGGAGATTTTAGTATGTTCATATTAAACCCTAGAGAGGCACACATTGAGGTTTTGAAGTGGATCATCTAGTACTTGAAGTGTTTCAATTAATTTTAAATTTTATTTGAAAAGAATAAGATTATTAAAGGCTATATATAATCTAGATTTGGTAGAGATTCTAATTCACCAAATAGTAAGACGGGGTATATGTTTACTTATGGGAGGGTAGTGATAGATTAAATATTCAAACATTAATATGTAGTTTCACAATCTATAATAGAATTGGAAAAAATAACATTGAAATAATCAGAGAAGGATTTGGTATAGATGAAGGTGTGTTTGAGCCAACGAGCCCATACCTGAGTGGTAAGGGCTCCTGCTTGGCATCCAAGAGACCCATGTTCAAAACTGTGTCAAGGTGAATTTCCAAGTTACTGTAGCATACTATAGTAGTACTGTATCAGGTACAGTTCAGTATTGTAGTAGCCAGAAATATTCACCCAATTTGGGCCTTTGGGCCACTGTTTCGGGCCTACGGGTCTCAAGGGCCTTCGTGTCATCAATAGCCCTCTGGGACTGAAGGCCTTTGGGACTTTGGCCCTCAGGGCCTTTGGGCCATAGAGACCATGGAGTATCCCAATTCACATAGAATAGTCCCCAGAAGAGGATCATAGGAACAAGATTAGTAGTCACCTGAAGCAGAGCTAACCGGATTGAAAGAAAGAGAGGGTATGGAAACTCCCATCGGGACCAGGAATCATGCGACTTTATATGAGGCAATGCTAGGAGATAATAAATGCATGGTGGGGAGCTAGGCGATCAATGATGTAGAAAATGGGGAGGGGAAGTTCTTGTTTGTTGGGCCTATGGGTCATGTATTGTTCATGGTATACCTCTGGGCCTTCAGGTCATATATTGCGAGTCCTATCAGGCCTTGTGCCTTGGGCCTATGGGTCATGTACGAGTTCCCCTTCATCCCTTAAAAAGGGGGATTATCCATAATAAAAATAAAAAAATAAGGCCTTCGGGCCATTCGGGCAATGAAGGGGTGTTTGGATGATCTAAGCAAGGAACCCAAAGTTGGGACACTATTTTCTGATTCAGAGATCATGATTCACTAGGCCAAAAATTCGTTGTTTCATTCTTGTAAAAGTCATACTCAATTGATGTATCACTCCATCCAAAATATATTGGGGGAGTGTGTGTTAGGTATATGAATGATCTAAGGGTCATGGAATTTAGTCAATATATAGAAAATGTTTATAACTTACAAAGATCATTGGTGATACAGAACCTTAGTAGGGTTGGGTTAACCGTAATAAAGGTATGGTTGGGAACCATGTTATTGCTTTATAAAAACTCAAAGGTAGAATTATATATGGGAATGAATGGTGGATTTAGTTTCTATGTATAAATGAATCTCAAAATATAAATTTTTAAGGTTTGATCTCCATTCTCCTGGAAGAAATCAATGAAATTTCAACAGATGTAAAAAAACCAGGAGTCCTAATTTCCAATGACCACTTTGAGATGGGGAATCAATGGATGAGTGTCAGTTCAGTGGAATACTTGGAGTGGTTAACATGAATATATCCATAAGAATTTATTCCTCTGGTAGATATTTAGGACTGTATTTATAATAAATTTTGAATGGGAATGATTAACTGATAGACAAGGATTAATTGGTGGAAATATTTGACTAGGTGAAGGGTTACTCTTTAGATATCGAAGGATATGGACTTTTACCATTACAGGCTAGATGGTAGTGGTGAATAGAATCACTAAAATAGAACTATTATATATATAATTGTGAATAACCGTTGATATAAATGATTCCTATGGAAACACTAAAATAGTGTGAGACTAAAATCATAATAATCATGTTCCAATTAATTATTTAAATAAAGTGAAGCATCATCCACCCATAGATTTGGGCTCAAGTATAAAACCCATTATCCCTTGGTGTTTTTATTTTCCTTCCATTTTTTTCTTCTGATCATTGTTTTTGGTAGTCTTTTATACATTCTTCTGATGGTTATACATATCATTTCTATGACTTGGGTGTTTATTCTTCCATTTAGGGTTTCATGTGTTGGGTTCATCACAAAAACCATAGCTTTCACATGTCATGTTCTTGTAGAGTTAGTTAGAGTGGTTTAGTTAAAATTAGGTTATGAGACTAATAAAAATATAGTGATGGGTGATCTTGTATTTTAGATGAAAAATTATGCAAGACACTAAATTAATTAGTAAATTTGGGGAGTTTAATATGAAAATAAATAACATTTTTACAAAATCAATAAAAAAATCTATGAAATAACAATAATTTAATACTTTAATAAAAATTAATCTAGGATAAAAATATTTATAATATATTAATGGTAATAATGTGTATTCATAAAAGGATCATAATTTAATGTCAGGAAAAATCATCATGAAATAACCATAAAATATCTATCATGGGAGCACATAGGAGGAATGGATATAATTTCATATAACAAGATAGTGAAAAACATGTAATTGAAATTCTTAACATTACAACTCCCAAACCCTTAGGTTTACCCTATCAGGCTTAACCATGAGGAAAAATCCCTTATGTAGAAGAAATTCCAAACATGAGACCACTGACCAGAGCATGATTAGACACTAGTGCATCACTCATCTCTAAAAATCCCTCTTAGATACCTAATGATTCCCATTATATAAATAGAGGTGATATATTAATATAATATATATTAACATAGTGTGTAACAAATATTTAAAAACTTATAAAAGTTTGTCTCATATTTGAGCCCCTTCATTGAAGCCACTCTTACTTTCACAACACTAAAAAAAAATCATGATATACCTTATTCATAATCACCACATAAAATAATCCTATATCACTTAACTATCACTAAATAAAAATGGGAATGTCTTCAATGGTTGAAATTTATGATCAAAATATTGATATTTCCAAAATTAATATTTAAAAAATTAATATTTTTTAAATAAAAACATGGAATTATATTTTTTTTAAGTATGAAAAAAACATTTTGGAAACCAAATAAATAAGTAACAACAATTTAAATTTTGAAATGGAATGATTCACAATTGAGATGGTATAACTGGTTATAAATCCTTGAAAATATTTATCCAAATATGAAATAAATTCATTTTAAATTATAAGAAGTCATATCATAAATGAAACATTGATTAATTAAACTAAATATTTCATTGAAATTTTATGAAACTTTTTGTGTGCATTATTTTCTTAGAAATTAGTTTTTGGTTTTAAAAGATGAATGATATAATGGAATTAAATAGAATTTAAATAGAACCATTTAGGGAACAATAAATTTTAAATTAATATAACATAAAATATATTTTACTAAAAATAAATGATTAAAGGTAAGAAATAATACATGGTTCAATGTTTAAAGGGAAATTCATCGAGCCAACTATAGGATTTGTGGTAAACATTTTTGAATAAATTCATTCCAATATAAAAGAGTAATAGAAACCCTTATATTTTTATTTTAAAACTAAAATTAGAAAACACTAAACACAATCAATTTGATATGAGGCCTTATTCTATATTGAAATGGAAGGAGAGTAAAATGAGTAATAAAGGAATAATATGAATAAGAGATGAGATAGAAGTTTTATAATTGATGAAATCTTGAGGATTGATGAAGAAACCAACCTTTAATCCATGTGAAAGAGGGGAGTTTAATTTGATATGTGGGTGGGCTGGGAGAAGATCCATAGGCATGAGTAAGAGAAAATATGGGAGGTTCCCTTAAAAATACAATTTAAAAAATCAGCCTATTTCACAAGTAGGGTAAAATGGAAGGGAGCATATGTAGGGTCCCCAGGAAACCTACTACCTCCTTGGAAAACTCTCTAAAATATCTAGATTTAGAAAAAACTCAATTTGAAGTCTATGCCCAATAAATAACCACTTAAAATACATAAAAATAAATTAATGGTCATGACAGAACATCTCATTTTAAGATCAATGAAATAATAAATCTTTCTATTATAGGACATTTTTTATGAAAAACACCCCTTAAGGTGAAAATGATGAAAATACTACTATAATTAAACAAATTCCAATCCATGTAAAAGTGATTCTCTACAATCTCCCCCTTTGAGATAATTACGCTATCTTTTTTTAACTTGTCATATTAAGGCCTTAGTATTTCTAGAATGTATAACCCAATGAATATATAAATATATATTCCATTAATAAATATTTTTACCATTTCTTTAAAAAAATAGAAAACTATAAATAAATAAATAAACATGATAAAATAAGTATTATTTTATTATATTGTATAATAATACCATAAAAGGTATAAAATAAGTCTAACTACTAGGATTATAAATAGAAGATAAATATAAATGATTATCATTAATATAATATATAATTATTTTATATTATATTCCTTAAAAAATATAAAATCCAGGAAAGATGTGGTATGTTGGGAAAATATTATATTCCGTATAATATAATTTTTTTAAAAGGAGTTGTAAAAATAGGTCGAATCCAAATGTGTTTGGTGGAAATTGTATATATTTATAGCAATAATATATCTATTACATCACCATTATAATACAGCCATTGGTAATGTAGTTATTATAATAGGATAACATGAAGTACTATGTATATATGATGGTAATGACATGGCTAAATAAATACATAATGAAGGAATCGTGAATCAAGTATTACATAAATCCCATATTAATTACACTTTTTAGTCATGCTAATAATGTAATATCACAATAATTTGTGATAGACCAATCAAAACATAAATGTTAAAAATTTAGTCATGAACAAAAATAACCTAAAGGAAAAGTCCCATATAGTGTAGTTCACTAGAAAACATATGCTAATTGAAACTACCCATAAATATACCTTTATTTCCCACTTTACCCTTATAAAATATGATGGTGTAATAACATTTTATGTATTTAAATTATATAGTGATATTAAAATATATGTTCTACGAATAATAAAATGTCTTTGAACTAAATAAATTATTTTTTATGTTATGAAATTTTAATAACAAAATGAATAACTTTTATTAATTATAATTATAATTTGATTGTATAGAAAATATATTTTTAATCAATCCAATAAAATGTGTTAAGTGGTGAAATATTAGTGAAAAGGAAAAATATGATAAAATATAGTGAAATGTTATTAAATATGGTATATATGACACCCTCAATTTGTAAACAAGAAAATATTCAATTATATTATTTATATTTAACTAATTTCAACATTAAAAATTATATTTTACATTCAAATGTTGTAAAAGATATCTATTGTTTGAAATGGAAAACTCTAGGTAATAAAATATTAAATTATTAAATTCGTTTTTCCATGAGATTACAGTCACTAAACTTATAAATACCAATGCTTACACTCATTTATCATTACACCAACATCTAGTTTACTATTTATATTTCATTATAATCACCATTACATTAGTTCTATCATTAATTTAGAGTTATTTTTAAGGATTTCATTATTGGTTCTTAAGCTATAAATAGAATAAAGGTAAGGAATTTATTATTCTTTCTTTCTTTATTATATTCCTTTTGTGAGTATCGAATTTAAACTCCTAAAATGAGTTCATTAAATTACAAAATAATTATTTCATCATTATTGAAAAAAATATCATCTATAAATACTTATATAAGTCATATACCTATGGTATTATAGATATGAGATATCTAAGAATGAGTTTATCGAAGAAAACTAAAATATATATGGTTTTTTCATTACTGGAACCATTAAGAATACTTATTTTATTGATTTTAGTGAACAATTGATATTTAATCTCTCATAAATGAATGTAATTTCTTAAATATTTTTTTATTTCGAATATAAATAATATATATAGATTACATACTCAAAATCATAGAGTATATTTAAACCTATTTTCATTGATATTAATTTAGATTAATCACATATAAACAAAAAATCATTCATAAGGTGTTAAATATATCATGAATTCAATTATCTCTTGATTACATTATCCCTAAAAAGAGGGACTTTGTATTAGAAACCCCATTAATTTGGAGGCTTATTCCATATTCTATAAAGGTGAGGTGTTGGTTATCTATCTCACTAGGCTTACTCATATGGATATTATTAATATCATATAACTCTATACCTTTAGAGTAAGAATCATATACCTTATACTTGATATGGATTCAAATATGTGTGAATATATCAAGCTTCTATTTTCAATTATGTAATACAAAAATTTGGGTTGAGTAAGTAGTTACACATTAATGTGGTGTAAACACATTAATTTGATGAATAAAATGGGGTTCCAAAACTAAATTGTTAGAATCATGCATAAGAAAAGAAATAAACCATGAAAAGATAGTGGTTTAATTTGATATAATAGTACAGAATATAATATTCATGTGATATATATTAAATCAGGGATATTTTTATGTAAAACATTTAATATACTAATGGTTATAGTCATTTTATTGCAGCACTTATCAAGACCTTGATCATCTAGCCGAGTAGGTTTTGTTAAATTTGGCTTCCTCAAGATTATCATGTCTATGGAAAGAAAGATATGAGTAACAATAGATCATCATTTTTAAAGTTCTTCTAAATTTGTGTTCCCCTAAATTTTATTTTTCTTGGTTTGTTATTTTCATTTTCTTTTGGTGACACTTATATGGGAAAACATAATAATTAGGATACTAGTGGAATAGATTTGAGCTTTTCTATATGATAGATCTAGATATAGACTTGTCTACTAAACAATCCATGATTCATAAATTTTTTTCTTGGGATAATTCCCTACCAAAATAAATAATTAACTAGAGGAATGATGAATCATACTCATTACTCAGTGAAATATATATCTTGGATCACTAAATGAATATAATGTATTGGGTCATCATTTTTAGTGGGGTAACTTTCATTAAATGTTCTTGATGAAAACGTATAATACATGATACTAATCTACAAATGTGTCTTTGTTATAGGCTATGGATTTCTTCATGATAGTAACATTGTCATCCCACGTAGTTACGACATATAAGATAATTTGAGATTGGTATTTTGGGTTTAGAAGTATTATGAATGAGAGGTATTTTGGACATCTGAATGTGAATGTTATAGAGATCAAATCAACCAAATATAACTCTAGGGTAGTAGATATCAGGTCTTCATCACACATTTTTCCTAATAAACACAGACTCATATATATGATGGAATTGATGAAGGGTGATGTAGATCTCCATGTTGGTAATGGAGAAAAAGTTTCATCATTAGAAGTTTACACTTATGATCAAATCTACCAGTTGGGTTAGTCATATAATTAGAAAAATATTTATATGTTCCTACCAAATACGGAATTTTTTCTCTTTATATTGTTTGCACAATAAAGGATTCATATTCAATATTAGGAACAATAATTTTTCTATATATCTGAATCAGTGGTTTTATGGAATTGGGAATATGATAAACGGTGAATATATTATTGATATGGAAAATCATGTCATTAATATTTAGAATAAGAAGTTCATGGTTGATTCTAATCCTAACTACCATTATCATTATTTCCTCAGAAATATAAACAAGAAACATATCCAATGAATCATTAAATATGGATTATTAGAACCTTTTGGTTATGAATATTTTGAAAATTTTGAATCATGTTTATTTGGAAAGATGAAGAAATAACCATTTTAGGGAAAATGTGAAAGGGATTATATAATATTTGATCTTCTACGTAGTTATATATGCGAAAAAATGACTACAAAATCATGTGGTGGTTCTATATAATTTTTTACATTTACTAATTACTTTAGTCATTATGGGTATGTGTTTATGATGAGACACAATTTTGAAATTTTTAAAAGTTCAAAGAGTTTTAAAATGAAGTATGAAATCAATTAGGTGTAAGTATTAAGATTCTATGATAATATCAAGGTGTTGAATACATGATCCTAGAATTTATTGATCATATGAGGAATTTTGGAATTATTTAACAACTCAATCCCATTGGAACAAAATAATGTAATGGTTCATATAAGAGGAAAAATTGTACCTTGTTAAGAATTGTTTGATCAATAATGAGTCAGTCTGACCTTCTTATTTCATTCTAAAATTATTTTGTAGAGACTACTGAAATTCAAATAAAATGTGTTCTATATAAATAATTTATTACTAAACCATACTATATATGTATTAATAAGTTTCCAATTATATGTATTATAAATATTTGGGGATGCAAATCTTTCATATTATGTTTTACTTCTGATAATATTGAATCCATATCTGACAAATAAATATTGTTTGGTTATTATAGTGACCTAAGATAAATTTAACATAAATAATACACAAATATCATGATTTATATAATACGTCTCACAATAAATTTAACTACAAAAGAATAAAAAGGATTAGTGTTTGGATATTATCTGCATAACAACATATTTTACAATAGCTTCAAACAATAATACATAATAAAACACCTCTAGACCATTTTCTGCACATCTCACATGATGTAATCATCATTACAACCAGGGGAATGGATTCTTAAGAAAGGGTTATATTAGATTCTTAGTAAGTTTAAATATAATTTACCATAATAAAATAACATTAATGGTTATAATATAACCATATAAGTATAATCAACATACATAAGAAACATATACCTAACACTTTATATATCAAAAAAATTGTAACAGGGCTCAAAATATCATAATACATGGATCAAAAGAGTATGAAAACCTAATTTGACAAACATGAGCCAATAGATCATTACATATGAATGAGAATAAAAATAAATTGGTGACATCATTCAAATATGGAATGAACATTAGAATAGGGAAACATTACTATCATGATCCACAGTATCAATTCCCATTATTATGAGTAACAAAAATGTACTCAAAAATGTTTATATCATGATATATAATCTTTTGTCCAATTAATTGGAGGGTGATATAGGACCCCAACCTTCATTATCTATACATATTAGGGATAATTTATAATCATTCTCTTATCATATCATAATGAACTCGTGGAAATATAATGGGTTTCACAAAACATTAAAACAAAAACAATTTATATTTTATAGCATAACAATCCCATGAAAAAATTGGTTTCATATCATTTTCAAATGGAATCACATAAATATATAATTCATAATCATAATAAGAAAAATATAAAAAAATAAATGAGTATCCAAAGATATTTATTAACATTCAAGGTAAATATCATTCGATCAAGATAATAAAGCATTTGGTATTTACACCGTATAGATAAAGGGTATGAGGTTAAGACAATTATTTCCCTAGTCTATTGATGTATAACATCTAGGTTAACTAAAATCAATCAAAGGAAGAAAATATAGAGTGTTAATAGAGAAAAAATGTTGTAAGTTAACTCATATTTATACACATTGGATGATTTGGCACGACAAAGGCAGTCATGGATCATTCCTCCAAAAGATAAGGAAATTACATGTGTCATATAGAGAAAGAAGGTGGATGGTATCATTTTAAAATTCTCATAAATCAAGTATTAAATTTTATTAATGAACAATGAATTAGATAAGAAATAATTGTCAAGAGTATTAGAAAATCACTTTGGAAATAATAAATATTGTTAATGACTGGAAATAATTTTCAATGATATATTTTTTAGGTATTGTAGAAAATTAATTTATTTTAAAATCCAATAAACAATAGAGGTAATGTTTCATATAAAATTAAAAAGGTTGTGTAAATATGTGTTCATATAGTGAAATGTTAAAATGAGATTTTAGAATAAATTTTCCAAGGGAAAATGTTATGGGTCACTTCAAAAAGTTATTTCCAAAAAGGTGAAGTTGAATCTTATAAACAAAATTCCTTTTCAAATTAATCATCAATAATGGATCCTTTAGAATATATTAATGTTATTAAATTAATTATGGGGGGGGGGATGATAAAACATTTGTTCATAAAGGTTGAAAAACCTCTTTAATGTTTCAATATATCTTTATTGAAAAACCACCTCATAAAAAGAGTCAATAAAAATAATTTTGATACGATGAGTGGGGAAAGATGAAATTCAAATGTGATAACACATAATTATGAATTCAAATATGAAGGAAAATGTTGGTGGGTAAAAACAATATGGATAATAAGGTTAAAACTTCATTATAGAGGATGATAATTATTCTAAAAAAATTCATACTTTTATATTGAACAAATTCATCAAGGTGGAATATTTTAATAAGAAGTCTCATTTTCTTGTGATAATTGTATAATGTAATAGGAAATGATATCTTAGGGTCAAGGAAAACAATATTTTATAAATTAAGTTCAAGAAGAATAATTACAACTCAATAAATGGATTTGGGTTAACAAAAACACTTTCAACCTTATTCATGTATATAACATTTTATAAAATTATTTTATAATAATTATCTACATGTATATTAGTTAGTTGTTATCTTTTTTCAATATCGAGTGTAAGTAATCTTGATCACATTGAACCAATTTTGCAATGGTTGTATTGTTATTCATTAGTCTCAATAATATCATCATTACTAGATAATAAAAGGTTCAAAAATTAATTAATTATAATTATTTATAATGTTATAATTTAATTCTATAGGATGTTTGGTTGTGATTATTAAAGATGAAATTGACAATGAGAATGTTTCAATGTTACTTAATGAATGATAAGTTATATCTTAATTAATGAGTTTAATATTTACTTTACCAATGTATAATAAAAATATAATATTTCTTTTATTATTTATATAATATATTATCAGTAATTAATTTATCATTTTCATCCATGATATTATTTTATAGTGTTTTTCAAGTGGGTAGTTAAGCCACACTAAACATAAACGTACCATAATTGATGGATGATTATGATTATGAAAGTGGTTTATTTTAGAATAAATAAATTTTTAACAAATAATAATTATAATTTTTTGATAATTTTTTGTTTTTGGATAATATTTTAAGAGATTTTGAAAATTAATAATGAAACTATATAAAAATCAAGATATGTTACTTTGTGGATGTGTTAATCTGCACAATGAATGGTTAACATTTCCATTATCTAATAATGAGAATTAAAGATGTTCGGTTGTAGTTTTTCTAATAATAATAATAATAATATTTTATATGACAATTTTATTATTTAATGGTATCCTTATAATTAGTTAAGAAAGGCAGTGGTGATAAATGGAAGTCATCACTTCAGAGAGGCGGTAGTGTGCAAAAAACACGAATGATATCCTCAATTTTCTTAGAAGAGAAGGGTAAAAGTGATTAATATTTATTACCTAATAATAATAAAATTCATTATAATAACCCCACATATTAATTTTACATGAATTATATAATTATATTTGGATGGTAATAAAGAAAAAAAGGTAAGCAAAAAGTACCCACGTTGGGAACTTAGGATTTACATTTGAATAATCCTTGTAAATGGAGGTATTAAGCCAATATAGTTTATACATAGTCTCAAATAAAAGTATTATAATTATATGGGGAGAAACAATGGTATATTTTCAAGAGGAAACCAAATTTTTAGGTTAGTCTTGAAGGGGTGGGGAGAGGCCCTTTTTATAAGTGGTGAGAATGAATTTTTTTAATTATAACCACTTAAGATAAGGGGAGTACATGTTATACATGTCAAGTGGCTAAAAAATTATATAATAATTGGAATAGGGATTATATAAGGTTAATAATATCCAAAACATTCATTTTAACACATGTTTTAAATATGTTTTCAGTTCTTTAGTCTTTGAATTTTAACATTTTCCATGGAATTGTTTTTACAAATGTAATTTAATTTTAATGCATAAAAATATAATTTCGCTTATTAAATTTTTTTAACATAATAATTAAATGTATTAAATCTATTTTATCAAATAGAGAAAATATATGTATGAAAAAACAATTTTAACATTAGCGCATGTAATGTGATATATGTATTTCTTGAATATATTTAAGGGTGTTTTAGTGATCTAATTTATGTAATATAATTAATATTCTAGAAAATATTTGGAATATTTGACTTGTTTTTTTATTTTTGGTATGATATAACCAAAATTTTTAAAAAAAACAAAAATAGATGAATACAGTGAGTTGATGACACTTTTCATCAAGACACGAAGCGATGTGGTATGACCATGGACAGTTATAGTTGGATTGAAGCAGGAAAACATATGTAGAATTTGTAAATGGGAATTTTTTCACATCATGATACTCATTCACATTGTTTATTTTTTAGGAAGATTGAATATTAAACGTTGATTCACACCTTTTACAATGCTAGAGAAATTGAATACATTCAATGTTTATTAATCACGATGTGTGTTTTTTGGGACACAAAGCTGTATAATTCTTGATGTGAAGATAGATCATATAGTGAACCCAAAATCAAATAGGAAATTAATAATGATTAAAACGTGAGAGATTTTATAGTATTTTAGTATTTTTTGTCATAGACATCCATACATAGATCGATACTACTTCAAATATGATTTATTACTGAATATTGACCCATGGATCAATATATTCCTATTAATAGAGGCCCAAGATGATGATTCCAAAAAAAGATATTTTGTTGACCAAAGTCTAGGGTGAGAAGCTACACTACTATATGATCTTCTCCATTATTATTCTCCATTTTTTCAATCATGTTTTCTTTAATTTGTTTCCTTCCTTCTTAATCTATCGTCGTTGGGATGAGGGGGTAAAACTCAACATATGAAAGGGTTATGTAGCCTAAGGGGGAAGGTGTCTTGACAACTATTTCATATTCTTATTCATGTATTTTTGATTGATGTAGTTTTATTATCAAATTCAAATACATTTATTTTCTTTTTATCATGGCCATTTATAATTGAATCTGAAAGAACATTTAAAATTTCACAGCTGGTTACTTAGTTTTGAGGCATGGACGTTGTCGCATTCAGGGAAACTAGTTTAAAATATGGTATTGATATAGTCTCTATTTGGAGGTGCCCTAATTACCAAACCATGGGAAAAGGGTTACCATACCCTTGAGTTGGGGATTCCATGACCATTGTATCCACCTCATCTTGACTATGGAACCAAACATAGTTTAATAAATTCGATTACTAAAATCTAATTTCAGCTAATCCGTGATACTAAAAAAACATGGAATTCCTTGAAATATTACTTACAAACAACCATTATACTATGATTTTCTTTATAATTTAACTTTAATTAATCTATTCCTATAACCAAAACCTGTTTCTTATTTATTTTTCAATTTAAATAAATATATTCTTTTGAAAACATATATTATCTAATTTCACTATATCTGTGTGTTTGATTTTGAACTTTAATAATACTATAATTTAATTAATTAAGAATCAAAATAATAGTTTTTATAAATTTTTTATTTTTATTAGATCTATTGGGAAATAACGATTCCCTTAGGGCCTTTCATAATTCATAAAAACCTATATTTAGAAAAAGTGTATTTGTATGCTCAAGATTTATGAGTAGGGTAAAAGTATCAATGTATTTTATTTTAGTGATATAAATTGGATTATTATAAAAAATATATAATTTATGTTGATTTAATATAATTCACAAACCAAATTTTTCCAAAATATTATTTAAATAATAGAAAGGACAAAAAATATTTTTTATTGTAAAGTATTATATAAGTTGTTAAACATAGGTTTTATGAATTCATAATAGTATTTAGAAATTATTAGTTTTACTCCTTAATACATACTTTATTAATGATTTTCTTGAAAATTTTTTAATTTACACTTACTTCTTGATATAGATATAAATGTTAATACTTGAGTAAAAACTGTATTGTTCACTATTCAACTAAAAAACCATTATCTTTGAAAAAATAAACTATTAATATTAGGTTAATTTTAATATGATAAATTAAAAAATGAAATTCATTTTAAAAAATTAAAATTCTAAAATTTATAAAAATATATTTTAGAAGAAAATACCAAATATAAAGAAAAATGACTATCATTGAAAAATTATTATTTAAACATTATGTGTTCTTAAACATATTTTATTAGAATTTATAATTTATTACAATATTTTAATTTACTATAGTTTGTATTCAACGTATATCAGGTTGTTACATCCCCCTTCCCAAAATAAATTTCATCCTTAAAATTTAATTATTATTCACTAAAGGAAGAATATAATATATGCATAAGAATATCATGATATATCTTCTTATTGATATATCCACCTCACTATCCTTGCAGATACTAGGAAACTATTTGCCCCAAATATTCTTCTTTAAGTGTTCTTAGTGACATACCTTTCACAGCATCGTTATCATGATCATGTTTCCAACCAAATATAATAATAAAAAAGTTGTGATAATTTTGAATCATTAAAATTTAAATTAATATATGAATATCAAAAATTTACCATATGATTTCTTCTCTAATGACTCATTCATTTCAACCTATGATACTTTCAGTTCAACAATGATATAATTAGACCATCTTATCAATCCTTTTATTTTAACTATGTTATCTATGATCATTTTACTATTATATTATCTAACCTAAATCATAATTGAATAATTATATATCTAAACCATTCACAATGTTTCATAAAGGTAATTTTATTAACCAAAAAATACCCCCCAGAGAGTGTATATCTTGGTATGTAGTCTAAGGCACACTGATCATGCACCAAATTAAATGTTGAGTTTATACTCAACCAACCTTTTTCAAGGTGATTTCCCATAGGTGTATCCATTCCACATCCCATCCAATTTATAATATCTATACTAGAATGTAATTTCTAATGGAACCACAAAATCACCACATTTGAAAAACTTTGGGATTTTATACTATATTTGGACTTATCACTTGGATTTATCCCATCAGTTTTCACTAAATATATCTTATTCAAATAAAAATTTACTAAATTATTCCCCCAAAAAAACTAAAACCTACTCTGATACCAACTATCACGAAACAATAAAATCATACCTTAAATAATACATTAATGTCATTATTTAGATAAAACATCTCACAATTAGCCATACAACCCAAGGATTGAAATGTTTAGTGTCTTGAATATTAACTAAAAAACATGTAATTTTACAAAACTTGAAATCATTACTCAATAATCATACTCATATTCAACATTTTGTATACATTTCAAATGAGATTATCATCTTCATAACCTAGTGAAATCGAAACATAAGATAAGGGGGAGCTTAGTTAATCATTATGGGTTTATATAATCCATAACGATAAAATGTCGTCAGTGATCATAAGATGATAATATTGGTATAATAAATATATATAAGATACCTAAACCCAATAAAGAATAAATAACAAATCATGGAATATGGTTTTTAATAACATAACACATGAATAAAGAGAGTGTGGAATCATGAGTTAATAAACATTATCCCTGAGATAATAACATTAGAATGATAATAAGCATAAAATTGTGACATCTTCCAAAAATGGCACAAACATTATAATAGTAAAACATTACTTTCACGACCCACACCATCTGTGCCTATGAATACATGAAACTAAAATGTTCTCATGAATACTCATCTCAAGAGATATAAAAATTTAACCGTTTCATTGGTGAGATATATAAGACCCCACCCATCGTCATCTATATATATAAGAGTTCCTTTTGAAAATACTTGACTTATTACATCATAAAGAACCAATAGAAATAAAATGGGTTTTAGAAAACATTAAAATGAAATCTAATTTAGTTTTTATTGAATATTTCACACATATAAAGAAAATTTGCATCATATACTTTTCATATGGAATCAAAAAAAATTTAATCATTTGTAATCAAAAAAAGATAAAACCATGGAAAAGAAATTTGTATCCAAAGATATTCAGTAACATTCTTGGTAAGTACCATTAAAATAAGATAATAAAGTATATGTCATTAAATCTATTTATAAAAATGGTATATTGTTAAGTTAATAATTTCTAAAATCAATCAATGGATGGAATATAGGTTAATTCCCTTTAACCATTCGATGGAAATATAGAGTGTTCATAGAGGAAAAACATTGGAAGATAACTCATATTTATACACAGTGGATTATTAGGTAAGAAAAATATAGTGATGTATTCTTCATCCAAAATTTATGTACATTATATAATACATCTTTAGAAACAAGTTGCATGGTATAATATTAATATTATCCTCATTCAAGTAAAATATATTTAAAAGAACAACGACTTAGTTAAAAAAATAATTTAAGTAGTTTTAGAAAAATCACTATGGAAATAATAAATATCCATGATATTTTGAAACAATTATAACATAAATATTTTATAATAGTAGGAGAAAATTAATTTCTTTTAGAAATAATTAAAAAATCTAGATAAAAAAATTTATAAAATGATAAGGGAAGTGAAAATATATTCTCAAATAGAAAAACAAATAAAATGAGATATTAGAATACATTAATAAAAAATATGAAGTCATGGGTAAATTTGAAATGTTATTTTCTAAATGGTGATGTGAAAAAATTGAAAACCATTCAAAATTAAATATTAGATCCTTGAAAATATAAAATGGTTTTCAAAATAAATATATGGTTGAATATAAAACATTTGGTTTGAAATGTTGTAAAGTCTTCTTATTGTTTTGGAATATCAGTGTTGAAAACCCTCATCATAAAAATATTTATTAAAACATAATTTCTAATAGGGAATGGAAAAAATAATGGAATATAATATAACACATAATTAGGTTTCCAAATATAAATTAGGTAATTGGTGGGTAAGGAAAATAAGTACAAGGAAGGGAAACCATTGTTAATGGGGATGTGTATTATTCCCAATATTTCCATAATTTTATGAAGAATAAATTTATTGAGGTAGAATATTTTAATTAAATGTATAATTTCCCCCATATAGGAAGATAACATACCATAAAATAAAATATTATGATGGAAAAACCATACTTAAATTATATAAGTTCAATAAGAATCATTATATCTCAATAAATGGAGTTGAGTTAACAAAAAGACTTATAACCTTATTATCCTTGAAATAAACGACTATTTTATAATGGAAAATGATATGTCTCTTCAAACACCATAAATTAAATTAATTTGGTAAAAGTTATTCATTATTCAGTAGTCCCACCATATCAAATATTTTTTAGTTCATAATAATAAATATTTCTCAAGAACATAATTTTGTGACATATAACCCCTTACCTTAATCGTTGACATCCACTAAAGTGCTCAGATATCCTGTATAAAAAACAATATTAATAATATATTTCAAAACCTTATTCATATATATATATATAATATTCATTTATAATTATTCTCTACATGTATATTTGTATGTTATTATCTACTCTCAATATCATGCGTAAGTAATCTTGATCATTTTAAACTAGTTTTGTAATAGTAGTATTATTATTTGTTCTTATCAAAAATTTAATAATTAAAAGACAATAAAAGTTACAATAATTTATTATTTTTAACTATTTATATATTTTTTAATTTAATTATATGGGTTTTTTGGTTATAATCATTAATGATGAAATCAACAGTGAGCATGTTTTGGTGTTTTTAACGAATGTACATTCGTATATTAATTAATGTGTTTAATATTAGCTTTTACAATCCATTACCAGAATAAAATCCTTAAATTCTTATTTATATCATATATAATCATTAAATAGGTTCTTTTATTCATCCATGACATTATTTTGTAGATTTTTTCATGTAGGTTGTTGGAACGACCAAAACATTAACATATACCCTAATTGATGCATGATTATGAATTTTAATGTGGTTTATTTTGGAATAATATAATTATTATAGAATAATAATTATATATATATTGATACCATTAATGAATGGATTCATATTTTTATATATTTTAATAAATAATAAAGAAACAATATAAAAATAGCTATATTACATCATAGAGGCGGTACTCCACACAATGTACGGTTAACATTTTCATCTCTTGAAGACTGAGAGGGAAAGAAGGTGGATTACAATTTTTTATCATAATAATAATCATATTATATATTTAATATTTATTCTTCAATTATTATCTTTTATTTAGAGAAGATAGGTGATGGTGAAATGAGGAAGTCGTCGCTTAGTGGAGGTGGTAGTCCGCACAACACATGAATGCCAATTTTTTCCATAATGGATGAGGGGGAAAGGTGATTAATATTTATTCATGTATCATAATAAAATTATTCTTACAAAAAATAATTATGAAATTGTATAGTAATTATAAAATTATATTTGTAAGGTATGAATTAAATGAAAACAAATTGGGGGGAAAGCACTCATGTTGAGAACTTGGGATTTCCCTTGGAAGACTTCTTGGAAATCAAGGTCTTAAGAAAATATATTTTTTCTAGATGATAAATGAAGAATAATATTATTATAGTTTAATTTTAAAGTGCATATTTAACATAGGAAACCTAATTTTAAGGGTGCTCTTGAAGGGGTGGTTAGAGGACACTTTATGAGTTTTGAGAATGTTAGTTTTGTAATTATAACCACATAATATAAAGGGAGAACATGTTATCCATGTAAAATGTATCCAAAATAAAAAAATAATGTAGTTTGGGTATGTTATGTGTTCAATAAAACCTCAAAAATCTATTTCATGCATGTTTTAATCATGTTTTTAATTCATTTAGTCTTAGAATTTTCACTTTTACCATTTATGGTATTATAGTGGAAACTAATTTTTACCCAAGTAGTTTAGTTTTATTGCATATAAATAAAATAGTCCTTTTTAACAATTTTTAATTTATAATTCAATATATTAATCCAATTTATCATATTTAATTTATATGTGTAAGAAAAATAAATTTTATCATTAGCGCATGAAAAAATCCATTTTTAGAAAAAGTGTATTTTTAAGATTAAATTTTTTATGTTTGGTAAAATTATTCATGTATTTTATTTTAATGATATAAATTTTTTTTATAAAAAAATTATGTTTATTTAAAATAAAGTGAAAACCAAATTTTACCAAATTATTATTTAATTAATAGAAAAGGTCAAAAAAAAATTGTTGGACATATTACTTAAGTTGTTAAACATTGGTTTTATAAATTAATAATAGTATTTATAAATTTATATTTTTACTCATTATTACATATTTGATAATTAAAAATGTTTTTTATGTTTTTAAGTTACACTTACTTCTTGATATATTTATAAATGTTACAATTTTATTAAAACTATATTTTTCACTATTCTCCTAAATATATATTATTTTAGAAAAATATAAAAAATTAATATTAGGATCATTTTTATAGTATAAATAAAATTAAAAAAATTAAAAAAATTATTTCTAAAATTAACAAATTTTTTATTTAAATGAAAATACAATATATAAATAAAAACTACTTTTATTGAAAAATGACATGTTAAAACCTTAAGTTTTCTTAATCGTAGTTTGTATAAATTTGTAATTGAGTATAGTGTTTTAATTTACTATAGGTTTTATTAATCTTCTAATTTATTAATAATTTTAATCTAATATGTAATGTAACATTTTAGTTTGGTGTTGCGTGTGGACCTAAGTATAGAGCCTAGTATTAATTTTGAGAAAAATATATTTGAAAATCTTAGGGTGTTACAATTATCCGAAGAAATATAAAGGATATTATTTATTTAGATATACTAGTCATAAAGTCCTTGTGGCTCGATTTTCTACTTCCCATTTACATGAATTTATCAATCATGGGGTCAGTTTGAGTTATAAAGAATTTGGAGAAGTTCAAGACCAAAAAAATAGAAATGTTCTTCATTTGGTAGATAATACAATTCTATAAACTGTTATAGAAGAAGAACCAACTCAATATTCACAAGAACCTAAAATTTCAGGAAGAATTCATCATGATCTCCTGAGATATATATTTTTCATAGAAAATAATGATGAAGTAATATTCATAAGAGATTATCCAACTATATAATGAGAGGCCATTGAGTTCTATAATATTAATAATTGGTTAAAATCAATGGAATATGAAATCGACTCCATATACACTATCCATGTTTGGACCTTAATAAATGCACATGAAGGGGAGAGACCCATATTGTGTAAGTGGGTTTTTCATAAGAAAACATACTTGGATGTTATAGTGTCTACCTATAAATCATGATTTGCTAAAAAATGTTACAAGTAAATTCAAAGTATTGACTATGAAAAAAAATCACATATTGTGATAGTAAATTACATTTGTATTTTTATTACCATAATAAATTATTTTGAATTTGAGATATATAAAATTGATGTTAGAACAGCTTTCCTTAATAGGAATCTATTCAGGGTTGTGTATATGATATTACCCAAAATTTATGAAATTATAAATGATACTACTAAGGTATGAAAGCTACAATGATCTATTTATGGATTTAAGTAAGATTCTTGAAGTTGGAGTATTCATTTTCATGATGCAATAAAAGATTTTGGTTTTATGAAGAACATTGATGGTTTTTGAGTATACAAATGTATTAGTGGGATTCTTATAGTGTTTTTGAAATTTAATGGGGATGACATAATATAATAGGCATGAACCCAAACTCCTAGATCCATTGCTAAAAAATTATCTTTTTATTTATGGAATTAATACTGATGATGGTGACCCAATTTTCACCATCCAAAAATTCCAAAATCAAAAGGAAATACGGGATCACATATATACCCAAGGACCTTTTACATTTAGAGTTTTAGATAATAAGGAAAAAATATTACATAAAAAATACCCATGAATTCAATGGAGTGTTTTTCCCACCATACCTATATTTTCATATTCTATATTAAGTCTTAAACATCTCCCACAAACATAATCATGTTAGAAGACACAAAGCATTTAATCATAATTCCTCATAATCTAGGGAGTATTAAACATCATAAGGTTGATCTCAAATGATCAGTGGGGTTAAACATAATCATTAAAAATTAAATTCCATCATTGAGAAAGGGAATACCATAAGGATATTATGAAATAATCAAAGTGAATGATAATAACATAATAATAGTCATTCCATTGAATTCCTAGAAAATAAATCATGAAACACGGAATAAATATCTAAAATAATAAATAATAATGAGCCATGTGATTTCAATCTTGATTAATGGAATAATTAAAATCTCATTGAAATCATAAAGAAAACATGTTTTTATCTTTGGATCATTATCATCATGACCCATTTTAAACCCATTCCATAAATAACTAGAACCCAGGTAAATCCATAGTTGAAACCCTCTGGTAACTCTCTCCTTATTTCCTTTAAATACTAGGAAAATTACCCAATGAATTAGAGAGATATCTTGGATCACCCCTCATATAATCTATATCAGGCTCACATGGTGTTATCTGGGCATACCTATCATATAATCTATATCAGGCTCACATAGAACTGCTGTTGGGAATGTATTATCCCAACAATACTCCATAAATCTTATTTTTTTGATGCTCAAAATACCC
This sequence comes from Viscum album, assembly GCA_963277665.1. Lineage (NCBI taxonomy): Eukaryota > Viridiplantae > Streptophyta > Magnoliopsida > Santalales > Viscaceae > Viscum > Viscum album. The sequence continues at coordinate 426,837,784 of OY728120.1, read as the reverse complement.
TTGTTTTTTTACAAATGAAATTACACTAAGTGTTCATTGGGATTATATTTATAGAGAATTTTATATTATTTATGGATTTATTTTTTTCCAAATATTTATATATATATTTTTATGGATTATGGAAACACTTTTCATACCCAAATTTGTATGTGGGATGTATGGTTTAAAACCCATTTTTTTTATAAGTATGGATCAGGAACCATTATTTTGAAAAGAATCCCTATTTTTCTGAAACTAAGATATAGTTCAAAAACCCAATGTTATGATATTAACCTTGCATTTTTAACTGCCTATACTTAGTTGTGTAGGTCTTTTTATAAGAGGACCTATTTTTTGAAAATCACCCAGATCCCTTAGAGATCATTATTAGAGTGGACTAGGGAATCTTTATACCCTACACAACTATAAATATTATTTTGTTCTTCTTCTCTATTTTTATGAATAAAAACTTTTATTAATTATAGAATTATATATATCTTCATAATATACAAATATGGATAAAATTTGAATATTTCATGTTTTTAAAAGGAAAAAAATTCAACCCCTTTTTGGTATATTCTTGTTATTCCAACCTAATAGTTGTTGTCAAAGGTGTTATTTTTGAAGAATTCTAATAATCTTTATCAAAGTTGAGTAAAAGGTCCATATGAATATAGGTTTTGAGGAAGGAACATAAATATGTAATGTCCATAATAAGTCCTCCTTATTTTAATGGTGAAAATTACGGAAGATGGAAATTTCACATGATTGTATATTTGAATAAACATAGATTCAAGGTTTACATGATGATTTTGAAACCTTATGAGTTCCCTAAAGAACTACAAAAATGGGATGATACTAAACAAGTTGAGTATGATGTAATTTCAAGAGCCCCATATGTTATTATATATGGACTTAGTCCAGATGAATTTAATCACGATTAAATGTACTATTGCCTATGAGTTATGGAAAACAATCAAATTTTCTAATGAAGTAATTAAAAATGTCATTAAATTAATATACCATAAAAAAATATAAAATCTGACACATTCAGAATAAATGATAGTGAAAACATCACTCATATGAAAGGACGATTGATCGAAATAATCAATGGTGTTTCTAACATGGGAGGTCCAATAAAAAAAGATCAATCTTTAAAAGTTCTATGAGTCTCACCCTCAAAATAGAATGGGAAATCTATGCAAATTAGACAATTTACTCTAGTTTTATAACTGACAATGAAAGAGTTGATTGGAACTATAATAATGTATGGAGTAGAAATGAAAGCTAATGCTGAAGATAATAGGATGATAAAAGTGAAGAACACCACTCTTAAAGTTAGTGATAAAAAAACATGAAAATTAATAAAATAGGATGCTAAATTCTCAAATGATTTAGAATATTTGGATTCTGGTATAGAACTTTCTCATCTATCAGTATGATTTAGAAAATTTTATAAGAAGAAAAAGGTTTCAAAAAAATCCTTTAACAATATCAAGAAATAATTTTTAGGACATAAAGAATTAAGATGCTATAAATTTTGGAAAATATAAAATATCTAACTTGATTTTCTATATCTAAAATAATAGAAAATATAAATATAAATGGAAAAAAAGAAGTATCAGATGGGAACTGATTATTAGTACAAAGATAAAAAGCTATGAAGGCTATGTGGTGTCTCTGGAGACTCCAACATTTCATCTAAAACTATTTAGAAAAGGAACCAACCAATATGAAAGAAAATATTTTCTTTATGGGTAAAGAATAATAATTGGTACAATCTTACTATTATTTTCCTTCTATTTATTAAGTTTTCACTAATAATAAATTAGAATCTTACTATTTAATTCATAAAGAGAAGTATCAACCAATAAAAAAAAATCATAAATCACAAAAAAATATTCAAAAATATACTTTCAATGAAAATGATTCCATGATGAAATAAACTGTGGCCTTAAAATAAAAATTTATTGAATATACCTCAAACTACAATATTCATAAAAAATGAATTAAAGAGTTATAGGCTGAATTATAGTCGTTAAAAAGTGGTTCTAGTATATTGAATAAGGGAGAAGAATCTCTAAATAATATTTATTATAAATTTTTTTAAAGTGATAAATATAGAATAGGAATAATTGGAGAAAAATAAAAATTGTATAGAAATTATTCTTTGACTATTTCTAAGAATAAAAATATATCTTGAGTTACCAGTTATTAATTTGGAATTAAAGGTTTTTATTCTAATAACTATTGTATGATAAATCCACAAAATAGTATAATTAAAATATGTTTTTATTTATATAAATATTTATAAAGTTATTCCTATAAAGTTTTTGAAAAATAAAGAAAATATGGTTACCTATATATTTTATTGTTGAGAAAGATGGAACCATGAAAATTTGGGTACCAAAACAATCTCTTATTTAATTATTTTAGGAAAAGGTCACAAGAACAAAAATGAAGTATGTTATATAGAGAGTGGCTTCTCCAAAAACATGAGTGGATACTCATCTAATTTTCATACTTTAGAATAATTATATGGAGGGCTTGATACTTTTGGTGATAATGAAAAAGGAAAAAAAGTTAGATTTGGATCGGTTAGAAATCCAAGATCAATCTCAATCAACAAAGTACTAAACATTATAAAGTGAAAGAGAAAAATGACAAGTTTCTCTCAACTCTATATTGATGGTTTTTGAGTTAATTTCTTTAAAAATTCCTTCTATGTAATTAATGATAAACTGCTTATGTTTAGATCACATAGAACTGAAAATATTCATACTTTGGATCTTAATTCCTTTTGTGAACAAAAATTGAATTGTATAACTGGTGAAATAAATGAATCATGGATTTAGAGTACGATACTTGAAATGTATTAGGTTTGAAAAATTATCTAAGAAAAATTTTGTTTCTAATTTGTATAGTCTTAAATTTGATAAAGATATATTTTGTGATGCATGAAAAATTGACAAGAAACACAAGTCATACTTCAAATCTATTAACAAGGTCATTGCATCCAAACCACTAGAAATTATCCTCATGGATTTTTTTGGACCATCAAGAGTAGAAATTAAATATGGAATATCTAATATGTTTTTATTTTAGTTGATGAATTTTTTCGATTTACTTGGGTTTATTTCAAAAAAAATTAAATATAGGTTTCCACTTTTTATAAAATATTTTGTAAAGATTCTCAAAATGAAAAAGATTTTATAAAAATTTCATTCAAAAGTGATAATGTTGGAGAATTTTAGAATCATGAATTTGTTTTTTTTTTCACAGAAATGGGTATTAAACATACCTTCACTTCTCTAAGAACACCTCAAAAAAATGGAATTGTTACAATAAGAAATATGAATTTTCAAGAAAATGAAAGAACTATATTTAATGAAAAAGTTTTCCTACCTATTTTTTGGAAGAATACATTAAAAAAACTTGTAATACCTTCAATTTATTTCTAATAAGACCCTTTATTAAAAATAAATCTTATTAATTATGGAATAAAAAACTACGTCCAGATACATTAATGTTTTTGGATTCAAGGTGTATATCTTGAATACTAAGGAAAATCTTGGTAAATTAAATATAAAGTTTGATGAATGAATCTTTATTTGATATTATTATACTTATAAATCATATAGAGCGTATGATAAAAAAGTAAAAAAACGAAGAATGTTTTCACGTGAAGTTTGATTAATTTTAACCTTTTGATAAATGAAAAAATAAAACACATAAAGTCACTTATTCATTAGAAAATGTAAGTCTTGAACATGAAATTGGTGAACCGAAAAGTATATTACCTCGACTTCTTAGAACCTTAAAATATCTTCCTTTATAAATAATTATACGAAATATAGATATAGGAGTTATGATAATAAGGAATATATGAAATATAGGTGAAATATCTAGCTTCATGTCTTAGTTAGAACCTAAAATAGTAGTGGAAGCAGTAGAAGATTGATGTTTTATAATAGCTATGAAATAAGATCTTAACCAGTTTATAGTTAACAATATTTGGGAAATGGTTCACAGTCCATCCAATCATCTAGTAATATGAACCAAATGGGGTTTTAAAAATAAGTAGGATGACCAAGGGATAATAACCAGAAATAAATAAATATTAGTTGTTAAAGGATATAATTGGGAAGAAGGAATATATTATATTAAGACTTTTTCACCCTTTTCTATATTAGAAGCTATTAGAATCATTTTATCTTATTCATCATATATGGATTTCAAATTATATCATATGTATGAAAAATAATTTTTCTAATTGGATATTTAATTGAGGATTTTTATATTGAACAACCACCAGGTTTCAAAAATCCCCATCAAGAAAATTTAGTTTTCAAACATAATAGATCTATTTATAGCCTTAAACAAGCACTAAGAGCTTGGTATGAAGGACTAAGATATTTTATTCTATAAAATTTCATTAATGTCAGATTAGAAGATCCTAATATCTTTAATAAAATAGTTTGTTCCTATATTTTATTATTACATATATATATCAATTATGTTAATTTTTTCAACTAATAAAAATATTTATAATGATTTTTCAAAACCAATTAAGATTTATTTTGAAATGTGTATGATGATAGAATTAAATTTCTTTATTAGTTTTCAAATATATTAAAAATATTATAAGAATTTTTTAAATCAAAGTAAATATATTATTTATTTATAGAGGGACTAGAAAATAGTAAAACTTATACAAACCCATTACGTACTAATATATAACCCTATTTGGATGAAGTTAGAAAACCATTTGACATCTAGATATATAGATATATGATTATTAGTTTTCTATATCTTACTTCTAGTAGACTAGAAAATATGTTTTATGTCTATCATTATGCTATATTTCCAAAAAAAACCCAATGAATCTTTTCCTACCACTCTTAAAAGAATTTGTAGATATTTTAAAGGAACTTTTTTTTCAAAATTTGCTTTACCCCAAAACACATGATTTTAAATTAATCACATATTCATGTTTTAATTTTGGAGGATATAGGTTATATGAAAAGAGTACACCAGGAATATGTCACTTGTTAGGTATGTACATAGTTTTATGGTCTAGTAAGAAACACTATTCAGTTGATTTGTCAATAGGTGAGGTAGAATATATCACTATTGGCATTGTGCAAAAGTCTTATGGATGAATCATAAACTATTTTCCATTAGACTCAATTTTAATAATATTCCTATTTAATTTGAAAATATTTGTGTAATTTAAATTTCAAAAAATATTGTAAGTCACTCAAGAACTAAGCATTTGGATATAAGGAATCCTGTTATAAGAGATAATGCTTTAAAAAAGATATATCATAATAATTTTTTAATATAGAATATCAAGATGAAGATATTTTCACTTAACCACTTCCCACTACTAGTTTTGAATTTATTAAGGGGTTAGTTTTATTTAGTTTTAAATAATTTTTTTATTAATTTTTATTTTTATTTATTTTTATTTATTCATTATACTTTATATTCAAATATTTTTCATTTATGTTCACTTTTTTATTAATTAAATTATGAATTCATTACACTTTTCAAAAAGATTTATTTTCAAAATAAAAAATATATAATTATTGGACCAATTATTTTTTTATTGAGAAACCGAACTAAGGTCAATAGAAGCACTCTGAAACGCTCTCTTTGTCTCTTAAACTCAATCTCAAAGCATTTAGACTTTTATAGCTCTCAACTTATCTTCCAAATCCTAACATATGAACCAAAAACCTTCAGATTTTATGTTATAGAAAAGAAAAAAAGATATAAGAAGGAATATTGAGTTGATATAAGTTCCAATGAACATAAAGAGCTGGAAAAATAGTCATTTATGGGAAGTTTGTCGACTTTGAGTGGTTATCTCAGACAAACCTACTATTAAAAAAAAGATTTATCTTTTCAATGTTTAGAATTTATTTTTAATGGTTAAAATACAAAGTATGTTTTTTATAATGAAAAATGGTTTTTATAAACATCATCAGATTTGTTTTAGTGACACATATGACATAAACTCCTTAAAGTTAAATAAATTTGGTGTTTTCAGTCTCTTTTGTATAAATAACCAATATATTTTCTTGTCCCCATGATGGGTTTTTTGACATTAATCTAAAGTCTATTGGTTATGGGAAGCATAAATATGAGGATATTTTGTATTTTATTTTTGGAACCACACTGGTAATAAAGATGTTTATAAAATATATTGGAGATAACTCTAAGGTATTGGTCAAATTTATTCAATATTCAATAGTTCCTAGGATTTATGAGTTATAGAAAATTCTTTTTCCATACATGTATAAAATATTTTTAATGTTAAGTCACATCATATTTAATTTCTCTAGATATATGATGATTTATATGTTTCATTGGTGTAAGAAATAGGTTATAATGTTCTTCTATCTATATTGAATTCTTATTTCTCTAATTTTTTATAAAAAGATAAAGATCCATGTTATTCTGAGGGACATTAGATGGCATCAAAGTAATGTTATTTTTGCCTAAACCATAAGAAAATTTGGTATCATTTAGAGAACATTGAATGGAAAGATGATTCATATTGGTGCTAATGATAAAAAATAACATGTTTCTCATGCTTAAGTGGATAATCGTACTTAGAAGTATTCTAGTTCAATATGGCTTTTTGGTGAATAAGTTGATGAATCAAGAATAGAGTTTGTTTTTAAGGAAACTAGTAGGAGACTCAGGGATGATATTAGTGATACATCTACTATAATATATGTATATCATTATTCTTAATAACCCTAATAAGAGTAAAAAAACGAGGCTCTTTTAACAAGTCATTGAAAAATAGAAGATCTTGTGGTTCATGAAAAAAAGGTGATGTTGCATAAATTAAACAACCATTGTTTATAGGTGCAATAACTAATTATGTAGAGAGAAAAACTAATAATAGAGATGTCTGTATGGATAATCCTAAAATTAATTTGAAAAGAAAGATCAATATGGTGAGAATGTGAAAACATCAGTTGTTGAAACTACATAAATAATTAAAAATTAGATAGTTTTTATTGCTATAGAATATTCAAAAAAATATACTGGTGAATCCATTGAGAAAAATAGGAGTTATTATTCTATCATCATCATCTAGTGAGAACAATGAATTCATGTCCCAAGATATAGTTGAATTAGTTCAACCCTATTAAATTCAAGAAGATGAATATTATGATTCGCTTAATTAAAAAATTTATTATTTGGTTTGAAAATATTATCCAATGAATTAATAGGATTCAAAAATACATGATGATCTAGAAGTTACTAGAAAATATTTGGAATATTTGAAAAGTTTAACTCTTACAAAAGCAGAGATGGAATCATTTTATGCTCATATTCACAACCTTCAAGAAAATTATAATTCAATATTATATTTTTTATGATTTAGGAATGAAAAGTTTGACCATCTTGGAAATCTTGGAACAAAATTAGTTTCAAAGATATTTTTTAGAGAATTAAATAAATAATTGGTAATTAAATTTGAATCAATTAGAAGTATATAATGTCAAATTAGGGCTTCCATTTATACTCATTAAACTTATCTATATTGAATTGGTTGTTTTGAATGTATTACTATGATCCTATTTCCAATAAATGATCAGATTCAGAGTCTTTTATGTGATTGTATTCCACTTCACATATTTTAGAAAATCAAGAAGATATTTTATAGTGGTTAACATCTGATCATTTTGTTATTAGTATCTTTATCAATTCATTATGTGAGATTCTCTAAAAGATTCTACATTCTATAGAGATTATCCATGTGTTCTTCCAACCATCCAATGGCCCGAAGGCCTTTATTTTTTATTGATTTTTTATAATCCACCTTTCAAGGGGTGAGGTGGAACCCTTACAAGGCCTATAGGCATAAGTATTACATGGACTATAGGCCTTAGAGAAATTCATTTCTCATAGGATTCAAACATTACATACAACCTAGACTATCTACTTGGAAGCTCCTCCCTAGAATATTCATCATGAAACCTGCTCTCCACCTTCGCATGGTTTTTTTGGCTAGGCTATCATGTGCATGCACAGGCTTGTCCCGACGGCAGGTACCATACCCTCCCATTCTTGCAATCTGTGTAGCTTATATTGTGTTGAAATCTCCTTGTTCATCCTACTAATAGATTTTGTTCTTTATAGGTTGTCTGGTTTGCATTTGCACTAAAGGTGGCCCGAAGGCCTTGAGGTGGCCCAAACACCTTACAGGCCTGAAGGATTGGGTGGCCTAAAGGCCTTAAAATTTTAATGGAATGATGACAGATCTCAAGGCTGTTCATTTGCATGTTCAAGATTCATTCACATCCTACACATCATCTAAACTAGAACCTTCTCCCATATCTAATCCTACTTATTAACTTTTTTGAGCCAAATATATCATGTAATCAAAAAAAATAATGAAATTATTTCTTTACTACAATTGTTATATTTATTTCTTTTTCTATGCTTAACTATATTAATTGTATAATAATAAAAACGTATTATCTTAACAAAAAATTACTACTATTTTTGTGCTACATTAACTATGTTATATGCCATTTTTCACTACATTATTTTTTATATTAAAAAAGGGGGAGAAAATTTGGGTAAAAATTTACATTTAATACAATTTATTAAACTATAGAATAATATTTAAAATAAATATATTTAGTTTTATCAATGTAAACTTATTTTAATATTATTTATTTAACCATATTTTATAGAACTTTTAAAGGGAACTAAAATTTATATTATTTCACTTTAAAGTTCTATTTTATTTTTATTTACATTTACTATATTTTCTATATTTTTTTGATATATGGGTTTTTTTATCATAAAAAAGGGGGAGATTATTGGCCATGTATTTTCTCAAAAATAATCTTTGAATATAGTAGATTTTGATTATCACAAAGGAAATTTTTTTATTTACTAATAAAATTATATTAATTATTTTTGGTATTACATTTCTTGAAAAAATTATCTTATTTATGTGTTTATATTGTTGACTAAAGTGTTCTAAAATATTTTAGGTAGTTCTGAAACACATTTCATACCCTACATTTATAAATACGATATTTGGTTTTCAAACCCTATGTTTTTAGTAAATGTGTGGATCAGATACCATATTCTGCTGTAAAAGTATGGATTATGAACTATACATTTAATATGTAACCCTATATTTTTGAAACTAACATATAGTTCAACAACTCAATGTTTTTGAATTTATCCATATGTTGTCAACCATAATTTCAAAGTTAACCCTTTTCTTGACATGGTCAACGACAGAGTTTAAATAATATATTTTTTCTGATATTTCATTAATGGTATTTCTAGATTTAAATATCTTTTTAAAGCAGCATGAATATCTATTAAAAGGATAATATTCAATAGATCAATTAATTCCTATTTCTAAGGTAATTTATCCCTTTAATTTAATGTTTTAAATTATAAAATTTTCTTTTATCAGGAAATATTTTTTGATTTTTTTGACTGAATGAAAATTGGGATTCTCTTATTAAATAACAAAAAATTATATCATTCATAGATATAGTACCTTTTTTAATATGAAAATTTTCTTCTATTATGAAGAACTACACTTTAGAGACATACATGTTATAATATAATGTTATTTTACTATTGTTCTATTTTTTGATGTTGTTATTATTCTATTATTTTATTCCTTGAAGATCATTTGCAACTATGATCTCTCAGAATAATTTCTTTGTGAAAGACTCATATTTTCAAATAAAAATAATCAGAATCTATTTTTTTATATATGAACTATGAGATAAACCTATTTCTCAATCAAATAAATTAATCTTGATTTCTTAGAGTATCGTATACTCATACTAAGTCATGGTGGAGAATCAACTTCTCGTTCTAATTTGTTGATATTTTTTCCATTATAGAAGAACCAAAATTCCCTATAAAATCATTATTATAAAGGTGTCAGCTGCCTGCACATATTTTTGGAAGTGTTATTGTAAGAGGAATTATTTTGTGAAAATAACCTAGATTAATAAGAGAGCATTGGTGGAGTGGAATGTGAGATATTTTTTTCCTTGAACCACAATAAAAATCAATACATTCTTCTTCTCTATTTTTCCACTACATAAATTGCTTAAATAATATAACATTATATATCATAATAATAATAATAAATTGGGATAAAATTTGAATATGTTATGTTTCTAAATGGACTAAAATTCATCACCCATATTGTCCATATTCATATTATTCTAGCCTAAAATCTATCTCGGAACACTCATTATATAATCTATATTGGGCTCAATTAGAACTATCTGGGTGCACCCATCATATAATCTATATAAGGATCACCCATGATATATAATTCGACGCAAACCTTCATATACTTTGTATCATAATCAACCATTCATAATTAATATTTTACAAGTTCCACTCACGAATAAAACATTTAGAAGCCTTCATTTTTTCAATCAGAAAAATAATTAATGTCCTTAATATACCAATTAACGTAGGGGAATGAAACATTTTCCATGAAAATCTCATAATCTATCCAATAAAACAAAAATGACGGTACCAATACAACATATCCCCAATGGAGTGTAACTAACATCAACTGTTTTTGAAATTAATCAATATAAATAACATTAAATCATCATTAAAAACATTCATGAGGAAAAAACCTTTTCACTTGTGTAGCATCAAAGGATGTCATCTTAGATGGAAAATGATATGTAATGATTACTTGGAACGTTTATTATGGAAAATGTCCTTTCCATTTTAAAATTATCATTTAAAACTGATAACTTTCTCTAAAATTAAAAATATAATTTTCTTTGAAAATAACATTTAAAACATAAAATGGAATCTTTAAAACATTGAGTATCCATAACGGTAGAAAATTTCTTTTATGCTGAGTAAATTAAAAATAATGATTCCTTTCACATTATTGTCAAAAAGTTAAAAAGTACCTTGATTAAAAAAAGAAATGAATATTATTTTTAATTTTTTTTAAATAAAATTATGGGTAAAAATGAATTTAGACAATCATTGTAAAAAAATTGAAATCATTTTTATAAAATAGGTATTTAGAAGGAAAAAGGACTTTTGTTCGAAGTGATAAATGAAGTAAGATTTTATTAAAAAAATAATCATTTTAAGTAACAATGAGAGGAAAATTATACTATTATATGAAAACATCAGGAATAAATATAGGAGAATAAAATCATGATGTTTTACTATAAAATTATCGAATAATTTCCATTAATTTTAATTCGAGCATAAACAATCCTATTTAAAATGAAATTGTGAAATAAAATATTATCACTTTGGTAACTTCTGAGTAATAAGAACCATGATCGAAATAATATCATATGAAATATTAAATACCATGAATGTAAATATATTCATGATACAATATTTCTATGTGGATTTAAATATACCTATTAAAATAATATAGGTATATAACATAACATCCGTCTAAAAAATGATAATTTAAGATGAGAAAGCCTTAAAATAATCATAATGTTGATGTGATAATTAATCAATGAGTGTGTTATGTGTATAATTTATAAATCTACATAAAAAGTGGCAATAAAAATAATAAAATCTAAATTTTTTATACACATAATCTTAGGATATCATATATAATGAAGAAGTAATAGAACCAATTGAAATGAAATTGAGTTATGAAATTTTTTACCACTAGGTAATTTTCAAGTCAAATATCATTTGATAAAGTAATTCACATTTAGACTTAAAATAAAATTATTTGTGAATTATTCCTGATATAACAAGTAAAATTGATATTATATACACCATAAAAAAGAAATTAGGATCATAAAATTAAAATAAGCCTCAATGAAAGTAAATTGATACATAATCTCTTACTACTTTGGTAATCTCCAAATGAAAACCACATGAAATAGAGAACCTCATATGAATTTTTAAATATATATAATTTTCATTAAAATAATCCTAATATACATTAATAGGTAGTATATACACAAAAAATGTGGTGAATAAGGAATATGTCTCTAAAACGTAAAAGCGATAGAAGAAACCCTTACCTCAAGTGGAGACTTTTCATGTATTTCATTTACCAATTTTTTAATAAAATTATATCAATTATTTGATTCCATAATTACCTTTTACAAGTTTAATAACTAATAAATAAATCATTTTTTGTTTATTTTAATTAATTTTTTAAATACTTAATCGATAAAGTCTACATCATGTGTTTTGAGGATGTTTGGTTTATTGTTTCAAAACAACTTAGGTGTGTTTATAGAGGTTAAATAGGTCATTGTTACATCATCTCTATAATAATAATAATAATAATAATAATAATGGAATAGTTATCATATTTTTTCATAAATTATACTTTTAAACCCAATCATGATAGTTCTTTATGAAAAATTAACAATGTTACAATCATGGATATTGTATGTCGTATGTATGCATGAGTAATGTTACAATTTTTCAATGATCATTATGGGAAGAATGTAAATATTATTTTATATTTAAGAATTATAATCATATAAAAAATAACACATTAATATTTAAATATACTCATATATATATCAAACATGTGATGTGGTGATGAAAAAAATAATCGCGTCGCTTCGTGGAGGCAGTAGTCCACACGTACTCACAAGCGATGTTATCCTTTTTTTGTAATTGTAAATAAAATAAAGAATGATATATATATATATATTATCATTTAATAATGATAAATATTTTATTTATATCATAATTAATAAATATATATATCACATATATTCCTTAACATTATTCTAATTATCTTCCATGTAAGGTGTTAGTGAAAAATGAATCACATTGCTTTACGAGGAGGTAGTTCATCGTACACATGGGAGACAACATCGCAATGCCTTCAAATTTGAAATTAAGAGGTTATATGTGATATAATAATTATAGGTATGTAATTATGTTTCAAACATAAAATATATATATACTTCAAATGCAACATTATAACAAGTCGTGAGAGTCAGTGATAAAAAATGAATTACATATGTTCACGAGGTGGTAGTCCGTCGTACACACAGATAATAGATTTGTTTCTTATTTAATAGAAAAGGATAAGTATTTATCGTGTGAAGTTAACATAATAACACATCATTATATTTTAGAGAATATTTTTATTATATCATTGCAATTTAGTAATATTTAAACTATGTTTAAGAAGAAATAAAATATAACACTCGGTTAAGCATGATAGCTCTTCTTCAAAAAACCTCCTTAGGTTAGCTCAAAAAAACATCATAGGAGAGATTTATAAATAAAAGGGGATCATGATCATGGGGAGAGAATAATGGAATGTATTTTTGTATGTATTAGATGATTAAAATGTCTTTTAATGTGTGAATATCGCAGGTGAGGAGATGACATTTTATAAGTGAGGTGACTGAAAAACATGTAAATATTGGAAAGAAAAAGTGGTAACCATGTTTTTCAAATAGAAAAAGGAAAGAAATTTGACCATTATCAATAATAATATGAAATAATTTCATAATATTTCCATAAAATATAATTTATAAATTTTTTGAGGACATTTTAACCATTATCTTTTTAGTTTAAGCCCTCGGTAAACCCATTTTCACCTTAATCCTGGTAAAAGATTTATTTTTAATTATGACCAAAAATTAATTTGAAATCATTAGATAATATAAATTTATATTATTAAAAATAAGGAATTTCTATAAAAAATTAAATTCATATTATTGTTATAAATTAATTTAAAATAAAACCTACAAACTGGACAAAAAGAGGGTTTTTAATGAAATGTATTTTTTCAAGAATATAAATCTTTTTTATGAACTCTGTTATTTGTAATAATAATTTTATGAAATTTAATTAATATTATTTGAAATAAAATCCATAAATTTCATTTAAATAATTTCTCATTAGGTTTTTTTAAATTAATTAAAATTTATAAACGTTATGAAGTTTAAAACAATTTTTTGAAAAAAAAAACATTTTTAAACCCAAAAATTAACTTATAATAAAATACAAACATAAAGAATATTAAAATGTAATTATGTGGATTAAATACTAATAAATATTTATTATTTTAATTTAAATCATATTCAAAACATATTGGTACTATTAAATTACATAATTTATTAAAATGAATTGACATTTCATAAAAAATCAGTATTTTCAATATTCACTTAAAATCGATATTTTTTGAAAAATCCAAAAAATACATACCAAGTTAATTATTATATGATTATTTCATAATAGAAGTTAATTTTATCAAATTAATTTTATATAATAGCTAGAAATTAATTATAATATTTTCTCTGAAAAAGGCAATAAAACATTATCGAAGAAAACATATTTTTGATGAATAAAATTACATTACTAAAAATTGATTATTTATTTAATAATAATTTATCAATAAATATATATTGAGTGTGAAATTTATATACAAATTTCATAAATTGGTTAATATAATTCATACTAACTAATTTAATGGCTAGGTTATAACAATCATATTTAAAATAATATTATTTTGAGGTTTGATTAAGCACAGTGTCATGTGTCTTATATTCTATCAAGAATAAATTAATTTTATAAATTATTAAAAATTTAAATTTTCACCCATTATTAAAATTTTCCTCAAAATTTTAAATATATATTATTAATCAAAGGATACAAAATTGAAAATACCATTATTGGAAACCCACATCCTAAAAAGGGTTAACAAAACATCCTCTTAATAAGTGGGAAAGCGAAGTACAAAGGTCATCTGTAATAAAACATAACTTGGATTCCAAGTAAGAAAACATTGGTGGGAAGTAAATATTTACACATTTAACAAAAGAATAATTCATAAATAATTATGTAGAGTGATAGAGATTATTTATCAAAAGAAATTGAATGACTATGAGAAAGTTAATATCCAAAAAACTATAAAACGATGTGGTGTGAAAAAGGAAACTATCTCACAAGAAATGAAGGTAATAATATAAAACATTTAGATTCAATATCCTTTTCCTAAGGTTGAATAATTTTTTACCACCATGAATAATAACATAAGGAGAATATACTTAAAAGAAAAGTATAATTTTATCATTTAATCAATTTTCATCACAATTTCATATTTTGATCCAAATAATGAGTATTAAGGATAATTTTATTCTATAAATGAAGCACTAATATCAATATATAATTTATAATGTAATCCGAACAAGGATAATAATATATTCAAGCTATCTTTATACATTAACCATAACCAAAATGGATAGCATATGGTGAGATGTTTCCAAAAATTAATAAACCTTCAGATGATGAAATAATACATTAGTCTCCAAAATTCAATAGTAATAATAAAATTTTGAACTAAATGATTCCAAAAATTAATAACCCTATAACTAAAATAATCCATTGTAACCTCAATAATAAACAATTTTTTATCCTCGAAGTTTATCTCATACCTTTCACCTTATAAGACCAAAAATTATACTGAAATTCTTATAAAATAAAATTAATCACATAATCACCAAATCATTTTCTTATCTCATTATTATCTATATGATAAAACAAATTTTTTGTAAATAAACATAATCATTATCTTTCAAATTGTTTGTGTGAATAAATAATGTCATATTAACCAGGACATCACATATTATATTGTTTGGCATTGTACCCTTGTCTCCCCTCATTTTTGGGTACAAGTACCACAGCCTTTCTAGATGTGATTGGTTATCACCTGAACATTAGGTTTTCCTTTTTCCAAATATTTTATCCTTATATAATTCCTAGAAATATGATAAAGATCCTCAAAAAATATATTAATCATCAATGATCATATAAACTCTAAAGGTTCTCAATACGTTAAAAATTATGATAAACCTTAAACTCATAAACCTTATATGGTATCGATAACCCATAATATAACCCCACATGATAACATACTAATATCCAAATTTATCTAAACATTTTCTCTGATACCAATTATAAAACCCCAAACCTTCACTATTGGATCTGGTGCTAAATACATCATCATTTCAAATCTATATTTGATTCTGATGAATGTGAACTAATTTTCTCCATAAAAAACATAAAACACAAAAAGAAAATATTGCATCACTTACATACCCATGGAACTTTTAGGTTTAGAGTTGTAGAGAATTAGGAAAAAATCATACATAAACAATACCCATAAATTCATTGGAGTATTTTTTCCATTATACCCATTTTCATATTCCATATTATTTCCTAAAAATATCCCTAAAATTAATCATATAAGAAAAATTGGTATAATCAAATAATTTAATCATTATTTTTCATAACCTATAGAGTATAAAATATAATAAGTGTGAGATCAAATTCTCAGTAATGGTCAATATAACCATTAGTAATTAAATTCCATCAATATGTATGTGAAAAATAGAAGGGTATAATAACATAATCAAAGTGTATGGGTATAACATACGAATATTCATTCCCATAAATATCTGAATTTCAAATCATGAATTCTGGTATAATGATTTTTAAGAATCAATAATCATGATCCTTGTGATTTAAATCATGATCAAAGGAATCATTAAAAACCCATTTAAATCAGAAATAAAAAATGTCAGTAACATTGAAACATTATCTATATAACACATTTTAAACCCATGTCAAAAATAATAGGAGACCAGTAAAATCTATAGGATAAAAACATTGGTAACTACCTCTATATTTCTTATAAAGACAAAAAACATTACCCAATGCATTGGAAAACTATCCGAGCACACCCATCATATAATATATATCGGGCTCACCCAATTCTATATAGATGAACCCATCATATAATAAATCTCAATCTCAACCAACTCTATCTAGGTTCACCCATCATATATGTTATATCATTCTCTCCTAGTTCAATCTGAGTGCACCAATTGTATAAGCTATATCGTGCTCACTAATTATCTATAATGGGTCCCAACCCTTTGTTTGAGCTATATCAAGCTCATCCGTTAGTTATTAATGCATTCGAAGTACCTTTCATGAATAAAAATTTTATAAGACTTCACTTTTCAATTTTAATAATAATTAATTATCATTCATAACTCGATTAACACATGGAAAAAACAAGTTCAATGACAACATCATAATCCATCCGAAGAAAGAATAGGGATGGTATGAATATATCATATCCCAAGTGGAGTGCAAGTAGAATCAAGGGTTGATGATGTTAATTAATTTAATGACTGTTAAAATATCATTAAAATTTTCTATAGGAAAATAACCATTTTTCTTGAGTAAAATACAAGGATTTCATCTTAGATATAAAATTATTTTTAATGATAACTAGTAATATTTCATGAGGAAAATGTCTGTTAAAATTTGAAAACACTTATTTAATACCTAAAACATTATAAAAAATTATAGAAATAATTTTCTCTTTGAATAACCTTTGAAACATGAAAAATAATCTTTTAAAAAATGATTGGTTATGATGTCGTAGAATTATATTCATTCCAAGTACATTAAAAAATATTTCATTCATATTTTTGTAAGAAATGTCAAAAAGTACCTTATTTATTAAATGACAAGATGATTGTTATATTTTTTTATAAAAATAAAATTATTGAAATAAATTAAATTAAAAAATAATGGATAAACATTTTTGAAAACATTTTTAAAAAACATGGATTTAGAAGAAAAAAGGATATCTGTCCGAATAGAGAAAAATTGTAATACTAATTTAAAATATCATGAATAAATACATCAGTATAAAATTAAATGTGTTTATTATACAATGATCAAATAATTTCTTAAAAATTAAATTCAAGAATAAACCATCCCAATTAAAATGATATTATGAAATAAACCCTTACCACTTTGGAAAATTTCGAATCATAATCCCCATGAAAAGAATACCTTAAATGAAAAATTATATACCATGAATATAATGATATTATAAATAAGAAATATCAAAGGGGTCTTAGAAACACCACTTAAAATAATATAGGTGTGTAACATAACATATTTCCCAAAAATGATTAATTGAGATGAGAAAGCCTTTAAATGAACGTGACATTGATGTGAGAATTAATCAATAAATTTATTATGTTTATTAAATTTAAATCCAAATAAAAAATGGAAATAAAACAAAATATAATAAAATTTCATGACACTCATACTCTTAGGATATAAAAAATAATGAAGAAGTAATATAACCCAATGAAAAGAAATTAAGTTATGAATTTATTTATCACTTTGTAATTTTTAATTCAAATAACCTTGGATGAAAAAATTAAAATTGAATCTAAAAATAAATAATTTATGATGTATTCATGATATTAAATGAAAATATGACATTATATAAACCATATAAAAAATTAATTTCATAACATTAAAATATGCCACAATAAAAGCAAATTAAGTTGAATGCCTAACAGCTTTAGAAATATAAAAAACCAAAACTCGTTAAAGGGAGAAACTCATATGGATTTTTAAATCCAAATAAATTTCGTGAAAATAATAATAAAATAAATTCATATGAATTATATACACTATACAAAAATATAAGTGTTGAATATGGAATATGTATCAATGAAGTTAAACTGAGACGAGAAACCCTTACCTCGAGTCCAAACATTCCATATATGTCCTTTAACTCATATATAATAACCTTATAAGAATTATATGACTTTTTAAAAAGGTTTTATAGGTTTAATTAATTATAAATAATTAATTTATATTATTTATTCTATCATCATTTTTTAATGATTAATTAGTTAAATCCACATCATGTGTTTTCAAGATGTTTGACTCATTGTTTCAAAACTGCTTTAGTGTGTTTATATAGGTTAAGGAGTTCATTATTACATATTCACCATTATAATAATCATGAAATATTTATCATATTTTTAAATAAATTATACTTATAAATCAAAATATGAAATATGGATATGAAAAATTATGTATGTTACAATCATGGAGAAGGTTGGTCGTACGTACACATGAGTAATTCTTCCATTTTTCAATGATCATTATGTAGAGAAGGAAAGTGTTATTTTAACTTTAAATAACGATAATTTTATCATAAAATAAAAATTATTTATTTAAATATAATCATATATATCATCCATGTGATTTGGTGATGGAAAAAATAATCACATCCATTCGTGGAGGCGGTAGTTCACATATATGCATGAATAACTTTATCATTGTTTTGTGAGTGGAAAGGTAAGAAACAAAAATATATATTATATTTTCATAATGATAAATATGTTATCAATATTATAATTATATCATATATATCACATATATTCATTAAAATTATCCTTATTACCTTCCATGTAAAGGGTTAGTTAAAAACGAATCACATCACTTCTTATGGCGGTAGTCCGCCGTACACCCAAGCGACGTCATCATATACCATTTTAAATGGAAAGTACGAATAAATATGTGATATAATAATTAAAATAGTGTAATTATGTTTCAAATTTCATATATATATATATATATTCACACCTTAAATTAGTCATTATAACTATCCCTGAGAGGTGATGATGAAAAATTAATTACATTAGTTCGTAAGGCAGTAGTTCCCTGAACACAAAAATGAGGATTTCATTATCCATTTATTAAAAGAGGATTTATATTTTGGTAATTAAATTAAAATAAAAAATATATATTATCATATGGGATACAATATGGATTTTATATCATCATATTTTAATAATATTTGATGCTAGTGGAAGAGGAAATAAATTAAAACACTCAGTTAAGCATGATACGTCTTCTTTTGATAACCTCCTTGGGTTAACACCAAAATACTTATTAGGATATATTTATGATCAATAAAGAGGATCTAGGTCATGAGGAGATAATTAAGGAAGGTATTTAGGAAAATATTTTCTAATAAACATTATTTAATAGTCTAAAGAGGAGAGGGGAGGTAATGAGATTTTATAAGTGAGGTGAGTGGAACACTAGTAATTTTGTAATAGAAAAAGTGATGCCCACGTTTTTCACATTCCCCAAGGATCCAAAATGGACTATTAAATATTATAAGATGAAATATGGTCATTATATTTCAATAAATTATAATTTATACAAGTTTTCATGCCATTTTGACACTTTTGTTTTTAGTTTAACCCCTGGTTAAGCCATTTTCACCTTAACCATGGTAAAATATTTTTTGTTTTTAAAAAAGTCATTGTGAAAAAAATTATTTTCAACAAATTATATAAATTAAATTATGATTATTATAATATTTAATTCATTTTACCAAATTAAATTCACATAATTTGAAGAATTTAATTTAAAATAAAACCCAAAAAGTGATAAAAACGTTGTTTTTCTAGAAATGTAATTTTCATGAATAAGATGATTTTATATTAACTCTTTGACTTATAGTCATCATTTTATGATTTTAAATTAATATTTATTGATATAAAATATAAAAATTTTATTTAAAACAATTCTGATTATATATTTTTTAATTAATTAAAATTGAGAAACATTATACAATTTAAAATGTTTACAAAAAAACCCATTTCTAAACCCAAAGATAAACTTACACTAAAATCCAATATAAATATGATTTAAATGTAATTATTTTGGTAAAATATAAATAAATAATTATTATATTACTTTAAATAATATTAAAAATATATTGGGGCTATAAAATTATTTAATTTATTGAAAAGAAATGATATTTTTTCCAAAAAAAATCGGCATTATATACTATTCACTAAAATCTCTATATTTTTCTAAAAAAATTTAAAATTTTCTTCATAATTAAATTATAATATGAGGATTTAAAAAATTTATTTTATTTTATCAAAAAAATTCTAAAATTCTTCTAAATTATTTATAATATTTTCTCTCAAAAAGGCCATAAAAATCAGTTTTTGATGGAAAATATTTTAGATGAATAAAATTACTTCAATAAAAAGATGATTGACTATTTAATATGAGTTTATCAATATATTTTAATTGAGAAGTAAATTTTAATATAAATTTCATAAATTAGTTAATAATATTCATATATACAAATTTAACAACTAGGTTATTGTAACATCCTGCCCCTTACCCATCGGATTTAGAAGAGGTGGTGGGTGTTATGAGCCATATGTGACACCAAAAAGACACTAAAGTCTAGAAATGAAAGCCAAGGGCCTCATAAAAATTTAGGAGAAGATTTACCCTTTGAATTAAAAAAACTATAATAGAAAACCAAACAACCCACTATATGATGCATGAGTAAAAGGAAATAAACCTCAATGTATAACAAAAATAGTAACCATATCATAGTACAAGAGGAAAAAAATGTTACAACCCACAGACGCCATAGACACCAACATATAAAGGCCCAACCTACACCAAGCTTCCAATCTATATTTATTCCTATGGTATCACAATTCGCCACTAAATATCTAAGATACCTTTCCTTTACCTTTGTCTTTATAGGTTACATATACAAACGTATTATAGAAGCCAAGAAGTGGGAGAGTATAAAACTCAATAGGATTCTCCCAATTATTTCCCAACTCCCTCCACTAGGATAAAATTTCATAGAACATTTTTATAAAATATCATAAAAGAAATTTAAATCTGTTTATATCCAACCAAAGTAGTTTTCTGAGAAAATAAATCAAATAAGCCTTTAAAATCATTTTCCAAGGAATGCATCAAATAAAATTTTAATCCTTTTTTCAATTTTTTATTTGGAATATACTTTTCAATGTACACAAAAATACAAAACACACAAACAGACACAAACATAGTGTTACCATTGATAGTGGAACCTCACCTCCATACTCCATCCCTTAGATGGAGATACTTATTGATCATTACCCATCCTATTTAACTCATGATCAACTATTAATGTCAACATCAATCTAATTCATTTCAATAAAAAAACAAACTTACATGAAAACCATTTAGCATAAAAATATTTCTTTATTTTTTACAATTTCAAAAAATACATTACATGTATCAATCAAACCATAATTTTAAAATAACCATTTTAAAATTATAAAAAAATAGCTTTTCCAAAAAAACTCATCCAATTCCTATGATTTACAAAACCAAAATTCAAATGATAATTTCCATAAAACCACACCATGATTTTGAAAAAAAAATATGAAATAAAATCAATTTGATATCATTCCTTCAAGCTTTAATCATGAGAATTCAAGAGAGAAACCACCTACCTCTCAAACATAAGTGAAACTAAGAATGAAATAAATTCATTAAAACCACATCATGAAACTCTTATATATATTCTTAGATCTCATTTCATTCAATAAAATTGACAATATACCATCAATATTGAAATCAAACAGCATGGAAAAATCCCCAACAAACAATATCCATGATTCCAATAGATGGAAGAATAATATATCTAAATAAAATGATAAATAATGAGGTCTTGATGATGAAACTAAGCCTCCAAAAAACATATATTTCCTAGTAATCACTCTTGGATCAAAATTAATTGAATCCATAGGCTTGGTCGAACCAGTAAATTATCACCTCTTTCAACCCAACAAAGTGGTGAACCACAAGGATTTTAAAAAAACTAATACAAAATTATCCATACGTATAATGTCTTGATAACTATTATTGTACATTAACTCCACCAATTATATTTTATACTTCAATGAGCCACCAAAATCCATTACAAAATCTCAAATAATGTATTCCAATCATTATATCATCATTTCAAAATATCCATCCATTTAAATAATACACCGTTCTCATAATCAAATGAGTCTCATGATCATTCTATAAGGATTTCCAAAAATGAGATGGAAACATTAGATCTCAGCCTAATACTATCAAAATAGTACACTATTCCTTTTTACAACTTCTTGGATACTAATTTTTAACAAGTCTTCCATCGTATTGGAGTACGAATAGGGATTAAATGGTCCAACTTTGGGAGATGATTTACTATAACCCATATGGAATCATTTTTATGAAATATACTTGGTAGAACAATTAAAAATTCCATAGATGTTTGTTCCAATTTTCATATAGGATTCAGTAAAGACCGCAACATACTCACTGACTGCTAGTGCTCTCCCTTAACTTGTTTATAGGTCAGGCATCTCAAAAAAACTCAACCACTTTTATTTTCATGAATTCCCACAAAACTTATTCTCTTAATGGCATACATATATTTTTTATTATAGGATGAACAACTACTCTAGAATGGTGGTAATCAAGAAAAAGTTGAACCTAACAATCCATTGGTATGACTATATGATCACGAAACCAAAAAAAACTGATCTTCTATTGAGCTCTCATACATCAATGGTGTCCCCACTATTGAGTTTTGACCACATAGAAACACATTAAAAATTACATGTATGGGCCTATATGACCTTCACAACCATATCAGTAATAAAATAAACTAGAAATAAAATTCAAAACTAACATTTCATTTGCAATCCAAGTTCATTTCGTCTATATGTAGTGACTCAACCCCAGATAAACCAAATATGTTATCTTCTATCAATTACCTTATAATTATTACAAGGAATCAAATCCAGAAGGACCAAGAGTTTAGTAGTCTGGGTAAACCAGATACCTAAATGTTTCTATTATTATAAATGAATACACTAATTACAACATTTATTTTTTATTATTTCGAAATAACTTCAAGGATAATAACATTCCATATAGTATATCATTGTATATCATTCTTAATTATTGTAATCCTATGGAAAGAAACATAATAAAGGTGAGATAAAATTCTCAATAAGGTTAAATTGTAGTGAAATCAATAATGAATACCTAAGAATATTCAACACAAAAAGGTAAATAACTGAAAAAACATGCCATGTAGTCAATAAACTAATTTGAAGTGTGTAAAAAATATTCCAAGGTAATAACTAGAAACACATGCCCTTCAAATAACTGGATAATGAAAAATCAATATTGAAAGGTAAGAAACTAAAACACGTGCCATTTAATCAGTGAACTGAACTGAAATGTATCCAATGATATGTCATTTAAGAATATCATGGATGAATAATAACTGAAACTAAATGAGGTAAACGATTAATTATTGGATTCCATGATTTATAGGTATATAGAACCATTACCATTTAGACCTTTCTTATGTCAATTTATTCATCTAGTAAAAACCTATCTAAATCGGATAGCTAACTAACTCATCACAAGTGAATACTGATGCATCGAGTGGGATATCTATAACCAATCCCCATCAGTGTCACACTTGTCCAAAACATTCCTCATATAATGAATAATCAATTTACCATTGAGCCTTATTAAATATCCATATGAAGTAGAAGATACAAATTCATCAATATTTCCCTAAATAATCAAATATCTATCAAAGTAGAAATTGTTTGTAAAATGGTATATGGTTTAGACAATTGTAATATCCATGATAAATGAAATGTATAGTTAGAGGAAATTAAATGTTCAATGATCATGTGATATATAATATTTCAAGGGGAATAACAAGTGAATCAAGGAAGTAAACGTGAATACTATCCTTGGTCAAATCAATAATAAGCCAACTTGAGGAATAATAAGGATGGTATAACTACAAAAGAATCCCAAGTGGAGTAAAACTAAAGGGTTTTTGTTGTTAATGAATAGAAATAATATAAAAATATCATTTAAAACATTTTAAGGAAAATACCCTTTGGTTTTGAACTTTTTTTGAAAAACATTTCCACTGAAAATCACTTTGGAAATCATTTTATTTGAAAAGTGACATTTTAATCATTAAAAGGATGCTTCAAATAACATATTGTGGATAAATCCCTTCAATTTGTACAGGGTAAAAGAAAACTATTTTTATAAGGTAAAAAGGATTGAAAAATTCCTTGTTAGGGAAGAGATAAGAAGATTACTTTGATAATAATGGTAAAAGAAAAAAGGGTAAAAATTAATTTACCAAATAATTTTAAAAACATTTTTGATTTTTGTTAATAAAACATGGTTAAAAAAAAGTTCTCTAACTAATTATAGAAATAAATCCGAGTTTTCAAAAACAAATCTGAGTACCAAAGAGTGGGAAAATGGAACTAATACATGAAAATGGTCATTAATAACTAGAGGACAAGAAAATTAATGGTTTTATTGAATAATTTTCATATGATTTCCTTGAATGGAAATACCATTGAAATATCATTAAAATTATTATTAAGGAAAATGATCTTTAAACATTCTAAAGTGTACCATACCGCTTTGAAAATTTTAAATCATAAACCTCATGAAGGAATAACATTGAACAAAACTAATAATATATTTATAATAAAGGTATTCATGATATAACATTTCAAAGGTTTTATATAGACCATATAAAAAAATAGATTCATAATAACAATTAAGTCTCAATGGAATGTAAATTGATATGAATATCATTTATCTTGTGTATCCTTTTGGGTGAATGTCCTTCGTATTCCTGTACGATAAAATTATGTTAATTATATACGTAATTCAAAAAAAATTCATGTTTATCATTAATTTAATTCCACTTTTTATTATATTTTATGAAAATACTTAAAAATCATATTTACATCGGGTTTTTTGACAAAATTTATTTTATCTTTCAAAAATGACTTCGATAGGTCAACTTTGGTCAAAGGGGTCATTATATAACATCTCCCAAATAATAATCTAGAAATAATTATCATAATTATACATTAATTATGATTTTAAAATCAATCATCAAATATGGTAATGAAAAATGAACCAATATTGGAATCAGGGAGACGATATTCCATAAAAATGCATGTGTAACATTATCATTTTTCAATAATCATTATGAAAAGAAGGAAAATAGCATTATATATTTATAGATTGACCATTATATCATAAATATCATAAATATCATTTTATTTAATCATATATAATTATATATATATAATTATTATATTGGAAAAATAATCACATCATGTCAAGGAGGTGGTAGTCCACACATCCATGAATGGCATTATCACCTTTTTAAGCCTATAAAAGGGTAATAATGAAAATGATATATATTTTATTTATAAAAAGGTAATTATTACATGAAGATGATATATATTTTTTCTATGTCACATATGTTAAATTAAAACCATCATTTATCCATTCCATGTATCATGGGATCTGTCACGACCAGTCCCAGAGGGGCCTGCACCATGACTACCCCAAGCACGCCTCCAAAAGGCTAGGGGTTGGTGACTAGCACTGAGTAGGAATATCCCACAAATAAGAGGCATTATCTTAACGTAAATATAAAAATTAACACATATCCAATCCACATGATGCTTAAATGTAAAACAACTGAAACAATGTATGCATACAACTAATATCCCACAACTATAGTATAAGAGGAAGTAATGGAAAATTAAACCGGTCCAAACACAATCCCACCATAAAGAGTTTATAAAAAAATTATGACTAAAACTATAAAAGTCCATATTTCTCCAATGTAGACTTCTAATTCAAAGTTACAATCCCAGTAAACACCTCTTCCTTCCTGGCTCTAGCTATACTCCACCAACTCCCATACCACCTAGGACATTATTGAAATAGCCTTCATCTACACAAGACATGACACATGTAGGAAAATCCTGTGCAGGGGTGAGTATAAAAATTCTCTGTAGGAAACCCTGAAAACAATAATTATGAAGTAATAAGTATATTTAGATCAATAAAAGATATAAAAATATATGTATAAATGAAACCAATAGAGAAAAACAACCCCGATATACTCAAGAGAGACACCAAACCATCAGGTAGTTACAACCAACTGTCAGCCACAAGATTCTACTCGAAGAAAGATCATTCTAAGAGAAATCTCCCCTCTATCCCTGATATCATCAAAGACACTCGGAAAATAGTTGTATCTCATTGAGGCCCCACTCAAAGAGAACACATTGGTCAAAGAAGACTATGATACACAGAGAGGGGGTCACACCTAGACCACTGGGGGACACCACAAACCCAATCTGGATCACCCTTGATACACATATAGGGGTCATTCCTAGGACTACTGGGGGTATCTCAAATCCAATATGGATCAACCCTATATGTAGAATATAACATGCCAATGATTCCACATACCCTATATATTATCCCACTAGATGGAGGATCAACGCCCTACTCAAAGAGGTCATGCCAATTCCTAAAACTCCAATGTGGATGATAGAGGATTTCACTCCTATCTCAAGGATGGACACTACAACTCTATCTGAGACTTGGAAATTATATGAGATTTCATTCCCTTGATGTGGATGTAATACCGCACTGTACCCTCGATGAATGGACCTAGGGAACATACTCAAACTATACTGGTCCAAACTCGGAAAAAGATAAACCTCAAGCACTCTTGATGTGAGTACATGTTGTATAGTATGAGTCATTGTCGTGTCCCTTGACCCTGGGTACTACCCATGTAAAATGGCTCGTGTTATTCAACCCTTTTTTGAAGAAAAGTACATGGGGTGTGAATGCCCTAATTGCCTGAAGGCCTCATTTTTTTATTGATTTTTTATAACCCCCCTTTCAAGGGATGAGGGGGAACACTTACAAGGCCCGTAGGCTCGAAGATTACATGTCACGTAGTCTTAAGAGACATTAAATGACCCAAATGTATTTAAGGAATTCTACCAGAGTATCACTAAAGGAAATGCCCCTCCCAGCATCTGTATCATGTTGGAATCTCCCCAACTTTTCATGGCCATCTAGCTAAGCATCCTATACAAGCATAGAGTGTGAATGTGTTACACCCCGTGTCTCCATATCTAGGATCCACCTGTGTACTCCATTCGTGTCCCAGTGCATGGAATAAGCCATTGTATTCATTATCATGTACCAGTACATGGGGTAACTAATCAACAATGTCCAGGCCATGCCATGTGGGGCATTTTTCTCTATGTAAGAAACTCATGTACTCCACCCCATTCCCATGTACTTCCCAAGAACACACTGAAGTCACTTAGGAAGGACCACACACTATGTAGGCCTAGACGCATGACATGTGATACCTTATTATTACCTGGAACCCACGATGTTGCCAAGGGGGCCCATTGGCCATGTAATACTACATTACATGCCATGTTCTAAATTTTTTTCCTGAAATCACGTTCTTCCACCACACTCATTGGTTGATGCTTCGACCATTAATTTAGTTGTCTCCCTGCCGTGAAACTAGATATCCAAGATCATAAATCCACACCATCTCCAAATAAACATGTTTCTTATTCTAATCAGGTCGAGAAATGGATTAAATATTCATTATTTGTTCCATGTTGAAGAATGTAGATTCATAAGTCCATCATCATCTAAATTGATTCCTATCTTTCGTTACACCCCCATCATTCCATACCGTTCCCAAATTTGCGATATCATATCTTTCTTCCAAGAATTAGGTGCACAATGATCTATTGATCTGGATTTTTTGAACCTCGGTCCAATAAAGAATTCACGTGGTGAAATACAGAATTATGGTAGAAAGAAACAATAAATCAAGAGTAATGAACATCAATCGACGATCATGTGGATACTGGTACATTTTTTTTCGAATGGAGAAAGAATCCATCACTAAATTAAAACAAATAATCTACTCCTAATATAATCCTTACAAAATAAATCCCATCCCACAATACGCACGATCCATGAATAAATCCATTCATCAATTGATTCATGTTCATAATAGAAATGAATAATGAGGAATAATCCACATAAATTAAATTCTATACCATGATTTGGATCAATTGATAATGAAGAACCAATCTGGGTTGTGATTATTTCTGAGATCCTTCAAAATTGATGTGCATCGATTATCGATCCTTAAACCATCATCATTCATCAGAATAGATCCCCAGATCTCACTCTCCATGATCCTCTATAATTTTAAGGGTTATTTGGCTAACCCTAGAATTCTAACAAAATGATACATTTAAAAGAAGAAATTGGATGCATCAACAACTAAAATAAAATAAATTTTCTTAATTTATTTTATTCATTTGAGATTCCATGACACACTATCTCAGAAACTAGTCTCAAAACTAATCCATATAATATCTAAAAATAATATAAAGAAAATATAAGAAATTACATTCTCCCCACCTTAGGGCTTTATGTCCACAAAAATACAAAATTAGGGAAACACAAATAGATCAGGGTACTGATCATGAATCTGATCCTCCAACTACCATGTTCTCTCTATAATATTATCGTACTGTCATCAAATACAAAACAAGGTAATATATTTCCCACAAAGGAGTCTATCCTGATGATCCTTGATTTCTACTAGCTATTCCTCAAATTTTTCTCCGTTCTCAATGTATATCTCTCCCCAGTCCATGACATGAAATGGGTCATATACGTACCTCTTAAGTTTTGACGTGTGTCAGAATTCATGCACTCAATCTAATTGTGGAGATAGAGCCATGTGGGGTGCCACATCTCCAACTCTATGAAGTATCTAGAAAGGATTGATGAACCTCGGAGATAGCTTAGCACCCCAATCAAATCTTTGTAATCTAGATCGATGTGAGACCCAAAGGAACACATAGTCTCCTCCCTTGAACTCCAAACGTTTCTATCACCTATCAGTATAAGACCTCTGATGGCTGTGTGTAGTCTTCATCTACTCCTAGATAATTTACACCTTCTATGTAGTATCTCTCACCAACTCTAGGTCTATGAGTACTGAATCTCCTGAGTCAGTCCATCAAAGTTGTGACCTATAGGGTTTCCCATACAGATCCTTGAATGGTGCCAAACCAATGGAGGAATGATAGCTTTTATTGTATGAAAATTGCACCAGTGATAGGTGATCCTCCCAACTAAGAACAATGTATAACATGTAGGATTGCAACATTTCCTCAAGAACCTAAATGGTCTCCTCAATCTGGCCATTATTTTGTGTGTGAAACACTATGCTCAATTGTAATTGCGTCCCAAACTCCTCCTATAATCCCTTAAAAAACTATTATTTAAAGAAATAATCATGATCAAAAGACTATCATTGACAGAACATCATAGATTTTAACAATCTCCTGCATGTAGAGGCATCCCAATATCTCAACTGAACTCTGCTCTCAGATTGCTGGGAAGTGGGCCGACATGGTGAGTTGGTCAACGATAACCTAGATGGAATCATATCCCTTGGTTTTATGTGGTAAACGTTTCACAAAGTCCACAGATATCTCATCCCACTTCCATTCTGTCACCTCAAGGGGTTGATCTAGACCTGCTAGAACCTGGTGCTCAGCCTTCACTTGCTGAAAATAATGGAATCAAGAAACAAAGTCTGCAATATAGTGATCATCCCTTTCCCAAACATTAACATTACATAAATTTTTTGGAATAATGAAACATTATAAAAATAGACACCCAAAGACCGTAGTAGGTATAGTGCCTTTGGAAACATGGAGACATAAAAATGAGTACATATGTGAGCTACATCTTCTCCCACTATGTTCTTCTTTACTAGAACCCTTCTTAGACATATTAAACATAGTACATATCATTATAACTTGGGGGAAAGGAAATATAAAATGGGTGAGCTCAAATGCTCAGTAAGGGTAAACAAGGGAGACATATAATTATAAAAATAATAATAAGGGTATGAGTATGCGACCATGAAAATAGAATATCATACCCTGTATATCAAAGATCATAATATAGATCCTGGAATAATGATCGGTTGTTCATAATACATGAATCATAATGAAATAGAGAGCATAATTCATAACATAGGAATAAAACATGGAATCATGGTAAACACATATGCATATAATTATTTCCATATTATCCAAGGCATTACGTCCAACACAATCTTAGTTGTTAAGGTTCACCCCCATGGCCATATTAGTACCATGAGTTCACTCATCATACCATCTTAGTAGTCATGGTGCACTCCCACAAAGATCTTAGTAGTCAAGGTTCGTTCCCAATACCATAATAGTATCATGAGTTCACTACTCATACCATATTAGTCTATCTAATGATATATAAAACTTTACATAATGTGTTGGAGGGAGATATAGGTCCCACCAATCACATAATTAAATCATATGTACATTTACCACAAGATCATAAATAAAGATATCATAACCCATGTAGTGAAATGGGTATCATAAACATGTAAACATATCATAACCTTTGTAAGGATATAGGTTTTATAATGATTTCATCATAAACAAAACCCATGAAAAGATGCATATTTCAAAATCATATAACCTGTGAATGAGAAATGAGTTTCATAACATCATTCCATCAAAACATAATCCATTTAGATATATAATATGAATGTAAATATTGAATAATTTTCCTATAAAGGTATGATTTACTCCAATGGATGTTATTTTATTTGGTAAATATTTTTTAAATATCTTTTAAAACATTTATTGAGGAAAATATCCTTTCTTCTTTGAAAAATTCCTTTTATTACATAAAACCTTTTGAAAACATTTTTCTTTGAAAATAGCCTGGAAAACATATACAGAAGATTTGAAACCATTTCAAAAACCATTTTCCTTAAATGACATATAAAATAAGTTTCAAAACACTTTAAAAACCTTATTCTTGAAAAACACATTGAAAACCATTAATGGAATCATGAAAATGTTTTGAATATAATTGTACTTTAAAACTTATAAAATAAGTTTAAAAACGTTTTGAAAACAATTTTTCATGAAAACCTATAAAAAAGATTGAAAACACCTTGAACACCATTTTATTTGAAAACATATTTTAAAAACATTATCTTAACGGCCATCCTTTTAAAAATGCGAAGGGAGATTTGAAGAAATGATGGCGAGTAAATCTATACATTTCGTATGAGGTCAAAAGAACATTCCTTTTACATGAAAAAAAAGTTATAAAAGTTCCTCATTTTAAAATATAAAAGAAGATTCCTTTTAAGATATTAGTAACAGGCAAAACATTTAAAAAATTTCTTTTATAGACTATAAGAGAATGGTATAATATTCGTGGAAACCCTTTTTAGGAAACATAGATTTCTGATCAAAGAGAGCATAAAGTTGGGCTTCATTAAAAACTATTTCTTAACTATATTATGCACCAAAGACTAGAAAGTGGTACCAATATAATAATGTATCAAGAAATAACAGAGGATATGGAAACCCATGAGTTTTCTTTGGAGCTAGATAATAAGATTTCATCAAAGGAAGGATAAAAATAAACAATCTCAAAAAAGAGATGAGATTGTCTCAATAAACATTTATAACATGGTAACTTGGGATAATACATTGCAAAAATAAAATTACATGAATCATAGAATATCATGAAAAGCATTAGATTCATGATATGAACAATATAAGTATATACACCTCGAAGAAATAGTTTAGGTGCATAAAAAACATGAGTCTTAAAAAATGAAAATTGATACAAAATTATTTTACCAATTTTGCAACTTTTGAATGATAAACCCCATGAAATAAGGATCATAAAATGGACTTGTGAATAACCATAAATTGAATTATAAGATACATCATTATCATTATTTTATTATTATTCATAAAAGGATAGACACAAGAAAGAAGTTCAAATAGATAAGGAAAGAACACAAAAGGACAAAAGATATAGAGGCCTAAAATAGTGAAGACCGAAATCGTCATCGCTAATCATATTATTCCCATCAATCAGGAAAAGGTTCAAATTTGGGGGAAGAAAAAAACATAGACCTTACGATTACATAGAATTTAAATAATAAACACCCATGTTTCCCTCCCTCCATGTGTGAAAGAAAATATTTCCATTGCTGATGAGATACTTGAACATTCTCAGGACATAAAGTAAGGATTGAGGAGTATTATTATTACCATGAACTGAGTCAGTAAGGATAAGGGTGTCTGTCTTGACCATAGTAAGAACAATACTCTGATGCCTATATAGCTGATGACCCGTTTTCATTGCCATCACCTCCGCAAGAATGGAGTGACCTCTATTGAAGTGAGCTGAGAAAACAATGATTAAATGCCGCATGGGACCTCTAACAACACCACAATAAGGAAAGAGTGGATAACATAACATGTATCTAATAGAAATTAAAAGTGAGAAGAAATCCCTTTACCATGTGAATTGACTCTCTTCGTACTCATTCAAGATTCTTGTATAATAAATATAAGTTTATTATATATTTTTTATAGAATAATATTATTATATCTATTACCATAAATTGTTATATTATTACCATATAATACCCACTTTTTAATGATCATATTTTAATGTTTCACTTTGGGTAATATTCACTTCGTTTTTCACATGTGTCTCAATTTATTATATCATTGGTCCTTATACATATTTCATGATTCTAGAGAGTAAAAAATGATATAAATATCATCTTTATCTAGTATAAGAATATTATAAAAATTTATATCATAATGAAGTTGGAAATTGAATACACCTTTCATAGATATGATAAGCCGTATGTACACATGAACGTTGTTTCCGTTTTTATTATCATATTGAAAGTAAGTATGTAAATGGAATATGTATATATATGCATGTATGTATGTATGTATATATATATATAATTATAATTATTATAGTATCATTAATATATCATATATATCATATAAGTTCCCTAAAATTATCCTTAATACATTCCATGTGATGTGTGAACGAATCGCATAGCTTTGATGGGGCAGTAGTCCATACATCCTCAAACGAGATTATCATGTCAACACCAAATGGAAAGTAAAGAGATTTGTGTTGAAAAATTAATAAAGAATATTTAATACATAATAAAAATAATATATAAATTATTCTAATAGTGTTTATTTCATAATGGCTTCCATGATAGGTGGCATATGAGAAATAAACAATCATCGTTTTGTGAGGCAGTAGTTCACCATACACAGAAATAATATGTTCAACATAAATTAGATGGAGGTTGGAGTAAGTGTATATCGAAATATTTTCATAAAAACATCCTATTATATGTATGATACTTGTTATTTCACCCAATAATGGAATAATGCGAGGGGATGGGTGAATATGGAAAAATAAAGGAAATGAGCTTTAGAGAATACGTTGCCTCTTAATTAGGTAAATCCTTTTGGTTTATGCCAAAAGGATTCCTAGAGAGGATTTATGACCAAATATATGCTTCAAGGTATAATGGTGTACTGTTTTTATGATAATTTTTCAGATCTTGGCTGAACATAAAATTTTTTAGAGGTGTGAGGAATGGGTAGAGTCGGTGGCCTTTTATAGGGAAGGAAAAGGACTCACATGGAATTTTTTAAAACAAGTTAGGTGTGAACATATTATTACCTAAAAAGTCATTAAAAATTAAAAACTAAATTATGGAAGGCTTATGGACACAATATCGGCATCCAATGGGTTTTGGACATGTTTCTAGGTTTTGTTTGGGTCTTATATATAAGGTTTAGTACTTTATTAACCTAATTTTTCTCTTAACCAGTGTAATTAATTTTAATTACTTTCACTAATATTTTTTGGTAAAACAATTTACCTTATTAGAAATTACAAATTATTATGATTCCAAATACGGAATCCATTACTTCCAAATTCTAGTCACATAAGTGGAATAAATTGTTTTAAACTTAATCCCATTATCAGGATGACAGTGTGGGGTTTTAAGTAAAAATATCAAAAGTTTGTTGAGTTTATATATCCAATTTCAATGTGAAATTGGTTAAAATGACAGAAATTGTATTAATTGTTAAAAATATTATCTATAAAAACTATTAAACCATCTAAAAATATAATTTAACCGTATAAAAATTAGATGAAAAATTAGTTTTGAAATAAAATCCAGTATTTCTAACTATTCATTAAAAGATGAAACCTTTAATAAAAATACCAAAAATGTATCCTAACCTAACTTTTATGTTTAACATACAAATATAAAGTTCATTTTTACATATTAAATCTATAAAATTTCCAAAAATTGGATTTCAAATGGTGTCTCCATTAAAAGGATACAAAACTACCTTTATAACAAAATAGGCTTTGAAGCATAATATTGGGTTTGTTCTTATCTTATGTCTATCTAATATAATGGATAAATATAAAAAATATTTGATTTATTAAATAAAATAATTATTAAATTGACCTATCTTACCAATTCTAATTAATTTAATTTACTAGGTTAAAATAACTTTGTGACTATAATAATATTTTCCTTTATATTCGACAGGTTTTAATATTAATTAATAAGTAACATATTAATTCATATTATAATTGTGAAAACCACATATTTTAATAATTTATTTAATATTTTTTAATATCTATAAAATTAATGGCTTTTTTATATTCCATTATAATAATATTTTTAATAATATATTACCGTTTGGTAAAACTCGGTTTTGCATGCTAGACAAGCCATCGATTGATGTCAATCTTGCATCTAATGTATGATATCCATGTTGTTCCATGTAACATATTCCATGTTGGGATTGAATATAAAAAATCCAAGTTGGCTATATGTTAATGGAATTCTTGACATAGTGAAAAGATATTTTCAGTGTAGCGTGAAATTAATAATATCAAAAATTAAATTAATTTGAAAAAACAGTTCCCCAAAATCATAGGTTGTTACATTCTACACCCCTTAAAATGAATTTCTCCCATAAAATTATTTTGGTTTATTATAGTTTTAAACTTGAATTTTTTATTCATATAAACCCACCTCATAAAAATGGATACTAAAACATCCCTAAAAAGGGAAATTTGGAACCATAACGGTTACCCAAACTAACATATAACTAGTTTTACACATAGGAGAACATAGGTTGGGAGTGATTATTAGACATGGAGGAAAAAATAATAAATATTTATAAGGAGTGACTGAGTTCATCAATCACAAACTAGTGATTTTTCAAAGGAAAGTTGAATGAATAAAAGTCAAAAATCTATTTTGATTTAAAAGGACATCATCTTAACAAAAATTAAGGTGATAGGACAACAATGTTTGATCAATTTCAGAACATTGAGTAATTATTGATAAATTTCTATAAACAAACTTTCATTAATGGGAATTTATTTAATCAATTTCTATTACATCCATTACCTCATGGAATGAATGTCCAAGAAATAACATTGATGCATAAATAACTAAAATAAACATTTAATAGATCTTATAGCCCATAAAATAATAAAAAGTTTAACTATTTGTCTCTTAGAAAATCAACATTAATTAATCTATAAAAATAAAAAGTAACACCAATGTTTCATCATAAATATTTATTCAAAAAATATAATTATAAATTAACCAGGAAATCGCATAGGATAGTGGTAGTCGTGAAACCCTTATTGTCCTTCAGTCATGGGTTTAAGACCCCCAACCTTGATGGACGTGATTGGTTGTCACCCAACATACATGATGTTATTTTTTTAAAACAAACTAATAAAATATATATGGTGTAGATACTTGAAATATTTTTATTCACTAATTTTCCTTTTAACCAAGTTTTCCAACACAAACTCAGTTCACAAATACTTCTTCCAAATATTTATTTAAACATTTCAATAATGGTTAACCATATAACCCTTCTCAAAGATGATAAATACAAAAAATTTGAAAGAGAGTGATGAAATACGATTAACATTTATTTGCCTATATATCACAATGTAGCTCTTGGTTGTCATATTTTGAACACATGAATACCTTAATCATATATTATCTTGAAACATGGTAACAACCTGAATTACCATAAATCCTTTTGTAAAACATACATGCTTCCTCATTCCAATGTATATTGGATTTACTCCTTAAATCCCAAAAAGTTGTAAAAAATATTAGTGGTAGCATAAACCACCTATAAAAAGTATATACTTTGTTCCAAGGTAATCAATATTTTCCAATTTACTTATTCATATCCCACATATCTTTATCCATACAACATTATCTTATCATAATGAACATATCTAGGGTCAGCTTCCCTTGGTCAAAATATCATATTGTCATTAAATTACATTACCAGTCCAATATAAACTTGTAAATATTAAGAAAAAAAAAGTATAATAATCCATATATATTTCATCATTAATAAATTTTGAATCCAAATACATAAATACTTTGATTAATTCATCCCTAATCCATTAATAATAATACCTATTTCCTATCACATTTCATCTGTAGTATCATCATTATCCAAAATGAAACCATTAATCACACCACCTTGCTAATTCCCTTCTGGAACATTCCTCTTGGTATATTGGGTTTCATAATGACCATTTTCTCCACAACTAAAACATGTAACCTTCAATGATGACTTTGGGAGGCCAAAATCCCCTTTTATTTCATCAACCAAACTCTACATTTTTCCCTTGCAGTCACTTTATTTGTGTCCATCTTAAAAAAGTAAAAACATATTGTTTTTCCTCTAAGAAATTTACTTAGCTTATTCATTACACATTATTGACACAAAGGAAACCAAATCGTCATTCCTACATGGTCTCCATTACCTGAAC
This sequence comes from Viscum album, assembly GCA_963277665.1. Lineage (NCBI taxonomy): Eukaryota > Viridiplantae > Streptophyta > Magnoliopsida > Santalales > Viscaceae > Viscum > Viscum album. The sequence continues at coordinate 426,800,401 of OY728120.1, read as the reverse complement.
TCTAAGGGAAATCCTTATTTATCTTCCTTGGTGAGTCCAAGAGTTGGTCAAGTTAATAATTTTTAATCATGTTCCTTGAAAACTAATTTGGAATGATCATGACATATTTAAATCCAATGGTCATCCCACTTTACTGCTCATTAGTAAATATTCCATTATATTCAACATTAATCGTCTTCCTTCTGGTTCCTGCCATTGACAAAAACTAGAATCATAGTGCGAGAATTACTTATCATAGCATAAAACCACTTAACCATGAAAATAATTACTTAGAGTATTTCTAAATCAGGAAACTATATGTAATATATGAAACCTTGGGATTATCTTATGTTATTCAAAAATAACATATACCTAAATCCTTCATGATGGTTCGTGAATATTTTTTGAATTCCAAAGAATATTCCTAAGACTGTCAAACTAGGTGTGCAACAATACCCATTATCGTGTACCGTATTACCCTGAGTCAAGACTAAAATATCATATTGGAGTTGTTACCCCTAGGTATATATATTCAAGAGCCACATCCACTTATAATATCCAAAAATAGATGTATTTCTAGGAAACCACTCACTCTATCATTCACCAAAATTCCAAAATATTTTCCTAAACTTTAACTCATCCTTATACTTATCCTTAGAGAAATCCCTATCCATACACTTATAAATATACCTTGGTATGTCACTAAGGTTTTCTCTTAGTAGTTTCTAGAGGCTAACTATACGTTTTCTCTAATACCAATTATAGCAACCCGTTCTTTTCAAAACATTATAATTACATAACTTTTGTAGAATACATAAACATTATAAAAATAGACACCCAAAGACCGTAGTTGGTATATTGAATTTGGTAATATGGAAACATAAAAACTAGTACATATGTGAGATACATCATATCCCACTAGGTTCTTCTTTACTAGAACCCATCTTATACATATAAAACACAATACATATCATCATAACCTAAGAGAAAGGAAACATAAAATGTGTGAGCTCAAATACTCAGTAAGGGTAAAAAAGGAGACATGTAAGCATAAAAATGATCATAAGGGAATTAAAATGTGACAATGTAAATACAAATTCTTACACTATATATCAAAGATCCTAATAGAGATCATCACGTAATTATTGGCAGTTCATAAGATATGAATCATAATGAAATAGAGAGCATAAGCCATAATATAGGAATAAAACATGGAATTTTGGAAAAAACAAATGCAAATAATGATTTCTATAGTCTCAAATACATCATAGTAAATACCATATTTTTAGTCATGGATCACTCCAATGAACATCTTAGTAGCATGATTTCACTCCTCATACCTTCTTCGTAATCGTGGTTCACTCCCATGGCCATCTTTGTAGTCAAGGTTCATTCCCAAGACCATAATATTAGCATGAGTTCACTCCTCATATCATATAAGTATACCTAATGAGATATAAATCATTTCACAATGCATTAGAGGGGGATATATGTCCCACCCATCATATAATGAAATCATACATACATGTACCACAAGATCATAAAAAAATATATCATAACCCGTGAAATGAAATGGGTATCATAATCATTTAATCATATCATAACCTATAAAAGGATATAGGTTTCACAATCATTTCATCATAAACATAACCTTTGAAAATAAGCATGTTTCAAAATAATATAACCTATGAATGATAAACGGTTTTCATAACATCATGGCATCAAAGAATAATCCATTTAGAGAAAGAATATGAATGGAAACATTGACTAATTTCCTCAAAAAGGCATGAGTAACACAAATGAATGTTATATTAGTACGGAAATAAGTTTTAAGTAAATTTTAAAATATTTCGTAAAGGAAATATCCTTTATTATTTGGAAAATGCTTTTTATAACATGAAATCTTTGGAAACCCTTTTTCTTTGAAAATAGCTTTGAAAATTTATAAAGAAGACTTGAAATAATTTTTAAAACCTTTTTCCTTTAAAAACTTATAAAATAAGTTTCAAAGCACTTTAACAACCTTAATCTTTTAAAGCTCTTTGAAAACCTTTAATGGAAGCTTGAAAATGTTCTGAAAACCATTGTACTTGGAAACTTATAAAATAAACTTTAAAACGTTTTGAAAACCATTTTTTATGAAAACTTATAAAAGAATCTTGAAAATTTTTCGAAAAAAAATTCCTTTAAAATATCATTTAAACACATTTTCTTAAATACTATCCTTTTAAAAATGCAATGTTTTATTTGAAGAAACTATGGTGGGTAAATTCGTACATGTCATATCAGGTCAAAATAACATTCCTTTGGCATGGTAAAAAAGGTTAAAAAGTTCCTCATTTGGAAAAATACAAGAATATTAATTTAAAGATATTGTTTAAAGACAAAAATGTAAATATTTATTTTATATATTATAATACAATGTTATAATATTCTTGGAAACTATTTTTAGAAAACCTAGATTTCAAACCGAAGAGAGGGTAAATTCGGGCTTCCTTAAAAACTATTTCTTAATGGTATTGTGTACCAAAGAGTAGAAAATGGTACCAATAAATTTTTTTATCATGAAATAAAACATTATAATGAAACCCATGATTTTTCTTGATATATGTGTAATAATATTTCATTAATGGAAGAAAAAACATAAACAATCTCAAAAAACGATGATATTGTCTAGAAAAACTCTAATAACTTTCTAACTTGGGATCATACTCTACAAAAATTAAATTACATTAATATTATAATATCATTAAAATATTGATATTAATGATATATAAAATGGAATTTTGTACAACTCTTAGAAGGAGTTTAGGTGCATAACAATACATTAGTCTCAAAAAAGGAAAATTGAGACAAAACTATTTCACCGATTTGGTATCTTTTGAAATTTATACCCCATGAAAGAGGGATCATAAAAAAAATGTTAATACCCATAAATTAAATTATATGATACATATAAATCAATAATGGGATGTAAATACACCACAAAAAAGGAAATTGTGGCAAACATAACATGTATCTCATGGGAATTAAAAGTGAGATGAAATCCCTAACCATGTGTCTTGACTCTCTCCATACTCATACAAGATTAATTATTAATAAATATATGTTTTTTATAAATATTTAAAAAATAAAATTATTATATCTATTACCATATATTTTATGATTACTACCTTATATTACCCGCTTGTTAACGATCCTATGTTAAAGTTTCACTTTGGGTAATATTCTCTTTGTTTTTCGCAAGTGTCTTAATTTGTTATACCGTTGGTCCTTATACATATATCATGATTAAAGAATTTAGAAAATGGTATAAATATAAGTTATATCTATTATATTCATATAATAATTATTTATGTTGTAAAATTATGAAATGTAATACAACATTCAAGGATATGGTGATTCAGATGTACGCATGAACGATGTTTCTATTTTCATTGTCATATTGAAAGAAAGTATATAAATTACATATGTATATATAATAATGTATATAAATATATAATTATTCCATTAGAATGAATATACCAAATATATATATATCATATAATATCACTAAACTCATATTTAATACATTACATGTGGTCTGTGAACGAATCACATCGCTTTGAGGGGGAAATAGTCAACATATTCTCAAATGAGATTGTCGTATTAATAGTAAATAGAACGTAAAGAGATGTGTGTTGTAAAATGAATAAAGAATATTACAAACATAATGAATACAATATATGACTTATATAAATATAGTGTTCATCATAATTTCCACCATGATTGGTGGTGGAAGAGAAATTAACAATCATTGTTTCGTGAGGTAGTAGTTCTCACACATAGAAATAGTATGTTCAATATCAATAATATGGAAGTGTGTCTAGTTTTAAGTATAAATAATTATATAAAAACATCCTAGAATATGTAGGATACATTTTTTTCACACAAAAATTGAATAAAGGGAGTGGATGGGGTGGAGAACGAAAAATAAAGGAAATGATCTTGAGAGAAGATGTTACCTCTTAATCAGGTTACACCTTTTGGTTTGTTCCATAAGGATTTTTTGAGAGTATTTCTTCCCAAATGTATTCTTCAACTTATAAGGTATAATTTTTTTGGGGATAACTGGGAAGATATTTTCCTGAATAGATTTTATTCAGAGGTGTGAGTAATGGGTATAGTTGGTGGCCTTTTATAGGGAAGGAAAGGGACTCACGTCGAATTTTTAGATTAAAGTTAGGTGTTCACATGTTATTACATAAAAAAGTCATAAAAACTAAATAATGGAAGTTTTATGGATTAAATATGGACATAAAATGGTGTTTGCAAAATTTTATAGGTCTTTTGGGTCTTAAATTTAAGGTTTAGTACTTTATTAACTTAATTTTTCTCTTAACTGATAAAATAAATTTAATTACATTCAGTAATATTTTTGGTCAAAAAAATGTTTAACTTATTAGAAATTATAAATTATACTGATTACAAATTTTTAATCCATTTTACCAAATTATAATCACATAAGTGGATGAAATTAATTTAAAATTAATCTTGTTGTTGGGATGACATTGTAGGTTCGTAAAGTAAAAAAGAACAAATGTTTTCTATGTTTTTATATCCAATTTCACTGTAAAATTGTATCAAATGATCTAAATTGGATTAATTGATAAAAATAGTTTCTAACTAAACTATTAAAACATTTTAAAATATAATTTAACATTATAAATAAATTAAAGTGAAAAATTAGTTTTGAAATAAAATCCAGTATTTTTAACTATTCATTTAAAGAAAAAACCTTTTATAAAAATACTCAAAAACATTTTACCTAATTTTTATGTTCTATTACAAATTTCAATATTATTTCTAAATATTGAATCTATAAAAGTTCCAAAAAATGAATTTAAAATGGGTTCTCCATTAAAAGGCTGTAAAACTAACCTTATAAAAAATAATTTATGTGCAAAAAATTGTGTTTATTTTTATCTTATATCACTGAAATATATTGGATGAATATATATAATATTTCCTTGAATATATAATATATATATTATATTAATATATATTACCAATTTTAATTAATATAATTTACAAGGTTAAAATATATTTGTGACTATAATAATGTTTTCCTTTATATTCAATTGGTTTTTATATTCATTAATTAATATCCAATAAATTCATATTAGATTTTTTTAAACCACATATATTCATAATTTAGTTATCACTATTTCATATCTATAAAATTAATGACTAGGTTTTATTTTATTATAATAATATTTTTAGTAATATATTAGATTTAGGTAATACTCAGTCTTGCGGGTTACACAATCCATCAAGGAAGGTAAATCTTGTGTGTAATATACACTATCATTGGTGTTCCATGTAAAATATGCCAATTTGGTATTACGTGTAACTTATGGAATGTTGGCTATATGTGAATGTAATTTTTGACTTATTGAAAAGTTATTTTTAGTGTTTCATGAAATAAATAATATCGAAGGATTAAATTAATTCCAAAAAAATCACCATAATCTAAGGGTGTTATATGCAACACCATTCTTTAACCCTAGCCACAAAAAATATCATCAGAGGTCTTGGTACATATTTTCCACACTTGGATGTACCGCCAAAGGGTATGTATGAAACTACCTCAAAACCTACTCCTGAAAAGTCACTGGTGCCATCATGCATCATTAGAAAAGAACAAATTGGTCCCCACCTTTTTAATAACCTTCAGGAGAAATCCATTTGGATATCTAATCACACAGGGTATCACATTCGGTATCTCAAAGTTGTGCTTCCCTAACTTGGTATATGATTTGAGGGTTGACAACCATCAACTAGGGGAATGCTGCTCCATCTGCATCTATAATGTACGACTACAATGAGTCCAAATACTCAGATGAATCATTCATCAAATATGAACTAGATCTCTTACTGAGAGTATCTTCCACCATATTCCCCTTACAAGGAGTATAGAAAATCTCAAAGTCAAGGTTTTAAAGGAAATATATCAATCAAGTTTTTCCTAAGTTTATATCATTCTGAGAGAAGATATAGGTGAGACACTTATAGTGTGAGTATTTGAAAAATTATACTCTCATCACGTAGTGTCACCAAATCTCCAAAGTGAAGACTACCATTACCAACTCAAGATCATGAGTGGCATAATTATGATCATGTGGTCTCAATTGGAACAAACCATAAGAATCCACAAATTTCCTCTACATCAAGACACAACCAATTCTGGTTCCTAATGTATCACAAAATACCAAATACTTGACACATTCCTCCAGTAACCTTAAAATGGAAGTTCTCTTCAACCTCTATGTTAGCTCATGAAAGCGATGTTGGTACTTTTCCATCAATACAAAAGGCTTCCCCTTTTGTGTCAAAGCTATCAAGTGTGCTGAACTCCATAAAATTCAGGGATAAACCTCTAATATTACCCTTACAATCCAAGGAAACTCCTCAACTCGGTAACACTCTTGGGTGGCTCCGATGTAAGCACTGCCTTTACCTTCTTGGATCCACTACCACTCCAGCCTTTGATATTATGTGTCCCATAAAACGGACCTCTCGAATCCGGAACTAGAACTTTGAGAGATTCCTATAATGTTGGTGCTCTCTGAGTGTGTCCCGGACTATCCTCAAGTGTCTCATGAACTCCTCCCCAGTCACTGAATACACTAGGATTTCATTAATTAAGACTACCATGAACTAGTCTAAAAAAGGTTGAAATATGCAGTTCATGAGTCCCATGAACATTTATGGGTCATTCGTCATGCCAAATGGCATCACCAAGTTCTAATATTGACTGTAACTACATCTGAAGGTCATTTTCGGTATATCCTCATCTCATACTCATAGCTGGTCATAGCCTGATCTGAGATTGATCTTTAAGAACCATCACATCCCTTTAAAATGATCAAAGAGGCCATAAATCCTCAGTATTGGAAGGTTATTATATATCATTACTTGATTCAAGTACCGATTATCCAAAAGTAACCTCAAACTCAAGTATGACTTCTAGGAAAACATAACTGGGGTTTCCCTGGGTGAAAAAAATGGGTTTCTTGAAGACCTTCCTCTATAAGTCCTCCAAATGTACCCTCATCTCACAAAACTATGTAGGATCCATCTGATATGCAGGTGTAGATATCGGTTCCATCCTGGGGTGTATATCAATGAAAAAAACCATCACTTAATGGAGAGGTAAACCTATAATATCTTTTGGAAAGATGTCCTCATACTCTGCCAGCACTATAAGAAACTGTGGACTCATATCATCCACTACATCAAGGGTCAGGCTGGTCAATTGGACAGTAATTGGCTACACCCTCTAATATGTGATCCCACACATAACATCATGGATTTCCTTATCAATGACAATGAAAAAATTGGTTTTATCACTACGGGCACACCACACTCTTCACCTAAAAACCTCAATCTGAGCATGAACTATAGATAACCAGTCCATACCAATATTGACATCATAAGGACTGGACACCTCTACAAAAATATCCCAATCGAAACACTCACATCCAAGATTCATGTCATACTATCGTCACCAGTGCGTGATCATTGAGTCTCCTTCAATAGAAGTCTCCAAGTGTATGGTTCGAGTCAACGGTTCAACTGGAATCTCTAAGTCTCAAAAAAGATTCATGATATTAAATGAATTACTAGCACTTTTGTTTATCAAAATGAAACCTAAGGTGGAAAAGACACAGACACTAGCACAAAACTGGGTGTTCGCAGCACCACCCTTTAACAACGCTAAAAGAAGAGCTCATAAAGGCACCCTCTTTATCAGTGCATTTTTTAATGTGGTTATGCGAACCCCTTTATCAATGATTTTTTTAGTAGCGCTGATAATGGTGTGGCTTTATCAGTGCTTTTTCTTAGCACTGATAAAGTGTATATTTCCAAGAAAAACATGAAAAATAATATATTGATATTTAAGTATATTTTTATTGATATAAATATAATATATATTTTTTAAATATGTTTTAGATAAGTATAAATATATTGTTACATTTAGTATATAATAAATTCCGTGAAATTGGATTTAAAATATATTATAAAATATTATTAATTTAAAATTTTATAATTATCATCGACTAATAATTATTTAATAACAATTTATAACATAAAAAATAAAAAATAATAATAAAAGATATAAAATAATTTGAAAATGTAACTTAGACTTCAAACGACCATAACATCAGATTCGAGTGTCTATTTGAGCTCTATATCATATCAAATCAATGAATTCGACGACATCTATGCGCTAGTAATTTAAGGGAACATTCTGTCATATTTTATGAGGTGAAATAATGCCCAGAAGGCCTCCAAAACCGAGTTTTAGTTGAGATACCCCAATTTTTTAACATTCAAATAGCTATAACTTCTTATCCGGATGTCCTATGGGCCTGTACCACATATAATGTCAAATATTGTTTCATTTTCTTCTATTTTACTAGTTTTGGAGTTGAAATGTACTTTTGGATTAGAATTTATGGTCTTTTTAATATTATATGGATTTTCATATACACAAATATATGTATTTATTCGTAAATATATTTGTGTATGTTTGTGTGTTGTATATATATATATGTATTTATTTATTTATTTATTTATAAACACATATAATTTTTTTTTTAAATGTATTTAAAACATATCTTATAAATATATATTAATATATTAATAAATATATGGATTAAAATTTATAACTAAAAATATATATATAAATTGATATACGAATAAAAATATATATAATAATATGAATCTATATTAACATATGAATAAATAAAACTATATATATAAATAGATATATTATTAAATATAGAAAACAACTAAATGGATTAGTAGTAATGGTGCGGCCAGGAAAGGGGGGAGGTCACAGTTTCGAGTTCTGGTGGAAGCAAGGGCACGCGTGCAAGTGGGAGGGGGTTGCGCAGGCAAGGGTAGTGTGCCGTGAGAGGGAGGGGGATCTACCTAATGCTAATAAAAGGGGTTTCAAGCACTATTAAAAGATCCCCCCCCCCTCACATTATATATTCTTTTTAAATTTTTTTATTTTACTTTTTTGACATTATCAGTGCATTAAAAAGCATTGATAAAGGCCATTTTTAACAGCGCTTTATTTAGCACTGATAAAAGACCCCTTTTATCATCACATTTTTTGTGTTTTGATAAAGGGTCCTTTATTAGTTCTTTTCTTGGCACTGACAAAAGGGACCCCCTATATCTTCATCTCGATTTACAGTTCATTTCTAGTAGTGTTAATGCACTTTTCTAGCACTAATAAAGGCCATATTTATAGAAGTGGGATATTACTTCATATCATATTTGAATCCGTAGGTTCATAGGCTTCCATAGCCTCTAATTTTCATCATTCATGCCAATAATCTCTCTACATTTGGAGTGGAACACCTGGGGGTGGTGGTGGTAATAGGTCGAACCTCTAACCACCTCAGGTTGCCATGTCTGCCTATCTTCGACATCTACCACCCTACATACCACCCTGATCCTATCATTGTCTCTGACTTGGAGGTACCATTACTTTCTCCTAATCACCTATATGGAGGATCGAGATATCTTATTCAAGATTCCCCTTACTGTCACAAGAGAAACACTCCCTATCCCTTTGTTGATTCAACTGGCATTAGAACCCTACACCACTGACCCTGAGTCCTTGGATCGTCTCTTGAGCACCTGACCCTCTTGGATCCCTATGACTATCATCGACTACTTGCTACTTAGGTATCAACTACCAGGTTCCCATTATTATCTCCCACTACTGGTGTTTTCTATGCCAGAAAACATTCCAATAATAGGGCTAACTTAACGACCCCAACATAGGTATAAATGCTAAGGGAAACCACTGATTCCATGATGTCTTGGCGTAAGCCCTGTATGAAGGTCTGAGCCCGAAAGAACGGGTCTCGTACCATATTTGATGATTAGAATGAGAGATATGTAAACATCACTGAATAGTCTTCCATGATCATACTTTCCTATTATAGATGCATAAGCTCTTGTATGTGTATTGATTGTAATGTAGCTGGATAGAACTCCTCCCTAAAGAGATGATCAAAGTCTATCTTAGGAATATTTTCCTCATCATGTGACTGAGTCACCAAACTCCACCATCACCCCAAAGATCCCTAATGAATAATCGAAACGGGGACTTCCATCTGGTTTGTAGGCATCCTCGCAAGGTAGAAAACATGAGTGACCACGTCTATCCAATCCTCAGCCATTTGAGGGTCTAGATCACCCAGAAACATGGGAAGTCGCTAACTTTGAAACTCATGTAATTCACTCAACCTGTGTGCATCATCAGATGGTAGTGTTGCTACTATCTGCTTCTCAAAAGGTGGTGGTATAGCTAGTACCCCACCCATAGATGCTATCTCCAGTACAAGCCCCTATACCGATGCCACATCACAAGGTGGATCATCCTCATTATCCCATGGTGGAATTATGACTGGATGTCTATGTGGAGGAATACTGAAATAACAAAAGTCGTATTGTGGTTAATAGAGTATATTTGAGGAGATGACTCAAGAAGGACATAGAAAACACAAACTTTCCTATATGAAACATGTACCATTATGTTCCCTGCAATTAGTGCTCTTATGTACCAAGTTGAAGAAAAGGTGATCAGAGTACAGGTGTATGGATACATCAGACACCACACAAACACTGGATTCGCTATCATGAAATCCAAAATCAAAAAACTTAACAACATTGCCCCAAACCAATATAACCGACTAATGGTCCTGTAGTATAACCGACCACTCTAATACCATTCTATTCACTACCCATACCAGAGGGGCCCACACCATGAATACCCCAATCCCGCCTCCAATAGGCTAGGGGTAGTTGACTAGAACCGAGTAGGAATATCCAAAAAATGGGAGGCATTATACTAATGTTCTTGAACACAGACACTTCTCCAAGACAAAAAAATCTAAAATGTAAAACAACTGAAAGAATGCATGCATACAACTAAGATCCCACAACCATAGTGTGACAGAAAGTAAAGGAAAAGTAAACAGGGCCAAACAAAAGCCCACCAGAAACATTCTATAACGTAGTTCTAACTGAAACTATAGATGTCCACCCTACTCTAATGGTGAGAACTAAGTCAAAGGTAATCTCTTGGTAAATACCTTGATTTTCCCAGCTCTAGTTTTGCTCCACCCACTCCCAATCCTCTTAGGAAACTATCCAAAGGGCCTCCATTTTTATAATACATGACACGTGCGGTCAAAAACCATATAGGTGTGATTATGAAAATACTCAGTAGGACGCCCTAAAAATAGTAAAAAAGAAGAAACAAGCATAGTCAGATCAATAAATGATATATAAATCTATGTATAATAGAAACCAAAAGATAAGAAACCCTAGATATACTTAGGAGAGACACCATTCCATTAGGCAATCGCAACCAACTATCAGCCATAGGATTCTACCCGAAGCATACTTGTTCCAATAGAAATCTCTCCTAGAGTATTGATATCATCACAGACACTCGACAAAGAGGTCTAGCTTAGTCGGGTCCCACCCAAAGATAACTCGTTGGTCAAAGAAGTCTATGATACACATATATAGGGTCACACCTAAAACTGCCGGGGGACACCACAAACCCAATCTGGATCAACCTGGATACACAAATAGGGGGTCACACCCATGAACGCTAAGGGACACCATAAATACAACAGGAATCGACCTGTTATAAAGGGTATCACGTGTCAATGATTCCACAAACCCAAATGATGAATCCCGCTAGATGGAGGATCAAGGCCCTTCTTAGAGAGGTCACACCAATTCTACAAACTTCACTAGGGATGAGAGAGGATCACACTCTAGTCTCACCCAGGGACACTAAAACTCTATCTAAGACTCAACCTCTATGGAGGATTAAAATGTAGTGATGTGGATGTAATGCTTCACTATACCATCAATGAAAGGACAAAGGGAAAACACTCAATCTATAATGTCCAAACTAGAAAAAAGAATATCCCCAAGCACTCTTTATTGGAGTATAAGTCTTGTTGTAGGATTACACACTATGTCCCTTGACCTCAGGTCCTACCTATGTATAACATCTCATGTCATTCAACCCATGTTGTATAGAAGAGTACACGGTGTGTGAATGTGTTACACACCATGTCCCTATATCTGTGGTCCGCCCATGTACTCTAGTTGTGTACTAGTACATGGCATAAGACTATGTATTTGTGCCCATGTACTTCTAAACTGGGTAACGTGTGTACATGGTCTAGGACATGTCATGTGGGAGATTAAACACCATGTAGGAAACCCGTGTACTCCACCCCATGTCCATGTACTTCCCATGTACAAGTCAAAGACCCCCAGGTGGGACCACACAGTGTATAGGCCTAGCCACATGTCGAGTGATACTTATTCTTACATAGAACCCTAGATACACCAAGGGACCCAACACACCATGTAATTATAGATTACATGTTGTATTATGCATGAATTTCTAGAAATCTTGTTCTTCCTCCGCGTGCACCGGTTAACTCTATGGAGATCGATCTAATAGTAACATTGCCATGAAATTGGAGATCCATGCTCATTAATCCATTCCATCACTAAATCAATATGTTTCATATTTTGATCCTGTTGTAAAATGGATAAAATATTCATTTATTGTTATACACTAAAGAATATTGAAGAATGAAAATTTGGAGATCCACTGTTGTCCGAATCTCTCTATGTCTATCATCACACCTCTGTTGTTCCATGCCAATCCTATATCAATTATATTGGGTCATTTTTCTAGAAATCGGGTGTTCAAATATCGATTAATCCAGATATGTCGAACCCCAGACCACCGAATAACATTCATGGTAAGATGTGTAATTGGGGGAGAAAGGAAAAAACAATCAATAAGAATGAACCTCGATCTATTTTCATGTTGATCTTGGTTCATTTCCAATATAAATGAAAATGAATACGTCACTAAATTAAACCAATGAATATTCTCCTGCAAAATCCCAGAAAAATAAATCCCATCCGATAATATAAATGATCTGAGAATAAATATTCTCATTAATTAATTCATGTTCATATTAAAAATGTAAAATGGTGAAGAATAAATATAAAATAAATTCCCTACCTTGATTTGGATCTATCCAAGATAAAGAATGAAGCTATGTTGTGATCAATGGAGAGATCCTTCAAAATATATGTGCATCAATAGTTGATACATTATCCATCATCGTACGTCTGAAAGGATCCATAGAGATTTTTATCCATTATTCTATAGAGGTTTCAATGATATATGGATAAGACTAGAATTATGATATATCGATACATTTAAAGTAAGCATGCCTCTGCATCAATAATTGAAATAAAATAAATTTTCTTAATTTATTTTTTTATTTGAGCGTTCGTGATGAATTTACACAAACGACCCGTGCCAACAAATTTGAGGTCACACCTAGGGTAAATAGACAATTTTGAACTCAATATTTCATTCGTATTTCTGATTTGGGTATCTCTTTAAGAGTTATTCCACCTTTTTAAGAAAACTGCATGTGTGTGCTATTAAATATTTTAATATTTCTCATCCACTTATTCTAGGAACACTAGACCTTGGAATATCACTCTATCTTAGAGCATGGTCTAAAAAATAATTCCTAAAATATTTAAAAAAAATACATATAAAATATGAGATTTTAAATGATCGAATCAGATTACTTTTATGAGGAGATAGTCCACACTTCTTCAAATGATGTTATCGTATTCCCATAAAGTGGAGTGCATAAAGGTATATGATATTAAAGAATTAAATAAGTATAAAGAAATTATAAATACCATATATACCATATATAAACATTTATTTCATCATAATGACCACCATGAAGTGTATTATAGCAAGAAAAAACAATCATTGTTTCGTGCATCGATAGTTTTCCGTTCATATAAACAGTACGTTCATTACTCATTAGACGGAAGTGTGTGTAAGTGTAGGTTGAAATATTATCATAAAAAATAGTAGAATACTTTGGATTATATTTTATTAATATAAAAATGGAATAAGGGTATTTTAGGGGATGGACAATGAAAATAGTACTAAAGAGCTTGAGGAATGAAGTTACCTCTAAATCGGGTAAATCCTTTTGTTTAAACCAAAGGCTTCCTTGGATTACTTTCTGACCAAGGGAAGGATTCTAAGATGAGGGGAGGAATTTTTTTGATCCATTTGGATAGATATTGGTTGATACTAATTGGATTCATATTTGTGAGGAAGTGGTGGGAGAGGAGGCCTTTTTATAGTGTAGTAGGAGTGACACTCTTCAAATATTTTGAAAAAGGAATTCCATACATGTTTTTCAAAGTGAATGTGGCTAAAATAATGGTAAAATTTCAATAAAATTGATTATGAGGTAATACTATGTCCATAAAACATCTATTGGACAAGATTTTATGTCATATGGGCCCTTAAGATAATGTTTAAGTCCCTTATTAAGCTTAATTTTACCTTTATCGTCGTAATTAATTTTAATTACATTCACTAATATTTTTGGTAAAAAAACTAAGTCGAACATATTGTACATTAATAATTATGATGATCCAAAATATTTAATCCATTTTTCCAAATTTCAATCATAGAAGGGGTAAAAATTAATTTTAATTTAATCCCATGGATGGGATGACAATGCAGGTTTTTAAAGTAAAAATCTCTGAATGTTTGCTATATTTTTATAGTTAATTTAAAAGTGAAATTGATTCCAATGAAATAAATTGGGTTAATTGATGAAAATATTATCTAAATACTTAAAATTAATAAAAATATGACTTATCCTTTTAAAAAATTAGATGAAAATCAGTTTTGAAATAAAATTCTGTATTTTTTAATATTAATTAAAAAATTAAACCTCAGATAAAACTATCAAAAATTAAAAATAACATAATTTGTATGTTTCAATTTAAAATATGAAGTTGATTTTGTTATATAAAATCTATATAAATTCCAAAAATGGAATTTTAAATAGGTTCTCCATTAAAATGTGGCATAAGTTCCTTAATAAAAATAATATATTTTATGCATAAAATTGGGTTTGTTCTTATCTTATTCTTATCAAATTTATTGGATGGATATCAAAAATATTATATTGAATATAATATATATATATATATATTACATTAACATCACCCACTAATTTTAATTAATTTAATTTATTAGGGTAAAACAGCTTTTTCGGTATAAAAATAGTATTCTATAAAAATATATTTTTTATATTCAATTGGATGTTTTTTTAATTTACAATTAATTTATAATAAATGAATTATTTTTATATTTTTGTACAAAATATATTTCCGTAAGTTATTTAATAAGATTTATAAACACTATTTTAATGACTTTGATAATTCTTAATATATTAAATAATAACGTATTATATTGTTGTTCAGTAAAACTCGGTCTTGTGTGTGACATTAGCTATTGAAGAAGGCCAATCTTGCATGTAATACATGCTAACTAGATGTTGAATGCATTAAAATATATATAATATATATAATATATTTTTAATAGTAAATATATTATAAAGTCTTTTGATATTATATTCCCTAACATGCCTGGTGTTACTTGGAATACATGTTATCGAATAAAATGTTCATACTTTATATTTTCAAGGTGTTACATTTTCATCACCATAATTAAACTACATCATGGAAATTTAAACTCGATCTTAGTGATAGATTTTTTGATATTTCCTATTTTGAAATCCCACCTCATGAGAAGGGTTCGTAAAACATCCTCTATAAATGAGAGAATGAGAAGTTAAAAGTTCATATAGACTAACATATAACAAGGTATATAAGTAGGAGAACGTTAGTGGAAAGTAGTGATACATACTTGTAGGAAAATCATAAATATTTATAGGGGTGATTGAGGTCATCAATCCCAAATAAGTAAATTATCAATGTAATGTTGAGGTTGTCAAATCCAAAAATCTATAATTATTTTTATGTTCATTGGTTTAATAAAAATTAAGGTATCATTACAACATTTTATTTCTAATTCATTTTCCTATTGTTGGGTAATTCTTTTACTGTATAAGAATATGATGTAATACACTTACTTGATATATTTCTATAAATAAAATTCCTCCATTGGTTGTTCTTCAATAAATTTCCAATTCATCTTCTACATTAAGAAATGGATATCCAAAAATTAACTTTTATTCGGGAATAGATAATATAAACATTTCATGGTTTGTAAGGCCTATAAAAGGGTGAAAAGTCTAACTAATTGTCTCTAAATATTCTCCAAGGTCAATATAATTAGTACAATAATCTATAAACCTACAAATATACACTATAGGTTCATCATTAATATTTATACATCATTTTTTTAACTAAGAACAATGAAAAATTTACCAGGATACTTCATAGGACAGTGGTTGGTGTGAAACCCTTATAATCCATCGATCAGGGGTTCAAGACTCGTGGCCTTGCCAAACTTGATTGGTTGTCACCCGAATTACAGGTTATCATTTTCTAAAACTAATTTAAAATAATTTACAAAAAAATATGATGGAAATCCATGAAATTAAGTTGATCACTAAATATACATTTAACTAAGGTATTTAATATAATCCCAATACATAAATACTACATCCATTTATTTCCACAAAGTTCCTTCCCTAGTATAGGGTTTATCCATAATATCATTGGTTGGATTTATAAATCATGACACCTCATCTTCAGTCTAAAACACCTTAGTATTATTCTAAGTCATTCATTGTCATTATCTATTAAAATCCTTCAAAATTGTTTGTAAAGAAAATTTGAATTATCCTAATAATATCACCTGAGAGTATCAAACTGGGTGTGTAGTAAGGATCATTTTCATGTACTTGGTTATGATGAATCAGTCCCAAAACAGCTTATCAGAGTTTTTACTCCAAGGTACATATGTTCCAGAACTATGTCCACTTATAGTACCCGTAAAGAGATGTATTTCAAGGAAGATCCACATAATCCAATATTTACCCAAATTCAAGGGTTTTATTCTATACTGATCCTAAAATTATACCTTATGGTTATGTTATCTAATATATGTTTTCCTAAATCTAGTTCCTAGTGTTGCTACTAAGTGTCACGACCCATCCTCTGAGGCTCATGCTGTGACTAACCCAAGCCTGCCTTTCATAGGCTAGGGGTTGAAGACTAGCACTGAAAAGGCATATCCCTAAAAAGGGAAAGCCTTTCCATTGAACCAACAAACACACAGACCAAGAAAAATACAAGATAAAAGACACTTAATAAACTGCAGTAGTAAAAGTGTGTACTAAAAGTAAAGGGGCTGGAATACAAGCCCAAACGAAAGATAGAACTAAAACAAAAAACAACTTCTGAGACCATCCACCAAGGATCCTACCTAAAGGGTTGTAACAGCTCGTCTCAGCTACTCTCCACACCAACCACTCACCTCCGGGTACTGCCTGGTCTTGGCTCCTAAGGACTCATCCAAGCTGCATGTCATCTGCACAAGACGCAACAAGGTGTGGGAGAATCCCATGAAAGGGTGAGTATAAAAATACCCAGTAGGGACCTCGAGACCCCTAAAAGTCTCTCATAATTCCATAAAGGAAAACCACAAAGCATAATCTAAATCACAAAGCACAAAGACAAAGACTTAGCTCAAACCACGTATACAACTCATAGATCATGAATAAAGATGATTAGTCCTATGCTACATAATTTAATTTTGTTAGGAATTTTCCACAACTGAACAATGAAAAAGATATTCCATTTTTGATCCACATATGGTCGTATGTCATTGATCCATGACGGGCCTCTCTAAGGATGTTCCTCATCAGGTCAAGCACTGTCGATCCACATAGGGTTGCTATGATGTTGATCCACATAGGGTCTCTATCATGTCGATCCACACCGGGTCTCTATGATGTTGATCCACATAGGGTCGCCATGATGCAGATACACAGAGGTTATCTATGATTCTGATCCACATAGGTTCACTATGACGTTGATCCACACTGGGTCTCTATGATGCTGATCTAAATAGGTTCGTTATGATGATGATCCACACAGTGTCGCTATGATGTTGATCAACACATGGTCGGTATGATGCTAATCTAGACAGGGTCGCTATGATACCGATCCACCCAGGGTCGCTATGATACTGATCCACATAGGGTATCTATGATGTTTATCCACACAGGGTTACTATGATATTGATCCACCCAGGGCCTCTATGATTTTGATCCACACAGGGTATCTCTTCAATTGACAGTCAGCCACAAGATTCCCCACAATATGTGCGCTTGAGTACTATAGTGTATTATCCTCAAGATATATTTCATGCCTCAACTTCAACAATAAAAAATGAGTAAAAAAATGGACCACCATGTCTTAAGGGTCTCAACGTGACAGACGGTGCATCAATCAGATGCCCGGTCTGTGAGTTATAGGCATTTTAGTGCCGAGGGCCCTATTGGATTCGGGTTCGATCCAACCCGTTCATACTCCACCATTCTCCAAAATTCAGCTGGATTATCTCAAAAGTACCATTTCATTATAAGGATTCTAGAATCATATATTGTTTTTCAAATAGATGTCTAGTTTGTGTGATATATCCTTTTAAGCAGATCTGGGCCAAAAATGGTTTGGGTCCAGTCCCACTCGGTCCGACCGACCCGACCCACCCTGACCTGGGCTCGGCTGACCCAGTTTGGGTCGCCTGACCCAATCTCGGTCTGACCCCGCCCAACCCAAATTGGCTAGGCCACAGTGGACTTGGACCATTGTGTCACAGACCGGCCCGCCCCGCCTTGGCATGGCGCGGCCCGCCAGGCAGCCTGGACCGCTAGATGGCATGTCCCCCAGCTGGGTGGCTCGTGTGAGGTTCAATCCCCTTTCCCAAATAGTAGAAATCCATTCAGTTTTTCAAGGGCATCACCAAATGACACCACCTCCCTATCAGCAGGGCCCGCAGGGCATGGGTCCCCTCCAACGCAGCTCAATATTGCGACTCTTCTTCACGACATAAGACAGACCACCTTCTTCTGCCAATGCGGCTAGCAATGGTCGTCAACCACTACTGACTTCCACAACTTCCCTCTACAGAACGAGATGGCGGACCACCTGCTTCCACCGCGGTCGGCCTACGCTGGCCATCGGCGTCACCCACCTGCGTCGACGAAACTTATGCAGGACACCGGGTGAGCTCTGGTGGTCAGTTTTCCCTTTTGAATGCACCTATGGGCCTCCCAAGAGGATTTCTTCAATGCGTGGCTCCCAGATTAAAGTTTCTATCATGTTCAAAATTTTCCTATGGAGAACGCGGAAAAAACTAAAGTGGTGGAGAGCTTGGGACTTATTCATTTGGCTCACGTCATCCGTGTTAGCATCATATGAAGCGCGTAATAATTAAATCATCAAAGATAAATTGAAACCCATTCAACACATCAACAATTCATCATTCTTTTCAATAATGTGGAAAGGAAAAAAATTCTCCTGAATTTATACATAAACAATTGCTAACTCAGAATCAGAGGAGACGTCGTAGTTGTGGAAAAATAATCCATGCTTGATTAAACAATTAGTGTTTGTTTCTTTTTTGAAGACGCCGCAGTACTTGGTCAATGGTTTCTCACTTCCATCTCAAAAACCCAAGCCTGAGCCTCATTTAAATAGAGGGTAAGGTGATTAATGCAAAAAAAGATTAATGAGGTTCATTAATTAATAAACCTCTTCTCTCTCAATGGTGTGGTTAAAAATAGATGTTTCAAGCCATTAAATGTCTTGGAAACTCACCAGTCCTACCACCACCGCTCAACAGTTGATGGAAGAATAAAATAACATTTTTATGTTATTTTATTACTCTTCAAAAATTCATAAAACTAACTTTTTCAACCAACCTACTGGGGTCGAAGTTAAGCCTCCCTTAAGTGAATCTTGACGCTACAGATTCAACGGTACCTAAATATTTTTAATCAGAGCACCGGTTCAAAAGATAGAAAATGTTGCCTAGACATTTACTGAACGTACCTTAGAAAGGTTCATAATTCTATTCCAGGCATACCAGGCCATGGAATCAAGAACCGTAAATTTTCATAGACTCATAATAATCCCAAATAATTTTAAAAAAATTATATCGAATTTTTGGGTATTTAAATTCTCCCCACATTAGGGATTTTCATCCATGAAAGCTACAACTAAACTAGGGGAACAAATGGGGGTACTGATCATGTATCTTAGCCTCCCGCTCCCATGTGCTCTCTTGGATATTCCTATACTACCAATGAACTCACAGTAGAGGAATCAACCACCCATGAGGGACCTTCTCTTGTCGATCCTCTATCTCCACCAGAAACTCCACGAATGTCACCCCATCATCGATGTCCAGCTCGCCCGAGTCGATAACGTGTGATAGATCACGAACTTACCTCTTCAGCTACGACACATGGAAAAAATCATTCACAAGTTGCATCTGTGGGGGATGTTCTAGATGGTACACCACCTCACCTACTCTACTAAGGATCTGGAAAGTTCCGATGAACCTCAGAGATAGATTTTTGCCCTGGACAAACCTATGTAATCCTCATTAAGGTGGGACCCATAGGAAGACATGGTATACCTCCTCAAACTCTAACTGTCTTTGTCTCTTTTTGGAATAATACTTCTTATGGCTCTTTGTAGTCTCCATCCTCTCTAGTATGATCTTCCCATTCTATGCGGTAGCCTATACCAACTCTAGACCCATAAGCACTGACGCCCCAAGGTCGTTCCAACATAGTGGTGATCTACATGGTCACCCATATAGGGCCTCAAATGGAGTCATGCCGATGGTGGATTGATAACTGTTGTTTTAAGAGAACTCCACTAGTGGTAGGTTGTCCTCCTAACTACGGCCAAAATCAAGGACACAAGCATGATTCATATCCTCAAGTGTATATATGGTCCACTCTGTCTGACCATCTGTCTGAGGATGAAAGGCAGTGCTCAAGTGTAGCTGAGTCCGAAATGCCTCCTATAATCCCTTCCACAGGAGAGATATTAAATGAGCATCGTGATCTAAGAATATCTTTGATGGAACCCCATGAATTCGTAAAATCTCTTATACATAAAGACGTCCCAAGCTCTCTACTGATCACTAATCTCAGATGTGTAGAATGTGGGCTGACTTGGTGGGGCAGTCAATGATCACCTTGATGGAATCGTGGCCCCTGGATGTACGTGGTATCCCTATCACAATGTCCATTGAGATACCATCCCTCTTCCACTCTGGTACCTCACGTGGATGAGCTATGCCTACTGGTACCTAATTCATGTCCTTCACTTGCATACAAGTGAGGCATCATGATACGAACTCTGCCACCACTTTCTTCATCATGGTCCATAAGTACTGATGCTAGAAGTCCTAGTACTTCTTCTCCACTCTAGGATGTACTGGAAAAGGGCATGTATGGAACTTCCTAAACACCTCCTCTCTAAGAGTCATGGGTACCATAGTACATCATCTAAAGAGGATTATGTGCTCCCCACCTTTAGAAAATCCATCAGGAGCCTGTCCTGAGGATATCTGAGCACGTCAGGCCTCACAGTCTATGTCCTCAAGGAGTGCCCCCCTAAACCGCTGAAAGAGTAGGGGAGTAACTATCATAGACTATTGGTAAGCTGCTCCATCAGTATTTCCAAAGGAAAACTGCAATGCCACTAGCTGCTTTGTCACCTCACTCAGAAATTGTAGATAAGACCTTCTGTTGAGTGTGTCTGCTACTACGTTCCCCTTCCATTGAGTGTAGACTATCTCATATTCGTTGTCCTGGATGAACTCTAGCCATCTTCGTTGTCTCCGGTTCAGGTCCTTATATGATAAGATATACCTGAGACTCTTGTTATCATATTAGACGGTAAAACATTCACCAATCAAGCAGTGTCGCCACATATTCAGTGCAAAGACCACTACTTCTAACTCCAGGTCATGTGTAGTATAGTTCTGATCATGTTGTCTCAACTACCATGAGTCATAAGTGATCACCACTCGCCCCTAAATCAGTACAAAACCAAGTATGGTCCCTGATGTGTCGCAGTTGACTACGTACCCAACATCCACTTATGGTATCCTGAAGACGGGGGGAACTCATCAGTCTCTGCCTTAGTTCTTGAAAACTCTAATGGAAACTCTATGTCCACACAAAGGTTTGTCCCTTATTTTTCGAAGTTGAAAAGGGTGTCACAACTCACAAAAATTCTGGTACAAATCTCTGGTGATACCCAACCAATCCCATGAAACTCTGTACCCCATTCACACTTCTAGGTGCCTCCCAAGAAAGAAATGCTTCTATCTTCTTCGGATCCACTGAAACTCCGACCTTTGAGATAACGTGCCCTAGGAAGTGGAGT
This sequence comes from Viscum album, assembly GCA_963277665.1. Taxonomy (NCBI): domain Eukaryota; kingdom Viridiplantae; phylum Streptophyta; class Magnoliopsida; order Santalales; family Viscaceae; genus Viscum; species Viscum album. Next base: position 426,778,021 of record OY728120.1, on the reverse strand, counting down.
TCCTGTAACTAGAACTATCACTTCGAGATCTTTCCATAAATTTGGAACTCTCTGAGTATATCCAAAACTATCTACAGGTGGGTGGTGTTATCCTCTTCCGATGCTGAGTATATTAATATTTTTTCAATGAATACCACCACGAAGCGATCGAGTTAAGGCTAGAAGATCATGTTCATGATCCCCATTAACACTGTCGCAGTTTTGGTCACGCTGAAAGGCATTAAAAGAACATATAATGGCCATACTGGCATCTAAAGTCCATCTTTGGTATGTCCTCATCTCTTACTATGAGGTGATGATAGCCTGATCTGAGGTCTATCTTTGAAAACCATTGATCTCCCTTCAGCTGGTAGATGATATAATCAATTTTTAGGAGTGGATAATTTTTTTTCACAGTCACCTAGTTCAGGCACTGATAGACCTCACAAAGCCTCAGACTCCCATCTGCCTTCGTGGAGAACAAAATTGGGGATGCCCATGGAGAAACACTGGGCCTTATGAACACCTTCCTTTGTAAGTCCTCCAACTATACCCGAAACTCACAAAGCTCTATGAGAGCCATATGATATTCTGTGGTAGATATCAGTTCCATACATGGGTATAGTTCGATGTATAATTATACCTCTCTACAAGGAGGTAGTCCCAGAACATCATTAGGAAAGACATCAGCATACTGGTCCACAAATACAGGATAACTCGGACTCCTCACGTAAACAGCTCTATGGGTAAGGCTGGCCAACTTTTGAGTGATCGGATGCACCCTCCTCCAAGAAATTCTATCATGTGCTGAAATGTTTTCCTTCTTGCTGGTGAAGGAAAACCTGATCCCATCCTCGTTGATGCACCACACTTCTCAACTAAAACAGTCAATCTGAGCGTGGACTGTGGATAAAAAGTTCATACCCAAGATGACATCGTAAGGCATTGATGCTTCTACTAGGAGATCCCAGCCAAAAGTATCACCTCCAAGAGTAAGACCACACTACCAGCACCAGTGTGTAATCATCTATTCATCTCTCATATGAGTCTCTAATTCTAATGATCAATACAATGTCTCTTCGAGAATATCATACCTCCGAACGAGAGTCATGATAATGAAATATTGACTGTAACATATGTCTATAAGTACTATATCTAGGGTGGAGTAGACATAGATCATACCTCAAATCATCTATAGAACACTGTGGTTGTAGGCCTCAGATGCATGAAGTTGTTCCCGTCCTTGTCCTCCTGCTCCATGAGGATAGAGTGGACCACCTGGAGGTGGTGGTGGTAGAATATCAAATCATTTCCCATCACCTACAGCACACCCATCTCCTCTTCCACATCTTCCTCCCTATAAATCTCCTCACATGAATCTATGTCTCTTCCATGCCATTCCCTCAACCATCTATTGATCGTCGTTACAATAGGTTGGGTAGTCACGAGCCGTGTGGCCCTACCCACCGTAGGTGAAGCATAGTCTGCTCCTCTGTTGGCCTACTCTCCCTCGTGAGCTCCATACCTCCGACCCTACATCCTAGTGTCTTCCTTTAGAAGGTCTAGCCTGCTTGGACCTCTACACCATCTGTCTACTGCCTGATGCTGATGACTCGGATACCTATCGTTTGGTGGTGGCTCTCACCATCAGTGCCTGCTCAGCTAAGAAGCTCTCCACCAATAACGCTCACTCGATCACTCTAGCTTGCATCAGGATATTGAGAAAAATCATCGATGCTCTGATCTCCCATCAGAGACCCTGATCGAAGTTATGGGCCCTAAATAAATTGACAGATACCATGTTGGTAGAGTAGCATGATAGGTTAGTAAATCTCATTGAGTACTGGATAGTATTAGGTTTCCCTACTGTAAGTTCAAGAGATCATGAATACGCAGAGATCGTAGTTTCTCTAGAATGAAATCCACCATGAAGAGGCTCTCGAAGATTGTCCAGGTGAGGGTCGCCTCATCATTTAACTAGAGCGTTAGGCTCCACCGTCTCCATGTTGTTCCCAGGAAGAGGCTATCAGCAAGGATCACCATCTGCTCGGATGGTGTCCAAACTAGGAGGAAAACTCTAGCCACAACCTTAGGTCAGTGCTCAGCTACCTGGGGATCTGTCTCACCTCGAAACCATAGAGGCCTCTGTCATTGGAACTTGTGTACTGTGCTCAATTAGCATGCATCTTCCTCCAGTGGGGCTGGTGAAAACTACTGCCCAACGGGTGATGGTTCTACCTGTGCACCACTCGAAGGTGCTATCAATGTACGATGTCCATGCAGTGAAGCCTCATCGCTCAGTGGGACATCATCATGAACTCTCCTGGAATCTCGTATTGTTGTCTATGTGGAGGCATCCTAAAAAGAAATAGGTGTGTCATTGTCAATAAGTTATAGCTGGTGATCTAACTAAAAAGAGATCAAGAGTAAAAAACATTTCCAAAACACACAAAATAAGTGTTTTGTGGACTAAGTCACAAATCAAAATTTTGGGTCTTGATGTGTGGATACATCGATCATCGCACCAACATTGGACTCCCTAAAGTGAAAACCACACCCAAAATGCTTAACATTGGTGCTAAATCAGAAATAATAGAGTCCTAGTTCTATCATTGAACCAAATCCTCTAATACCACTTTGTCACGACCCATCCTTTGAGGCCAGTGTTGTGACTACCCTAAGCCTAGCTTCCATAGGACAGGGGTTGCCGACTAGCATTGGAATGGTGTATCCCTAAAACGGTAAGGAATTGCCTTTGAACCAGCAAACACATTAAGCAAGACCATGATATGATGAAAACCTCATAGTAAAATGCAGTAGTAAAAGTGTGTAAAAAATGTAAAGGGGTTAGAATACAAGCCCAACTAAAAGATATAACTACAAAAGAAAATGGATTCTGAGATTGTCCACAAAGGATCCTACCTGAAGGGTAGGTACAGCTCGTCTCCCTAACACTCCACGTCAACTAGTCACCTTCATGTACCACTTGGTCCTGGATCCTAAGGACTCATCCATGCTACTTCTCGTCTACACAAGACACAACATAGTGAGGGTGAAGCCCTTGCAGGGGTGACTATAACAATACTGAGTAGGGACCCCAATACCACCAAAGGATTCTCATAATTCCACAAAGGAAAACCACAAAGAATTAATACAATCACAAATAAAAAAGAAAAAGACTCATCTCAAACTAGGTATATAACTCAAAGATCAAGAATAAAGATGATTAGTCTTATGCTACATCATTTTATTTAATTAAAATGTTTCCAAAACTGAACCACAAAGAAGTTGTTCCATTGTAAGTCCACATAGGGTCATAGGTCACTAATCAATGACGGGCCACTCAAAGCCTTTTCCTCATTGGGTCATGCACTGTTGATCCACATAGGGTTTCTATGACACAGATCCACACAGGGTTTCTATGATGTTGATCCATGTAGGGTCCCTATGATGCTGATCCACATAGGGTCCCTATAATATTGATCTACACATGGTTTCTATGATGTTGATCCACACAGGGTTGTTATGATGCTGATCCAGATAGGGTCGCTATGATGTTGATCCACACAGGGTCACTACGATGATGATCCACACAGGGTTGCTATGATTATGATCTACTTAGTATCTCTATGATGCTGATACACACACGTTCTCTATAATGTTGTTCCACACATGGTCACTCTTAAATTAACAGACAACCAAAGGATTCCCCGCACATTGTGCGCTTGAGTTCCTTAGTATCTAATCCTCAAGATATCGGTCATGCTTCAACATTGACAACGTTGCACAACGGATTAACCCAAAGGACTGAAATGTTGTAAGGGTCCCAACTCGATAGACGATGTGTCAATCGGATGCCCGGTATGTGAGTTATTGGAATTTTAGTGTCGAGGGCCCGATTGGGTTTGGGTTCAATCCAACCCAGCCATACTCCAACATTCTCCAAAACTCAAGTGGAGTATCTCAAAAGTACCACCTCGTTCCATGGATTCTAGCATTGCAGGTTTATCAAACAGACGACTGGATTGTGAGATACAGCCTTTTAAGCGTATTTGGTCCAAAAAGGGTTTGGTTTTGGTCTGACCCAATCGGACCGACCTGACCCACCCTGACCTAGGCTGACCCAACCAGGTCCAGGTAGAACCTGGCCTGGCTCGAGCTGGCTGGTTTGGCCCGAGTGGGATGGGCCACGGTGGGCTCGGTCCTCTTGGTGGAACGACCCTTAGCTGGGTGGCCCACGAAGGGTTTTCTCCCCCTTCCCAAACAGCTAAAAACATTGGGTTTTTCTATAGCGGCGCCATGTGGCAAAGCCTCTCTGTCCGCAAGACCCATGGGGTGCAGGTCTCCTCTATCACGGCTCAATGTTGTGGCGCGCGACAGCGCCCTGCCTTCTGCCAATGCGGTCGGCCGATAGTCGGACACCCCTGCTGATTGTTGAGACTCGATGTTACCGCTTCCCTCCATGGAATGCCACCTACTGCCACTATGGTTGGCCAATGATGGCTGCCTCCATCGCCCACCTGCACCGGTCACCAGTTCCGCCACACTGGTAACACACCGGCGAAACTTCCATGGGCCACCGGGTGAGGTCTGGTGGTCTGTTTTCCCTTCCAAATGTGCCTACGGGCCTCTCGAGATTATTTCATCACTAAGTGTCTCCCATATTCAAGTTTTCATCAAGTTAAAACATCACTAATGAAGAACGCAACAAAAACTGAAGCGGTGGAGGGACCGGGACTTGTTCATTTGGCCCACACCCTTTGCGTTAGCATCATATCTACTAGGTAATAATTGAATCATCAAAGATAAACTGAAACTCATCCAACACTTCTGAGATTTTTCATACATTTCAAGAATGTAGAAATGAAACAAAGTCTCTTGAATTATAACATAAACAACCCCTACCTCAAAATTAGAGGGAATGTCGCGATTGTGGAAAAATAATTTACACTTGATGAAGCCATCGACGTTCGTCTCTTTGGTGGATGATTTCGTGGTACTTTGTTAGAGGTTCCTCACTTCCGTCTCAAAATTACACACACGATCCTCATTTAAATAGAGGGGAGGGGCGATTAACTCATCAATAGATTATTGAGGATCATTAATTAATTAACCGCTTAACTCTCAATGGTGGGGTTACAAAACAGAAGAGTCGGGCCATTAAATGTCTTGAAAACTCAATTGTCCCACCACCGTCGCTCAACAATTGGTGGAATAATAAAATTACTTTTTTATTTTATTTTATTACTCTGCAAAAATCCATAAAACTAACATTTTTGCATGACCTACTACGGTCGAAGTTAATCTTCCCTTAAGAAAATCCTGGCACTGTAGATTCAATGGTTCCATTGGATTTTTAATCTAAGCACCGGTTCAAAAGATAGAAAACGCTGCTCGCAGATTTACTGAACAAACCTTAAAAAAAGTTTAAGATTTTTTTCTCTGCACACTGGGCCACAGAATCAAGTGCCTTCAATTTTTTCAGAAACTTAATAATCCCAAATAATTTAAAAAGAATTATATGGAATTTCCAGCTCTTTACACTAAACTTCCTTTGTTACCAAATATGGTTAGCTGACCCTAGATATCCCGGAGCTAGTGTCTACTATCAATTAAATTGGAATTATTACAAGGAATAAAATCTTGAAGGACAGATAGATTATTAGTATTTGTAAACCAAATACATAAATGATTCTAGTATTACAAATTAATACACAAATTGCAACATAATTTTTTATTCGTTCTTAAAATCTTCAAGGATAATAAAATTCCATCTAGTATATCGTTGCATATATTTATTACTTCTTGGATTCTTGGGGAAAAGAAACATAAAAAGTGTGAACTCAAATGCTTAGTGAGGTTAAAGTATAGATGAATCAATAAAGAATCAATGATAATAGTCAATATGAAAAGGTAAATAAATGAACACACATTCCATGTAATCAATAAACTTAGTGGAAGTGTGTGAACAGTATGGAAAGTTAATAACGGGAAACACATGTCATTAAAATATCTAGATGAGACCAAATCAATATATCAAGTTAATAAACTGAAACACATTCCATTTAATCAATGAACTGAAATGAAATTTATCCATAGATATGTCAACACAAAATCTCATGGATGAAAAATAACTGAAACTAAATGAGGGAAATTATTAATTATTTGAGGCCAAGTTTCTTAGGTACGTGGAACCATTACTGTGAAGACCTTTTACAAGATTGTTTATCTATCAGGTAAAAACTCATCTAAAGTGGTAATCCAACTAACTCGCCCCATGGGACTACTAATGCAATGAAGGTCTACAAATAATTAGGCCCCGTCTGTGTCATTACTGTCCAAAACATTCATCATCTAATGAATAATTAATTTAATAATGTGACTTATCAGATATCTGTATGGAGTAGAAGATAAAAATTATCAATATTTCCCCAATTAATGAAATAACAATCATATTAGAAATCATAAATAAAACGGTATATGGTTTAGGTAATAGTAATATCCATGATAAATGAAGTGAAAAATTAGGGTAAATTCAATTTTTAATGATCATAAGAGATTGAATTTTTCAAAGGGACTAACAAGTGAGTCAACGAATTTAATCTATATACTATACTTGGAAAAATCAATAACAAACCATACATAGGAAGAATAATAATGATATCAATACAACAAATCCCAAGTGGAGTAAAACTAAAGGGCTATTCTTATTGATGAATAGAAATACTATAAAAATATCTTTTAAAACATTTTTTATGAAAATACCCTTTTGTTTTTAAATCCATTTGAAAAACACTTTCATAGAAACCCAGTTTTAAAAAAATCATTAAAAATTATCCTCTTAAACATGCAAAGTAATATTTTAATAAACGATGTCAGGTAAATCCACACAAGCCATACCAGGTAAATGAAAATTCCTTTTTCATGGTAAAAAGGCTTGAAAATGAATTGTTAGGAATAAAAAAATGATTAATTTGAAAACATTGGTAAAATAAAAAATGGTAAAAATGAATTTACCAATTTTTTAAAAAAATTAAAAAAAAATTTAATGAAAAATGTTTTTGAAAAGAAAACTGGTTCTTTGAATAAAGAGAGAAATAAATTTAGGTTCTATGAAAACATTTTTTAAAACATTTTCAGTACCAAAGAGTGATGAATGGTACTCATACATGAAAATGGTCATGAATTAATATAATAGAGTAAAATTAAAGGTTTTACTGAAAAATGGTCATATAATTTCCTTGAATGTAAATACCATTGAAATATCATTAATGTTATTGTTGTGGAAAATAATCTTTAATCCTTAAAAAGTGTCCCATATCCCTTTGAATCATTTTAATTCAAAACCATCATGATGGAATAAAATTAAAAAAAATTATAATATCATGAGAATAAATGGATTCATTATATTACATATAAAAGGTAGTATATACAACATATAAAATAAACTAGGTATATAACAACAATTAATTCTTAATGGAATGTAAATTGAGATAAAAATACCTTACCTGGCATTTAATTTTGGGTGAACTCCTATTATATACCTATATAATAATATTATGTTAATTATATACTTTATGTAGAAAATTTTTCATTATTATCATTAAATTTATTTCACTTCTTATTATTTTGTATATAACTTCTTAAACAATCAAGTTTATGTCTGGTGTTTTGACCAAATTAATTCATGTGTCCAAAACGAATTTGGGAGGTCACCTATTGTCAAAGGGGTCATTATATAACATCTCAATAATAATAATCATGAAATAATTATTATATTTATACATTAATTATACTTTTAATATTATTCATTAAATATGGTTATGAAAAATTAACAAACTTTACAATCATGAAGACGCAATGTTATACGTACGCATGAGTAACATTATCAGTTTTCAATGATTGTTATGGAAAGAAGGTAATTAAAATTATATATTTCGATAATTATCATTATATCATAAATATCTTATTATTTAATCATATATACTTAAATATATAATTATTTTGATGTAAAATAATCACATCATGTTAAGGAGGTGGTAGTACACACGTCCACGAATGATGTCATCACTTTTTTATGTTCATGAAAGGATAACAAAGAAAATGATATATATTATATTTATAGAGAGGTAATTATGAGATTAATATCATATATATGTTTTAAATGTCACATATTTTTAATTAAACCCATCCTTTATATATTAAATGTATCATGTGATCGATTCACATCGCTTTTATGAGGTGGTAGTCCACACTTCTTCAAATGATGTTGTTTTATTCACAAAAAATGGAGTGCTTAAGGGAATGTGTTATAAAATAATTAAATAAGTATAAATAAATTATAAATATCATATATAAACTTATTTTTCATCATAATTACCATCATTAGAGGTGGTAAAGGAAGAACGAACAATCATCGTTTTGTGATGTGGTTGTTCACCATTCACATAAACAGTACGATCGTTACTCATTATATGGAAGTGTGTGTAATTGTAGTTTTAAATCTTAGTATAAAAAATTATAGTATATTTAAGATAATATTTTTTATATAAACATGGAATAAGGATATTTTATGGGTTTTAGAATGAAAATAATACTAAAGAGCTTCTGGAAAGATGTTACCTCTTAATCGGGTAACTCCTTTTGGTTTGAACCAAAGGCTACATTAGATTGATTTATGACCAAGGGGGATTCTATGATTAGAGGAGGGATTTTTAGGAGAATTTTTTGTAGATATTTTTCATGAAAAAGTGGTTTGATAGGTATTAGTATGTGGTAGGAGGGGAGGCCTTTTTATAGTGGTGGAGTGTCACTCTAGTAATATTTTGAAAATGAAATTCCATTCAAATTTTTCATAGTAAAAGTAGATCCCATAGTGTTTAAATTTTTTAACGGTGGTTATAGGGTCTAAATAAGGCCACTCAATTACCTTTATTCATGTTTATAGGTCATTTGAGCCCTTAAGATTAAGGTTTATTCCCTTATTACGCTTAATTTTTCCTTGTTGTAATTATTTTTAATTAAATTTACAAATAATTTTGGTCAAAAAATAAGTTTACCTTATTATAAATTATAAATTATCCATATTAAAGATATGGAATCCATGTTTCTGAATTCCAATCCCAAAAGTGGCAGAAATTTGTTTAAATTTAATCCCACATACAGGACGACAATGCGGGGTTTTAAAGTAAAAATGCCTGAAACTTGCTATGTTTTTATAGTCAATTTCAAAGTGAAATTAATTATAATGGCCTACATTGGGTTATTTGATAAAAATAATATATAATTAAACATTAAAAATATTAAAATATTATTTAACATTATAAATAAATTAGTTTAAAAACTTGTTTTGAATTAAAATTTATTATTATTCAATATTCGTTAAAAAATGTAACTTCACAGGAAAATATTAAAAATTCACCATAACCTAATTTTTAGGTTTCACATTCAAAGTTAATGTTTATTTTTATTTATAAAATCTATAATAGTTATAAAATTTTAATTTAAAATAGGTTCTCTATTAAAAGGAGGTAAAAGTGCCTTAATAAAAATATAGTATTTTATATATAAAATTGAGTTTGTTCTTATCTTCTGATTATAAAATCTATTGGTTGAATATAAAAGATATTATGTTTACTATTTAATATACACATTACATTAATATCAATAAATTATTTTAATTAATTTAATTTTTTAGGGTAAACCATCTTTGTGGGCATTAAAATAATTTTCTATAAAAATATTACTTTTATATTTGATTGGTTGTTATATTCATTTCTAATGAATTTTTCACTAATGAATTAATTTTATATTTGTGTAAACAATAAATTTTTATAAGTTATTTAGTACTATTTATATCAAATAATATAATTTCTTGTTTAATTATTAATATATTAAATAATTATATAATATGTTGTTTCTTGGTAAAACTTGGTCTTGTGTGTAACACAAGCCAACAATGAAGGTTTCACCGGAGATTAATTCACACTAAATCAGTGTTTCTTTCATTAAAATATATATAATCTATTGAATCTATTTTAAATAGTAAATATTTTATATAGTCTTTGAATATTATATTCCCTTACATGCCTGGTGGTACGTGTCATACACGCTATCGAATACAATATTCCTACATGATATTTTTAGGGTGTTTCATTCTCCTACCATTAATTAAATTTCATGTTTACAATTTAAACTCGATCTTAGTGATATATTATTTTATATTTCCTATGTTTAAATCCCACATCATGACATGGGTTTTTAAAACATCCTATAGAAAAGAGCTAATAGGAAGTGAAAAGTTCACAAAGACTAATATATAACTAGGTATCTAAGTAGGAGAACATTATTGGAATGTAAAGATACATAAGTTGAGGGAATGTGTAAATATTTATAGGGGTTATTGAGGTCATAAATCACAAACAATTGAATTATCAATGGAATTTTGAGGACCTCAATTACAAAAATCCACAATGATTGATATGACCATCATTTTAACAAAAATTAAGGTATTAGGACAAAATTTTCTTTCCAAGTCATTTTCCTAATATTGGGTAATTATTTAAGTACCGGAGAATATAATGAAATATACTTAATTTTTATATTTATATAAACACAATTTCAACTTTTTATTGTTCTTTGATGAATTTACAATTCATCAATTATTTCAAGAAATGGATATCCAAAATAACCTTTTATTCATGAATCCCTAAAAAAAATTTAATGGTTCATAAGGCCTATAAAAGAGTGACAAGTATAACTATTAGTCTATAATTTTTCTCCAAAGACAATATAGTTAGTGTATTAATCTTTATACATAAAATGAAACACTATAGGTTCATCATTAATTGTTATTCATCAAGTTTTTTAACTAAGAACAATGAAATATTAAACTAGACATCGCGTAGGTCATTGGTTGGCATGAAACTCTTATCATTATTTCAGTCATGGGTTCAAGAGTTGTGGCCTTGCCGGTGTTGATTGGTTGTCACCCGGATTATAGTTCGTCCATTTCTAAAACCAAATTAAGATAATTTATAAAATAAATATTAGGGACAAACTTAAAAATAGATTAATCACTAAATATCTATTTAACTATGGTTTTTAATATAATCCCAATACAAAAATATTGCATCCATTTATTTCGACATAGTTCCTTCCATAGTCTAGGGTTTATCCATAATTTCATTAGTTATATTTCTAAATCATGAAACCTAATTTTCCATCTATAAAACTTTAGGTTTGACATAGGTTATTCATTTTCATTATTTATTAAAATCCTTAAAAATTATTTGTAAAGAAAATTTGAATTATCTAAAGCATGTCCCCTTGGATTGTTAAACCAGGTGTGTATTAAGGCCCATTGTCATTTACCAAGTTAGGCCATGTCTGACCCAATACACCTATTTAGAGTTGTTACCCATAGGTACATCTATAACAAAACCACGCCCACCTGTAGTATCCATATAGGGATGTATTTCTATGATGACCCAAGAAATCTATACTTTACCAAAATTCTAGGGTTTTTTATACTTATCCTCAAATTCAACCTTAGGGTTACATTATTTAAAATATGTTTTCCTAAATCTATTTCCCATGGTTTCAACAAAACTTCCTCTGATACCAATTGGAGCGACCTAACCCCAGATAGCCTGAAGCCGGTTTCTGCTATCAATTACATTGCCCTGATTACCAGAAATTAAATCCAGAAGGACTGAGAGTTTAGTATTTTTGGTAAAAAAGATACATAAACGATTATTGTATTAAAAATGAATAAATTAATTACAAAATATTTTTTTATTCTTATTTATAAATAAATTTTAGTATAATAAAGTTATATCTTGTATATCATTGCATATCATTCTTACTTATTATATTCATAGGGAATGGAAACAAATATGGGTGAGCTCAAATTCTTAGAAAGGTTAATGTATAATGAAATTAATAATGAATAAATGATAATATTAAATATGGAAAGGTATATAACTGAACACATGTTCTATTTAATAAATAAATAGAGTGGAAGTGAATAAAAAATATGGAATGTTAATAACTAGAAACACATACCATTCAAATAACTAGATAAGGCAAAATCAATATAGAAAGGTAAGAAACTGAAACACATTCAATTTAATAAATGAACTGAATTGAAATGTATCCATAGATATGTTGACACAAAATCTTATGGATGAATAATAATTGAAACTAAATGAGGGAAATTCTTAATTATTTAACTTTAGGTTTTCTAGGTACATAAAACCACTACCGTTAAGACCATTCACAAGATGATTTAGCTATCAGGTAAAAACCCATCTAAAGAGGCTATAAAACTAAATCATCCAATGAGACTACCGATGCATAAAGGGATATCTATAACCGAGCCCCACCCATGTCATACATGTCCAAAACATTCCTCATCTAACGAATAATCAATTTAATAATGTGCCTTATGAAATATCTATATAGATTCGAAGATACAGATCTATCAATATTTCACTAAATAATCAAATAACTATCAAAGTAGACTCCATATGTAAAATGGTATATGGTTTAATAAATATAAATATACATTATAATTTAAATCGATAATTAGGGGAAATTCAATGTTTAATGATAACATGAGATTGAATATTTCAAGGGGACTAACAAGTGAATCATGTAAGTGAATGTGAATACTATCATTGGCCAAATCAATAATAAACCATCCAAAGGAAGAATTATGATGGTATTAGTTTAAAAAACCCAAGTGGAGTAAAACCAAAGGTTTTTTGTTTTTTATGAAAATAAATACTATAAAAATATCTTTTAAATCATTTTAGAGGAAAATATCCATTTGTTTTGAAAACCCTTTTGAAAAACCTTTTCATTAAAAATAAAATTAAAAAAAAATTCTTTAAAAAGTGTCATTTTAAACATGAAAAGAAATATTTGAAGAAATTATGGAGGGTAAATTTGAATAATCCATACGAGGTAAAAGAAATTTCCTTTTGCAGTGTAAGAAGGATTGAAAAATTCCTTGTTGGGAAAGAAACAAGAAGATTCCTTTGAAAACATTGGTAAAATACAAAAATGGTAAAAACGATTTTACCAAATAATTTTAAAAACATTTTTAAAACAGTTTAATAAATCTTGGTTTTTAGAAAAATATTTTCTTTGACTAAAGGGAGAAATAAAGTTGGGTGTTCAAAAAAATCTAAAACATTTTGAGTACCAATTAGTGGAAAAATGGTACTCATACTAGAAAATGGTCTTGAATAACCGTATAAGTGGAAAATTAATGGTCTTATTGAACAATGGTCATAAAATTTTCTTAAATGGAAAAACCATTGAAATATTATTAATGTTATTGTGGAGGAAAATAATCTTTAAACATTCCAAAGTGTCCCTTAAAAATTTGAATCCTTTTAAATAATAAAACTCATGAAATAATAACATTAAAAGAAACTTATAATATCATGAGAATAAATTAATTCATTATATAACAAGTGAAATTTATTATATACACCAAATAAAATAAAGTAGGTGTACAAAAATAATTAAGTCTCAATGGAATTTAACTTGAGATGAAAATACATTACCTTGCATTTCCTTTCTGGCGAACATCCTTTATATTCCGAAATAATAAACTTATTTTAATTATTTACTTGATTCAAAAAAATCATTATTATAATTTCTTTCATTTCATTTATTATTATCTAGTATACACTTACTTAAACAATCAAGTTTACGTGGGGTGTTTTGACGGAATTTAGTTTATGTGTCAAAAACGAATTTGGTAGATCAGCTATGGTAAAATGGGCCATTATATAGCATCAACAGAATGATATTACTTACATAATTATTATATTTATACCTTAATTATATTTTTTCAATCAATCATTAACTATATTTATGAAAAATGGACCAACATTACAATCATAGAGATAGTATGTTGTATGTACAAATGAGTAACATTTTCTTTTGTCAATGATCGTTTTGGAAAGAAGGTTAGTAGCATTATATCGTTCCATAATGATAATTATATAATAAATAATTTATTATTTAATCATATATACTTATATATATAATTATTTTTATTTAAAATTAATCAAATCGTGATGAGGAGGCAGTATTCCACACTTCCACAAACGATGTTATCACTTTTTAAGTGAGTAAAAGGGTAATAAATAAAGATATATATTATATTTAAAGAATGGTAATTATGTCATGAATATAATATAGACTATTTATATGTCAAATATGTTTAATTAAAACCATCATTTATTCATTCCATGTAACATGTGATCAAATCACATCACTTTTAGAAGGTGGTAGTCCACACTTCCTCAAACGATGTTATCGTACTCCCAAAAAATGGAGTGCATGGGATTATATGTTATAAAGGAATTAAAGATGTATAAGGAAATTATAAATATCATATATAATATATATAAATATATTTCCCATCATAATGACCTCCATGAGAGGTGGAAAAGGAGAGTAGACAATCATCGTTTCGTGAGGCGGTAGTTCGTCGTTCACGTAAAAAGTATTTTCATTACAAATTAGATGGAAGTGTGTGTAATTTTAGGTAGAAATATTATCTTAAAAATATCATATTAAATTTATTATTCAGGTTTTTTTATATAAACATGGAATAATGAGAGTATAGGGGTTGGAAAAAGGAAATAATACTAAAGAGCTTAAGGAAAGATGTTACCACTTAATCAGGTAAATCCTTTTGGTTTTAACCAAAGGATTCCTTGGATTTCATTCTGACCAAGGGGAGGATTATATGATTAGGGGAGGGATTTTTAGGATCTATTTATGTAGATCCTGGTTGATCTAAATTGTATTGAGAGGGGTGGGGAAGTGGGAGGAGAGGATGCCGTTTTATAGTGGAGGAGTGACACTCTTGTAATAGTTTGAAAAATGGAATTCCGTTCACGTTTTTCACATTGAACGTGGAGCTCAAAAAAATAAAATATTGAGAATAGTGCGTTTATGGTCTATATATCTCCATAAAATAGATTTTTGACAAGTTTATAGGTTATTTGGCCCCTTAATATGAAGGTTTAGTTCCTTATTAAGCATAATTTTAATTTAGTCTTTGTTATTAATTTTAAATACATTCAGTAATACTTTTAGTAAAAAAACAAGATGAACATATTAGAAATTACAAATTATGATGATTAAAAATATGGAATCCATTTTTCCCAATTCCAATCACATAATTTGCAGAAATTAATTAAAATTTAATCTTGTATATAGGAAAACAATGTGGGGTTTTAAAGTAAAAACGTCTGAATGATTGGTATGTTTTTATAGTCAATTTCAAAGTGAAATTGATTACAATAAAATAAATTGTGTTAATTTATAAATATATTATCTAATTAATCTTTAAAACAAATTTAATATATTATTTATCATTATAAACATATTAGTTGAAAAAGTAGCATTGAATTAAAATTAAGTATCATTCATTATTCGTTAAAAAGAAACTTCACCGAAAAAATATCCAAAGGTCATGCCAACATAATTTTTATGTTTTGATTTCATGGATGAATTATATTATGATATATAGAATCTATAAATGTTCCAAAAATTAAATTTAAAATAGGTTCACCATTAAAAGGCGGTAAACTCCCTTAACAAAAAAATAGTATTTCATGCATAAAATTGGGTTTGTTCTTATATTATGCTTATAAAATCTATTGTATGAATATCAAAAATATTTTTTTTGAATAATATATATATATATATATAATTAATTTTACTCATTAATTATAATTAATTTAATTTATTAGGGTAAAATAGATTTTGGGGCGTAAAAATAGTTTTCTATAAAAATATTTCTTTTATATTCAATTGGTTGTAATATTCATTTATAATTTATTTTTAAACAATGATTTAATTTTAAATTTATTTAATCCATAGATATTAATAATTTATTTAATACTATTTATAAACTCCAATTTAATGTCTTGGTTAAGTAATAGTATATTAAATAATAATATAATATGTTGTTGTTATGTAAAACTTAGTCTTGCATGTAACACAAGCCATTAAAGAAGGTTGAACATGCATGTAATGAATGATAACTCTATGTTTCATACATAGAAATATATAAAACATATTGAATCTCTTTTAAATATTTAATATATTATAAAGTCTTCAGATATTTTATTCCCTTACATGATGGTTTCTGAATGTCATACACGTTGTTGAATAAAATTTTATACATTAGATTTTTGGGGTGTTACACTAAAACTAACTTTAGCTTCCACTGATCCGAAGCTTCTTTAGGAAACTGATTATCAAAAATTATTCTTAATGCATTTGAAATATATTTTCCTTTACATAGTGTATACATTAAGTCTAATTCAAAAATTTAAAGATAATCTATTCATATTCCATGTCTTAAATTAAAATATCTTTGTTAGAAAATGTTTTTCAACCTCTTATGATCTGTAAACACCATAAAGTTCTCACCAAATAGGTAATGAAAACACAACATCAAGTTAGAGACTGCAACAGCTAATTCTAAATCATGTGTTAGATAATTATTCTCATGAAATTGTAATTATCAGGATCCATAAGAAACAACATAATCTCTCTGCAGGAGAACACTCCCCAGCCTAGATCCCAATGCACCACAATACACCACATAACAAGGTCATGATTTAGGAAATTTCAAAATCTGTTATTATATAATGATAACTTTAAGAACATGTAAATATTTCTTATATTAGTCATTCCACTGAAATGGAATACTTTTCCTTGTAAAATCAATCATCGGTGAAGCTAGTCATGAAAATTCATGAACAAAATGTCTGTAATAACCAACATGGGCATGGAAAATGTGCATCTAAAAGAAATTTCTTATTGGTTTCCAAAATACCACAGCCTATATCTTTTCTAAATCCATAGAAATACATTTTTCTGAAATTAGATGTCCATGGAATTGTACCTCTTATATATTGGAATCAAACTTTGATAACTTGGCATACAAAAAATACTCCCACAAGATAGAGAACACTATATCCATGTGTTTCTCATGATATGCCTCTTTTCATGAATACACTACTGTATAATACACAAAAACTACCATAAAGGATCCTAGATACCATTTAAATATAGGATTCATCAGTTTAATAATGATTACTAGTGCATTCATATAACTAACATGCATAAAAACAAACTCATAATGGCCATATCTTCTTCTGAACACTATTTTTGGAATATCCCCCTTCTGATCCTGTAATTGGTGATATCTTGAATGTATGTCAATTTTGAGAACCATTAGGCTCCTGTAAAATGATCGAATAGGTCATCAATTAGTTGATAAGGTTAACGATTCTTTATTGTAACTTGATTAAGTTTATGACAATACACACAAATCCAAAAAGATGCATCCTCCATTTTCAAAAAAAAGTATTGTGCTTCCCAAATAGATATATTAAGCCTAATGAACCCTTTTCATTCCAAATATTCCAACAAGACCTGAAATTCACTTAATTCACTTTATTCCATCTTATAAGATAGAAGTGATATAGGAATGGTCCCTGTTAAGAGATCAATAAGAATCTCCTATTCTATTGTGGGTGGAAACCGGAAAAAATTATTGAAAAAAACAAATGGAAACTGATAAAATTTGTTAGAAAAATCACTATTATAGATATCATCCACATATTCCAAGGTCAAAGCTTCCAACATGTATGATATTTTTTCAACTACTAGTTCAAAAATACTTCTCCACTTTCCTTCACATTCTGATCTCCTCTAAAGAGATTTTTGACGTCTTAATCAGTTGTAAAACTAACCATTCAAGAATAATAGTCAATGTGAGATTTTAACATTATAAACCAATCCATACTGATGATTATGTCATTTAAATCCATCTCAAGCACGTAAAAATCCCAAATAAATTAGACCACATTAATAGTTATAGAATATGTTTTCACATAAAGGATGGACATTCTCTTTTTCCATGAGGATTTTGATGTGTCAAAACCGAAAACATCATCTCAACATGAAAACCCAAATGATAAACCAAATAATATCAAATGAATAAATGGGATTCATCTATATCAAAAAATTGTGCATAAGGGTAGAATTAAAAATAATCTTACCTCTCACCATCGAAGGTCTCAATTGATCATCCATGATCACTTTCTCGACTCCATAAAATTTCATACTCGGTGTGCTTTTCACTTGTTTACCCTTTTGAGATTTAACTAGTTGAGGAGTTATGGTATTACTAAAATCAGCATTGTTTTCTCGGTTTTAATGAAGAGAGTTATTTTTCTACACTCAACCCATCGAAACATACAATTCCAAAGAGGCATGAGATGTTTCATTATCAACCTACCTTGGATCACTGTAACAATAGCACTGAAGATGTACCATTTGGTTTTAATTGTGATATGCTCTAGTTGGTGTTTTACCTTCTCACTTTACGTGATTAAGAGATACACATTGAAAAAAAAATCACGTTTACCATTTGGTTTATAAGGAATATTCATTGATCCTTCCATCTAATTATGAGTCATATCACCACCTTTGAAGTAAGTGTCCCTCTTCCTCTTATTACCAACATTAGAGTTCCCATAAGTTCTTATAGGTATCAAAATTCTTCCTCTAAATGTATTTCCTAATATATCCTTTTCTATCATCTTTTCTCTATTGAACACCTGTGTATAATAAAACATACAAAGAATAGAAATATTAGAGTGAATCTCTCTCCTAAACCCTAATTCAAAAATGCATGACTTAGAGGTTGTACATATAAAAAATTCGGCTTCAAAGTAGACTAAATTGATAAATTTAAATGAAAATATATAAATGGGATATTATCTTTCTTAAATCTAAATAAATTTATTATTCTTGCAATCCAAAATGTATGACGATAGAATTTATTATTAATTTTTTTCATAATCCTCCCATGTCATGACTTGGTCTGATTTATCCCGAACAACTAAATCCCAACATTGACATGAAATATCTTCTAACATGAACATTACCAACATCACCATTATCTCAGCTTGTGCACCCATGATATCAATGATTCGATTCATCCTATTTATCCACAAAATGCTTTATTCCAATTTTGAATCACCCTAAACAATGGATGGATTCTTCTTTTGGAACTGAATCAAATGATCTACTTTCCTTGGTTTATCATTTTAGTTCCCTCCTTCCATGGCTTGAAAAGCGTATACAATATGTTTGGCCAATTGTTATTTCACATGTGTCTCAGGTGAAACCACATTCTCAACAGCCTCATCTGGTTGGATCCTAAGGTGCGTACCTAGTTCCATTCACTATAACCAAAAGAAAAAAACATTTAGTCTCACACTCTAGCAACCAAAGGATTATAAATTTCAAATTTACCACATCACACATATTATAAAATGGAATTTCAAAATTCAACAATTTCTTCTTTCAAACCGTTTATGAAAGTTCCACCATTATTTTTGAAAATCAACTAATTTTCAACTATTTTAAAAAAACACTTTTCTACCAAATCAGAAATCATTACTGAAAATTAATTATTCACTCCAAGTGGAAAGTCAATTATATCAGTGTATTTAATTCTCTTCTCGTCGGATCATCCCATGATGATAAGGTTACAACTTCTATAAGTGTCTAAATATAATCATTTAACTATACTCCATAATAACTGGAAGTTCAGAACAAATAGGTTATATATGAATTTAGATCCTCTATATCTAAATATTGGAAAATCCTAATCCTTGGTACCAAAAAAAGAGATATTCTGACACTAATAACATATCAACGATCAAAAAAATGATACAGTTTTTAGCATCCCTCCCTTCACCCATTATCTTGGAAAGACATAGTGGGTGTTACTAACCTTATGTGAAATCCCCAAGATGATAAACGATGGAAATGAATCCTAAGGACCTCATACACATTTGGGGGAAGATTTTACATTTCAATATAAAAGAACCAAACTAAGATACCCAACCAAAAACCCCACTATATGATGCACGAGTACAAGTAAATACAACTCAATATATAACTGAAACAATAAACACATTAGATTACTTGCAAAAAATAAAACCAAATAAAACTAAAATAAACCAAATACACCTACTCATAAACTCCAGAACTACTCGAACATTCAACTCAATAAACATTCCTAATATATCATGATTAACTACTAAATAACGTAGATAATTTTCCTTTATTTTTTTCTTGATAGATGAAATCTGCAAATGCACCATAGTGAAAAAGTAGTGGGTGAGTATAAAACTCAGTAGGATTTCCCCAATGACATATCAACTCTTTCAAATAAGATAATACTTGGTATAAAATTTATATAAAATATTTTAACATTAATTTAAATTAGATAATATCCATCCAAAAAAATTTCCAATGAAAGTAATCAAATAGGACTTTAAAACAATTATTCAAGGAATAAATCAAAGTAGACTTTAACCATTTTTTAATTTGTGAATTGTAATATAATTTTCCATGACCACATACATCCACAACACACACACACACAAGATTGGTGTTATCATTAATGGTGGAACTTCATGAACATACCCCATCCCTTTGATGGTGGCACTTCACAAACATTACACATCCCATTCAACTCATGCTCACCCATTTATGCCAACATCAAACCAATTAATTTCAATAAAAAACCAATTTCCATGATTTTTTTCCACATAAAACCTTTTATTTATTTTAAATCATCTCAAAATATACATTATGTATCAAATAAAAAAGTAATTTTAAAATCCCCATTTTAAAATTATAAACAATGGGTTTTCCCAAAAATTCATCCAATTCATATGATTTAAAAATACATAATTCAAATGATAATTTACATCAATTCAAAATCTTATTTAAAAAATATCAAGAAATCAAAAAAAAAATTGAAATCATTCCTTAAAGTTCTAATCAATATTATTTGAGAGATAATCCACCTACCTCTCAGACGTAGGTGAAATGAAGAACGACACAACAATATCAAAAACTCGACATAAAACTCTTAGAGACATCCTTATATCATGTTCCCTTAAATAAAAATGATAATATCCCATCAATATTGACATTATATAGAATTTATATATCCCCAATTTAATAAAAACATGAATCTAAGAGGGGGGAAGAAAAAGATATCTAGGGAAAATTTTGAAGAAAAAGTGCTTACCGATGAATCTGGGCCTCCAATTCACTTAGATTCACCTAAGAATCACTTCCATATTGAAATTAATTGGATCCAAAGACATGAGAGGAAGAGTAATTCGTGATATGGATTGATAAGGGGAAAATATTTTTTATAAGTTAAATCATATGAGATCCATTATTTTTTTATTTAATTTTTTATGGTGCAGGGTTAGGGAGAACTGTTAGGAAAACTACGCTCTAACCATGCACAAACCCCTACCTCAAACCACACCTCACATAGTTGGCTCACATTTTTAGAAAAACCATGAACAAACCATGATATTCCCATATGTTCATCATCGCATATTTTCTCATAGGAATTCAGACATTTTTTCTAAATTTTGCACCTGACTATGTGTCTACCCAATTCCCACTCTTTCAGTTGCACGATTTCATGGAGGTCTTTCATGATTTCTAAAAATTGTTATCAAATATTGAATATAAATAAAACCCTCCAAAGTATTCTAAAACACCTATTAACCACCATAAATGTAACCCAAATATTATATATACTTAAAATACATAAATAAAGGGTAATGTGTCCGAAATTGGGGGTGCTATAGTTATAATGGTCATATTTAAAATAATTTTATTTCATTATTTGTTCAAGATCAGTGTTTCATGTCTTGTACACTACCTATCATAGATTCTTTTTTAAAAAATATTATGGTGTTACATTCTCCCCTTTTAATAAATTTCCTCCATAAAATCTTAACTTTATCATGGTAATCAGTGGTTGTAAATTTGAAAATACCATTGTTGAAAATGAACGCCATAAAAAATATTAATATAACATCATCATTAAAATACATAATGTTATGTATGAAGTTCATATGGAAAAATTCATATCTAGGTTTATAAGTAGGAAAAAATTGGTGGGAAGTGAATGTTTGGACATGCAAGAAAAGTGTAATTCCGAAATAATGATGTAGTGTGACAAAGATAATTGATCATAAGAAAGTGAATAATCATGAGAAAGTTAACAACCAAAAAACAATAAAACAAATAGGTGTGAAAAATACCACCGCCTCATCAAAAGTTAAGGTAATATGATAACATTTTCATTTTAAATATAATTTTATTAGAGTTGAATAATTTCTTACCATGTAGAATAATAACATAAAGGGGAAAAAATTCATGAAATGCATAATTTGATCCTTCAATAAATTTCCATAACAACCTCATCATTTTATCCAAATGATGATTATTCATTATTAATTTTTTCAATGAATGAAGAACTAATATTAACATTTAATGGATAAAATAATTCTCAAAATGAAAACAAGATAGTCCTCCTATTATTATTCATTAACAATCAAAATGGATAGTAGATAGTAATATGTTTCCGAAATTTAATAAACCTTCATAAGATGAAATAATAGAGTAATCAACAAAAATCAATAGTAATAACCAAAGTTCAAACTAAATCAGTTCATAAATTAATAACCCCATAACACAAATAATCCTTAGTAACCCCAACATTAAGGAATTTTTTAACATCAAATTATATCTTATACCTTTAAGTAAAAAAGACTAAAACAATATGTTGATATTCTTATGAAATGGAATTAATCACCAAATTAGTTTTCAATCCCATGGATACCTATATCATAAAAAACTATGTTCTAAAAAATTAGTTAATAATTATATCTAAAATTATTTGAGTGAACAAAATGATCTCATACTAACCAGGACTTCACATAATTCATTGGTTGACACTGCACTATTGTCTACCATTGCTTGTGGGTTGAATCCCCATGGTCATTCTATATGTTATGGGTTGTCTCCCATATTTCAAATTTTCCTTTTTTAGGAAATTATATCCTTATAGGATTATTATAAATATTATGAACATCCTTAAAAAATTATCATTAATCAACAATGATCATATAAACCCTAAAGGTTCTATGTAACTTTAAACATAAGATCAACAATAAAATCATAAAGTTATGATGGTATCCATATACATTAAGATAAAATCACATGAAAACATTATAATATTAAAACTAATCTAATAATTTTGTTTTATACCAACTATGATATCCCCATACTAGCAGTTTCAGATCTGGTGCTAAAAACATCATCATTTTATTTATGGAATTAATACCAATGAAGGAGACCCAATTTTCATCTTCCAAAAATTAAAATATAAAAAGGAAATATTGGATCACTTCATACCCGAGTACCTTTTCGGTTTAGAGTATTATATAATTATAATGTAATCTTATATAAAAAACACATGAATTTAAGGGATTATTGTTTCCACTATACCTAGATTTTACTATTACATATTAAGAATTAAACATCTCCCACAAACATCATCATGTTATAAAACTTTCTTAACAAAAATCATTTAATCATCATTGTTCCTAACATTGGGAGTGGGAAAAATAATAAGGATGAGTTTAAATGCTCAATAAAGGTAAAAATATAAATTAATAATTGATTTTCTTCGGTGCACATAGGAAGTGAGTAAGGGCATGATGACGTAATCAAAGCGTGTGATTATAAAACAGGAATATTTATAACCATAAATATCTCAATAATTAATACTGTAACATGGAATAAATCATTATAATAATCAGTAATCATGATCCATGTGATTTTTATCTTGATCAAATGAATCATTAAAAACCCATAGTAGGAATAAATAAAATATGGTGTTATCTTCAGAACATTATCTTTATAACCCATTTTAAAACCCGGTTATAAATAACTGGATCCTAGTTAAATCAATACAAGAAAACCTCTATTAACTCCTTCCTTTCCTTTAATGATAAGGAATATTGATCAATGAATTAGAGCGCTATCTAGGTGCACCCAACATATAAGTTATATTGGGATCACCCAATGTAATCTAGGTGGACCCATAATATAAACTATATAGAGATCACATAGTGCTATCTATTAACACCCATAATATCATCTTTTTCGAGCTCACCCAACGCTATCTTGGAACACCCATCATATAAGCATTATTGGGATCACTCGTGAGCTATAATGGGGATCAAATCCTAGTATAACCTATATTAGGATCACCTATTCATCATTAATAATTTCTAAGTACTGTTCATTAATAAAAAATGTAGAATAATTAACTTTCAATTTTAATGATAATCAATATTCTTTAAAATCTCTATTAACTCATAGAAAAAAATGGGTTCCATGATAATCTCATAATCCATTGAAATAGAGAATAAATACGAAAACAATATAATGTATCCCTAATAGATTGTAAGTAACATCATGTTTTTTTGAGATTTATGAATGGAAGTACCCTTAAAATATCATTAAAAACACTTGAGTAAAATAACCTTTTCACATGAGTAACATTAAAGTATATCATCTTAGATAGAAGATGATTTTGAAGATTACTCGGAACATTTTTTGAGGAAATTTTATTTTCAATTTTTAAAACATTCATTTAAAACATAAAACATTATAAACATTAAATAAATAATTTTACATGAAAATAAACTTTTAAAATTAAAAATGAATCTTTAAAACATCGAGTGGTAATGACATCAAGAAATTCTAATCATGCAGAATATATTAAAAATAAATATTCATTTCACATTTTTGTATGAAAAGTAAAAAAGTACATTGTTTAGAAAATTACAGGAAGATTAATTTTAACACATTTTTTAAACAATAAAATTATGGGTAAAAATTAAATTAAAAATTTATTGGAAAAATTTTGATTTTTTTAAGAAAACATGGATTTGGGAGAAAAAAGGATATTCATCCGAATATGGAAATTAAGTTGAATTTTATTAAAGAAATTTCCCCAATCATTTTAAGTTCAAAAGAGAGGAAAATGGTAATATAAATTGAAAATATCATTAAAAACCAATTGAGAATAAAATTTAATGGTTTTACTAAAAAATGATCAAATAATTTCCTTCAATGGAAATTGAAGCATAAAAAATCCCGATTAAAATGAGATTGAGAAATAAACCCTTACCGTTTTGGTAACGTTTGAATAATAAGTCCCATGAAAGGAATAATATAAAATGAAACATAAAATACCATGAATATAAATATATTCATGAGAAAATATATAAAAGGGGTAGTAGATACAACTCTTATAAGAATATAGTTGTCTAACATAATATATGTACTAAATATGGTAATTTGAGATGAGAAAGCCTTACAATGACCATAATGATGAAGTAATATTTAATCGATGAGTTGATTGTGTGAATAAAATGTAAATCCAAATATAAAATATAAAATACAATATAATTTAATAAAAATTCATTACACACATAATTTTAGGATATCAAATACAACGAAAAAGTAATATAACTCAATAAATAGAAATTGAATTATGAAATTATTAAAAACTTAGTAATTTTAAATTCAAGTAAACAAGGATGAAATAATTAAAATTGAAACACAAAATACCAAAATATATGAATTATTCATGATATTTCAAGTAAAATTGGTATTATATACACTGTATAAATTAAATTAGGCATATAACATTAAAATATGCTTCAATGAAAGTAAATTGAGATGAAATCTCTTACTGCTCAGGTAATCTATAGATCAAAACCTTATAAAAGTTATAACCTCATATGTATTTTTATATCCTAATAATTTTCATGAAAATAATCATTAAATACATTCTTAGTCAGTACGTACACCACACAATAAAAATAAGTGGTGAATATCAAATTTGTCTCAGAGAAATAAAAGTGAGACGAGAATCTCTTACCTCGTGTCAAAAATTTCCATGCATATCCTTTGATTCCTATATAATAAACTTATACCAATTATTGTATTTTTTTTAAAACATTTCTATTTTAAATAAATTATACTTTCATTTTTTATTTTATGTATATTAATGACATGTTTTTATTCTTATTCAGTTAAGTCCACATCATGTGTTTTGTGGACGCTCAGTTTATTGTTTCAAAATGGATTTAGTGTGTTGAAAGTGGTAAAAGAGGTAATTATTACATCATCATCATAATAATAATCATAAAATAGTTATCATATTTGTACATAAATTATTATTTTAAATCAAATCATGTAATATGGTATTGAAAATTGAACTATGTTACAATCATTGGCAGGGTTTGTCATACATATGCATGAGTAACGTTTCATTTTTTTAATAATCATTATAGAAAGAATGTAAGTATTATTTTATCTTTATAGAAATATCGTAATATCACAAATAAAAAATTATTATTTTATATATACTTATATATATCATCAATGTGATGTGATGATGAAAAAAAATAATTGCATCGCTTCATAGAGGTTGTAGTCCACATATACACACGAACAACGTTATCATTTTATAAGTTCGTGTAATTGTAGGAAATAAAAATATAAATTACTTTTTAAAAATGATAAATATTTCATTAATATCACAATTATATAATATATATAACATATATCTAATTAATTTATCCTAAATGCATTCCATTTAAATCATTAGTGAAAAATTAATCACAACTCTTCCTGAGGTGGTAGTTCAATGTACACACGATCGAAATTATCACATTTCCTTAAGAATGGAAGTATGAAGTTATACATGATCTAATAATTAAAAGAATATAATTATTTTTTAGATATAATATAAATATATATAAACTTTAATCCATCATTATAACAATCCATGAAAGGCGATGATGAAAAATGAATTACATTAGTTTGCAAAGTAGAAGTTCTCTGTATAGACGAATGATGGTTTCATTTTACATTTTATGGAACAGGAGTTGTATTTTGGTTGTGAAATTAGCATAAAAATTTCCTAGTATTTGGGAGATACTTTTTTTATTACATAATCATTGAATAATATTTTATGTAATTGGATGAAGAAATAAAATAAAAACATTTGTTAAGCACGATACATCTTCTTCAAAAAAACTCCTTATATTAGAAAAAAACACTTAATAATATGGATATATGATAAAAAAAGGGATATAGGTCATGGGGAGGAAACTAATGAAGGTATTTTGGTATTTACCTTTTGATAAAAATTCTTTGATAGTGTTAATAGGAGAGGAGAGGTGTGATCTTTTACAAGTGAGGTGAGTGGCACACTTATATTTTTTGAAAACAAAAGGTGATATTCACAGTTCTCTTAGGACACAAGGCTTAGAAATATAAAATTAGTAAAACTCATATGATATGTGGAAAAAAATGTGGCCATAAAATGTAATTTCAAAAATTTATTAGGTCATTTTAACCCCTGTCATTTTATTTTAACCCCTAGTAAACATGTTTTCACCTTAACAGTGGTAAAATATTTTTAATATTTTCACTATTCATTATGAAAAAAATTTGGCTGAAAAAGTTATATAATATAAATTATTCTAATTCCAAATATAAAATCCAATTTTCCAAATTCAATTCACATAAGTGTTAGAATTTATTTTAATATAATTCCCATAGACATGATGAAAAAGTTGGTTTTCAATAAATGTATTTTTCAAGTATAAGATGATTTTAGGTTAAATAGTTGACAATTAATAATAATTTCATGAATTTAAATGAATATTTATTTATATATAATTTTATAAATTTCCTTTAAATCACTCCTCATTAGTGGGGGTTTTAATTAATTAAAATAGAGAAATTTTATGCACATTAAAATTGTTTTTAGAAAAAAACCATTTTTTGTTCCAAGAAAAATTTAAACTAAAATCTAATATAAAGATTACTGAAATGTAATTAATAAAATTAAATATTAATAAATAATACTTATGTTACATTAAATCATATTCAAAACATAATGGTACACTTAAATTACTGAATTTATTGAAAATAAATGTCATTTTTATAAAAACCAGTATTTTTCATTATTCACTAAAAAAATTTATTAAAAATACCATAATTTAACACTAATTTCCAATTTATATTCTGATTTCAAAAATTAGTTTCATTTTATAATATAAATTTTCTAAAGTCCCTATAAATTTATTATAATATTTTCTCATAATAAGGCAATAAAACTCATTTTTGAAGAAAACTTATTTTTGATGAATAAAATTACTTTACCAAAAATTTAATAATTATTTAATAAAAAATTATCAATAGATATATATTTAGTATGAAATATATATATATATATATTTCATAAAGTAGTTAATAATATTCATACCTTCCTATTGGGACCAAAATTTGGGAAAAACAAGAACAAACAAAAAGCCTTAGGGGCTGCCTCGAGAAGCTTGTTGGGGGAGCCCCTACAGCACTGCGGCCAACACCAAGCTTCCACTCTGTGAATCCTATGTAGAGAAAGGAGGCGGGAGTCTCCACGAACCCGTTTGACATTTTTTAAGCCGTCGTAGAGCAAGGAGGCGGGTGCCTCAGTGAACCCGTTTGACGTTTGTGAAGCCATCGTGGAGCAAGGAGGCAGGAGGCTCTGCGAAGCCATTTGATGTTTGTAAAACTGCCATGGAGCAGGAAGGCAGGAGGCTCCATGAACCTGTTTGACATTTTTGAAGCCACTACGGAGCAAGGAGGCTGGAGGCTTCATGATTATGACAAAATTCCATGTGTCTTCACGCCTAGAGCGCTCTACATCACAGCGCCTCTTACCTATAAATACCGGGCTCCCCTTAAACCCAAAGAATAGACCCTCTGACCTTTTTACTTATTAGCTCTCAAATCACGAAGCTATTTTAGCTCTATGAAACATGAGCTTTTCAAGGTACTTTATCATTGCGAAGTGCCTCCTCCTTTTCTTTAATTCAACCCCTCTTCAAAGAGGGATGTCCTTTGCAGAGCCCATGGGCCTCCACGAAGGAAGGGGATCCCCAAGGTGACTCGAGTCTTCGTGGAGCACTTATGCATCACAAAATACCCTCCATGCACATGTGGCCCATATGATAATTTAGGTCCACTGTGCTTCATGAAGCACATTACTTCACAATGTTATGCTTCACAAGAAACCCATGTTTCATGAAGAACTCTCCGCAAAAGCCTTTACACTTCGAGAAGAACCTTCCATATGCACCTCTTCCCTATGCCTAGGCTAGGCCACTTCACATCGTGAAGAAAACCCCTTCGTGAAGGTCCTCTGCTACATGGAGCATCAGATCTTCACGAGGATTCAACCTATGAACCCCTTTTATCTGTAACGCCTTTTCTCGTGTGACCCTCTAGGTTTTCACAAAGTGATTTCAATGATCCTTGGGTGGTACTTTGCATTGTGTTGCTTCGCCTCATGCTTCTTCTCATAGGCACTCTAACGGCTATTTATACTTTGCACAGCCACCCTAATGTGGACCCATCAATGGATCACTCCATAACACGCCCTCTCCATGGCATTGTTGATTCCTTCCCTTCCTCAAGGGTGGGAAGGTATCATTTATGTATGTCCTAGGGGTGCGGAGTGAACTCGCATCGTCTAAGCTATAGGATGTTAAACTACCAAGCACCATAGTCCTCAGCAAATGATGTTAAACTATGACCCCGCACAATGCATCGTACATAGGGTGCCCCATCTCAAACATTCTCTATGCCCATTGGTCTCCATAGGAGTGAGATCACTCCTCACATGGAATGAGATCTTCTTTACTGGAATAGCGTATGTCCGCAGGGAATGGAGAACCACCACGGTGTACGCCCCTGTCCTTTCTTTTGGGAGGAATCATCTCTACTCCTCATATCTTCTTCCTAGCCAAAGATCAGAGAGGGGTGATGGGAACTTGAGCCCTAATCTCTTCCATGCCAAATCCCTCTCCCTTTGGGCTTTGTCTCTATTGGACCTCCACCCTGGAGTAAGTCCTAATCTCTATCTCCCTGAGCTTCTAACCATGCATAATCCCCTGTTCCCATTTTAGGCTGCTAACTACGTGTCAGCCCCACTCCACTTCAAACAGATGCACCTTTTGAGATGTGATCATCAGATCTTTGCTACCTCTTGTTTCTCACACCAAGAATGACTCACGTGGGATTAGAGTAACCATCAACCATGGAATCCTCTACAGGTCTCCATAGCGTGTAATCCCCACACCTTCCGAACTATGTTGACTTTGATCCTTGACAAGGAATGGTATGTAGGAAGCCTCTCTAAAGTTCAATCCCACCACCCATTGGTCCCGACCATCTTAAGGTCAGTTCACCAACCCCTTCCGAACTATAGGGACTTTGATCCTTGCCAGATCAAGGTACATAAGAAGCCTCCTTAAGTTTCAAGACCACCATCCATTGGTCCCGACCATCTTCACATCAGTTAACCAACCCCTTCCGAAATATGGAGACTTTGATCCTTACCAAGGCAAGGTATGTACGAAGACTCCTTGAGGATCAAGCCCACCATACGTTGGTGCAGACCATCTTCACGTCGGTTTACAAACACCATCCAAACTATGCGGACTTTGATCCTTGTCAAGGCAAGGTACGTAGGAAGCCTCCCTGAGGTTCAAGACCAACAACTATTGGTCCTGAACCCCTTCACATCAGTTCACCAAACACTCCCTAACAATGTGTACTTTTATCCTTGCGAAGGAAATTCACGTAGGAATCCTCCCAGATGTTAAATCCCAACACCCATCGGTCTTGACCACTTCATGTCGTTCCACCCCCATCCCGCATGACATTAAACTATATGCCCATTTTTCCTACATGACACTAAATTTTCCCCTATCTAGAGGTAAGCCGTTGTGATCCCCTATCCTGCGGTAAGCTGTTGTGAAACTCATTTAGCGGTAAGCTGTTGTGAACCTCACGTAGTGGTAAACCGTTGTGATCCCCATTCAGTGTTAAACCATTGTGACCCCATCCAGTGGTAAGATGTTGTGATACCCACCCAACGGTAATCCGTTATGACCCCATCTAGTGGTAAGAAATTGTAGTCCCCTCCATTGGGAATCACATTTTTGGTATGCCCCTCTGGAATCAGACCAACTCTCGAGCCGCTAATTACGCGTAATCCCTAGCATGTCATTGGGTCACTGTCCTCCTATTGCACCCCAATTGCATGCCCCATCATGAAGGTTCCACTTCCTATGGGTCCTCTTTATATGGGTCACCATGTTAGGTGTCCCATCCCCCCATAGAACTACATAGACTTTGATTCCCTACCACGGGGATACATAGGAAGTTTCTTTGGGACTCAAACCCAACCTCGCCATCATCCTCACATTAGTACCATTTCATTCTTCATTAACTCTAAACCCTCCATTATCCATATTGATTCTTATCTAGGCCACCACATCTCGGTGGGATCATTCCACCTCATTTCCCATTCCCTTTAGCAACAACCGGGTATCTAACCATGCGTTAGCCCCAAAATCAGTGTTATATATAATGGTTAAACCTATCTAATCCACTCTAGTCAGTGTTCCAATCAGTCTGATCAGTCTCTACTAGATGTTAAACCTACAGTATACCCTTTGTTAAACATGGGAAGAAGAGGAAAACCTTAGAGACATTCCTAAGACATATAATTCCCTGCATTCGACGTGGGATGCCTCAAGCTTCTGCACCCTCTAGAAGCCCTATCAAATGTTGAAGAAACCCAGATGCGCTAGTGTTCCTGCATCCAAACACACCAGTGATGTCCAAAATTACTACTCCCCCGACCGAAGCTTTCTTCCCTAACTAGACCCTTTGGAATTTCCTGACCAAAGAATTGTAATTAACCAGAATCCATAAAGATATGACACTGGGAAGAGTTTCAAGAACAATGTCTTAATCTATAATGGAGTCCCAGAATAGGTAACGAGTTCTGAGTAGGAATCCATGGAAGGAAGAAATGACATACCATCATACCATTTTGATCAAGGATAAAATGTCCCAGAATAAGCAATGTATGTTGCCCACATTTATAAAGCGTGACTATGGGGCAACAGTCTGTGCATCCTAGTCCTCGACATATGGATGCATGTTCCCCAACAAAAGCATTGGAAACAAAAATGGTGAACCCGACGTGAATATATTACCATCAATGTGGAGATTAGTATCATTCAAGACATCAGTGGAATAGTGTGTCACCAGATCCAGTTATCCGGCATCTGTTCCTGCCAAGCAAATAGCGGGCGTGGCGTGAAACTCACCAGAAGTCAGGGTGGTCAAAATGTGGGGCATCTCGATCAGAGATGTTTTCAATGTGGATCCTTTTTACCAGACATGTAAGATGGAGTGAATCTAGAGCACTGGACGTCAATTTACTTTTTACAGCACTAAGGGTTTAATCTTCATGCATTATAAGAACCAGGCTGCTAAATTAGGAATCTAATCACCACCCACCTGCTGATGTAGGGTCAAGGGCAGCACCAATGCGGAAACTCTGCATGGAACCACCACTTTTGCAACAAATTCCACTCCCATATCTACTAGTCACCCACGCCCCATATCCCCTTCTGAATTCATACAATGAAAGGTGATAAATGACCTCACCGCTGATACGAGGAGGAGGGGGTTATCTTGGGATATGGCCTGCCAGGATTTAGAGAAATTTGCGCCTCATCACCACTACCACCCCCAAGGTCCATGAAGGGAGCCACTTCTGCCTACACCAAAGTACAATTGTTTCAGGAGCCTCTCCCCAGAATGCATCGATGACTCCCTCCCCTCTGCCGACGAGGTAAGGGATGTCTCTACCAGCCTGGTTGGGATCCCATTTCTAGGTCCCCTAAGGAGGGCCCCCACTAGGCCTCACTAGCACTGTCACCTAGTCCCACGAGTCGAGGAGCAGGTAAGCTACACGCTTGAACCGTCGGCCCCAGTCCGGCTGACCTGACGCCAGCATCGGGTGCAGGCTGAGGAGGACGCCTACCAAGGGGCTCCAACATCAGCAGCTACCATAACTTGGGCAACCACCGATGTATATCATTAGCCCCTATGTATGCAAAGTAGCGGAATTATATACCCAACCCGGATCGAGGCCCCAACCACCCCATGGGTAGGCTGGGTCGACTCTCTTGGCCGTCGGTGTAGGTAATGGCTACCGCAGACCGACCCGCAGCAATGACACCCAGTAAGGAGGACCTCCCTATACCACCACCATGGAGAACGCGAGTCCTCCGTGCTTCCATGATTGGCATGGGTGTCTTCCCCATGCCACATTTAATCCAAATGAGCCCCCCCCCCAATGGTAGTGAAACTATGTAACATACATGCCTTATTTTAAAGTTATATTTCATTTAATTTCTATTTATGCTTTGTATTTGGGGTTTTTAAAGCTTTTATGTTGGAATTCTTGTGTTTTCGTAAATTGGGCCAAACCGTGAGCCCAATTCCAGATTTAAAAATAAATTTTTTTTCTTTTATAATGTTTTCATTTTTTAATATTTTTCACCCATTCTAAGTCCTAAATGGTCTACCCTGACAAATTTACTCCACCATTTTAGTTTTGAGCCTTTATAAATCCATAACCAAAGTGTATATGGGTATTTATTTAAGGGATTTGGACTGCCCGAAATCCCAATTCCAGTTTTAAAAATTAAATTTGATTAATTAATAAATTATTCAATTTTAAGGATATTTTGGCGAGTCAAAGCCTCACACACGCCCATTGAACCCAAACACGCGCCCAATCTCTCTATCCCCTATTTGGAGCTCTTCTTCATTGGTATTGAGTGCTGAACTTATTTTGGTTTTTAAAATCGGGCAGTTTTGAGGAGGTACATTCTTTCCATCATAACTCTCTCAATTATTACTCTTTTTCCACTATTTCTGTTCCTAAATGACCTCCTTATCCTTGTGTGAACCTCCCTTAAATTTTTGGATATTTTAAAATTCATCTACTGGTGTATGTGAGGCGATTTCTACAAGATCCCCCAAGTAAGTTGGTCTTCTTCATTATTCTTTCAATTTTATTAGAGTTACATTCAACGTGATTAGGGATTCATACCTTATCCATAAGGTTCCTAATTTCCAGAAGTTAGGGTTCAATCATAGGGTTTGATATCTTGTCTTTTGTGTGAAACCTTCTAGTTTTAGGTTGGATTTCACTTCCTTGAGGTGCGGCGATGGTGCGATTTATGTTTCGCACCATGTTTTGAGTGTTTCAGCCCATGGGACCTATGTCTCTGTTCTCTCTCCAAGGTAGAGAATCCACCACTGACGCACCGCCCCTCTCAGCGGATTGACTGCTAGGGGAACCCAGTACTCCCTCAGAGCACGGATCAAGGTAAAAGCGATCCCTATCTCCTCAAGCCACCCCTCTGTCTCCGTTTCTGAAGTACTACCCTCGTACTTATTAAGGGTCTGTCGATGGAAACAATGGAGAGTCCTCTGCCACTGGTCATCTTCCTCCGCTCGGTCAATCCTCAACTGATCGACCGCCTGAATCTGCTAGGCCTCGGCCGTCTGAGCCACCCGGGGATGACGTCCGGGTGCCATAGCTGTACAGTAAACAAAGATCTCCGAATCCCAAGTAGTAAGTAAATTTCTCAGGGTTTCATTTTATCATTTTATTTCAATTTCTTTCCCAGAACACCCAAATCAAGTAAAAAACAATCATGATGATGGATGTACCTTCCCTAGGGTCTCTACCATGCAATCAATTTAGTCTCACTTGGTCGTTCGGTAGGCTCAGGGTCCTTGCATAGGGTCACAGGGGGCCCTAAAATCCCGTGTCCTAGCTAGTCTTCACTGGACTATGTCACGCACCAAGATCAACCAACACTGTTGACCTACCATCCCATGTAATCCTCATTGTTCCTAACTCCATACTCCATCCTATCTGTCTACCATCACCTTTGATACCATTCTTTCATGACCCCCTCCCTCCAAAGATTCCCCTCCTGAGCTGGAAATGGTGAAAGGGAGATAATGACCCCCGAGTCCCGCCTCTAGTATGCCCCAAGGTGGCGACTAGCACCAAGGGTATGAGTTTTCACAAATATGGGAGGCATTACCCTTTATTATTTTAAGATTGGGAAATAGGACAAGTCAACCACCAAAAAGGAAAAGAACAAGTTTATAGAAATAAACCCAAACCAATCTCACATGCATGTTTAAACAATTTTATATCAAGTTGCAAGTACAAGAAAGCTCAAAGTACAATACAAAAAGAAAAAAAGAGTACAACAACTGAAACAACTCCAACTGTCTGACTAGTAGGGTCCCGCACGGCCCTGGTAGTCCTCCTAGAAACCTGAAAGTAAACGTAGGGTGAGCATACAAGTATACTCAGTAGGTAAACCTAAATCTCTTGGGCACAATTGGGGTGACATCCTAATGTCCTGTGAGAACAACAGAAGAAACCTAGAACAGATTTCTATCCCCCCAACCTCACCAGCCACACTCACCCAAAACACAGTCACAACAGGTAGTATTATATAAGAACAAGATTATTGGGTACCTCGTGCCATTTCCCACTAGTTAGCTTCTCTTCCTAACGGAGAACGTCCTGACACAGCCACACTCTTCCCGCCTACACACACCCTGGCCTCACAACCACACATCCCGCCTGCAGACACCTAGGCCTCACAACCACGTATCCCGCCCGCACACACCTGGGCCTCACAACTACGTATCCCGCCGGCACACACATGGGCCTCACAACCACGTATTCCACCCACACACACCTAGGCCTCATCCCAAAGATTCTTGGAAAAAAGTATGCATTCCCGAAGAGTCTTGGGCTAAACCTCCCCAATAGGAACCTACCCGAAGAAACTTGGGTGTATGGTTGCCTTAAGCCATCATAACCTAGGGGAGAAGGAGTAGGAAGGAGCTAGTAACAAAGGGGAAAACACCCTCTCCCATGAAATGGGAGTGTTCATCACTAAGTTCTCAACATGGGTAGGGTGCAATAAAACAAAAAAGATATATATATATATATATATATATATAGAAAACACTCAGCCCAAACTATGGCTTCTAAACTGAGAAACTGAGCACGTGCCTCAGCACTGCTACCACGAAGCATGCATACAACAATAACCCCAACCCCATTTAGGTTTTCACGTTTCAGTAGAATTAGTTATTTAGTTCCTTAACTAGTGGGAAACAATCCATAACCAACCACATGAAACGTTTGTAAAAGCATATCCCTTCCATACACAAATCAAGTTAGGAAAACACAAGCAGCACAACAAATCCTTTCTTATTAACCAACCAACCCATTGATTATTAATCCCGCTCCAATACCATGACCCACCATTCATAAACTCTTCCACTTTTTATTTATTATTCACAACCCATAGTTCATTCACATTTAAACCCATCCCTGCAGCCCTGCTACCAACCACCATAACCACAATCACACCGAAACCCGTACATCATTATCCATTTAATATCATTTATCGCAGCCCCGCTACCCATCACCAACACCGCATTAACACCAACCCACAACCAAGCCAACCGCAGCCCCGCTGCTCACCCGATCCACAAAAACCCACAAAACTAGGTTCATGCCATATCATCACCCCCTTTAACATCATTTACGATAGCCCTGATTCCCGTTCTATCCGTAACAACCCAGGATTCACCCCCCCCCCCTTCACACACCACGTAACCATGAAAACATCCACATATTCATTATTCCATTTTTCTTCAACCGGGGTGATCACACAAGGGTTCCATATTTTAATCATCCAACATTACGTGATTAACCAAATTCCAAATTCCATAAAGCTCCATTCACAAAAAAAAAGTCTAAAAACATTGGGAAACATTTAATTGCGCATGCAAAGTCCCCCAACGACCGTGATTTTCAGTAGCAATATGCCTATTCAATTCATTACATAATATCACAGGATATAAAAAGTAAAGTAACAGTAATCACAAACTTCCCAACCCCATTATATAAGCCAGTAATTATCTTCATTAAACCGGTTCAAAATTGTTTCATGTAAACAAGAGGACACCCACCCCACATGATGAACAATTTAGAGAGATGAAGGTAATATCCCTACCTCAACAGGTTCTGATCACAATGTTTCCACGGATCAACATTAGAAGACGTCTGTCGGTGTCCGTCACATCTGTATAGTCCCGGAAAAACCTCCTCGGGTGGAAGATGGAAAGAAAAGGCTGAAAGAAAGACAACGGTTCCAAGCTCAGATGTTTCTCCTCATCGTTACAATCCCATGGCCGCTGATGGATCGTAAATCGGAGCTCAGACAAAAAAGTTATGGAAGAAAAAGAGCCTTCGAGTCTCTTGAAAGAGCTCTGCTCAAAGGAATGGGGAGGAGAGGAGTGAGTTGAAAAGGAGGAGGGTACCCCTCCTTTTATAGGTGAGAAAAACAAAGGTACATGGCGTGTAATTTATGGTACACGGCGTGTACTCGTCCATTTCACACAGTCACCACGCGGCTTCCAACACGACCTTCAACGCGGCAAGCGGATGTTGACTGGTCAACACACAGCTTGAGGGTAATGCATACGCGGGGAGGGACTACACGGCATGTAGTACTGGGTTCACGGTGTGTACCCATTTATTTCACACAGCAAGGACGCGGATCCAACATGGAACACGGCCATTGACTGGTCAACACACGGTTTGAGGGTAACGCATACGCGGGGAGGGACTACACGACGTGTAGTATTGGGTACAGGGCGTGTACCCATTTATTTCACACGGCAAGGACACGGCCTTTGACATGGGGTATACCCGAAAAGGTGGTACATGGCGTGTACTCACACTACACGGCGTGTACTTACAAAATTCTGGAAAGTGCGGGAAAAGTCCATTTTACCCTCCAGAACACTTCGTGACCTTCTTTTTGACAAAGGAATGGGCCGGAGAGGTCCGGGCCATTACAATATTTTTCACCCATTATAATTCCTAAATGGTCTCCCCTGACATATTTACACCACCATTGTAGTTTGGAGCCTTTAGAAATCCAAAACCAAAGTGTATATGGGCATCTATTTAAGGGATTGGGCCTGCCCGAAATCCCAATTCCAGTTTTAAAAATTAAATTTGATTAATTAATAAATTATTCAATTTTAAGGACATTTCAGTGATTCCAAGCCTCACATAGGACCATTGAACCCCGTCGTGCGGCTAACCTCTCTATCTCCTCTTTGGAGCTCCACTTCATCGTAATTGAGTGCTGAACTTCTTAGGGATTTGAAAATTTTCAGTTTTGAGGAGGAATGTTCTTTCCATCATAACTCTCTCAATTCTTACTCGTTTTCCTCCATTTCACTTCTTAAATTACCTCCTTATCCTTTTTCGAACATTCCTTATTTTTTTGGTTATTTTCAAATTTAGATACTGGGGTATGTTAGGCAATTTATACAAGATCCCTTAAGTAAGTTGGTCTTCTTCATTCTTCTTTCAATTTTCTTAGGGTTACATTCAATGTGATTAAAGTTTAATACCTTATATATAAGGTTCCTAATGTCTAGAAGTTAGGGTTCAATACTATGGTTTGATATCTTGTCTTTGGTGTGAAATCTTCTGGTTTTAGGTTGGATTTCACTTCCTTGAGTTGCGGTGGTGGTGCAGTTCATGTTTCGCACCATGTTTTGAGTGTTCCGACATAAATGTTAGGTTATTCCATGTATAACCATTTTAGGATGAGTTAGATTGCTTGTTTTATTAAATTAGAATGTTTAAAATCTGTTTTTTGTGTTTCGAAAACTATTTTTTGATGGATTTGGTTAAGTGTTTAATTTTGTAGTTGCATTTTTTCTTGGAATTGGGTGCTTTTCATGCGTGGATCTTGGGGAAATGTTTGTGTGTATTTAATAACATATGAAAGTGATTTAGTATTGTTGAAATGGGCTGAAAATTCTGGTTTGTTAATGGATTAATGTCATGTGGGATTTTTAATGGGGTTTTTGAATGGTTTTAATGTGTGAAACCATGTTGTACTTCTTGAACGTGATTTGTGAAAACATGTGTTTTTCATGTGTACCTTTTGTGGTATTGATTGAGGTATTTGTATAAAAATGGGGTGGTTTAATAAATGTTTCTAAGGCTTCCAATTCTGCTTTGTATTGTTATTGGCATTATTTTGGTCTTGAATTAGTGTTTTGAGATGGGTTTTGTATGCAAACCATGGTTGCAACTCTTGGGTTGGTTTTATGATAATTGTAAATGATTTAATGAGTTAACAAAAGTGTGAAATGGTTGATTATGTACTGTTTTGGTGATATTATGTTCCTAAAATCAGTTTTTGAAACATTAAGTGGTTAGATATGTTTTAAAACATTTTGGTAATGTTTTGTAATTTGTCGAGGTGATTTATGAAATTGGGATGTGGGTGAAAAACGTGTTTTCGGGCTGTTTTGCATGAGTGTCATGTGGAAAATGAACTTTTTTTATAAAAAGGGTATTATGTAACATGTCAGTGGGCTGTTATGAGATTTTTAGAATCTTGGGAAAGATTTTATAAAATTGTTAATGGATTCGTTGAATTGTGAAAGATGTGCAAAATGTGTTGTGGGCTATTTTTTGTGTGAGTATGATTTTAAAATTCATTTGAATGAAAAAGTGGATTTTTAGACTTTTGTGGAAGAAATGTGGTATTTTTGGAGAACTTATGATGTGAAAATGATAATTACATGTGAAAAGTATATTTATTGACTTGTTGAACTTGTCTGAGAACAAGGGGAAAACCTGGGTATCTTGGTGGGTGGGCGTGTACTAGTATGCTAGTGAATCTGTGAGGTTTGGCCTCAGTTTCACATAGCATGATTGATGATTACAACTCTAACTAATCGATGATAATTATGATTGGGGATCACTATGTTATGGGTATGTTCCCTACTAGAGGCTCTTGCACGAGAACGTATATTGTGATGGTTACTCTCACCGAGATACGAGGTACCTGAGACCCACAACAAACTAAGGCCTATGGGTTATTTCCTGTTGCTTTTGATCATTAGTTACTTTGTGATTTATATCAGCATATGGAATGGTAGGCTGGAAAATTCAGTTGTTTTGACATTATTTTTTAGAAATTTTTATTCTTAATGATAACACACTTGAAAACATTTTTAATTTATTTCTATTTAATCTTTTAGAAATTGTAACTAGCATTTTCTGTTTATGAAAGCTTGCAAGATTTTTGTCTTTGAATGTTTATCACATGATATCTCTTAGTGGTGGTATCCTACTAGTAATTGGATCACACTATACTTACACCCTTGGGTGTAAGTAGTCTTGGTTATTTTGTTGTTGCAGGTTTGGATACAGTTTTTAGTTCTAGTGGTTC
The DNA here is from genome assembly GCA_963277665.1 of Viscum album. Classification (NCBI taxonomy): domain Eukaryota; kingdom Viridiplantae; phylum Streptophyta; class Magnoliopsida; order Santalales; family Viscaceae; genus Viscum; species Viscum album. The sequence goes on along the minus strand of OY728120.1, from coordinate 426,737,768 downwards.
GGGTTTCTAGGAGGTCCTTAGTGGTGAAGTCTTGTGGAGATGGCTTGAGGGCAGCGCCCCTTGCCATGAGGGTTATTGGGCTATTTCATTTTCAGTTTATACCCTTTTTATAGACTTGATGAGTTGTTTTAAAACATGTAATTCAGTTTGGAATTTTGTAAAAGATGGTTTTAGTTGAAAAATCCAGATTCATTTTATTGAGTTTGTTTGTTGTTTAATGTTTATAAACTCGAGTAAATCATTCCCAAACATCATTTTATGATAACCGGGCACCTGTGCCAGACCATGGGGATAGGTAATGCCCTTCGGGCCTTTTCGCGGGCCGGGTTGGGTGCCGGTTTTGATGGTGACCCGATTTGGTTCGTGACAAAATGGTATCAGAGGAGGTTCGCTCTCTTTGGGTCACATTATATGGGGAATAGTCGGGATAGTCTGGAGTTAGGATTGTCGGGACATGTAATTATAGTTATATGTAATGTGTCTGATCACCACACCTCATGATGGGATTCATTTTTCTAGGGGATTTCGGGATTTATATGAGTTCTTTGGATTTCATGGATTGATGATGATTAGGGGAAATGAAACGAGAGTTGGGTTACTGTTCTCGGTGAGCTTGAAGGGTCTGGGAAGCCATGTGGAGCTGGGGATATTTACCTAGGACACCCTTTGTGATGGTTAAGTGATTGTAATATGGCTGCCAACCATATGTCCAAGTCACCCACTGAAACTAGTTTCCTCTCGCATTGTCTTGTATTCTTTAGTTTTGAAATCATGGATTGTTGGTTTTAAAGTGACATGGTTTTATGAAGCGTAATTTTTTTGGGAAATGGTTTTAAAATAAGGAGGGAATGGTTTGGTTTATGAAATGGTGGAACTGAATTTTCAGAATTGTTTTGAAATGGAAAATTGTGTGTTTAGACCTCTTTTGAAAGCAGGAACTATATTGAAGTTGGTTTGGAAAAGTATTTCCAATAGAGTTTTCTAAACAATCAATGGGTGTTCTAATGGGATGAGATGTTTTGAAACTGATGTGAATATCTTTAAAGTCAGTTATTTTCTAAATGTTTGTGTCTTTCTGAAAAGCTTTGTAAGATTTGAGTTGGAATTTGGATCATGTGGTTTGCGGTTTTGAGAAAAATGATGTGTTAGTTGACAGTTTTGGTTTTGAAAAGTGGAAATAATTTTTTGTTTAACCATTGGTGTTTTCATGAGAATCTACATGCATGGGTTTATATGGTATGATGGATGGTTGGTGTCATAGATGGATGAGTGTCAGGATGGATATGGGGAGGTTGTCTGGTGTGGCACATAAACATGCGTGTGTAAGGCCCGTGGGGTACCATTGGTTGATGCGCTAACCGCTGAACCATTTGTATTCAAAGAAATATTTTTAAAGAAATACTTGAGGTCTTGATTAATTGTTTGGGATGGTTTATATTATGTGTTTTTTCGAAAATTGTGATGTTGTGGGATGGTTTGAGACCAAGAACCCCTCCTGTTCGAGCTGTGTTTTGGGTTTGTGTTTGGTCGGTAAGCTAGGTAGAAGGACCGGTTAGTAGTATCTTCTGAGATATGTTTCGGGACACCTTTATGGTGGTTATCTTCATGAATTTGGATCGCGTTTGTGGAAATTGTTTATCAATGGACCAGCTTGGTTGGGTCCCTGGGTTCTCTTGTTGGATACGGTATGCCCCCATTAAGGGTTAATGCATAACTAAAGTGCAACCCAGATTATTTCTCCATTTTAAAATCCTCCAATTGATCAATTTAAGGAATCATTTTCTTGAGATTTGTAGATTGAGTCTACAAACTTTCCTTTCATGGTTTTGTGTATCCGTTTGTTGTGGGGGAGTGATAATGGAAGGTTGAAAGAGACCTTATCCCCTTAAGTTTTCTAATTTGCCGAAGGTGGAAGTGGTCTGGGGTTGTTAGCATGGATGTGTTTCTGGATGGTGTCTAAGAGGTCCTCTCTGTCCATCGTAGTCTCTTTGTAGAAGGAGTTCACAACAAACTACCAGTGTGGAAACTATGGTCATGAGAGGATATTATGGCCACCTTCTAGAATTTTGTGTTGTTTGGGGATGTTTTATAAGGTCCCACTCCATGCATTGTTTATATCAGTCACAATGGTCATGTTCAGTGAAGCCTTGTGATTTCGTGCACTTGATTGAATTTAAAGGTGAAATTCGGGCAATACTATGAGAGCCTCTTTATGTTGGGAGAATGTATCCCATGAAAAAACGTCAAAATAATCCATTTTAGAGGAAGGTGATTATAGGTGTTATTTACTTGTATAGTTTCTCACTCGAAGAAGTAAGGTGTGATGTGTGTTCATTTTCTAAGCCCTTGTTTTAGTGAAATATCGAGTTAGGGTAATGTGATTTTTGAATGTGTTATGTCTTGGAAATTTTATTGGGGATTTCAGAATAGTTGTTGGTGGCACCGATATAAGAATTCTCATTTAGGGGGGTATCCAAAGCCTAACTTTGAGGTCAAATATGCTTCAATCATTTGAGCTCCAGCCATAGGTCTCGGAGAGAATTTTACTCGTATCTAGGGGAAATACCAGGTTTGTTTAAACCCATATAAAACTTATTATCCTTAGTATGAAAGATAGTAAGAGTTTAAACCTCTAGTTTCATCATATTTCTTTCGTTGTTCCCATTTGGTGAGAATAGGTTGAGGGTATTGTACCCATGTCATCACCTAATGTCATTATATCCCCCTTTTGTTTCCATCGAGTCATTAGAGAATGGTTGTAAATTTTGATATATGTGCTAAGGACACCGTTTGGGTATGATTAGTAGTGACCATGTTCTAGGAAGCCATGTGAAAGGAATTATTTGCACAGTTAGTGCAGAATTTCCCTAACCGTGCGGACTGACCCAGTGCGCATCCCAAATCTTTAAAACAATTGGGTCTTTCTATGTCGGCACATGATGGTCTGTTTAGATGGTTGGTTCTTAGGGTGGCGAGACCCACTTTAATTCTCCTGTACGTTCCTTCGTAAACTGTAAATGGAATTATACCCTTTGTACTAGGGAGTTCGTTAAGGCCCCCCTCTGTTAGTGTCTTGATTATGTCTCAGACAATAATTTAGGTTGCCTCTTATGGTGGGGTGCCTATTTGTGTCCCCCCATAGCAATAGCCCAGATTTATCCATGGTCTTGGTTTGGAGGTAGGTAGTCTCATTCGGAACATTCTAGATTCCAACATCTTCCGTGAGTAAATATTGGGATGGGAGAGCTCCCAATGGTTTATTTAATGTATGGTAAGTGTAACCTTGGTCGAATTTGTTGTTCGTTTGGGTGAATTGCTTGAGACTTGTTCAGATAGTGTTTGAGGAGTTTTATTTTGTGATAAAGTATGAATGTGATTGATGATTTCAGTAAAGTAGTGTATGTTTGGGTTGTGAGATTAATCATTCTTTAATTGATCACTGGAGGTGTTTTGGCCCTTGGGGGTGAATCTTGGAAAAGAAGTACATCTTGGTTTCTCACTTGGGTTTGGTTTTGGTATTTGGCCTTGTTGTAGCTTTTGGGGGACGGAAAGGTTTCATGGTGGGGAGAATTGTCACATAAATGACTTATTTTAAAGTTATATTTCATTTAATATCCATTAATTCTTTTTTTGGGGTTTCTGAATCTTTTATGGTGGAATGGGTGAGTTTTCCTGAATTAGGCCAAACCGTGAGCCCAATTCCAGATTTAACAATAAATTTTTTTTCTTCTATAACATTTTCATTTTTTAATATTTTTCATGACCACCTCCCACCAAAGATGCCCCTCCTGAGCTGGAAATGGTGAAAGGGAGAAAATGAGCCCCGAGTCCTGCCTCTAGTAGGCCCCGGGGTGGTGACTAGCACCAAGGGTATGAGTTTTCACAAATATGGGATGCATTACCCTTTATTATTTTAAGATCGGGAAATAGGACAAGTCAACCACCAAAAAGGAAAAGAACAAGTGTATAGAAATAAACCCAAAACAATCCCACATGCATTATTAAACAATCTTATATGAAGGTGAAAGTACAAGAAAGCTCAAAGTACAATACCAAAAGAAAACAAGAGTACGACAACTTCAATAACTCCAAGTGTCCGACTAGTAGTGTCCTGCATGACCCTGGTAGTCCTCTTGGAAACCTGAATGTAAACGTAGGGTGAGCATACAAGTATACTCAGTAGGGAAACCAAAATCTCTCATGCACAAGTGGGAAGACATCATAATGTCTCGTGAGAACAACAGAAGAAACCTAGCAAGGAATTCTATCCCCCCAACCTCACAAGCCACACTCACCCAAAACATAATCACAACAGGTAGTAGTATATAAGAAAAAGAGTATTGGGTACCCTGCACCATTTTCCACTAGTTAGCTGTTATTCCTAACGGCGAACGCCTTGACGCTGCCAAACTCTTCCCGCTAGCACACACCTGGGCCTCACAACCACACATCCTACCCGTAGACACCTGGGCCTCACAACCACGTATCCCACCCGCACACACCTGGGCCTCACAACCACGTATCCCGCCCGCACACACCTAGGCCTCACAACCACGTATCCCACCCACACACACCTCAACCTCACAACCATGTATCCCGCCCGCACACACCTGGGCCTCATCCTGAATATTCTTGGGAAATAGTTAGCCTGCCCGAAGAGTCTTGGGCTAAACCACCCCAATCGAAACCTACCCAAAGAAACTTGGGTGTATGGTCGCCTCAAGGCATCACAGCCTAGGGAAGAAGGAGCAGGAAGGATCTAGTAACTAAGGGGAAAACACCCTCTCCCATGAAATGGGAGTGTTCGGCACTAAGTGCTCAACGTGGGTGGGGTGCGATAAAACACAAAAGATACACACACACATATATATATATATAGAAAACACTTATCCCAACCTATGGCCTTTAAACAGAGAAACTGAGCATGTTCCTCGGAACTACTACCATGAAGCATGTATACAACAATAACCCCAAACCCATTTAGGTTTTCATGTTTCAGCAGAATTTGTTATTTTGTTCCTTAACTACTGGGAAACAATCCACAACCAACCACATCAAATGTTCGTAAAATCATATCACTGCCATCCACAAATCAAGTTAGGAAAACACAAGCAACACAACAAATCCTTTCTTATTAACCAACAAACCCATTGATTATTAATCTCGTTCCATTACCATGACCCACCATTCATTAACTCTTCCACTTTTTATTTATTATTCATAACCCATATTTCATTCACATTTAAACCAATCCCTATAGCCCTGATGCTAACCACCATAACCACTAACACACTGAAACCTATAATACCATAGCATTCACACCAACATTATCCCTTTAATACCATTTATCGCAGCCCCGCTTCCCATCACCAACATAGCATTCACACCAATCCACAACCAAGCCAATAGCAACCCCGCTGCTCACCCGATCCACATCAACCCACAAAACAAGGTTAGTGCCACATCATCGCCCCATTTAACATCATTTAACACAGCCCTGCTTCCCATTCTATTAGTAAGAACCCAGGATTCACCCCCCCCCCCCCTTTCACACACCACGTAACCATGCCAACACCCACATGTTCATTATTCCATTTTTTTCAATCGGGGTGATCACACAAGGGTTCCATATTTTAATCATCCAACTTTACGTGATTAACCAAATTCCACATTCCATAAAGCTCCATTCACAAAAACAGTCTAGAAAGATAGGGAAACATTTAATTGCACAAGAAAAGGCCCCCAACGACCATGATTTTTTGTAGGAACATGCCTATTCAATTCACAACATAATATCAGAGGATATAAAAAGTAAAGTAATAGTAATCACAAACATCCCAACCCCGTTATATAAGCCAGTTATTATCTTCATTAAACCGGTTCAAAAGTTATTCACGTAAACAAGAGGACACCCACCCCACATGATGCACAATTTATAGAGACGAAGGTAATATCCCTACCTCAACAGGTTCCGATCACAACGTTCCCCTGGATCAACTTTAGAGGACATCTGTCGGTGTCTGTCACTTCTATTGAGTCCCGGAAAAACCTCCTTGGGTGGAAGTTAGAAAGGAAAGGCTGAAGGAAAGACAACGGTTCCAAGATCAGATGTTCCGCCTCGTCGTTACGATCCCGTGGACGCTGATGGATCGTAAATCGGAGATCGGACGAAGAAGTTATGGGAGAAAAGGAGCCTTCGAGTCTCTTGAGAGAGCTCTGCTCAGAGGAATGGGGAGGAGAGGAGTAAGTTGAAAAGGAGTATGGGACCCCTCCTTTTATAGGCGACAAAGACAAAATTACACGGTGTGTACTTTATGGTACATGGCCTGTACTCGGCCATTTCACATAGTCACCACGCAGCTTCCAACACATCCTTCAACGCGGCACGTGGCCATTGACTGGTCAACCCACGGCTTGAGGGTAACGCATACGTGGGGAGGGACTACATGGCGTGTACCCATTTATTTAACATGGCAAGGACGCGGCTCCAACACGGCACACGACCATTGACTGGTCAACACACGGTTTGAGGGTAACGCATATGCGGGGAGGGACTACATGGAGTGTAGTATTAGGTACACGGCGTGTACCCATTTATTTCACACGGAAAGGACACAGCCTTCAACACGGGGTGTACCCGGCAAGGTGGTACATGTCATGTACTCACACTACACGGCGTGTACTTACAAAATTGTGTAAAGTGTGGGAAAAGACCATTTTACCCTATATAACACTTCGTGACCTTCATTTTAACAAAGTAATGAGCCGGAGAGGTCTGGGCCATTACATCAGATACCTCTTAAAACATTCTCATCCCCGAGAATTCAAAAACCAACCCAGAGGAACCCAACAAGATACCTCTTAGGGTTCTCATTATAACAGGAAACCAACCAACAACCATAATCATAGGTGTTTAGGAATTCCCTCTCCTATGTCGAGATATTATCTGCTTTAGGCGGCACGGACTCGCCTGCACGGGTTTAATCGCATCTGCATTAATGTGTCTCGATTAATTATTGAGCCTTCCCACTACAATATATTAGGATTTTCCAACTTACACTACCCCCAACACCGTACAACCCAAACACTACCCGAAAACGTGGTTTGGGGAAATTCCTTCTCCTATATCGAGATATTATCTTCTTTAGGAAGCACTGACTCACCCGCACGGGTTCAATCGCATCCGCATTAATGCATCTCGATTAAGGATCTTGTTTTTCCCTTTCCCCATACATCCGGACATGTTACACACTTCCAGAGAACAAGAAAAACAAAACATCTCACAACCGACAAGCTAAGCATTCCATATATCAATCGTACAGAGTATAACATCAAAACAAAGCTCAGAAGAACAAGGAAAAACACAAGTCAAAACAACTCTGGGTACTGAGCGTGCATCTAGGCCTCCTGCTCCAAAGTTCTCTCCTTGAGGCCGCCCTGCCTCCACAACACACAAACCAAGGGAATGGTTCATCCACAGAGCACCTTTTCTTTACGATCCTCGATTCTGACTGGTCGTTCCTCGAAGGTCCTGTCGTCTCCCATATCTAACTCTCCCCAGTTGATAATGTGAGAGTCGTCGTGTAAGTATCGACGTAGCTGGTAGGTGTGGAAGACTTTATGAACCTTCTCCAACTGAGGTGGCAGGGCTAGCTGATATGCCACCTCACCGACTTGCCTCAGCACCTCAAAAGGTCCAATTAATCTAGGTGAGAGATCACTCCCTATCGCAAACCTCCGCTGCCCCTGTCGAGGGGAAAGCTTCAAGAACACATGATCTCCCACCTCGAACTCCAAGGGCCTCCTCCGACGATCCGCATAAGTCTTCTGTCAGTCCTGAGCCGCTTTCATCCTCTCACGTACAAGCTGGACTTTCTCTGTGGTGCTCTGCACTACCTCTGGCCCAAGAGCACTTGTCTCACCAACCTCTGCCTAGAAAATGGGTGAACGACATGGTCTTCCATAAAAAGCCTCAAACGGTGCCATGCCAATAGTAGAGTGGAATCTATTGTTGTAGAAAAACTCTACTAAAGGCTTGTGTCGTACCCATGATCCTCCGAAATCCAGAACGCATGCTCACAGCATGTCTTCTAGAGTCTGGATAGTCCGCTCTGTCTGTCCATCGGTTTGGGGGTGGAAGGCAGTGCTAAGGCGTAGCTGGGTTCCAAAAGCATGTTGTAACCCTCTCCAAACTCGTGAGGTAAACCGAGTATCCCGATCTGATACGATAGACTTTGGAACTCCATTCAATCACACCACCTCATCTACGTACCTCTGTGCAAAGGTACTCACTGGGCCTGACTCCTTAATTGCTAAGAAGTGAGATGATTTCATCAGTCGATCCACCACCACCCAGATAGCATCATAACCACCCTGAGCTCTGGGTAGTCCTATGAAGAATTCTATTGAGATGTCATCCCACTTCCACTCGGGGACGTCTAGAGGATGAAACAAACCACTGGGAACATGGTGCTCAGCCTTCACTTGCTGACACACTAGGCATTTAACAAAAAACTCCACCACTTACCGTTTCACCCCGAGCCACCAAAACTGTTCCCTCAGGACTTGGTACATTTTTGAAATTCCTTGATATACCTCCAATTTGGAGCTATGGAACTCATGGATAAATCCCTCATGCATCGCCTCCAGAAGAAACAACCTTCCATAGAAATGCATCCAATGTCGGCTGTCCTCCGACCATCCTTCTGGAGTGTTCCCCTAATCGGCATGACCCTGCATCACTTCTGCCTTGGAGTCCCCCCACTGAGACTCTTCCACTTGCTACAACAAGGAGGACTGCATCGTCATCTGAAACAAACATCCTCTAACACCTTCTACCCTTGTATCCAATTTCAAGGTGGCCAACTCTCCCATAGCTTTCCAAGCATCAGCGAATTCCCAAACCACTTCCTTATGTGACTTCCTACTCATGGAATTAGCCACAACATTTCCATTGCCTTCAGTGTAAGAGATCTTGAAGTCATAGTCTTGGAGGAACCCGACCCATCTCCACTGCCGAAAGTTCAGGTCATGTTGGGAGAAGATATAACGCAGGCTCTTGTGATCTAAGAAGACCATAAAGCGCTCCCCAAAGAGGTAATGTCGCCACAACATCAGTGCGAACACTACTGCTACAAGCTCTAGGTCATGGGTGGCATAGTTACTCTCGTAACGGTGTAACTGCCTAGACCCATAACAAATCACTCCCTTCTTCTGCATCAGCACGCACCCCAGACCAAGGCCAGAAGAATCAGAAAACACCTCCTACCACAACCCTTCCTCTGCAAACCTGAGTACGGGAGCACTATCTAACTTCTCCATCAGGTAGTCGAAAGCTTTCTGGCACTGATCGCTCAATAGGAAGACTTGGATCTTCCTAGTCAATGCTATCAAAGGAGATTCAACTCTAGAGAAGTCCAAAATGAACCTCCGATAGTGACCTGCCAACCCCAAAAAACTACGAACTTCCGCCACACTCTTGGGTGACGCCCAAGAAACAACTACCTCCACCTTCGACGGGTCCACTTACACTCCTTGATGAGAAACTACATTCCCAAGGAAGTGTAATTATTGTGTCCAGAACATACACTTTGACAATTTCCCATAAAGCTGGTGGTGTCGAAGGACTTCCAAGACTGCCCTGAGATGCTCAACGTGCTCCTCCTCTTATCTTGAGTTCATTAGGATGTCGTCGATAAAAACAATGACAAACATGTCCAGAAACTCTCGGAAGATGAAGTTCATAAGTCCCAGGAACATAGCTGGTGCATTCGTAACTCCAAACGGCATCACTGCAAACTCGAAGTGCCCATACCGGCACCTGAATGTCGTCTTCGAGATTTCACTATCCTTTACCCTCAGCAGATGATATCTAGATCCTAGATCAATATTAGAAAACCAACCTGCTCCCCTCAGTTGGTCGAAGTGATCCTCTATCCTTGGAAGGGGGTAACATTTCTTTACCTTTACCTGGTTCAACCTTCGGCAGTCTATGCATAGCTTGAGACCACTATCTTCCTTCTTCATGAACAAAACTGGAGCACCCCATGGCGATACGCTGGGTCGAACAAAACCATTCTCCATCAGATCGTCATTCTGAATCCACAAATCCCGCAACTCCGAAGGTGCCATACGATAAGGGGTCATCAAAATCGGATGGGCACCAGGGTGTAAGTCTATCCCGAACTCAATGTCACATCGGGGGGTAAAGTCACAACCTCCTCAGGAAAAACATCGAGGAACCCCCCAACATCATCTGGGACATCCATCATCTCTGTATCAGCTAGAACCACTTATTTCCCTCCTAAAAAGGAAAAGAGAGGCTTCACATTCCATCTTTTCACCTGATAGCTCCTCTCTCCAACAAAAGCTAAACACTTCCCATCCACGTCGGAGAACACGACCATTATTCAAAATCATTCGATAACAGCACTAATAGAAAACAACCAATCGATGCCTAGGATGACATAGTATGGCTACATCTATAAGAGAAGAAGGTCCCCACTAGATCGATGTGGCCCCAATGTCATCCCACATCCCCGAAAAACACAAGATACGATGTTCTGGCCTCCAACTGGTGTACTCATCACCATTGGTACAAAAAGTCTCTCTAGTTCTAGCCCAAAAACATGGGCTAGACTAGGTGCAACAAAGGAGTGCGAAGCTCCCAAATCAAACAAAGAAGAAATGAGAGTGTTGAACAAACAAATCGTACCTCGCACCACCTCTGGTCCTACTGGAGCTACCAACTCTGATGCGTGCAATTATCCACGCCCAGCTCCTCTGGCTCTCTGATTTCGACCACCTCCCCGACCACGTCCTTGTTGAGGGCCCTGAGGAGTACCTTGAGGTCGGCCTCCTCCTACAAAGTCTACCCTTGGAAGAGTAGGGTCCTGCTACTGCTGGAAGGGCCTCGTCGGCAACTGGTGCTTCTAAGGTGGGCACTGCACCTACCCACCTCCACCATACTGAGCTCAGGTCGGGCACCGACTCTGAACGTGCCTGAAACCTCCACAAGAAAAACACTTTGGTCCTGGGCTCATGAAAAGGGGACGGGGACCTGAAGATCTGAACTGGAACTGCTGGGGTCTGCTCTCCATGGGCCTAAACCTGGAAGGTCCCGTCGCAGGAGAAATGCTGCTGACTAAATTCCCCTTCGACCAACCTGGATGGATCCCCTAACGTGTTGTACCTCCCTGGGAGTGCATCCTCTCTACAACCTCTGACTTCTTCTGTACCACCAAGTACGTCGGAAGGGTGAAGTGGGTGACAACATATTGCAGCGAAGGACAAAGCGCCTCCTCTAAATGTCTCACCTCAGACTCCTCATCTGGAAATAGATCCGGAGCAAAGCACAGAAGATCCTTGAACTTGATCCCCACATCTCGTACTGACAAACTCCACTGGTGAAGGCAGAGTATCTCCTGTCACTTCTTCGACTTGATCATGGAAGAAAGGAATTCCTCTCGGAATTCCTTCTCAATGTCAGCCCATGGAACCTCTATCTCTGTCCTCTCTCCAAGGTAGAGCATCCACCACTGACGTGCCGCCCCTCTCAGCTGATTGACTGCTAGGGGAACCCAGTACTCCCTCAGAGCACAGATCAAGGTAAAAGCGATCCCTATCTCCTCAAGACACCCCTCCATCTCCGTATCTCAAGTACTACCCTCGTACTTCTTGAGGGTCTGTCGCTGGAAAGAATGGAGAGTCCTCTGCCACTGGTCATCTTCCTCCGCTCCGTCAATCCTCAACTGATTGACCGCCTGAATCTGTTGGGCCTCGGCCATCTGAGCCACCTGGGGTCGACGTCCGGGTGCCATAGCTATACAGTAAACAAAGATCTCCTAAGCCCAAGTAGTAAGGAAATTTCTCAGGGTTTCATTTTAACATTTTATTTCAATTTCTTTCCTAGAACACCCAAATCAAGTAGAAAACAATCATGATGATGCATGTACCTTACCTAGGGTCTTACCATGTAATCAATGTAGTCTCACTTGGTCATTCGGTAGTCTCAGGGTCCATGCATCGGGTCACGGGGGGGCCTAAAATCCCATGTCCTAGCCGGTCTTCCCTGGCCTATGTCACGCACCAAGATTAACCAACACTGTTGACCTACCATCCCATGCAATCCTCACTGTGCCTAACTCCAGACCCCATCCTATCTCTCAAACATCACCTCTGATAACATTCTTTCATGACCCCCTCCCACCAAAGATGCCTCTCCTGAGCTGGAAATATTGAAAGGGAGATAATGACCCCCGAGTCCCGCCACTAGTAGGCCCCAGGGTGGCGACTAGCACCAAGTGTATGAGTTTTCACAAATACGAGAGGTATTACCCTTTATTATTTTAATATTGGGAAATAGGAAAAGTCAACCACCAAAAAGGAAAAGAACATGTTTATAGAAATAAACCCAAACCAATCTCACATGCATGTTTAAACAATTTTATATCACGGTGCAATTACAAGAAAGCTCAAAGTACAATACCAAATGAAAACAAGAGTACAAAAACTACAACAACTCCAACTGTCCGACTAGTAGGGTCCTACACGGCCCTGGTAGTCCTCCTGGAAACCTGAAAGTAAACGTAGGGTGAGCATACAAGTATACTCAGTAGGTAAACCTAAATCTCTCGTGCACAAGTGGGGAGATTTCCTAATGTCCCATGAGAACAATAGAAGAAACCTAGAAAGGAATTCTAACCACCCAACCTCACCAGCCACAGTCACCCAAAACATAATCACAATAGGTAGTACTATATAAGAACAACAGTATTGGGTACCCTGCGCTATTTCCCACTAGTTAGCTGCTCTTCCTAATGGCGAACGTCCTGAGGCTGCCACACTCTTCCCGCCTGCACACGCCCTGGCCTCACAACACCAAATCCCGCCCGCACACACCTGGGCCTCACAACCACATATCCCTCCCGCACACACCTGGGCCTCACAACGACGTATCCCGCCGCACACACCTGGGCCTCACAACCACGTATCCCGCCCGCACACACCTAGGCCTCATCCCAAAGATTCTTAGGAAAAAGTAAGCCTGGTCGAAGAGTCTTGGGCTAAACCACCCCAATCGAAACCTACCTGAAGAAACTTGGGTGTATGGTCACCTCAAGCCATCATAGCCTAGGGAAGAAGGAGCAGGAAGGAGCTAGTAACTAAGGGGAAAACACCCTCTCCCATGAAATGGGAGTGTTCAACACTAAGTCCTCAACATGGGTAGGGTGAGATAAAACACAAAAGATATATATATATATATATATATATATATATATATATATAGCAAACAATCAGCCCCAACTATGGCTTCTAAACAGTGAAACTGAGCATGTTCCTCGACACTGCAACCACGAAGAATGAATACACCAATAACCCCAACCCCATTTAGGGTTTCACGTTTCATCAGAATTTGTTATTTAGTTCCTTAACTACTGGGAAACAATCCACAACCAACCACATCAAACGTTTGTAAAAGCATATCCCTGCCATCCACAAATCAAGTTAAAAAAACACAAACAGCACAACAAATCCTTTCTTATTAACCAACCAAGCCATTGATTATTAATCACGCTCCATTACCATGACCCACCATTCATTAACTCTTCCACTTTTTATTTATTATTCACAACCCATAGTTCGTTCACATTTAAACCCAACCCTGCAGCCTCGATACCGACCACCATAACCACAATCACACCTAAACTCGTACATCAATATCCCTTTAATAGCATTTATCATAGCCCCGCTGCCCATCACCAACACCACATTCACACCAACCCACAACCAAGCCAACTGCAGCCCCGCTGCTCACCTGATCCACAACAACCCACAAAACTAGGTTCGTGCCACATCATCGCCCCCTTTAACATCATTTACCGCAGCCCTGCAGCCCGTTCTATTTGTAACAACCCAGGATTCACCCCCCCCCTCTTCACACACCACATAACCAAGCCAACACCCACATGTTCATTATTCCATTTTTGTTCAACCGGGGTGATCACACAAGGGTTCCATATTTTAATCATCCAACTTTACGTGATTAACCCAATTCCACATTCCATAAAGCTCCATTCACAAAAACATTCTAGAAAGATAGGGAAACATTTAATTACGCAAGAAAATTCCCCCAATGACCATGATTTTCAGTAGGAATATTCCTATTCAATTCATTATATAATATCACAGGATATAAAAAGTAAAGTAACAATAATCACAAACTTCCCAACCCCATTATATAAGCCATTAATTATCTTCATTAAACCGGTTCAAAAGTGTTTCACGTAAACAAGAGGACACCCACCCCGCATGATGCACAATTTAGAGAGATGAAGGTAATATCCCTACCTCAGCAGGTTCTGATCACAATGTTTCCCCGGATCAACATTAGAAGATGTCCATCGGCGTCTGTCACTTCTGTAGAGTCCCGGAAAAACCTCCTCGGGTGGAAGCTGGAAAGGAATGGCTGATGGAAAGACAATGGTTCCAAGCTCAGAAGTTTCTCCTCGTCGTTACAATCTTGTGGCCGCTGATGGATCGTAAATCGGAGCTCGGATGAAAAAGTTATGGAAGAAAAGAAGCCTTCGAGTCTCTTGAGAGAGCTCTTCTCAGAGGAATGGGGAGGAGAGGAGTGAGTTGAAAAGGAGGAGGGGACCCCTCCTTTTATAGTAGAGAAAAACAAAATTACCCGGCGTGTACTTTATGGTACACGGCGTGTGCTCGGCCATTTCACACGGTCACTACGCGGCTTCCAACACGACCATCAACGCGGCACGCAGACGTTGACTGGTCAACACACGGCTTGAGGGTAACGCATATGCGGGGAGGGGCTACACGGCATGTAGTATTTGGTACACGGTGTGTACCCATTTATTTCACATGGCACGGACATGGCTCCAACACGGCACATGGCCGTTGACTGGTCAACCCACGGTTTGAGGGTAACACATAAGCGGGGAGGGATTACATGACGTGTAGTATTGGGTACATGGCGTGTACCTATTTATTTCACATGGCAAGGACAAGACATTTGACATGGGGTATACCCGACAAGGTGGTACACATCGTGTACTCACACTACACGGAATGTACATACAAAATTCTGGAAAGTGTTGGAAAAGTCCATTTTACCCTCCAGAACACATCGTGACCTTCTTTTTGACAAAGGAATGGGCCGGAGAGGTCCGGGCCATGACAATATTTTTCACCCATTCTAATTCCTAAATGGTCTCCCCTAACATATTAACACCACCATTGTAGTTTGGAGCCTTTAGAAATCGAAAACCAAAGTGTATATGGGTATCTATTTAAGGGGTTGGGCCTGCCCGAAAGCTCAATTCCAGTTTTAAAAATTAAATTTTATTAATTAATAACTTATTCAATTTTAACGACGTTTCGGTGATTCCAAGCCTCACACACGCCCATTGAACCCCTATGTGCGGGCAACCTCTATGTCCCCTCTTTGGAGCTCCTCTTCATCACAATTGAGTGCTAAACTTCTTAGGGATATGAAAATTGGCATTTTTGAGGAGGTAAGTTCATTCCATCACAACTCTCTCAATTCTTACTCGTTTTCCTCCATTTCACTTCTTAAATGACCTCCTTGTCCTTGTTAGAACCTTCCTTAATTTTTTGGTAATTTTCAAATTCAGATACTGGGGTATGTTAGGCGATTTATACAAGATCCCTCAAGTAAGTTGGTCTTCTTCATTCTTCTTTCAATTTTCTTAGGGTTACATTCAATGTGATTAGGGTTTCATACCTTATATATAAGGTTCCTAAAGTCCAAATGATAGGGTTCAATCATAGGGTTTTATATCATGTCATTTGTGTGAAATCTTCTGGTTTTAGGTTGGATATCACTTCCTTGAGTTGCGGTGGTGGTGTGGTTTATGTTTCGCACCGTGTTTTGAGTGTTCCAACATAAATGGTAGGTTATTCCATGTATAACCATTTTAGGATGAGTTATATTGCTTGGTTTATTAATTTAGTATGATTAAAATCGGTTTTTTGTGTTGCGAAAACTATTTTTTGATGGATTTGGTTAAGTGTTTAATTTTGTAGTTTCATTTTTTCTTGGAATTGGGTGCTTTTGATGCGTGGCTCTTGGGGAAATGCTTGGGTGTATTTTATAACATATGAATGTGATATATTAGTGTTTAAAGGGGATTCAAATTCTGGATTGCTAATTCCTTAATGTCATCTGGGATTTTTAATGGGGTTTTTGAATGGTTTTAATGTGTGAAACCTTGTTGTACTTCTTGAACATGAATTGTGAAAACATGTGTTTTTCATGTGTACCTTTTGTGGTGTTGTTCGAGGTATTTTTATAAATCTTGGGGTTGGTTTAATAAATGTTTTTAGGGCTTCCAATTCTTTTTTGTATTGTTATTGGCATTGTTTTGGTCTTGAATTAGCATTTTGAAATGGGTTTTTTTATGAAAACCATGGTTTCATCTCTTGGGTTGATTTTATGAAAATTGTAAATCATTTAATGAGTTACACAAAGTGTAAAATTGTTTATTATGTATTGTTTTGGTGATAGTATGTTCCTAAAATGAGTTTTTGAAACATAAAGTGGTCAGTTATGTTGTCAAACATTTTGGTAATGTTTTGTAATTGGTCAAGGTGATTTATGAAATTGTGATTTGGGTGCGAAACGTGTTTTCGGGATGTTTTGCGTGAGTGTGATGTGAAAAATGGAATTTGTTTATGAAAAGGCTATTATGTAACATGGGAGTGGGCTGTTATGCGATGTTTATCATCTTGGGAACGATTTTATAAAATTGTTAATGTATTTTTCGAATTGTGAAAGATGTTCAAAATGTGTTGTGGGCTTTTTTTTGTGTGAGTATGATTTAAAAATTCATTTGAATGAAAAAGTGGATTTTTAGACATGTGTGGAATACATGTTGTATGTTTGGTGAAATTGTGATGTGAAAAGGATATTTGAATGTGAAAATTATATTTATTGACTTGTTGAACTTGTTTGAGCACAAGGGGAAAACCCTGGTATCTAGGTGGGTGGACGTGTACTAGTATGATAGTGAATCTGTGGGGTCTGGCCTCAGTTTCACTTAGAATGATTATTGCTTACAACTCTAACTAAACTATGATAATGATGATTGGGGACCACTAGGTTGTGGGTATGTTCCCTGCAAGTGGCTCGTGCATGAGAACAGATACTATGATGGTTACTCTCACCGAGATACGAGGTATCTGGGACCCACAACGAGCTAGTTCCAAGGGGTTATTTCCTATTGCTTGTGCTCATTAGTTACTTTGTGATTACCATCGGCATACAGAATGGTTGTCTGGAAAATTAAGTATTGTTGACATTATTTTTTAAAAGTGTTGATTCTTAATGATACCCCACTTGAAAACTATTTTAAATTATTTTTTTAATCTTTTAGAAATTGTAACTAGCATTTTCTGTTTATGAAAACTTACACGCTTTTTTACTTTGAATGTTTATCACAAGGAATCTCTTAGTTTTCGTATCCTACTGGGCATTGGCTCACACCCAACTTACACCCTTGGGTGTAAGTAGACTTGGTTATTTTGTTTTTGTAGGTTTGGATACAATTTTTAGTTCTAGTGGTTCGGGTTTCTGGTTGGTCCTTGGTGGTGAAGTCTTGTGGAGATGGCTTGAGGGCGGAGCCCCTTTGCATGAGGGTTATTGGGATGTTTTATTTTGATTTTGTGCCTTTTGTATAGTCTTTATTAGTTGTTTTAAAACATTTAATTCAGTTCTGAATTTTGTAAAAGATGGTTTTAGTTGAAAAATCCAAATTCATTTTACTGAGTTTGTTTATTGTTTATTATTTATAAACTCAGGTAAATCATTCACAAACGTAATTTTATGATACCCAGGAACTAGTGCCAGCCTGTGGGGATTGGGGACGCCCTTCGGGCCTTGTCGTGGGCCGGGTTGGGTGCCGGTTTTGATTGAGACCAGATTCAGTTCGTGACACACTCAGTACGGATGTCCCTCCCGCACTCATTACATTGGGTATGGGATCATTCCTCCTACCACAGACCGGTGGTATGGGGATGTTATGCATCTAGTAAATCTCCAATATGGGAGACTTCCCCATGTCCTTATAGAAACCATAGAAGGTCCTCCTCAGCTCAGTAATTAGAGGAGTAAAGATCATCTTTACTTCATTAGCACCTAGCATAGAGTTCCTACCCATGTTTGACTTGACCAGTACGAGGACACTCCTCACACTGAAACTGCAAGGGGAAACAAGAATTATGGTCCCACCCATGCTCCTATTAGCTATGATGGAGGTCCTACCCACTCCAAAACTTCTAACGGAGATCCCCTCCGGGCATCAGCTAGTGGACACGGAGGCCCTCCCCATGTTCCCTTTGATATCTGTCCAGATGCTCCTTACACCCCATCTCACCCAGGCAGAAATCCTCCCCACCCTAGAACCAGTATATCTGAAGGCCCTCCTCATGCCAGAAATACACCATGTCCTGAAGAACCATCCCATGGAAGTAAGGCGGGTCATCGCCACCATAAAAAGAATACCAAGAAGATTCAGACTAATATTAAACCAGTTTTCTTCTCAGATTCTAAGGTGGAATACGACTCAACAATGGAACCCTCGCATAGGTCCTCTATGTCAAGGGTCGGGGTAGGTACAAGGTGCATTATCCTCATACTTCCAGAATGTGAGGTCCATCGGATTCCTGCCTCCCTCTGTAGGTACATCCAAAAGACAAAAACATGGAAACCCCAAAGGTTCCGGCTATGAAATCGCAGCTATCATCACCAGAAGCAATCTCTACCTCGACCTGAGATCATGAAGATCTATTCTAGGGACCAATGATGGATGAATAGCAGCATGGTCCATCACCAGTATTCATAGTCCCTGCACCGAAAATTTTGTTCGTCATCCCATCTTACCACAATGTGGTGGCTAAGTCACTACACTATTTAGAGGATAGCCCGATATGTGGCGGTTTGTCATCTCACTCACCATATTCTCTACTGACTAGCCTTCCCTCTCAGCGGTATGGTTCAGTAATGCTACTATTTTCCTAGCCGCCTTCGGTTTACATGTGGGGAAATTAAGGGCCAGACCCTGAATCTGGACCAAGGAGCTTGTTGGATATTCTCATAGTAGACCATTTCCCAGATATATTTTAGCCAGTGGTAGTGCCAAATTTCAGTGCACCAGAAGCACTCACCTAGAAGAATCATGGATACTTTTGCCAGACCCTCTGGGAAACTCATTTCTATCTTCGTCATCGACGAGTTTCCTACCCCATGATTCAAGTGTACTTTGAAGGCATCAACCAATAATTCGGTTTGGTTGATTTGGCGGCACTCCCCATGGACCAATGCCCTGAGTCATCAAGTCATCCATAGGACCCTCCAACAATGATACATCTAGAGCATTAAAGTTCTCTACAAGACAATCAATGATTCTTCTCCACATATGAAAATCTGTTGTTGGGGGTAGTACGTGGACCTCTATTTCAGTTCCATCCAGCGCTAGCCCAATTTTATAGGCAACAAAGAAGTTATTCCTCCTAGAAGGGTCACAGTTAGCATATCTGACCTGCCTGGGGGTGAGAACGATCTAGATCATCTTGGAGAGGACCCCCCCCCCCGAGGGAGTTTCACACCTCCTGGATCCATTGGGTAGGATTACTCATCAACTGAGAAATCTAATGGGTCTTCTTATGCCCACCGAGACATTGGTCCTTAGCCAAAATCCCAACAAGGGTAAGGAGAACCTCGGAGTATTCAAACCCTCCAACACATCTAGATCAGTGCATAAGGTAGAAGACGATACTGAAAATGCCACATTACCTTAGAAACTCTCCAAACATAATAAAATGGTTGACGAAATCCTTGTTGAACATGCTTCAATGTGATGACCAAACTATAGTGATCCTCAGTAGGGGTAGCAGGGGCAGGCATAACTTCCCCTCGATGAATTGCCTC
Source organism: Viscum album (assembly GCA_963277665.1). Lineage (NCBI taxonomy): Eukaryota > Viridiplantae > Streptophyta > Magnoliopsida > Santalales > Viscaceae > Viscum > Viscum album. The sequence goes on along the minus strand of OY728120.1, from coordinate 426,717,802 downwards.
CAAGTGACCCTAACCATCCTACCCACACAGACAGACTTGAGGCTAGAACTTATGGAAAGAGGGCATGGTACATGTCGCCAACTCCTTCTGAATGGCATGGAAATCACCAAGACCTAGCTCATGTTCCCCCAGCTACTCCATAGTTCATATCACCAGTCGCTCCATGAGCTGTTGGGACTGATTATCATGTTGAGGAACCTGCCAATGTGCTGGTGGTTAGGGATACCCGTCAAGATAGGAGACCCACCCAGATGATCCTACGGTAGCACTACCTCCCTACCTCAAAGCTTTATAGACTCGACAGGTTGCAATCCCGCCTGAGGGAAAGCCATATCCAGCGTTGGTGGATGATATGCCAGCACCCCTGGGTTTCAGAAATCTCACCTTTTCCCCCATAAATGGGACAGGGGACCTGCTGCAGCACCAGGACCACTTTATCATAAGGTGCGGGCCTATTTTGGGAACTCCAACATAGTATGAAGCTGCCAAACTATTGTGTTTTGTGCAGATATTGGAAGGGATAACCTTTTTCTAGTACAACCAGATACCCATTGGTACAATATATAGCTAGGAAGACCGTTGTAGGAAATTTCTCTACCAGTTCACTTCTACCACTTGGAAGATGAGCATTGCGGACCTCTTCAAGTGCAAGCAGAAACCTGATGAGCGCATTACAGACTTTATTGCCCGATGTAAAGGGATCACATATTTCCTTGACATCCCACTGACTCAAGAAGAACTATTGACGATGTGAACAAGAAATGTCAACATAGAACTGGTCCCCTCTTTGATCACCCAGAATTACCTCGTGGGATTTTGAGACTTCTCTGATAAGGCCTATCGCCTAGAGGAAGACTTACAATAGGCCAATCAGACATTTCTTTTGCCTCCCACAATCCTCATGAGAAGGCCCTCCAGGGCCGAACCCGCTACAATGCCTCAAATAGAGACCCTACAGGAAACTAGAGTTGATACTAGTGGAGCCGCCTCCACAGACACGCAAAGGACCTCCACCACAGGCGTAGCCTCCAACCCAACAATTCCCACCTCAGAATCGGCAGATTCCCCCATGCAATGTGCCTCCACCACCTCAAAAATATCCTCCTGGCCCTCATCAGGGTTAGGCTCCCTGGACCCCCTTATCGGATTAGAGAAACTAGACCTACTCGTTCAATGAGGTCCAAGTCCTAGGTTATTTCTGAAGCACCATGGTGTAAGGGATAGTACGTTTTCCTAAATGCTTGAGGCCAGAAGAAGAAAACCTCACCAATATCTATAATTAATTCTCCTATCACTGGATCCTAGGGAACATCCTCAAATAGTGTTATGTGTTTAAATACTAGCTCCAAGACCATGTGGATAACAACATAGTCCGGTTAGGCCCAGCTCTGGCACATGTGGCATGTGTCTTCGTGAGGCCAGACAATAGCAATGAAAGCAAACGCGAGGGGAATCAGGTTTCTGACCATGGGTCACAGAAGTATGATGACTAGATGGCTTGTAAAATAGTTTCACATGCCCATGGTGTTGTATGTGCATGCCTGAATCGACCAGAGCCTTCAGAAGTTGGAGCTACTACTTCTGCATCATCATCTCATATATCCCCTTCTCAAAAGAGCAAACACTGGTGGCACAAGGGAAAACAATGTCCCCCACCGATGTCATCATATTCTCATAATCTCAGTGATTTCATGCCCTCTGAGATGACGATTCCTCCTATCATTTTTCCAGTAGTGGATGACTCTTTGAGTGATGGTTAAGGGTATGCCTAGGTTTATATCATAGAGCTGGTAAACCCCTACTTTATTTCGAACACTAAGGAGTTCCAGGTGGATCCTACCAACATCCACAACCATCATTAGTGTTAATAGAGTCGCGATAATATGGATTTTTAGAGTACCTTAGTTAGTATTTCTATCTAGTCTATGAATGCTACCGAAACTAGGATGTAGGCCCATCACAGAGCTCAGCACATGAAACCTTCTCATCTGGTGTCATTAGGTCCACCTTCGCCACCGTTTGTGTTGTTGGATCAGGTAGAGCCACCTCGACCATGCCATGACAAGCCACGCTTCGCTATGGACCAGTCTCATTTATCTTTCCATAATCCTGTAGTTACCATGTAGGCTTCAACTAGTGAGAAGTGGGATATTCCTAGCACCAGCAAACCACTAGTCCAGTCAGCAAGGCCCACCATACCTCTTGTTATATAGCGGCCTCCTGTTAGCAGAAGTTCGTGCCTGACACATAAGTATGATGTTATCAAGAATCTTGCAATCATGCCAGCCATGATCTACATCCTTGAGGCCCTTTGACTGTCATTAGATTTTTGTAAGTCCTTCATCGAGGCTTTAAGAAGGCACCTCCAATTTGAGATAGAGGTAACAACCGTAGAAGCCTTCCACACTAGGGCGATTGAGAATGCTGAGTTCTAGGCCATCATCCCATTATCTGGAGAAGATGAAGACTCTCTCATATAGGGGAAAATTATCCCACTTTACATCATTTTCTAGTTAAACAATGTGAAGGTTTGCTGATGTCTTGTCAACATGGGCTCTGGGATCAACCTAATCCCAACTCAGACACTACGAAAACTATGGTTGTTCGAGGATTATCTGAGTCCTTATGACCTAATAATACAAGGCTATGATAGGATGGAACTGACATCAGTCATCAAGATCCGCTTGAAGACCCATTTCGGTGGCCTAGTTGTGAGTATCTAGTTCATGGTTGTCTCCCAGGACACTGCCTACAATGCGTTGATGGGCGGGCCATTGGTCCACTTGCATGTGGCGGTTCATTCATCGTATCACATGTTCCTAAAATACAACCTTAATGGGTTAGTAGGCATGCGTCAAGGTGACACATCCCCCTTTACCTCTTTTGAAGCACACTATCTATATTCCGACTATTACAAGAACAAAGACAAGAAGATTCAGGAAAACGAGGATGGGCATGTTATGGCTACAAATGACCCGTGGACAAATCTAGATGATGCCTACATCATTCTAATCCATAGATTGGAGGCTAAAACCCCAAACATGGGACAATGCATTGTAATTTCTGGAACAAGGGGTGAGAACATTCCCAAGTCTATGTGACGTTGGAAGATCATCTCATACAACTACATGAATCCGGATTAGGTGATCCCAGAGCCTCCTACTCCCCTAATGTATCAGGATGTCCACCCAATGGCAACAATAATACATCATAATTTCTTATTCCATTAGGATAGGATAAACTACCTCAATCTAACATGCCACTATTTCTTCAATATTATAAAGTGTGGCCCCTTGGGCTGGAGACCATATGGGATCGGATCAACAGCCTTTGTTGCCATGGTGTTAGCAGCACAAGAGTTCCCCGATGTAGTGTCCACTACCGCTCAGGATGGTACCAACCTTCCATCGGGATATATAGACTTAGAGGAAACTCCTTCTGACAGGGATCTCTCCTTCATAAGTGAATAACAGGGTTTAGAGGATCCCCCCCCCAATTTTAAAGAAGTTGTCTCTGTCATGGTTAACGAATTGGTACTGGTGAACCTCGTTCGCGAGGTAGACCCAAAACTCACATTGATCAGTGCCACCATGCCCCTCGAGGAGAAAAAAAAATACATAAACATCCTTTATAATCACTGTGATGTATTCACCTAGAATTATGATGAGGTTCTAGGACTAGATCCTTAGGTGTCCATCCACCACCTCGGTCTCCCGGCAAATCATCGCGGGTTCAAGCAGCCTCCCGGAAATAGGCACCCTTCCCACAGTGCCATGGTTGAGGAAGAAGTTGATAATCTCATCAGATCCAATATCATTAAGGTGGTCCAATACCCCAAATGGTTGGCTAACATTGTGCCAGTCAGTAAGAAGAATGGACAGATCAAAGTCTGCATTGACTTATGGGATCTCAACTGTTAGTGTCTGAAGGATTATTTTCCCCTTCCTATGATGGAATTTTTGATCGAAACTACAACTGGGTTCCAAGCCCTCCCCGTCATGGATGGGTATTATGAGTATAACTAGATCATAATGGACCATGAGGATGAAGATTCTATAGCCTTTAGGTCACAATATGGTACTTTCTATTACAAAGTCATTTCATTCAGTTTATAGAATGCATGTTCCACCTATTAGCGGGTTATGCATTGCATATTTAATCAGATCCTAAGAACATTGGAATAATGTTACGTGGATTATCTGGTGGTCATATCTCATCAGTTCCAAGACCATCTCAAAGACCTTGACAATTTTTTTGGCTTCCTCCATTCCTGCAACCTAAAGATGAATCCATTCAAGTGGGCCTTTGGGGTCATCTCTAGAAAGTTTCTCATCTTCATTGTCAGATATAAGGGCATCGATATCGACCTGGAGAAGATCAATTCCATAATCCAGATATCTCTCCCAGGAAATTTCTAGGAGCATCAAGGTTTCCAAGGCCACTTAGCCTACATATGTCGATTCATCATGAATCTGAATGGAAAGTGTATGCCCTTTTCATGACTCATGAAGAAAGGTATTGTCTACGAGTGGGACGTAGAATGTCAGACTACCTTTGAGAAAATCATATAGTACCTACTCCATCCTCCTATCTTAAAGACACCCCCTCTAGAATGCTATGGGTCCTTTACATGACCACCATAGAATGGCCTCTCGATGCCCTTCTTTCCTAGAAGAACAATGAGGGGACAGAGAACAGTCTCTACTATCACAGTCACATGCTCCTCGATACGGAGACTAGATACTCCTTTATCAAAAAGATCTTCCTTGTGCTGGTATTTTCACTCCAGAAATTGTTGCATTACTTGCAGCATCATGAGGTACAGCTGGTATCCCGAGTTGATCCGCTGAAGAACATCCTAAAATGCCCAATAATAACAGGACTTCTAGCTCGCTGGGCCGTAATCCTCCAGTAGTTCAACATCATGTTTGTAACTTAGAAGGATATAAAGGGGATAGTGTTGGACGACTTCCTTGTCGCTCATCCAGCTCCTGTGGACCAGTCCCTAGACCTTGATTTTCTTGATGAGGAAATCCTCTCAGTAGACCAAGCCATTCCATGATGGAAAATGCACTTCAATGGTCCTTCCCAGAGCCCCACCGGCAGAAGGCTCAATGACCCCAGGCTCAACAGGGTAGGCCAAGGTATTGTCTTCATTACCCCAGCATAAGTCATTCTACCATATTCATTCTTGTTGTTATATATCTGCAACAACAATGAAGTGGAGTATCAGGATATTATTACATGCCTCAAGCTGGCCCTAGAGATTGGCGTTCCCCACTTGCATGTGAATGGTGACTCTAAACTAGTCATCAAGAAGATCAATGGTGACTATGTCATCAGAAATCCAGAGATCGTACCATTGATGGAACACACTCTCCAGCTAATGTCCCAGTTCCCATCTTTTCCAGAAGTTACTAATGACCCTCGATCTCAGAACGGTCGAGCTGACACCCTGGCCAGCTGAGCTGCATCACATTCGGAGCATGAACATGATGATCTTATTATCCACATGGTTCACTAGAGATTCATTGCTCCCATCACTCCAGATGATGGTGGAATTCTATAGGTAAGCCACCTTACTATCGACACCTCCACGTTAGGACCCCCAGGCCTCGCAAATACAGTGATTGAAGTGACTGCTAACTGGAGAACATCCTTTGCCGAGTACCTCAAAAATGGCAATCTCTTAGAATATTGGGCTGAGCTTGAGTGAATTTGATTCTGTGCATTATATTTTACCCTCCAGAATTGTCCTGGTCATGAGAAGATACTCTACAAGAACAAGTTTGATGGGTTTCTCCTCTATTGCATTCAAGGAGTCGAGATTTTCCAAGTCATGCAAGAGGTCCATGTCAGTTCCCGCGGGGCTCATCAAACTAGGCTAAAACTATCTAACTAGATCCATAGACTGGGGTATTTTTGTCCAACCATGATCCATGAGTGCATTGAGATCTCCAAAAGGGGCCATGCATGACAAAATCAAACCAACTTTTTGCATCGTCCACCAAAGCCTCTCCACACTACCATGTACTCTTGGCCATTTGTAGTATACAGACTCGATGTTGTGGGACCACATCCACCAGTGAAAGCTCGCCTGTTTTGGTTCATCATGACCGGTGTAGATTTCTTCTCCATGTGGGCAGAGGCAGTTCTACTCAAGGAGGTCAAGGCCTAGTCCATCAATGACTTTGTGAGCTCCAAAATCATCTACTGATTTGGATCCCCTCATGTCATACCCAATGACAATGGCACGAAATTCCGGGCAGCTGAGCTAAAGAAATATTTCACTAAGTTCAACATCAATTCTAACCATACCTCTAGTTATCATGATCAAGAGAATGGATATATTGAAGCATTCAAGAAAACACTCTCTAAGATTTTGTAGAAAATGTTTGGCAGAACAAGAAGAGTTGGTTGGAAAAGCTCCCCAACGCCCTCTGGGCATGTCAGACGATGACTCGTAATTCCACCCTAGTGACCCCATATTTCCTAGTGTATAGAAAGGAGGTTGTCCTGCCCACCGAGATTAAATTGGCCCCATTGCGCATAGTTTTCTATGATCAGAATGCTCCAGATAAAGTAATTGAAATACGTTTTCCTGATTTGGAAGCACTCGACAAGAACAATCTTCGTTCCCTGCACAATTTGGAAAGGCATCACATCAAGATAGCAAGAGATTTCAACAAGAAAGTTCACCTTCGCTCCTTCTTGAAAGGAGACTTTGTATTTTCTCTGAAGACACCAATGATACCTGGCATGAAACCACCCAAGTTGGATCCCAAATGGGAAGTGACTTACGTCATTCACAAGGTTTACTCCAATGGAACACACTCTCTAATTACCATGGATGGTGAGCTTATAACTCCACACAAAAATTCCATGTTCCGCAAGCAATACTTTTTATGAGCAATTTGGGTCATAAATGACCTTCATATAATGGGTCCTACATGACCTTAAACTCTTGGGTCCTACATGGCCATAAACTGTTGGGTTCTACAAGACCTTAAACTGTAGGGTCCTACATGACCTTAAATTGTTGGGTCCTACAAGACCTTAAGACGTTTGGTCCTACATGACCATACAATATTGGGTCCTACATAAACTTAAAATGTTCGCTCCTATGTGACCTTAAAATGTTGGGTCCTACACGACCTTAAACTATTGGGTCCTACATGACCTTAAACTGTTGGGTCCTATATGACCTTCAAATATTGGGCCGTACATGACCTTAAACTGTTGGGTCCTATGTGACCTTAAACTATTGGGTCTCGCATGACGTTAAACCGTATGTCGTCCCGTATGACGTTAAACTGTATATGGTCCCGCATGACGTTAAAATGTATGTCATCCCACATGATGTTAAACTGTATGTCATCCCGCATGACGTTAAACAATATATTGTCCCGCATTACGTTTAACTATATGTCATCTTGTAAAACATTAAAATGTATGTCGACCTTCAAGATGTAGAACTGGGTGTCGTCCTCTTAGACGTTAAACCATAAGAACTATGTGTGGCTTGATTCCCATACTTCTGGGATACGTAGGAATGCTCGGACGCTTCATCTTGAGTTCTGCCGTTGGTTTCCTCTTTGACTATCCCCTATGGGTATAGTTCTTTTATAGGATCCCACATAGTGACATGTAGGCTTCTTTGGCCCCACTCATGTAAGCCCAAATGGCCCAAAGGACTTATTTTTTTATTTTTATTATAGATAATCCCCCTTTTAAGGGTTGAAGGGGAACTCGTACATGACTCGTAGCCCAAGGCACAAGGCCCGACATGACCCGTAATACATGACACGAAGGCCCAGAGGCATAACATGACCAATACATGTCCCCTAGGCCCAGCCCACTAGAACTGCCCCTCCCCAGCTTCTGCATCATTGATTCAATTTAGCTCCCCACCTGCATTGTTGATCGGCTAGCATTGCCCTGTACAAAGATGCACAGTGCTTGGTCCCGATGGTAGTTTCCATAACCTCTCATTCTTCTAATCCAGTTAGCTATGCTTTTGGGGACTCCTACTGGTGCTCTGATCTGTATCTAGGTCCTGCTCTGTGTGAACTGGGCAACTTCATGGTCTTCAATGACCCGAAGGCCCTACCCCACTCATGTCAGGATTACAATGATTGCACCATATTCTGTCCCTCATTCTTCTCTCCTCCCACATCCTCATTTCACGATGCTAAGATGCACGGACATTAGAACTATGTATGGCTTGATTCCCATACTTATGGGATATGTAGGAATGCCTGGAATTTTCAACCATAGGCCCAGACCCAAACATCGGGATCTCCCATTGGGTCGAAACACATCGTGTGGTGCAGGATTTTTCTCTCATTCACATCATGTTCATCATGACCGTACCGTGTATCCCCCATCCCTAAAGATCCCCACCTCTTCTACTATCCATCTTGAATTTAAGTTTCATGGGCACATTTATGCTCCACACACTCCATCATTTGGTTTTCCATTATCATTCACATCTAAAATGTCCCCCGAATGGTATGGATACTTAGCCTAAGGGTTCTCCTATAGTTTCGGGCCAACGCCCTTGTGGACCTCAAATGAAAAATTGATACTAGGCCAACATTTCAAATATAGTCAGCAATCGATGCTCATTTTTGTTCCCATTTCAGGTCACACGATTTAGATGTTGTGTTTCAAACCTGGTCAACTATTATCCTTTATTGTTGTCACCACCCCCATATGTCCCAAAAAATTGAGTGTAGTGGTTCATTTTTCTTGGCTGTATTTTCAAGCTTCAGTCTGCCTCAAGGAGTGTGATTCCAGCTATTAGACCATTATATGATGGGGAGATACTAGTCATACTCCTTGTTTCCCACATGAGGCATTGCTTATGTGGGATTAGGAACTGAGTTAAGGCGATACACACCTGATAGGTTATATTGTTTCTGTTGGCCGAGATGCCCAGCCTCAGGTCCCTCTACCCTTTTCTACCCCTAACCCAAGTTCTCATTTAGGATTTTGTGGTGTGGTATGTACTCACGTCCTTATTCACGTCGGGATATTTTTCCATGCCACACATACCCCCTTTTAGACATCCCTTCTTAATTTATTATCCTTTCTGTGAGCATTGTCCCTTCCATGCTTCGCGAGCCCCATCATTTCAGTTTCCATCATCTTATATATCCCAAAGGACCCCCAAATGGCATGTATTCCCACCTCAAGGGATCTCCTACCATTACAGTACAACGTCCTCCAAGATTTTGAAAACAAAAATTGATACAAGTTCCATGCTGTGATTATGGTCAATGGTCGATGCTCAATTGTTTTCCTCGACCTCCGGTCACACATATATGGATACCGTGTTGTGAACATGGTCAACAGTTATCCTCTATCATTGTTTCCAGTTCGTGGTCTTCCACAGGCACGATGATTCGCCCTCCCCACTCTGTTGTCCCATGCATATGACATTAAACTAGGCATACGGTCTGAGCCCTACAACCATAAACTAAGAGAACCATTGTCCTAACTGTATGATGATAAACTACACATAATATTTTCTTAGAACGACATGTGGATTGATTCCCATTCTTATGGGATACGTAGGACTGCCCGATTGTCTAGTCTTCAGGACCAGCCCCATTTCTTAGAAACCTCCCTATCTTTATGGCCTCTTGTCCTAAGTCCTTCCAAGGGAGGGGTATGAGGTGTGGTATGGGCTTGTCTCCCCATTCACATCAGGTTTTTAAAAACCATGACACATACCTCTCTCTCTCCTAAGAACCCTCTTCTCCATTCCCCTACACTAATCATTTCGAGTCGGATTCTCTTAATTTGGGTCCCTCAACCCTCTTCGGTGATTTTCCAATGTACCCAAGAGTAGTCTGATTCATATCCTGGAGTTTCAGATTCTACCTAGACATGATTTCACCCACTTTTCAAGCTTCATGTTCCCCTTCATTTTGGATTTCATTATCTTTCACATCTGAAGGGACCCCCATGTTGCATGGATGCTCAGCCCAAGGGCTCTTCTAAAATTATGGTCCAACGTCCTCGAGGGTTTCAAACAACAAATTGATACAATTCCCACATAATTAATATGGTCAGCGGTTGACGCTCATTTGTTGTTACCATTTCAGGTCACATGATATGGATGTTGTGTTTCGAACACGGTCAATAGTTATCCTCCATCATCATGCCAACCCCATCTAGCCTTAAATGTTGATATCATGATTCACATCATTTTCCACCCCATCATGTCCATGTTGAATTTCAAAACTCTTGGTACTGTCCCTCAGTGCACATTTTCATGTTAGGAGGAAAAATCCGTGGTTAGGTGTCATTCAGGGATCTGCACTGACTTCCCATTTACATGTATCCCATGTCTTGTAAATCCCTCTTCCGCCCTTATTTCCTACATCGATTATGACTCATGTGTGCTTAGGTACTATATCAAGGTCTGCACTCACTTGGATGAGTTTCACCTCATCATGGTCCATGCTCTAAGACCATAAACTAAGATCTCCTTATACGTCATCTTCCAGAACTATGTATTCATTGAATCTCATACTTATGGGGTATGTAAGAATGCCCAAACATCTAATCTATGGTTCAAGCTTATATTTCACTAATTATCACTTATATTCATCCTTTTAGGCCCCGAACTATATAGAATTTCATGATGTGGTGTGTGTGGACTTATGTCTTCATTCACATAAGGTTTGCAAGAGATGCACCACGTACTTCCCTTCTGAGAGAGAGTCTCTCCTTCCCCATATTCTCTAACCTTTTTTGGCCCCTTGGCCTAAGGTTTATTTCTTGGAATCATTAGTGGTGTAATGTGGATCTCATCCTCATTCACATTGGGTATGCTTTATCACGCTACGCACATCCCCTCTTGAACCTCATTTCTCCAGCATATGTCCAATTCATATGACTTCAGACTTTGTATCCTAGTCCCACATGACTTTAAACTGTTATGTCTATACTACACGATGTTAAAATGCTTTTTTGGTCCCACCACATGACCCTAAACTGTGACATTATCATCCTGGTCGTACAACAAAAAATGGCACTACATTGTGGTGTCCTCACGCGAGGTGAATTCATGTTTGGTATCAGTCACCCACTATACCATTTTTCAATGCCTGTATGTGGATTGATTCTTGTGCCGACACCTGGACTCTCCATCCAAGGTCCATCGATTCACAAAAAAACACATATTCATCCTAAAGGACAAACAAGATCTATCAAATGCCGCTTCTTTTTGTGGAAGGTCCAAACCCGTATGACCTTATTTTCTCTAGCACTCATATTTTACCATTCCACATTCATAACTACGTATGGATTGATTCCCAACCTCATGGGGTATGTAGGAACGCCTGGGCACTTTGTATCAAGCTCATCCTAACTTTCACTTTTGGTCCCCTGACCCAGAAGTTTCCCAGGGAGCACATTGCGGTGATACAGAATCATGTGTCCCCATTCACGTCGGATTTTACAATGGCCGCACCATGTACCTCATGTAAATTTTCCAAACCTGGTCTGAGTTCTATGACCCTAAACTAAGATCTCCCTATAAGAACTATGCATCAGGTTTGGCTACTTTGTCTCACTGTGCACAGTCCAATAAACTAGGCCACCCTTTATGGCCCATCCAACGACCATTAAGTTGGAAGCATGCAACCCCAAGACCATTGTACTTGGAAAGGGACTTGACTCCCTCTATCTGATATGTCTTTTTTTCGTACTTATATGTGTTGTGACAAAGATCCCGAAGTGTGGAATTTTCAAAGGGACATTCCCTCATTCCATGTCCAAGCTTTGTGAGCCTGTTATTTGGATCCCCATCCTCTTACACGTCGGAAGGGACCCCCTTTATGTCCTGGTCTTGTGCCAAATTGTCTTACCTACCATCTAGGTCCAACATCCTTGAGGACCTCAGATGAAATTTGCGATAGGTCCTGTGTTTCGAACATGGTTAGTTGTCAACCCTCGTTTGTATGTCCCCATTCCAAGAAAATTCAATATGGATACTATGTTTTGAACATGGTCAACAGTTATCCCATATATTCATGCCACCATCATTGTGGTCCAGATCTCGAGCATCATGATTCACATATTTCCACTTTCATATGTTCAAGTGGACTTCCAACATACTTGGTGTTACCCCTTCACACATATAGGTACATCAAGAAGGATAGTCAGCATTATTAGGATTCCATTAACCTAGAATCCCATCGCCCCTAACATGTGCCTTCTTGTGCTGGGAAAATCCTTTCACTACTCTTTGTTTCCCACATTGAACACAACTCATGTGGTCTAAGTAGTTCTAGTAGGACATGTACCGGTGAAACCATGCCACACATGCCTTTCATCGTCCCTCATGACGTTAAACTGTGCTATCAAAACTATGTTTTTCTTGATTTTCATCCTTATGGGATATGTAGTGACACCAAAGCATTTCTCCTTGGGCCGAAACTCAGGGTCATTGACCCTTTGAGCCCCACGGGATCGATCCTAGTCTAGGAAGAATGACCTTTAAACTATGTGCATCATCCTCACCATACGATGTTTGAACTACATTTTTATCATCCTTATTAGTATGACGTAAAACTACGGTGCATTCCATGTCCATTACAATGAGGTCCTGCTCAAAAGTATGTTTGATCCCTGATCAAACAGATATGCCCACCTAATATGTTCACACCACGGTGGTGTGATTTTATGAGTGTTGGACTCTATTCAAACAACCCATTACTCCAAACTCCATGCTTTTTGTGACCTTTATTCAGAACCTCATCCTATTTCACATCTAAAAAAACCCTTAACAGTATGGATGCTCAGCCTATGGATTTCCTACTGTCCTGGTCAAACATTCTAGAAGACTAATGGAAGAAATTTCGAGCGAGGCCTCGTGTTTCAAATGTGGTCAATAGTTAGTCCTTGTTTGTTATCTCTATTTTAGGATAATGAAATAAGGATATTGTTTTTCGAATGCATTCAACGGTTATCCTTCATTTTCATGCCACCCCCACATTGTTTTGAATCTTGGGTATTGTGATTCACACATTCCACTCCCTTGTATTTGGGTTGATTCTAAATGCCCCTGGAATTACCCCACTCTACACTAGAGCACATTGGGAAGGTGACATGTTGATTTTTTTGAGGTCATCATCCTCTAGTTGGGCCTCTCCCTTTCTTTCGGAAAATCCAGATTGGTTGTTCAAAACCAAAATGCCTGGAGCTTGGTTTGCACTCTTAAATTCAGATTGAATGGCAAGGTGGTTATCCCTTTTTTCTCGCATCAGGCCCAACCCATGTGAGCCTAGGGACTGATCTCTAGATGTTCCATGAATGTAACAAAAATGAAATAGACCAAAAACAAATAACAGAACTAATGCATGCATCTTGCATGAATAATAAAAACATGAAGGCATGTCCAAAAGTTGCAAGCATCACAGTACTCGAGGATCGACCCCTCCCATGGACGGGTTGACCCTGTCAAAAGTGAATTGCACCTCCTCCACCCTCTATATTTTGGCGTCTAGGATTCGATGTCACCTGTTCAGTTCTCGCTCCTCCTCGGTAGTAATGGGGCGCAACTCATCAGTTCCGATCTAGGCCCGCTCCTCGTTTCTTTGAATAATGGTCATCTCCTCGGAGGATTTCCTCATGTGCTCTTTAGCCTTCGCCATCTGGGCCTTCAGCCACAATATAATCTCTGACTGCGCATTGAGGAGAGAAGAATGTTCATCTTCCAGGATCTACAGACACTTAATCTCATTTTTAGCCTCCGGGAGCCTCTTGATGTTCACATCTTTTCTCCACTACCAAACCACACCAATTCTGCGGTAATATTCCTGGATCTTTTATTTCATGAGATCTCAGATGACCATGTGGGGATGCTGGGAATCCACTCCACCAGCGCACAGTTCATGTAGTCATGTACGAAGTCTCTCCATCTGGACTATCCATTGTGCTTGAAGGGGTTAATCGACAATGTTCTTGATTAGCTTCCATGACTGGAGATGGACTATCTTTCTATCCTATTCATCAGTGGTTGTCTCATCCCAGTCTGCAGGGTTGGTAGGCTCATACGTGGGGAATACCCCCAAGAACTCATTAGTAGGTTTCGCGTATGGTGTCTAATCGGGTATGGTAGGACCAAAAACAACTCATTCATGGAGTTCATTCTCGAAGTCCATTCACAATGACCATTCATGGAGTCCTACCTTGGCCTTCATATACAAGCCGCAGAGCACACCGTCGTGAAGTCAAAGACTCATTGTGTTCCATGAAGCAGAAGGCCCTATTTGTGAAGAGAAATCATGGAGTACGCGGAGCTTTGTGAATTGAGAGTGCTAAATGCCAAAATGTGGAGATCGGAAAGCACAAAAGAGAGGTAAGCCTCCCATATTTATAGGTGGGACCCCTGGTGCTTCTCGGTGTATCTAACCACAGCGAGCTTCACGGTGCGCTCAGCGTATGCAACGCCTCTCTTCTTCGCGAGGCTCCTTCGCGAGTTTGCTTCGCGATTGACCGATAAATTATGGCGATTGACACTCAGACTTTGACCCTCTATTTCTCCTCTTCTCATTGTATGAGGGGGTAATTTGTTGGCCCCAAAATTTGGGAAGAACAAGGAAAAATGGAAATGCTAAGTGGATACCTCGCGAAGCATGTTCGTGGAGCCCCACATCACTGTTCTCAGCGCATAACTTCCCCTCTGCAAAGCTGCTGTGGAGCAAGGAGGCCAGAGGCTCCACAAACCCATTTAACATTTGTGAATCTGCTACAGAGAAAGGAGGTGGGAGGCTCTGTGAACCTGTTTGACGTTTGCAAAGGTGCCACAGAGCAACGAGGCGGGAGGCTCCATGAACCCGTTTGAAATTTTCGAAGCCACTACGGAGAAAGGATGCAGGAGGCTCCATGAACTCATTTGATGTTTGTGAAGCCGCTGCAGAGAAAGAAGGCAAGAGTATTCGAAATTACGACAAAATGCCACTTGTCTTCAAACCTAGTACGCCCTACTTCACGGAACCTCTTGCCTATAAATATCAGGATCCCTTTGAGTCCAATGCAAGGATCCTCCAACCTTTCACTTTCTTATCTCTCAAATCAGGAATCAATTTCATCTCTGCAAACCATGAGCTTTTCAAGGTACATTAGCATCGCGAAGTGCCTCTTCCATTTCTTGAACTCAACCCATTTTCAAAGAGGGATGCCCTTTGTGGAGCCCATAGGCCTCCTCTAAGGAAGGGGATCCCGAAGGGGACTCGAGTCTTCATGGATCACTTATGTTTTGAAAAATACCCTCCATGCACATGTGGGCCACATGCTAAGGTAGGGACACTGTGCTTTGCAAAGAACATTTATTTGCAATGATATTCTTTTCAAGGAACCCTTTCTTCGCAAAGGACTACTTCGTGAAAGCCTTTACACTTCGCAAAGCACCATCCATATGCACCTATGCCCTATGCCTAGGCTAGGCCACTTCACTTCAAGAAGCACACCACTTCATGAAGCCCCTTCTCTACATGGAGAACGAGAGCTTCACGAGGCATATACCTATGAACCCTTTCCCTCCGCAACTCCTTTTCCCATGTGACCCTCTAGGTTTTCATGAAGTGATTTCAATGTTCCTTGGGCAGTACTTCCCATTGTGTTGCTTCGCCTCAGGCTTCTTCGCATAGGCATGCTAACAGCTATTGCCTCTTCGCATAGCCACGCTAATGTGGACTCCTCAATGGATCACTCCATAACACCCCCTCGCCACAACATTACTGATGTCTTCCCTTCTTCATGGGTGGGTGAGTATCAGTTATGTAAGTCCTAGGGGTGCGGAGTAAACCTGCATCGTCCGAGCTACAGGACGTTAAACTACCAAGCATCATCGTCCTCAGCACATGACATTAAACTGTGACCCCGCCCCGTGCATCATATGCGGGGTACAACATCTTGGACATTCTCTACGCCCACTGGTCTCCACAGGAGTGAGATCATTCCTCACATGGAATGAGATACTTTTTATTGGAATGTCATCTATCCATAGAGAAAGGGGAACCACCCCTGGTGCAAGCCCCTAGCCTTTCATATGGGATGGAACATTTTGGCTCATCCTATATAATTCCTAGAAAAATATCAGAGAGGGGGGATGGGCACCAGAGCCCTCCTCTCTTCGATGACAAATCCCTCTCCCATTGGGCTCTGTCTCCATCGGCCCTACACCCTGGAGTAAGTCCCAATCTCTATCTCCCTGGGATGCTAACCATGTGTAAGCCCCTGTTCCGATTTTGGGTTACTAACTACGTTTCATCCCCACTCCAGGTCCCACAAATTCACCTTTTGTGACATGATCGTTTGGTCTTTTCTGCCACTTGTTTCTCACATCGAGCATGACTCATGTGGGGATAATGTAAGCATCAACCATGGCATCCTCTACGGGCCACCTTAGCATGTAATCCCTACACCTTCCAAACTATGTGGACTTTGATCCATGCCATGGCAAGGTACGTAGGAAGCCTCCCTAAGGTTCATGCCCACCATCCATTGGTCCCGACCATCTTAACATCGGTTCACCAACCCCTTCTAAACTACGAGGACTTTGATCCTTTCCCAGGCAAGGTACGTAGGAAGCCTCCCTGAGGTTCAAACCCACCATCCATTGGTCCCGACCATCTTCATGTTGGTTCACCAACACCTTTCGAACTATGGGGACTTTGATCCTTCCCATGGAAAGCTACGTAGAAAGCCTCTATGAGGTTCAATCCCACCATCCATTGGTCCTAACCATCTTCACATTGGTTCACCAACACCATCTGAACTACACAGACTTTGATCCTTTCCAAGGCAAGGTACGTAGGAAGCCTCCCTAAGGTTCAATCCCAACACCTATTGGTCCCGACCCCCTTCACATTGGTTCACCAAACACTCCCGAACAACATGGACTTTGATCCTTGCCAAGGAAAGGTATGTACAAAACCTCCCTAAGTTTCAATGCCCAACACCAATCGGTCCCGACCACTTCATGTCGGTCCACCCACATCCGGCATGACGTTAAACTATACACCCCTTATGACCCACATGACACAAAATTTTCCCCTATACAATGACAAGACATTGCAATACCCAATCCAATGGTAAGCCGTTGTGATCCTTTTTCAGCAATAAGCCGTTGTGAACCTCACACAGTGGTAAACGGTTCTGATCCCCATTCATCTGTAAGTCATTGGGACCCCATCCAGTGGTAAGACATTGTAATCACCACCCAGTGGTAAGACATTGTGACCCCATCTAGTGGTAAGCCATTGTAGTCTCCTCCATTGGGACCCACATTTATGGTCTGCCCCTCTGGCATCAAACCAACTCTCTAGCCACTAATCACGAGTAAGCCCCAGCATGTCATCAGGTCGTTGTCCTCTGCACACACCCCTATTTCATTCCCCATCCTAAAGGTTCCACTTCCTCAGGGTCCTCTTCATATGGGTCACCTCATTATGTGTCCTGTCGCCCCAACGAACTACGCGGACTATGATTTTTTTCCACAAGGATAGGTAGGAAGTCTCTTGGAGACTCAAGCCCAACCTTAGCATCGTCCTCACGTCATTTCCATTTCATTCTATATCAACTCTCAACCCTCCATCATCCATCCCGATTCTTATCTAGGCTTCCACATCCTAGTGGGATCATGCCACTTAATTTCCCATTACCTTTAGCAACAACTAGGTAACTAACCATGTGTTAGCCCCTACCTCAGTGTTCCCTCTACGGGTTGCACCCATATAATCCTCTCTAGTCAGTGTTCCGGTCAGTCTAATCCATATCATCTAGATGATAATCCTGTGGCATACCCTATGTTAAGTATGGGAAGATGAGGAAAACCACAGAGACATGCCTATGGCATATAACTCCCCGCATCGACATGGGATTCCTCGGGCTTCCTCGCCCTCGAGAAGCCCTATCATAAGGGGAAGAAACCCAGACGTGCCAGTACTCCAGCATCCAGACACGCCAGTGATGTCCAACATTACTACTCCCATGACTGAAGGTTGCTGCCCTGACTGGACAATTTGGAATGTCCTGAAAAAAGCAGTGTAATTAACCGGCGTCCATGAAGATATGGCACTGTGAAGAGTTCCACGAACAATGTCTTAATCTATAAGGGAGACCTAGACTAGGTAACAAGTTCTGAGGAGGAATCCACGGAAGGAAGAGCTGACATCCCATCATCCAGTTTCGATCAAGGAGAAAATGTCCCTGAATAAGCGACAGATGATGCCCACATTTGGAAATAAGGAATGTGGGGTAATAGTCTGCGTGTCCGCATCCCCAAAAAATGGATGCATGTGATTCGAAGAAAGCATCAGAAACAATTTTAATTTAACAATTAGGTTATAACAGTCATATTTAAAATAAAATTATTTCATGGCTCATTTAAGCTCATTATTTTGTGTGTTGTATGTTTTCAAGAATAAATTCCCTTTCAAAAAATCACAGGGCATTAAACATACTACTTATCCAAAATTAGATCCTGAATCATCACTCTAGGAAAAAGTGGATGTGTAATTGCATCTTGATGAAGGACATGGGAAATTTTTTCTACATACTAGGTATGTAGATCTATATAAGTAAATATTAGAGGTTTTTTAGACTCATTCAGGACAGTTACATTAGTACTGTGATAAATCAATTTAGAATGGAGAACTCCAAAATGTAGTCTTAACCCGTGTTACATGGAATAAATCATTGAAAAAATTTGAATCCTTCTAAATAGTTTGCAAGGATGTATAAAATTCTTGATGCATCCTCCATAGAATATATCATATATTCTAGTTTTTTTAATTGTAATGAAGTCTGAGATTCTCTTAGAATTACTTATATATACCAATCCGATATAGGTTAGATTCAAAAGATTTTTGAGATGAACATTATTAAGTACTTGAGAAGGACTAAGGATATATTTTTGATCTTTGGAGGAGAGAATGTGCTATGTGTAAAGGGTAACATAGATTCTAGTTTTAATTTTGACATAGATGATGTGAATTCTCAATCTTATTTTAGGTTTCGCCAAAATTGTTGAACTATAAATTAGTATATTTATAAACAAGACACCATAGATGACATAAAAAAATAGGAAGATTACATCCCTTCATCAGATACTGTGAAGGAATCTTTTTGGACATGGAAGTTCATCTCTAAAATAACGGTCGTCCTAAGAATCAAAGGTGTAATCAAGATTTACTAGGATAACAATTGATATATTTATCAAGCTCAAGAACCTCATTATCACTAGAGGAACAAACACATTGCTCACAAATACTGTATTATACAACAGATCATTGGCAGGGGTGATATTATGATCAATTGGGCTACTATAGAGGTCATTGTTGCTGATCTATTGATGAAACCATTATTGTAGTAAAAGCATGAGGGTTATATAGAGTGTCTTAGAGTGAGATAATTAAAAGATTAGTGTAACAGTTGGATAATGTTTCATATTTTTGTAATATAGAAAATATCCATTTATCATTCATTCATTTTCATTGTAATTTAATCATTAAATGAATGGTGAAATGATAATATACCCTCAATGTATGA
Organism: Viscum album; assembly: GCA_963277665.1. Classification (NCBI taxonomy): domain Eukaryota; kingdom Viridiplantae; phylum Streptophyta; class Magnoliopsida; order Santalales; family Viscaceae; genus Viscum; species Viscum album. The sequence goes on along the minus strand of OY728120.1, from coordinate 426,698,230 downwards.
TATTGAGTTGTCCCTCATTGATGATAATTATGAAGTGTTATTTTTTGTTATGATATCTTATGATTATAATGAATGAAATATTTTATTCATTATAAATAGATATATACGAGGTATTGATAATGTATTCCTGATGTGATAAGCATAGACTTATTATTTGGATTGACCCATCAAAGTATATCTCAAGGAACATTATATAGTCATTGATATATATAGGGGTGCATGAAAATTATCAATACTTTTTACCTGAGGTTGGTGAGATAAATAGAATGGGAATATCCATACTTTGGTACATTTATTACACAAGTTATTATTACTTATCTAATCATGGGATAGTTGGATATGTTGTTAATCGGGTAATTAGTGGGATCATAACCAAGATGGAATGTTTCCATTTATATAACAAGTAAATACATCTTGAACTTGATTGAATTAGGCTAATGAAATTCATTTCCATGCTTAGTTGAGTCATATACTATGTGGTCAGATAATTAGAAGAGGGATATTTGATGTACTCTTCTATTAGATGAATGTAATATGTTATATTCATTGACCCGATTAGTCTATTTCAAAGAATCAAGAAAAGATAAGAAGTACTATACTAGATTGACATTATTTTATGTCATTTGGTTACACAATGAAATGTGAAACTGGATTATATATGTATACATATGATTTAAATGATATATCTGGTAGTGGAAATGTTCATATAGTGATATGAGTATGTTGGATAAAGATCACAATAGACCCCTTAGTAGATTGAGTAACATTGATTATTTTCTAGAATAACCTCTTTTCATACTTATATATAATATGGATTTAATATTCCTTTTTAGTGTTATTAAATCCCATTGGGTCCTACATTTATGAATTTTGATAAGTATCAATTTTTGGACAAAGTGTTTGTTCCAAAATGAATAGATCTTGATAAAACCATTTTCAAAAGAGTTTGGATGGATTCAAAAAAGAGTTGCGATGTTTAGAAAAAACATTATACGATTTTACTAAAATCAGGATATTAGTGGAATTGGAATAAAACTATATGAATAATATTCATTTATATTAAGGATACATTGGAATCAATGTTTCCCTAAGAATATGCATGAGGTTACCCTTATTACAACATAGCCTGGCTACATGTAATGTGACCAGGCTACATGGATTCCTTTGGCTAGAACCGACACATTGCTCCCACATTGTTTACTTCGGTTACTAATCCATATGATGGATTAGTTAATGCATGTGACATTTTATTGATTTTTTCAATGAATAGCACTCCAAAAAGAAGTAACTTATGATGTTACTATCACTACGGGGAAAACGATTTTTTACGATGAGTCATTTGTGATAGATGGATGACCCGTCACAAATAGTCTATCACCAAAGACTATTTATGATGAGTCCAAATTCTCATAGCAAAGAGTTGGTTTCAAAAAAGTATTTGCGACGGAAAATCTATCCCCGTTGCAAAAGGATTTAGCTCACACTACGTGCCAAAATGCGGGAAGTCTATTTGCGACATGTCCAGACACTCGTCACAAATAGGCTTCGTGGTTTTTAATTGTTTGTGATAGGAGTACACTCATGTCGCCAATAGTATATTTACAAGATACTATTTGCGATGGGACCCATCACAAATATTTTCTTTTTACCATCGCTGCAATAAATGTGGGAATAAATTTTTTGATGGGATCCCATCGCAAATACTCCCGTCACAAATGAGGTAACCTATATATACTCCCCTCCAATTTTTTCTATTTCACTCTTCTCTCAACTCCCTTCTCATTCTCTCCTCTCATATTTTTCTCTTTAGTTTTTTCAATGTCTTAGATTTCCTAGTAGGGCAATTTTTAAGGTTCATATCCAACGATAGATTCCGTTTAGAGGTATTTATTCATTTTTATTTTTTTTTTACTTTTTTATTTGTAATAATTAGTAAATGTTATTAATAAATAGCAATGAATAGTAAAAATTATTAATAAATATTAGTAATTAGTAATAAATAGAAGTAAATATAAATAAATTGTAATAAATTGTAACCAATAGAAGTAATTATTAACAGATAGTATTAATTAGTAACAAATAATAGTAATTGGTACTAAATAGTAGCAATTAGTATTAAATCGTTATAATTATTAATAAATAGTGGTAATTATTAACAAATAGTAGTTATTATTAATAAATAGTAGTAATTGTTAATAAATAGTAATAATTAGTAGTAAATAGTAGGAATTAATAATAAATAGTATTAATTAGTAACAAATAGTAAGAATTGGTAGTAAATAGTAATAATTATTAATAAAGAACAACAATTAGAACTAATTAGTAATAAATAGTTAATAGTGATAATTAGTAATCATTAATAATAACTAGTAATAAATAGTAATAATTACTTAATAATTAGCAATAATTAGAAATAATTAATAATAGTAATAAAGAGTAATAAATCTTAATATTTTGTATTAATTGGTAAGAATTAGTAATAATTAGAAATAATTAGTAACAAATTGTAATAAATATTACTAAATATTAATAAATAATAATAAATTGTAATAAATTATAATTATTAGAAATTATCAGTAATTATTACTAATAATTAAAAATAATTAGTAATAAATAGAAATATATATAAATAAATGGTAATAATTATTAATAAATATCAATAAATATAAATAAATAATAATTAGTAATAAATAGCAATAATTATGAATAAATAGTAATCAATAGTAATAATTGGTAATAAATAGTAACAAATAGTCATAAATACTAATAAATACTAATAAATATAAATAATTAGAAATAATTAGTTATAATTTGTAATAATTTATAATAATTGGTAATAATTTGTAATAATTAGTAATAATTAGTAATAATGAGTAATAAATAGTAATAAATAGTAAAAATTATATATAATTAGTAACAATTAGTAATAAATCGTAATAAATTGTAATAAATTGTTATAAATATTAATAAATAGTAATAAACAGTAATAAATAGTAATAAATATAAATAAATAGTAATGAAGAGAAATAAATAGTAATAATTAGTAATAATTAGCAATAGTTAGAAACAATTAGCAATAATTGTGAATAAAGAACAATAATTTGAAATAATTATCAAAAAATAGCAATAAAGTAATAAATAGCGATAAATAGCGATAAATAGAAAAAAATAGCAATAAATTGCAATAAATAGAAATAATTTGGCATTATTATAAAAAATTATCAATAAATAGCATCCTATGAGCAAAATTTAGCTATAAATAACAGCCCATAAGCAATAATTAGCAATACATAGCATCCAATGATTAATAAAAAAATTACATACATGGATGATAGAAATGAGTAAAGACCAATATACGCCATCCAAAAATTTGTACATAGATGGTTGAGACAAATTAGTAATGAAAAATTTACACCAACCATCCCCAAATATGTCATTAAGTCACCAAAATCGGGATATATATGACGTGATGTGTTGATGGCTGTAGCAACAGCATGAGGAGATACATCTATGACATGACATAATTTATAAAAAGGGGTGTAATGCTAAATTTGGACATGGTTGGCGTAAATTGGGTTCATCACCTCATGATTATAAAATCTATGATTAATACATTTTAGTAAATCATAGAATTTCCAATCTTCGAGTGATTTGAAATGACCAATTTATATCAACCATGCCCAGATTTCTCATTAGATCACAAAAACTAGCACAAACATGATGTGATGTGTTGATGGTAGCAATAGTTGTAGGAGGAGAAGATATGTTGATGATAGGACATGGTTGACATAAATTGGGGAAGTGAAAATTTTGGACATTCTTAGAAAAAATTGGTTTCATCATCTTAATATTGTAAAAATCAGCGGCAACTAGATAAAATTCATAATATTAATAAGTAAATTATGATTGTTTTAATTTTACACTTTTTTGGATCAACATTTTCTTATATAAATGTATTGAAAAAAAAAATCTTTATTTTATATTTTTATAGTAATATGGGCCAAGAAAGTCAAAAAAAAGTCAATATTGCATGATTGCGGTTGGATAAATCATTGCAATAATTCAAATGGTTAAGTTATAAATCCTATATATATTGAGGGTGTTGAAGCCTTTTTATTATTTTCATAATCAAAAATATATTTTTTTTAGAAGGTATAATTAAGTATCCATGCTAGAAATGTGATCTAAGGATGTTTGACACATTTGAAAATGTTGGGGGTAATCTATTTCTATTTCATTTTTAAAACAATTATGTTTTTTGGTATCAACATGTTGAATGCAGTTCTACATAAGATACTAATAATTTGGTTCCAGATCCATCAGAGTTTCAAAATTAAGTACATGATGTGGTTGGTATGTGTTTTTAACAAATTAAAACTCAAGATGATGTTGATTTAACTCCCTAGATGGAAGCATCCCAATTTTATCGGTTTTTCATGCTTGCTGAGGACGCCTTATATCCTGGATACAAGATAAGAAAATTTGATGTTGTTTCAAAATTTATGGACATTAAATCAGATAACGGAATGTAAAATATTTTTTCGATCAGATATTCACTTTGGTTATAGAAATATTCCCTAAAAGAAATGTGTTACCAAAAAATTTCTATGAGAGCAAGAGGCTTGTTTGTAATTTGGGTCTTGGTAATAAGAAGATTCATTAATGTTCAAATTATTGTCTCTTATATTATGATGAAAATTATTCATTAGTTAGTTATCAAACATGTGAACAATCGAGGTAAAAAAAGGCTCAACTAACAAAGTCTAGATTGATTCTTGTAAAACAACTGAGGTATTTCCCGATTACTCCCAGATTGCAACATTTATTTTTGTTTCAGGACACAACATCATTAATGTCATGGAAAACCCCAATATTTTAACAAGTAAAATCTTAAACCATCTTGCTGATGGAGATTCATGGAATCATTTTTACCTAGTACATCCAAATTTTCTTTTGAATCTCGAAATGTGTGATTGGGTCTTTCTACTAATGGTTTCTATCCATTTGGTTCTTTCAGTAGTCAATATTCTTATTGGCCCATATTTATCGCCTCATAAAATTTACCACCCTAGATGTTATTGAATGATCCATATATATTTTTGACCTTATTAATTTTAGGATATCTAAAAAATAATATTTCTGTTTATTTGAATCCATTTATTGATGAGTTAAATTTATTATGGAGTAATGGTGTCAGTACGCATGATGTTGTCATAATTTTTTTTAATTAAAGATACATTTATGTGGACAAGTTACTTCCCAACATATGCAATGTTATCTCACTAGAGTAAAAATGGTCCAAAATCATCTCTGTACTGTATGAGAAATAACAATGTGTTTATTCAAATCAATGGAAGAAAACCTTGTTTCTTCAACTTTCATCGAATATTTCATCCTACCGACCATCCTTCATGGAGGGACATATATCAATTTAAAAAAAGGTAAAATTGAATGAGATAGACATATAACAATGATTATAACAATTGAGTTAAAATATATTGTCTCTTAAATACCTCTGATTACCTTTGGACTGACTATAAACCATGAAAAAATATAGATTTAGGAAAGAACACAATTGGATTAAATAGATGATTTTCTGGGATCTTCTATATTGGTATGATTTTTTAGTCTGTAACATGTTGGATGTATTTCAAAATGAGAATAACTATTTTTATAATATATTTTATACAGTTATAGACATACATATTAAGACCAAAGATAATGTAAAGGAATAATTAGATCTTTCCCAAATTTCCAAGCGAACAGAAGTTGAACTTTTTTAAAATAAAAGATAAAAGGAGTTAATGAATCCAAAATTGTCTTATATATTTTCCAAAGAAAATCATTAATAAATTTTTTAGTGGATTGTAGATTTGAGTCTTTCAGATGGTTATGTATCCAATTTTTTTAGATGTGTCATAAATGGTCATATTACTGGATTAAAAAGTACTAATTGTTACATTATAACAGAATGACTTCAACAGATTGGAGGTTGAGGTTTGTTGAATTATTTAATTTGAGATGCGCTAACATAAATATCATATTTTTCTAAGTCATTTATGTGGAGAAAATATAATATGATACACTAAGTAGACTACCAGAAGATTTTGTTTTACTTTTATATAAACTGGAAAAAAACATCCTACCTGGTTTCTTTGATTTAATGGAACATTTGAAATTACATTTGCTGAATGAAGAAACATTCAAAGGTCTGGAATAGTTTTGATGGATGTACCTATTTGAGATATGCATATAGGAATTGAAGAAATAGGTACATAACAAATCATCAGTTGAAGGATCAATTTTAGAATATTAATTTCATGAGAGATTTTCTTTTTTCTGCTCTCGTTATTTTCAATATGAATATCCCTAAAAACATAACCACATTAACCGTAATAATGAAAATGTTTATGATAAGATAAATAATCAACTATCAATTTTTGATCATCTAAAACCAAGCTTTGGTTGAGTTCCTGAATGATGTATTTTAGATGATGAATATTATAGGTCTCATACATATGTTCTTCTCAACTGTTAGTAAATGAAACCATTTATACTGTGAGTTCCCTTATCACTTATTCTACAATATTTATTACAATAAATTGGTATTATTTTATTTTTAGATTATATTTTAATATTACCCAGAAACTGTTTCCACAAATTACAATATCTTCTCTTGAAGAACATAGATAAAATAATTTTTCCTATTGGTTTCATAAACTAGTAAAATAAATTTTTAATTATTTGACATATAAAATCAATTTATTACTTGTTATAATGACATATTTTATAAATATATTCATCTATCTCAACAAGCTGAAAAATTTGATAATTGATTATGTGTATTGAGTAACCCACCACCCAAATGGTTAAATATTATAATACATATGTGGGGAATAGTTTTTGATTTCATACACTTAAAAATGGAAAATCAAAAAAACAATGAATAGTTTTGTTTTCTTGAGGGGATCTCATCATTGAGATAGTGAATTTGAATTTTACATAATACTAGAAGAAAAAATTGAACTGTGTTATCTAGGAAAAAATTACATAATGATGTTTAAATGTAAGTGGTTGGATACTAGGATAGGCTTGTGTGTTCATCCTCACTATGTAATCATTGATGTTTAATATAAAATCCTTCTTACAGTAAATGAACCATCATCAATGGCTCAAAAAGAGCAGAAAATGTATAATGAAAATTATTATTCTACTTCAAGAGAGATAAGTGATAAGTGAATCATAATAAAAATGAAATCCCAGGGAAATTAATTTAATGAATGTAAATGTGGGTCTTATGAAGTGTACATAATTGAAAATTTTCTAGATACTACTCCAAATCAATCAATTATAAGAAGATAAATTAATATCAATGATAACACCATACAGTTAAGGGTTGATGGTGAAGAAGAGGTTATTTATGTAACAAATGAATTTGAAATGGAAACTGATGATGAAACTAAAACTCATATGGAAATTGATGATAGTGAGGAAGAATATAAAGATATTGACACCATCATATATGAAGATGAATATAGAGATGGAGATTGACACAGTTAAATGATGGTTGTAATCATATATAATATATATATAATAGTTTTTTTAGCTATCTTCTAATAACAGTAATTTCATGTTTCAGGTGGACTCTGATATGTTTTGTGAGTTGGAGGAGGTTGATCTACCTAGTGAAGAGGATAATGTTCTGTCATCTTACCCTCAGAATGCTGGAAGTTCAGTGATGACTTGTAAGGGTTGTGCTCCTATGAGATTAATGTTTCTTAACCCTATCCCTAAGCTACATCCATGTATTGACTTCGATCCATGCATATAAGGGTATGTTCAATTATGTATTTTAGTTAGTTTTCTTTATTTTTGATTAATTTAGTTATATACTAATTGTTTGATTATTTGATCTCTTTTTTCATAGATTTTCACATATAAATGTTGGATAGGAAAGCGCTATATTGCAGAATTATTTTTCAGGAGCATGGGTTGCATGGGATCAGATTCCAGTTGATGTTTAGTATCACATGTTCAATCATTAGATGGTAAGTAAATAAATAATAGTTATTTTGAATTTTTTTTAATTAATAACGTTATATTATTAATTATTTGTAGGTTTTATAGTGTCTCGTTGATGATATCATACTGGACTATATATGGGAGGCTTGAGAGGGTTGTATGTGTGACTATTTTTGTCAATTTTTGTACAATCTGAGGGGGATTGAAATGCAGAAAGTGGGAGTCACAAATTTCGATCAGTCTTGTTGTGACCACTGACCATATTACATATAATATCAAGTTTGGGATTGATTATTTCCATATTGGATGGGAGATACTTTTTAGAGGAGATCATATTTAGGCCAAAAAAACTAAGGGATATAGGAGGTGAAACATCGATCTAGTAGTCACACATTCAGTATACAATGGAAACAAAGAAAGTACTTTATTTAATAATTTATATAACATTAAATGTTAACTATTTATTTTAGACTCATATAGGCTGTCGAACAACATGATATTACGGATTTTGACATTTATAGGAGGACGAACTGGGATCCTATCACTGGATAGATTAGAGGTGGACACCAATGTCATATTGTGGTTAGCATAATTTTTTTTATGTTTTAAAATTAATGGAAAATAATATTTTAACTATTTTAATTCTAAATTGCAATTAAAGGAGTCATATGAGGCCAAGAAATCTGAAACACAGACTAAGAGTCAGGATGAGACCATGGATTAGACCTTTAATGCAGTAGGATTTTATGATGTGGCGTAAATACAGGCGGTTTAGTATTCCTTGGATAAAGGTTGAGTTATTGGTATTATATCTAGATTGATGCATGGATGTTATTATGGTACCGTTGTGATGTCATCGTGATGATCTAAAGGAGATCAGGGTGATTCATCATCATCTGCTGCATAATATGAGGAGAAACTATGAGCTTAGGGTGATCATATAGAGACCATGTGTAGGGAGAAAGAAAAGCTCCATCGACAAGAAATAGAGAAGGAGGAGATGCATCGATGGCAACAACAACAATAGTACAAGCAAATAATAAAGTTCATGTGACATCTGACTCATGGTTTAGGGATGATGTTCCCTCCACTAGCTCCTCTAGCTTCACCAAATGACCCTCCCCTTAGTGTTTTTTAATCTTTTTCTGATAAACATTTGAAAGTAATTTTTTTTGAAAATTTCTTATTAATCCATATATTTACATATATATATAGTGTGTTTTTAATATTTTTGTAGTTATTGGGTTATTATTATTATAATCATTTTTTTATTATTATTTATATTTATATTTTTTTAATATTATTTTGATTAATTTATTAATTTATTAATTTATTAATTTATTATGTTATTATTTTAATTACATATTTAATAATTTTATTTGTTTTTATTTGATTTTAAATTTTTTATTGTTTTATTATTGTTATAATTATTTTACTGAATTTTATTAATATTATAATTCATTTTTATTTTATTATTTTTATGTTTTTTTGCAATGGGTAGTTAATCCCATTGCAAAAAAATGGTTTTTTAAAAAACTGGGCTAAACTATTTGTGATGTTATTTTCTATAACATGTCATTTGCAACGGGACCCTGTCACAAATGACCCGTGAGAAATGCTTTAATTTCCAATTGTGTGTTGATGATATTCATTAATAAAGAGTATCAAGAACTTCTTATAAAAGGGATGGATTTCCCTTATTTTGTGGTCGTGTGAAGATCACCAGTTTCATGCAAATCTTATAGAATATATCTTTTTCTAGTATGTCATTCATCACTTCATAGTGAAGGTGCTAGAACCCTTTTTGTATATGGGAATCCACAATAATATTTTAGTGATACTTTGTCTAGTGGATTACTTATGGAGGCAGGAAACCATCATTTTCTATATGAATGATATACATCAAGCCTATATTATTGAAGAAGAAAATCTAGGTTGTTGTTTAAAACTTATAGGTATAGTGTTTTATCAATTTTAGGCTTTTTTATATTTTTCAATATTAGATTGGGGTTTTCTTGGGATTTCATCCACCATCTTGGATAATAAGATGATTCCTTGAATCCCATCATCTGATACATCAAAATATCCTCTATCAAAATGAGTATAAATATAGTGATTACAATGAAAAACTGATGAGATTTATAAGAAAACCCAAAAAAAGATAGATCTCTTTAAAAACTCAGAAATTAAAAAACAATTAGAAGGTCTCTAGACCACAAGATATTATAAACATAAAATGATTACCGGCTTTCAAAGAATTGTTTTCTCTTCTAATCGAAAAAGAATCATGTTTTATTTATATGGGATGATCCAATGTTCAAATTCCTCAACACATCCATGTAATTTGATGATGTTTCTCTATCTTCCAAAGGTTTCATCAAAATTTTGAAACCATTGTTAAAATAAATAGGCACCGCTAGAAAACAAAATTTGATTTAATTTCACTACTTTTAATCAACATGGATTTTCATCATGCACAAGAAACCTTTGTAGAACAATCTAAAAGTTAAATTTAATTAATATTTTAGTGTATAGTAATTTTCAAAAAAAGGATGTAGAATAGTTATTGACAAAAAATCTACCCATTTTAAAAATCACAAGACTTGGTAATAAAATAGATAATATGGATGAATTATATAAAGATAAACATCATGTAGATAACTAAGAAAAATAACACAACAAAAGGGTTTAATCTTCCCTTTTGAAAAATAGGAAAAATATAAAAAAAATAATAAAACATTTATCTCCCCCTAATATCTCTCCCAAATAATTTTATTTTCAAAATATCTCTAATTTTGTGATTTTTAAAAATAACCAGAGTAGATAATATCAACAATCAACAAAACATAAGAGAGTTCTAAAAAAATTCCTGAATGATAAGGATAAAAAGGTAAACCTTATCAAACTTATATCTCGATACCTATGAGTGATCTTCTTCTCACAATAGTTGTTATGATGAATCTTGAAAAAACTATCTTCTATTATGGAGTATAAATGTTGACTCATTTATAAAATTCAGGTAAAACTTATCTCTTACGAAGAGGTTAAATATATGTATCCATAGCTTAAATAAATTGAAAGAATTATGATTATATCAAAATACCAATGTTTCTAAATTTTTAGTATTAAAATAATCAATGCATGAAATATTATACTATATAATTTGAATGATGTTATCAAAGCACTAAAGTATTTATAATGTGTGATAATATTTAAGTATTGGGAAAGTTAAATATAAATATTAAATCAGATCATGTGCATATTTTGGAATTATAACAGATAGATAATTTGAGAACTATTTTTTGAAAGAGTTTACAATAATGTAAATGAAACATGTTATAATTTAATATATTTTAGGTTTAATGAATATAATCATCTACGGAATGTATTTTTAATCATTTATCGTTCAAAAAACAATAATATTTAGTTGGATAAAATTTTAGCAAAATTCTAAAACATATAATTTCATGCACCCTTTTTAAGGATTTTTTTCAATATCAGTGAAAGTTAGAATTGAAACAGCAAGTTAAAATCAATTTAAATTGATCATACCATAATATTGATTAATATATTCAAATATATCAGATTTTAAAAAAAATTAAAATATTTTCTAGATGATCTTCAGCATTGATAAACTTATTTTTTATATTTCATTTTTGTGTATGATACCATAGGAAATCGTGGTTCATAATTATGTGATTTAGACATGAGTGATGATGTAGGGTTTATATGAATAAAGAGTAAATTTTTAATCTCAAAGACTTTCATGTTTAGTAAAAACCAAAAAAATATCCATGAGTGTGTGACTTATCCATGAAAGTTGAGCACAATGATTTCCAACTACCACATATTCAGCTTCAAAAATGGAAAGTGAGACCCATTGAATCTTCTTGCTAGACAAAGAAACTAATGTTTCTCATATGAAGTGAACTATTCTATAATTACTCTTTGTATCTAACCTAAAACATATGAATTCAGCGTCAGGTAACACTTACGTATAATTTTTTTCCGGAATGGGTAATATGGTCCCAGTTTTGAAGCACATTTTAAATAACATAATGTTCAATTAAATAATTTAATATTTGATTGCATTAAAATTTATTGAAAGACGATACTCAAGCATATATAAATCATGATTTATGGTAAACTAGTTTTTAGGTATAGAAAAATTCAGTTCATACCTCTATAATGTTTTTTATCCATTAATTTTACTTATTTATCACGGTATAGTTTAATAATGGTTCCTACTAGATTAAAAATAGTATAAGAATTTTCAAAACCAAAATGTTTATTAAATATATGATATATTATATTGAGTTAGAATATTTCATTACAATTTCAGCACAATTTTAAAAACAAGGAATTTTTTTATCCCACCCATCAGTCTCATCTCAAACTCATCCTTCTTATGTTCTAAAAATCCATTATAGATATATTTTTAAGTTGATCTAAAAATAATGGTATTGATGAATATTTGATTAGTGATGATATATTAAAAAACATTATTAATATGAAATATCTAGATCTATCTTTCCATTAATAGAATAATTTTGAATTAAAAATCTTATTAATCTTTTATACAATGCTCTTAGAGCTTTTTGAAGGCTGTAGAGAGATTTGGTAATTTTATGTACATGTTCTAGAAATTTATCCACATAAAATCGAGAGTTTATTTATTATAAAAATCCTTCTAAACATATCCATTATGAAAAATAATTTTTACATATATTTTAAATTATGTTAATTTTTGATTCACTATGAAGGATAATTGGATTCATATGGACTCAATCCAAGATTTTAGTGAAAAATTATCCATATAGTATTTTCCTTCTTAATGATAATAACCCTTGTCAAAATAATTTCTTTATATCATACAATTATTCCATGTTCATAAAATTTATTTTAAGAAACCCATTTGAATCCTATCATCGAATGTTCATTAGAAAATTCAAATAAAGTCAAAATTCTATTTTGTTTAAATTGAATAAGATCTTCTTTCACATAAACTATCTAACATTCGTCACAATAGAATCCTCTTACACATAAGGATTAAATTGAGATAAGAAAGCATTATGATCACATATATTTTCTAACGATCCTTGAGTTTTGACTGGTTGATCTACATTGAAAAATATGTCATTAATTGGATGATTTCATAAGATCAGTTAGTTTTTAAGTAAAAGGAATATTTTTCATCAACTATTTTTTATACATCATTTATTAATGTAACTTTAAAAAAATTATTTTTTTTTTAAATTATGGATAATTTAAAACATGTTCAATTGGTTCTTCTTCTAGAAAATTAATAGAAGGAACATCAGAAATAGAATTGGGATTATTTTGTTCTATAAATTTTAGAAAAATAAAAAGGGTCAGTTTAATCAAATTTCTTATGAATTATTTCTTTAAAAAAATTAATTCATTTAAAAAAAATCAATTGGCCTTACTTGTTTTAGAATAAAAAATAATAATACCTACATCGGCCTTGTGATCAGATTTGTGAAGATGATCTTTACTATTCCAAACGAACACTTTACACTAAATGAATTTAAATGAATAGAGTTTTTGTTTTATATCGGTCCATAAATCAAAATGAATTTTCCTTAGAAAAGGTTAAATTAAAAGTTGTTTTATTCTATTCAAAGAATCACTCATAGATTAAACCCAAAAAATTATTAGTAATTGAATAATCACACTATAATGTTTTACTAATATCTAGAAAAAATTTATTTCTTTACACAACCACACCATTTTGTTGAGGTGTTCTAGGTGCTGAGAAGTTATGAGAAATACCATTATTAATATAAAATATTATGAGATCCAAATATTCTAATCTAGAACCATAATCACTCTATATAGTAATCAGTGTTATGTTTTTCTCATTTATTATAGAAGAATTTAAAAATTCTAAAAAAATAAGGCTTCCATATTTCATTTGATAAAATATACACAAGTGAGTTTAACATAATCATCAATTAGGATATACACAATGTGTTTTACCCTGATACCCACAACTTATGTTGGAACAAATAAATATATGTTAATTAACTATAAATATTTGGAATTTGGGTCTTCCCCAATTATTTTAAATCTAGAATTATGTTTCTTACCAAATTTTCAAGGATCACAAATTTTAGAGAAGTTAAAAAAACGAACTGGAAGATCCCTTACATGACCTTTCCTAGAATGTTTTTTTCTAAACATTGTACATTTTAGTTTCCTAGTATTATGAAAGAATTATAGGATAAAAATTCTATTTCACTTAATAATGGTATGTTATGGTGTATAAGTACTTTAAGTTATAGTGTATATATATTATTATGCCTATCAGTAGATATAATAAATATTACTTCCTAACACCGAAAAACTATTTATTATTTATAAAGTTCAAAAGGTAACCCTCATCACATAACTAAATAATTATAATATGGTTTTACTATGTCTTAAAACATATAAAAACATTATAAATTAAAATTCTACTAAGAAAATTTGAATCTCAAATTTTATTGATTTCACCCTGTGCATTGTTTCAAAATGAACCTCATCCATCCTCAACTTTTTCATGTTCTGTAAGATGGAATTTTCTCTTACCATATGTTGAAAATAACTATTTTCCTCGTACCACATATTTTTTCTATTGTAATTCACCATTTTTTTTACTGAAATCAACAATATTATGTTCTTGGTACCCAAAATTACTCGGGTCCAGTTATATTAGTAAATAAACCATTAAGATCAGACATTTTACCAACTCTTCTATGTAGAACAACCAATAGAACTTAAAAAATAAACTATTTATGAAATAAAAAATACTAAAACTTATATATAGAACATTTATTTTTCCATTGACCTCCAAAATTACATCTACCACAAAATGTTTAACTTTTAGGAACAATGTAATTGGACTGAAACTATGACTTTCCATAATTTAATCCTTTTTAGAATATATTTTGGATAGTTTCAACTAATTTTATTGATTATCAAAATTATCCATGGTAGAATTAATATTTGAAAAAAAATTAGACCACATTGTTTTTAGTTTACTTTGAAAAGACAATTATGATCATGAGATGTTGAACAATTACTAGGTTATGATTCGAATTTTGATTAAAATGTAGAAATAAGAAAATTATGTTTCAAAACCCTGTTATTTTATTTTGAATGATAATACATTACATAACAATAGTCATCCATCATCATTATATTTTTCATTTATATGAGGTTCTCATGTCTAGTAATTTATTCATACATAGGAATATGTTCCTCATCTTCCAATGATGTAACACTTTCATGTTTTGAATAATTTGAACTAGATTAATCATCTAAAGAACCCTGAATGTTAGAATTCATTGTCTAATTTTTAACTGATTAAATAGTTACTATATCCATATAAAATTTATCATTCCTAGGAATATTTTTATAGAACTCAATAATATTACGGCTTCCATATCTATATTTAGAAGGCTTATTTGTAGTATTTTCTTCTCCACTTACACTATAAGTGTCCAAACCTCTCAAGCACTTATTTTTTCTACAAATCGTTAATATATTTGATCTCCATTCCTTTTCAAAATTTTATATTTTGGGAAAATATTAATATGATTATTTTATTCATAACAAATCATATTATAAGTATCTTTCTTTCTATGTCTGTCATTATGATCATTTCTTTAATCAAAATGGAAGTTCTTCTTCACAACTATCTTGTTCACCATTCTCATAAGTGGAGCTAGTTGATTCTCATTTCAATTTAAATTAATATAATATAAATGATTTTTATATTTATTTTTTGAAGTATTTTCCCATGGAAATTAAGTTTCACTATTAAATGCATCAGAAATAACATTATCAGAAGTAAAGTCAAAAGATACCATATTTTTTATTTTCTCTTTTTCTGCATCTCCCTTCAACTGATTCTCATGTTGGATTAAAGAACCAATAATGTCATAAGGATTATTTTCTTGAGGTGAATAGTGTAATTTATCACTATTATCTTAGATTCCCACTCCATAATAAGTATATAAATAATTTTCTCCATCAATTTATCATTTGAAAACTCATTGTCACAAAGAGATTGAATCTCATTAACAAAATTCATAAATATCTAATGTATCTGTGTTATATACTCAACCGGTATAAAATCAAAAGTATAAAAATCAGCCTTGAACATTGCTCTTCATGTTTAAAAAATCTTGGAAGATCCAAAATGAGTACATTCTACCTTATTCCATATTCTATTAGTTGTTTCACATTACGAAATTTGACAATGAATACTCTAATTTAAAGGAAAAAAGTAATGTATTTCAGATTTTATAGTTCACTTGATATTCAATTTTTTCATCATGAGTGAAAGTAAATAAATCTTTCTCCAAAACCCAATAACTTCTGAGTAGCATATGAATATTATCCAGACCAATATTAACTAAAAATATCCATTTGATTGTACTAATACTTATAGTCTGTACCATTAAAGATTGGTGGTCAACTATGATTTAAATTCTACATAGTTCTAATTGAATGCCCCATCATGTTAAGAACAAAATGATCATCACTATACTACCCATTAGTGTAAGGAAACTAAAACAAGTTTCACTAAAATAGAGAGTAATCCCTAATTCCAAATGTCATCCTAGTAAATGACTACATGTAAACTACAATAAAGGGTGAATTATAGTCTAAAAATAACTTAATTTTTTTGACCCACTCAATGTTTTAGTTTACCAAAAGATACGAAATTAGGATAAATTCACAAAATAGAGTAAGAAAACAATGTTTAATTTGAAAAATAATTATAACTGATGTAAACCCAACATATATATAATAAAAATTAAATCCAGCAAGAATAGTAAAAAAAATTATAAAAAAACATGGAGCACTGTATTATAATCCAAAAACTTCAATAAAGGATATTGTAAAATTGTAAACACCCTCAAATCTAAGAGGACTTGAATTTAATCCAAATCATAAAGGGATTATTTGACAAAACTCTAGGTATCCACATTCTAAACATGGAATGCACTTGAATATAACCCTATCAGGAGGTATAATGTTTTCTGCCTCAGAATACCTTGATCTCCACAGATAGGAATAACTATGACTTTCAACTTAGAAACCCATGATTTAAATAGATTGGTAATTTCCTACATCAACACACTAAAAACTCCTCGAAATACATGATCTAAAACAAAATTATTATAGAAAAATATAAGATCTTTAAAATAAAAGTCTCACAATAAGGAGAATTTGGAAAAAACTTTGAAACCATAAAATACATTCAAAATATCTCAAGATAGAAATCTATTATAGACTTTAAAAAAGAATATGATTATAAAGAATAAGGTTCTCGTTTTATTTAGAATGAATTCAGTTCTATTTTTAGGTGATGTTATAACAATTATATTCTATAAACCACTGGTTTGATTACAATGACTTGAGAAACAAAATCTCAATATTTTAATGGATTCATCAAGACTCTTTATCTTTGAATGAAATAAATTTTTACCATTATATTGTTTTATATAATATAAGTTTACTATATTTAAACTTTCTAAATTTTCATCATGCACATAAAAACACATTACAAGAAACTTCAAGTTAAATCAAATTCATATTTAAATATATATTAATTTTAAAACAAAATGATACAAAGGATTCAATGGATCATCAATTCCTTTATTTGGTATTGGTGTTATTGAAATCATTTATTTTATTTTTAATGGTAAATCATACCTAATGTGTATTTTAAAAGTGTTTTAAATATAAAAGAGTTCAAAATTGATTAAAAAATTTATATAAACTATAGTTTCTATTAAATTGATGAAGAAATGAGTTGTTACCTATGGCATTGAGGTGAGTAGTAGAAGTCTGTGGGCCAGTGTTTTTAAATTTTTCATTGTCAGAGTGATAAAAATTGTAATCTCTAGCGATAAGATCATCAGTAGTGGTCTAATGATCTCTCTTGAATTCAACTGTATAGTTAACGAAAACTGAGAGCATACCATATTCAAAATGAATCACGCTAGACAACAGTTACTCATCGATGTTCATTTCTTGAAGGATATTCATCCAAACACCACTAGATCATCCAAACAAGCTCTAATAATTCAAATGCTTTCCATTCATTAAATTTTGAGTTCTAGTACAGAGCATTGATGAATCCTTTTGCATCACGATGATTACCACGATCTTGTGCCTTCGATTCGTCGAAGGTCTTCTTGGATCGGTGTTGAGAGAGAGACTTTATATCTCTATAAGGTGGTAGGAGAGAGAAAATTTCATTCTATTGGAATGAACATCACGTGGATTTAGTTTCTCTCTCCTTCTTATATAGTGGGTGAGAGAAATACATGGAAAGGGTTCCCCAACCCCTAGAAATAAAACTATCAATAAATAAGAAATAAATAAATAGTAATGAAAAACTAATCTTTATTTTAACTATTATTTATACTTTATCACATAATTTTAATATATATTAAATATATTACATGATAAATGTGATTCATTAAGTAAACCTATAATTCTTACTAATATCAAATGAACTTTCAATAATAAAGTAATTTTCTTTCATATAATATTTTACCTATATTCACTTAATACCTCATGAATAATTTCAATTAATAAATTCAACCCAATTATTCTCTACTCAAATTATAATGAATTTATTTATTGATCGGTGATTGATAACTTGGAGAACTCTCAGACCCCATGGTGGGTCCCATCGTGGCATATATACCAATTCACCAAAACAGTGTCGACTCTTGAATATGTTATTGTGTGTGACCCTCTAGGCCCTTATCTTGATAGTAGTTAATACTATTCATAGACCAAGAGTAGAGTCTAGAAACACATAAAGTCCCCTAATGAGATAAATAATCGTCATTAAAATTAAAACTAACCTATGAACTTGCACTGTGTAATATAATCTCTTTGTATTTAGATATATCCTAAAGTAGAACACACACTTCTATAATCGTCCCTTCTTGATTTTTTTTGTTGATCTAAATGGAAAGACTTACCTCTGACCACCTTGGACAAGGATTTATGAAAATACATCAATCCTGATCAACCAGGCCAAAGATATTACTTTTGTAACTTGGATGAAACAAAATATATCTGGACCATTCGTCCAATGTCATACCACTAATGACACACCCAAAACATGCTACCTCACCATGATTTCATTATCATTGTTTTTTTCCTTGAATCAAATTATGTGGTGAAATGGATACATTAGTATGATCTCAATCTATGAGAACAATACAGATATCCATAGATAGGAACATCAATGACACCTAAAACATGTGGTGTTCCTATTTTCTTGTCTATCCTCTTGATCTCATCTACTAGAGATCACCATGTGAGAACATCATGAGAAGAAGTATCAATGATTGTGATCCCCCATAACTTGATAGTCAGACATATATTGTGTCCAGTCAGTATGATGTATCTACACTACATGACATGTGCTTAATATTAATGTCATAGTATCTCAAGATTCTCATTACAACATGTGATTTTCAATAACCTTTTGATTTGAAAATTAATGTATTGAAATTACCATTTAAATAGTGGGCACCAAAATATCTACACTATAATGGTAAGTGTACATCATGTATAACTCACTGTATTCATGATATAGTAATTGAAAAGTACTATTTAGTTGGGTTTATAGTACCCACTCTGACAACGCTCCAACTTACACTAGAGACAACCTGCAAACTGTCCTTGTTTTCTCCCACATGATTAAGATCATGTTTTTGCTGAGTTAGGGATTTAGTTGTTGGGTCTACTACGTCTTTGTTATGTGGCTATTGTACTATGTGAGACCTCGCCTACTTTAGTAAAACTTCATAGGAAATGTAAACCCTAATTGTATTCCGTTTTTTCACTTTCCAAACAAGACATCTTGTCTAGTGAGAGTAATAGAATAATCATAATGATAAATATTTACCTACTAAGTGTAATGATAAGAATTGAAAAAAATGTTTTGTATTTTACACTACTTCTTTAGCTTCCATAGAAGCTGCAATGAACTCGATATTTATAGATATGGCTACCATTATCTTGTAAGTGCTTGTCTTTCTCATCAACTTAGTCTAATAGTAATATTATATCGCATTGATCCAAGTTAGACTAGATGGCATCCCCTCAAAACTAGTATCTATTCCTCTACACATGCCTAGTATATATCCTTTGTACTTTCCCTAGTACTGTTGGATAGTTATAACTTCTTACATTGTAGTTCTCCAGGATATAAATGGTATTTTCCTATTATAAAGTATATGTTCGCAATATCAAATCTTTTACACATCATGAGATACATGATTGATCCATCATAGAAGCATATGGAAGTCTAATCACCACTTTAATCTACTCATATTTCCTATTATGTCTTTGGGGAGAGATTTATTCCATGTGACTTTGGAAACAATTATCTCTTGAAATTTTCCAACATGATTTTTTCAATACAATGTTAGTATATAAACAATTGACTAGGTCTAAGAAATCATTAGATCTACTATTGTAGATCATGTTTCCAAGAACATATGTTTCTAATTCAATTCATTGTCTAGATAGTAACTTTATTATGGTCATAACTAATTTTATGACCAATATATGTTTTCCATATATTAATAATCAAACATTACATGGAAAACTATGGTGCTCCCACTGACCACTTTTAGACACATGGGAAAAATTCGTTCCAAATGAATATTATATGATCTTGATTCTTACTTCAATCCTAATATGGATTTGAGTAACTTGAACCTCTTCCTTGCATTCAATGGTGTCACCAAACCTTTTTGGTTGTGTCTTATGGACACCTTCCATGATTGGTGGTCTTGACATCCTATGATGAATAAAATGATCATAAAAAATGAGCTATCACAAGTAAAATTCTAATGGAATTAGGTAGAATGACTTGGTATTACCAATAAAGCCTTATTATACCTCACTTGTACCATCCATGTATAGTCCCAATTGAATACCCACCACTGTAGTAAAAATAATAATCCACTATATTTTGATACATGGAATCCATTATTGAATTTTAATTACATGTCAATTTTATCTAATATCCATATACTTCCTACTTTTTGGAATTTCTATTCTAAATGAATAATGTATCACCAGCTGTGGTGAATATAAAACCACCACTATAGTTCCATCACTCCTATTTAGTCGGTGTCTCTGGAAAATTATCCTTTACACCTCTTTTGGGACTTATTCCTATTCTAAGTACTTTTGAATATTTGGCATTGAATAAACTCAAGTCAACCTTACTCCCACTATCTCAAATAGAAATTTGTACCCATTTATAGAAATATATCATAACACTAGACTATAACATTTCTAACTTAGGTATTTCTCTAATACCCTATGAATCATTTATGATAATTACCTTAGATGAACATTGTGTTTTACTTGATGAATGTTTGATTATATCATAACAAACTCTTTGCATCTAAACACATTCTCTCAAAAAAGTGGATTTATATCATACTAAAACTCATATGATATCAAACTTTAATTATAGTTGGAACATGGTTATGGGATAAAACCATTATTTGAGATGCATAGTGGAAGTATCTAAAATTCATGAGATTTAACATTGATGATCCTTTTACTTACATCACGAACCTAATGTGTATAAAGAAATGTGAATTTATGAAATTCTCTATGCTATATTTTATTGATAAATGTTAACATGTAAGACTCATCAACAATCATCCTTATTAGCATCATACCTATAATGAAGATAAGGTAATGTGCATTTAGGAATTACTTCACACTACATTATAATGATTAATGAATGATCGTTCAAGATATTCTTCAGCATTCTAGCCCAAAACATCTTATATCGTATTACCTTACATAAACTAAAATTCACTTTGAAATTCCTTAAATCACTTAAAGAAATTATATGAAGTATATTTACCACTACTTTATGTTTGAAATAGTTTACTCTCTCTTGTTGAACTTGTTCTAAAATCTTTGTGGCCTACCATTATTTCTAAAGGTTTCTCTATCCAAACTAAATAAGTATATACATTGATAATCACTAAGTTTTTTTGCTCCACTGAGTCTAAATACAATAATGGGTGTATCCTTGATGTACACTCTTTTTTACTTGAGAAAGAATTATCATTCAGAAACAAGGTATATAAATATTATATTATATATTAATCATGTTTTTTCAATGACTCAAGTATTACTAAACTATTAGTTGAGAAATAAATACCACAAACAACATTCATTCCTAAACTGCAATAATGTATCCTTATTTTCAAAGGAAAAATTATATAAATGTTTTGGGTGTAATTAATAAAGGTTATATTAGAACTATTTACTTGGAAATTATAATTTGTGTGTTTCTCACTGTTGACTTTGGTAACACCATTTCACAGCCACTTGGAAAACACACCTAACTTCTCATAATGTTTCTATATTTACTAGGTTACTATACTTAAATATACATATGTAATAGGAATATTGAATTTAATAACCGTGAATTATAACCTAAAAATTACTTGTAATTGATGAATATAATATAAGAATAAGAGACTACTTGCTTCTTCCCTTCAGTTCATTATGTTTAAACATCCATATATTTTTTTCTCGATATGTGGATAAAATAACTTCTTATTTCATTCCTCTTTCAATGGAAGGAATTTTAAAATCTTACTTTGATTCCACTCTTTCCATTGGCCTTTCCAATTTTTATTTCAACATGTTCACCATAAGAACTAAAGACTAATATTTATTTAATGTTCTTATTACATGGAAAACTATACCTAAAAGGTAACAAATCAATTTATCCATACTATTTATTTTATAACATTAAATGAAACTGGAGTAAATGGGTGAAAATTATATGAGAAAGGGATCCATTGAAAGATCGGGTACCATATTTCAATTTACACATATCCAATGTAATCATCAACAATTCATATCCATTATTCTCTTTCTCCTCACAAGTTTCTCAAAGAAGAGACTATATGTAATATCATTCACGTCCTGATATAGTATCCATAACTTAAATTGAACATTGATGATAAAATTATGACACAAACATCATTTAAATAATACATATGAGTCTCCTGTAATCATTTTTCTCACCCACGCTTCTTGAGGTGGCTTAATAGGCATTCAATACACTAGAACATTGAATTTTTGATGTTGTAGTGTCTTGCGTGAGCACCTATAATACCTATTGGAAATACATGCTAGTTTGGACATTTTCTTCTTCCCATTTTATCATAGTATATTTTTGGTATTACAGTCCATTTTCAATATAAATAAAATCTGTCAGATTAGTAAATTTATCTTGATTATTGATTTAGAAATTACTTAATAATTAATTAAATCATTGAATGTCTCCCACTATGTTATCAAACTCTTGAAAACTACTATATTGGAATCCAAATATTTTTTTTCTTGACTATTGTAGTGGAAAGGATCCTTGAACCTCCCCTCATAGTCTACAAGTTATGGATACGCCACTACTAGGAGAGTTCAAGGTAGGCATTTGACTTGCAACCACATTAACTCCCAAATCCTTGATCTGTTGAGTGAATTTATAGCCCCTAAAATCATAAATATGATTTACTAAATTCTTCCCTCTAATGTTTCAACAAGCTAGCTTTAGATATATTGTTTCTACCAATTCTAGTTAATTCAACCCATCACTCTCATTTAAACTCCCCAATAGTAAGAGACACCCTCAAATTTAATGACAAACACCCCGAACAACCAGTTTTTTTCAAATTCAAATGATGGAAGGTGTTTGAGACTTAATATTTATTTGAGGGTTTTAAATATTTTTTGATGAATGAAATCCATTTTTATTAATCGATTCAATCTATGTTGTCACGCTCACAACTAGACATTAATAGAAGAATATTCTTAGCTTATTTATGCATTTTTATGCTTAATATTTTATGTATTTTTTGGTCACATGAAAATGCATAAAATAATAAACAAATGCATTAATTGAATAAAATGGATGACTTGCCATGAGAATCTAATAATCATTGATCCATTTATTCTCAGTGCATGAACTGTGGCCTAGAGAAATCATAACTGATTCATAGCTTTATTCATGATGCATCTCATCCTCATCCTTGTATCAACATCTCATCTGGATTTTGACTCGCCTTAGTGGGGTCCATAGCTTACAAAATCCTCATCATTGTACAAAAATACTCACACGTAAGTGTTTGGGTCTTATGAGTACAAAATACAGATAACTAACTTTTATCTATGTATGTAGACCCCTATAAATATTAATTGATAAAAATGATGATACACAGACTGTATTAGTTAAACTAATTAATTTTTTATGATAATCACAAACTGATAATAAATAATTAAATAAAAAAACATATATGGTCGATGCTCAAGACCGTTCAATGGGTAAAAGTAAAAGAACAATTAAAATTTAACTGCAAAAAATTTAATGTATGATGGTATTTAATTAAATTAAATTAATTTATTAAAATTAAATAACTTAATTATATTGATTACTGATTGTTAATATAATTTTAATTCCAAAAATTAAAGTAATTAATTAATTTAATTTAATACCAAAATTAAATTAATTTTTTTGGAATATTAAAAATTATATTTTTAAGAAAAAAATTTAATTTTAATTATTTTTATTTAAGACTGAATTCAAATTAATTGAATTAATTAATTTTTAAAAATTTAAATTTATCCCAAGTCCCGAAACCCAGTCCAAGCCCAGGCCAGGACAACCCTGCACAGGCTTGTTTCAGGTAGTTCAAATCTAGTGCTGGGCTATTTTGAACTAGTGAATCCCACCCAACCTGTTTCGGGCTAGACAGATGTACTAAAATGTGTGTTCAACTGGATTTACCAACATGTCACTGGATAGAGCACCCGTAGGGTTGCTTCAGTGCGAAGGCAATTTGGGTGTTTTTAATGCATTTTTTAAAAAAATTACAAAAAACGATTAGGGTGATTTTTTTTTCAAAATCCGCCTCAAAGGCGGCATCGCAGATGCCGCCTTTGAATTATGGGTGAAAGGCAACATCACGGATGCCGCCTTTGCACCGCCGGTACGGATCGGTGACATGGCAAAGGCGGCACCCGCGGTGCCGTCTTTCTATATGACGTCATCCGAAAGGCGGCACCGTGGGGCCCACCTTTCGCCTGACGACATTACTAAAGGCATAACCCACAGTGCGCCTTTTTCTCCATGCCCTAAAAAAGAGCAGCGCCCCCTCCCCTTCTCCTCACATCCAAGAACCCATTACCTCTCAATTTCTCTCTATTACGGCAGAGTTTTGCGGTTTAAAATTTTTGGAATGCTTTTAGGGGTATGATGTTTAATTTAATGTTTTTTAATTTTTAGAATTGTATTTAGTTGAATATTTTTATAAATTTAATGTTTTTTGTATAGTTGAATTGTTTATAGATAAATATTTAAATTCATTAGTATTTTAGTTAGTTATAATTTTTTTATTAGATTGTTTAATTAGTTATATATATTTAGGAATTATAATTATCATTAGTATAAATTAATTTAGGATTCTTTTAATGAAATTTTTGTAGCATAAAACTATGTTATCTAAGCAATAAAATCCTTGTATGGATATAAACAAGTGAATGTGGCTCTAGCACAGAAGTATGTAGGGGTAAAACCCGAAAACACCGATTTGAGCTAGACTCGAAGGGGAACTGGTGCACGACAACGGGCCTTTCTACATTCTGGTTTGACACTCCCAGAGGATATGCCTAAGATATGCATATTTCTTTATAAACTACTAAAATATCTAAGAAAAGAAATGATGAATTGATAATTTAGTAATGACGTTGATAGTTATTATTAGTAATGAGAAATTAAAAATTATTTAATAATTAAAAATAAAACTACAATTCAAATGATATTCAATTACATATAGTTAAAAATTAACATGGAGTTGAAAAATAACATTGTTAAAAACGGCATGGAGTGAAAGTGAAAAAAATAAATAACATGGAGTTAAAAATATAAATAACATAGAGTTAAAAATATAAATAACATATAGTTAAAATATAAATAACATATAGTTAAAATATAAATAACATAGAGTAAAAATATAAATAACATAGAGTTAAAATATAAATAAATAGAGTTAAAATATAAATAACATAGAGTTAAAATATAAATTACATAGATATAAAATATAAATAACATAGAGTTAAAATAAAAATAAATATAGTTAAAATATAAATAACATAGAGTTTAAATATAAATAACATAGAGTTACAAATATAAATAACATACTGTTAAAAATATAAATAACATAGAGTTAAAAATATAAATAACCTAGAGATAAAAAATATAAATAACATAGAGTTAGAAATATAAATAACATAGAGTTAAAAATATAAATAACATAGAGTTAAAAATATAAATAACATTGAGTTACAAATATAAATAACTTAGAGTTAAAAATATTAATAACAAAGATTTAAAAATATAAATAAAATAGAGTTAAAAATATAAATAACACAGAGTTAAAAATATAAATAACATAGGGTTAAAAATATAAATAACATAGAGTTAAAAATATAAATAACACAGAGGTAAAAATATAAATAACAGAGAGTTAAAAATATAAATAACATAGAGTTAAAAATATAAATAACATAGAGTTAAAAATATAAATAACATAGAGTTAAAAATATAAATAACATGGAGTTAAAAATATAAATAACATAGAGTTAGAAATATAAATAACATAGAGTTAAAAAAATATAAATAACATAGAGTTAAAATAATATAAATAACATAGAGTTAAAATAATATAAATAACATAGAGTTAAAATAATATAAATAACATAGAGTTAAAATAATATAAATAACATAGAGTTAAAATAATATAAATAACATAGAGTTAAAATAATATAAATAGAATAGAGTTAAAATAATATAAATAAAATAGAGTTAAAAATATAAATAACATAGAGTTAATAATATAAATAATATCGAGTTAAAAATATAAATAACATAGGGTTAAAAATATAAATAACATAGAATTAAAAATATAAATAACATAGAGTTAAAAATAAAAATAACATAGAGTTAAAATATAAATAACAAAGAGTTAAAATATAAATAACAGCATGATTCGAGCATCTAGCCTTTCTTGGAGTGAATTGAATATCAAAATTTCAGAAATCTCGTGTGACAATGGGTTTTCTGAAATTTTGATATCCAATTCACTGCAAGAAAGGCTAGAAGCTAGAAACATGCTGCTATTTAATTTTTTAACTCTATGTTATTTATATTTTAACTATACTATGTTATTGAATATCTGATTAATAATTTAGTAAGTATCATAAGAAATATACTAGTTTAGGATATAAGATCTTTTAAAATTTATGTATCATAATGATTGTATAGTTTAGACGTAATAGTTATTATTTGAACATGAGGTAAAATCCATCTTATTTTTAATAACTAGTTTAATTACATCTTTAAAGTATAAAATCCAACTTATATTGGTAACCATCATTCTAAATTTCACTTACATTATCAAAATCCTGATTAGAAAACTTTTTTTACGTAGAGCATAATGTTTTGTCTGTGTGTACTGCTATGGGGAGGTTATTGAAACTGGGAAAGGAGCTTCATACAGTACACAACCAATAAAAATGGTTAATATAACTGATTGTGTAACCCTATGTAACCTTCAAGATAGAATTCATGGCTCATTAAATCTAGGACCCGATCAAAAGATCAAGTAAATGAGTTATAGACATTTGCAGTTCCCGTAAACATTGTGGCATCTAGCTTGTCCAATGGTTGATGATGCGCAATGGATCCAAACAGTTGGTTTTTTTCCTCAATGGTCGGATGGTACCATGATAGAGTTATATGTTGATGTTTCTACTGTACAACAACAACATCCAATTTTACGAAGACGTAGACTTACAATAGTCGTTGAAGATAGTCCGCCCTATGACGTTGAGACTATTCTAATTGATGCAGAAGAGCACAACCTACTTGATCTCCAGGATATACATGTCAACCTGACATCAGATGAGGAGTTTCATAATAACGAAACAGATGATGATAGTCGTGCTGATGAGAAAGGAACCACGTATGTTTTGTGGAATGCATTATTTGAACAGCATGATCGACCTACAATAAATCATCCACCGCTCTTTTCATCTTGGTCAGAAGCAATAAAACGTGTGCCTGAATTTGAAGATAATGTTCTCAAACCGGAAATAGAGTTTCCCGGAGTTATACAAGATAGGTTTAGTGGGATGGATAAAACATTATATTTTGGAAGGAATTTTCCAAGTAAAGATGCATTAAAAAGTATGCTAAAGAGATTTCACATTGAGAGGCACTGTAGGTATTTACTTTACGAATCAGACCGTAGAAAATATGGTATATGATGTGAGAAGTATGGGGATGATTGTAGATTTAGATTGAGGAAGTTTCTGGACATTGTATTTAGAGGATGGAGAATCTAGAGGATTGATGCAGCTCATACTTACGTCCATCCAAGCCTGACACAAGATCATACTTCATTGGATGCAGAATTTGTGTCATCCATTGTTGTTGAGATGATTAGTACATTTCAAGATGTTCCGATAGCCCTTGTGCAAGAGAGGATACAACAGACATTTGGTTAAAAGATATCATATAATAAGGCATTGAAGGCGAAACAGAATGCATTTGTGAAGGTCTATGGTGATTGGGTTGACTCATATTGTGTGTTTCTGCAATTTCTAGCCATACTGAGGCATCATAACCAAGTTTTCGTCCATCTGGATAGAAAAAAATGTGTCTCATGATAACCGACTTGATCTATCTCATGCTCAATTTCATCGGTTGTTCTGGGCATTCCTTCCATGTATATCCGCCTTTCGTTTCTGAAAACAGTTTATTCAGATTGATGGAACATTTCTGTATGGAAAATACAAGGGCGTATTGTTGATTGCGGAAACCCAAGATGGAAACCTTTAACCTCTTCCGCTTGCCTTTTCCATTGTAGAGAAAGAAATCTATGAATCATGGAGTTGGTTTTTGGTATGTATCAACACCCATTTCCCCAAAATTTGGGGTGTTTGTTTGATATCTGATCGGCATCAGGCAATTAATAAGGAAATCAATATGGATCCTAATAGATGGAGTTACACAAATTCACATCATCAGTTCTACATTAGACACATTGCTAGCAACTTGCATAAAAAATTCCACAATGAACCGATGAAGAAGGCAATCACCAAACTTGGTATGCATTGTATTTGTTATTTTTTTATATCAACGTAAAGATAAATTCAAAATATGTCAAATATCATCTATTGTATGTAGCATGTGTTTCTGATCAACGATGGTTTGAAGAACGTTTCGAACAAATCCTTCAGGTTAATGAAGAAGTTTACGATTATATGAATCAAATTCCAAAATAAAAATGGACATTGGCATATGATGGGGGGAAGAGGTATGGACACATGACCACCAATGTTGTAGAGTACATAAATGGTGTCTTCAAAGGGATTCACAAGCTACCGATAACTACCCTAGTTCAGGAGACATTATATCATTGCGTGAAGTACTTTTCTGATAGACAAAAACTAGCATCCGATGGAATAACTAATGGGCTAACTTACAGAAGACATTTTAAACGAGAGATTGAAAAGAATATTTAAGATGATTCTGGTAATCATGTATGCCTATTTTGACAAGAAGCCTCTTGATTTGAAGTTCAAGAGAAGACTAACTCCATCACAAATAGAATTGGTTGAAAATGGTGGTATTATTATAAATGAGGCATTGTCAATGTGGAAATTTTCAGGCCTTACGGTTTCCATACTCACACGCCATCGCAGCATGTGCCTCTGTTAAAATATCATGGGAAGCATAAGTTGATCCAGTGTACCGGATGAACACCATTGCTAACTATTATGCTGCACCGTGGACACCTATTGGGGAGTTTTCGTTATTTCCCAATGCCCGAAGGTCAACCGATAGTGGTACCTGATTTGAATCGGTTATGTCCCCATGGGAGACCGAAGGCCAGCAGTATGCGAAATGGGATGGACTGGCCTCAAGAATAAATATGGAGTTTGAGATGCACCATATGTCATTAAAAAGGCCATAATTGGAAATGATTCCCTAACATTGATGGGTCGAGTTCACACTCTAAGACACAATGATGTATTGTCATTATTAAGAGATTCTCATATTGTAAATTTTATGTTGTTTTCTCTTCCATTTACCTCGGTTTTCTATCCCCCAAAACTGAAAATCATAACAGTAAACTGATAGACATGTTTTGTATACTATAATCCTAACATTCTAAACAATAATCCTGAAAATCTTTTCTCAAATCATTAACCAAAACCGTAAAACGTTAAAATAAATCCAAAATCCTAGATCCAAAAAAATGTGAAACCCTAATATTTAAATCCTAAAATCGAAAGAAAATAATCATGAAACATAGGACCGGGTTATCTAGTACAATCATACATCAATATGACAAATGCGCCCTACAAATCCCTATAACCCATACATAACATTCTAGGGAATAGAGGAGCACCCCAGAAATTGAACCCTCCTACATTGTTAATGAAGTCATAGAGACAAACGCATCTTGATCTAGTAATAGAATAACACCCCAAAAAGTGAACTCCCTTACAATATCAAAATATGAGCCCTAGTACTACACCTTCCACCTATATACCCAAGGATCACATGTGAGATATACATAAAATCATTTTGAAAGGGAATTATGACATTCAAAAATAACAAAAAAACCATTTCTTGATATAAAAACAATCTTTGAAAACTAGTACACACTTCATTTCAGAATTATTTAAAAACACCCTTCTATTTACCAAAAATAGGGGAAACTATATTTTTAAAAAAACCATTTTCAGAAACTAAATAAATCTTTCCAATTTTTTTATAAAAAAATTATAAAACAAAGTGAAATCATGGTTCATCCAATATAGATTAGAGACGGAACCACCTATAGGTCAGGAATGATCCATGATGTGAATCCCTGATAAAACATCATTTATTTATATGAAAATGACTGGCACCATACTACTAAGTCAGCAGGTTACCCATTGTTCATAGGTTGTGATAGAGGGTGGTCCAGATCGATTGATCAAGGTGCGTTGAGTGCACCATTTTCATCACACAGAGCATCCTCCTTCCATTATACCATACTTGCATCGTGTTGGATTCTATGGTATTGCAGTATCAGATTTTACATTTGTAGACCATCACCTGCTAGTTGCACTCGTGGAGAGGTGGAGACCAGAGACACACACATTCCACCTGGCCGAGGGAGAGATGACCATCACCCTCCATGATGTAGCTGTGCTTCTTGGTCTTCCTATCCAGGGGACACCAGTTATTGGATCCAGATGGGCAGCTTGGCCCGACCTTGCTCAGCGCTTGTTAGGCATTGAGATTTTGTCCGATCGTAGTGTTACCAATGGAGCATTGATATCCATGCCTTGGCTGGAGTCACAGATTCCACTTTTATCTAATGATGATGACGAGAATACGGGGATGTGTTATGCACGTGCATATATATTACGATTTATTGGAGGTATCATGTGTATGAATCATTCAGGGATGCAAGTGCACATAATGTATCTACCCTTGTTAGAATATTTTGATCAGGAAGGGATGTACAGTTGGGGATCTGCCTGCTTGGCATACACATACAGAGCATTATGAAAGATATCTGACAGGCGGTGCACAACTCTTGGGGGATGCGTCATCCTTATTCAGATGCGGGCATGGGAGCACATCCCCGCATTCTGCCCTGATCTTGCTGGTCTGCTGGTCAACATGGCGGGGCTTCATGACGCTCCGCATGGACGCTTGTATGATCACTCATTTCTATCAGTTTCTGATGCTACTACAAGTTATTAACTTTAATTTTTCATTATTTATCACTCTATATGTTTTATTTTATAGGTGGTGTCAGCGACACAATTTCAATGCCGTTCTGAGACACAATTTTTCCATATATTGGCTCGATTTGGACTTCCTCTTACCCCATCAGGTATATATATTAAATCTATAACTGTCTAGTAAATTTAATAATAACATATTTTTTTAGTTAACCGTTTTTCTAACAAGAGTAATATGTTGTTTCATATTTTATGGGTTCCATACTGGTCTGTTATGGTCCAGTTGCCTCCATATTGCATGGTTGGTCCTGACGATGTTATGGTTGTAGTGACACTCGTTCAATTTCATATTGTTGAGTGGCACTAGCCTAACAGAGTCATGCGACAGTTTCTCTTCACTCAGCGGATTCCATTACTGTCGAGGCAGACAGATCAGCTTCATGGGATGAAGCTGACAGGGAGGCAGGATGACGACTGGCATCGAGTACATGCTGTATTTTTTGACTGTTGGTACAGACGCGTAGAGTTTCTTATCAAGGGAGTTCCTACGATGCAGTTCACTCTTTCAGTGCAACACGAGTATGAGCCATGGTATAGAATAAAGTCTATATTGTATCTTACCCGAGCCGACAGGGAGATGAATATGATTGTAAGTCAATTAAATTATATTACTATGTTTATTGAGTTATTTTCTAACTCATTTTTAATCTGTTTACAAGAGAGTCACACAGACAGACTTATTCATATGAGTGATGAGGATGCGGATAGAGTCTTAAACCGGTAAGCTGTTCATGCTCAAGCATTGGAGCTAAGGTCATCTTTCCATGTGTTTGCCGAGAGCCTCTTAGATCGTCCAGCACGGAGACAACAGGTTCCTACCGTAGAGGAAGATGCAGCAGCAGCTGCTGGTGCTGAGGAGCCATGACCACGGCGGCGTAGACAGCGTCTTCCTACACGTCAGGCCTCACCAGCTCCACAGTCAGAGGTCGGCCCTCTAGTAGTCCAGTCTGAGCCGATGCAGGATGTGCCTCAGCTTTCATGGGATCCATCCTTTTTGATAGGATATCCTCAGTTTTATCCATTGTGGGGTCCATATGGAGCGCAAAATTTGCATCCAGAGTCATCACAGCCTTGGTGTCCAGACCCATCGTAGAGTTGGGGTATAACACCACCATATGATTTGTTCCCCACTGCGATGATGTTGGGTTCTTCTACCATCGAGGTGGGAGAAGGATCAGAAGGGTCGTACGATGTGGAGTTGACATTTTCTCCCACTAGCACAGAGGTGCTGGATATGACAGTCGACATTCCATCACCCGAGTACCTACCCTCTCTAGGTCATCAGACTCCCCAGAGATCTCGCCGTGGACGTCCTATTATTGGACCACCATGTGGGACAAGATCTCCTCACCATAGACAAAGACATTGATTGTTTATGCTCATTTATATGTTTATGTCTATGGAAATGTAAAATTATTTTTTATGAAATGATTTTTGTTAGACCACCATGTGGGACAGATCTCATCACCGTAGACATAGACATTGATTGTTTATGTTCATTTATATGTTTTATGTCTATGGAAATGAAAAATAATTTATAAGCTTTCAAAACCACCTACTTGAAACTTAGCAATGTTTAAAATACGTGACTTTGAATGATTATAAAATATAAACCATTAGACCAATCTAAACAAAACATTAAACATTTATTAAACATATAAGAGTCAACCCTGCATCAATAGGATGCACGGTGTCACTTCTATCACAAACATCTATAATCATTGATGCATGAAAACAAGTTATATATCATTTCATGGGACAAAAAAAATTTCATTCTTCCACCCTGCATGCCCATATCCATATCAACATCCGGCCTCATAAGGGTATGATGAATGATATGCCACATGAAATTCTCATATGTTCCCATTCCTGCAAATATCAACCCCTTCAACACCACCATGCATCCAACCATTATAATTTCTTCTACAATTATCACCCCATTTCCCCAGGCCCAGTTGATTAGATGAAAACATCAATGATTCCACATATCCCATCGAACTCTTCATCACCAAATATTTATCCTTTACATCTTCAAAAGGCCACTGTATGACCTTCTTGATCTATCCATTTCAAACACTCACATAAAAGTATAATCTAAAATAAAAACCAATAAGTTTTCAGGTTTTTATATTTATATTATTCTTGTATGTGAGTGTTTGGAATGGATAGTTCAAGGAGGTCCTACAGTGGCCTTTTGAAGATGATAAAGGATAAATATTTGGTGATGAAGAGTTTGATGGGCTATGTGGAATCGTTGGTGTTTTCATCAGATCAATTGGGCCTGGGGAAATGGGGTGACAATTATAGAATAAATTATAATGGTTGGATGCATGGTGGTGTTGAAGGGGTTGATATTTATATGAATGGGAACCTATGATAATTTCATGTCGCATATCTTTCACCATACCCTTATGAGGATGGATGTTGATATGGATGTGGACATGGCGGGTGGAAGAATGGATTCCGTTGTCCCATGAAAGGAGATATAACATGTTTTCATGCATCAAATATTATAGATGTATGTGATACTAGTGACACCATGCATCCTATTGATGTGGGGTTGACTCCTATATGTTTAATAAATGTTTAATTTTTCATTTATATTGGTCTAATGGTTTATATTTTGTAGTCTTTCAAAGTCACGTACTTGAAACATTTCTAAGTTTCAAGTACGCAGTTTTGAAAGCTTATAAATTATATTTCATGAACAATATTTATGAAATGATTTGTTTTTTATACAATTTATTATATTTTTAATGAATCTGTAAAGATTCATTTATATTGGTCTTATGGTTTATATTTTATAGTATTTCAAAGTCACGTACATGAATCATTTCTAAGTTTCAAGTAGGTGGTTGTGAAATTTTATAAATTATTTTTCATGACAATTTTCATGAAATAATTTTTGTTTTCAACAATTTCTAAGATGTTTAATGAATTTTTAAAGTTTCGTTTATATTATTATAATGGTTTATATTTTATAGTATTTTAAAGTTACGTACTTGAAACATTTCTATGTTTCAAGTAGGCGGTTTTGAAAGCTTATAAATTATTTCTCATGAACAATTTTTATGAAATGATTTGTGTTTTCAACAATTTATTATATGTTTAATGAATATTTAAATTTTCCTTTATATTGGTCTTATGGTTTATATTTTATAGTATTTAAAAGTCACGTACGTGAAACATTTCTACATTTCAAGCAGGCAGTTTTCAAAGCTTATAAATTATTTTTCAGGAAACATTTTTATGAAATGATTTGTGTTTTCAACAATTGATTATATGTTTAATGAATTTTTAAAGTTTCTTTTATATTGGTCTTATGGTTTATATTTTATAGTCTTTCAAAGTCACGAACTTGAAACATTTTTGACTTTCATGTAGGCAGTTTTGAAAGCTTATAAATTATTTTTCATGAACAATTTTTCTGAAATGATTTACGTTTTCAACAATTTATTATATGTTTAATGAATGTTTAGAGTTTTATTTATATTGGTCTTATTATTTATATTTTATAGGCTTTCAATGTCACATACATGAATCATTTTTAACTTTTAAGAAGGCGGTTTTGAAATAAATTTTTAAAAACTTATAATTTTTTTGTTAGGTGAAAGGCGGCATCCTCCTAAATATTTTTTTATGAATTATATATATAAATAAATATATAAACAAAAAAATAAAAAAAATATTTGAAATTTTATTTTGTTAAGTGAAAGGTGGCATCGTGGGTGACGCCTTTCAGCCTGAGTGTAAAGGCGGCAGCGTGGATGTCGCCTTTTGCCCGAAATACAAAGGCGGCATCAGCGATGCCACCTTTAAGGTGAATTTTGAAAATAAAAATCGCCAAATCCATTTTTTGTAAAAATATTTTCTTAAAAAATGCATAAAAAAATCGCAGTTTGGTTTTTCTATATCTAGCCACTAGGGTCAGTGGTGTCAAGTTTGGAGGGTTGATGATGGTGGCTCATGGGTTATACAAGTGGAAGGAGGGGCGGCTGGCTGCGTGGCTCGTAGCGGACCAAGACTAGGCGGCTCGGCCAGGCTGTACGCCAGTTACAGGTGCGTGGGAGGCATGATTGAGATTAGTAGAATATGACAGTCTTCAGAGGGGTGGGAGAGCGGATGGTAGGGGAAGCCACCTATCAGTGTGGGAGAATAGTTTGGTGCATTGCAGGGTCCCATCGTGTGAGGAGGTGGCGCCCCTGGTGGTCCGATGTAGGTCGACGGTGGGGATGAGTGGACGAGATTTGATGATAGCGGAGGTCAATAGACTAGGGAGGTGTGCCAACCAGTTTGAGCAGGAGGAGGGTTGAATTCTGAGGGATATGGAACCTATGGGTCTCCATGGTGGAAGCTTAGCCATTGGAGGGCCGACGAGGCAACTGCTTGAGAGCTAGGGTGGAAGCAGCGCTAGCCAGGTCATAGTCTATGAAGGGGAGCGGCCTACGGGGTAGGTCAGATGGGCAGTGCGAGGTTGAGGATGGCTGAAGGGGTCTTTCGTAGAAGAGGAGAATGTTGGACAACCCCTTATAAAACCTTCTTTTATTATTTTTCAATCCTAATTATAGAATTTTTTACTAATAAATTTTGTTTTAATTGTTTTTTTGGCCCATGCAAAGACCCCCGCCCCTCAATTTTGTTGCATTCTTCAAGTCTGGACACCCTTTTAAAGTTTCCATACCCTAAAAATTAAACTAGCAAACAATTAGCTTTGTTTTAAATATATAATAACATGTTTACTCTAATTCTTTTTTCGGTGGAAACATTAGGTCACCGACCAGAGGAGTTTTGATAGCCAAATTCCAGCCGATCCGACTAGTTCTTGGCCAAAATAAAATGGGGTCATTGGAAATATCCACATAAAATAACACAATAATATATATATATATATATATCTGTGTGTGTATGTAAGTATGTATGTATATCATGTTATTCAAAAGTTAATATCCCAAATTTTACGATCTGAAAATACACCATTTTGATTCACAATTTATTTTCAGATGACAGTATATTTGGCCTCTAGGATCATATATGGGCATGGTTGTATATATTGGGATCTATATAGCACAATCTACTTAAATTTAATGAAAAACAATTTTTTTATGGCTAAGAAAATTAATGTGATCACATTGATACTAATTGAAGGTTCAAGGGCACGAAGCCAAAGCCAGTGGGATGAGGATTTTAAATTATTCATCACCAAAGTGATGGAACTTGTCTTCTCTGGCGATTTAAGTCAGGGTAAAGGTCTGTGGATCTCATGTGAATTAAACAAATTTTAAAAATAAAACTGAATACATACATTGTTTGAAATTAGACATGCTCGAATGCATCAAGTCTTCGAAGATTTTTGCTAAACTGGTCCAAAGCCAAACCCTTCTATATTTTCCACACATGCTTTATGAATATGTGTGCTTATAGTTAGTCAAATTTCAAGTTCTAGCACAGTGTTCTGATAAATCCATAGACATTACGCTGATCACATGACCTTGTGCCTTTGATCCATTGAAGACATTCTTGGATCAGAGCTTGAAGAGAGACATTATCTCTTTAGATGGTGGGGGAGAGAGAGGATCTCATTCCATTATAATGAATAGTGCATGGATTGAGTGTATCTCTCTAGCTAATATAGTGGGCGAGTCAAATACTCGGAAAGGGTTCCCCAATCCCTAGAAATAAAATTGTCACTAAGTAAGCAACATATAAATAGTTATGACAAACTATACTATGTCATAAATATTTTTTATATTTTATTACATACTTGTAATAAATATCAAATTTGTAATGTTATATACCTGAGTCATTAACTTGACTCATAGTTCCCACCAATATTAAATGAACAATGAATATTAAAATAATATTCATTCATATTATATTTTTTGGCATTCACCTAATACGCCGTGAATAATTTTAATAAATAAATTCAACCCAATTACTCTACTATCAAATAATAATGAATTGGTTTATTCATCAGTGATCGATAACTTTGACAGATCTCAAACCTTGTGGTGGGTCCCACCATGTCCTATGTACATATTCACTAGAATATGGAAGATTTTTTAATACACTATTGTGTGCGGCCCTCTACGACCTTATCTCGATACTAGTGAATATTATTCACAGTCTATGAGTGGAGGCTAGAATCTCATCAAGGCCCCTAAAGAGATAAGGAATAGCCATAGCAAAGACGACCAACCTATGAACATGTATTGTGTAACATATTCTCTCTATCTTTAGATATCTAATAAGGAATGATGCACACCTGTGACCCCATCCTTTTTCACTTTATTGTTTATTGATATAATTGGACGAACAAACCTCTAACTACCTTGGATAAGGATTAAAAAAGATACCACCATCCTAATCAACCTGGCCTAGGATATTACTTCCTCATCTTGGAAACAAAAAATTCTATTTTGACCATTCAACCAATGTCATACCACCAATGACACACCCAATATAAGGTACCTCGCCATGATTTCATTATCATGGGTTTTTCCTTGTATCAATGTACAAGATCAAATAACACACAATGATAATGATCTCAAGTTTGGAGAACAATACACATGCCCATATATTGGAACATCCAATGACACCTAAAACATGTGGTGGTTTTATTGGCAGGTATGTCCTCATGATCTCACCCACTAGAGATCACTATGTGTGAAATTCAGGAGAAGAAGCCTCAATGTTTATGTTACTCCGACACCTAATAGTATGAAATCTACTATGTCTAGTCAGTATGATGTATCCGTAACATTGTAAAAAAATTTAAGATTAATTTCATTATATCTTAAGGTTCTCATTATCCCATGGTATTATCTATGAAATTTTGATACGAAAATTAATCTATAGACATTACCATTTAAAAAGTGGATGTAGAAATATCTACACTATAATGGTATGTGTGAATCATGTATAAATCACTATATCCCCGATATGGTAACCAAAAATTATTGTTTAGTTGGGTCTAGGTAACCCACTATTACAATAGTTACATCATAGATTTGAATGAAATGAAATTTTTTAAGATCATGTGTGTCTAAATAAGGAATGTGTATAGTTTTCTCATTTGTCATATACAATAACAAAATTTGATTGCTAACCCAGCATTAATATAAACAATATGAGATGATCATCTTAATACACCTAATTTATGATTCATCATATATTATAACATGAGTAATGTTACAAACAGATAGAATACCATATTATATATAGATATAATAGTTTATTTTCATAAATATTACCACTTAAATAAATAACTCTTATATAATATAAAAAAAAATGTTTTGTATCTTATCATGATATTTGAAAGATAATATAGAATCTTAGAGACTAATGGCAGTAATTTTATACTTTTATGAAGTTAAAATTTTAAAAATAAAAGTTTATAACAATCAAAATGAAATGTTAATGTCACTTAATGTCCAAAAAGGTATAGAGTGTTTTAGAAAAAGTTTAATGTAAAGAGTTATATAAGTTACCAAAATATTTAATGAATTTTTTTACTGGCATAGACTCTAAGAATATTGATAATGATGAACATATAAACTGTTCTAAGTAGAAAAAAATTTCTAACATCGTAATATTTTATGTTGTGAAATAAGAAGTTTGAATACTCTGTTAAATTAGTTAAACATTAGTAATATTATTCATAAGTCTCACCATTATTCAAATTGGCATACTAAATATGTAGTACTCACTAAAGAATTTAGTGGGAGGTTTTTATATGATGTTCACAAAAATATTTGGAAGAAAATACATAGAGATGTAATGAGTTCATAAACACCTCGAAAAGTGTATCAAACATAATTCTGATCTATAAGAATAATTCATTTTGTTAAAGTACAAATAAAATATCCTTATAATATAAATGTATCATGTTATTCAAAAAGAAATATCCACTTTAGAATTATTTTATAGTGGTTATATATATATATATATATCATTATGTGAAATTATAATTGACCTATCAAAGTATGACTTTAAGTTATCCCTAATCGATGTTTTTCATTGAGTATTATAGGTTATGATGTAATATTAAGGTTAGAGCGAGTACTATTCCTGTATCTAGTTATAGAATATTCTCATGCAACACAAATAGCGTTTTTTATACTAGATGACCCTCAATGTATGCCACATCGAGTGTCATACATTATATATTTGGTATACTAGGGGTGCGTGGATTATTTTTTAATTCCCCAATAACTGGGGTTAATAAGACACCTAACATGAGAACCATAATAATTTGATACCTTTCTTACACAATCTTTATGTCTTATCTAATTAGAGTTGGTTATAATGTTTCTAATCATGTAATCAATTTATGATTAAACAAGCTGGATATTTTCCTCTCACACGATGCATAGGAAATCTAGCTCCATGATGAACATAGAATGAGAAAGTTTATGGTAATGTCGAGATAATACATATGATGTTTTTAACTATCTGGCGAGGATCATGTGATGTGATCATCCATAAAGGTGAATGAAACATGATGTATTTGTAGAAAAGGATAGTAGACACTTAGAGAATCGATAATGTATGATGATACTATATGAGATTGACATACTGAGGTGACAAAAGATAAACAGACCCTTTTTCACATCATTTCCATAAGTAAAACATTACATGTCACAGAAAATGTCATAATCCAATAACCCAATGTTTTAGTGTCTCTAAGTACTAGTTACATAAGAAATTTAATTTACAAAACACATGAACATTTCTATATAATTTATTCATTCAATACTCTCTTATAAACTTCTTATAAGTTATACTCTTCTTCTTATCCTGATGAATAGAAACACAAGAAATGGTTGATCTCTAACTCTCAGATAGGGAAAAAAATCATCAACATTCCATAAATGGTTAGATCATAAGTTTTTGAGAAATCACAATAATGTGAGAACAATCTTATTAAAAAGAATATATAACAAAACTAATTGTATATAAGTCATGATAAAATTACATGTAATCTTAAATGAAGTGTATACTAGGAATTAAGTGTAAGATTTAATAAATATTATTCATGGTGCATAATCATAGGCATATGTCATAGAAATATGAAATGTCATTGAAATATAGAATAATAAGGAATTATGGAAGAAAACATATACATTTTTAAAAATCATTTTATTAAAAAAATCCAAGTATATACACCCTTTATGTTGTGAATAAATTTAATCATTTTCACCCTTTAAGTTGTGAAAAAATATAAAAATTTCCAAAATTTATGTTGTGAACAAATCAAAGAATGTCCATGCTTCATTATCTCATTATATATAAAACAAAAAATAACGCACTAGAGAGAAATATAGGACCCCAAACATCATCATCCATATATTTATATTGCATTAGATATCGATCATTCCTCACATCATAATGAACTATTGAAATATAATGGGGTTCGTAACATTTTGAAATGATATCACATAAAAAATTAGATTGGATGATACAAAAAAATAAATCAACCAAAAAGGATTTCATAAGAAATTTAGAGGGTGATTAAATAAATATAACTTTCTAAGGAGATATTATCTTTTGTAATTAAGAGGTAAATGGAAGTGAAACTATAAAAAGGACATTAAAAAACATTTTGCGACTTATTCATAAAAAGAAGTGGCTATAAAACACATTAAAAAATATCATTTTTAGATTATTTCATAAATAAATTTTAAACATTAATTTTCATTAAATATTAATAAAATTTTGTTGAAAAATACAAAAATGGTTTCCAATGAAATTTTTTGATGATAAAATGTATGATCCAGAAAAGAAAACCTTTTCAAACATTTTCAAATAATTTTGAATTACCTTTATTGAAAACAAAATTTTAAAAAGAGTAATTAATATTTCTTTTGATAATAATTATAAAAAATTCCGGGTCACAATAAATAAACCATATTTTTATTTCAAATTAGTAAAGTATAACAATGGCTGAATGTGTGAACATGGACAAGATAGAAAAAGATCTCATATAGAGGGAATGTAAATTATTCTTAACATTAATAACTTTTTTGAAACAAGAAATCAACCTATTTAATTACCTATAAAATAAGGAGTAATGTATTTATAATATAATAATATAATATAAGAAACCCATATTTTAAATCCATAGTTAAATATGAAAAATTATGACTTAATAAAAAAAAGACGAGTCAAAAAATAAACCATTTACCTTTTACTTATGATTTTCAAGAGATATTTTTAGACACCTGTATAATAAACATAACCATATTAATAACCAATTTAGGAACCTTATTAATATATATTAAACTATATAATACTTATTTATAACCATTTATTATATATTTA
This sequence comes from Viscum album, assembly GCA_963277665.1. NCBI lineage: Eukaryota > Viridiplantae > Streptophyta > Magnoliopsida > Santalales > Viscaceae > Viscum > Viscum album. The sequence continues at coordinate 426,655,927 of OY728120.1, read as the reverse complement.
TTAGTTGGTTATAATTTATAATAATCGTTAAATGCGAGTGATTTTGATTGTTTCACGCATTATTTAATGGTTAGATGCCGATCTACTTTCTTTGATACCATGATAATTATTCCTAGATTATTTAAATAACTAAAATATATATTCTATAATTATTTTTATTTTCCAACATTCAACCCATGATTGTTTTAGTAATGATTTGTGAGGATGAAATCAGTGATGATCTATTTTTTATAACTGTTTTTAACGAATGGATTGTGGTATTTTAGTTAATGTGTTAAATATTAAAATAAATTTTATAGAGCCTAAAAAATTTAAATAATAATTTTATTTTTTTCATTATTATATTCTATGAACCATCCATGTACGATGGTGATGAAAAATGAAGTATGTCGCTTCATGGATGCGGTACTCGGCACATACACACAAAAGACATTTTCATATTTATTAAAATGAGATAAATGTGGGAAATGGGTTATATTTTAAGAAAATTAAACATTTTATAATCAAAATATTAATTCATTAAATACCATTATGGAACCTTCCAGGTAAGGCGGTTATGAAAAATGTAATATGTCGCTTTGTGGAGTTAGTATTCTGGACTTACGCATGAATGATGTTATCATTTTTCTATGGAATGAGAAAGGGTATATAATGGTTTTTAAAATAGAAGAAAAAAATTAATATATTAATAATCCTATTTTAATTATATTATAATGTGTAAAAAATAAATTGGAGGAGAAGGATATAAAATAAAAAATTTAAGAAGTGATTAGAATTCACATTGAGAGATTAAAACTCCTCTTGTAGTAACTCTTGAAAATATAGGATTTATGAATTTTACATGGATCAAAAAGATTATAAACATTGTGTAGGGATCTAGGGTAAGTTAAAAAGATATAGTTTTAAAAGTAAATTTAATTTTTTAGTGGCTATGTTGGGGTACTGGATGCCCACTTTGATAAGTGGTGAGAATGAGTTTTTTATAAATATAAAATTTTAATATAAAAAGTACACATGTTTCATATGGAAAATGGAATAAAAATATAAAATAATGGATATGTGATAATTATTGGTCAAAAAACCTAAAATAATAATTTAGAGACATGTTTTAGAATGTTTTATCTATTTTACACGTGGTTAAACTCTTTTTACCTTAATAGATATTTACCGTGGAAACTGAGTTTCTATCATTAATATCTTCTTTTATGACAAAAAATAATAAAACATTACTAACCAATTTGGAAATTTGGATTTAAAATATAGAGGCAATTTTATTAAAAAATGATAAGGGTGAGAAATATTAATTATAATATTAGCGCACATTACACATAAAAAATTAGATAAAGATAATTTTTAAGCATGAAAATAGTATTTCAGATTAAATTATCAGTGTTGCTGATTTCCATGAAATTAATTGGTTTATTTTTAAAAAAATAAAAGTTTTGTGTCTTTAAATGAAACCCAAAACTAAATTCAACCTTAATAAAACTTAATTAAAAAAATTTCTGAAGATATTTTTTAAAAAAATTACAACATCCCGACCTAACATCCACTTAACTAGGGCCCCAAACTGGTGGATCACAAGACCTTAAGTGTGCCACACTATATTCTAGAGGATTCCAACAAGTAGTTAGGGTCTAAGGTGGTATAATGCCGAAACTATACTCTTATATTATAGTGGAAAAAATAATAATAATAAATAACAGATAATAGAAGAATCATATGAATAACCAACGACAAAACAAAAATAAACACTATCAAAACAAGACTAGTAACCCATCGTGGAAGAGGCATTATAAAATAGAAAAACACATTCATATCAAATACAATAATCAAATGTAGAAGTTTAAATAACCAAAAAACTATAACAATAGAAGAATCCAATAGGTTGTGTATTATACAACGATTTCATGTAATGTTGATATACAAAAGAGGGGAAATACAGGACATTCATATACAAAATGCTATACAAAATTAAAAAAAATGAAAAGAGACTACTCCAATATCATCATAGGCATATTATCAATCCTTTTTTCCATTATCCACACTATAACCTAAACATATCAAGGATCTATAGATGGGATCTTTCCCTTATCCATACCTATAGATAAGTAATCTACATGGGTACTAAAGGAAACCCGAGTAGACTATGATAAAAATCCACGTAGGCTACCACCAATGGTTTCTAGTAATAATATATCCTGTGTACATAGCAATAGTAGTGCACAAGTATAAATAATAATAAATAATACTGACTAAATATATTCCAATCGGATTAGGTTCCTCTGGGGAACCTGGCTGGCTCTACCTGCTTCGGCATAGGCCAATAGAATTATAATCAGAAAACATACATATATATAGTAATATATATATATAGTATAGTTATATAATATATACATGTATATTCACTATATACATGAGTATGTAAGTAGGAATATACCTAGATACTTTGTTCTAGTTTGACCTGGGGCATAACCCAAGCATCTGTTACCAATATTACGTGTTATAGTCTCAAGAAATGGTACATTCCCTGAATCTCATAATTAATGTGAGACGTCATGATAAAAAATAGATATAGGTTGGTGATATTTCATTCCCAAAATCGGATAGAAGGGAACGTGGAATGTCATTCCCATTGCCCAAATACAAGTATAATAGTGAGAGATGTCATGATCAACACCCGATGTAAGGGATAATGAATCATCTTTCTCAACAAGTCCCTTAACCATCATTCTGTAGATAATATCAATGTAATAATCACAATACTAATAATTAATGAGGAAATAAACCCATAATAATTTTAATAGTTGAGGCCGAAATAACTAGGGGCATTATAATGCACACAAATCATATAATAAAGCATGCATCACTTGATGCAACCTTTCCACTATTTATCATTTATTATAGTTATCCCCTTTAATTTAATCAATAAATGGAAAGAACTTCCATTCAATTTAATAAATTCATTTAATTTTTCATGGCTTGGAAAAAAAATTCCAAGGTTCAACCAATAACTTAGAAGGTTCTATTACCAATTAGATAATTACCCAAAAGGGAGAAATACCATTTATAATCAAATATGAATGATTTTGTGATGATCATAACATTAAATAATTATATAATCAAGGTAAAATAATTTATTACACCCAAAGGGTATCATTTAATGAGGTAAACATCCTCTAATTACCTAGAAATGTTCCACAAAAGTGTAACATCATGATTTAATTAATTTTCAGAGAAAGAGTGAATTTTAAGACAGTGTGCGATAATGGTGGGTGTGAGTTTTAATGGAGAGTCTATGAAAACAATAAAAAACTTAGTGAATAAAATCAATACCACAATACTTAGGGATGTAGATGAATCCTTATATAATATCAACATCATATCGGATGTAAATTGGAAGAAATTGTAAGAATGGTCCAACACCCTAAAAATAGGGCATATGAACTTGAACCAAAATAGCACAAAATATAGGAAGAGAAACCATGAATGTAAGTGAATTTTATATCATACATATAGCTATACAATCCATCTAACAGTGAATGATTTTGATTCTGGATCTAAGAGAAATTGAAATCCATGGCTTGGGAGGAGGATGTGGCCATGAGTGGAAAAAAAGGAGAGCTCATCCGTTGTAAATGAGAAGGAGAAATAAGTGGTAAAATTTTAATTTTATTAAGGTAAATTTCATAAATTCTCCCTAACAGATAGGGTCGCATGGTTTGGCAGCATGATTGTCCAAACCGTCCACCAACTGTGCACCAACAAATGTTTAAGGTGGGACCCCGCATAGGCTAGGCACACGGTTTGGATAATAGTGCAGAATACATATGTGAGAAACTGTCCAAAAACCATATGAATCTCAAATGGGAATGTTCTCGGGATCACATGGTTTTAAAAATACCTTGCATCCCCCTTATCCTTTTTGATGTTCCTCTCACAGTTAGATAAACCATGTATATTGGGCGGCATAGTTTCTCTTAATAGTGTGGCAGAGTGTGGTACTCCAAATTTTGGGGTTCTAGGCTTCGAACAAGCTCCAGACACCCTCATGACCTCCATGAATCCATTAGGTAAAATTAAAAGGTCTTAATTAAGTGATTTAAATTGAAAAAAATGATCCATAACTTTTAGAAAAGTCTAGTCATTAGAACCTCACCTTTATAAAGAAACTCATCCCTGAGTTGGACTTCCGAGGGTAAAGTGGTATCATTTGAGAATAGGTCCAACCACTAAGCTTGTATATTAGCTTCCCACTCCTAGGACTCATCATGTACTCATCCTCACTACCATTGTACCTATACTAAAGGACATGACATATCTCATAGTTTCTTCATGCTCCGATCAACAGTACGCACTTGATACCCCTCAAAATAAGCATCCATATCTAACTCAACCACATCATGTTATAAAACATGGGATGGGTCTGGATAACACTAGAGAAGCTGAGTTACATTATAGACATCATTCATGGATCACTATCTATGAGGAAGTGCTATTCGGTAAGACATTAGTCCCATTTGTTTGAGATCCTCAAAAGGACCAACAAATTGAGGTAAAAGACTACCATACCTATGAATATTTATATGGACCAAACTGGGTGAAAATTGCAAGAATAACCAATCTCCAACCTTGAACTCAAGAGTTTATCAGTATTTTTTGGCATATGACTACTTTCTAGATTGAGCTGTTATCATGTGCTTTCTAAAAAACTGGACCTGCTCTGTAGCTTCTTAGATGAGACATGGTCCAAGAAAAATTGCATCCCCTGCCTCTAGCCATCACAAAAGTTATCAAAAATGACTACCATATAAATATTTATAAGGATAAATCTCGATGATATCCTGAAATATGTTATTATAAGTGATTTCAATATGGGGTATGTGTCTCTCCCAAGAACCCCTAAAGTTAAGGAAACATGCCTGGAGCATGTCCTCTAACAACTGAATTATATGATCTGTATGCCTATCGATCTAAGGGTGATATTATGTGCTCAAAAGAAGCTATTTACCCAAGGAATTATGAAACCCCTTCCCGAATAGTGATGTGAAGTGAGCATCCTTTTCAAATCCTATATATCAGGGTTCTCCAGAAAGATATATAACCTCCCTAATGTATATCCTCCCTTTCCCATATACCATAAGGGTATATCTAATAGGTAATAAGTGTGCGACCTTCGTCAAACGATCAAAGACTACCCAAATTTCATATTTCATATCTGGTGATTTGGGTAAATTAATCAAGAATCCCATAGAAACTGCATCCCATTTCCACTCAGAAATGGACAATAGTTTAAAAAGTCATGTTGGTTGATGATGTTCTACCTTCACCTGCAGATAGGTGGAACACCGAGTGATAAAACTAGCTACCTTCCATTTCATAAAAGCCCACCAATACTAGTGATGTACGTCTTGGTACATCTTGGTGACACCGAGATGCAATTCCCATGTTAAGGTAAGAAATTCTCATATCATCTCCTCTCTGAATTATTTTTGAGACCCATATACACCAATGAAAACATAGGGTCTCATCCTCTTCTATGATCTAACTAGAAGATGATTCATCATCTCAGAAACTTTCCCTTAGGACTAGGCACTTGGGATATGAATGTTGCCTCATTAATACATATTCCAAGTGAGTATAATTCACTGCTAAGGTTGTGAGGAGAGTCTACCCATGATCCCCCATAACCACAACGTACATCTCTGAAAACAATCCCATGAGATTCCACTCACCACTGGTCTCCTAAACCACACATGTTTGAGTCTTCTAGCTCAGATAATTAGCTATATAATTTCCATTTCCAAGCATGTAGGAAAGCTCAAAATAAAAGGATTCCAAATACTCAACCAATATACACCGCCTGAGATTCAGAACACATTGTTCAAGTATATACTTGAGGCTCTTGTGGTATGTGAACACTACAAATTGCTCACCATGTAAATAGTGTTTCCAACAGTGTAAAACATGAACTGATATATCATGTTTGAGTTCATGTGTGAGGTAATTCTACACATGATGTCTCAACTTATGATACTCGTACATGAAGAAACACTTATCCTACATCAAAATAGCTCTGAACCTAATACCTAATGTGTTATAGTAAAAAACATAGCTCTTGCGTAGTTCCGATAGAATTATGATCATCACTAAAGTCAATCTATCGGTAAAACTCTAAAAATGATGCTTTACAATATTCTAACCATACAAATTTAACGCCCATATTAGTAATACTTATAATAGGTGAAACTAGGCATGAGAAATCATTTAAGAAGCATCTATAATATTCAATCATCCCTAAGAAACTATGTATGTCACATACATTCTTGGGATCCTCCTAGGAAACTACGGATCTCACTTTCTATGGGCCTACTAAAACTCTATAATCTGAGATGATATGACCGAGGATGTGAACTTCATCAATCCAAAAGTGGCACTTACTAAGCTTATCATAAAGATGATTCATTCTCAGTGTATTCAACATGATCTCAAGATGGTTAAAATAGTCTCGTTAAGAGAATGAATACACTAAGATGTATTCAATAAATACTACCATGTAAGAATCAAGATATTAGTGGAAAACCCAATTCTTTAGAGCCATAAAAACCTCTGCTGCGTTCGTGAGACCGAACAACAAGAACAGGTACTCATAAAGGCCATACCTACTCCTAAAATCTATGTGAGGTATTTCTGATGGCCTATCATGCATCAGATGATATAACAATATCAAACAATTCTTTTAAAACCCTCTATCTCCTTGGAGTTGGATGAAGAGGTCATCTATTCGAAGAGGTGGATATCGATTCATTACCGTAATCTAGTTCAATTCGCATTAAACGCAGAGCCTGAGGGTACAATACGCCTTCTTGGAATGGACCATTGAACCCCAAGGAGAAGATATCAAGTATATAAATCCATTAGCCTCTAGATCCTCCAAATATTTCTTATGTTCTAGAAGATCCATAAGTTCTATCATGTAAGGACAAATGGTCACTGTGGCTACTCCTGGTACTATCTCAATAGTGAAATCTTCCTCTTGTGATGTAGGTAGAACAAAAAATTCATCAAGGAAAACATCCCAAAATTTATCCACTATATGAGGGAAAACATCGAGTTGTAACCCCTGATTATCTAAGAAAAAAGGGAAATATGAGTTGTCTCTCTACCCAGTCCCTGATACTTAGTTCATGGTCGTGTAGATTGGATATACCATTCTCCCTTATGCACATGATTACCTCCCTCTAGTGATGTGAACATCACCCTATAATGATAGTAGTCTATTTGGGAATGATAGGGAACTAACTATTCTATCCCAAAAATTAAATCAAACCCTGTCATGTTGAGGAAGAAACAATTCCATACAAAGTGGCATTTTATTATCTCAAGGGGACAATCCTTACAATGATGTATGCTCTCTGATCGGATACCTAATAGGGTATCAACCATCATTTGGATGAATAAGTGTTCTATATCAAGGTCTAAAATCTCTATGATTTTGTTTTATATAAATGAATGATAGATTCCTATGTTAAATAAATTAGACACTAAAGTAGAGACCACTAGAGTATTACATAGTACAATATAAGGTTCAACGTTCTGCTCCTCAAGTATACGATGCACTGTATGTTACTCGACCGTACCATAACTTGACTTACCTGAGTGAGCCTGCTCTAATAGGACTGAGAATTAGGATTATAAATACCTTTTCCTCAACCACCACCTCGGCCTAAGCAGCTCGTGTTATTCCTACAACCTTCCTAGTGAGATACATCTGAGTTCACTTTGGAAAATGGGGTGGGTGTAGATCCTCTCCTACTAGGAACTGATGAAAAGGTATTGCATAAGAACTAGACATGTCCCGTCCTTTTGAAACCTCTATATTCCACTGAATCACTTAAAAACTAGGGTTTTGTATGTCCTAGCATCCCGCACTAGGGACATATCAATTATCTTCTAGTACGATATGGATGAATTCTTCAAACCCCATGAGAACCCTCGAATAAATTCTTGTGCTAGCTAGGAGAAAAGCTAATAGATCTCGATGGTGTACCACCATGGTTCCCACCATCAGTTACCCATAGATTTCTATTAGTAATAAGGTCCTAGTTTCCTATAAAAAAATATTAGTCAACCTGAAAACATGGACCTATGATCAGATGTTGTATACCAGCCCATCTTCCAATCACTTGGCAGTCATAAGATCATAACTATATAGAATATTAGAGAAATGCTACAGATTGGTAAATGTTATAGAATACTCCAAGACAGACATGTCTCCCTTCTAGTGATTAATGAATTCTCTAGCCTAGTCAGATCTCAAAGTCCATAGATGTAATTAGTCATATAATATCATTGAGAAATACTCCTAAATAATATCCTTATGTCAATATTTCTAGGTAATAACATCCCACCATCTCTTGGAACACTACTAAAAAACTGGAGTTTCACAATGCTGGTATTTATCAATGCAATAAAGAAGTGCTAATCAATGGAATCTTTATTAGTGCTAAATAAATCACTGATAAATATAACCCTTTATCAGAGCTTTTTTGTTTAGTGCTGGTTAAAGGTCCCTTTATCAGCTCTTTATTTTTAGTGTTGATAAAGAGTACCATTTATTAGCACTTAGTTTCTAGCACTGATAACATGTACCCTTTATTAGCGCTATATTTTTAGTGCTCATAAAGGACGCCATTACCCATGCTTTTTTAGTGCTGATAAATGTACGAATAAATAAAATAAAAAAATTATAAAAATAAAAAAATGAGATTATTTAAAAAAATATTACAATTCTTATTAATTACATAATTATTGATAAAAATGAACAAATTGAGCATACTATATATAAATTATAAATACTAATAAATAATATTTGTTTAATATATAGATATATGAAAAATTAAAATTAAACAAATTAAAAATAAAATTAATTAAATTGAGAAAAATATTAAACATTTTATTAATTAGATTATTATTGATAATGTTAATAAATAATTTAGTTTAGATATATTGATATATATTAATGTATATAAATATGATTTATATATTACAAAATATTAATGCACTTTACATTATAAATTTCCATATATTTAGTGAATAATGGTTTGTAATTAAAAATTAATAGGAATTTAAAATACCGACTAATTGCATTGAGTAATGGGCATAATTAGATGTCATTTTATTTTTCAAATTATAACATTGATCAAACGTATTATATAGATTTCATATATATGTAACTAATTCATTCTTATATAAATTCGCACACAAAAAAATATTTTTTGGTACTTTAATTAATTTATATTATTTATTTTTTATTTATTTATTTAAAATGTTTCTATATTTTTCTTATATGTGTCCATATTTACTTCAATATATACCCATTTTTTTAATGATTTATATTAATCAAACTTATCAAAATTTTCAATATTATACTCATTTTTAATTAATCAATTTTACTCATTTTTAACATGTATGAACTTAATATTAAATATTCATTAATAATGTTAAAAATACATTTGTAAAAAATATATATAAAAAAATATATTTATAAATGTATATTTACTATTTTTATACATTTATAATTATAAATAAATATATAATATTTTTTTAAAATGTATTTTTATAAATATAAATATAAAATTATAAAATTATAATAAGTTTATTTAAATAATGAATAATTTTACTATGATTATATATATATATATATATATAATTACATAAAGATATATAATTATATAAAAATTATTTTTTAAAAAATTATTTATATAATTATAAATAACTATTTATATATTCAAATAATTATAAAATTATTATTATAATTATTATTATTATTGATAATAATTATATTTTTAAAAAAAATATTATAAGTATTTATCAGCATTAATAAAGCGTAGATAAAAAAGAGATTCATCAGGGCTAAAAAACGCTGATAAAAGCAATATTTATTAGTGCTAAAAAAGCATTGATAAAGATACCTTTTTTCACTGGTTACTAACTTAGTACTGATAAAATGTATCTTTAGTACTGTTTTTAAGCATTGATAAAAGTGTCACGACCTATTTTAAGAAACCCATCTATTGTGAACTGGTTTACGATATCTGATGATCCCCGTAGAAGAGACGTGTTACCGACGTCCTTGTTATCGAATCCAATCCAAAATCTGGGCAAGAATCAAGGATCCATCCATTCCAAGTCTCGAGTGATTCAAGGGTCAAATGCAACCACGTCTCAAATGAAACCCAGGTTTTTCGATATCACTGATTTCCATCGGTTATCCACTAAACATTATAATATCACATCCTTATATCCCAATAAGTCTATTTTCACTATCTTATATCTAAACAACCAAAAATTCAATGTTTTTTAGATATATTTAAGTATCGTCTTTCTTGATATCATGTGGGTCTCTTTGGGACAACATTGGTACCATGCAGCTTGAAATATATCAAACACAATGATGGTTCATGTTTTTGTGATGTATAATAGGCTCCCAATACCTATATTCCATGACATATTCCACTTTTCAATCATAAAATTTGGAAAACATCATTCATATAGAAATCATTGTTGTTATTGGTTTTTTATATTACATTAAAAATCACATGGATGATGAAATATGTGACATCATTGGGGTCTTGAATTATGTAATGTAACAATTGGAACTGTAAGGGTTGAGTGGGGAGGAACTGAAATATAGTGTTATATACTTATATTTCAAAGGTAATTCATGAAGTTATTTTCCAAAAAATGGATGATGAAATATCTGAAACATGGGAACAAATATATAATTATTTTTCCTGGAATTTTTTTCTAGGATAATGATCACTGAAATATGGTATAAAATTAATGGATTTATGTAGGTTGACTGTGAACTACTTCCTGAGACTTGAAATAGATTTAGCGGACACTTATGAAATGTAACAGTCAAATGATTCTGATGAATCTGTAAAATCAGATGAGAAAAAACATTATATATGTTTGACTTCTTGTCTTATTTATTTAATTACTTCTTTAAATAATATAATGTTTTCAGTTTTTTATATTTGAAATATTTCAATTTGAATTTATATAATGTGACTTAAATGATATAAAAATAAAAATCATATAGGTTTAAGGTTCTATATTCCTTTGACTATATTATACAAGAAAAACTAATTTTTATATAAAATGTAATTGATTTTTTGATTTTTTTTGTTGAAATATAGTTAGAAAATAAACAATTAGAATGTGTTATTTTCTAGGAAAAACCATAGTATCATGGTGTTGTAAGAACAAAATACTGTTTCATTACACGGTGAAAAATAAGATTACATTGTTGATAGAATTTATTATTCTCATTCCTTTAGGATTGATCAACATTTTTCTAAAGTTAATATTTTCTTTGAAATGTATCTTATTTAACGAGAAACATTTTCTATTATTTAAATTTTAAACAATATTTTAAATCATTCATGAATACATATTATACCACTATATTTAACTAATTTTTATAAAATAAAATATTAACATTGACTGATGAAAATTTAATAAATATGTTTTAATAGAATCTATTTTGTTGAAATAAAAATTATTTTTCTTGGATAAAATTATTACACCATTAAAATCCCACATCAATTAAAATTTATTAGTTTGGAATTAATAATTTAATGACATGATATGTTCATAGTGTATTCTTATTTCTATTGAGTGTTTTGGTTTACTAACATAATATTAAATCCATTTTATGTCCTTCTAGTTGTAATATGATGCCCCACAGATTTTACCATATCAATTACATGAAAAAAAATGTTTCATTATAATAAATTAATATGACCTTTAATGTTAAGAGTTTTACAAAATGAGGACAAAAAATTAACTAAAAAACTTATGTTTTTAAACTAATAGACATTTTTTCAAAAAATATATGAAATAAATTTATCCATAAGAAGCCTTTATTGTTCTTATTTGGATCAAGCACCTCATGTCACATTGTTCTTATTTGGATCAAGCTCCTCATGGAAATATTTGATCAAATTATCATAATTTTCAGCCTCTTGAAATGATTTAGGCTCTACATTGAAAAAATGAGTTTTTTTGTAGAGTCTTACTCCATTGACTTTTCATCAAAACATTCCAATCTGTAATGAAATTTTATTCATTGATTTCAAATTTTCTTGTATTTCTTGCATTTGATAAAAATATATCCATCTTTTAAATGATAACTCAGTAATTAATACTTATTAAAAATAAGGTCATTTATTTCTCCACACATCTAATAAACACTATGTATGTTTAACTTTAATCCATCTAAAAACAAATAATTATTTAACATGCTTGTGAGAGATTGGAATTCGGGCCTGAAATTGATATAATGGAAACAAGGAAATGCGTTAAGAATGCATAGAACAATCAGGAAAATGTGAGTTCATCTTACTCATTTAATTAATTTTCCTATTTCTTTTTTAATTAATTTTTTCATCATTTTATCTACTATTTGTAATTAATTTACGTAATTTTTATCTATTAATTTTTTATTTTTTTAATATATCTTTTAGGAAGTCATAATTTTCTATCAACTATCTGCAAAAATCCACAGATGAGCTAAACTGATTCATTTTTACAATGTAACCATGTTTTCCATATTCATTGTATTTCTCTGTCAAACTCCCAGCACTGCAAATTGATTTGATGTTATTAGCTAAAAAACATTTATTGTTGTTGTAATCTAGGAGAATAGAGGAAGATCATTTGCCCATGGTGGTTATTTCTCATGATATAATGGGCACATGAGCTTCTTCTTCTATTTTTACATTCGACAACAAGAATTTTTTTTGGATACTAACATTGAGTCAATATGCATTGTTGGCAGTTTGACATAGGAAAATAATGTAAATGTGGTTATATTGTCAATGAGTATTTTTTTCAGACATTGGGATGTGTATGAATCAACTACACCTCAATCTAACACACAGTGTAACAGGTATGAATCAAGGTTATTCTTTTTATTTAAAATTGAAATGAATTTTTGTAAAAAGGGAAAATTTCATACTCAAAACCAAGGAAACATATTATAATTATTATTATTCTTCATTTAAATGATTCATAATTCATTTGGGATGTATAGGAATTAGTCTCACCCAATTCGATGAACTGTGTGACCGCTATGACTCAATGTGTCTATTATCAGTTTAAAATTGATAATTTAGTTCATGTTACTCACAGAAAACAAAGAAAAAATTATTTTATTTTCTTAATAATTTATAATACTGATTTATATGCCATTTTTGATGTTTAGTAATCAATATCATGTCAGACCGATACACGATGTGATCTGTATAGGTCAAAGTGCGTGTTTCCAATTTAAAATGACATTTTAGTAAAAAAAACATGTGACATAACCAAAACCACAAAAAAACATTATGATTGTTTTGATACTTTAGGAAAATGATCCATAAGTCATTTGATACCTATATGAATGAGCTACACCTCAATCCAATGTATTGTGCAACTGGTATGACTCAAAGTGCGTCTTTTTATTTAAAAATGACATAAATTTTAATAAAAAGGATAAATGAACTACTCAAAACTGAGAAAAAAAAGCATATTTTTTTATACTTTTTGTAAAAACTTCATAAGTCATTATTGGAATTTATGAATCAACTACACCTCAATCTAATACACAATGTGCCTGGTATGACTCAATGTGTCTATTATATGTTTAAAATTGATAGTTTAGTTCTAACAATGTCACTATCTGGAAAATGAGAAAACACATTCATATTTTATTCATAATTTAGGACATTCATTCATAAGTAATTTTTGATGTCTAGGAATCAGACTCATGTAAAATCGATACATCATGTGATCAGTATGAGTCAAAGTGTGTGTTTCTAATTTAAAATGAAATTTTAGTAAAAAAGAAAAGTGACATACTCAAAACAGAGTAAATGAATTCATATTATTTTTATACTTTATAAAAATGTTCAATAATACATTTTCAAAATTTAATAGTTAGGTTCACCTCAATCTGATACATGGTGTGACTGATATGACTCCCAGTGTATCTTTTAATTTAAAATCGACAACAATTTTGGAAAAAAGGAAAACCCACCTACTCAAAACCATGAAAGCACAATCAGATTGTTTTGATACTATAGGGTCCAAAAAATTATTCCAAAAGAAGAAAATACCCCTAGAAACGCTTTTCATAAGGAAGAAAGTTCTCCCCAAAGTCTAGCAAGGTGAATAGACTCCAATTGAGTTACAATCCTTAGAAGAGACTTTAATGAATTCAATTTTTCAAGGTTTTTAAGTCGTCTGTGTTCCATAACTGGGAAAGGTACGCGGACCAGCTAGGTTTCGAACCACCAGGTATGTGGAGAGATCTGTGAACTACTAGCATGTGGAGTGATGGCCATCGAACAAGGTATATCGCAAACCATGTCACTGACAGATTCATATGCATGAAGACATTCTACGTACCATGGCGCAAACTCCTCAATTTGCGGACAGAGAAAATTTGTAGGGTTCTACGAACCATTATAACTAACCAAAGCCTCCACAAACCCCGGTTGACCGTGTCTTCTGTGGGTCTGGATATTGTTTCAATAGGCCTCTATAAATGGTGTCGCATTCCCAATAGATATGATTTCTCTGATGCTCTATAAAAGGATCATAGTAGAAGTATGGACACACACATAGGGAGACAGACAAAGATAATTACAGATGAGGAATGATTAAGGGATACTTAGAGGTTGCACTCTGGCTTCCGTCTTGTTTCATTGCCAAAGCCCGAATCGCGAATAACTCCTTCTATAGGTATATTCGGCCGTCAACCATAAAATGGGGGAATTGAATAAAAATAATATAACTACAATCCTAACTAATGAACTAAAAACCAATGGCTTCTTGTGGATGAACTCCCCGTGAACGGTGATCCCCCGGACCCCCCTTCAATATGGTGCTCCGTGTAGCGTACCACTACGTGGATTGAAGCCAGCACTGCACACTACCTTAGTACATGGATGGAACCCAAAGTGGTGTGATGGTCTACGTACCACATTGGTATGTGGATGGCCCCTCTGCCCGCATTCCACTATGGTATGTGTAGCCTCCCTCATTCGGCATAAAAGGTCAGTATACAGAATGGGGTGTTTTCAGGTATTGTCCCTTCCGGTTCCAACCTCGCCACTCCACTACCATCTCGTCCTCCATGATCCCTCTGCTAACCAATCCTCTGACATTAAGCCAAAGCCTCCTCCAAAGCCTCCAGACCCGTATGATTGGACTATAGGGTCTATCAGCGCACCCCATTGAGTCTACATACCCACGGTAAGTGGAGTCACCAAGGCCATTCCCATAAAGGGGGAGGCTTCAAGAACTTCTGTGAGGATACAATCCCACAGTAACCTAGATCCCAACCTTGGGATTCCGACTTGCACCTCTCCATTCTAGGGATTTAGGGTTATCACTCGCTTTTCCATTAAATGAGGAATATCGATCAGTCGAAGGGGTTATGTTCGCTCCCCCCTTTGACAAGGATGAAACGCCTCCCCTTCCTAGAACATGATCTGGGGACCTCCCACTGAGGTAAGTCCCTAATTTTCTTAGGTAGGGTCACATAAACTTTAATGTCATCTCATATTAAAGGGTTTGTTACTTTTCTCCCTCACCCATGGTCTCACCGACCTCTTCCACCACGGGCTCTCCCTCCCCCACCAATAGGGGAGGAGGCATGTGCATTGTTGAATATTTCACATCCTCTTGTCTCTCACACTGATCATGACTAACGTGGGCTTAAAGGTTTGTGATGATTATAACATCTGCACAAATATGAACTACTAGAACTCTGATTCTTGACCAAATCAGGATACGTAGAACGCCTACCAGAAGGCCCGAGATCAAAAGGGTGCCCATTCCAAAGGGTCCTCCAAATCATGTCTATCAAATATAAGGATTCCATGTATAAGTACCAACCCATATGAACTACGAGAACTCTGATTCCTAACCAATTCAGGATACATAGGATGCCTACCTGAAGTCCCAAGCTCAAAAGGGTGCCCTTTCCAAAAGTGTCCACCCAATCATGTCCTGTCAAATGGGTAGCTTCTATGCGTAATCCCCACACAATCCAAACTATGTGGGTTCTGATTACTCTCTTGAGGATACATAGGAAGTCGTCCTTTTGGGCCTGATCCCAACATCAAGTCACCTTCCACCCCCTAGGTGACGATAAACTCTAGAGCACCCTATTATATGGTTGAAGTCAGCATCACCTCTGTATCATCAAACATATGCATGCCTATGATGATCTTGAGAACCAAGGGTAGCCCGTGGACACACTCTTCGGCAATGAACCAAGGATTCTTGAACATATGAACATGAATTTAATCTATAAGAGAGTGTCATGACCCATCCTTGGGGCACATGTCGTGACTACCCCATGCCCACCTTCCATCGATCAGGGGTTGGCGACTAGCACTAAAGGAGAAAATCCCAATAAAAGGGAAGGCATTTCCTTTATATAATAAAACAAACACAACATATTACGCAATTTGAAGTAAAAACTATGTAAACTGAGTACAAAAGTAAGTGTTGAAAAGTAAATGGGCCAGTATAAAAACCCAACTAGAAGTATAGTACAACTAAGAAAAGTGAAGTACAACAGCTGAAAAGTAAAGCAGCATCCACCCAGACGTCCTCCGAGAACCTCACCTAAAGGGTGGGTATAGATGGTCTCCTCAGCCCCTCGAATCCATCCATCTGCTCCATGTATGTCCTGCCAAGTGGTCCACCTCTAGGTACTGTCCTGCTCCACTAGACTCCACCTTGATCAGTGTTGTGTGTCGTCTGCATCCAACACAACGTAGTGCGGGCATAGCCCGTGCAGGGGTGAGTATATGATACTCAGTAGGGACCCCGAGACTCACGAAGGTCTCCCAGAATCCACAAAGGATATACCACA
The DNA here is from genome assembly GCA_963277665.1 of Viscum album. Taxonomy (NCBI): domain Eukaryota; kingdom Viridiplantae; phylum Streptophyta; class Magnoliopsida; order Santalales; family Viscaceae; genus Viscum; species Viscum album. Next base: position 426,638,985 of record OY728120.1, on the reverse strand, counting down.
AAGAAAAGATATAAACACGAAGTATCAACCAACACTACTTAGGTATATTCCCATACATATACCTAAGTCATCAATTCCAGTTCCGCTCCAACTCAAGAGCCCAAGAACAACCCAGTCCACACAGGAAAGTACAACCCGGTTCATAGAGGAAAGCACAACCCAGCCCACACAGGAAAGTAAGTCAATCATATCGATGAAATTGATTGAACGTAAATTCTCGGCTCACATAGGTATACTACTCATGAAGAGGGGTGGATATGATAGATGTAGCCTCTGAATCATCTCCCCCGCCGATCCCACTTAGGATCCAAGTACAAAAGTCATCGCTGTCGAACCCATGTAGGATCCTAGTACAGTAACCATCTCTGGTGAACCCATGTAGGATACATGTACAGTCATCATATTGTCGAACCCACATAGGTTCTGAGTACAGTCTTCCTCAATGTCGAACCCACGTAGGATCCAAGTACAGTCGTCATCATCGTCGCAGTCGTAGCCTGCTCTAGGGTTCCCGCACACAGCATGCTTGATTCTGGGAGGGTCCGCTCCACGAGCCAAGAGGTTCGATACATCAACTGTCACAAATTCCAGAGTTGATGTATCACAATGTTTCATCTCGTAAATAGAAACTCAACGCGACAGATGGCGCGTCAATCAAACGCCTGGTATGAGAGATAATGGATTTTCCGATCCAGGAGCCCGGTTAGAAATATGCACATTTCTAACCCAGCTGATATCTATATTCATCCAAACCGTGAGTGGATTAAGCCAACAGAGCCATCTCACTGAGAGGAATTTATCTTATTTGACAGCATATCATTCGGACGTCCGGTCCTTAAGTTATAAGTGTTTCCGCTCTAAGGGCCTGGTTGGTTTCAGGTTCAAACCAACCTGGTTGTACCAAAATATCACCGAAACCTCAAGTGTAATATACATAAACAAGCCTCAATCCAAGGATCCCTACGCAACTGATGGTGCGTCGATCGCAGGTCCTTAGCCCACGATATGGGAGTTTGAAGGAACCAGTTCCAAAAAATAGGGGGTTTGGGCCCGGTCCGACCTGGCCCAATACCACCTGGGTCGGCACGAACTGGGTCGACCCGAATAGGGTCCAGGTCTGGCCCGACTGGGCGTGGCCCAGCCTGGCTGGCACAGCCGGCCCAGCCCGTGCGACCTGCGGCCTGACTCGGAAGCCGACCGTGGCTCGGCGCTGGCCGATCAGGGCTCAAGGGGCGCACCCCTTTTTCCAGAAACGGCAGACTCAGTGGTGTCCGCCCTAGATGCTGGACAGTGGGGGTTACACCCCCTGGTTTCCTAGTAATGGCCGACCTTTATAGTCGGCCAGTTGAGCCATCGTGGGACCATTCAGGGTCCCGACACTTGGAGACGCCATTGGCCGGTTGTCCGGCCACCCCTTCCTGGTCCGTCGGGGCCTAAGGTCGCGGCTTATCTCAACGGCGTGGTGCGACGACGCCGCACCCCACCACCGCGGCCCGCTCCTGGACGAAGCCTCCTTCAACCTCACCGGTGCGGCGCGCTTTTACCGCACACCGCCCCTACGGCCTACTCCAGGCTACGGCCTCCTTTGGCCGCACCGGTCCTGCGCGACGGCGCCGCGCTCCCCCGCCACGACCTGCTTCGGTCGTGGTCCTCTTCGTCCCCGCACGATGCAACAGCACCGCACCGCATTCACCTCAACCATCAACGAACAACATCAAGAAGAAGAGGGAGGTGTATCGGCCATGTTTGTGCGGTCCGATCTCCTCCTGTTACGACGTTAACTTTCGGCCAATTATTGAACAATGAAGGACGATGATTAAAACATGAAGAAATATAACCCCTACCTCGACAATCGATGTTGTTCGCCGGGCGTCACGGAAGACGACATTGGCATGCATCCATGGAGGGAACAGAGTCTGCACACAAGTTGCAGAGAGGAGACGGAAAGGCACGTCGTCTCTCTTTGCGGTGACAACATTCTTCGTCGAAGAGGAGACGTTCTTCGCAGTAGGATGATGTTCTTCAAAGAAAAACTAGAGTTCTCCCCGAATCCACCTCACACAAAAATTCTAAACAAAAATAGAATAAGCTTCTCTTTATTTTATTTTACTTTTCCATGCATTTCCAAAAATTAAAATTCAAACACTTCATTAAATTAATTGAATAGGTTTAATCAATAATTTAGCATGTTTTGGCATGAATTAAAGTGGGTGAGGGGGATTTACTTAATTAAGTTCAAGGGTTTTCCAACATTAAACACAAGGATATTAATAGGGGTTTTAGGGGGTTTTAGGGAATGTGAAGAGTTGGGGCTCGTGCGGGCCCCCCCTCACTTTTATCCTCACATGGGTAGTTAGGATGCTAGTGGGTCCCACCCTAACTCCCCCATGTAGGATAAAACCACCATAGTTAGAAATAAAATTGTACCAAAATTTTTTTCACTTTTATTTAAACCAATTTTTTTAGCAACTCCTCCCAAGCAAACGCATCTTCGGTATAGGTCCTCCTAAGAAATTACTTGCACTGCGGTTTCATCGGTGTCCTCAGATTTCATTTCCGAGTACCGGTTCAAAAGATAGAAAAACACGCTCGTTCGTTCACTGAACGTACCCGAGATAAACTTCAGAAATTGATTCCAAGAACAGCGGGCCTCAGAATCAGGTGTCGTCAGAAACCGCATGCTCGTAAAATCCCAAAGAATTTACGAAAAAAAATTTCCTAGAAATTTACGGGTCTTTACATTACTCCCACCTCAGGGATTTATGTCCCCGTAAAGCTACATCATAAACTAGGGAAACAAATGAGGGTATTGTGCATGCATCTAAGCCTCCCGCTCCCATGTGCTCTCCTAGAGGTTCCCGTGATGCCACCTAATGCGCACTAGAGGAATAGATCATCCACGTAGGACCCGCTCCTATCGATCCTCGATCTCCACTGGAACCTCCGAAAATGATTCCCCGTCTTCGATGTCCAGATCTCAGTGGTCGATGATATGAGTCGTGTCGTTCATGTATCTCCTCAGATGGGATACATGGAAGATGTTGTGCACCTGTTGAAACTGAGGTGGAAGGGCCATGCGGTAAGCCACCTCGCCTACCCTACTGAGGACCTGGAATGGTCCGATGAAGCGTGGAGATAACTTGTCGCCCTGTCCAAATCTCCGTAATCCACGTCGAGGCGAGACCTTTAAGAAAATATGGTTTCCATCCTCGAACTACAATAGTATCCTCCTCTTATCATCATAGGACATCTGTCGGCTTTGTGCAGTCCTCATCCGCTCCTGGATGATCTGCACTTTCTCCATCATGGCCTGGACCATCTCTGGTCCTACAAGTGCTGACTCCCCAGGGTCAGTCCAGCACAGAGGTGATATGCAAGGTCAGCCGTACAATGCCTTGTATGGTGCCATCCCAATGGGGGAGTGGTATCTTTTGTTGCACGAAAACTCCACCAAAGGTAGGTGATCCTCCCATCTGCGACCCAAGTCGAGGACACATGCATGGAGAATGTCCTCGAGAGTCTTAATGGTCCTCTCCGTCTGGCCATCCGTCTAAGGGTGAAATGCAGTTCTAAGGCGTAGATGTGTCCCAAATTCCTCCTGAAACCCCTTCCAAAGCCGGGAAGTAAATCGAGCATCTCGATCAGAGATGATAGACGATGGAACACCATGAAGCCGTACGATCTCCTGAAAGTAGAGGCGTCCCAATCTCTCAACTGAGCCCTACTCTCTGATAGGTAGGAAGTGGGATGACTTGGTGAGTCGTTCGACAATTGGCCAGATGGAGTCGTGTCCTCTAGAAGTACGTGGAAGCCCTGTCACGAAATGCATGAATATCCTGTCCCACATCCACTCAGGGACCTCTAGGGGCTGTACCAAACCTACCGAAACCTGTTGCTCCATCTTCACATTCTTGCAGGTGAGGAATCTTGAAACAAACTCTGCCACAACCTTCTTCATACTCGGCCACCAGTGCTGTCGTCTGAGATCCCGGTACATCTTCACTACTCATGGATGTACCGCCAAAGGGGAAGTGTGAAACTCACTCAGAACCTCCTCCTGTAATGCAACTGGTACCATGGTACGTCCCCTGAATAGGATGACATGCTTTACTCCTTCAGAATATCTATTAGGCGCCTGCCCTATGGAAATATGAGCACGTCGCGTCTCACAGTCAGCATCCCCGCATTGTGCCTCTCTGACCAACTATAGAAGTGGAAGTGTTACTAAGAGCGACTGTAGAAAGGCTTCCCCATCTCTATCCATGAAGGATATCTTCAAAGTGGCTAACTTCTATGTCACCTCTCCAAGTAGCTAAATGCCCAAACTCCTACTGAGAGCATCAGCTAATACGTTCCCCTTCCCAGGAGTGTAGACTATCTCAAAGTCATAGTCCTGGAGGAAATAAATCCATCGCCACTGTCTCAGGTTCAGTTCCTTCTACGATAATATGTACTTGAGACTCTGGTGGTCAGAGTAGACTGTAAAGCGCTCGTCCATCAGAAAGTGTCGCCACATCTTCAAGGCGAAGACCACTGCTACTAACTCCAGGTCATGGGTAGCGTAGTTCTACTCGTTTTACCTCAACTATCATGAACCATAGGTGATTACATCCTGCTTCTGCATCAGGACACACCTGAGTCTGGTCCCGGATGCATCGCAGTAAACTACGTACCATACGCCCTCCTCCAGTAGTCTCAAGATGGGTGCACTGGTCAACCTCTATCTCAGCACGTGGAAACTATGCTGACATATATCTAACCACACGAAGGGTTTCCCCTTCTTCGTCAAAGCTGAAAGTGGTGCTGTAACTATGGAGATGTCTGGAAAAAATCTCTGATAGTACCCAGCCAGACCAAGGAAACTCTACACCTCAGTCATGCTCATGGGTGGCTCCCAAGCTAGTACTGCCTCGATCTTCGCCGGATCCACTACAAATCCTTCCTCAGAGATGACGTGCCCCTAGAAGTGGACCTCCTGAATCCAGAACTGGCACTTCAAGATCTTACCATAATGCTGGTTCTCTCAGAGTGTATCTAGTATAACCCGCAAGTGGTTGGCATGCTCCTTCTCTGTAGTCGAGTAAATCAAAATGTCGTTGATGAAGACTACGATAAACTGATCGAGGTAAGGATGGAAGATCCTGTTCATGAGACTAATTAACACTACTGGAGCATTGGTTACTCCGAAAGGCATAACCAAGAACACATAGTGGCCATACCGACACATGAAGGTTGTATTTTGCACATCATTTTCACGAACTCTGTGCTGATGATAGCCTGACCTGAGGTCTATCCTCGAGAACCATCGTGCTCCCTTGAGCTGATCGAAGAGGTCGTCAATCCTCGAAATTGGATACTTGTTCTACATGGTCACTTGGTTCAGGTGACGGTAGTCGACACATAGTCTCAAGCTCCAATCTTCCTTCTTCGAAAATAAAATCAGAGAATCCCAAGGTGAAACACTGGGTCAGATGAATCTCTTTCCCTGCATGTCCACCAGCTATTCCAGCAGCTCACGAAGCTCAGTGGGAGCCATCCGATATGCTTGTGTAGATATCAAGGTTTTCCTAGGGTATAGGTAAATATAGAAGTCTTCCTCTTAGTGAGGAGGAAGTCCAGGTAGGTCGTCAGGAAAAACATCCGCAATCTGATCCACCACAATAGGAAAACATGGACACTGAACATAAACTGCTCTGAGAATGAGACTAGCCAACTGATGTGTGATCAGATACCCTCTCATCTGCATAAGTCCATCCTGTGCTCCAAAGGATCCCTTCTCACTGGTGAATGTGAACCTACTCCCATATGTGCAGACACACCGCACTTTGCACCTAATACAGTCGATCTGAGCATGGACTGTAGACAACCAATCCAAGCCCAAGATGACATCGTAAGGCCCCGACGCCACTACAAGAAGATCCCAGCCGAAGCTCTCGCCTCCTAGAGTAAGCTCACACTGCCGGCATCAGTGCGTAATCGTCATGTCTACTCCCGTAGGAGTCTCTAGCTGTAAGGATTGAGCAAATGGCTCCGTCGGAATCTCCAAGCTCCAAAAAAGGGCAGTGTCAATAAAATAATTACTCACTTCTGTGTTTATATGAACTCCATCAAGGGTGGAGTAGACACAGATAGTAACTTGAATCATCTCAGGTGTGTCGTGGTCATAATCCTCTACTGCCTGAAGCTGAGCTTGCCTCTGTCCGCCAGCTCCCTGTGGTCGGGGTGGACCTCCTGGTGGTGGTGGTGGTAGAGCCTCAAAGCATTTCCCACCACCTGCTGCTCTGCCAGCTCCTCTCCCTCGTCCTCCTGCTCCCTGTGGACCGCTACGGTCGATCCTCTGCCTCTACCTGGGTGGTCCCTCAACCATATGCTGCTCCTCTACATGGCTGGTCGAGCAGTCACGAGCCATGTGGTCCAGCCCGCTGCATGCATAGCACTGTCTGCCTCTCATATGAATAGCTCTGCTGCGTGTGCCCACACCTACAAACCAGTATCCTGAGGTCTCCCACCTAATGGGATGGTCCGCTTGGACCTATGCGACATCTGTCTACTGCCGGCTGCAGAAGACTCTACTACGTGTCGCCCTACGGTAGGCCTCGCTGCTGGCATAGGCTCAGCAAGGAAGCTCTCCACAAGTAGGGCTCTCTCCAGTACTTCTGCCTGCATCAGAATGCTGAGGGAGATCATCGAAGCCATGATCTCATGCCTCAGTCCCTGCTCGAAATTCTGGGCCCAGATGAATGGGTCTCGTACCATATCCGTGGAATAGCACGTGAGGTCGGAAAATCTCGCCGAGTACTAGGCTATTATTATGCTGCCCTGCCATAGCTGTAGAAACTCCTAGATGCGCACCACATGGAGGGTGGCGGGAACGAACACCGAGTGGAAGAGGCTCTCTAAGTCCTTCCAAAGTAGTGATTCCTTGTCGTGCACCTGGAGCATCAGGCTCCACCATATACCTGTTGTTGTGTGCAGTAGACTCGCGACAAGGATCACCATAAGGTCTGCTGGCGTCCCTACCAATCTGAAGACTCGAACAATAGCCTCTAGCCTATCCTCAGCTTCCTGAGGGTCCGTCTCTCCACGTAACCTGGGCGGCCTCTTTCACTGAAACTCATGCAATGCAGTAAGGCGGCGTGCACTCTCCGCTGCTGGGGATGGTGGTATCGGTGGCCCAAAAGGTAGAGGTACCGCTGGTGCCTCCGCTGTAATGGGGCCCTGCACCGAGGCCTCACCGCTCAGTGGGCTGCCATCTCTCACATAACTGGGAACCCTAGCGGGTTTCCATCGTGGGGACATCCTGAAAAGAAACAGTTGTGCCATGGTTAATACAGTATACCTGGTGAGATGACACAAATTAATCACAAAGAAAACTTTTGAAACACACATGCAATCAGTGTTTTCGAGCACTGAGTCAGAAATCAGAATTCAGGGTCCTAGTGTATGGATACGTCGGCCGCCACACCAACACAGGACTCCCTGGACCGAAAACCACACCCAATACTCTTCGCAGTATTTCTTCAGGGAAGAAATTATCAGAGTCCTGATTTCTGCCGTAGAACTGACTTCTTTGTAACAATTTTTCACGACCTGTCCTCGGGGCCCGTGCCGTGACTACACCAAGCCCACCTTCCACAGGCCGGGGGCTGACGACTAGCACCAAAGGTGAAAATACCAATAAAAGGAATGACATTTCCTTTATATAAGAAAACAAAAATAACAGAGTACGCAAGATGAAGTAAACATTAATTAAACTGAGTACAAAAGTAAGTGATGAAAAGTAAATGGGCCAGTATACAAACCCAACTGGAAGTACAGTACAACTGAGAAAAGTGAAGTACAATAACTAAAAATTAAAGAAGATTCCACTAATACATCCTCCGGGAACCCGACCTGAAGGGTGGGTATAGATGGTCTCCTCAGCTCCTCGAATCCGTTCGTATGCTCCGTGTATGTCCCGTCAAGTGGTCCACCTCCAGGTACCATCCCACTCCACTAGACTCCACCTCGATCAGTGCTGTATGTCGTCTGCATCCAACACAACGTAGTGCAGACATAGCCAATGTAGGGGTAAGTATATGATACTCAGTAGGGACCCCGAGACTCCAGAAGGTCTCCCAAAATCCATAAAGGATATACCACAAAGAAAAGATAGAAACATGAAGTATCATCCAACTCTACTTAGATATATGCCCATACATATACCTAAGTCATCAATTCCTGTTCGGATCCAACTCAAGAGCCCATGTACAACCCAGTCCACATAGGAAAGTACAACCCAGTCCACACAGGAAAGAACAACCCAGTCCACACAGGAAAGTAGGTCAATCATATCGATGAAAATGATTGAAAGTCAAGACTCAGCTCACACAGGTATACTACTCACAAAGAGGGGTGGAGATGATTGATGTAGCCTCTGAATCATCTCCCCTACCAAACCCACGTAGGATCCAAGTATAGAAGTCGTCGCTGACGAACCCACATAGGATCCTAGTACAGTTATCATCACTGTCGAACCAACGTAGGATCCAATTACAATCTTCTTCACTGCTGAACCCACGTAGTATCCAAGTACGGTCGTCCTCGCTGTTGTACCCACATAGGATCCAAGTACAGTCGTCATCGTCGTCGCAGTCACAGCCAGTTCTAGGGTTCCCGCACACAGCACGCTCGATTCTGGGAGGGTCCGCTCCATGGGCCAAGAGTGTTGATACATCAACTGTCACGAAGTCCAGAGTTGATGTATCACAATGTTCCATCTCGTAAATAGTAACTCAACGCGACAGACGATGCGTCAATCGGATGCCCGGTTTGAGAGATAATGGATTTTCTGTTCCAGGGGCCCGGTTGGAAATATGCTTGTTTCTAACCCAGCTGATATCCATAATTTTCCATACTCTGAGTGGAGTAATCCAAAAGAACCGTCTCACCAATAGGAATTTATCGTATTTGATGGCACGTCATTCGGACGTCTTGTCCTTAAGTTATAAGCATTTCCGCTCCAAGGGGCCAGTTGGTTTCGGGTTCGAACCAACCCGGCCATACACAAACTTCACAGAAACCTAGAGTGTAATGTACCAAAATGACCATCTCGATCCAAGTATCCCTACGCAACTGACAGTGCATCGATCAGAGGTCTGTAGCCCAAGATATGGGCGTTTGAACGAAACGGGTCCGAAAAATAGGTGGTCTGGGCCCGGTCCGACCAGGCCCAATACCCCCTGGGTTGGCCCGAACCGGGTCCACCCGACTCGGGTCCGGGTTGGGCGAGATTGGGTGCGGCCTGGCCCGACTAGTGCGGCCCGGCCCAGCCCACGGCTAGGCGCAGTACGGCCCAGCTGGCGCGGCCCGACCCACGGCTGGGCACGGCCCGTCTCGGTTGGCGCAGCCGGCCAAGCCCGTGCAGCCTACGGCCTGGCTCAGAATCCAACTGCGGCTCGGCGCTGGCCGAGCGAGGCGCATGGTGCGTGCCCCTTTTTCTAGAAATGGCGGACCGAGTGGGGTCTGCCCAAGATGCTGGTCGGGGGGTTACACCCCCCAGTTTCCTGGTAACGAACGGCCTTTATGGATGGACGGTTGAGCCGCTGCGGGACCCTTCAAGGTCCCGCCTCCTAGAGATAGTGGTGGATGGTAGTCCGGAAACCCCTTCCTGGTCCGCCACGGCCTAAGGTCGCGGCTTGTCTCACCAGCACGGCGTGACGGCGCATCGCCCCACCGTCGCAGCCTGCTTATGGCCGCGACATCCTTCATCCTCAACGGCGCGGCGCGACGGTGCCGCGCCCCACCGCTGCGGCCTGCTCTTGGTTGTGTCCTCCTTCGGCCTCACCAACGTGGCATGACAGTGCCGTGCACCACTGTCGTGGCCCACTCTGGTCGTGGTCTTCTTCATCCCCGCGTGGTGCAATGACACCACGCCGCCTTCACCTCAACCATCAACAAAGAACAACAAGAAGAAGCGGGAGGAGTATCGGCCGTGTTTGTGTGGTCTGATCTCCTCCAGTTACGCTGATAACATTTGGACAATTCATGAAAAATGATGGACGATGATTTAAACATGAACAAATATAACCCCTAACATGACAATCTATGTCGTTCACCGGGCGTCGTTGAAGACGGCGTAGACCTGCGTCCAAGGAGGGAACGGAGTCTCCACACAAGTTGTGGAGAGAAGAAGGAAAGACACATCGTCTCTCTTTGCGGTGACGGCGTTCTTCATCTAAGAGGAGACATTCTTCACAAGAGGATGATGATCTTCAAAGAAAAACTAGAGTTCTCCCCAAATCCTCCTCACACAACAATTCTAACCCAAAATAAAATAATCTCTCCTTATTTTATTTTAATTTCCGATGAATTTCATAAATAGAAAATTCAAACAGTTAGTCAAATTAATTGAAGAGGTTTAATAAATTAATTTAACATGTGTTGGCATGAATTAAAGTGGGAGAGGAGGATTTACTTAATTAATTTCAAGGGTTTTCCAACATTAAACACAAGGAGTTTAATAGGGGTTTTAGGGGGTTTTAGGGAATGTGAAGGGTTGGGGATCATGCGGGCCCCACCACACATTTATCCTCACATAGGTAGTTAGGATGCTAGTGGATCCCACCCTAGCTCACCCATGTAGGATAAAACCACCTTATTTAGAAATAAAATTGTACCAAAATTTTATTCACTTTTATTTAAACCACTTTTTTTTAAAAACTCCTTCCAAGAAAACACATCTTTGGTAAAGGTCCTCCTAAGAAATTACTAGTGTTGCGGTTTCATCGATGCCCTTAGATTTTATTTCTGAGTACCAGTTCAAAAGATAGAAAAACCCGCTCATTTGTTCACTGAACGTACCCGAGCTAAACATCGGAAATTGATTCCGGGCACACCGGGCCTCGGAATCAGGTGCCATCAGAAACTGTATACTCATAAAATCCCAAAGAATTTAAGAAAAAAAATTCCTTGAAATTTAAGAGTCTTTACAGAGAGTCCTAGAGCAGGAAAAAATCCTACCTCAAAAGGGTTTGGTAAGCCTGCCCTCCCATCCTCTCGACCAATGGAGTCCTTAAGTGTCATTGGCCAAATCGTTATCCAATGAGCACGTACCTTTGGAAAGGAGGTCCATGAATCATGGATATGAGGGCCGTTGGGTGTTCATGGATCCACGAATAAACCTGTTGGAGACCATCCGAGGAAGTTATATCAAAGAAGGTCTAATTGAATAAGTGCTTGAACCCCATGCAATCGCCCGCTAAGACCAATAGTTCCCAGAGGGTTAATTCAACCTTCTTTAAAGGATACTGATGCTAAAAGAGTCAAAAAAATGGAATGGTAAATTCGATGAGAACCCATTCCCTATAGAAAAAGGGACAAGAGAAGATCTTCCTCGAACAATTTTCGCACTACCCATAAATGCACTACCTTGGAGGTAGAACAAAAAATGGTGAACCCAACGCGAATCCTTAACCAAGGTGGTCGGTCTACCCCAATGATAAATAAAAAAAGGATACCGCACATCAGAACATTTTTTTCACCCCAGTACGCAAAAAATGTGCCACCTCAGAGGCAGAACAAAAAATAGTGAACCCGACGTGATTCCTTAACAAAAGTGGCAGTTCTACCCAAATGATAAAATACAAAAGGATAGTACAAGTCAGACCATTTTTTACGCCCCGGTAGATGAAAAACGCACCACCTCAGAGGTGAAACTAAAATGGTGAACCTGGCTTGAATCGTTAAAAAATTTGGTGGTATCACCCCCTCAGGCCCCTTTTCCCCACAACAAAAGAAAAGGGGAAGGTGGCCATTCCGACTCGCTAAATATGAATATATTTAAAGGAATGATACTTCGACATTGTTTTGTGGTCTGTATGTCATATATGTATATTGTAGGTTCCCTCAGAGTAACATTCAATCCAAATAACATCCCAATGACCCATGCAGACACGCACATCAGAAATACTGCAAGCATCTGAGGCCCCAAAGAGAGCAAGACCCCCTCACCAACCTAGTGTCTTCAACGTTGGGTATCCAATATGCTGATCAAAGAGTACCACTGAAAAGGTACTCTCCCTATGATGGAGACCTCAATACAATCCATCCAGTCTGCAAAGGTCTGTCAATCACCTCTTTATCCACTAACGACACCCCAACACCAGATGTCCCCATTGGTCATCCTAAACCATTTCTACTGCTTGTCCCCAGAACGTGACAACGAGTACCTCCATTTTCTTAGGGATCTCTATGAATTCAATGCAGACGGCTTTATCTCAACTTCACAGGGGTCCTACCCATGGGACACTGCTAGAGAGTGTCGCCACCAATACTAGAGGACCATGCCTCCTCCCGCCGAGGAGGACCTTATGTTGAGGGCACATTCCAACGTCCAAGAGACCTGGGGCCCTCAGGCTTCCCGCCAAGGATGGTGAATATATATTTAGGAACACACTATCACCCTGGTTCTTGGGGGAGAATATCCGCCGTACAAATGCAGTGGGAATTCAATGGGCAGACCTATGACCCTACCCCCTCCACTCAAGCCCACCATGGAAACAAGGTGTCATAATACGAGTACATGCATGTTCCTGCTAATGATCATCGATCCCGCTATGTAGACATAGTAGAAAACTATAGGAAAATGCATATATCTGCTGAGACACCACAAGCCCACCATCCAAATAGGGCGTCACTCAGCTAAATGCAGGCACAAACACCTACCGACACATTTCAAGCCTGCCATCCAAATAGAGCAGCAACATGCTACATGTAGGCACAAACACCTGCTGATGCACTCGTTCTAGCCAAAGATGTATCTTAGCAGATCCTGGCAATGATGGAAGATCAAATGTCGATTCCATACCATATCTATAAGGACTCGACCTCAATTACATTTCATAATATTGAATTTAATCAATAAATAACTCTCTTTTACATTGATTATCTTTTCAAGTTTATATATTTATAGTACTGGGACATAATACATTCATAAAAATAGACATTATTATAGAGTGGATACCATACAAAGAGTATTAATTTTTTTAAAAATACAAAACATTTCAAATAAAACATGATTTCTTTGAAAAATCTTCAAAAATTTAACTGAACTTCCTTATTTTACTTATACATCATTATAACCTGTGAAAATCATTTAAAAACATGGGATGTTCACAAAAATCTCATTAAGGAATATAAAAATAATGAAAGAACACATTAGTCTGTGAATACTTGTAACGCATCAAATAATTTTCAAAAGACATACTTGTCACCCATATATACTTATGTTGGGAAACATGATATTTATACAAGATCAACACAAAAAAAACAGAACCATAAAGTTATATTGGGGCATTAATTATATAATATTGTAACCCTCATGGCTACCACATAATGTGTAACCCTCAATGCTACCTTACAATTTGTGTTACCATCGCAATTACACATGGAGTAACCATACATACGACCTACAACTTACACATAACCAATGCATTGAAGGGAGATATAGGTCCCACCCTTCATTATAAACAATGCACAAGAACCAAAACATAATCATACAACTTTAATAATTTCAAAAAAACATTGCTTTTGAATTTTGTAAAACAGAATTTTAAAAGAGGTTTTATAAGAAAATCGACTTATAAATATCATACAACAGAATAGAGACTTAATAGAGTGGATGTAATATGTATATAAACTATAATTATACATAAATTAACATAATATAAACAAAAAACCATAACAAAAACAATTTTAATACCACATAAATATTGATATAGAAGGTTATCCCAAAAAATAGAAATCCTATTAAGAATCCCCTTACATATGGTTTATCGTACTTAAAACTCATTTAAACCTCCTATATAATGGTTGAAAGAGTGTTAATAATATCTTATAGAATCATATCAATCTTTATAATACCTAATATGATCATTTAATTACATAATTTCACCCTTTAATTGTTTGTATTTTTTCCTTGCATTGTTTTGGGAGTGTTCTTTACATAATTTCCAGGATCGGTTCATGATAAATGTTCTTATCGATTGAAAGTGAAACTATAGAATTGAAATGGAGTGGTATTTATATATATATATATATATAGAACCATATATTATACCATTTATCATTTTTAATTCTTACATGAAGTTGATTCATAAGTTAAAACATTATTGATATTTATTTAGTTCATTTTGGTGATTCTTCGATCATAATAAACTCATTTGTTTCATAAATTGATAACATGCATAAAAAAAGATTCCAGAGCCTTATATAAGTTATTATAAATAAATTATAACCTGTTTCAACCACAAAAATGGTTTCATGACCAGTATTGAAGGAATTAATTCAAATTGAAATTACATCACCCACGATGTCGGTTATATGACACATCACGAACAATGTTTTTATTCCTTGAATAAGTGGGAGAGGTGAGGAAGAATGATGATGAATTTTACATGAAGATGAGAAAATAAAGATTATATAATATTATTCATATTTCATTCCTCTTGGATAAGATGATATGAGTAATGAATTAGAAAATAAAGGAACTCAAAATAAAAGAATAGTTGATAAATCATTTACAAATATTCGACAGCCTAATGGCTATGAAACAGGCTTTTAGAAAACATTAATAAGAGAGGGGATAAGGTTAAACCATCCAGAAATGAATCATTATACCTAATTGAGCAAGAATAAAATTGAAATAATAACATGGTATGGAAACATGAAAGTTATACCACATAAAAGATAACTTGAATGGAAAAAAAGAAGTTGAGAATTCCATTACCTTGTAGAGTAACTCCTAGAACGCGAAGGTTGGGACCTTGGGGGCTTGAGGAAACCTTTTTAAGACTACTAGGGAGGTAAGGAGTCTATAGATTCATTGAGGATTAATTTTTAATTAATGGAATGAAGGAATGGGTTGGTATTTATATCAAAAGGGAGGGAATATTTTAATAATTTCCAAAGGACACCTCATTAGTGGTATTTGCAAAACCATGGGCTTTCCCAAGGGATTTTCCCATGGCATTAGACACTTGGGAAAACTCATAACTTATTTTACTATACACAACTATACTAGAATTATTAAATCATTATTACATCATTAATGATTTCATTAAGCACACAGGAACTAAAAACATTATTTTTACTATTCAAAAAAAAAATCAACTATTTCAGAAAAATCCCGAAAAATTTCCCATCACCATTTTTCGACGTGTAGAATTAAAAAATGAACTCCATTTTTTTAAAATAATTTTAAATATATTATTAATTTAATTTTTAATAAAATCATACTTAATTCAAAAATTAATAATTTTAATTCTATTGCATCTTTTATAACACATTGAAAATTTATCCAAGATGACATTATCTTAAAGACTTAAGAAAATAAAATAATGATACAATTTACTATTCAGTAGGGTAATATTACTATTCATATTACTATTCACAAGGGTACGTTACTATTCACTAAAAAACATGTTGGTTTCATCAGACTCGAAATAACTACCCGATCACAATTGTAGATGACCGTTTTTCAAAATTCAAAACATAGAAGTAGTAAAATTATGTTTAAAGTCTCGTTATAATTATCTACTTAAACCAATGTTTCATGAATTTCAATTTATTTTCAAAACCTTGGGGTGTTACATTATCCCCACCTTCTAGAAATTTCATCCTCACAATTTTATTTACTTTTTAAACAAGTGAGGGTACCTTTCCCTAATAGCATTTTCATACCCCAAAGTTGCTTTTTTTATCATGTGGTTTCTCCAAAAAAAAACTTTATTTAAAGAATTACCTTATTCTGCAATACATGTTCCCTTCGTTTAAGAATCTGTACTGGTTTCTCTTCATAAGAATGGTTTTCTTCTAGCTGAACTACTTTTGGGCTCAAAACATGAGTTGAATCTGGGACATACTTTCTCAACATCGAAACATGAAAAGTGTTTTGTACATGAGACAAACTAGGAGGCCAAGCTACATGTAATGAAACTGGTCCAACTTTCTCCAGGATTTCAAAAGGACTGATGAACCATGGACTTAGCTTCCCTTTCTTACCAAAATGCATCACACTTTTCCAAGGAGATATTTTAAAGAAAATATGGTCACCTACCTCAAGAGATAATTCTTTCCTTCATTTATCTGCATAACGTTTCTTTCTTCTTTGAAATTTCCTCATGTGTTGTTAGATCATATTCACTTTTTTAGACACTTCCTCTACTAATTCTGGCTCTAAAAACTTTCTTTCACCGACTTCATCCCAAAACACTAGATTCCGACAATGCTTCCCATAAAAAGACTCAAAAGGTTCCATCTGTATACTGGAATGAAAATAGTTATTATAAGAAAACTCAAATAAAGAGAGATATTGATCCGAAATTTCCTCGTAGTCCATTGAACAAGATCGAATAATATCCTCCAAGGTCTGAATCGTTCGTTCTGAATTTCCATATGATTGAGGATGAAAAGCTGTACTGAAATCTAACTCTTTGCCCAACAACTTCTGATATCCCTTCCAGAAGTTAGAATTGAACCTTGGATCCTGTTTAGATATAATAGAAAGAGGAAATCCATGTTTCCTGACAATCTCTTTTAGGTATAGTAAAGAAAGATGATCTAAAGAAATTGTATCTCGAATAGAAAGAAATTGTGCAGATTTTGTCAGCCGATCAAAAATAACCCAAATCTCATTGCTACCTTAATAATTCTTTGGTAGTCCCACCACGAAGTCCATGGATGCATTATCCCATTTCCAATATGGCACTGGAAATGCCTGAAGCATCCCCTTCAGTAACCTATGATCTACTTTAACCTGTTTTCATGTCAAGCATTGCATAGTAAAGTCAGCAATATCTCTTTTCATTCAACCCACCATTAATACCTCCGAAGGTCTCTTTACATCTTAGTACTAACAGGATGAACTGAAAATGGAGAACTATGAGCTTAAAACAACAAACCATTATTTAATTGGGAATCACAAGGCACACACAACATTTTTCCAAATTTTAAAAAACAATATTTATCAATTTTAAATTCTGCTAGCTTACCCAATTTAACCAATTCTACTTTTTTTTGTAGCTCACAGTCTTCCTTTTGTGCTCGCTTAATTCTGTCTGATAATGATGACTACACTGAAACCTAAAGCAAAATAGATTTATTCCCTAAAAAAAAATAAGCCAAAATTCATAAATTCATTAATCAAGGGATCATGTTCAAAAAGTAACATGGTTAATGATGCATGATGTTTTTGACTTAAGGCATCCACTACTTTGTTTTCTTTTCCCGGATGGTAATTGATCGTGTAATCATAATCCTTTATCAGTTCAATACATCTTCTCTACCTCATGTTTAATTCCTTCTATGTAAATATATAATTCATAATTTTATGGCCTTTATATATTTTACTGTTGGCTTCATATAAATGATGCCTCCAAATTTTCAAAGCAAAAACCATAGCTTCCAATTCTGAATCATGTGTGGGATAATTTAACTTATGAGGTTTTAGTTTTCATAAAGCATTAGAAATTACCTGATTATTCAGCATCAGGACACAACCATGTCCCTTCAAAGAAGCATAACTATAGATGAAAAAATAACCATTTCAGGAAGGAATGGAAAAAATTGGAGCATTCACCAATCTCTTCTTCAGTTCCTAAAAACCAACATCACATTCTTCTGTCCAAATAAATTTAACCCCTTTTTGTGTTAACCTAGTTATTGGTCTCGATAAATGTGAAAATTTATTAACAAAACATTGGTAATAACCTACTAATCCATGAAAACTACAAATCTCTGTAATATTTGTGGGTCTTGGCCATTAATCAACCATTATTGTTTTGGTAGGATCAACTGTTATTCCATCCTTATATACAGTGTGCCCAAGAAAATAAATATGTTGTAATGAAAAATCTAACTTTCTAAATTTTCTATACAGTTTATTTTATTTTGAGGTTTGTAAAACAACCCTTAGATGTTTTTTATGCTCCTACTTATTCATAGAGATTACCAGAATTTTATCAATAAACATAACCAAAAACATATCCAAGAACTCGTGAAATATCCTATTCATAAGATTCATGAATACATTAGGTGAATTATTTAATCCCAATTTCATAAAAAAATTCATAATGCCCATATCTAGAATGAAATTCTGTTTTCAGGATGTCATCCTTCTTCACCTTCAGCTGATGGTATCTGGATCTCAAGTCAATCTTGGAAAAGTACTAAGCTCCCTAGAGCTGATCAAATAAGTCATCGATGAGAGGAAAAGGATAATTGTTTTTAACAATGATGTTATTCAAAGATCTATAATCAACACAAAGTCTCATGGAACCATTTTTATTTTTAACAAACAAAACAGGTGCTCCCTATGGTGATGTGCTAGGACGAATGAAGCCTTTATCAATAAAATCCTGCAACTAAATTTTCAATTCCAGAAGTTCCATTAGAGCCATATGATATGGGGTTTTTAAAATTGTCTTATAATTAGGAACTAATTCATTTGTGTATTTGACTTCTCAATCAGGTATTTTACTAGGTAACTCATCAGAAAAAACATCAAGGTTTTCATTTACCATTGGAACATCATTAATTTGAATAGTTCACTTGTATTCAATAATATGAGAAAAATAAATTTTTATTTCCATATTTCAACATTTTCTAAGCTTCATGATATGTTATCAATTTTATGTGTTTGTTATTTTATAAAAACTGAATGTTTTTTAAAAAAAAAACTTATTTTTCTCTACAATCAATCTTACCATGATAACATAAATCCAATCCATTCCCAGAATAACATCATACTCGAATAAGAAAAAAACAAGGTTTGTAAGTAAATTCATTCCACATACCATAATAGAATGGTTCTTATAATTCCTCTTTGATAAAAAATTTCCCCCTGATGTTTTAACAACATGTTCATGTCTCAATTTTTTAGGTGATATTTCCAATTTATCTAAAAATTCCTTAGAAATGAAGGAATGTGTAAACCCTGTATCAAACCAAACTTTAGAAAAATCTAAGTAAAAAAAAGGTACCTGATAAAACTTCATTGGATGGCCCAACGTCTACTGACATGGTCGCAAAGGATCTCACTACACCTTTCTACCTGTAGCCTAGCTTCTTGGCATCATTCAATTCTCTCTATGGGTAGACATTTGCGTAATGACCCATCTCTCCACATTTAAAACACTTTAAAGTTTTCATATCAATATTATTTTTTAGATCATTTTCATTACAATATTGGGACATATTTCTAAAATTACCACAACAAAAACACTTCCTAGTTTTACTAAGACATTCCCCGGTTTTCTTCTTTCCACACTTTTCACAAAATGGAAACTAGATTTTCATACCATCGTATTTATTTGGTTGATTCTTACCCATCTCCTTCCATCTAGACCTCTTATTCTCCTTGTTTACAAAGTGCACCTGATCATCAGCAAACACAATATCTACCCTCTCAGTATATCATAAAAGTTTCTCATAACTTTTGAATTCATAGGAAACCAACTCCCTTCGATACCTTGGATTCAATCCTGAGTAAAAGTGGTTGATTTTACTATCAATATCCAGAATAAGATTTGGAGCATACCTCGCTAGTTGGTTGATGTTTTCTTCATAAAAAACCACTGATTCATCCTCCTTTTTCTTCAATTCATTGAATTGTTTCTCCATCCTAAGTCGCACCACCTTTGGAAAAAAAATTCAAGGAAAATACATTTAAATTAATCCCACTCCAAGACATCAATATAATCTCTATCCCTGATACTCTTTAACATTTACCACAACTAATAAACTTCACCTTAAAAACAATAAATGGAAAGACATACCTTTTGATTATCTGAACATCCCATAACATCAAATATCTTTTCCAGTGCTTTAATCCATCCTTCAGATGCTACTGGGTTAGCAGATCCATTTAAAGCGGGAGGGTGTTGTCTCATAAAATCTTCCACTATTTCCATGTTCTGTTGTGGTACCTCTGCTTGTTCTCTTGCATTGATGCCACTACCATTTATTTCCTATGTTACCTGATCCATTACTATCACAAACTTCTTGGTTCAAATCCCTACCATTCCGGGCTTCAGATTCAAGAGGAAGTCATTCCGTTGGTGCCTCTACTCTTCAACTACCTCGTTTCTTCTGTGGACAACCATTCTAAACAAAAATATCTTAGTCAAAGCTACATATAAATATTAAAATTCTATATCATTTAAAATTAACCATAGATTAAAAAACCATTTATGGTTTTATATTAACATAATCCTAGACCCTAAATTTATCTAAACCATCTTCTGATACCAACTATAATGAACCGACCTTAATTACATATCATAATCATGAATTTAGTTAAGAAATCACATTCTTTTAAAATTAGGATCATTTCAAATTTAGAGCTTTAGATAATTGGGACATAACACATTCATAAAATTACATATTATTACAAAGTGGATACCATACAAACAGTACTCATTTCTTACAAAATACAAAACTTTTCGAATAAAAAATGACTTATTTGAAAACTCTTCATACATTTAACTTGGATTCCTTATTTGCCTTACACATCCTTATAACATATAAAAATAATTTAAAAACTTTGTATGAGCACAAAAATCTCGTTATGGTATATAAAAAGAATGAAATAACACATAAGTCCATGAATACTTGTAACATATCAAATCATTTTTAAAAGACATACTTATCACCCATATATACTTACTTTGTAAAACATGAGATTTCCACAAGATACATATAAAAATAATAACATAAATAGAAAAATAAAGGTATATTGGGGAATTACATACATAATATTGTAACCCTCATGACTACCTTATAACTTGTAACCCTCACGACTACCATACAATTTCTGTAACCATCACAGTTATACATGGATTAACCATACGACTGACCTCCAACTTACACATACCCAATGAATTGGGGGGTGATATAGTTTCCACACTTCATAATAAACCATTCCCAATAACCAAAACATAATCATACAACCTGAATAATTTCATAAAAACATTTCTTTTTAATTTTGTAAAATAGAATTTGAAGTGGGTTTTAAAAGAAAAGCCGCTTATAAATATCATACAACTGAAGAGAGGATTAATAGAGTAGAGGTAATATGTATATACACTATAATTACACATAAATGAACATTATATAAAAAAATTACTCAGAAAAACAATTTTAATACCACATAAATAACGATGTATAATGTTAACCCAAAGAATGGAAATCGGGTTAATAATTCCCTTACCTCGTGTTTGACTTACTTCCAACTCGTTTAAGCCTCCTGTATAATGGTTGAAGGAGTGTTATTAATATATTATAGAATAATAAATATATTCATAATACCTTTTATGGACATTTCCTTCCTCTTGGATAGGAGAATATGGGGAAAGAATAAGAAAAGAAAGGGACTCAAAATAAAATAATAGTTGATAAATCCTATAAAAAAATCGGCAGACTAACAGCAATGAAATAGGGTTTTAGAATACATTAAAAAGTGAGGGTAAAAGGGTAACCAATCCAGAAATGAATCATAATATAGAATATAGAAATAATAAAAATTAAATAAGAACATGGTATGAAAACATGAATTTTATACCACATAAAATAGAACTTGAATGAAAAAAAAGAAAAAAGTTGTGAATTTTCTTACCTTGTAGAGTAACTCCTAGAACATGAAGTTTGGGTCTTTCAGGGCTTGAAGACACCTTATGAGGACTACTAGGGAGGTAAGGAGGCTATAGATTAATTTAGGAGTAATTTGGAATGAATGGAATGAAGGAATGGGTCGTATTTATAGCAAAAGTGAGGGAATATTGTATTAATTTCCAAGGGACACCTCATTAGTGGTATTTGAAAAACCCTGGGCATGCCCATAGTATTTTTAACACCCCGACCCTAGTTACCTAGAGTTTCTAAATTATTATGTAAAATTTTCATTATCCCAATAGATAAATTCTTGATAGACCGATTAGTTTAGTAGCATTAGAAGTACAAGATACATAAATAATTTTTAAATTATATCATGAAATAAAGAAAAACAACATTGTGTCCCCTTTTAACACACTCATATCCTTGGCCTATCCATAAATGTTAATCATAATATACTTATTCAAATCTTGGTAAAAATAAAACATAAGAAAGGGGTGAGATCAGATGCTCAGTAAGGATAATAATATATAAGAAACTATCAAAAATATGCATAAACATTTAAGGAAATGTATACGACTAAAATAAAATATTTTTAAACATAAACTTATGCATAATATGGCAATGATAAATCAAATATTTCCATTGAATTATTCACATGGATGTTATAGTAGTCTAATAATCACATGTAATATCAATACCTAATTTCATAATAATGTAATTCATAATTCCAGACATCATAACCACATAGTCAAGGCCTCATGCCAAGACTACAAAAAAGATTTTTTCATGGCCTTTTGACAAGACACTAGTTTGTCTCATGAGACCTACCAATGCATTGAGGATCTATAGTGGGCTCCACCTATCCCTTACTATGTCCAATGCATTCCTCATATGAAAAAGTTGAAACATAATATAAACATTCATCTTAAAACTATCATAGGAAAAGTCAATACTTTAACCATAAAACACAAATTGTATAAAAATAGCACATCTATAGTCAAACAAATCACAAAACCTTCAATACAATATGAAATATTATATCATAATAAATCAACTTCAAACAAACCTAAAATCCATCAAAGGATGTTCACATAGATAAAATCAAAACTATTTAAGAGAAATATCTTTTTCTATTTTGAAATCATTTAATGTTCACATAATTATAAAAGAAAACATTTATTTTGAAAATATTCTTAAATTCTTTTAAGGGTTGTTTGATGGTGTTACAATGGAAGAAAATATCCTCATCTTCCATATATGATAAAAACATTCTTACCTTAATTTTTCGAAAAGGTCATAAAGTACATTGTTTGGAAAACGACAGAAAGATTCATTTCAAAACATTTTATAAAAAGTCAAACAAGGGTATAAATGACTTTAACCCATAGTATATTAAATAGTTAAAATGTTTTGAAATACATTTTCAAGAAACACAGATATTGATGATCAAGAGGTCCCAGTAGATACTTACATATTAACAACCCCAAATAATAAAGAGATTGTAAAATTAACCCTTAACTTGTACATTTACTAGGTTGAGGGTAATTTAAACTCATGTATAATATTTTTGTCATTGTTATTAAATTATAAAAGAACAACATATATAATTATGATATCATATATGATCTACTAATATTGCTTTGTTAATAATATTTTAGTACTATCATTGTTTCGGGTGATAACTGATTCATTTTCCTTTATATGTTTTATTATGTAAGTCATGTTTTTATGGATAGGATGTATTTGATTCATGTCCAAAATTATATTAAGTTCATATAAATTATTTTTAATCAAAAAATGAAAAATATTCTTGAATGGATACGATGAGATATGAATCTCATCGTGTTTGTGGAGACGATAATCCGTACGTACGCACGGGCAACAATACCATTCTATTGATGGTGATATCGGATGTAATTGGATATTATATAATATATAAATAATCATTAACATGTTATATTTATTATTTAGATCAATTATACTCATTATTATACCCATACAAATAATGAATTGTTGAATAACAAACACCCCACGATGTGGAGATGGTAAGTCGTATGTAAGCACGTATAGTGACTTTCTCATTCATAGGATGGATAGAATAATTAATACGGTTGGAATAGATATATTATAACATCATAATATTTATAATTTACTAGAATTAATATTTTTTATGAAAAAAACAATGAAAGAGGAATTGAAAGAAGAAAAGAACTTTGAAAGAGGTGATTAAATTATTACCTCTTCTTCGAGTGCTTCCTTTTGATTAAAAGAAAAGGGCTCCTTAGGTTGGATTTATGATCAAAGTAAGGCATATTTTTTAAATTTAGGGTGGTTTGGAGGATATTTGAGTAGTGGTTGGCTGGGATAAAAGGTTTTAGTGGTTTGATTTTGAGTGAAGGGGAAGTACCCTTTTATAAGATAGGTGAGGATCACTTTAGGAAAAGATTGAAATTTTAATTTATTATACAATCATATTCGGTTTATAATATATACAAAAGGATTTATTTCTAGGATAAGGTGGGGATGCATCGAAAACCTCTCAAACAATAGGTTTTATATAGGTTTAGGTCACCATATTAACCTTATCTTTTATATTTAACAATTAGTTAAATAGTTTAACTTTTACCATGTATTCTTGTATTATTATCATAAATGGTTAATAAACATATTATAAAAAGCCAAGAGAACCATAAGTGGTTATTATTGAGATATCTAACCTTAAATAATTATTTTGGATAAACCTTATATTTTTAGGAATATTATACCAATTAATAATATAGTATTTGTTTTAAAAACCCATTTATGTCAATTTTGATACTTATTAGTATTTTGTTTTTCTGAAAGTCAAAAAAACATGATTACATATAAAAAATAAATTAAATCAATACTAACATTTAATATTAACCTATAAAATTAGTGGAATGCATTAAAAGTCTCAATTTATATTTACTTGGATATTTATAATATCAATTATTTTAATCTTTCATTAATAAGGTAATTACTGCATCATCATTATTTCATAAATAAATTTAATTATTCAATGTCTAAAAATTATAAATGAAGTACCATTATGTAGGAAATCGTTTTATATTTATAATTAATATTTTTATTATAATTTATCTTATGTATAACCCTATATTAAAAATGTTTTAGTTATTAAACATTGAATTTAACACTTTTAACTTTTCTTTAAATAAAATCATAATAAATGTCCTAATCTAATCCAAGTGGACCAAAAGGATCGTATTTTGTTCCTAAGGTTGATTTTGGTCGAAAAACACTTATCCACGAGAATTAGTACTTGTTTTAGGGTAATTATAATATCATTTTGACCTTTAATTACTCTATTTACTTTTAATAGTGGTAAATAAAATTCAAAACTTACTATTCACAAAAAAAATTATTTTCAACCTATTGAACCACATTTTACATACTTAGGTCAACTGTTTCTCTTGTATTTTTGAAATTCAATTTACAGAAGTTGTAAAATTACATTCTATTCAAATTTGCTAACATGCCTAGAAAGTGGGTAAAAGAGGTTAAAAAGTATAATACAATTTAATACATCTAATTTTATTTTAAAATGACTCCAATGAATTAAATTGAAATTATATAGTTATTATGTATCTATTTTGAATTAAAATAAATTAAAATAAAATAAATAATTATTTAAATAAAATTTTGGTTGTAAATAATAATGGAGTGTTTTTCACTATTCATCAATAATTGAACGTTTTCATAAAAATATCAAAAATTTACACTAAGCTAATTTTGATATTACGAACTAAAAAAGTGAAGTCCATTTTGAAATATAAAATATATAAAATTTCAAAATTTGGGCATTACTATTCATAACGGCTAGTTTGATTGGTCGTGGTGGGCTATAACTTGAAGTTGCATACAGCGCAAGCTATTGAATTATTAAAAGAGAAACGTACGATGGATGATTGGGGTGTTATATTCTTCCCTCTTTCAAATAATTCTGTCCTCGAAATTTATAGAATACTACTCATAAAAGTATTTGGTTGGTTCTTCATCATAAGTTCCTTAGGTTCTCGCGTTGTCTCTTCTATCTTATGGTATCTCTATAGATCTTTTACAAGATGAGTCATCTGGTTTCTCAACACTTGTTCTTTAGTATCAAGAATCTTGACAAGCTCTTCACCATAAGACAAATCAAGTTCTTGTACTCTTTCTTCATCGGTGAGTACATGTGTTGGGTCTTGAATGTATTTTCTCAACAGTGATACGTGGAACACATCATGAACTTTGGAGAGACTTGGCGGCATTACCAAATGGTAAACTACAACTCTAATTAATTATAGAATTTCAAAAGGACCGATGTACCAGGGACTTAATTTAGCCTTCTTACCGAATCATATAACACCCTTCCATGAATATACCTTCAAGAAAACATGATCTATTACTTGAAATTCTAGATCCCTCTTTTGGTTATTGGCATAGCTCTTTTGTCTACTTTGAGCTACATTGATTTGGGTTTGGATAATCTTATCCTTTTCTATCATTTCCTTATAAAGTTCTGGGCATACTAGTTTTCTTTCACCAACATCATCCCAACAAGTTGGTGTGTCACATCTCTTTCCATATAACGTTTCATATGGTTCCATTTGAATACTTTAATGGAAGATATTGTTATAGGAAAATTCTTTGAGAGGTGAATATTGATCCCACATACCTTTAAGGTCATGTGAGAAAGATATCAACATGTCTTCTATGTTTTTAATAGTCCATTCAAATTGTCCATCTGTTTGAGGGTGGTAGGCAGCTCTCAAATGAAGTTCAGTATCCAGGGATTTCTGAAGAATTTTCTAGAATCTTGATGTAAAACAGGGATAAAGATCAGAAACAATAGATAAGGGTACTCCATGAAGTCTTACAAAATCATTAATATATAGTCTTTCATAATGTTCAAGTGGTAAATCTTATCTTATAGTAATAAAATGTGTGGACTTGGTAAGACGATCAGCAATGACCCATATTGCATCATTCATTCTAGGATTCTTTGGTAGCCCCATGAAAAAGTCCATCGTAATATCATCCCATTTCCACTCAGGTATAGGAATAGGTTTCATGACTCCTCTACGATGTTGTCTTCCAGCCTTCACCTATTGAAAAACCATATATCATGACACATAATCAGCAATCTCCCTCTTCATGTTGTCCCACAAAAAATGTTCCTTCAAATCTGTATACATATTAGTGCTACTAGGGTGTATAGAGAAATTGGTCCTATGAGCATCATCCAAAATTTCCCTTTTTAGATCATGTGTGTCTGGAACAAAAAGAATCTTCCAAAATTTAAAAATTCCATCTTCATATATGAAGTTAATCAATCTCCCATCATTCACAGCATAAATTTTTTTTAAACTCCTCATCATTGGTCTGAGAACATTTTATCCTTTTTAGTAAAGATGGTTTGGAATCCATTTGAAAAATTATTGATGTTTCACCTTCCATGGTTATTCACATATCCATCCTTACTATATCCACGTATATAGTATCCCTTTCTACTCTCATCTTGTTTAGAACTCCATGATTCTTTCCGCTCAAGGCATCAACAATCTTATTTTCCTTCCTCGAGTGGTAGTGTAACACCCCGATATTTTATGAGAAACATTATTTTTAATTTCGTTGATGTATTATGTTGTAAGCTACAACAAAATTATCTTGTGCTATACGCAACACCATATTATCTTTTATTATACACAAACACTATTCTTGGCTTGTGTTGCATGCAAGAGCGGCCTTCCTCAAATAGCGTGTGTTGTACGCAATACTGAGTTTCACTAAACAATGATAAATTATTATAATATTATTATAAACTAGCCATTATGAATAGTATTAAACAAATTTTTAATTTTATAACATTATTATTCATCTTACACATTATCTAGAACATGGTATGAGAATAAAATAAAATTTTCGGATAAAATAGGTATTTTTCAAAAAATGCAGTTTTACCAACTTTTGATGGAGAAACCACTGTAAATCTAGTTTTTGACATTTTTATAAGTTCAATTTGACAAATACAACTTCTTCCTTGGAATCAAGATATAAAAATTTACTTTGGATAAAATTTTTAAATTATTCAGATAACCTTCATATTTGGATGAATAGTAAAAATAGGATAAATTTTAATTAAAAACAACTTTTTTCATCCAAATAATTTATATGGTTAAATAATAAAGTTGAAATGATTTATAGTAAAAAGTAGAATATATTTTTACCATTTAATATAATGTAAGTTATTAACATTAATTTTACACTGAATTCATAGGTAAAAACACTTCAATCTTTTGCAACGTTTTAACTTTTAGAACTTGTTTTCTCAATAACAGGATTAATTTTAAATTAAATACTGCAACTTCTGTGTTTTGAATTTAGAAAAACTGATTCCATATTTGGAATCAGTAGTTCCAAATTATTTTAATTGGCTACTTTTTATTTTTAGGCATTGTTAATAGTAACTACGGTCAATTTTATTTACCATAGTTAAAGGTAAATAAGGAAATTAAGGGTAAATATAATATTATAAAATTATCATAACACTTGTATTAATATAATGGGATTATTATATTTCATCCTAAAATATACTTTGGTCTAAATGGTATCTTTTGTAAACCACTTGGATGTAATTAAGACCTTTAATTTATTTTATTTAAAGAAAATGATATATGTCTCACTCAAACATTAATAATTAACGTATTTTTAATATAGGGTTATAATGGATATAAATTAGATTATAAATACTCATTTTAAAGATAATATATTTTTATTTATCATGATAATTTATTTTTAATTTTTAAAAAATATATAATTACCTTAATATCTTATAAATTAATGATGTAGAAATTATTTATTTAGTGAAATATCAATAATATAGTTTTTATTAAAATAATAATACCCACAAAAGACCGAAAGACTTGACCAAAACTTATTGTTAGAATATATCTATTACATAATCATCCATTTGTATACTTTTGGACCATTTGGATTTTTATATAACAGATTAGGAAATTTATATTATTATTTTTAAATGGTGTCAAAGTTTTCACCTTCATACTTTAATGAATATAACAATTTAAATGTCGATATTTTAAGATGATAAATTATATTAAAAGTATTATTATGAAATCTATTAGATTTATCTGCATTATAGTATTTTATTTTTAATTATTATGCAACAAATATGTATATTAAATAATTATACAAAAATGTTTTAGTAATTATTTTATTAAGAGAAATATCAAATAAATTATTTTAAAAGTATTAAAATAAATATTATATGATATAATTAATGTTCTCAACTAATTTTATAGATTCATATGACATTCTAGGAATCCATTAAATATTTTATTTCGAATATATCTTCTAAGTGGATTTTATTTAAATTCAAATAAATGAATAGTGTCGAAATTGACACTATTGATATTTTATAAAAATAACATATTATTAAATTGTTTAAAAATCACTACAATATTTAAAAATTAAAAATTAAAATTTTTATGGTCTACAATGTCATAACGTATCCAATTATGTACAATTAACAACACATAATTAAGTACTTATAACCATTTAAAATTTATAACATTATTACCACAAATAAAATTAAATATATTAAATAAGGATAAATCAAAATGATAAGGTTTAAAATAAAATAAAAACATTTATAAATTGTATTTTATGGTTATATTTCAACCTTAGATCTTATCATCTTCGATGTTGAGTCATTTTGGATGTTTTTATGTGGGGTTTGAGTTTATTCTAAATTAATATTTTAGAGGTTTCCAAAAGTGCCCATCTCCTCTCTTATAAAAAGGGACCTCCCCCCCCCCTCTCATCCTAAAACCATTTTTAGCCTTAAAACTCAGAAAAATCCTGCCCATTTCCCTTATACAATTCCCTAGGAACATAATATAGGTCCTGGTCCTCACAAAACACCATCTTTAGTGACCAAAGAGGAGTTTTAGAAGAGGCGCATCAAAGAAGAGGTAATATCTTTTACCGATTCTTTCAAATATATTTTTTCTTCTATATCCTCTTCATTAGTTGTTTAATTATAAAGTAATAACATAAATATAACTAATATACTGATATGTTATTATAAATATGAAACAACCCTATTTAACCTTCTACCCATCCTACGAAAAATGAAATTACCGTACGTGTGTTTGTACGAAATATCGTCTCTACGCTGTGGTGTAATCTATTTTTCCACCACCACCTTACATGGATGGGTATAATGGTGGGAATACTAACTATATATTATTATTATAACATGATACTAATTATTAGATATTATATCATCCACTCCAATTCCATTCAATAATTATGGTAATGATATCATCGATCGTTCATACGTTCGGATTATCGTCTCCACGATGCGATGAGATTTATTCTCCATGTTAACCATTCAAGAATGATTAAAAAGTATATATAATAAGTAATCATGAAAGATATGAAATAATAATGCTAATGTATTTATGTATATATATTTCATTTACTTCCATTCAATTTAATATGGAAACGAAAACCGAGTTCATGCGTACGTACGGTCTACCGTCTCCATGAACGGTGAATTTAATTTAATTTTTCGATCTATTATATATATATATATATTGAATATATATGATATATATATCATGTTTTACATTATGGAAATAATTAAATCATGATATAAGTAATAATATCAAGAACAACAAGTCCAAACACGTACGATAAATGAAATGATTTTATCCAAAACGCTGCTTTAACATGGAATTGACAAAAGAACGAGTAATATAATGTCATAAGTGAATCATATATGATACCATAAATATTATTATGGTTCTGTTACAAGTTAATAATATGTTTAAACCCACTATACAATAGTTTCAGATATGTACAGAAGAAATTGGACCTAAGGTAAGGGATAATTATTCCAATCTCGTTCTTATCCGAGATTGTTTATTCGTAAGTATTTACTAGGGTTATGTTTATCATCAGTGTCCATGTTTTCTCAAAAAAAATTCATAAAATTTTTAATATTATTACATGTATGTTGAAAGTCATTTTACCGTTTTATGACTTTTACCACAAGTCTTGGAATGAATCTTTCTTTTGTTAACCATACGAGGTTCTTTTTGACTTTTCCGATAAAAGTACGAGGAGAATGTTTTTTTACATCATGAGAATATTTCTATGGTTTCATAATGCATTATATTCATGAATCTGCCTATACAATATTTCATGACTATTTTCAAAAAAATCCTTTTCTTTTAAAATTTCCAGACATTTTGTGAAAAGAAAATGATTTTTAAGAAGAAAGGATATTTTCCTCAAGAATTCATTTCAAGTGTTTTATCAAAACTATTTTCCATATAAGATGACAATATATAGTATGTTTATGTTTCAAATATAATGTGTCTATTATTTACATGGTTTGATTTTCCTTATGATGAAATGATATCCATTTTTTATATGGATTATGATATGAATGGATGATGTTTATGAAACCCATTTTAATCGTTGGGTTATGATGAATGATTTATGTTTATTTTGTGGCATACGAAATAATGATTTCATTATGATATGTGTGGGACCTATATCCCCCTCCAATTCATTTGGTAAATATATATATCTCCAGAGATAGACATGGTTGGAACGACATGTAAATCTGGTTTAGTAATACAGGGCTGGAACAGAAAGTAAACCTGATTTAGTAATGGACATTGTCCACTATGATGGTATTGGAAGCAATGACTTGGCTAATATGGAAATAATATAATGTACTTAATGGTTTTCCACAATTACATGTTTTATTCCCATGCTATTTTATCATGATTAATGTTCCTTTGTGATCTATGCCTTACGTACTTCCATGATTTATTTAACAACTCAAGATTTTGACGTTTAAACATTATGTTCAAGTTTTTTATGTCAAATGTATATGGTTTGTTTTATTTTCTCCGTGCTTACCCTTACTAAGAATTTGAGCTCAACCTTTATTTTTTTCTTTCCCCCAGGATACAAAGAAAGGTTTTAGGTAAGAAAACAAAAGGGGAATATATTTTTGTGAGATGTTGAAGACCTTTCACCATGATTTGAAGATTATGTTCTGAGTTTCCAAAGACACTAAACTATTACAGTCATTGGGTTTCTGTTTTTTTATATATTAAGTATTCAAAAAATGTAATGTAATGTCCATGTCTGTCAAGATTTGGCTCTCTACAGTTGGTATCAGAGGAAAGGTTTAGTTAAACTTTGGAAACTAGGATGCGAGGACTTTAGTGAGATACCTAGAGATATTTCTAAGGTATTTCTAGGGATGTCCCTACGGTTAAGTATAAGAATAGGTTACAGTCCTAGAATTATATTGACAATCTTGAATAACCTACGGTTAACCTAAGGTGTCATGGATTAAAGAATTTTTGATAAGTTAGACATCCCATAATTTACTTTTTATGATTATGTGGTTCCTCATTATTTTAACTATTTCTTACACTATGGTTTCTGGTTTTAGTCAATGGATGGAACGAGAAGGAATTCAGTAAACACTTATTCCAATTGAAAAACTGGTGACTATGATCAACGAAATTGTGTAATTCCTGGAGGGAAAGATATTGTGACTATTCTGAATCAGTCATCTTGATATATGATTAACAAGGTGAAATTTCATTGTATTCCTAAGTCATCAAATAAGAGGAAGATGGACTTTTATGCATGTTTGAATGGTGAGGAAAATAGAGGAAGGAATATTATGCTTTATATATATCAAAAAGAAGGGAATAAGATCCTTGAGGAATACCTAAAATGGAGGGTATGATGTTATCTGTGTGGGGAAATAGGTCATAGAGTGACAGACTGTTATGGAGTTCAATGTCTTATCTGTGAAGAACATGAGAATTACCCAACTCAATTCCCTAACTAAGAAGTTACTTCTAAATAGAGGAAGTACATATTCCATGCCAATCATTGAAGAGGATGGATTGAAGGGATTATGTATTAGAATTAAAGAATAATGTTGTTGAGGTACTTTTATTTCATATTGAAATATATGTGTATTGGACCATTGTGGGTTTCTATAAGAATATGGTACTGATAACCATGAAAAGTGATTGAAATATTTTTTTGAAGTAGTTGACATGCACATAATGAAGGGATAAGGAGAAATTAATATGTTGGATATTATTAATGAGCTCATGACTGATATAAGGACAAAGTGATTTCATGATTTGAGTATATAGAATTTTTGGGATTTTGGTATATGGAAAGAGTTAACTTTTTAAAGCATTTGTGTTTTCACTAAAGTTCTATGGTAATTCATGTTCCAAGAATACATTATTAAGGTATTCACATGTTTCGGATGTGACAAAAAGATATATGTTATGATATATGGGGGATAAATGATGGTATTGACATGCTTGTTATATGACCTTTCTAGAAGTTGTTTTCATTATACTGTGAGTTTGGATAGAAGTATTTTGGATAAGCCTAAATGTTGGAATGTATTATGTTGGACATAAGATAGTATTTTTTTAGGCTATAAATTTTTTATATTATTTCTGGAATATTATAATAGTATTGTTTTAGAAAAAGGACAACCTTTAGGATGGATGACAAACCATCGCGTTGGACAAGGTTGCAAGAATCGAACCCATAACCGAAGTTTGACCGGCCTTTATCGCCTACCACTAGACTACAGGAAGTCCTTGATCAGTTGAAATTAGATTAATTTTATTAAGTGGTATGATGGATGAAGTATAAGTCCATTTTTTGAACTATATATGATTAATATCACCATATATGGACTTATGTATATTTGATAACTTTTTCTAACCTTTTTTTGAGACAGATAGAGTAACCTATCATTCTATCACATGATCTGCTAACACTTCGAGAAGGAAAAATTCAACTTTATTTCATGAAATAAGAGATGAAGTGAAAATTTTTCATGGAATGACCAAAGATGATATTACAATGAAATCAAGTAAGTATTTATCCTTATGAAAAAATCCATCAACTTTAGGGAAATGATCTTGAAGACCAAAAACGTTGTCCTAGTACCCTTATATCCAATGAATCAGATGGTACCTTAGATCATCACCAATTTCTTGATTTTTTATTGTTGTCTTTTCATAGTCATGTTCTCTACAACTCTCCATCAGAACATGATGGTAAGATTTCTCTTCCATATCAATATTTTCACCTATGTTCTCTTATGTGGAAACCCAGTGATGAGTTAATTTAGGTAACCATTAAGTTTCATACTTTAGTTTTTAAAATTAAGATTTAGTATTCCTTTTTATGATGTGGTTTTCTATTAAATAAAATTTCATCTATTAAAACATTTATAACTTTGATGAATTTTGAGGGTGAAATTCATTTTACGGGGGGGGGGGGTAAAATGTAACACCATGAGATTTTATGAGAAATATTATTTTTAATTTCATTGATGTCTTGTGTTGTACGCTACACCAAAATTAGCTTGCGCTATACGCAAACCCGTATTAGCTTGTATTATACGAAAAAACTAATATTGGCATGTGTTGCACGCAAGAGCAGCCTTCCTCAAATAGCATGTGTTGTACGCAATACTGAGTTTCACTAAACAATGATATATTGTTATAATGTTATTATGAACTAGCCATTATGAATAGTATTAAACACATTTTGAATTTTATAACATTATCATTCATCTTACACAATATCTAGAACATGGTATGAGAACAAAATAAATTTTTTAGGTAAAATAAGTATTTATCAAAAAATGCAGTGTTGCGGGCTTTTGATGGCGCACCCACTATAAATCTAGTTTTTGACATGTTTATAAGTTTAATTTGACAAATAAAAATTCTTCATTGGAATCAGGATATAAAAATTTACTTTGGATAACTTTTTGACATTATTCTGATAACCTTTATATTTTGATGATTAGTAAAAATACGCTAAATTTTAATTAAAAAAAGCTTTTTCATCAGGATAATTTATATGGTTAAATTATAATATTGAATGGTTTTATAGTATAAATAGAATATATTTTTACCATTTAATATAATTTAAGTCATTATCATTAATTTTACAATCCACTCATAGGTAAAAACATTTCAATCTTTTACAACGTTTTAACTTTTAAAACTTATTTTCTCAATAGCGAGATTAATTTTAAATTAAATACTGCAACTTCTGTGTTTTGAATTTGAAAAAATGAATTCCATATTTGGAATCTGTAGTTCAAAATTATGTTAGTTGAATAATTTTTATTTTTAGGAATTATTAATAGTAACTATGGTAAATTTTATTTACCACAGTTAAAGGTAAATAAGGAAATTAAGGGTAAATATAATATTATAAAATTACCCTAACACTTGTATTAATATAATTTTTTGATTTTATTTCATCCTAAAATATACTTTGTTTGAAATGGTATCTTTTTAAACCAACTTGAATGTGATTAAGACCTTTAATTTATTTTATTTAAAGAAAGTGAAATATGTCTCACTCAGAATTTAATAATTAAGGTATTTTTAATATAAGGTTATAATGAATATAAATTAGATTATAAATTCTCATTTAAAAGATAATATGTTTTTATTTACCATGATAATTATTTTTAATTTTTATGAAATATATAATTACCTTAATAGCTTATACATTATTGATGCAAAAATTATTTATTTTGTGAAAAATCAATAATATAGTATTTATTAAAATCATAATACCAACCAAAGAACCAATAACTTTACCAAAACATATTTTTAGAGTATATAGATTCCATAAGCATACAATTGTATACTTTTGGTCCATTTGGATCCTTATAAAACAGATTAGGACATATATATTATTTTATTTTAAATGATGTTAAAGTTGTCACTTTTAAACATTAATGAATATAACAATTTAAATGTTGGGATTTTAGGATTATAAATTCGATTAAATATATTATTATTAAATCTATTAGATTTATATTCATCATAGTATTATATTTTTGATATTTATCCAAAAATTAGGTATATTAAATAAATATACAAAAATGATTTAGTAATTATTTTATGAAGAGAAATATCAAATAAATGATGTTAAAAGTATTAATATAAATATTATATGAACTAATTAATGTGATAAAATAATTTTATAGATTCATATGACTTTTTATGAATATATTAAATATTTTGGATCAAATATATCTTCTATGTGGATTTTATTTAAATTCAAATAAATGAATTGTGTCGAAATTGACACTATTGATATTGTATAAAAATAACATATTATTAAATTGTTTAAAAATCAAAAAAATATTTAGAAATTAAAAATTAAACTTTATATATCCTACCATTTCATAAATTATCCAATTATGTACAATTAAAAACACATAAGTAAGTATTTATAACAATTTAAAATTTAAAACATTATTACCACAAATAAAATTAAATAGATTAAATAAGGATAAATCAAAATGGCAAGGTTTAAAAAAATTAAAAACACTAATAAATTTTATTTGTTGATGATATTTCAACCCAATATCATCTCATCTTAGATTTTTAGTCATTTTGGAAGTTTTTAAGTGAGGTTTGTGTTTATTCGAAATTAATATTTTAGAGGATTCAAAAAGTACCCTCTCCTCCCTTATAAGAGGGCACCTCCCCCCCTGTCCTCATCACACCAATTTGAGACTTTATTCTCGGAAAAACCCTACCCATTTACCTTATTCACTTCCCTAGAAACATAATATAGGTCCTGGTATTCTCAAAACATCAACTTTAGTGCCCTAAGAGAAGGTTTAGAAGAGGCGCGTCGAAGAAGAGGTAATATCTTTTACCTATTCTTTCAAATTTATTTTTTCTTCTACATCCGCTTATTTAGTTGTTTCTTTATAAAGTAATAACATTAGTATAACTAATATACTAATATTTTATTATAAATATGAAAAAACCCTATTTCACAATCTACCCATTCTATGAAAAATGAAATCACTGCGCGTGCGTACGTACAGAATACCGTCTACACGCTGCGTTCTAATCTGTTTTTCCACCACCACCTTACATGGATGGGTATAATGGTGGGAATAATAAATATATATGATTATTATAAAATGATACTAATTTGGATATATTAAATTATCCACTAAAATTCCAGTCAATAATTATGGTAATGATATCATCGCTCGTGCGTATGTACGGATTACCGTATCCAGGATCTGATGATATTCATTCTCCATGTTAACCATTCAATAATGATTATAAAGTATACATAATAAGTAATCATGAAATATATGATATAATAATGCTACTGGATTTATGTATATATATATATATATATTATTTACTTCCATTCAATTTAATAAGGAAACGAAAACAATGTTCATGCGTACATACGGTCTATCGTCTCCATGAACGGTATATTTCATTTCATTTATCTATATAATATATATATATATATACTGAATATATATGCTATATAAATCATGTTTTACATTCTAAAAATAATTAAATCATGATATAAGTAATAATATAATGAACAATATGTCCAAACACGTATGATAAATGAAAGGATTTTACCCAAAACGCTGCTTTAACATGGAATTGACAAAAGAACAGGTAATATAAAGACATAAGTGAATAATATATGATATAATAAATATTATTATGGTTCTGTTACAAGTAAATAATATGTTTAGACACACTATACAGGTTTTTTGGACATGTACGGAAGAAATTCGACCTAAGGTAAGGGATAATTATTCCAATATTGTTCTTATCCGAGATTATTTATTCATAAGTATTTACTGGGGTTATGTTTATCATCCATGTCCATGTTTTATCAAAAAAAATTATATAATGTTTACTATTATTACATGTATGTTTAAAGTCATTTTTACCCTTTTATGAATTTTACCACAAGTTTTGGAAGTAAACTTTCTTTTGTTTACCATACGAGGTACTTTTTTACTTTTCCAGCAAAAGTACGAGGAGAATGTTTTTTTTACATCCTGAACAGATTTTTACGATATCATAATGCCTTATTTTAATGAATCTTCCTATACAATATTTCATGAGTATTTTCAAAAAAATCTTTTTCTTTTAAAATTGCATGAAATTTTGTGAAAAAAATGATTTTGAAGAAGAAATGATATTTTCTTCAAGAATTCATTTTAAGTGTTTTATCAAAACTATTTTCCATCTATGATGAAATTATTTAGTATGTTTGGGTTTCAAGTATAATGTTTCTATTATTTATATTGTTTGAGTTTTCTTATGATTAAATTATATCCATTTGGTTTATATGGATTACGTTATGAAGAGAAGATGTTTATGAAACCCATTTTATTCGTTGGGTTATGATGAATGATTTATGTTTATTTTGTGGAACATGAAAGAATGATTTCATTATGAGATGTGTGGAACCTATATGTCCCACCAATTTATTGGGTAAAGATTTGTATCTCATGAGATAGACATGGCTGGAATGGCAAGTAAATATGGTTCAGAAATACAGGGTTGGAACAGAAAGTAAACCTGGTTCAGTAATGGACTTTGTCCACTACGATGGTCTTGGAAGCAATGCCTTGGCTACTACGTAAACCATATAATGTGCTTAATGGCTTTCCACAATTACATGTTTTATTCCTATGCTATTTTATCATGATTAATGTTCCTTTGTGATCTATGCCTCACGTACTATGAAGATTTATTTCACAAACTCAAGATTTTTATGTTTAAACTTTATGTTCATGTTTTTTAAGT
This sequence comes from Viscum album, assembly GCA_963277665.1. Taxonomy (NCBI): domain Eukaryota; kingdom Viridiplantae; phylum Streptophyta; class Magnoliopsida; order Santalales; family Viscaceae; genus Viscum; species Viscum album. Next base: position 426,600,592 of record OY728120.1, on the reverse strand, counting down.
TCAAATTTATATGGTTTGTTTTATTTTCTCCATGATTACCCTTTATGAGCATTTAAACTCACCCTTTATATGTTTTATTTTCCCCAGGACATAAAGAAAGGTTTTATGTAATAAAACAAAAGGGGAATATATTTATGGGAGATGTTGAAGATCTTTCGCCACGATTAGAAGATTATGTTCCAAGTTTCCAAAGACACTAAACTATTACGGTCCTTGGGTGTCTATTTTTTTATGTATTAAGTATTCCAAAAATTTAATATAATGTACATGTATGTCAAGATTTGGCTCTCTACAGGTAGTGTAAAGTGAAATCATAATCATTGAGTAGTTTAATCCATAGGCTTTTCCTCAAGTTTAGTTCTTTCTATGTGAAAATATTCTTCACACTCTTGTGATCGGTATATATCTCACATTTTTCAATATAGAGATAGTGTCTCCAAATATTCCAAGAAAATATTACAAGTGAAAACTCAAGATCATGAGTGGGATAGTTTAGTTAATTTATTTTTAGCTGTCGTGATGCATAGGCAATCACTCTATCATTCTGCATAAGGACACAACCAAGACCTTTCTTTGAAGCATCACTATAAATAAAAAACCCATCATTCCCCAATGATATAGTAAATATAGGATAATTGACTAATATTTTCATCAATTCATAAAAAAATTCTTCACACTGTTTTTAAAAAAAAAATATTAACCCCTTTACATATGAGATTGGTTAATGGGTTAGCCAATAAGTCAAAATTTTGGGCAAAGCACCGATAATAACCTGCTGATCCAATAAAACTACATACCTCAGTTATACTTTTGGGTGATGTACAATCTTGGATTTCCTGGGTCTTTGAATGATCAATAGATATTCAATCCTTAGAGACAATATGGCCAAAAATAGAAATCTCCTAAAGCCAGAATTTACACTTGCTAAACATCTCATATTATTTATTTCTTCTAAGAGTCTTTAAAATAGTGCGCAAGAAATTTTCATGATCTTCGTAACATTTGGAGTATACCAAATTATCATCAATAAATACCACTAAAAATTCATCAAGATACTCCTTGAAAACTCTATTCATTTGATCCATGAAGGTAGAGGGTGCATTAGTCAGTCCAAAAGGCATTACTGTAAACATGTAATGCCAATACCTGGTATGAAATGTTGTCTTTGGAATGTCTTACTTCTTCATACACAATTGATGATATCTAGATCGAAGTTTAATATTTGAGAAATATTGAGCTCCAAGAAGTTGATCAAATAAATCATCAATGCGAGGTAGGGGATACTTGTTCTTTATTTTTATAGCATTGATCTCCCTCTAGTCAATGCACAACCTCAAAGATCCGTCTTTCTTCTTAACAAAAAGAATAGGGGATCCCCATGGAGAAACACTAGGGAGAATAAATACATTATCACTCAATTACTCTAGTTTTTTATTTAGTTCCAGTAATTCCATAGTGGAAATTCTATAAGGGGTCTTCGATATGGGCCTTTAACCAAGAATTAAGTCAATGGAAAACTCAATTTCTCATTCTGGAGGATGTACAGGTAAATCCTCTAGAAACACATAAACATATTCGTTCACAATAGGTACATCCTCTATTTGAAAATTCTTTTCCTCACCTATAGTTATTTCACTCCCTTCCTCTCCAATAATTGAATTTAGTAGAGATACTAGGGGTGGATCTATATAATAATTAGATGGTGATGTTTCTGCTCAAAAGATAAGGTATTCCTTTTCATCATTTAAAATTGTAACCTACTTATTCTTAAAATAAATTTTCACATCAGGATCCAAAATACAATCCATACTGAGGATTATATCAAATTCAATCATGGGTATTACAATAAGATCATTAGATAAATCATGTTTATATTCCATAATGGTAACTGATTGAAAAAACATTGTTACAGTGATACTTCACTTAGGAGTTTTGATTGAAAAATCCTTTGTTAAGTGAAATTGAAAATATCTAATTTTATTAGAAAACAGGGAAGATATGAAACAATGCGATGATCCAGAATCAAATAAGGAATTGACTAAATTAGAGGAATCCATTAAATTACCTGCCACCACGTCATTCAGAGCTTCAACCTCAGTAGTAGTGATCGTATAAGCTTGGCCTTGCTCCCTTCACCTTTTTTTAGGTAAGTTTCCTTTGTGATTAGGATATTTATTTGCATAATTCCCCAATTCTCTACAATTTTAGAATTGATCATTGACATCCTCTTTCATTCCCTTGCAATCACAAGATTGGTGGCCTTTTCATTCACACTTGCAACAGTCTATCATTCCCTTTAGGCAAGTACCGGGGTGTTTTTTTCCTACATTTACTATAGGATGGAAATTCAGAATTTCCCTTATTCCCCTTATTTCCATTTCCAGAGTGGTCAGCAGATCTATTCTTCTATTTCTTTTCTTTAAAGTCATAAGACTTAGATAATTCCTTTTGTACCTTGATAGAACATGAGACAATATCTTTGTACGATGGGAAGGATTTTGAGACTAATGATTAATGGATAAATGGTTTTAACCCATGAATGAATCGATCAATATTACTCCTTGGGTTACGTATATAACCTACAACAAGACTTGCTAAACTTGTAAAGTTAGCGTCATACTTTACGACATTCTCATCCTCTTTTTGCCTCAGACTCAAAAATTGTCTTTCCATATCTGCTCGATGGTCATGAGGAACGTATTTTCTAAGAAAAATATTTCTAAACTCCCTCTATTCCATATTTGACACTTCTTCATCCTCCTTTATTTTTTTAATTAATGACCACCATTTATCTGCATCTCCTGTGAGGCGATAAACTACCATGAATTTTTTTCCCTTTCGCTACTCCCCAAAGCATGAAATGGTTTATCTAAGGAACTTATCCATTTCTCAGCTATAAATGTATTTGTAGTCTCATTGAATGTATGTGGTTGTATCCACATGAAGCATTCTAACATTGATCCTCTGCATTGTGGATCAGGTTGCTCCATACAGGAGAGGTTATTATTCATAACCTGAGTGAGTTGTCCCAGTATGGTTATAAGTTGTTCAGCACCGATTACAACACCAGCTCCACTATAATTAACTTGAGTAGGAGGTAAATCCCTACATGAATTATGTGTGTTGATAAGGTTTCCATTCCTTCCACTTGGCTCCATTTATAAAAAATGGAATACACTAGATTAAATTATAAATCTCAATACATAATACTAAACTAGTAAAATACCTAACATAAATTGAATAGTTTATGAATATAATCCATAATCATAAAAATGTCTTCTTTGAGTAAGTATTTACTAATAAATCCTTCATAATGGCTTATAAATAAAATGTACATTATCCTAAGAATATCTCCTGGGAGTGTCGTAACCAAGAGTGCAGCAAGGCCCGTTTTTGTGTACCAGGATACCCCAGGTCAAGCCTGAAACTCCTTATTGGAGTTTTCACTCCTAGGTACATCTGTGCTAGAGCTGCCTCTACCTACTCGTATCCAGACATGGATGTATTTCTTGTAAAATTCACGAAATCTCTATATTACAAATATTCTAGGATGTTCTTCTATACTAATCCTCAAAGTCTATCTTAGGGAAATGTTTTCAAATAATAGTTTTTGTAAATCTAGTTTCCAAGGTTTTTACTAAACATCCTTTGATACCAACTATAACACCGTGACTCTAGTTACCCATAGTCAGTGCATTATTACATAATATTGGCATGATCACAATAGATCATGTCTTGAAAGACCGACTAGTTTAGTAGCCTTGGAAGTACTAGATACATATATAAGTTTTAAATTACATCATGAAATAAAGAAAAAAACATTGTGTCCCCTTTCAAAACAATCATATCCTTTTCCTATCCTTGCAGGTTAATCATAAAACACTTCTTCACATCCTGGGAAAAAGAAAACAAAAGAAATGGGTGATCTCAGATGCTTAGTAAGGATAAAAATATAGCATAAACTATCTTAAATATGCATAAACATTTAAGGAAATGTATTAGAGTAAAAAAACCTTTTTAAACATAAACTTAAGCATAATATATAAAATATAAATCAAATAATTCCATTTACTTATTCACATGGATATTCTACTTGTCGAATAATCACATGTAATATCAATAGCTAATTTCATAATGATGGAATGCATAATTATGGACATCATAACCACATATTCAAGGCCTCGTTCCATGTCTACAAATAAGATTTTTTCAAGGCCATGATTCAAGACACTAATTTGTCTCATGAGACCTACCGATGCATCGAGGACCTATAGCGGGCTCCACCCATAACTTACTATGTCCAATGCATTCATCATATGAAAAGGATGAAACATAATATAAATATTCGTGTTAAAACTAGCATAGGAAAAGTAAATAGATTAACAATAAACCATGAATGGTATAAAAATATAACATCCACATTCAAACATATCAAAAAACCTTCAACACAATATGTAATATTTTATTATAATAAATCAACTTCAAACAAACGTAAAATCCATCAAAGGATGTTGACATAGATGAAATCAGAACTATTTCAGAGAAATATGTCTTTCTATTTTGAAATCATTTAAAAGTAACATAATTATAAAGAAAAAATTTATTTTGAAAATGTTCTTATAAGCTTCTAAGGGAAGCTTCTAAGGTGTTATAACAGTTGAAAATAGAGGCACCTACCGTATAAGATAAAAAAATTATTACCTTAATTTGTCGAAATGGTCATAAATTACCTTGTTTGGAAAACGACGGAAATATTACTATAAAAACATTTTATAAAAAGTAAAACAAGGGTATAAATGACTTTAACCCATATTCTAGTAAATAGTAATTTTTTTTGAAATACATTTTCAAGACACACCGATGTGGATGATAAAGAGGTCCCAGTAGATAGTTACGTATTAACAACCTCGAATAATAAAGAGATTGTAAAATTAACCCTTAGATTTTAATTTTCCTTGGTCAACGGTATGTTGAAATCCTTTATACTAGTTAAATAATTGTTATTAAATTATAGTAGAACCAAATATATAAATATTATATCATATATGATCTTCAAACATTTCATTGTTAATAATATTTTAGTAGTATCATTGTTTCGGGTGTTAACTGATTCGTTCTCCTTTATATGTTTTGATATGTAAGTAATGTTTTTTATGGATAGGTTGTATTTTATTAATATCCAGAATGATATTAAGTTCTTAAAAATTATTTTTAATCATAAAATCAAAATTATTCTTGATTGTTTGTGATGGGGAATGAATCTCATCGCATTCATGGAGATGGTAATCCGTACATACGCACATGCAACAATACCATTCTATTGATGGTGAAATAGTATGTAATTGGATAGTATATCATATATAAAGAATCATTAGCATTCTATATTTATTATTTACATCAATTATACTCATTATTATACCCATCCAAATAACGAAGTGATGAATAACAAATTACACCACGATGTGGAGATGGTAAGCCATACGCATGAACGTATAGTCACTTTGTCATTCAGAGGATGGATAGAATAATGAATATGGTTGTACCATATTTATAAAAGATCATACTATGTAGAAGTTACTAGAGTTTTTATTTTGGTATGGAAAAAATAAATAAAGAGTAATTGGAAGAATAAAAGAACTTTGAAAGAGGTGATGAAATTATTACCTCTTCTTCGGGTTCTTCCTTTTGATTTTAACAAAAGGGCTCCTTAGGTTGGATTTATGATAATATTAGGGCCTCTAGGATAAAGTGAGGGTATTTGGGAAGATATTTGAGTAGGGGTTGGCTGATCCAAATGGATTTGGAGGTGTGATTTTGAGTGAAAGCGAAGTACCCTTTTATAAGAGAGGTGAGGATCTATTTAGGAAAATCTTGAAATATTAATTTATTATACAATCATATTCGGTTTATAATGGATAAAAAAGAATTTATTTAGAGGATAAGGTGGGTCTGGTTCAAAAACCGATCAACCAATAGATTTTATATAGGTTTAGGTTACCATATTAACCTTATCTTTTAGATCTAAAACATTGTTAAATAGTTTAACTTTTACCGTGTATTATTGCATTATTATAATAAATGGTTGATAAATTTACTATAAAAACCAAGAGAATCCCAAGTGGTTCATTATTTACATATATAACCTTATCTAAGTCCTTTTTTGGAACCTTATATTTTTAGGAATATTATATCAATTAATAATATCGTATTTGTTTTAAAAACTCATTTACATCAATTTTTACACTATTTAGTATTTGGTTTTTGTGAAAGTCAAATAAACTTGATTACTTTGAAAAAAGTAAATTAAATCAATCCTAACATGTCATATTAACCTAAAAAATTAGTTTAATGCATCAAAAGACTCATTTTACATTTATTTGGATATTTGTAATATCAATTATTTTAATCTTTCATTAATAAGGTAATTACTGAATCATCATTGTGTCATAAATAATTTTAATTATTTAATGACTAAAAGTTATAAATAAAATACCATTATGTAGGAAATCTTTTTATATTTATAATTAATATTTATAGTTGAATTTATCTTATATATAACCCTATATTAAAAATGGTTTCATTATTAAACTTTGAATTTAACACGTTTAACTCTTCTTTAAATAAAATAATAACAAATGTCCTAATCTAATTCAAGTAGACCAAAAGGATCTTATTTTATTAATAAGGTTGATTTTAGAATAAAAACGCTTCTCTAATATAATTAGGACATATTTGAGGGTAATTATAATATCTTTTTTACCTTTAATTACCCTGATTACTTTTAACCGTGGTTAATAAAATTCAAAAGTTACTATTCAAAAAAAATATTTTCATCATATTGAACAACATTTTACTTACTGATATCCACTCTATCTCTCGGATTTTTGAAATTCATTTCACAGAATTAGTAAAATTATGTTTTATGCAAATTTGATAATGTGCCTAGAAGGTGGATAAAAGACGTTGAAAAGTTGAATAAATTTTTATACATAAAATTTTATTATAAAATGTCTCTAATGAATTACATTGATATTAGATAGGTATTATGTATCTATTTCTAATTAAAATAAATTTAAATAAAATAAATAATTATTTAAATAAAAAGTCAATTTTAAACAACAACCTAGTGTTTTTCACTATTAATAAAAAATTGTATGTTTTTAGAAAAATACCAAAAATTCACCCTTATCTAATTTTGATATTCCGAACCCAAAAATGAAGTCCATTTTGAAAAATAAAATTTAAAAAATTTTAAAAAGTGGGTATTACTATTCATAACGACTTGTTTGATTGGTTGTGGTGTGATAAAAAAGGAAGTTGCATACAACACAAGCTTTTACATTATTCAAAGAGAAACGTACCATGGAAGCTTGGGGTGTTAAAATATTTTCCCATGGTATTAGCCACCTGGGACACCTTATAACTTATTTTACTGTACAAAAGTCGACCAGAATTATTACATCATTATTACATCATTAATGATGTCATTAAACACCCTGAAACTCAAAACTGTATTTTTACTATTGAAAAAAAATCATCTGTTTCTGCAAAATCACTAAAACTTACCCTTACCATTTTTTAATGTCTATAATTCAAAAATGAGACCCATTTTTTTAATATATATATATATATATTATTAATTTAATATTTAAATAAAATCACATATAATTGAAAAATTAACAATTTTAATTCTATAACTGCTTTTATAACACATTAAAAAATTAACCATGATGTCATTATCTTAATTCCTTAAGAAAATAAAATAATAATACAATTTACTATTCATTATGGTCATATTACTATTCATAAGGTTATGTTACTATTCACCAAAAAACCAAGTTGGTTTCATTAGACTCCAAATAACTTACTGATCACAAATGAGGATAACCATTTTCCAAAATTCAAAACATAGAAGTAGTAAAATTATTTTTAAAAGATAGTTATAATTATCTACTTAAAACAAAGTTTCATGTAATTGAATTCATTTTCAGAAAACCCTGGGGTGTTACAATATCCCCCAAACCTGCCAAGATATCATTACATCAGCGACAAAGGTGAGAAATGATGGCCACGACCAGGTTTCCTCGAATAGAATGACTCACTCACAAAATGAGTTTGTTACTCCAGAGTAGTTATGCTTCCCTGCTCTAGTCCAGGAGGTTCGACGACAATATCTCTTGAAATACTGACAACCGGATCGGGAAAAAATACTCATTCCAACTGGGGGATGCTGGTCCAATGAGGTGGTCGCTCCAGAGCAGACATATATCCCTACCAAAAATCAAGATGTCAATTAGCTTATCCCGATGACATCGCGAGACCCAACAAGATTGAGACCCACATATGAAGGACATTACCAACAGTAGATGGCACTGGTTACTCGCAAGAGAGCGCCCAAAAATGAAATGTGCCAAAGGAAACCGGAAAATGAAGAGCACATACATGATCCCACTCTATTGGAAGCTGGAGTTCTTGACGTCCTCAAACATATATCAACAAAGGCTCAAGACACTTTCATTCCATTACCAATTTATGAAAGTGGTAGTATTAGTTGCAAAGGTCCCCCCCACAGCATCACCACCAGCTGCACTGATGTTCCTCCACAGAGCACCCATGTGGGATTACTCCGTGGGCCAAGAATGATCGATCACGAGATCCTATCTCCTATTGCACGTCAGGGTATCCCTCCTCTCGACCCGAAGATCAGAAAGTAAGAAGGTCCTCCCCTTGCTCCCATCAACCCTGATAGTCCTCCCCAGGGTATACGTTTCAGATATGATTCTCCCTATAGTCAGACATCATGTCAGGATGGTAGTCCTCGCCATGATGATGGTCATTGTGAAGGCCCTCCCCACAATGACAATTTCTATAAAGGTCCTCCTCATGGAAATGCCAAGCAACGAGAATCTCATCCCCTCATTGCATTACATCCTGAAGGCTTTTCCCAGGATTTACACTATAGAAATTCTCCTTGAAACCTTGTATCATGTCATGATGGTAGTCCTCGCCGGGATGACAGTCATTGTGAAGGCCCTCCACGCAATGATGGTTGTTGTGAAGGCCCTCCCCACAGTAACACCAAGTAGCAAAAAGGTCCTCCCCACACTTTATCTTGCCCTGAACGTCCTCCCCATGGTATACAACATAAATAAAATTCCCATGGTCGGGCATCAAGTTGAAATAGTATCCTTCTCCATTATAGAACCACTTGTGATGGTCCTCCTCAAAACCAAAATTTATGCTGGAAAGAAGGTCCTTCCATTTCCATAAAAAATGCGGGCAAGCCCTCCAATGTCGAGGTGCTCGGAAAGGATCCAGACACATCGGGAAAATTGTATATAATGAGTTATATTCTTTCTTAACTAGAGGATGGTTTGGAGACATGCTCATCTTCTGAGCTACCACCACATAATACAAAAATCAATAAGTCACCAACCAGATCGGTTTCTATGAATGAGATTATTATGAAGTAGTCGAGCTGGGAATATCAAGTAGATGAGCATCCAGAAGAATAACAACATGATATGCTTCTTGTTAGAAGACTACTAGCTAGGGATAATATACCAGTTATGTATTGGCCTACAGACACTTCTCACTTTGACATACCATGACAGTTGTCTAGGAAATTCACGCATGACATTCTCCTCATTATGTGGGAGACTCTTCAGATGTTGAAAGAAATATTCTTTCCCTATGAAGGGTATGCGGACCAAATCATCATGATAGGGGAGCTTTGCCGTCTAATCAACTTGGAAGCCCTATCGCCTACACAGTAACCACAATCGGAAAGGTGAATGAAAAACATTGAACTGGATTTCCTCCACACACTACATAAATTATGTCACATCATTGGAAACAACCCATCTGGAGTTTACATTTGAGGATGGGGAGAACAAGGAGCTCTATACTTCACCCCACGTCCCATCCATTCGGCCCCATTAAAAATGTAATCATGAAATGTTATCATCCAGATGAAATGATCAAGTGAAACACCTACTCAGAAAATATGGGACACCCAATAAAAAATGGCCTGGTGTAACTCTTGAAAGTTTCAGGGCCAACGAGATCAAGCCATTGAAATGCTCTTGATTCAGGAAAAGGGAAACATCCAGCATGCTTTCTGCCTAGGTGAAGCTAACCAGTCAGCAGTGCTCATGTCACCAAAATATTTTAGACTCCATGCATGATAAATTACTTACTCAGCTTACACCTGCATGGGAGAACTTGAAATTGAAAGGGTGGAAATAGCAGCAGATACTACCACGATATGGAAACAACCCCATCCCACATGGCTGGGAAAATTTTTAAATCAAAATTCCCCTCTATGACAAACAAATCCATGTCATAGTGCATCAACATGAGAATATGAACAACCGAAACCCACAGGGCTATGGGAATTTTTACCTCAAATCCCCACACAATGGATGCTTTTATTCCACTATATAAGAAGAATGATTGATAAATGGGTTACCCGTTCTACCCCTTCTCATGGTTCGCACCCTTCGAGACAAAGGCGCGTTACGAGGTAATATCAGGTCTCCCTTTAGGTCAATATTCACCATGAAACCTAGAGAATACCACATAATGGAAGGTGAATGTCCAACAAAGGATATAGGAATCCTTCATACCATTCGGAACTGGGTACACCAACCCCTATGTGGTACACCTCAGTGAACATGGTAAACGAAAACCCAATGGATCTCACAGGAAATAACACAGGGGGAGAGGATAAGAAGGAATATGGTTCCCTCCTAGAGGCACCGCACACCGAACCTGATGGTGTCCATACCCAGAACTAGAGGGCAGTCCTATATCTGGGTGCCCCCTCGGTCAATCAAACATTACCTCCCACACGAAACCACAACAATGAGAAGAATAAATCCAAGGTTACCTATTGACCACCTTATCTTACACCTAAGGGTGCGTCCCTCGCCCTCAAGGAATGGTTTTTCAAGAATGAGGATGAAATGAAAGATCTTAGGTGAATTAATGCCAAGCTACGTCAAGGGAGATATCTCACTAGATGTGTTCCCCCCCATGGAACATCATCAGGTGATCCCAGAAGAGGATCCCATTCCATAAGCACTCATCCAGGTGAATGAATCCAGGCTCATAGGACCATTCAACCCAGCTACAGAAGGACATCAAGACTTCCCCCTGCTAGGAAGGCATCCAAAATATATCAAGGAAAAACCACAAATGATTCCCCCGACTGGGTATCAACCCCATGTTCAAGCAGCGTCGGCATGCCCAGTCTTGGCCACTATCGCACTAGCCCAAGATCAATCCTCACGGGACATAGATCAAGGATTTTTAAACACCGTCGAGTAGCTAACGACTCAACTAGAATCCATGGGGGGAAGAATGCTTTGATACAATCAGAGCACAAACCCTACCCCGAGTGGGTGAGAAATGTTCTGCCACCACTAAACATCGTGAACCATATATTCCCAGTATTAAATGGATCGGGGGACCCAGAACAACATTTTAGGCACCATGCCTATTACTATGATCCCATGATGGGCACTCTAGAGTAGCAATAATCCATAAAACTCAGGTTCTTCGTAAGGACCCTACAGGGCTAAACATTCTTATGGTATACTAGCCTTCCACCCGATTCACTTATAGTCTGGAAGGAACTCTAGTGATAGTTTCTTTTCCAGTTCAGTTCGACACTGCCCAAGATGATGGTCAGTGACTTCATGAACTACAAACAGCAATAGAATGAAAGAGTGTCATACTTTATTTCCATATGGAAGGGCCTGACATATTCCATGAACTGGACACTCCCCCAGGATGAGATACTCTCCATGTGCATCGATAACCTTTGGGATAAATTGCAAATGCCACTCATCCCAGTGAAGTACAACAGTGGGTTTAGAGACTTCTCTTCCATTGCTCAAAAGATAGAAGACTCATTGCAATGGACCAACTTTAAGTCATGAGTGGCCCAATCAACACTAGGGTAATTAATGGGAAATGATGAAGAGACTTCTGTCTTGCTTAAGCCACGCCCGACACCAGCTCCAGTTGCGAGGCAACCACAGAACCATGCAGGACCCCCTGGATGCCAACAACCACCCCCACCTCGGAAAGATGAAAAATGGGGTGCTAAAAGAAACCAGTTCAAAGAAGGAATAAATAATTTTTATTCATTTTGAGATGACCTGGTATTAAGCTATTTCATATCCTCCATTAATTGAAATTTCCTCCAGCTACCAGAGCCAAAGCAGGCCAATGAAGTGGGTCTCGACATCCGTCTAAATTATTCTCCATATCATCAAATACAAGGACACACCATCCAAGAATGATTTGATTTCAAGTTTCTCTTACAAAAGATGGATGATTCCGGGAAAGTCATGTTGGACCCACCACTAGAAAAAGTGGCATATGTTTCCACCTCAGACTCAAGAGAAGAAGAAGAGTGGAAAACAATCACCAATAATAAGGAGAAAAATTTTCACAACTGGATGACCCGGAAGACCATTAACCGAGTCCATGGAATCCTTTAGGCGTAGTTGAAACAACCAAATTTTCCCCCAAAATATCTCAATACAACACAACCATCCTCCTCATCCCCATGGTCCTCTAAAGGCCAGAAGGGAAGAAAGAAAGAGAAATAAGATGATCGAACACCAAAGACAATGTCAGTGTTGACACTTTCAGACTTCATGACAATAGTCTTGGCACAATGGGCACCGCCATGCCAAATGGTACAATAGGAACCACCCCCACCAAAAAGTACAACAGGCACTACCCCACCAAACCGTATAATAGGAACCACCATGCCAAACAGAACTATCAGAAGAATATAGTTAGATAGAAATATAGTCGGATCAAGAACTGATCATCAGATCCATTAATTACATTCACTTGATGGACCCCTTATTGAATGAAGACTATAGCCAGAAACCAGAATTCCCCACACCCAACAGGAGAGATGGGGGAAGTGGCTATAGAGGCCAGAGGATTCCTGGATGTAATGATCATGCAAGGAGTCAAATTCCCATCCACACCATAAATCAAACCGTTAACATCGTAGAATCTTGTGGAATGACCCTCCGACAAACACAACAAGAACTGGAATGCTCCTTCGCCCCCATCAGAAGAAATCCAAGACCAGTTATCATGAAATATCCATCAGGGGAAGAATAAATACCAAAGAGCCCAAGGTATATAGGCGGACCAGTTTGGCCAAACATGGAATGGAATGCAACACCACTGACCCCTATCACAGAGGCCAAACCATAAATGTCGAAAGCTCAAACCCCTATAGTGTCTTTAAAAGAGAAACCCCATTCCAATAATCACCAAAAATTAGAGAATAATTATGATATTTTAAAGAACATAGCTTTAGTACAAACAAATATATCAATCCTAGAGGTGTTTAGTCTATCCGCAGATTTTAGGAAGGCACTTATCAAACCTTGCTAAGTCCCCAAGAGTTTGAGGCTGAAGTAGCAGCAACCGAACTCTACCGGATGGATACTAGTCTTAAAGAATGTCACGCCATCATCTCCATCACAGAAATGGATGAAGATGCCATCATTCAATGGAACATAAAACCCTTATATGTTTCTAACATGATAAATGGAAATGATGTTTGGAGGATCTTCATCGACAATGGATCTAATGTCAACCTCCTCCCACTGAAAACGCTACGTCGAATGGGATATGATGAAGACAACTTAACACCCTACACTAAAACTCTGCTGGGTTACGAAAAATGTGATCAGAAACTATTGGGAAGAATCAAGCTTGAAACATGGCTTAATTATCTCATATCAGATTCCAAGCTCCTGGTGATGCGACAAAGTACGACCTTCAATGTCCTATTAGGGATTCCTTAGCTATAGTAGCATACTGCAATTCCTTCCTCATACCATCAGTGCATCAAATATTTCCCTAATGGGATTAACGGGACATTTCATGATGATAAATCTTCATTTGAGTCTTGTAAATCACATTATATCAATTTTGGGTTCAATGAGTCGGATGAAAAACACATTTTGGCCAACGACATTGATTGTATAAATTCCCTGAATGGATTGGAGATGACTCCCACCGATCCCCTCTAGCAACTTGGGGAAGAGTATGTAATACCCATCAAACAGGTTGAATGCGTAAGTACAAGTCTGGATGTAGACTTAGTTGTCTTCATGGTCTCTGTTATGACCACTGAGCCCAAGGACACTAAAAAGTGAGATAACTCCCATGTTGTCAGGAAAAGCCCCATCAAATATGCTCCTAGACTGTCCTTGTGACATCACACCACCCTTTTCTCACACACTAAGCCAAAAGTCTATTTCTCTTGAAACATCAAAGAGTTCATCTCAAAAATCCTTTCTCCATCAGAAGATGAAGATGATGAAGATGATGAAGAAGAAGAATAAGAGGAAGAAGACCTCAAAGATGCCCCTCATGCATTCGAAGAAGGTGTGTCCATCATAATATATGAACTTATGGAGATACATATAGTCACTGAAAAAGACTCGTGACCCACTCTGATTAGTGTGGTTATGCCTGTCGAGGAATTGGATGCATAAACCTATTTTCTAAAGAATAATAGAGATATAGTTTCCTAGAATTATATCGATATGCCAGGCCTCAATCTTGAGGTCTCCACCCATCATCTTGGCTTACCAGAAGATCACTGGGGCTATAAGTTGGAAGCCAGAAGGACCCACCCAATGCATGCTACTAAAATAGAGGACAAAGCTGACAAGATGATCAAAGACAACATAATACAGGAGGTCGAATATCCAACATGGCTGGAAGATATATCCCCTATCAAATATAATAATAGGTAGATTAGAATATGTATTGGCTTCAGGGACCTTATCCGACATTGCCCAAAAGACGACTTCTCAGTCCCAATAACATAATTTTTTATTGATGCAACATCCGGATATAAAGCCCTCTCTTTCATGGATGGTTATTCTGGATGAAATCATATCCGGATGTCCTATGGAGATGAATAATCTACTACTTTTAGGGCCCCTCAAGGAGTGTTTTTTTTAAAGTGAGGCCCTTTGGTCTAACAAATGTCATGCCACATATCAGCGCACCATGCAATGCATCTTCAAGTCTTTCTTGGGAAAATTTGTTGAGTGTTATGTTGACAACCAAGTAGTTAATTCACGAAATCATTTGAACCACCTAGTTGATCTTGGAACTGTCTTCAAAAAATTGTGATAGCACAGTTTATAGATAAATTCCCTATAGTGCGCCTTTGGCGTTACCTCGGGAAAATTCATTGGATCCTTTTTACGCCATCATGGCATTAAAGTCGACCCTAAGAAGACAAAATCAATACTTGGCATGTCCCCACCATGAAACCTCACCAAGTTTAATGTTCTCCAAGGGAACCTCACCAACATTTGGCATTTCATAGATAACCTAGCAGGTAAATGTTTACTATTCACTAGGCTCATGAAGAAAGGAGTTACGTATGAGTGGGATAATGATTGTCATGAAGCATTCAACAATCTTAAAAGATATCTCCTAAGCCCACTGGTTATCATGCTACTAGTTTAGGGGATAACACTCATTTTATATGTAATTTCCCTAGAATGGCCATTAGGTGCCTTCCTCATTGAGAAGGATGATGCCAGCAGCGAGAACAACCTCTACTAAATCATCCAGAAAATGATCGATGTGGAAACTTGGTATTCGATGATTCAAAAAAAACTGCTTAGAATAATTTTCATTGTTCAGAAGCTCAAGCATTACCTGAAACACCATGAGGTCCAACTGGTCTCCCACTGCAACCCGATCAAATACATCCTCAACCTTCCCAAGTGAAATGGGCACCTATCACGCTGGGCGGTCATCCTACAATAGTTCGACATATAGTATGTGCCCTAAAAGGATATAAATGGATAGGCGTTATCATAATTTCTGGCCGAGCACCCCTTTGATGAAACAACATCATTGTATGCCAAAATTCTAGATGAAGATGTTTTTTCTGTTTAGGAGGACCCCAAGATGTGAAAAATGTATATCGATGGTGCTTCCCGAATCCCGACAGGGAAAAGGATGGAGGATCCGAAACTCCATAAAGTGGGGTTGGGAGTCATACTCATATCTCTCAAAAGCTTCATCTTGACTTACTGTTTCATGCATTCGGAATAGTGTACAAACAATGAAGGTGAATATTAGGACCTCATTGAAGGCCTGGAATTTGCACTCCAGGTGCAATCCAAACACCTAAAAATAAAGGGTGATTCATACCTAGTCATCAAACAGGTCAATGGTGACTATTCTAATCAAGAAATAAGTATTTGTTCCCTTGATGAACTATGTTTGAGAACTAACGGTTGAATTCCTATCATATCTAATGTTGAGCCATGTCCTCTGGTCACAGAATGCTCAAGCCGATGCTTTGGAAAATTCTGCCATAACCTTGGATGATCCTGACCGGGATGAAACATTCATTAGAATTGATCACCACCAGATGATCTTGTCATTCATCTAGAGAAATATGGAGGAAATAAATGAAATAAGTCTGGTTCCTGAGCGTTTTGGTCATAACACCGGTTGAATGATTCCCATTGAATGCTACCTTTGGAATTGAGAACTCCCACCAGATAGGGTTGAAAGGGAGAAAGTCTGAAGATGGGAATTCAAAACTTCCTTGTACAATAGATTAAACCAAGAAATGTTTCTATAGAAACGAGGACTTGACTGAGTCCTTCTCAGGTGCATTTATGGAGAAGAGACTGATTCCATCAAAAAAGAATTGCACACCAGAGCTTGTGAACTACACCATTCAGTGACCAAGCTCCCTCACCAAATCCGACGACTTGGGTATTACTAGCCCACTATGATACAGGATTGTTCCAAATTCACCAAGAAGTGACATTCCTACCAATTTCATGCTAATTTCATACACCACCCCCCCAGAGTTACTTCATATAAGTAAGTACTCCTGGACATTCATCTATTGGGGGATGGATGTTGCGGGATAGATGTTTTGGGACCATATCCTCCAGCTACAATGAGACAATTCAAATTCATACTCCCAGTGACTGAATTATTTTCTAAATGGTTCAAAGCCAAACACCTATAAGTGGTTGTGGTGAAAAAACTGTCATCTTTTTGAAGGCCAACATCATTACCAGATTTCGTGTCCCTCATACTATCCTGACGAACAATGGCACCAACTTCTACTCTAGCGAGTTGGGCATGTTATAAGAGGAGTATGAAATCAAAGAGAACTGTTCTTCCTATTATTATGTGATGGCCAATGGTCAGATAGAGTCTTTCATGAGGACCTTGTCCAACATACTTCCAAAGATGGTCGA
The DNA here is from genome assembly GCA_963277665.1 of Viscum album. Classification (NCBI taxonomy): domain Eukaryota; kingdom Viridiplantae; phylum Streptophyta; class Magnoliopsida; order Santalales; family Viscaceae; genus Viscum; species Viscum album. Next base: position 426,583,286 of record OY728120.1, on the reverse strand, counting down.
TAAGGATAATAAATCTTGGCCAGATAATCTCATTCATGCTTTATGGGATTATCAAACCACGACCTGCACTTCCACCTAGGAAACCCCATACTCACTATTATACGGGGAATAGGTGGTGTTACCTATATAAATACAAGTTCCGCCACTTTTTGTCTGAATTTCAGAACAACTATCCACGAAAGATCAATCCCGGAGACGGTTTGATGAATTGGAATAATTAGACGAGAAAAGGATCCACACTCTCCACCATTTAGAAATTTACCAAAATCATATTGCACGAGCCTTTAATAAAAAGGTTCGCCTTCGATATTTCCTCAAAGGAGAAATGGTGTTAGTCCTCATAACCCTAATAATAGTCGGGAATAATCCCCCAATGTCTGAACCAAAGTGGGAAGGACCATATGACATGCATAAGTTCAATTCCAATGGAGCGTACACCCTGATATCAATAGATGGACGGCTCATCATGACTCTAACAAATGCGAAGTTATTGAAGTAATACTTCGTGTAATGGAAATGCAGTAGGTCCAAGCTCTATGAACCTAAACTATGAGTCATAAAACCCCAATTCCATGGTCTGATCCCTTTGACCCTAAACTATGAGTAAAAATTCCCCACAACGTTAATGTTCGAGCTCTATGACCATAAAATATGAGTTATAATACCCCAAATTCCATGGTCCAAAATCTAAGACCATAAAAAATGATTCATCTTCCATTCTAGATGATAATAAACTATAAGGAACTCATCCCTGAAACATGAAAATAAACTATGACTCATGTCCTCTTCGTAGGACATTAAACAAGATGGCACAAAACATCCTAATCACACAACAATAAAGTGCATGATCAATTAAAGAACTACATATAGATTTATTACTTCCCTCATTGGATACATAGTGATGCCTCGATCTTCGATCATGGCCCATCCCCCACCATTAAAAAAATTCCTCCATCACGCCCCCTATCTACACATATTCATAAGGGAAACCCTTATCAATACTTGATTCTCACATTGAGTATAATTCCCATGAACTTAGGGTTAGTGGTATAGATTCTCTTACGAAAGTAATCTATGGACTAACATGTTAGGACTGAAAACTATGATGGATAGAACATAAATGTCCCTACCGTTGGATCGAGCCAAATTGGTATAGGGTACACATAGAACTATGTACGACTTGATTCCTGCCATCGTAGGACATATAGCGATGCCTCGATCCTCAATCGTGGCCCAACCCCACCAGGAATGAAAAAGAAACTGCCCCCATTATATTCTCTAGCTCCCCGCACTTACGAATGAGACTCTGTGACCACTCCTTATTTATCACATTGAGTATAACTCACATGATCTTAGGATTAGTAGTGAGAATTCTCTTATGCAAATAAATCACAGGGGAATATGGTAGTCCTAGCACCAGTATCAATTGAAACAAAAAATGCCCTTAAATGACCTCACACATGGACCAAGCCAAATCGGTACAGTGAACATTCAGAACTAGATGTGTCTTGATTCCTCCCCTCACAAGATACATAAAGACACCTCAATCTTCGATCCCGGCACAACCATCATCATCAAAAAAAATTCCTTCAAGTGTCCCTAACACATCGAGAAAACACTTTTATAGAACATTTATAACTATGTGTGGCCTGATTCATACCCTCTTAAGATACATAGTGATGCTTAGATTCAGCATCCTAGCCCAGCCACCTGCAAAAAATTCCACTTCCCCCCATATGTAGGTCAGACTTGTACAAGGAGTCGATGAAAGGTCCTATCGCATGACAATAAAACAACCAAATTCATCAATAGTTATGTGTGGATCAATCCTCGGTATTATGAGATTCCACACATTCCTCTCAGTCATGAGAAGTTAAAAGATCATACTTCCCCCCTATACATATGGGTCAGACCTATGTTGTAACGCCCCGACCCCAGTTACCCAGAGTCGGTGCATTAATTACATAACATTGGCATGATCTCAAGAAAGATCAAATCTCGAAAGACCGATTGGTTTAGTAGCCTTGGAAACACTAGATATATTCATAAGTTTTACATTACATCATAAAACGAAAAACTACAACAACAACATATTGTCTCTATAATCCACACTCATATCCCCACATAATATCCCTGCAGGTCATTCATAACTTACTTCTTCACTTCTTGGGAAAAATAAAACATAGAAAAGGGATGAGCTCAAATGCCCAGTAAGGATAACAATATAGCGGAAACTTTCATAAATAAGAATAAACATTTAAGGCAATGTATAACTAAAACAAAAGCCTTTCAAACTTGAAATTTCAACATAGTATGGCATAAATAAAATGAAATAATTCCATTTACTTATTCACATGGATATTCTACTAATCAAATAATCACATGCAAAATCACTAACCACTTTCATAATGTTGGAATGCATAATGCCAGACTATCATAACCACATAGTCAAGGCCTCGTGCCAAGACTACAAATAAGATTTTGCCAAGGCCATGTGCCAAGACACTAGTTTGTCTCATGAGACCTACCGATGCATCGAGGAGCTATAGCGGGCTCCACCCGTCACATATTAAGTCCAATGAATTCCCATATGAAAAGGTTTAAACATAACATAAACATTCGTATTAAAACTAGCATACGAAATGTCAATACTTTCACCATAAACTATGAATGGTATAAAAATAGCACATCCACAGTCAAAAATATCACAAAACCTTCAATACAATATAGAAGTTTTGTATCATAATAAATCAACTTCAAATAATCTTAAAATCCATCAAAGGATGTTGACATAGATGAAATCAAAATTATTTTTAAAGAAATATCTCCTTTTATTTTGAAATCATTTAAGATCCATATAAAATAAAACATTTTCTTTGAAAATATTCTTATAAGCTTGTAAGGGAAGCTTTGACGATTTTATAACGGCGGAAAATAACCACACCCGCCGTATAAGTTAAAAAAACATTCTTATCTTATTTCTGTCGAAAAGGTTAAAAGTACCTTGTTTGGAAAACGACGGAAAGATTCCCTTATAAACCTCTTATAAAAAGTCAAACAAGGGTATAAATGACTTTAACCCATATTCTTTTAAATATTAAAAATGTTTTGAAATACATTTTGAAGAAACATGGATGTGGATGATAATGAGGTCCCAGTAGATAATTATGTATAAACAACCTCCGATAATGAAGAGATTGCGAAATAAACCCTTACCAATTTGGTAACTTATGAAACATACAACCCATGAAAGAGGTATCATACAATGAATATGTAAATACACATAAATTAGAGTGTATTACACAAAGAATATAATTATGGGTAGTACATACACCACACAAAAGGAGATGGTGGCAATATGACATGAATCTCACGGGAATAAGGAGTGAGATGAAAACCCCTTAACTTGTACTTTTCCTTGGTTGGGATAGGTTAAACTCCTGTATAATGGTGAAATAATTGTTATTAAATTATAAAATAATCATATACATTATTATTATATCATATATGATCTTTTAATATTGATTTGATAATAATATCTTAGTATTATCGTTGTTTCGGGTGTGAACTTACTTGTTTTCTTTTGTATGTTTTGTTATGTAAGACATGTTTGTAAAGGATAGGTTGTATATTATTCATATCCAGAATGATATCAAGTCTTTAAACATCATTTTTAAATCATCAAATGATAATTATACTTGAATGGATACGATGGAGAATGAATCTCATCGCATTCGTGGAGACGGTAGTCCGTACGTACGCACTAGCGACAATATCATTCTTTTGATATTAAAATAATATATAAATGAATGGTATATCATATATAAAGAATCATTAACATGTTATATTTATTATTTACATGAGTTACACATCATTATTATACCCATCCAAATAATATTATATTGAATAACAATTACACCACGACGTGGAGACGGTAAGCCGTACGTACGCACGTATGGTGACATGTTATTAAAAGGGTGGATAGAATACTGAATATGGTTGTACCATATTTATAATAACATCACAGTATATAAATGATACTGGAGTTATTTTTTTAGAATGGTAACAACAAAGGAAGAAGAAGTGGAAGAAGAAATGAACTTGGAAAAGGGGTGGTGAAAACATTACCTCTTCTTCGGGTTCTTCCTTTTGATTTGATCAAACGGGCTCCTTAGGTTGGCTTTCTGATCAAACTAAGGCCTCTAGGTTGTAGTGAGAGGAGTTGGGAGAGTATTTGGGAAGGGTTTGGACGAGACAAGTGGCTTGAGAGGTGTGAGGAATGAGTAGAAGTGGTCTCCTTTTATATGGGAGAGGAGGGGCTCTTTAGGAAAGAGTGAAAGTATTACTTTATAATATATTTATATTCGGTTTATAATGGTCCAAAAATCATTGAGGTCGAAGATAAGATGACTCATTTTCTAAGTAACATCAACCAATAAGAATTGTATAGGTTTTAGATAATATTTTAATCATTATAATCTTATTTATTTAAATGATTTATTAATGAGGTAAACATTGCATCATTATTGTGTCATTAATAATTTAAATTATTTGATGTCTAAAAATTATAAATAAAATATCATTATGTAGGAAATCTTTTTAGATTTCTAATGAATATTTATAATCGAAAATCCAACATGTATAACCCTATGTAAAAATTTTTCTTCTAAAAGATGTAAGCTTATGCCATTTTTATTTTTATTTTAACTTTATTAATATAATGTGTCCCTACCACATACAAGTGGCTTTAAGGGGTCCCCAAATCGACCCAAGGATGCCCATGGTCGGGTATGTGTCCACCAATAAGGTTAGGACACGTTTTAGGGTAATTTTTTATTATTATAATATTATTTTTTAACCCTTATTTACCGGATTTACCCTTTAACCATGGTAAATAAAATATTTACCGCAGTAATTATTCAAAATGTGTAAAAATAAAAGTTACCTATTTACACAATTTGAACATCCTGATTCCAAATATGGAATCCATTTTCCTAAATTCAAAACATAGAAGTGGCAGAAATTAATTTAAAATTAATTCCCGTTGTTAAAATAAAAAGCGTGTTTTTAAGAGATAATAACTATCAAAAGATTGACACTTGTTTATGTCTGGTTTAATTGTGAAATTATGTCCAATGATAAACATTAAATTAAATGGTAAAAATATATTCTAAATATACTTTAAAACTACTAAAATTCATAATTTATCACTATTAATTATTTTGATTAAAAAAGTTGTTTTTAATTAAAATTTAGTAATTTTCACTATTCATCAAAATATGAAAGTTATCCGAAAAGTACCAAAATTTCACCTTAGGCTAAATTAGATATTCCGAATCCAAAAATGAAGTCCATTTTGAAATATCAAATATATATTATTTCAAAAAGTAGGTATTACTATTCACAACGGCTAGTTTAATTAGTTGTGGTGTGTGTTAGAACTCGAGGTTGCGTACAACACATGATATCGCATTATTCGAAGGGAAACGTACCGTGGAAGATTGGGGTGTTACATTCTCCCCTCCTTCAAATAATTGCGTCCTCACAATTTCTAGGGTATTACTGCATAAAAAGACTCGGGTGGTTCTTCATCATAAGTTCCTCGGGTTCCCACGTTGCCTCTTCCATCTTATGATTTCTCCACAAAACTTTTAGCAGACGCGTAGTCCGGTTTCTCAGTACTTGTTCTCTCGTACCAAGAATCCTGACGGGCTCTTCGCAATAAGACAGATCAAGTTCCAGTTCTAATTCTTCATAGGTGAGTACATGCGTTGGGTCAGGCATGTATTTCCTCAACAGAGATACGTGGAACACATCGTGAACTTTAGAGAGACTTGGCGGCATTGCCAATCGGTAAGCTACAACCCCAATTCGTTCTAGAATTTCGAAAGATCCGATGTACCTGGGACTCAATTTACCTTTCTTTCCAAAAAGTATGACTCCCTTCCATGGAGATACCTTTAGGAAAACATGATCACCGACTTGAACTTCCAAATCCTTCCTTCGATTATCGGCATAGCTCTTCTGCCTACTTTGAGCTGCTTTGATGTGATTTTGGATTACTTTCACCTTTTCCACCGTTTCCTCCACCAGTTCTGGGACTACAAGTTTTCTTTCACCAACGTCATCCCAACAGGTTGGTGTACGACATCTCTTTCCGTATAACGCTTCATATGGTGCCATCTGTATACTCGAATGGAAGCTATTGTTATAGGAAAATTCTACCAGTGGTAAATATTGATCCCACATACCCTGAAACTCAAGTGAGCAAGATCTCAACATGTCTTCTAAGGTTTGAATAGTCCGTTCTGATTGTCTGTCTGTCTGAGGGTGGTAAGCAGTGCTCAAATGAAGTTCAGTATCCAGGGATTTCTGAAGACTTTTCCAGAATCTTGAAGTAAAATGGGGATCACGATCAGAAACAATCGATAGGGGTACTCCATGAAGTCTCACAACTTCATTAATATATAGTCTTGCTAGACGTTCCAGGGGTAGATCTTCTCTTATAGCAAGAAAATGTGCTGACTTGGTAAGATGATCAACAATAACCCATATTGCATCGTTCCTTCTAGGAGTCTTTGGTAGCCCCATGACAAAGTCCATCATAATATTGTCCCATTTCCACTCTGGTATGGGAAGAGGTTGCATGACTCCTCCAGGTTGTTGTCTTCCAGCTTTCACTTGTTGACAAACCATACATCTTGACACAAAATCAGCAATCTCCCTCTTCATGTTGTCCCACCAAAAATGTTCCTTCAAATCTATATACATTTTGGTGCTCCCAGGGTGTATAGAGAAATTGGAACTATGAGCATCATCCAGCAATTCCCTTTTCAGATCAGGTAAATCGAGAACACAAAGTCTCTTCCCGAATTTCAAAATTCCATCTTCATACACAAAGTCTCTCAATCTCCCATCATTCACAGCTTTAATCTTCTTCTTAAATTCTTCATCATCGGTCTGAGAACTCTTAATCCTTTCTAGTAAAGATGGTTTGGCAACCATTTAAAAAAGCATTGATGTTTCACCTTCCCTGGTTATTCCCATGTCCATCTTCACTAGATCCATGAAAATTGGATCCCTTTCAATTCTCATCATGTTCAAAACTCCATGGTCTTTTCTGCTCAAAGCATCTTCCACCTTGTTTGCTTTCCTCGGGTGGTAGTGTATTGTGCAATCATAATCCTTGAGTAATTCAAGCCATCTCCTTTGCCTCATGTTGAGTTCTTTTTGTGAGAAAATATACTTCAAACTCTTGTGATCAGTATAAATCTCACATTTTTCACCATAGAGGTAGTGCCTCCATATCTTCAAAGCAAAGATCACAGCTGGTAACTCGAGATCATGAGTAGGATAGTTTTGTTCATGAATTTTCAACTGTCGTGATGCATAGGCAATAACTCTATCTTTCTGCATAAGGACACAACCAAGTCCTTTCTTTGATGCATCACTATAAATAACGAACCCATCATTCCCTGATGGTAGAGTCAATATAGGAGAATTGACTAATCTTCTCTTCAGTTCTTCGAAACATTCTTCACACTCTTTTGTCCAAACAAATTTAACCCCTTTACGTGTGAGCTTCGTTAATGGGTTAGCCAATCGGGCAAAATTCTGGACGAAACGTCGATAATAACCTGCCAAACCAATAAAACTACGTACCTCAGTTATACTCGTAGGTGCTGGCCATTCTTGGATTGCCTTGGTCTTAGAAGGATCAACAGAGATTCCATCTTTAGAGACAATATGGCCAAGAAAAGAAATATCCTGAAGCCAGAATTCACACTTGCTAAACTTCCCATAAAATTCATGCCTCCTCAGAGTCTTCAAGATAATGCGCAAGTGATTTTCATGATCTTCGTAGGTTTTGGAGTATACCAAGATATCATCAATAAATACCACCACAAATTCATCGAGATACTCCTTGAAAACTCTATTCATCAGATCCATGAATACAGAGGGTGCATTAGTCAATCCAAACGGCATTACAGTAAACTCATAATGCCCGTACCTGGTTTGAAATGCTGTATTCGGAATGTCTTCCTTCTTCACATACAACTGATGGTATCCAGATCGAAGGTCAATCTTTGAAAAGTATTGAGCTCCATGTAGTTGGTCAAATAAATCATCAATGCGAGGTAGGGGATACTTGTTCTTTATCTTTATAGCATTAATCTCCCTGTAGTCGATACATAACCTCATAGATCCATCTTTCTTTTTAACAAAAAGAACAGGGGATCCTCATGGAGAAACACTAGGGCGAATAAATCCCTTATTACTCAATTCCTCTAGTTGTTTCTTTAGTTCGACTAATTCTACAGTGGCCATTCTATAAGGGGTTTTCGATATAGGCCTTGATCCAGGAATCAAATCAATGGAAAACTCAACTTCTCGTTCTGGAGGATGTCTAGGTAAATCTTCCGGAAATACATCTACAAATTCTTTCACAACAGGTACATCCTCTATTTGAACATTCCTTTCCTCACCGACAGTTATTTCATTCTCTTTCTCCCCAATAATTGAATTAAGTTGAGCTACTGGGGGTGGATCTAAATAAGAATTAGGTGGTGACGATTCTGCTCTAAAAATAAGGTGTTCCTTATCATTATCATCAAGAATCGTAACCTCTTTCTTCTTACAATAAATATTCGCATCATAGTCCGAAAGCCAGTCCATATCGAGGATTATGTCAAACTCAATCAAAGGTATGACGATGAGATCAGCAGATAACGAACATTTATGTGCTCTAATGGGGACTGATTCACAATTTTTTTTTGCAATGATACTTCCCTTAGGAGTTTTAACTGACAACTCCGTTATTAAATCAAATTGTAAATATCTAATTTTCATAGCAAACTGGGAAGATATGAAACAATGTGATGATCCAAAATCAAATAATTCATTTGCTAAACTTGAAGAAACCATTAAATTACCTGCCACCACGTCTTTTGGAGCTTCTACCTCTGCAGTAGTGATAGCATAAGCCTGGCCTTGATCCCATGGCCTTTTCTGAGGTATGTTCTCCTGACGCTTAGGACATGCATTTGCATAATGCCCCATCTCCCTGCAATTGTAGCACTGGACGTTGGTAGCTTCCTTCTTCCCCTTACAATCACGAGCTTGGTGGCCTTTTTCACCACACTTGTAACAGACTCCCATTCCCTTCATGCAAGTACCAGAGTGTTTCTTCCCGCATTTACCACAGGATGGATATTCAACCTTTCCCTTCTTCCCCTTATTCTCATTCCCAGATTGATCAGCAGGTCTCTTCTTCTCTTGCTTTGCTTTAAAGTCATAAGACTTAGAGAATTCCTTTTCGGTCTTGATAGCACATGAGACAATGTCTTCGTACGATGAAAAGGATTGTGAGACTAATGCTCGATGGAGAAATGGTTTTAACCCATCAAAGAAATGATCAATCTTACTTCTTTGGTTACATATATAATCACCAGCGTACCTTGCTAACCTTGTAATGTTAGCCTCATACTTTGCGACATTCTCATCCTCCTTCTGTCTCATACTTAGAAATTGCCTTTCCATATCTGCTCGATGGTCGCGAGGGAAGTATTTTTCTAAAAACAGATCTTTGAACTCCCTCCATTCCATATTTGATACTTCATCATCTTCCTTCATGTTTTGAATCAATGACCACCATTGATCAGCATCTCCAGTGAGGCGGTAAACTGCCATGATAACTTTTTCCCTTTCACTGCTCCCCAAAGCCTGAAATATTTTCTCTAGGGAATTTATCCATTGCTCAGCTACTAAGGGATTTTTACTCCCATTGAACATTGGTGGTTGTTGCCTCATGAATCGATCTAACATTGATCCTCCACGCTGCGGATCAGGGTGCTCCATACGGGTAAGGTTATTATTCATAACCTGAGTAAGTTGTCCCAGTATGGTGATTAGCTAATCGGCACCAGTTGCATCACCAGCCCCACTATAATTATCTTGAGCAGGAGGTCAATCCCTACATGGAGTGCGTGCATTGATACGGTTTCCATTTCTTCCACTAGGCACCATTTCTAAACAGTGGCATAAACTAGATCAGTTTATGAATCAAAATACATAATCCCATACTTATAAAACACTTAACATAAATTGAACTATTTATGGATATACTCCATAATTATTGTAACAAGTACATTGTTGATACAACACTCAATTGACATAATCAACATAAGAACTCTAATCATTCCTCTTCATCTGTGGTAGTATCATAACTTGATTATTATCCAATAACATCATTTGCGGCATAGATAGGTTCGCGTAGTGTCCAAACTCCTTGAAAATGAAGCATTGTACATTTGAAAACATTTTCTTACCCTTGCAGTCATGTACTCTGTGCCCTTTTCCTCCACACTTATAACAAACTCACATTCCTTTCAGGCAAGTTCCAGGGTGTTTCTTTCCACAGTTACCACATATGGGAAAATTCTTCTTTTCCCTCTTCCCTTTATCCATCTTTCTCTCTTCCATCCTTTTCTTCTCTTGCTTCCCTTCAAAGCCATAGGACTCAGTAAACTCTTTACTTATCTTATCATCACATGATATTATTTCTTCATATGATGATAATACATGGGAGGCTATTTCTCTTATAAATTCTAGCTTAAGACCATGAAATATATGATCCTTCCTTCTCTTTGGATCATGTGCATTTCTGGAGTTCTCATTCCTTCTACTGGGCGCCATTTCTAAACAAGGGCATACACTAGATTAGTTTATGAATCAAAATACATAATCCCATACTTATAAAACACTTAACATAAATTGAACTATTTATGGATATAATCCATAATCATAAAAATGTTTTCTTTGAGGAAGTATATACTCATAAACCCTTCATAATGATTTGTAAAGAAAATGAGAGTTATCCTAAGCATATCCCCCGGGAGTGTCGTAACCAAGAGTGCAGCAAGGCCCGTTGTCGTGCACCAGTTCCCGTTCGAGTCTATCTCAAAGCGGTGTTTTCGGGTTTTACCCCTAGGTACATCTGTGCCAGAGCCGCCTCTACCTGCTCGTATCCAGACAGGGATGTATTGCTCGGAAAACTCACAAAATCTCTACAATACCAAAATTCTAGGAAGTTCTTCTATACTAATCCTCAAAGTTCATCTTAGGTCTACGTTCTCTAATCAGAGTTTATCTAAATATAGCTTCCAAGGTTTGTACTAAACTTTCTCTGATACCAACTGTAATGCCCCGACCCCAATTACCCAGAGTCGGTGCATTAATTACATAACATTGGCATGATCACAAGAAACATAAAATCTCGAAAGACCGATTGGTTTAGTAGCCTTGGAAACACTAGATATATTCATAAGTTTACCATTACATCATAAAACGAAAAACTACTACAACAACATATTGTCTCCATAATCCACACTCATATCCCCACATAATATCCCTACAGGTCATTCATAACTTACTTCTTCACTTCCTGGGAAAAATAAAACATAGAAAAGGGGTGAGCTCAAATGCCCAGTAAGGATAACAATATAGCGGAAACTTTCATAAATAAGAATAAACATTTAAGGCAATGTATAACTAAAACAAAAGCCTTTCAAACATGAACTTTCAACATAGTATGGCATAAATAAAATGAAATAATGCCATTTACTTATTCAAATGGATATTCTACTAATCAAATAATCACATGCAAAATCACTAACCACTTTCATAATGTTGGAATGCATAATGCCAGACTATCATAACCACATAGTCAAGGCCTCGTGCCAAGACTACAAATAAGATTTTTCCAAGGCCTTGTGCCAAGACACTAGTTTGTCTCATGAGACCTACCGATGCATCGAGGAGCTATAGCGGGCTCCACCCGTCACATATTAAGTCCAATGCATTCCCATATGAAAAAGTTTAAACATAACATAAACATTCGTATTAAAACTAGCATACGAAATGTCAATACTTTCACCATAAACTATGAATGGTATAAAAATATCACATCCACAGTCAAACATATCACAAAACCTTCAATACAATATAGAAGTTTTGTATCATAATAAATCAACGTCAAATAATCTTAAAATCCATCCAAGGATGTTGACATAGATGAAATCAAAATTATTTTTAAAGAAATATCTCCTTTTATTTTGAAATCATTGAAGATCCATATAAAATAAAAAATTTTCTTTGAAAATATTCTTATAAGCTAGTAAGGGAAGCTTTGACGATTTTATAACGGCGGAAAATAACCGCACCCGCTGTATAAGTTAAAAAAACATTCTTATCTTAATTCTGTCGAAAAGGTTAAAAGTACCTTGTTTGGAAAACAACGGAAAGATTCCCTTATAAACCTCTTATAAAAAGTCAAACAAGGGTATAAATTACTTTAACCCATATTCTTTTAAATATTAAAAATGTTTTGAAATACATTTTTAAGAAACATGGATGTGGATGATAATGAGGTCCCAGTAGATAATTATGTATAAACAACCTCGGATAATGAAGAGATTGCGAAATAAACCCTTACCAATTTGGTAACTTATGAAACATACAACCCATGAAAGAGGTATCATACAATTAATATGTAAATACACATAAATTAGAGTGTATTACACAAAGAATATAATTATGGGTAGTACATACACCACACAAAAGGTGATGGTGGAAATATGACATGAATCTCACGGGAATAAGGAGTGAGATGAAAACCCCTTACCTTGTACTTTTCCTTGGTTGGGGTAGGTTAACCTCCTGTATAATGGTGAAATAATTTTTATTAAATTATAAAATAATCATATACATTATTATTATATCATATATGATCTTTTAATATTGATTTGATAATAATATCTTAGTATTATCGTTGTTTCGGGTGTGAACATACTTGTTTTATTTTGTCTGTTTTGTTATGTAAGACATGTTTGTAAAGGATAGGTTGTATATTATTCATATCCAGAATGATATCAAGTCTTTAAAAATCATTTTTAAATCATCAAATGTTAATTATACTTGAATGGATACGATGGAGAATGAATCTCATCGCATTCGTGGAGACGGTAGTCCGTACGTACGCACGAGCGACAATATCATTCTTTTGATATTAAAATAATATATAAATGGATGGTATATCATTTATACTGAATCATTAACATGTTATATTTATTATTTACATGAGTTACACATCATTATTATACCCATCCAAATAATATTATATTGAATAACAATTACACCACGACGTGGAGACGGTAAGCCGTACGTACGCACGTATGGTGACATGTTATTAAAAGGGTGGATAGAATACTGAATATGGTTGTACCATATTTATAATAACATCACAGTATATAAATGATACTGGAGTTATTATTTTAGAATGGTAACAACAAAGGAAGAAGAAGTGGAAGAAGAAATGAACTTGGAAAATGGGTGGTGAAAACATTACCTCTTCTTCGGGTTCTTCCTTTTGATTTGATCAAAAGGGATCCTTAGGTTGGCTTTCTGATCAAACTAAGGCCTCTAGGTTGTAGTGAGGGAAGTTGGGAGAGTATTTGGGCAGGGTTTGGACGAGCCAAGTGGCTTGAGTGGTGTGAGGAATGAGTAGAAGTGGTCTCCTTTTATAAGGGAGAGGAGGGGCTCTTTAGGAAAGAGTGAAAGTATTACTTTATAATATATTTATATTCGGTTTATAATGGTCCAAAAATCATTGAGGTCTAAGTTAAGATGACTAATTTTCTAAATAACATCAACCAATAAGAATTGGACAGGTTTTAGATAATATTTTAATCATTATAATCTTATTTATTTAAATGATTTATTAATGAGGTAAACATTGCATCATTATTGTGTCATTAATAATTTAAATTATTTGATGTCTAAAAATTATAAATAAAATATCATTATGTATTAAATCTTTTTAGCTTTCTAATGAATATTTATAATCTAAAATCCAACATGTATAACCCTATGTAAAAATTGTTCTTCTAAAAGATGTAAGCTTATGCCATTTTTATTTTTATTTTAACTTTATTAATATAATGTGTCCCTACCACATACATGTGGCTTTAAGGGGTCCCCAAATCGACCCAAGGATTCCCATGGTCGGGTATGTGTCCACCAATAAGGTTAGGACACGTTTTAGGGTAATTGTTTATTATTATAATATTATTTTTTAACCCTTATTTACCGGATTTACCCTTTAACCATGGTAAATAAAATATTTACCGCAGTAATTATTCAAAATGTGTAAAAATAAAAGTTACCAATTTAAACAATTTGAACATCCTGATTCCAAATATGGAATCCATTTTCCTAAATTCAAAACACAGAAGTGTCAGAAATTAATTTAAAATTAATTCCCGTTGTTAAAATAAAAAGCGTGTTTTTAAGAGATAATAACTATCAAAAGATTGACACTTGTTTATGTCTGGTTTAATTGTGAAATTATGTCCAATGATAAACATTAAATTAAATGGTAAAAATATATTCTAAATATACTTTAAAACTACTAAAATTCATAATTTATCACTATTAATTATTTTGATTAAAAAAGTTGTTTTTAATTAAAATTTAGTAATTTTCACTATTCATCAAAATATGAAAGTTATCCGAAAAGTACCAAAATTTCACCTTAGGCTAAATTAGATATTCCGAATCCAAAAATGAAGTCCATTTTGAAATATCAAATATATATGATTTCAAAAAGTAGGTATTAATATTCACAACGGCTAGTTTAATTAGTTGTGGTGTGTGTTAGAACTCGAGGTTGCGTACAACACACGCTATCGCATTATTCGAAGGGAAACGTACCGTGGAAGCTTGGGGTGTTACATATGTAGAAGCTCCAAGTAGTTCATGATTAATCATGGTCAGCATATTCTCATATTCCTAGGCATGTCTTTCCCGTTTGTCACACTCCATACCTCTGGAAAACTTGTATCCCAATAATCATTCAAGGCCATCTTTGATGGAATGCCAGTGTCCCATAGTGGATCTGCATATGTCTCCCATAAAAACAACCATCAATCAAAGGAAAATTCATCCCCAGGAGAGTCCTCTCCAATCTCAGTACACTCAAAGTCTTCCAAGACCCATGTCATCTGTCCTGATTCAAGTTTCCCTTGGGACAATGGTTTACACCTTCTATCATCAATCACGTCTAAGGAATGCCAGAACATCTTGGTTATGATTAACCTAAAACTATTGAAGATATTTATGAAATCATAAAATTACTCACTACATGACTCTAAACTGAAATGAACCACGTCCTCACTTAATGACTCTAAACATCATAACATCACATTCTCACTGCATGACTCTAAACATCACAACATTATGTTCTCACTACATGACTATAAACTACATTGCATAACATCCTCACTACACAACGTTAAACTACAAGGCCAAAATCATCCTTGTTGTACAACTTTAAATTGAATAACAATGTTTTAATCCCAAAAGTTTCCTATAATGTTGATTTTTCAATTCCTATGTGATGAAAAAAAGCCTTTTTAATCCCTTTTTTCTCACAACGATAATAGCTCACTTGAGTTTAGAGATTTTAGAGAGAGATCAACCATGGAATTATGGGAAAATAGTCCAGGAATTTGGTCCTAGAAGCATGACCCTAAAAGGTATAACATGATTCCCTCCCCTGAGAGGAACCCCATGTCTTGGCCATGTGTGTCAAATGACTAAGTATACCAAAGATGGAATGAATGCCTCACCCTAAGTACGAGTCATATCTACATAAGGGACACCCAATTACATGAGTAAATCGTAGCCCAAATGTCCCCAATATGTCCAAATACACACATTACATATTTCAAACTTCGTGCACTGAGAGATCATGAATTTACATAACCCTCCAAATATAGCTGGGATGGAAGGCCAGTCTCCTGTGGAAAGCTTTTCTTGACTATGCATATCATGCCCTAGTGGCTCTATATATGTTGCCCTAAAAAATGGCTGTCAATTAAAGGAAAATTCATCCCCATGGGAGTCATATCCTATCTCAGTATGCCTAATGGTTTCTAAGAATCATATCATCCCTCTTGATTCAAGGGCCCTCAAAGTCATGGTTTACACTTTCCTCCTTTCACATATCCTGGATATATCGGAACATATGGGCCCGATTCATTTCTGGTCCCTTTTTGAGTCCTATAAAAATATCTCATACGTATGCGTGATATTGATCCCCATACAAAAGAAGAGTTCCCCCACTCATTTTTGGGGTTACCCAAAGAATCTCAATTAAAATTACCCTTTTTAATGCTTAGTTCCACCTCTTGTTGAAGGTCACATACCGTGTCCAGAAAGATCAAAATATCTATAATCCTCAATATTCATCAGAAATGGATGTCTAGTGTCTCACAGACACCTTTGATCAACTATGCACATCATACCTCAGTGGCTCTACATATGTCACCCACAAAAATGGCTATCAATTAAAGGAAAATTCATCCATAGGAGATTCCTTCGCAGCTTATGTACGCTCAAATGACATTCATGTCTTGTCACACCCCTAGGTTTGGAAAACTCATGGATGAAGGCTTATGTACCTCCTTCATTCCAAGTTCCCCTAACATAAAAAAGACTCATAATTGACCTTCTCATTCACCATCACTCCCTAACGCAAGTAAGGAATGTGTGGGAATAGTTTCCCACTCAGATTCTACATGAATTCCCCTAATGTCTTCAAACACCACTACTCAGTCTAGCCACCCACTATGGCTCCCAACATCAAAATAAATTAAAAATGTCGCAAATCTCACTTGGCCATCAGAAATGGAAGGGCAATGTCACACATACACCTTTGATTGACTACGCACATCATTCCCCAGTGGATCTATATATGTCATACATAAAAATAACCATCAATCAAAGGTAAATTGATCCCTAGGAGAGTCCTTTCCTACCTCTGTATGCCTAAATTGGCTCCTGATCCTCATTCATGACCATAATCCACAAATCAAGGGTCATGAAAAAATCTCTAATCCATGTTTGATGTATACTAGAACATTCTCGGCTAACAGTCCCATGTCAAGTCCCTACCCTTTTAAGTCTGGTCAAACTTGTTCGACCAAAAACATCAATAATGATTTTTAGTAGTAGGACTATGAATTTCCAGCGAAAAAGAAACCACACTTTCCAGAAAAAAAAATCCATAAAGGGAACTTATGTGAAAAAAATCAAGTATTGGTTTGTTAAAAATACAAGGAAACATTGATCCATCAGAAAATATGTAAACCTTGTTAGGTCGAAAACCCACGAATGGAGGCCTATAAAAAATCCAAGTTATGCCATGACATGTTGTTCCCACTAAGCCTGTACCAAGAAGGAATAGGTAAAAATTAGGTTAATATAAAAAAAGACACAAAGATCATGAGGCATTCCATGAAACCCAAGCAGTAGTCGAACTACGCTCACTAAGTCCCGTGGATTAGGAAAACATTAGAGCTCAATTCGATTATTTTAGTTTACTGACTTCAAGTCATGGTTTGCCATTAATTACTGGTCGAAATGTTGTTGACACAACATGATAAGTTAAAAAGAGATATATTTAAACACCAAATCAGTTCCATTATGTTCAATGAAAAATGGAGGAACATTCCCAATCCAGAGTCTCTCCAAAGTATCAAAAAAGGAGAAGAGTACATATCATGATTTGGGAAATGATTACAATAGGGTTCTATTCACCCTTTGTAGAAGGATGACGAGTGATTGTTGGGGGATGTTGATAGTCTTCTCTAAAGAAGATCTTTCCTCCGTTTTGGCCTTGACTATTGAACAAACCCACTCCAGAACAAATTTAAGGTCTCATAACTTCTTCTGGATGGATTCATAGTTGGCGCATGAGGAGGTCAGTTTTTCCCTCAACCTGGTTGCGTAGAATTCACACTCCCATATCTCTTCCTCTTGGGTCACCAAAAAAATCACAGTCCTTCACCTCCTCAATCATCAGATGATCAAATTCTTCTGAAATACCTTGTATGGTCGCCACCTGGTTATGGGAAGAATTGAACCTGGCCAGCATGTCCTCGCAGGAGGCAAGGTCATGTTAGGAAATGATTATTTGGTAAATGAGGAGGTGTATATGTTGATAATAAAAGCCTCCAGAACCCAGCTCAGTGAATAAATGCTGAAAATTTCCACCCTTGTCCGCAAAATTGGCTAGGGGTGTCTCCGCGGAAAGAGAGCATAACTGTCTCCATGTCTCTTTTAGCACTGCCTGATGGCTTTCCACAACACCAGTACATTGATCCTACCATACTTCCACATATCTGTAAGCAAGAAGCATCACCATGAGAGTGGGGAGGGACCTAAGGCAGGTCACCCAAGAAGGGAGACTCCCTTTGCCCTCAGATGGGCCAGCCACTAGAGCCAGATACGGAAGACTAACCGTGGCCTCCAGGATGATAGGGGATACTCGACTACTTCCAGTCTCCTTATGATCTTGGGAAATATCCATAGGAGGGGAGTATCCTAAATCAATGCCCACAAAAATGGGTTGTACAAATGAAACCCCTCCCAGATCATTTTGATGACAAACCAAATGCCTTCTTACCACAAGAGCAGGACCTGGAGGTGTATCCATATTGGTTGATGCATGGAAAGATGTATAAGGCATAGATGATTCACTCTTCTTGGTGTAAGGAATGTGTCACATTGTCGTTGAGGCATGGACGGGGCAGGAAATGGTCAAGGGTTTCTGCACCCGTCGAACTACTTCTTTTAGCATCCCGCCAAGGTAACAATTTTCCCATAGTTGGGAATACTCCATCGATAGAAAGGTGGGACCCATTGTGTTATGAATAATAATATCCCTAGAAGAACCTTCATGCATTATCATAAGCCACAATTGGTGGAGAACCAAATGGTGAGATTCTACCCTTAGTTGAACAACTGGAAGCAGCACAGTCTGTTGAAGGCATCCAAATTGCTTGGCAAATCGATAAGGGAGGTATGGCTCACAAATGTCTACTTGGTATATACGAACATCGATAATCCCATCTCAAAGGTTGATGAGGTATGATAATTAATCCAATGAACCACCCATGTTACCTCTCAATGATCCATGAGGGGTAGGATACAGTGAGAATATGAAATGAGAGGTGTCGTTTAATATCTGAACATCATCGGTAACACTCAGAGTTGTGGAATGAATAGTATAAATTTTGACAAGAGTAGGATGGAAGTATGAATGGGGAACCCTTATGGTATGTTGGTATTCATAATACGGGAGGTTTTCATCCATCCACCCATAAAAAAATTGGAATGGTCCGCTAAGATGATGCGGAGGCCTGCCATCCAGTATCTATCCCAATAATTCATAAATCCGGGCAAGGGTAGGAAGGGCCAAATTAATGGCTCAACCTTCTGCCAGTGTGCCCACCATCATCAAAGTGTAGGCCTGAACCCCATTTTATACATCACGATATGGGAAGATCCATAAACTTAAAAACATGGAAAAGAAACCCTCCAGTCTAAGAGCAGGTGAAACGTCAGGCTGAAGCTCATATCTCCATGTGGTATATCGCCCGACATCAAGGGTAGCACAATATGACCCTGGATTTTGGCAGGACTTGAAAGTGGGATGAGTTTGACTATGGAGATCCCTCGGCTGAGGTCCATTCATCTATAAGAATAACCTTATCTACAATTTCATTGGGATGTGGGAACAAGCCTCGAGGGGGCGATCCAGGGATCCCACTACCATGACCAGTAAGCTCCTTGTCAAAGGAGACACATGCCCGGTGTCGTTCCATGTGGCGGTTTCTGGGAAGAACTTATCATACATTTCTCCAAGGATGTGGAGCCCCCCAAGCTGGTAGATATACCATAAACTAATTCCCACCTCGCCAGGTAGTAGGTGGAAGGTTTTGGTGCTCGAAAACTAGCGGCTCAACAATTCCGAAATAATTTCACCTGAAGAAAAGATTGAAAACTTAGAAACCCATACTGCTTGGTATAATCCCACCACCTACAGCGGGTCAGGGGAATCCAGATAGGTATAATTAACCTAGAAGGCCTAGGCCCACTCATCGGAGATCCATCCTCTGGAAAACAAACCCCCCATGGTGCTCCATCCATCGCTAGTATTATCTCAGGATATTCTAATGATGGATGGGTATTCATGGGTGTCTTGTCTCAGGACACCATTACAGCACTCACGGTTTCCCTGAGTCCATGCCAATCCTCACAGTCTGAAGACATTCTCTTGAATCGGAGTGGTGATGACCTCTCCTACGAGGGAAATGATGGCATGGTCAGGACCCTATAGTGCCTCAAAGAGGATGAAAGGGATGTCGGTGTCTAGCCATGATAGAGACATGTTGGTAGGAAGACCAAAGTCATAGAGTGGAAACTGTATGGATAACAGATAAGCTAATAGCTCTGGCTTCAATAAGACCATCAAGAAGCTACCACAAGGAATGATGTGGGCTCGAAGATGATCATCGCCATTCATATCCATGGTTTTCCATGTCTTCATCTATTTAGAAATGGCCTATAAATCATCCATTGTAGCATTCTTAAGATGATCCGAAATCCAAAGAAGTTTGTACGATAAAAAATTGTTGGATAAAAGATATGATAGAGGGGTTAATGGACTCAACGTATGTCCATATAAAGAATTTCATATGGATTCCTAAAATGGTACGTGGTAGCCACATCCCACGTAGTCCATGACATGCGAAAGTAACCCCACATAAAGTTATGGTACATGGTCACCTTCTATTGCATAAAACCATGGTACACAAACCATCTATGAGGCATTGGCCTATAGATCATTGACTAGCAAATAAAAAGGTTCGCAAAAGATGGCCCTCGAATGAGGTATTTGATTACGTTCATGTTCAGTAATTGAGGGTTAATGATTAAGTTCGCATTGTTAATATTCTTAGTAGTACGATTTGTCGATCCATGCATGGTATGCGGACAAGACAACAGTGTATCATTCTACCATGCAGAATCCAAATTTTAATTCATAAATTTCTACAGTCCCATTCACCAAATCCAAAATATGGATTGTGGATATAAAAATGGAAAGTAAATCGGTTCACAGAACGTATAGAGCAGTTCGCGAATGGTGTTTTTTCAAGGATCATAGTACGTGACAACAGAGGTAGCCGAGGAAATCGAGAGTACTTTTAGCCGCAAGAAACATTAAAAGAAAAATGAGAAGGGCCTCTATATGTAGATGTGGTCCCCTCCTACTAATTACATATATTCTACCTCAGACCATTTCAGTTCATAATGGCTTCTACATCAGACTAGTCCCCTTTTATTTCTTGAACAGACCCCATTCCAATGGGGGGCATTTGTAGGGTCTTGAAAATTCTGCCAAAGGAAGAAAATACCCCCAAAATAACTTTGTAGAAGGAAGAAAGTACTCTTAGAAGTCTATAAAGGTGAATATACTCAAATTCAGTTACAATCACCAGATGATACTTGAATAAATTCATGTTTTCAAGGTTTTTAAGTGGCCCATATTCCATCATTGGGAAAGGTATGTGGACCAGCCAGATTGTGAACCACCATATTTGCAGATCGATTCGCGAATTGCTAGCCCATGGAGCGATGGCCAGTGAATGAGGTAAACCGTGAACTATATCATTAAAAGATTCATACTTGTGAGGAACACCTATGTACTGTGTCGTGAACTCATCAGTTTTCAGAAAAAGTGAATTAGAAGGGTTTTGTTAACCATTATCGTGAACCAAAGCCTTTGAAAACCCTTGTTGACCAAGTCTTACATGGGTCAGGATATTGCTTCAAAGGGCCTCCACAAATGGTGCTGCATTCCCAATAAAAAAGGTGCATATGATGCTCTATAAAAGGAGCACAATAAATGTACAAGCACACACAGAGGGAGACTGACAGAGAGAAGGGCGGATGACAAAAGATTGAGGGAGACTTAGAGGTTTCACTCCGGCTTCCGTCTTGTTTCATCAGTAAAGCCCAGACTACGAACCACTCCCTCCATAGGTACAGATGGATGCAAACCATAAAATGGGGGATTTTAATAAAAATAATAAAACCGCGAACTTAAATAGAGAACCGTGAACCAAGGGTGTAATTCCCTAACCCTATATTCCTTGATTTGGTGCATTATTTTAATACATTGGCATGATTACAAGGAATCAAGTCCTGAAAGACTGATCAGTTTAGCAGTCTTGGAAAATAGATTACATACATGAATGTTACATTACACTTTATAACATAAATCAAAAAAATAATCCTTTGAGAATGGCATTGTTCCCTTACCTTAATCCTGCATCTCAAACATAAAACACTTCTTGAGATCCTATGAAAATAAAACATAAGAAAGGGGTGAGCTCAGATGCTCAGTAAGGGTAAATATTTTAGTGGAAGGTATAAAATTTTAAGGCAATATGTCTAATAAAAACAATATCCCTTTAAACATAAACATGAACATAATATAGAAAAAAAATCAAACATTACCATATAAACATGCACATGGATATTCTATTAGTCAAATAATCACATGTAATAACTAATTTCATAATAAGGGAATGAATAGTACCGAACATTAATTTTTGTGTCAAGGCCTCATGCCAGGATCTAGGGGTTAACTATAACCAAACCCCAACCCAGAGAGCCTATGTAACCCGACTCGAACCCAGAGAGCCTCTGTAACCGGACTCCAAACCGGAGAGCCTCTCTAACCAGACTCCAACCTAGAGAGCCTCTGTAACTGCACTCCAACCCGGAGAGCCTCTATAACTGAACTCTATCCCAAAGAGCATCTATAACCGAACTCCAACTTGGAGGGTCTGCTGTAACCATACCCCAACCTGGAGGGCTTACTTTTATCAGTCCCCAACCCGGAATATACTAGTCCAATACATTCATCTTAAGAATAGGTTGAAATATAACATAAACATTTGTATAAAAACTAGCATATGAAATTTCAATACGTTAACCATAAACCATGAATGGAATAAAAATAAATCATCCATAGTAAAACAAATCAAAAAACAAAAAATACAATATGGAAGATTTGTATCATAATAAATCAACTTCAAACAAGTGTAAAATATATCAATGGATGTTGACATAGATTAAATCAAAAATATTTGAGAGAAATATCTAATTCTATTTTGAAATAATATAAAAGTAACATAATTAGAAAGAAAAAATTTATTTTAGAAATATTCTTATAAGCTTGTAAGGGAAGATTCTATGATGTTATAATAGCAGAAAATAGCCGCACCTACCGTATAAGTTAAAAAACATTCTTACCTTAATTCTATCAAAAAGGTTATAAAGTATCTTGTTTGGAAAACGATGGAAAGATTAATTTATAAAAATAGTATAAAAATTAAAATAAGGGTATAAATGACTTTATCCCATAGTCTATTAAATAGTAAAAATGTTTTGAAATACATTTTTAAGAAAACACATATGTGGATAATACGGAGGTCCCAGTAGATACTTACGTAAAAACAACCTCAGATAACAATGAGATTGTGAAATTAAACCTTACCTTGTAATTTTCCTTGTTAGATGGAATGTTAAACTCCTATATAATAGTAAAATCATTATTATTACATTATAAAAGAAATATATACAAAATTGTTATATCATATATGATCTTATAATTTTTTTTTGTTAATAATATTTTAGTCTTATCGTCGTTTCTGGTGTTAACTGATTCATTTTCATTTATATTATTTGTTACATGAGTCATGTTTGTTATTGGTGGAATGTTTATTATTCATATACAGAATGATATCAAGTCTATAAACATCATTTTTAATCATCAAATGAAAATTAGTCTTGAATGGTTACGATGGGGAATGAATCTCATCCCGTTCGTGGAGACGGTAATCCGTACATACGCCCGAGGGACAATATCATTATTTTGATATTCAAATCATATATAATTGGATGGTATATAATATATAAATAATAATTAAAATGTTATATTTATAATTTATATCAATTATACATCATTATTATACCCTTCCAAATAATAATGTATTGAATAACAACTACACCACGACGTGGAGATGGTAATCCATACGTACCCAAGTATGGTGACATGTCATTCATAGGATGGATTGAATAATTAATATGGTTGTAACATATTTATAATAAAATAATAGTATATATAAGATACTAGATTCATTGTTTTACAATGGAATAAACAATTAATGATGAAGTGGAAGAAGAAAATAATTTGAAAGAGGTCATGAAATATTACCTCTTCTTTGGGGTTTTCCTTTTGATTTGATCAAAAGGGCTCTATAGGTTAGATTTATGACCAGAGTAAGGCCTCCAGGATTTAGGGAGGATATTTGAGAGGTTATTTGGGTAGGGTTTGACTAAGACAAATGGCTTTGAAGGTGTGAATTTGAGAGAAGGGGGAGTTCCCTTTTATAGGAGGGGTGAGGGGCACCTTAGGAAAAGATTGGAATATTATTTTATAATAAAATCATATTCTATTTATAATGGCTCCAAATTTATTTATTTATAAGATCAAGTGGGTATGGGTCTTAATATTCTCAACCAATAGGTTTAGGCAAGTTTAGGTTACCATTTTAATCTTATCTTTTAGATTTAACTCTAAGTTAAATAATTTAACTTCTACAGGGTCTTGTTGTATTATTACACTATATGGTGAATAAACATACTATAAACATCCAAGAGAGCATCAAGTGGTTCATTAATGACATATATAATATTATTTAATCCATTTTAATAATCCTTAGATTTTTAATAATATTATATCAACCAATAATATAGTATTTGTTTTAAAAATTAATTTATGTCAATTTTAACACTATTTGGTATTTTGTTTTTGTGAAAGTCCTAACAACCTTATCAATTCAAAAAAAAATATAATCAACCCTAAAAAGTAATATTAACGTATTAAATTAGTTGAATTCATCAGAAGACTCGAATTACAATTATTTGGATATTTATAATATCAATTATTTTAATCTTTCATCAATAAGGTAATTACTAATTCATCATTGTGTCAAAAATAAATTAAATTATTTAGTCTCTAAAAATTAAAAATAAAATACAATTATGTTGGAAATATTTTTATATTTCTAATTAATATTTATAGTCGAATTTATCTTATGTATAACCCTATATTAAAAATGGTTTAGTTATTAAACTTTGATTTTAACTCTTTTCACTCTTCTTTAAGTAAAATAATAATAAATGTCCTAATCTAATCCAAGTGGATCTAAAGGATCATATTTTATTCATAAGGTTTATTTTGGTTGAATAACACTTATCCAATAGAATTAGGACATGTGTTAGGGTAATAATAATATAATTTTTACCTTAAATTATGCTATTTACTTTTAACCGTGGTAAATAAAAGTCAAAAGTTACTATTCACCAAAAATTATTTTTATCTTATTGAACCAAATTTTACTTACTAATATAATCCATGTCTCTTGGATTTTTTAAATTCAATTCATAAAAGTGGTAAAATTAAATTTTATGCAAATTTTCAAATGCTCCTAGGATGTGGGTAAAATACGGTAAAAGATTCAATAAAATTTTATATATCTAAACATATTATAAAATGACTCCAATGAATTAAATTTAAATTATATAGGTATTATGTATCTATTTTGACCTAAAATAAATTTAATTAAAATAAATAATTATTTAAATAAAAAGACATTTTTAAACAATAACTTAGTATTTTCACTATTCATCAAAAATTGAAAGTTTTCAGAAAAATAACAAAAATTCACCCTAATCTAATTCTGAATTACGAATTCAAAAATGATGTCTTTTTTACCAAATTAAAAATATAGAAGTTTCATTTATTATTTTCAAATTAATTCCCATTGTCAAACAAATGGGTTTTTAAAAACATAAAAACTATCAAAAGATTGACATGTGTTTATGTCAAATTTAAATGAGAAATTACTTATAATGAACAACATTGTATTAAATGATAAAAATGTAATCTAATTATACTTCCAAACCATTCAAATGTATAACTGAAAACTACAAATTATTTTGATTAAAAATGTTTTTTTCCGTTAAAATTTTGTAATTTTCATTATTCACCCAATATGAAAGTTATGAGAAAAGCACCAAAAATCTATCAAAACTGAATTTTTATGTCCTTATTCTAAAAAATAAGTTTATTTTGTCAAATTGAATATATAAAAGTGTAAAATATTGGATTGAAAAAGGGTTCACCATTAAAAGGCGGTAAAATTGCATTTTTGGAAAAATACTTATTTTATCTAAAAAATGAATTTGTTCTTATATTATGTCTAAGAAACAAATAATATGGATTTTAAAATTATATATAGTATATAATATTCAAAATTCAGTTAATACTATTTCTAACCGCTTTTTGAATGGCTAGTTTGGTAATATTGTTCTGCGCTCGAACTCGGTGTTGCGCGTAGCGGAAGCTATTAAATTACTTTAATGAGATAACATAGTATGAGATTTTGGGGTGTTAAATTATCCCCTCTTTCAATAAATTGAGTCCTTGCAACTTGAAATTGTTCTTCGAAAATAAAAGGTTAAAAATATAGAAAATCTTTTGTGGAAAACCTACATCGGAAATTTGGTTAATAAAATTTAGTTTTAATAAGAGGGAAAGAGAAATGAAAAAGTTACGACCAATTTATGATCTCGATTAGGAGAACATTGGTGGAAATTAGAGACACATAATTGGATGGAAAACATAAATATTTATAGGGTTTTATTGAGTTCATCAATTACAATATATCATTTAAATATATTGACATAACAAATCCATTATAAAAACCCTTTTCAGTACCAAAATACATAAAAATATTATATGGTATTTATTTTCTTTAAAAAACATTTTGGATTTTTAAGGAAGCAAAAGATCAAATAAAACTCACAGCGGCGGAAAGGTCGTTATCACTGCTTATGTTAAAAAACATTCCTTTTTTTCATTTAGAAAAACGCTTCGTAGAAAAAGATTCCCCTTGAAATAAAAATTCAATGGGTTTTATAGACCATATAAAAGAAAGTCATTTAGAAATAAAATGATGCCACAATGAAAGGATATTGAGACGAAGTCCCTTAAATAATGTTTAAGAATTAATTTAGTCATAGATTAAGAGGTAATATAGATATATAGATATATATATATATATATATATACTTTTCAAGTAGAGTTACATATTTAACTAATTCTTACAACAAACTCATCATTCACACCAAAATATTTCAGAAAAATATTCTATTTATCGTAATCGTATAGGGTTCCAAAAATAATGAATTTATAATTCACCTATCAGAACTTTTAAAAAAGAAACTACATTATACAATCCTGGACATCACGTAGGCCAGTGGTAGGAGATGCACCCTTCTCGCCCTTCAATTGCGGGTTCAAGTCTCGCAGCCTTGCCGGACGTGACTGGTTTCTACCCGACCTCTAGGTTGTCCTTTTTATGACAGTACAAAAATAACCTTAACAATTGTATCCAATTCCAAACATAATACATTCAAGCCATTAGACTTATTCAAAATACTTCTATCCAAACTCACAGTCAAAAATTTGTAAATAAGTTAAACACAATGATGATCCTTTTTTCCACGTAATAACATTTGAACACCGTCATCATGTATTCTTTAAAACATGGTAACACCATGAATTACCATAAAACCTTGTTGATTACATTCATGCTCCCTTATTCTTTAAGGAATACTGGATATATTCCTTATATCCAAAAATTTCTAATATTCCAAAAATGATGAAATAAAAAAACTGTTAATCAGTTCCAAGGAAGTCAAGAATATCCAATATAATTTATCCAAATCAGCCATCTCTTATTCCAAAATCACTACCTCATTATCAAGAACATATTAAGGATTACCTTTCCTTCAACCTTTTATTTCACAAAAAGTGTAGATTACTATTAAGTCACTTTTCTTAGAACTATATAATCTCAAATCCTCAATAAAATAGTACTGTAGTACAATCCTTATTTATCTCCATAATTAATATAACCAGTATATTACTGATACAACACTCAAATGAAATAATTATATAATAAAAACCTAAGAACACGAGTCATTCCACTTCATCTGAGGTTGTATCATAACTTGATTATTATCCAATAGCAACATTTTTAGTATAATCTGATGACTGAGACATTGATTCATGTAGTGTCCCAACACCTTGTAGATGAAGCATTTTACATTTGAAACCTTTTTCTTAGCCTCACAATCACATACTTGGTGTCCTTTTTCTCCATTCTTATAACAAACTCCCATTCCATTTAAGAATTTATCAAGGTGATTCTTTCCATATTTATCATATATGGGAAAATCCTTCTTTCCCCTCTCCTCTTTTTCCATCTTTCTCTCTACCATCCATTCCTTCTCTTGCTTCCCTTCAAAGCCATATGACTCAGAGAATTACTTAATTATCTTATTAACACATGATATTAATTCTTCATATGTGGAGAATACATGATAGATTATTTCACTTCTAAATGTTGGCTTAGTACAATGAAATATATGATCTTTATTACTCATTGGATCATACATACTGCCGGTGTTTGCATTCCTTCTACTGAGCGCAATTTCTAAACAATTGCATACAATAGGCCAGTTTATGAATCACAATGAATTATTAAAAACTTTTAAAATACCTAAATTAAATAGAAAAAATTATGGATATAATCCATAATAATAAAAAAAATCCTTGAGGAGGTATTTACTCCAAAATCCTTCACAATGGCTTGTAATAAAAATGTGAATTATCCTAAGAATATCCCCTGGGAGTGTCATAACCAAGAGTGCAGCAAGGCCCATTGTTGTGCCCCAGTTCCCATTCGAGTCTAGCTCAAAGAGGTGTTTTCGGGTTTTACCCCTAGGTACATATGTTCCAGAGCCACCTCTACCTTCTCGTATCCGAACAGGGATGTATTGCTTGGAAAACTCAGAAAATCACTAAATTAAAAAAATTCTATGAAGTTATTCTATACTAATCCCCAAAGTCTATCTTAGGGTAATGCTATCTAATCAAATATTATCTGAATCTATTTCCATGGATGTTGATAAACTTATTTTGTTACAAACAGTAATGCCCTGAACCTAGATTCCCAGATTCAGTGCATTATTTTAATACATTGGCATGATTACAAGGAATCAATTCCCAAAAGGTCGATCAATTTAGGATAATTAGAAAATAGATTACATACATGAACATTACATTACACTTTATAACATACAACAGAAAAATAATCCTTTGATAAATCCACTATTACCTTAGCTTAACCCAGCATCTCAAACATAAAGCACTTCTTGGGATCCTGGGAAAATGAAACATAAGAAATAGGTGAGCTCAGATTCTAAGTAAGAGTAAATAATTTAGAGAAAGCTATAAACTTTTAAGGAAATATGTGTAATAAAAAAAATATCCTATTAGACATAAAATTGAACATAATATGGAAAAAAAATAAATCAAACATTACCATATAAAAATTCACATGGATATTCTACTATTCGAGTAATCACATGTAATAACTAATTTCATAATTACGAAATGTATAGTACCAGACTTTAATTTCTATGTCAAGGCCTCGTGCTAGGACCTAGGGGCTAACTGTTACCTAACTCCAACCCAAAGAGCCTCTATAACCAGACTATAACCCGGATAGCCTCTGAAACTGGACTCCAACCCGGAGAGACTCTGTAACCGGACTCCAAACCAGAGAGCCTCTATAACTAGAGTCCAATCTCGAGAGCCTCTGTAACCAGACTCCAACCAAGAGAGCCTCTGTAACCAGATTCCAACCTGGAGGGTCTTCTGTAACTGGACCCCAACCTAGAGGGCTTACTTTTACCGGTCCGCAATCTGGAACAATCTTGTCCAATACATTCATCTTAAGAAAAGGTTGAAATATAACATAAACATTCTTAATAAAACTAGAATACCAAATGTCAATACATTAACCATAAACCATAAATGGCATAAAAATAACTCATAAAATGTCAAACATATAACAAAAACTTAAATACAACATGTAATATTTGTATCATAATATGTAAACTTCAAAAAAGTGTAAAAGTTATCAAAGGATATTGACAAAGATGAAATCAAAGCAATTTGAGAGAAATATCTCTTTCTATTTTGAAATAATTTAAGAGTCACACAATTATAAAGAAAACATTTATTTAGAAAATATTCTTATAATCTTGTAAGGGAAGATTCTATGATATTATAATGGAAGAAAATAGTTTCACCCTCTATATAAGTTAAAAAAACATTCTTACCTTAATTTTGTCGAAAAGGTCATAAAGTACCTTGTTTGGAAAATGATGGAAAGATTACTTTATAAAAATATAATAAAATGTCAAAAAGGGTATAAATGAATTTATCCCATTGTCTAGTAAATAGTAATAATGTTTTGAAATACATTTTTTCAAAAACGTGGATGTGGATGTTAAAGAGGTCCCAGTAGATACTTACGTAAAAACAACCTCGGATAATAAAGAGATTGTGAACTTAACCATTTCCTTGTACTTTTAAATGGTCGATGGCATTTAACCTCCTGTATAATAGTTAAATCATTATTATTGAATTATACAAGAACCATATACATAATTATTATATCATATATGATCATAGAATAATGCTTTGTTAATAATATTTTAGTATTATCTTCGTTTCAAGTGTTAACTGATTTGTTGTCCTTTATATTATTTGTTATGTGAGCCATGTTTTCTATGGATGGGTTGTTTCTTATTCATATCCATAATGATATAAAGTCATTAAACATTATTTTTAAGCACCTAATGAAAATTATTCTTTAATGGTTATGATGTGGAATGAATCTCATCTTGTTCGTAGAGACGGTAATCCCTACATACGCACGAGCGACAATATCATTCTTTTGATATTAAAATCTTATATAATTGGATGTTATATCATATATACAGAATCAGTAAAATGTTATATTTATTATTTACACCAATTATACATCATTATTATACCCATCCAAATAATAATGTATTGAATAACAACTACACCACGACGTGGAGACGGTAAACCATATGTACACACGTATGGTGACAAGTCATTCATAGGATTGATTGAATAATGAATATGGTTTTACCATATTTATAATAACATCATAGTATATAGGAGATACCAGAGATATTTTTTTACAATGGAAATAACAAGGAATGAATAAGTGGAAGATGAAAAGAACATGAAAGAGGTGATGAAATATTTACCTCTTCTTCGGGTTCTTCCTTTTGATTTGATCAAAAGGGATCCGTTGGGTAGATTTATGACCAATGTAATGCCTCTATAATGAAGGGAGGATAGTTGATAGGATGTGTGGGTAGGTTTTGGCTGATCCAAATGGCTTTTAAGGTGTGAATTTGAGACAAGTGGGAGTGCCCTTTTATAAGAGGGGAGAGGGGCACCTTAGGAAAAGATTGAAATATTATTTTATAATAAAATAATATTCCATTTATAATGGCTCCAAATTGATTTATTTAGAATAAAAAGTGGGGATGGGTAAATATCATCTCAACCAATAGGTCTTAGACAAGTTTAGGTTACCATTTTAACCTTATCTTTTAGATTTAACTCTATGTTAAATAATTTAACTTTTACTGTGTCTTCTTGTATTATTACACTATATGGTCAATAAACTTACTATAAACATCCAAGAGACCCTCAAGTGGTTCATTAATGACTTATATAATATTATTAAAACCCATTTACGAACCTTATATTTTTAGAAATACTATATCAACCAATAATATAGTATTTGTTTTAAAAATTAATTTATGTCAATTTTGACACTATTTCGTATTTTGTTTTTGTGAAAGTCATAACAACCTTATCACTTCGAACTAAATTTATCTAATAAACCATAACATGTCTTATTAACCTATAAAACTAGTGGAATTCATAAAAAGTCTAAAATTACATTTATTTGGATATTTATAATATCAATTATTTTAATCTTTCATTAATAAGGTAATTACTGCATCATCATTTTGTGATAAATAAATTAAATTATTTAATGTCTGAAAATTAAAATTAAAATACCATTATGTAGGAAATAATTTTATATTTCTAATTAATATTTATTTTCGAATTTTTCTTATGTATAACCCTATATTAAAAATGGTTTAGTTATTAAACATTGATTTTAACTCTTTTAACTCTTCATTAAGTAAAATAATAATAAATGTACTAATATAATCCAAGTGGACCTAAAGGATCATATTTTATTCCTAAGGTTGTTTTTGGTTGAATAACACGTATCCAATAGAATTAGGACATCTGTTAGGGTAATAATAATATAATGTTTACCTTTAATTACACTATTTACTTTTAACAGCGGTAAATAAAAGTCAAAAGTTACTATTCACCCAAAAATTATTTTTATCTTATTGAACCACATTTTAATTACTGATATCAATGGTGTCTCCATGATTTTTGAAATTCAATTCATAGAAGTGGTAAAATTATGTTTTATGCAAATTTGCCAGTGCTCATAGGAGGTGGGTAAAAGACGGTAAAAAGGTCGATAAACTTTTATATATCTAAACTTATTATAAAATGACTCCAATGAATTACATTGAACATATGAAGGTATTATGTATCTATTTTGACCTAAAATAAATTTAAATAAAATAAATAATTTTTTAAATAAAAAGTCGGTTTTAAACAATAACTTAGTGTTTTTAACTATTCATCAAAAATTGAATGTTTTCAGAAAAATACCAAAAATTACCCTAAGAAAATTTTGATATTCCGAATTCAAAAAATAAGTCTATTTTTCCAAATTCATAACATAGATATTTTATTTCATTAATTTAAAAATAATTCCCGTTGTCAAAACAAAAAAACTGGTTTTTAAAAATGTAAAAACTATCAAAATATTGACATGTGTTTTTGTTAAATTTAAATGAGAAATTACTTATAATGACCAACATTGTATTAAATGATAAAAATAAGATCTAATTATACTTAGAAACCATTAAAATTTATAATTTAACACTCCAAATTATTTTGGTTAAAAAAGTTGTTTTCAGTTAAAATTTAGTAATATTCACTATTCACCCAAATATGAAAGTTATCAGAAAAACACCAAAAATTTATAGAAACAAATTTTTTATGTCCTGACTCAAAATAGGAAGTTTATTTTGTCAAATTGAATATATAATACTATCAAACATTGGATTTAAAAAGGGTTCTCCATTAAAATGCAGTAAACATCAATTTTTTGAAAATTACTTCTTTTATCTGAAAAAACTGAGTTTGTGCTTATATTATGTCTAAGAAACACATAATATAGATGATAAAATTATATAGAGTATATAAGAGTAAAAATGTTGTTAATACTATTTATAACTGCTTTTTGAATGGCTATTTTGGTATTGTTGTGGTGTGTTCGAACTCGGTGTTGCGTGTAGCGGAAGCTATTAAATTACTTTAATGAGATAACATACAATGAGATATTAGGGTGTTACATTCTCCCCTCATTCAATAAACTGCATCCTTGCAATTTGAAAATGTTCTTCAAAAATAAAAGGTTCATAATAGAGAAATTACTTTGTGGAAAACCCACATCAGAAATTTCCTTAATAAAATTTATTCTTAATAAGAGGGAAAGGGAAATGAAAAAGTTATGACCAAATTATGATCTCGATTAAGAGAACATTGGTGGAAATTAGAGACACTTAATTGGAGGGAAAAAGTAAAAATTTATAAGGACTGATTGAGTTTATTGATCAAAATATATCATTTAAATATATTAACATAACAAATCCATTGTCAAAACTATTTTCAACAACAAAATACGTAAAAAGAGTATATGGTATTTATTTTCATTAAAAAGAAAATTTTGGATTATTAAGGAATCCAATGATCAAATAAAACTCACGGCGGTGAAAAAGGTCATTGTCACCACTTACATTAAAAAAATTCCTTTTTCTGTCGTTTTGTAAAATGCTTCGAAGAAAAAGATTCCCCTTGAAATAAAAAGTCAAAGGGTTTTACAGACTGCATAAAAGAAAGTCATTTAGAAATCAAAGCATGCCTCAATGAAAGGATATTGAGATGAATTCCCTTAAATAACTTTTATGAATTAATTTAGTCATAGCATAAGAGGGAATATATATATATATATATAAACTTGACAAGTAGAGTTATATACTTTAACTAATTCTTTCCACAAACTCATCTTTCACTCCAAAATATTTCAAAAAAAAATATTCTATTTATCCTAATCGTATAGGGTTCCAAAAATATTGATTTTTTAATTCACCTATCAAAACATTTAAAAAATAAACTACATTATACAATCTCGAACATCACGTAGGCCAGTGGTAGGCGATGCACCCTTGTCGCCCTTCGGTTGCGGGTTCAAGTCTTGCGGCCTTTCTGGACAAGACTGGTTGTCGCCCGACCTCTCGGTTGTCCTTTTTATGAAAATCCAAAAATAACCTTAACGGTTGTATCCAATTCTAAACATAATCCATTCAAACCTTTAGACTTATCCAAAATACTTCTATCCAAACTCATAGTCATTAATTTATAAATAAGTTAAACACAATGAAGATCCTCTTTGCCAAGTGATAACATGTGAACACCTTCATTGTCTATTCTTTTAAAACATGGTAACACCCTGAATCACCATAAAACCTTATTGATTACATTCATGCTCACTTATTCTTTATAGAATACTGGATATATTCCTTATATCCAATAATTTTGAACATTCCAACAATGATGAAATAAAAAAACTATTAATCAGTTCCAAGGAAGTCAAAAATATCCAATATAATTTATCCAAATCAACCATCCCTTATTCCAAAATCACTACCTCATTATCAGTACCATATTAAGGATTACCTTTACTTCAGCCATGTATTTTCCAAAAAGTTTATCTCACTATTAAGTCACTTTTCTTAGAACCATATAATCTCAAATCCTCAATAAAATAGTACAACATTACAATCCTTATTTATCTCCATAATTCATATAACCAGAATATTGTTGATACACCACTAAAATAAAATAATTCTATAATAACAACATAAGAACACTAGTCATTCCTTTTCATATGAGGTAGTTTCGTAACTTTATTATTATCCAATAGCATCATTTTTGTTATACTCTGATGATAGGGACATTGATTCTCATAGTGTCCCAACACCTTGTAGATGAATCATTTTACATTTGAATCCTTTTTCTTACCCTTGCAATCACATACTTCGTGTCCTTTTTATCCACACTTATAAAAAAATCCCATTCCCTTCAAGCAATTACCAAGGTTATTCTTTCCATATTTATGAAATACGAGAAAATATTTCTTTCCCCTCTCCTCTTTTTCCATATTTCTTTCTACCATCCTTTCCATCTCTTGCTTCCCTTCAAAGCCATTTGACTCAGATAATTATTTACCTATCTTATTAACACATGATATTATTTCTTCATATGTTTAGAATACATGGGAGAATATTTCCCTTCTAAATGTTGGCTTAGTGCTATGAATGATATGATCCTTCTTACTCTTTGGATCATACGTATGGCTGGAGTTCTCATTCCTTCTACTGGGCGCCATTTCTAAATAATGGCATACACTAGGTCAGTTTATGAATCACAATGAATTATTGCAGACTTCTAAAATACCTAATGTAAATTGAACAGTTTATGGATATAATCAAAAATAATAATAAAAAATCCTTGAGGATGTATTTACTATTATATCCTTCATAATGGCTTTTAATAAAAAATTGAATTATCCAATGCATATCCCCCAGGAGTGTTGTAACCAAGAGTGCAACAAGGTCCATTGTTGTGCACCAGTTCCCGTTCGAGTCTAGCTCAAAGAGGTGTTTTTGGGTTTTACCCATAGGTAAATCTGTGCCAGAGCCACCTCTACCTGCTTGTATGCAGACATGTATGTATTTCTCAGAAAACTCACAAAATCACCGAATTACCAAAATTCTAGGATGTTCATCTATAATAATCCGCAAATTCTATCTTATGGTAATGTTATCTAATAATATTTAATCTAAATCTATTTCCATTGTAGTTTTTAAACATCCTTTGATACCCACTATAACGCCCCGACCCTAGATTATCAGAGTCGGTGCATAATTTTAATACATTGGCATGATTACAAGGAATCAAATCCCGAAAGACTGATTAGATTATCAGTCTTTGAAAATAGATTACATACATGAACGTCACATTAAACTTTATAACATACAAAAAAATCCTTTGATAAATCCATTGTTCCCTTAGCTAAACCCTGCATCTCAAACATAAAACACTTCTTGAGATCCTGGGAAAATAAAACATAAGAAAGGGGTGAGCTCAGATGCTCAGTAATGGAAAATAATTTATAAGAAGCTATAAACTTTGAAGGAAATATGTGTAATAAAAAAAATATCCTTTTAAACATAAAGTTGAACATAATATGGAATAAATAAATCAAACATTACCATATAAACATGCACATGGATATTCTACTAGTCGAATAATCACTTGTAATAACTAATTTCAAAATGAGAGAATATATAGTACCAGACATTAATTTCTATGTCAAAGCCTCGTACCAGGACGTAGGGGCTAACTGTAACCAAACCCCAACCCGAAGAGCCTCTGTAACCGGACTCTAACCCAGAGAGCCTCTATAAACGGACTCCAACTTGGAGAACCTCTGTAACCAGACTCCAACCCAGAGAGCCTTGGTAACTGGACTCCAACTTGAAGAGCCTCTGTCACCGGATTCCAACCCAGAGAGCCTCTATAACCAAACACAAACTTGGAGGGTCTTCTGTAACCAGACCCCAACCCGGAGGGATTACTTTCACCGGTCCCCAACCCAGAACATACTAGTCCAATACATTCATCTTAAGAAATGGTTGAAATATAACATAAACATTCGTATTAAAACTAGCGTAAGAAATGTCAATACATTAACCATAAACCATGAATCGCATAAAAATTACTATTCCATAGTCAAACATATCACAAAACCTTAAATACAGTTTGTAATATTTGTATCATAATAAATCAACTTCAAACAAGTGTAAAATTTATCAAAGGATGTTGACATTGATGAAATCAAAACTATTTTAGAGAAATATCTCTTTCTATTTTAAAATCATTTAAGAGTCATATTATTATAAAGAAAATTTTATTTTGAAAATATTCTTATAATATTTTAAGGGATGATTCAACTATGTTATAATGGCGGAGAATAGCCGCACCTGCCGTATAAGTTAAAAAAACATTCTTACCTTAATTTTGTCGAAAAGGTCATAAAGTACCTTGTTTGAAAAAATATGGAAAGATTACTTTATAATTTTTTTTAAAAAGTAGAAAAGGTATAAATTAATTTATCCCATTGTCTATTAAATAGTAAAAATGTTTTGAAATACATTTTTAATAAAACATGAATGTGGATGATAAGGAGGTCCCAGTAGATAGTTACGTAAAAACAACCTCGGATAATAAATAGATTGTGAAATTAATCCTTACCTTGTACTTTTCCTTGGTCGAGGGTATGTTAACCTCAAGTATAATATTTAAATCAATGTTATTAAATTATACAAGAACCATATATATAATTATTATATCATATATGATCTTCTAATAATTCTTTTTTAACAATATTTCAGTATTACCGTCATTTCAGGTGTTAACTGATTCATTTTCCTTTATATTATTTGTTACGCAAGTCATGTTTGTTATGTATGGGATGTTTCCAATTCATATTCAGAATTATATCAAGTCATTAAACATTATTTTTAATCATCAAATGAAAATTAGGCTCGGATGGCTACGATGGGGAATGAATCTCATCGCGTTCGTGGAGACGGTAATCTGTACATACGCACGAGCGACAATATCATTCTTTTGATATTAGAATCGTATATAATTGGATGGTATATAATTTATACAAAATCATTAACATGTTATATTTATTTTTTAAAAAAATTATACATCATTATTATACCCATTAAAATAATAATTTATTGAATAACAACTACACCACGATGTGGAAAAGGTAAGCCGTACGTACGCATGTATGGTGACATGTCATTCATATGATGGATTGAATAATGAATATGGTTGTAACATATTTATAATAACATCATAATATATAGAAGATACTGGAGTTATTGTTTTACAATGGAAACAACAAGGAAATAATAAGTTTAAGAAGAAGAGAACTTGAAAGAGGTGATGAAGTATTTACCTCTTCTACGGGCTCTTCATTTGGATTTGATCAAAAGGGATCCATAGGTTAGCTTTATGACCAAAGGAAGGACTCTAGGATTAAGGGAGGATAGTTGAGAAGATATTTGGGTAGTTTTTGTCTGAGCCATATGATTTTTAAGGTGTGAATTTGAGAGAAGGGGGAGTTCCCTTTTATAAGAGGGGTGACGGGCTCCTTAGGAAAAGATTGAAGTATTATTTTATAGTAAAATCATATTCGGTTTATAGTTTCTGAAAATTGATTTATTTAAAATAACAAGTTGGGATGGGTTGAAATACTCTAAGACAATAGGTTTTAGACAAGTTCAGGTTACCATTTTAACCTTATCTTTTAGATTTAACTCTAAGTTAATTAATTTAACTTTTACCATGTCTTCCTGTATTCTTACACTATATGGTCAATAAAATTACAATAAACATCCAAAAGAACCAAAAGTGGTTCATTAATGACATATATAATATTATTTAATCTTTTTGGATGAAATTTTTATTTTTATGAATATTATATCAACCAATAATATAGTATTTGTTTTAAAAATTAATTTACGTCAATTTTGACACTATTTGGTATTTCGTTTTTGTGAAAGTCATAAAAACCTTATAACTTCAAAAAACGTATATATAATAAACCCTAAAATGTAATATTAACCTATAAAATTATTGGAATTCATAAAAAGTCTCAATTTACATTTATTTGGATATTTAAAATATAAATTATTTTAATCTTTCATTAATAATGTAATTACTGCATCATCATTTTGTCATAAATAAATTAAATTATTTAATGTTTAAAAATTAAAAATAAAATAACATTATGTAGAAAATCTTTTTAACTTTCTAATTAATATTTATAGACGAATTTATCTTATGTATACCCCTATATTAAAAATGGTTTAGTTATTAAACTTTGATTTTAACTCTTTTAACTCTTCGTTAAGTAAAATAATAATAAATGTCCTAATCTAATCCAAGTGGATCTAAACGATCATATTTTATTCCTAAGGTTTTTTTTGGTCTAATAACACTTATCCAATAGAATTAGTACATGTGTTAGGGTAATAATATTATTATTTGTACCTTTAATTACCATATTTACTTTTAACCGTGGTTAATAAAAGTCAAAAGTTACTATTCATAAAAAATTAATTTTATCTTATTGAACCACATTTTACTTACTAATATCAACCGTGTCTCTTGGATTTTTGAAATTCAATTCACAGAAGTGGTAAAATTAAGTATTATGAAAATTTAAAAATGCTCCTAAGAGGTGGGTAAAAGACGGTAAAAAGATCAATAAAATTTAATATATCTAACCTTATTATAAAATGACTAAAATGAATTAAATTGAACTTATATAGGTATTATGTATCTATTTTGATCTAAAATAAATTTAAATAAAATAAATAATTATTTAAATAAAAATTCGTTTTTAAACAATAACTCAGTGTTTGTCACTATTCATCAAAAATTGATTGTTTTCAGAAAAATACCAAAAATTTCCCCTAAGATAATTTTGTTTTCTGAATTCAAAAATGAATTCTATTTTACCAAATAAAAAAAATATAAGCTTCATTTATTAATTTAAAATTAATTCCCATTGTCAAAACAAAAAAAACGAGGTTTTAAAAAAGTAAAAACTATCAAAAGATTGACATGTGTTTATGTCAAATTTAAATGCGAAATTACTTATAATGACCAAAATTGTATTAAATGATAAAAATATAATCTAATTATACTTCCAAACCATACAAATGTATAATTTAAAACTATAAATTATTTTGATTAAATGTTTTTTTCAGTTTAAATTTAGTAATTTTCACTATTCACTCTAATATGAAAGTTATCCGAAAAATGCCAAAAATTAATCGAAACTAAATTTTTATGTTCTGATTCTAAAGAAGAATTATATTTTTTCAAATTTAATATATAAAAGTTTCAAATATTTTATTTAAAAAAGGTTTCTCCATTAAAAGACAGTAAAAATGCTTTTTTAAAAAAATACTTCTTTTATCTGAAAAAATAAATTTGTTCTTATATTATGTCTAAGAAACACATAATATGGATGTTAAAATTATATAGAGTATATAAGATTCAAAATTTAGTTAATACTATTTATAACTGCTTTTTGAATGGCGAGTTTGGTAATATTGTGGTGCGCTCGAACTCGGTGTTGCGTGTAGAACAAGCTATTAAATTACTTTAATAAGATAATGTACTATGAGATTTTGGTGTGTTCAAAAGGGATTCTAGTGGATGAACTTCCTGCGAAAAATGATCCACGAAACCCCCCTACAATATGGTGCTCCACGTTGCATACCACTACATGGACTAAACCCGACACCATTCACTACCTCAGTATGCATATGGAACCGAAAGTAGTGTGATGGGAAACGTACCACTATGGTACATAGTTTCCTATAACCATGTTCACGTACCACATTGGTACACAGACGACCCCTCTTCCTGTATACCACTATGGTATGCGTAGCCCCCCATCCCGCATAAAAATTCATTACGCGGAATGGGGTGTTTTCATGTATTTTCCCATTCAGTTCCAACCTCACCCCCACTACCGTCTAGTCCTCCACGATCCCTCCACTAACTAGTCCTCCAACATTAGGCCAAATCCACCAGACCTGTATGATCAGACTATCAGGTGAATCAACACGCCCCATTGGTTCTACATACCCACGGTAAGCGGAGTCATGAAGGCCCTCCCCATAAAAGTGCGGGCTTCAGGAATGTCTGAGAGGCTACATTCCCATGGTAACCTAGACCCCAACCTTGGGACACTGATGTGAACCTCCTCATTATAGGGATTAACGGTGATCATTCACTTTTCCATTCAATGAGTAATAGTGATCAGTTAAAGGGGTTATGTTCACTCCCCCCTTTGACAAGGATGAAACTCCTCCTCTTCCAAGAACGTGCTCCGGGGCCCTACCACTGAGATAAGTCCCCAATTT
This sequence comes from Viscum album, assembly GCA_963277665.1. Lineage (NCBI taxonomy): Eukaryota > Viridiplantae > Streptophyta > Magnoliopsida > Santalales > Viscaceae > Viscum > Viscum album. Next base: position 426,542,099 of record OY728120.1, on the reverse strand, counting down.
TCTGTGGTAGGGTCACTTGACCATTAATTTTATCTCACAATAAACGGTTTGTAGATCTTTTCCCTCTCCCATGATCTCCCTGACCTCTTCCACTGCAAGCTCTCCCTCCCCTACCTACAGGGGAGGAGGCATGCACTTTGTTGAATATTTCACGCCCTCTTGTTTCTCACACCAAGCATGAATCATGTGGTCTTAGAGGTTTCTTATAATTACAACCTATGCACAACTAAGAACTTCAAGAACTCTAATTCCTGACCAAATCTGAATATTTAGGATGCATACAAGAAGTCCGGAGCCTAAAAGGGTTCCCATTACAAAAGGTTCCATCCAATCATGTCTATCAAATGGGAAGCTTCCATGGGTAAGTCCCAACCCATCTCAACTACGAGAAATCTAATTCCGGACTAAATCGGGATATGGAGGACACCTAACAGAAGGCCTGAGATCAAAAGGGTTCCGATTCAAAAAGGGTACACCCATTCATGTCCCATCAAATGGGAAACTTCTTTGCATAAGCCCTACACAATCCGAACTATGTGGGTTCTTATTCCTCTCCAGATGATACATAGAAATCCCTCCTTGTGGGCCCGATCCCAACATAAAGTCACCTTACATCCACTCTGGATGACGATAAACTCCAGATCTCCCTATAATATGTCTGAAGTTAGCATCACCTACATGGCATCAAAAAAATGCATTCCTACAACGATCTTTCGAACCAATGGTAGACCGTGGACACACCGCTTGTGAATGAACCAAGGACTCTCAAACATCTGAACATAACATAAATCTATAAGAGAGTCCAGGAACATGAAAAAATTATTCCCTAGAAGGTTGTGGCATGCCTAACATCCCATAATCTCGACCAATGGAGTCTTTAAGTGTAGTTGGCCAAATCTTCATCCAACGAGCACATACCATTGGAAAGTAGGTCAGTGAATCATGGATACCAGGACCATTGGGTACTCATGGATCCATGAGTAAACCCATTGGACACCATCCGAGGAAGTTATATCTGAGAAGGAACGATTGCACGAGTGCTTGAACCCCACACAATCTCCTGCTAGGACCAACATTTCCCACTTGGTTAATTTGACTTTCTTTAATGGATAATGACACTGAATGGGTCGAAACAAAGGAATGGTAAATTCAATGATAACCAATCTCTATAGAAAAGGATGGGCGATGATCCTCATAGAACCATTTCTGCAATACTCGTAAACATGCAACCTCAGAGGCCGAACATATACTTTAAGAAAAAAATCCATAAGTCATTTGTGACATTTAGGAATTAGCCACAACTCAATCTAATACACAATGTGTTTGGTATGACTCAATGTGTCTGTTATCCGTTTAAAACCGTCATTTTAGTTCAAATAGTGTCACTCACTAACAACTGAGAAAATCCACTTGGATTGCATTTATAATTTATGAAAATGATTCATAAGTCATTTGTGACATGTAGGAATCAGTATCAAGTTATAATGACACACAATGTGACCGATATGAGTCAAAGTGCACGTTTCCAGTTTAAAATGTCATTTTAGTAAAAATGACAAGAAATCTACTCAAAATCAAGAAAGCAAATTTAGATTGATTTTATAATTTATTAAAATGATCCATAAGTAATTTGAGATATTTAAGAATTATCCACACCCTAATTTGACACACAGTGTGACTAGTATGAATCTAAGTGTGTTTTTTTCAATATATAAGTGTAACATTAGATTAAAATGCACATCACATCCCCAAAACTGAGTAAACAATACTAGATTGGTTTATATTCATTTAAATTATATATTTGTGATTTGTTTCTGAATTTTTTTTTCAGTGTTGCGGTGTGCTGTTACAGTGCACTGCACTGGTGTTTCAGTGTATTGTTTCAGCCTAGTACAGTTTTCCCCTTTATCAATGCCTATAGAAGTGATGATAAATGTAACCTTTATTAGTACTTGTAAAATAACTGATAAAGGTATCCTTTATCAGAAATTTCACAAGGGTTGAAAAAATCATCCTTCATCATTGCTTTTAGAAGTGCCGATAAATGATAATTTTATTAGTGCTGATAAATGTCTCGGGCTTTTAATCTCTCTCAAGTATTCAACACTTTTCTAGCACTAAGAATGTCCATTTTATCTCTATTAAAGTCCTATTTTGTATTTTCGGCAGAATCATGAAGCATATAAGCTGGAAGCTTGACCTTACACTATAAAGGCATATCCAGATGGTTTGAGATAAAAAGCACAACCTCCAACCATGACTCAGTAGCATGTGCTCTACAATTCACCAAAAACATGGAATGATATTTATGTTAGAATTCTCAAGTTGACTATTATATAGTTGGGGTTTCTCAAGTAAAACCTTGAACATTTTTCATCATATGAAAAAATCATTCATGGAATTGGGTGTCAGTTCCCATATCAAGATCTACAAGTGGATCCATATGTGGAATCATTGGAGACTCAGGGTCCTCCACCTTTGAGGCATCTTCATAAATGGCTTCACGACATAAAACTCATGAATGTAATAGTGTAAGGGTTCCAAAATTCCAAACACACACCTCAAAAAAGGATTTAATAGGTAATATATCATAGATAGATAACTAGGATATGTAAAAATCCTTCCTATGAACAGATCACACCTTTCTACCTGCTCCAAAATCCATGGTCTTTGTGATATGGGGAGACCATAATAGGCCATAAGAACCATAAGAGACAACCCCATCTACCCACTACTAAGTTTGAGTCATGGTCAAGGTCTTTTATCACACGTATAAGATGACCATTTCACTTTAAAAGTTATATTCATTTTAAATTTGTGCTTATTTGTGTATTTAAATCTCTTTAAATGGTTGAATTAGATGAATCACCGTTTAAAATTTATAAGGGACCTTACTCAAAATAAATTGGAATGTAGAATCCACTTTACTCTAATCATAACATGTTTCATCCCATGAAACCAATGTTCTATGGCTCAATTTTCCATAATTGATTTCATAAGGTGTCTATTTTAACTCATACAGGAAAACACTATTCAGTTAAGGAAGACACTTTATGTGTCAATTATGTTTTCTTAGTCCTATAAGAAATAACATAACATCTTTATATATAATAATCAGATAGTGGATATATGTGGCATGCATGTATATGTTGAAAGTAAATGTGGAATGGGAAAATGCATTGCATAAAAGTCTTATTGTGCCTATAATGATGCATGTAATGAATGACCTCATTTCATCAAACAAAAAGTAAAATAAAAACCATTTCCATAACACTAATAATAATATCATGTTCTATTTGTATCACCTAATGGAAATGTCATATCAACCATGAAAGGCATAATTGATATTAGTAATAACCCATCCTAGCTAATTTGGGTTTCCCTTGTATGTGTGTTAGCTACTCCTAGGAACAAGATCATTACCAAATTCCATAACCTCATAGTTTTCTATCTAATATGCAATCAGTAAGACAATGGAAAAAAAGAAACTCCCCTAATACCCCTTTGTAATGTCATGTTCCTACATCCACTTAACAGGGGCCCTGATTTAGAGGGTCACATGGCCTCAATAACACCTCCCTATATGCTAGAGGCTACCCACTAGTAGTGAAGGGATAAGGTGGTACAATTGGGTGACTATACCCTCATATCAGAGTAGAATAATAGATAATAACAAATAACAGACAATTGTGGAAGTATATGAATAACTAAAAACATAGTGGAAATTGACATTATGATAACAGGACCAGAAACCCACCATGGAGGAAGTATGATATATAAAAATAGCACAACCTAATAAAATATAATAATAAAACATATCAACATAATAACCACAAAAATGTAATAGTCTCAAAATCTAATAGGTTGTGTCATATATAATGATTTCATGACATGTTGATATATAAAATAGGGGGAACAAGGGACATGCATATACAACATGCTATAGAAAAATGAAAAAATACTGATCCACTAGAATCTCAAGAAAATGCGCAGTCCTATACTCCCTTGATACATACTATAAACTAAACAAAGTAAGAATATATAATAGTGTTCTTTCCCTTTTCCATAACCACATACAAGTAATCTTCATGGGTACCAAAGGTGGCCTAAGTAGGGTATGAGGAAAATAATAATAGGGAACCACCAATGGTGTCATGTAATAATCCAGCATGTCTATATATAAACAATGATGTATAGGTATAAAGAATAAAAAACAATACTGAATAGATAAATACCATCTGGCTTAGGTTCTTATGGGGAACCTGTATGGCTTTACATATTTCGGCATATACTAGTTGAAGTTTGATCAGTAAACAACCATATATATATATATATATATATATTATTTCCACATACATTCACTAAGTAAATGAGGCTGTAAGGAGGAATATACCTAGATAATAGGTGTTGGATGGACCTGCGGCATAACTCAAGAATCCATAACAAGTTTGATGAGCTATAGGCTTAAGAAAGGGTGCACGACCTGAATCTCATAATGAATCTGAGATTTCATGTTTAACACTAAAGATAGGTGTGGTGAGACTTCATGACTAACACCCAAAATAAAATACTATGGAATTTCATTCCCATCACCCAAATACAAGTATAATGATGGGATACATCATTCTCAACACTCTGTGTAAGGGAGAGTGAATCTTTATGCTCAAAAAGTACCTTAACCATCTTTCCATAACCAATATCAATAGAATAATCATTATCATAATAATAAATGAAAAAATTATTTTAATCATTGATACCAATATAACTAAGGGTATCACAATTTAGATAATGAAAATAATAATGCATACATCACTTGGTGAGGCCATGCAACCCATTATCAATTATTATAATTAACCCTTTTAATTTACTCAACAAAGAAAAATCACTTCCATTCAATTAATTTAATCCATTTAATAAGCCATGCTATGGAAATAAAATTCAATGGATCAACTAAGAACCTAGTAGGTGCTATTAACAATTACAAAATTACCCACAAGTGGGAAATTCAATTTATGTTCCAATCCAAACACTGATTTGGTGTTCGGACCATTAAAAAATTATATAATTGGGGGAATATAATTTAGTACACAGAAAGAGGTGTCATTGAATAAGGTCAACATCCTCTAATTACCTAAATACTGTCCATGTGAGTGTAACATCATGATTTAATTAATTTAAAGAGAAAGAACACATTTTATGGAAACATGCAATAATAGATAGTGTGCAACAAAATGAAAAGGTTATGTAAACACTAAATGTTTTGGGAATAATATCTATAACACCTACCTTAGGTCTATATATGAATCCTCATCATATATCATCTTTATATTCAATGTAAATTTGATGAAACCGGAAGAACAATCCAATGCCCTGAAAATAGTGAATAAGAGATTACACCAAAATGGTGAAAAATATCAGAAGAGAAACTATAAAAGGAAGAAATAGTATTACAGATAATACCTTTATCTAACCAATTATTCTCAAAGTGATTGATTTGGAATCCAGATCTAGGAGAAATCCAAATCCCCATCTTTGGAGGAGGATGGGGCCACTAGAGGAAAAAATAGGAGAGATCATCCACTAGAAATGATAAGGAAAGAGAAGGGGTAAGATTTTATGTTCATTAAGGGAAATATCAAAAGTTTACCCAAATAGACAAGTTTTCATGGTTTGAAAGCATTGTTGGATAAACCAGGCACTACCCACTATCTAAGGAAGGACCCCGCATGGGTTAGGTAAATTGTTTGGAAAACTGTGTGCCAGCCCTATGCGGTCCACTGTCCTAACACCCTATACAACCTACAATGTCATTCACCTGGTCTCTCATGGTTGCTGAAAAACTATGTAGTCCCCTACTCCCTTATAAATTTCCCCACGTGGTTAGAGAAACTGTGCAGGTTGGGTGGCATAGTTTCTCTTAACTACGCACCCGAGTATTCACCTCTAAATTTTGGGGTTTTAGGATCCGAACAAGCCTTGGACACCATTGTAACCTCCATGAATCCATTAGATAACACTATGAGGGATGAAATAATGGATTTTATATTAATGGTGATGATTCAAAGATTTTAGAAAATTCGGTTCATTACAAAAATAAATAATAATTAAGATTCTAAATGTTAAATATGGGTTTTGGAAATTCAAAATTGTATTTTCATTATGAAATTGTGGATATAAAAATGAAATTTATTTTTTCAAATTATAATTCAAAAATTTAAGAATTTAACTTTTATAATGAAATATAATATATAATGAAAAAATTAATAGAAAATTTACATTTTAATATTAACTATTTTTATCCTTATAAACTACTAATTAAATTTTTGTTAATATATCATTCATATAATATATTTTGTTTCTTATAATAAATTACATAAAGAGACAATTTTATAAAAAATACATTTTTAAGTGTGAGGTTATCTTATTTGTTATTTAGATACACTAATATAATTTTATCAATTTATTAGTATAAGAAATGAAATTTACTTTTATTTTTACATATATTACAAAAAAAATATTTCATATATTTATACCCACCAATTCAATATATACATTATGAAAATTATATTTACATTAATAAAATGTATCATGGTTTGTTTTTGGTTTGGTGTTGTGTGTGAAACAAGATATTTAACACTTTTTATTATTTTAAGGAGGAATATTCCCTAAAATCATGGGTTGTTACATTCCACTCCTTATAAATATCATTCCATCCTAAAATTTTTCTTAGTAGGATAAAAAAAGTAAGAACAATTTTCTTTCATTTTATCCTGAGTTTCCGACATCACATTTTCAAACTTATGATTCCCATATAGAACTTCGAATCGAAGGGTGGTATTGTTCCATAATGATTTATCCCTTCAATCCAAAATTTCCACTGGTTGTTTCTCATTTTAGAGATCATGTTCCAGTACAACAACTTCATATTTCTATATAGGTGAAGGATATGGTATGTAATTACTTAGAATCAATACATGGATCATTCAATATACTTTGGAGAGGTATGGAGGGAGTGTTAAGTGATAAGTAATAGACCTGATAAGGTCAAGGATCATGAAGGGACCAATACACTAAGGTATCAACTCCCCTATCTTCCTAAATCTAATTACTTGCTTCTATGTAGACATATGGAGGACCACTTTTTCCCTAAATAGAAACTCTAGATCAAATTGATGATTATTTTCATAACATGTTTTTTTTCATATTTTTACCACTTTCATATGTCATTGAATCATTTATACCATCACCGTTATTTCTTAGATAAAGTCAGGTCTTATCAGCTTCCTTTATCCTACTTCATCCCTGTATGTTGGAGTCCTATATATTTTCCTAGGAAAATCCTCATATGGAACCATATGAATACTAAAGTGGAAACTTTTGTTATATGGGAACTCTATCAAGGAAAGTAGATGATTTCTACATCCTTGGAAATCAAATGGGTAGGATATTAGTGTATCCTAAAATGTTTGAATGATTATCTCAGACTTACCATCTATTTGAGGGTGATAAGTAGTGTTGAAGGTTAGCTTTATATCAAATACTTTCTGAATAATTCTACAAAACCATGAGGTAAACCTATGATCGTGGTCAAATACAATAGAGAGTGGTACTCCATTAATCCTTACCACATCCCTTATGTATATCTTTATAAGCTAATCGAGTGAGAAATATTATTGATTAATGTAAAATAAGAAGACTTTGTTAGGTGATTTACTATAACCCAAGTGAAATTATGGCCTTTAGATGTCCTAGGGAGTCATATAATGAAACCCATGGTGTTGATCTTCCATTTCCATACTTATTTGTGTAGTGGTTTAATAATCCCCATATAATTATTTAATTCTTCCTTTACTTGTATGTATAATAAGCATCAAGATATGTATTCTAAAATATCCCTCTTCGTGATATCCTACTATAAGTTTTGTTTTAGATCTCTATACATATTCATTCTTCTTGGATGAATAGAGAAGTATGATCTATATGAATCATCCAAAAGTTCCCTCTTTTGGTTTGGACTTTATGGGACATATATCCACGTTCTAGACCTTAATACTCCATATTTATCAAAGATGAAATCCAAAATATTTGATACCATTTTCTATTGTTCCGTATCATATTTTCAAGATTCTATGGATGGTTGAGCATTACTTTAGGAAATATTGGATTTCTCCACATCCCTTATGACTTTATGGTTTATATTTTAATAGTTCGTGAGTATAGGGTCATTTTCAACCCTTTTTGTGGACAAGGTATTATGTTCTTTCTGACTATGGGAATTAACCACCTTGTTTAACTTACCCAAGTTATGATTTATTTAGTTGTCACAATCTTTCATCATTTCTAACTAACTTCATTGGAGCATGTTTAAGTCTTTATATTTGAATATATATGTAGATATCTTGTGGTAATAACAGATATCACAGTTTTTTCCTTAGGAAAAATGATTCCAAATCATTAATGAAATGATCATTTCCAAGAGAACCGAATCACAAATCAAGAAATATTGGACATGAGTTTTTAATTGACATTAGGCCTAATTAATTACATTTTCATTATGCATAATGACACACACCAAACCCATTAATGAATCATGAATGTATACTTCAAACCCTTCCCTACCATAGTGTGATGTGAGTATAGGTGTAGTGAATAATATCTTATTAATTCCGTTAAATATTTCAACACAGCCATCCATTTAGATGAACTTATACCCCCTTCTATGTTAACTTGTTTAGGGTATTGGAAAATCATGATAAATTTCTAAAAAATATTTCGTAGTATCTAGTTAATCTAGGAAAACTATGAATCTTGGTTAGTTTTTCTAGTCTAGGATATTATTTAATAAATTATTTTTTTAAAGGATCTAGATATATTACGTTTCTTGTGATTGCATAACCAATGAATGATATGAAATACATTCATGATTCACACTTGTTAAAATTGTCATAATTTATATCCTTTGTTGAGGGCTTTGACACAAAATGAAAATGATCTTCATGATCTTCCTTGTTATTAAAATATATCAAAATATCCTTTCGGAAGTAGACAACAAATTGATCATGCTAGACTCTGAAACTATATTCCTTATATTCAGGAAGATAATTAAAGAATTTGGGAGACTGAGTGGAATCACTATAAATTCATAGTTTCCATACCCCATTCAGAAAGTTGTCTTGAAAATATCCTCCCATTTGACCCTTAATTAATGATATATAGACAAAAGATCAGTCTTTGAGAAGTACAAAGACTGTCTGATTTGATCAAATAGATAATTGATATAAGTTAAGTGATAGGTATTCTTGATCACGATTTTATTAATCTCACAATAAACAATGAAAAGACACCTTGATCCATCCTTTTTTGAAAAACAGGATTGTTGTGTTTTCCCAAACAATTACTGATGGAATAACTCAAGAGGGGGGGGGGTGTGAATTGAGTTCTAAAAAGACTATTCAAGGAAAAATTACCACACTCTTTTTCGTAATTATGTTCAACTTTATTTCTTAAGAGTACATGCATCAGAAATGAATATATGTAGAAAGTAAATTTAATAAAGATATTTATAGTGGTTCGGGAAACATAAATCCCCTAGTCCACTCCACTGACACTCTAATCCTAGAGCTTGGTGATTTTCACTGAACAACCCTTTTTACCGGGGCTCTCAGATGAGTAAAAGAAGCTATCACTTAATACAAAGGTCCAAGAGCTTTCATCTAAGATCTACCTTTACAAGACCTACCAAGGATCTTAACCACACCCACACCTAGAGTGTAAACACAATATAAAAGAGAAACAATATTTGAAAAAAAAAATTGGAACATAGTTGAAATCAACAACTAAAAGTAGACGAACATTCCTCCAAAGAAAAGATAAACATCATGTGTAGCATGGGATGATCTTCAATGCGTTAGATAGAGCTGATAAAATTAGAACTAGAAAAATTGATTCTAAATTTGTTTATATATTGGACATTTGCTAAGGGTAAGGAAAACAACCATAATTTATTCATTTCATTCTCATATATTTTTTGACTTGCTAAATATTGTTCCTTTTATATTCTATTTAAACATAACTAATGTTTAAATCTAGAAGTTGAATAAACCATGCAGTGATTCTGATAAGATAAGAAACAAATAGTGTGTATCCTCACATTTAAAATATGTAATTTCTTTAGTAATCAAAACGTTATAAATTTTATCATTCCCTAAATTTTGATCTTATTTACAGAGTTTCTTGTGTAGTCTGATCAATCCTAAATTGGATAAACCTCTTTTGATATACTCAAAAGGTTTAAAATTACTTATCATGAGATTTTTATAAATATTATTATGATCTTAAATATCAGACCTTCAAAGGATATCATATGAATGTATTGTTCAACATAGAATGTATTCCATAAGATAACGTGACTTGTCTTTTTAAGACAATTAGTCTTCAACATGGTATAAGAAGATTCTCCAGAATAAGAAAAAGTGTATCTTTTTGTAAACCTATTTTATCTACAAGTATTATTCCCAAAAAAATAAAGTCATTTCATATTCTCATTCTGACTAGAGGATCTTTCTCGAGTAACTTAAATAATCATTGTAAGATAAATTCTTATTCAATCCTTTATGATTTTGAACAACTTAGTTTATTCTTTGAATCTCATAAGAGCAGGTGGACAAACATCCATCCTCCCACCATAATGTTTTGGAAAGACACCCTCTCTTGTAACAATGGGGGTGTTCGGAAAGTAGTGCTCATTTATGGTGGGGTGCATATAGAATCACAATAAAGTACACACACATATATATAAGTACCAAACACTCAGTATAACCTATGGATATCAAGAAAAAAACCACCCCATAACAGTTCCACCATTGCTGCTATCTCTAAATTCACTTATCAGAACAAATGATGGTCACTTATGAATTTGATAAAATAAATCCACATAACACACAATCATTTCGAAGTCATTAAGAATTTACAAGTTATTCCATCCCTACCCAAGAAACTAACAACCACATTATAAAACCAGCCTTTCAACCAAGACAAATAGACGAATAAAACTATGATAAAACACCCCTCTTCATATTTCCTATCCACTTAGCACCCAAGACAACCACTTCCATTATCATTCTTCAAAGTCATTCCACCATGTCCTTTCTCTCAATAAGAAAACCCCCAACATACTACGGAACCCTATAAAAAACATCATCACAACCATACTCGGTAGCCTTGCTATATAAAAACACCAAACCCAGTAACATAAACATAAAACAACACGAAAATACAACCCCGCTACCCAACCACTTTCCATCCATTTCACAATCAATCAATCTCTCAACCTGAGATACCATTTCACCATGTATATCAACACAACAACACCCATGCTCTCAACCACAACACCACACAACCATAAAAGGAAACCAAATAAGACAAATCCAACACACAGTACACAACCACACCAAAAAAGAAAGGCATATTCAGTTTTTGAAAAACCTTTTTATTTAATTACACGTTGATAATTCAGGGTGATCACAGAACATGTTCAATCATGGGTCATCCATTTACTTAATCGGGTATATGTGTTTAAACAGTTTCATAATTCCAATAGTTTAATAGGGTATCCATAACAAGTGTAAAACATCACCCATGTGTAAGAAAATACCACCAATGACCATGATTTTCAGAAGGCATAAAATTTAAAACATGGATCAAAGATAATAGATAAAAAAATAATCATCATCATCTTCCTTGACCCTCATTTATTACAAATATAACAAAAACTATTTTCATAAAAAGTTTGATTTTCTTTATAAAAGGTTAGATTATCATTGTAACAGCCTTAATTAAAAGATGGTATTCAACCGTAATAACAAAGGGACATTAGAATAACCCAACAAAAGATAGACAGATAAAGGAAGACTAAGGGATCCCTATCTATAACAACAAATGATCAACAACTCCTCTTTGTGCTAAAAATAGGGGGTGCACAAGCAGCAAGAAGGACCCCAATAGAAAAATGAATATGAAGTCCCCAACACAACACAAAAATCCATGGGGAAAAAATTCCCTCAGTGTAACAAGAGAAAATGGAAGGGTTCAAGGAAGAGAGGATCTTGGATTTTAAAAAGTACATATATTATAATAATAGAAGGTATATGGTTTCAATGTACTTAAAAGTCAGACCGCGATCAAGATTACGAGGTTTGACTATGTAAAAGTTCCCTTGAACCTTAGGAATTTATAATATGATTCATATCCGTTGAAATGTATTTAAAACTACCTAAATATTATAGGTAAGTCATTTAACATTAAATATTATGTGAGAGGGGAGAAATTGGAAAAACTGGGAAAAACTGGAAATGACTCACTGATGCAACTCACTGACGTGAGCCACTGACATGACTCGCCAACACCACTCACATTTGACACTCACCGACATCACCCACTAACACCACTCACTGACAAAACTCATCAATTCCACTCACTTATGCGACCTACTGACAACGAGTCACTTACATGACCGACCTACATGACCTACTAACAATGAATAACCGATGCGACCTACCAACCTGACCTACCAAAAGTGATTCACTAATGCAACTTACTGATGTGAGTCATTGACACAACCTATAGACATGAGTCACAAAATCTACCTATCGATAGTGATTCACTAATGTGACCTACCAACACCACCTACCGATGGAAAAACTGATATTTTGGAAAACTCTTGAAACAAGCTATTGTTGCATCCTTGAACACCACAAACACTATATTTTGAAAAATTAATGGACTGGGTAGGTCCAATTCATTGCATAAAATAATACTAAAAAATAACTAAACCATTATCGCATACCATCCAATGAAATAAAAGATAAACATATCTTTATTTAACATTATTTCCATCAACTAAACATTATATGTCACAAATAATATCACAATATGAGAACATAAAGGTTTAGAGTCTTTGAGGACTAGATTAATGTGAAATTTATTTAATAAAACTTAAGAATATTTCTCCATAATTCAGAAACAAAAGACTCCCTTATATAATTCTCATAAGTTATATTCGTCTTCATATCCAATGGAACAATGATTTAAGAAATGGTTCAGGAAAAATTCGTAGTAAGGGAAAAACACATCAACCTTTAATCAAGGGTTATATCATTATAATAAGAGAGAATAAGATAATTTAAGAAATATATTATTAAAAAGAACCTATAATAATAAGGTTTGTCCATAAGTCTGGGTATAATGACATATAATCTCAAATGAACAAACATGTACCATAACTTAAGACTATGATATAATAAACATGATCCATGAAGCATAATCCAAGGAATTTGACATAGAAATATAGTGTGTCATTAAAACCTATCATAATAAGGAATTATGATACACAAATTTGTATAGGTAAATATCATATTGTGAAATAATTTGAGAATGTCTACTATTTTTATTGTGAACAAATCCCAATATGACCACCCTTTATGTTATGAAGAAATCCAAGCATCTCCGAAAATTATGTCATGAAAAAATCCAAGCAAGTATGTGTGTCATTATCTTATGAGATATAAAACCATAACCAATGAATTGGAGGGTGATGTAGAACCACAACCATAATCATATATATATATATATATTTGTTGTATAAGATGTCATTCATTGATCATATATGTAAACTCATTTAAATATAATGGGATTTGTATCATCTCCAAAATACTATCATAAAGAATATCATCAAGAATTAGATTAGTTGACATTAAAATTTTCAATATCCAAAAATAGGATTTCATAAGGCATTTATATGGTGATTAATGAAAAATAAATTCCCATGGATTTGAGTCCTTTTGATATGAAGGGATAAATTAATCTGAAACTATAAAAGTTCAATTTAAAAAACATTTCTAAATGTTTTTGTAAAATGAAAAGGTTATGAACCACTTTGAAAAATATCATTATTTAGATGTTTTTATGAATAATTTTAAAACCTAATTTTTCAATAAATCTAAATAAATCATTCTTAAAATATATATAAATATTTTCGAATGAAAATATTCATTGGACGATAAAATGTACAATCGGGAAAGGAAAACCTTTTCGATCATTTTAAAAATACCATTATTGAACACCATATTGTAAAAAGTGTAATAATGATTAATTTTAATAGTGATAAATATAAATTTCAAGATAATTATATATAAAACATCTTTTTATTTTAAAATAATAAAGAAGAATGTTGGAGGAAAGAGTGAACATAGACATGGAAGAAACAATCTTATTTGGAGAGAAATAGAATTATTCTTAACATCATCAATATTTATGAAGAATGAAATCTGTAAATGGAATTCCTTAAAAAATAAGGACAAAGGAATTATAATATCAACATTTAATATAAAAAACCCATCTTGTAAAACCATATTACAAAAGGAATAATTATGACTTAAGAAATGAATTTGAGTCAAAGAAAACCCCTACCCTTTTATTTTTAACATCCATGAAAGATCTTTAACCTACTATATAGTTTTTATATCCATCTTAATAAACTATTTAATAATAATATCCATATCTATTAACCTATATAATCTTCCTTCATAATCATTTATTATTCAATTATTTGTTATTTATAGTATATTTTCATCATCAAATATTATCAATTTTGATTGTTTTTCTTAAGGTATAAGGTGTCGATGTCAATCACCATTCATTAAAACCTTGATAAAAATTCACATATTATTTAATTTAATTTAATATAAAACCCATAATGATTTATAAAGTCCCATGTTATCCTAATAAGTGTTTTATTTATGATGTGTGAGGATGAAATTGGTGATTAGCATGTTTTGGAATAAAATAATCAAATAAAAGGTGGTATCTTGATGAATGAGTAAAATACTCAACATAAATTTACAGAAAATAAATTTTTTTTATTCAAATGATAATATCATATTCATTAATTAATTTTATAATTATAGCCATCCATGATGGTTTGTGATAAAAATATAAACTACATCGCTCCAAGGAGGTGGTAGTCTGCACATACACATGGATGACGTTTTAATTTTTCTTAGAATGAGAGAAAGGTAGGAAATGATTTATATTTATAGAGTATAAAACATGTTATATATATAGTTTTATTTATTAAATACCCTTATCTGACCTATCTTGTTTTTAGATTATGAAAAATTAAATTCATTTTGTTGTGGAGGCGGTATTCATCATGCACGATTGCTATTTTTATTTTTCAATGGAAAGGGAAAGGGTGGATAATGGTCATAAAATTTAAAAAATAAAGAATAATTATATTAATATTATGGATTTAATTATATTATAATGGGATAAATAATATATTATATGATAATTATAGAGAAGAAAATTGTTAAGAAGTGATTAGTACTTATGTTAAGAGTTTGAACCTCATATTAGAGTGCCTCTTGGAAATAGAGGATTTATAGATTTTAATTGGATTAATGGGCTCTAAAAATTGGGATGTAATTTAGGATAATTAAAAATGGTATCGGACCAAGATGAAATAAAATTTTTGAGCATCCTTGAAGGGGTGGTGTTGGATAATATTTTAAGTGGATGGATTGAAATTTTTTTAATATAAACTCTTAATATAAAAGGAAAACATGTTTCAAATTAAAAGAGTTTTAAAAAGTGTAAAATAATGGATATGATATATGATTTGGTCAATAAAAAACTCAAATTCCATTTTAGAGTCAATTTTAACATGTTTTAGCTCTTTTACACTAGGCCAAACACTTTTTATCTTAATATAACTTTACGGTTGTAACATTATTTTAACCGTGGTGAATAATTTTTATGAATTAAAAGTAAAAGAAAATACTTAAATAATTTTGAAATTCCAATCCCAAAAAAATAAACCATTTTATCAAATAAAAAATTTAAGTTTGAGATAAATTAATTATTATATCAGTGTACATTAAATGTAAAATCCATTTTTAGAAAAAGTTTTTTTAAAGCATACAAATATTTTTTAGGATTTATTTATCGATTTACATTATTTTTATGACATTAATTAGTCTATTATTACAAAAATAAGATTTATATATATTTAAAATATATCCAAAACCTAATTCCATCTTAAGAAAATTTAATTAAAAGAAACAGAAGAAAATAGTTTTTATTAAAATAAATATTACATAGTTTTAAAATGTTAAACATGGGTTTTATAAATTCAAAATAATAATTTTTTAGGAAATAATTTAATCCGAAAATAATTTATTTTTCATGAAAAAATATTTCATATGTTTTAATTTTATACTTAGTATATGGTAATAAACTCTGTTATTTGTAAAAAAACATTATTTTTTACGATTCACCTAAAAATAAATCATTTCAGAAAAATCTCAAAAATTAATTATAAGAGAATATTGAAATTATAAATAAAAAAAGTCCAAATACACATTTTAAAATTCTAGAATTTTACATTTAAATCAATAAATAAGATATAATGAAATAATTTTTTTATAGATAAATGGATTTTAAAATATTAAATATTTTATTCTTATTTCCTATAAATTAAATTATTATAAAAATTATATTCATATAATATATTTATTTTCTTTAAATAAAGAACATAAAGGGACTATTTTAGAAAAAAAATACATTTTATGCCTAAGGTTGTCTTATTAGTTATATAGTTACACTAATTGAATTTTATCAATGTGTTTGTATTAAACACATCCTTTATTTTTATTTCTGCATATATTTAATAAAATAATTACAACTATTTATATGTATAAATTCCATAGATACTTTATAATAGTTATATTTAAATTAATAAAAAATTTCATATTTTATTTTTGTTTATGGTGTTGCATGTGAAACAAGATATTTTAGAAAACATTTATTTTATGGATTAATATTCACTAAAATCATGGGTTGTTACACACAATCCATGTCCCATTGTCACTTGATGTCTTAGAAAAAGGAATCATATGAAAAAGAATACTTTTATATTATGCAGCTAGTGGAAATAGTTATAGAGATACTTGTGTTTTATGTAGATTACACTATATCCCATTATATTATAGGTAGAATTGATGTTTTTCTAGTGTTCACTCTTTGCATACATTTATGAATTCGAGAATTCATAATTTTTTTCTATTCTAAAAGGCTCATGGGGTCTCACTTCATAGTTGATTTAATGGGAATTGAGTTTTACACGTAGAGATGTTCTAAAATAGTTTAGAGTTAAAATAAATTAGTTTTAGATGAATATTTACATGGTGTTCAATATGATGTAATATAAGGTGATATTTATGATATATTTCCAAAATTGTTTTATAAAATATCAAAAAGTTGTTTTTGGATATGATTTCAAAAGTTATTATATGTGATATATTATAATGTGAAATGAAATTAAATCTATTATGCTTTAGTGAAATTGGGATATATTAGGAGATATGGCTTAAAACTCACATATCGTAGTGTATGATATGTGCATGTCATATTGTATAACATGCCTAATAATAATGCATATCATATTCTTGTGTTTTTTATATCATATGGTATAGTGTGGTGATATTACACCAATGACACTATGAAGCTACATCGTTATGAAATTTTAAATCTCACTTAGCTTTCATTAAGTATGTATGATTCATATTATGAAACATATGTGTAATTTTTCACCCAGAGGTTATGAACTATTAACAACCGAATTATTTTTTTCAAAAATTTTATATAACAATTGAGTGAATTCCATGAAAGTATTGAGAGTCTACGAAGACCTATATAAGGAGGATTCCCATATAATTAGTTTGTTTACATTAGTTCTTACTAATTTTATCCATCTCTTGACGATCATTCCCTTCTATTCCCTTTTCCTTCACGATGTTCTATCATGTCATGGGATTTACGAAGGATCGCACATAATCATAGGGTGATTCACATCATCTTTTAGGTAAACTATAAAAGAGGAACTCCTTTGGATTCCTATTTATTTATCCTTATCAATATCATGCAATTAAATAAGATATGATAGATGATTAGTTTATAATACATAGGAAAATGTTCATTTTCATTTCAATGTGGATTCATCTTCATACAAGGTAGATCATAAGATTTTGTTTTTCTAGTTATTTATGCTATATTGATTATTTGTTAATAAATCCTTATAAACCCTTCATTTGTGTGTGGGTGTGTATATATATATATATATCTTTGTGTTTGCGTGTGTATAAATATCCACAACAATAATAGACACCCCAACTATAAGTGAATAACCTAACTAGGTATCATTGTATCTTTTAGGTCCTTCCAATGGATCTAAACATCGTTAAAAATAGGAATCCTAATAAATGATCTTGGATAAAGCTTCATAGTTAATCATATTTTATTCAATCATCATCCCCATCGCCACATTGAATCCTCATAGCCTTAAGATCATAATAAAAAAACTAATGCTCTTTAAAGCATCAATTTATTACCAAGAACATCTAGGATATAGAAAAACATAGTCCTAATAGTTTATTAATAAAAAATTAAATAGAAAATATTAGTCATTACAAGGGAGTTTACAAATATGGGAGAAAAACACACCTCTCACATCATTATCAACTTGTGGTGTGCGGTATTCAAGAGCTCTAGAGGTCCACATCGTACTTGCTTCCACGATCACCCTCTTTGACAAAGTATCCACCACTTAGTTGGCTTCTATATATGTATGTGAGACAGTAAAATTGACTTGAATGACATGATTAATAAAATCAATCCACTGATGTAGATGTTTCCATGGAACCTTCATGGTCCTCACCTTTAGAGTCATGATTCAATTTTGGAAATCATACGCAATCCATAGGGCAATCCACTTATGTTAGATAGAATGTTTGATAGAGTACATAATTACCAATAATAAATATTCATAAGAAGTTCCGATTCCAATATAATGATGAAATAATCCTTTAAAAAATCCATGTTTTTTTATGAAAATACCTCCACAACACGAGTTTCTTGGCATGCTGATGGCCACACCATCAACATTGGCCATTATCCACGACTTAATTAGAGGAATAAACCTCATAGATTTGGAAACTAGGTGATAAATATATCTAATTGAAACTCCCATAATCCATATAATTTTAATGTCATTCACGTTGTTGTACATTTCTCCCAATTACACCATTGTTACAACATGAACCACCTTATGCATAGACCCTATGTAGGTTCTAGGTGCAGCGGAAGTGCATTGGTGGGTGTACCCAACATTAAATTTATCATTAACAATGATCAATCCGAGATCCATCACAATAACAAAATGCTGGATCTTCAGAATAGAATGAAGAATGAAAAAGAAATAGGGGTGTCCCAGAACCATAAATAGGATCATCATATGTTGGTTATAATTAATTTAATTAATTGACAGGAATTTCCTTGATGGAATTATTTCTTTGTTGATGTTTCTGGTCAAGATCTGATGTGATCCGTCGTTACGTCGTAGAATCCAGGGGTATGATTCTTCTATCAGTGATCCAGACGTGCTCCCTGTATATTTGGACGTCACCAAAGGGATATCTGGGTGCTAGCGCAGAAGAGCCTTCGCTTGCGATGACTGCTTTCGATCGCTTGGAATCGTTGGAGGTGGATCTCTCCCTCGTAGCTTGAGAGAGTTCTCAGTGGAAAAATATTTCTCTCTTGGCTTGAGATATTTTCCAAATCGGTTGTGCATAACCACAAAAAATGGATAGGATAATGAGAAATATATAATTGTGATTTTTAATTACATAGAATAATAAAATGAATTAATTACTCGAAAGCATTTATTCATTTCATTAAATTCTTAGTAATACCCCATATCTATTAATAATAGTTGAATATCATTATTACCTAACATGCATCCAGTGAATTACAAATAATATTATTTAGTTAAATAAATAAAATTTATTTCTTATAAATTCCCAGAAAAAAATGCACGACATGTATATTTAATATACACGGTGTGTACTTTTATTTTTTTATTTTTCTTTATTTCCTCCCCCACATTTATTAGACCCTGAGTAATGGCTATTTATTTCTAAAATAAATATCAGTGCATTAATCACTAATAAATATATTATTTCACCCACAATATATTCTCTGGAATAACTAGTGTCGAAATAAATTTGATCAGGCATCCTTAATAATTATTAATCTAAAATCGGGAATAATATATATTTAACTTGTTAAATTTATATTTAACTGAGATACTTGGATAGACTTAGTGTGTGACCCTCTAGGCCTATTTCTCAGTGGAATTAGACAGAGCCTTCCTAAAGTCCAGGTTAGCATCTAGCAACATGCCGAGGCACCCATAGAGAAGGAAGTTAATGCCGAAATGATGTGTCGCCTCCTACGAACTCTTAACATGTAATATAATCCCTTTGTCTCGATATCTCGAATCAAGAAGGTTGCATGCTAGTGCCATCAACCCATATGCTCGATTATTATTTCTTTGAATTTCTGGAATTGAACATGCCCATTCCTCACCATGGCCATGGAATTATTTAGGCTATATCAATTTCATCAAATTGCCTGAGATATCGACTTCCGTTATAGAACAGAAGCGAAAAATCCTTTATCACATTATCTATTAATGTAGTATCACTCATGATTCCCCCAACGTATCCTACCTCACTGCTAATAGTGTGTCATCACAGTTTTCATCAACACATCTAAGTGCACGAGTTGTAATACCCATTAATAAAAATCTTAATGTCGAAGGACCAATACACACGTATGAAGATACGAACATCCAATGACACTTTGAATTGTGGATTTCCTACTAGAAGGTCTCATTCTTATAATATCCTCCAGGATATTACCAAGGGTGCACACCATGAGAAGGTGCCTCAATTTTTTATGAGTCCTCACCCCTAATGGCATGTATTATTTTTGTCCCTAAAATAACATCATCCGGCCATAGAAAATATATTCAAGAACAGTGTTATGGAACTTCCGAGTTCTCATCATAGTAGGGATATGCTATGACCCTTTAATGTAACAACTATGCTTAGGACATTATCACATGCATTGTCACTCAGAAGAACAATATAGATGTGATAAGGTATTTATTAATGATTAAAGTACAATGTAATTGGTTCTAGGCCACCAACTCCAACAGACTACCACTTGGACTAGAGCCAACTGCTAACAAACTTTAACCTGCTAGCTCTCACATGATATTCATACTTCTGCTGAGATAGGACTTTAGTCATAGGGTCCACCATGATCTCTTCTTTGGACACTCTTCTCACTATAAAATCACACCTCTGATAGAAATCCCTCAAGAGGTGATACTTCCGGAGTATGTGATTTTTCCATTGATGTGACCTTGGTTATTTTGCAAGAGCCACTACGGTAGTATTATCACAATATAACTTGATAGGATCTTTAATACTAGGCACCACATGAAGATCCTGGAAAATGTTTTGAATCCAGACAGCTAACATGGTTACATCAGAAGCTGCTATATATTCGGAATCCACTGTAGAATCGATGAAAAATACTTCCTTTGAACTCTTCCATCTCAAAACTCCTCCATTGAGATAGAAAAAAAATCCATATTGAAACTTACAATCATTTTGATCGTTCTAAAAACTAGCATCATCATACCCTCTGATGACAGGATCCCCGTATCCTTCTTACACTAGGAACATATCCTTAGTTCTTTAAATATTCTTAAGGATATTCTTAACGGAAACCCAATGTTATTCTCCTGGATCTGATTGATATCTGCCTACCCTGCTCAGTGCATAGGAAACATCAAACCTGGTATATAACATGGCATACATGATGGATCCTATAGATGAAGCGTATGGTATATTACTCATTCTATCATTCTATTGTTGTGTCTGAGGACACAATTTCTTTGAAGGATGTAGGCCCTATGACACTGGAACCAATCCCCTCTTGGATTGTTCCATAATAAATCTATTTAGTATCTGGTCAATGTATGTAACCTAACAGAGTCCAAGCAGCCTCTTGGATCTATCCTGAATGTTCTTCATCCCTAGAATGTAGGCTGCTTCACCTAAGACCTTCATAGAGAAACACTTGTTCATCCAATCCTTAACTGACTGTAAGACCGATACATTATTTCCAATAAGCAATATGTCATCAAGATATACTAAACGGGTAACGATCACATTCCCATTAAACTACTTATAAACACATGGCTCACATTCATTCTTAATGAAACCAAATTCTTTTATAGCTTCATGAAATCGAATGTTCCACGACCTGGATGCTTGCTTAAATCCATAAATGGATTTATACAATTTGCAAACTCGTTTGGCTTCACCTGGTGTCACAAACCCTTCTGGTTTTTTCATATAGACATTTTCTGAAATGTTCCCATTAAGGAATGTGTTTTTGACATCCATTTACCAAATCTCATAGTCATGGTAAGCTTCTATGGCAAGTGACATTTTTATGGATTTAAACATGGAAACTGGCAAGAAGGCTTCATCATAGTCAATTCATTGATGTTGTCTAAATCCTTTTGCAACTAGCCTTTCTTTATAGGTGCTAACATGACCTTCTATATCCGGTTTTCTCTTGAATACCCATTTGCATCCAACATACTTTACATCAACTGGCTCATCAACAAGAACCTTGACTTGGTTCTGATACATTGAATCCATCTAAGAATTCATAGCTTCTGGCCATCTTGTAGCTTCTGAGCTTTCTAATACTTCCTTGTAGGAGAGAGGTTCATCATTGTCCAACAATAATTATTCACCATCTTCGGTGACTAGAAAACCAAATATCGCTGGTTCCCTTACCTCTCTTAAGCTCCTATGCAGTAATTGTGTTTCTGGAACCTATTCCACAGGAACCTGTGGAAATGTTTCCTGTACCAACTCCTGTGTATCTTGAGCATCAAAATCATCGAAGTCAATATTTCTTGCAGTATCCTTTTTGATTATGTGCTCCCCCTCAAGAAAGACGACTTGTATGGAGACAATCACTTTCTGGTCTAAAGGGTTATATAGGTAATATACTTTTGTTTCCTTGGTATATCCTATAAAGATACACTTTGTTCCCTGGGGTGCTAGTTTGTTGCCTGATAAGGCCATAAAAAATTCCTCGCATCCCTATACACGTGTGTGCAACAAAAAGGGTTTCTTTCCATTCCATAACTCGGAGGGAATTACATTTTCTACCTTGCTTAGTACTCAGTTAAATATGTATGCTGCAGTCTGTAATGCATATCCCTAAATGAATAATGGAAGAGTTGCATGAATCATCATCGACATCCCCATGTAAAATAAGGTGTGGTTCCTCCTTTCACTAACACCATTCCAATGTGGTGTATAAGGAGGAGTGAGTTGAGATAGAATCCCAGGATCCCTTAGAAGATCGATGAACTCTTGGTTCAGATATTCTCCACCTCGATCTAATTGAAGCTTCTTTATCTTCTTACCAAGCTGATTCTATACGTCATTCTTGAATTCCATAAATTTCTATAATTATTTTGACGTATACCTCATTAATTAGACATAGCCATATCTACTCAAATCATCAGTAGATGTAAGGAATTAAGAATATCCACCTCTAGATTCTATTGGAAATGGTCCACACACATCCTTGTGCACCAATCCTAGAAGCTCTGTGGCCCTTTCACCCTATCGACCAAAAGGAGGCTTGGTCATTTTACCACTTAAACAAGGGTGACATATATCTATTGGTTTTAGATCATTAGAGTCTAAATTAACATCTTGGTATAGCTTTTCCAAGGGCTTCTCGTTTACATGACCGAGACGGTGATGCCACAACTGGGTGATGTATGAGTCATGTGAGTCTGTTTCATTATTTATTGAAAACACTTCGTTTTCAAATTTTAATATATTTGAACCATTATTTAAATGCACCATACCATAACGTAAATTGTTATTATTAAAGAGACAACCCTTATTTCCAAACGAGAAAATAAATCCATCCATATCCAAACAAGATATAGAAATTCATGTCTTGGTAACACTACGCACATAATAACAGTTATGTAAAACCAAAATCATCACAGTCAACAATGAGATGTGGTAATCGCCAATGGATAATGCAGCCAGCCTCGTTCTATTGGAAGCTCGAAGATCCTCCTCTCCTTTAGCAATCTTTCAAAATCTAATTTTCTCCTACATTTGAATATAGATGTGAGCCTTAAACACTATATCTAATACCCAATGTGTAGAAATGTAAATATTACACTCGATAACAAATGCACCTTTAGTGTCCCCACGCTTATGGGTGCAGTTCCTCTTCTAGTGACCTTGCTTTCCTCATGAAAAACATACCGCCTCCAATTCCTTGCCCTTCATCTGGATCTTCCCCTTCTTGGAGGGATGATACTCGGGGGCTTCCGATCGTTTATAATTCTTTATCCCCCTTTCCTTGTCCTTCATTTTCTTATTCACCATAAGAGATGTGGGATTGCCACACCCCATGTCATTATCTACCTGGATAATTAAGGTCAGATGTTCTTATAGACTCTTCTCATTATTGCTCATGTTGTGGTTGACAATGAATCTAGAGAATGTCTTGGGCAGTGATGATTGGATGAGTTTTGTATGAAACTCTTCCGGGAACATAATCCCTAAGATATCTAGGCGTTCAATGTATCCAATGAGATTTACTACATGAGGCCCTGCTAGTGCAGACTCACCATGCATAGTTGTAAACAAAGAATTTGAGATCTCATATCTTCCTGTCTCACCTTCTCTTAATAGAGATCCTTAAGGTGAGACATCATTCTGTACGTGTCCATGTTTTCATGTTGCTTCAAGAGATCATTTTAAATGGCCTAAAACATGATACAATAGACATATGTGGAATCATACTTTTTTCATATAGAGATATAGTTCTTCATCACTGGATTTTTTTCCAGGAGCAATTGGAATAAGCTCTTCCAGGACAAACAATTCCCTCTCGTGGTGAAGGATGACACGTAAACACCTCTACCACTCTTGGAAATTGGTGCTGGTGAGAAGTTTTTCCTTTTTGAGTATGGTTCACAATGATATGTTTGAAGTCATTTTTCTTGTCATTTCTAAAAATTAAGATGCACAAAGGTTTAGTACATTATTATGATAAAACTGATACAAATAAATAAATTAATACTTATTAGTCTCCCTTTATTTTATCGAAATCCAATAGCCCTCACAATTGACATAGGAATATTCTGTTGTCTGGATATTCTACTGGTAAGGATCCATATTGCCCATTGAATTTACCCCAACTAGGGTTGGTCAAGCAACATTAAGGGTTTTAGGTAGGCATTTTAAATGCCAACTGCATTGACTCGTTGCTCCTTGATCTGCTGAGTGGACTCCCTAATCCTGAAATCCTTTTATTTTTGGATTTTATTAAACTTTGCCTCTTCGTCACACCAAGTCCTGTTGTGGCAGTCAACCCATGATGCGAACCAAGTCAAGTAAACTCAAAACCTTGATTTAAGAATTCCCCAATAATTGAAAGCACCCAAACTAGGGTTGGTCAAGCACTTTGAACTATGGTTCGATTCTAACAAAGATTGTGGAAGGCTATACTGAAATAATATTTCTTTGAGCGTTTTTATCCTTATACATAAATTTCCATTTTATTATCTTTGATTACATGCTTTTTAAAATTATGTGGGATATACTTAAGTGATTAACCATGTCCAAGATAATATTTACGCATAAGCTGGTCTTATTTTAGTTCGATCTTGCATGCTTGTCTAATTCATTAATTGTGTGATCATGACAAGACACCCACAATAAATAAACCATGCAACTGACAGAAATAAAATAAATGGTATGATCATGATCTTATTCTATTGGATTGTTTATCTAGCGGTTTGATAAACTAAACTAAGAGCCGGGGGAGAATCACCTTGAACCGTTCGGGTTCGTTTTTACAACATTCCAACTATCCACCTTTATGTCTCCTTGGATTGGTTTCACCTTGGCTCATGACTTGAACAGCCACCACTAGCTTGGGAGATCTATCCATTACATATGCATTTATCTCACATGCAGGTGAGGGGTAAAATGGGTTTTAACATAAAAGAAATATTGGGCGTGAAATCCCTACATATTAATGAGAAGATGGATTGCAGGACAACAAATTTAATTTAAATAAATAAAATAAAATAAAACATTCACATACAAAGGTATTTTCCTAGCTCATGATCATCCAAACATGCAATTATATTTACGCATAAATAAAACTATCGTTCAATTATTTAATCGCTCTTGTTTAAGATAAATCATTATCGAATCAATTAATTATCTTTAATTAATCAATTATTTTTTCTCAAACCCTTTTTCTGAATTTCCTTGAGATTATCATCCATCATAATTTTAAACAAATAAATTCATTTAAAATTATCTTTGTATGTAACTTGTACCTTGGAGGCAACCTAGTGAATTCCCATTCATAACTACCCATTGAGTAAAAATGAACATTACGTAGATGTTAAATTAAACACACACATATAAAACACCTATCATGTGTTGTGCCTCAGCTTTATTCCTGCACTATGGTACACGTCTCAAGCGTGTGTATAATATAATAATATATTTTTATAAATCTACGTAATATGGATGAGTACACAGCGTGTCTTCCCGACTACATGGAGTGTACTTCTTGTTCACCGTTCATCCAAAGTATACACTTGGGGACATAGAGTGTAGATGTACTTTGGAAATTTTCAGTGTACACAGTGTGTTTAGTGGGACACATGACATGTATTATCCACGTTACACGGTTTCCAGCCGGGCAAGCTGTGTACGGGGTACACCGTCCAACCCTATCCCAAAGGTAATACACGCCGTGTTCAGTGGACCACATGGAATGTAATCTGAAAACCATTTTCCACCTGTTCCTAGTCCACACAAGGTGTCATTTTTGACTTATGAATACTCCAACACACGACCTGATTTGGCGGAGTAGTCTGATACATTAAAACTAGACAACACAACATGTACTTCCGAATAGACACCATGTATTCTAGTGTTGTATGTCCAAGAACATTTGTCACCTCCATATGAGATCCTCTATTTTATTTTAATCAAAATTAAAAAGAAAAATTCATTTCATTAAGGTGAACGAGAAACGTGATAGGAGGAACATATCTCGAGATTCAGATTTTAAAGAATGATTAAATTGAATTGAAACAACAAAATTATTAAATGTGTAAACCACCAATGAAAAACATAAATAATTATACCCAAAATTATGACCCCTCTAATTCCACTTAATGTTTCCAGGCACAGTGGAAGCGCATTTGTGGGTGTACCTAACATTAATTTAGTGTTAACAACGATCAATTTGAGACACATCACCATAAAAAAACGCCGTATCATCAGAAAAGAACGAAGAACGAAAATGAAAGAGGGGATTCCTGGAACCATAGACATGATCTTCATATATTGGTTATAATTAATTTAATTAATTGAAAATAATTACATTGATGTAATTAATTCTTTTATGATGTTTCCTGTCACGATCCGATGTGATCTATCATTGTGTCATAGAATCCAAGTGTAGTATTCCTCTAGATGTAATCCACATGTGCTCCACGTATATCCAAATGTCGTCGAAGGGATCTGCATGTGCTAGCGTGGAAGAGCCTTCGCTTGCGATGTCCACCTTCAATGGCCTTGATCTGGTAGAGGTGGATCTCTCTCTCATAGCTTGAGAGCATTCTCAATGGAAAAAAGTTTCTCTATTGGCTTCTGAGCATTTCCAAATACATTACGCACAACAAAAAAAGTCTAGTCTAATGAGAAATATATAATAGGGTTTTTTTAATTAAATAGAATAATAAAATGAATTAATTACCAGAAAGAATTTATTCATTTCATTTAAATATTAGTAATACCCCATGTATAATAATAACAGTTGAATATCATTATTAACTGACATGAGCCCAGTGAATTACACCTAATATTATTTAATGAAATAAATAATATTTATTTCTCATAATTTCCCAGAAAAAAATACAGAGCATGTATATTTAATAAACACGGCATGTAATTTTATTTTTCTATTTTTCTTTATTTCCTCCATCGCATTTATTAGACATTGAATAAAGGATATTTATTTCTAAACTAATAATCACTGCATTACTCACTAATAAATATATTATTTTTCCCACAATATATTCTCTTGAATAAATACTGTCAAAATAAATGCGATCATGCATCCTTAAATAATTATTAAACCATAATCATGAATAATATTTATTTAACTTGTTAAATTAATATTTATCTGAGATACTTGGAAACACATAGTGTGTGACCCTCTAAACCTCTTTCTCAGTGGCATTAGGTGGAGCCTGCCTAAAGTCCATGGTTAGTGTCTAGAAACACACCAAGGCACCCATAGAGAAAGAAGCTAACGCCACAATGACGTGTCACCTCCTACGAACGCTTACCTTGTAATATAATCCCTTTTTCTTGACATCTCAAATCAAGTGGGTTGCATGCTAGTGCCATCAACACATGTGATTGATTATTATTTCTTTGAATTTATTGAATTGAACTCTCCCATTCCTCACCATGGCCCTGGATTTATTTAGGCTATATCAGTTCCATAAAATGGCCTAACATATCTACTTCTATTATGGAATATAAGGGAAAATCCTTTCTCACATTATCTATTAATGTAGTATCACTCATGATGCACCCAACATATCCTACCTCGCTACGAAGAGTGTTTCGTCATATTTTTCTCCAATACATCTAAGTGCATGAGTTGTAATACCCATTAATAATAATCTTAAAGTCTAAGGAAAAATACACATGTCTGTGGATAGAAACATCTAATGACACTATGAAATGTGTATTTCCTACTGGAGGGTCTCATTCTTATAATAACCTTTTGGAGATTACCAAGGGCGCACACCATGAGAAGGTGCCTGAATGTTTTATGTGTTCTCACCCCAAATGGATTGTATTATTTTTGTCCCTCAAATAACATCATATGGCCATAGAACATATATTCAAGAATAGTGTTATGGAACTTCCGGGTTCTCATCATAGTAGGGATCTACTATGACCCTTTAATGCAACAGTTATCCTTAAGAAATTATCACATGCATTGTCACGCATAAGAACAATCAAGATGTGATAATGTATTTATTATTGAGAAAAGTAAAAATTAGTTTGTGGACTAGAACCAACTCACTATTATGACCTGAATGGAGGGCACTTGATTATTGAACAACATCCCATTTTGTAACCTCCAAATCAATGCAAAAATAGATGCCTTGGATTTTAGATGAAAATTTTGAATTTTTTCACTTATTCCAGTGCTACAAAAAAATTTCATGTACTCATGAAGTTGCCTACCTTCATTAATCTCAAAACCAAATACACAACCTGTTTGTTTCCATTTCTCCCTTATATAATTATAGTTAATGAAAATGTGTTGAATATTATCATCAACTATTAAATACAAGTGGAAGGTTGAGGAAATTCAATGTCTATCCATATTCATTTACTCATGTGGTGGAAACTTGTTTTTGACGATTATATAAAAAATAATGAATCTCAAAGGCTAAATAAATAGTACCTTGAATTTAGAAATACATGATGGTGTGATGGTGGAGCTCCCACTTTTCATCTATTAGTATTCTATGAAATTAAATTTCCCATTACTACTTGGATTCCTCACAAATGTGTGAGTGTCCATGAATTAATTATTTTGTATTTCCATTGCATTCCATGAGGTAACAAAATCAAGTCTACTATACAATGTAATAAACCCATAAATGGTGTTTTAAAATATATCAGGAGGGATAGACAATATGTCTCTGAATGCCTGGTCATGCCAATTGGTGTTCCAACAATTGAGACCTGATTTCCTACTAGCCATCCATTTGTTGTCTAACAATATTTCATTGAAGTAGTGATTGACTAAGGGAAAAACCGATGAACCAAGTTAGTGTGGGTATCCATCCAGCAACCTTCTCTTGAACTTACTTGATAAAATATCATAGGAGGGATCATTAGTAGTTAAAAGGTTCCATGTGAACTTTCTAATGAGTCCATCCTTGAAGGTTTTCAGATCCTTGATTCTAAGTCACCCTATTTCAATTATATTGATACAATATTTCGATGAAATAGCAATAAATTTCTTTGTACACATGGGTCAAGTCTAAATAATGTTCCGAATCATAAATTGTAGCTCCTTGATGAGATATTTTGGCCACCTGTAGATAAATAATGAGTAAAATAATTTATAGATGATTATTGAGTTAACAAGGAACACCCTCCTACCATGATAAATGGACTTTCCATTCCATCTAGCCAGCTGATTGATAACACCAGAGCTTATTCCTCTAATAAATTATCTCTTTACCTTTCCCCAAAAGAGGTGGAACACCATGATAATTGAATGAGAGGTATCCCCTTCTTACCCCAAGCCTTTTAGTGATTATTTTCTGATTACCCATATATAATCCATCACCAAACACAATAAAATATTTTCCCCAGCTAATAGACTATTTAGAAATATCTTCAAAATGATTAAAAAATTCATGGATCATAGTTATGCTTATCTTTAATGTATTCCCAAATAAATGGATGTCATTTTCATACAAATTGTCTTATGTAATGTGATCACTCCACACAGCTTTTAATTTATTATAAAGGAAAACATGATAAATATCACTAATATATATTCTAAAATAATCTTAAACAAGAGAAATGATAATCCATGAGAGTGGATCCCCTTATCTTACACCTCTAGTGCATTGGGAATATCTTCTGGAGGATTCATTGATTAAAATGGACAGGCTTTCAAATGAGAGAATGTATCCTATTAATCTAGAAAATGAGTTTGAGAATCTGTATATCATAAGGGTAATAAGAAGAAAAATCCATTTGAAGGTGTCAAATGCCTTGTATATGTCAAAATTTATGAACAAATTCCCTTATTTCACAATTGATTTCATTATGTTAACACTTCCAAATGTGGTAAATAAATAATTTTTAATGAATCGTCTAAGACCAAAACCATACTGATTTTATGTAATGTGATCTTTAATAATTCCTCAAATCTTAGACATCATGATTTAATTAATGACTTTAGTAATAGTATTCCCAAGGGAAGATGGTCTAAATTATTTTATATCAACTACATTTTCCTTCTTGAGAATCATGGTAATGAAGTTTGAATTGATTCTGTGACGTAGGAAAGCATGATTAAAGAAATAACATATTTCACATACTAAATAAACCTATCGAATATACCAAAAAAACATGATGAATTTATATTTGAATCCATCAAATCTAGAAGAAATATCTATATAGAGAGAGAATAGAGATTTCCCAACTTCATATTTATCTAGTTCAATGTTGAGACTTTGATTTTAACTTCTCATCAATACATGGAATAATATTATTAATCATATTTTATGTTCTTTCCATCCCATCATCTGTAAAAGACCACTAAATTATTTATACACTGCCTTTGAAACATCATTTTAAGAGGTGTACAACTATTCATTGATGTTTATGACATTATTCCTAGATTTATCTCTCTTCTCCTTATGTAATATATGGAATAATTTTAAATTATTATCTCTTTCCTTAAACCATTTCAAAATCAAGTGATTTATGTCCGTCCTTTCTTTAATGGTTATAATCTCATCCAAATTTGAGTGAGCATGAAATTCCTCTATAGAGGGGATATTCTAATTCTTATTTTTGGCTTGTATATTTACAAGACTTTTCTCACTATCCGGAATTTCATGGTTGTGTTTTGAGAAGGATTTTTTTCTCCACTCCCTTTGGATTCCCTTAGTGTTATTTAATTTCAAAACGAGCCTCTAATGTGGGCTTCCAATTGGTATAAGATTTTAATCCTCTAATATAGTTACCCTACATCCAGAAGTAAAAAACCATAATTTGATGAAGTGAAAAGGGATAGGGGATAACCTTGACATATTAGAAAACACCACAATGATGGGGTTGTGGTCACAATGATGTTTGGAGAGGGTGTAACATGATATTCCATTTGAATCACTTATTTAATCGATCTATAGAAATCATTTTTCAAGATTTTTTATTTCCTCCCATTAAAACTACACCCACACCATGTAATATTATCTCCAACAATTGGAACCTCAAAAATATTTCACTAATCAATAAAATATGATAATTCAATGGCTATTGTCCTATTGAAGTTGGTTCTAATTTTTTCATTACATTTCAGGATAGTGTTAAAGTCACCCATAATCACACACTTGTGAACCACGTTCCAATAGGTTTCCTTAAGCTATCCACAATGATATATTTTCTTAATGTATGATGTTAATGAATAAATAAAATAAATATGTACTGTATGACATGACCATTTAAAATTGACAATTATGCATTGATTTTTCTAATAACATGTGAAATTTTTAATTCTTTCATGCATAAGAATCCATAATTAGACCATGATGCTGCTTTAACAATTCTTAGAAACAAAATAATATCCCGTAGATTCCCATTAGAATATATCTATTCTCAAACAACATTCTCAGTTCTTTGATTCCAATAAGAATTGATTTGTTTGAAAAGATAAAGTACCTAAGGGATTTTTCTGTTAGGGGATTCCCTCACCCTTGGTAGTTCTAGTACAAGAGCTTCATTTCTTGATGCCCCTTCCCCTTTTTATAGGGATTCCATCATGTTCTACCCTTGCATGGTCTTTCCCCTCCCTCTTTTTAGCTTTCTTCTCTCCATCCATTGGGTTTTTTATAATCCTGATACCTCTATGTTCCTAGAATTCACTTTGTATTTTTGGTCACCATTCTATTATTCCTCATATTCATAAACCTAATATCTACCACTAAATGTGGTGAACATATCTTTGGACTATATAGGCTCAGGTCCTTTTCTTGGAAATATCCTTTTTCCAGCATTCTTATTGGGTGGATCATGTGAAAAGAGATTCCCCATATTATTTCTCTCTATATGATGAGTAACATTAAATTCAAATTATCCCGCACTGATTGATCCCACTAGGAATTCTTGTTTATCTCCAATATTTCCTGGTATGTTCAAACGACTTATTTCCAATTGTTTTTATGCCTTTAAATTGCTATAGATTTGGGAGATACATTATAATTTCATAAAGGTATTCTTTCATGTTGATTTTTCCCTATAGAGAAGCTATACACCTCTTTTACAACATTGGGTGCTATAAAATCCTATGTACACCTCAGATGATTTGGATGAACACATTTTCCACATTCTACTTCTAAGATACCTCGTCTGTCAGAGCCCAAGGGGATCAATCAAGTGGCATAATCACTACAGGATTCCCATTTATTACACAATGTTGGGTAATCCTTGTGGATTTCCTACATTTCTAACATCTATATCATTATTATATTTGGATTGTAGGATGCTTGTTTCTAGCTCACTTGAACCATACTCTTTAGGCCCATGCATTTTCCCTCCAGGTTGACTCTTCAGAGCATTTACAGCCCCCACAGATTCATCATTACTAGTGGGATTGTCATAAAAGGTGGGATGAGGAGTCCCAGACTGACATGAGTGTCTTCTATAGATTAATCCCCTATATTTTTCATAAAATTCTTTATCACATCCTTCACATCCTCAATGGATCCATTGTGAGGGTTATCAGAAGTGGAAGGAGGCTTACCAGAATTCTAACCATTTCCATTCACAAGGTTGATCTTCAAAGATCCATTTTCTATATTTTACATATTAGAGGCACCGATATCGGTGTTTCTAATTGGATCAAGTTGTATGATTTTGTCCTTTCTTTTATTCCTTATATAATTGGAAGCATCATGCCCCTTCATTGTAAGGAGACAAAGTTTTATAAATGGAATTCCCTTCTTATAATTATGCCTTTTAGTATAATCTCATTAATAAGAACATTGAAATTTTATGATAATAAATACTATGTGACCATTAAACATAATTTTTCCACTTCAATGGTTTGAATTTTGAAAATCAGACATAAAAAACTGTGATCAATAAGTTATTTGGGGTCCAATAAGAAAAACATATTTTTTGGTGAAAAGTAACATAACTTTATGAATAGTAACATACCCTTATGAATAGTGATATACCATAATGAATAGAAACCTTACCTATGATAGTATAAATATAATATTCATGTGAAAGTATGATATACCTATATTTTAGAATAAGTAAATGATTGTTTTAAAACTGATTTTTTATGATTTTAATTAAATATTAAAATGATAATATTTAGAAAATTATTTTTAAAAGTGGACTTCATTTTTTGGATTCTATACATAAAAAAATGATTGGGGTGATTTTTTGGGATTTTTTTGAAATACTTGAATTTTTTATGAATAGTGAACTACCATAATTTACAAAATAAAGTAATTATAGAGTCATGCATGATGTTATGCTGATGTAAGCCCAATTTTTTTGGTTTCACATGATAAAATTACTATTCTTTGTCATGTAAGACTCACTATTTCTTGTATTTTGGGGAACTAATAGATTAATGAATTTTATATTGAGAAATCTCCTCTCCCCTCCATTATAAATACCACCCTTCACACCCTCATTTCCTCACACGTCTCAAGCTTAGAGAATTTTCTAAACTCTGCCCAAGAATCTTCCATAGACCCTCTCCCTCATCCAAGAGCTTCTGTTCTTATCAAAAGAGAAAGCCTAGGTACCTTAAGTAGGATCTCAAGAGGAGGATTCAAGAGGTAATTTCTCCCCCTTTCCCATTAATTTCCTTTCAATTTCAAGTCCTTTTGTTATTCTATAACAACCTATATTTTTTCAAATGGTATGGTAACTCAATTATCATACATATAATTTAATTTCATGATACTAATAGAATATTATACCATCCAAACCCTTCTCATCTTCCTTTTATTTTATGAAAGAAAACATTGTTTGTGAGGTGTTAATCTATCGCCTTTGACAATGATATGCTTTCAATTTCAATTAAAGCATTCATATAAAGTCATTAAACCATTTTTATGATTTAACCAGATTATATTATATGTATTATATCCTATTTCTTGTTTTGGAACAATCTTAGGTACATATTACTAAATGATTAAACAAAACAATTTCATTGTGGTAAAAAAAACCACCCAAATTAACCCAAACAATCATCATTTAATTATTGTATGAGGATTCTTCCACATAATATATAATATAATTCATTATAATATCATTTAAAATTATGAAATATCCTTAACAAAATGAAATATCAGTTCTTTATTTTTACCCATGTTCTACACGAACTTCCATTTATGAATACATGTGAACTGCTTAAGAAATACATAAAAATGAACATTTCCGAACAAGGTTTTTAAACTCTATAACTCATCCAAAAGACCATAAATTAACTTAATGAATCTATAATTAACCATATTAATATAAAAAAGGTTATTTAATTTTATATTAATGAATCTAATGTGGTTATGCATGACATTAAAGTGGATAAAGTTTTCGAATACAAGGTAAGGGAAAAATCTTGAACCCAACTTTCTTTCTTCGGGTTCTCCCTCTTTCACTTTATTTTTTGTATAGCCACTCCTTAAAAATAATTTTTTCGTCATTATATTACCTTTTCTAGGATATAAATGTTTTTTTATTACCTTTATTTCAAACAAATGTTTTCCAAAAGAACTCTTCTTTCAAAAACACACATTTTACTTCTCACTCAAGGTTGTTGGCTATCGTATCAAGTATTTTATTCCCACATAATATTTTGGAACAAAATTTTTATGAATGGGTTATTATGATATGAAAACCTTTAATTTTAATGGGATTGTTATTTTCATTTTTTTATATATGTTCATTATATCATGCATGATAAATAATAATGTTATGATGTGACGGGTGCGCCCGGAATTATATAGCGCATCATAAATGTTTCAATGTGACGGGTGTGCCTAGAATTATATAGCACTCCAATGAATTGGTTAAAGTAATGAATATAAAGAGATAATATTAAATGATGTATAAAAAAGATTATATCATTATTTACAAGTATGTGTGGTAGTTAACCACTAAGACATGATGTTTCATTTTTTATGCAAATCCACATTTCAAGTCTCTTATTAATGTTTCCTCTCATGTTCATGATCCTTTTCCTATGTTATAGTTATGCTCAAAAATTGTTATATTGTCATTAAATATCCTATTAATGTGATTTTATCTCACCCATTTTTATGTATATCCTATGGTGACTACATGTACTAAGTAGAGGTCAAGTTCCAATAAGAAGCTAGAGAAGAAGGAATTAAATAAGTTTTTATGCTTGATTTTGTACTTGATATGTATTGTCCTGGTTTTCCAAAGACACTAATCCTTTGGATCCTCTATTTTTAATAATAATATTTTTATATTTAAAATTATGTAATAGTAATATAATAAAATGTTGGGTCGCTATAGTTGGTATCAAAGTAAAGGTTTAGTTAATTTGGGAATTAGGATTAGTGACCCCTAGAGAAAAACTTTAGCATGAGACTTGGTACAAATATGCACACAAGAATCCTTAAATAAAGATCCCATATGTTATTAATTTATTATATATTATAAAAATGAATATGATATTCATGACATGTTGATTTATGTTTTGTTCTATCCTTTTCTATTTTAGAAAATGGTGGGAACCAGCAGAAACCAGGCCAGCTACTAATGCAAGGGCCAATGCAACGATTGCCCGAATAACATCCCCAGTGATTTGGGACGTGCAGTTATAAACTTCATGGTGATTCTTACCCAACTATCTCAGGTTATGAACAATAACCATAATAAGTGGGAACATTATCCTTCACCAATGAGGGAGAAACTCGCTATCGAGTGTTTTATGCGGTAATGACCACCGAAGTTTAGTGGATCTTCCGATCCACTAGTTGTGGAATACTGGGTCAACTCCATGGGGAAGATCATTTCTATACACCACTGTTATGAGATGGATATGGTGACACTAGCTGTTTATCATCTATATGGAAAGGCTAACAAATGGTGGGCTTTGATTAAGAACACCAAGCCAAGTGAAGAAATTGAAGAGATGGAATGGGAAGACTTTACGATCATGTTTCATAATAAGTATTTCCCAAGAACGCTTCACATGAAGATGGAGAGAGAATTCATAGAGATAACGAAAAAACAAGGGGAATCTATCACAACCTACGTAGTTAATTTCACATGTCTTCTAAGGTACGCTTCAGGTTTTGTTATAAAAAATGATAGAAAAAATGATAGATTCTTTAGTGGATTAAAACCAAACCTTCAAAAGAATATTGAAATTAGAGACATTGGGAGTTATGAATAAGTTGTTTGATGTGATCCCAAAGTAGATATGGAGTTTGGCAAATGGTCCCATGGATATAGTGATATGAAATTAAAGATGGAGTTTTAAGACGGTGAATCTAATGACAAAGGTGGGATGAAAACTCAACAACCCACATGCCAAAAATGTTGGAAGTTGCACCATGGGAACTGCCTAAAAGGGATGGGGAAGTTTCTTAAGTGTGGGAAAGAAGGAAACCATGCTCAAGAGTGTCTAAAAGACATGAAAACGATGGAGAATGTGGTGGAAGAAAGGAGAGAACCACCCATGGTTCAATGCTATAACTATAGAGACATAGGGAAGTAAGCAAGGAAGTGCACTAAATCTCTTGTTCTTGAGGGTTATATGCGTCAACAGTCACAAAAACCAAAGTAAAAAATGGAATGCTTATTCCATCACTACACCAGAAGTGGATCAATATAATGAAGTCGTACAAGGTATACTTCCTATTCACTCAATAATGGAGAAAGTATAATTGTATTCTCGTTCTACACAATCCTTTATATCTTGCATGTTTTATTGAACTATATAATCAAACTCCTGAAACCCTGAAGTAGAGATATCTATAAAAACACCTTGTCGGGAAATCATTGAAAAGAAAGTGTTTATCTCTTCTCCAATTGGTGTATTTGGGAAGATTCTTCCAGGGAATCTCGTAATACTTCCATTGGTGGAATTTGATGCTATAATAGGAATGGATTGGATCTCATTATATAGAGAACATATCAACTAACAGGAAAAGGAAATATTTTTTCATATTTTAATTCATACCACTCTCCTCTTAAAATTCAAGGAATATGATGAATATCCTTTGAAAAATCCTTCAATTGTGTGTGGGTTGATTCTATATGAAGAAGCATACCTCACCCAAATGGTTGGGTCAAAGAATAGTACCAACCTTGCAGGAATTCCCATCATGAGTGAATATGGTGATGTATTTCCTAAAGAGTTATCCGGAATCCCCTTGAATCATGAGGTAGAGTTCTCAATTGAACTCATATCCAGAGCTAATCTAGTCTCCAAGTGTCCCTATAGGATGGCTTCTATCGAACTGGAGGAGTTAAAGAAGTAGCTACAAGAGCATCTGGACAAAGGGTTCATATTCCCTAGTGCATCAACTTGGGGTGTTCTAGTGCTCTATGCAATGAATAAGGATGGAACAATGTAGTGGTGTATCGATTATCGAGAACATAATAAGATCACCACAAAGAAAAATTATCCACTTACAAGGATTGATGACTTGTTAGATCAATCAAGAGGAGATCAAAACTTCTCAAAGGTGGATCTTCGTTTGGATATCATCAACTAAAGGTGAAGAAGGAAGATATTCAGAAGACTGCCTTCTGTACAAGGTATGGGCACTATGAGTTTTTGGTGATGCCCTTCAGACATACTAATGACCCTGAAATCTTCATGTATTTGATGAATAGAGTCTTTAGACATTACCATGACAAATTTGTGGTAGTGTTTATTGATGATATTATAATCTACTCCAAGTGCAAAGAGGAACATGAAGAATATCTAAGACTTGTGTTAGCAAACTTGAGAAAGGAGAAGTTGTACTCCACATTCAACAAGTGTGAATTTTGGATGAAGAATGTCATGTTCTTGGGAAATGTGATCACAAGTGAGGGAATTTATATGAACCGTTCAAAAACAAAGGCGATTGAGGAATGGCCCAGGCCCTCTAGTGTAACAGAAATCCATATTTTTCTTGGATTAGATGGGTACTACCGATGTTTTTTGAGAAATTTCTCACAATTTTCAAGCCCGCTAACTGAGTTAACAAGGAAAAGGGTAATATATGTATAGACAGAAGAATGTGAGGGAAACTTAAAGGAGTTAAAGACAAGGCTGATCACTGCACCTATACTTACACTAACCAAAAGTGGAGAACGTTTTTTCATATACAGTGATGCTTAAAAGAAAGGATTGGGTTGTGTACTCATTAAAAATGACAATGTGATAGTCTACTCCTCACGGTAGTTGGAGATCCATGAGCAGAACTACACGACACATGATCTAGAGCTAGGAACCGTGATTTTTTCCTTGAAAATCTGGAGGCACTGCCTTTATGGCAAGAAGTGTGAAATATACATCGACCACCTGATTCTAAAGTATATATTCACACAGAAGGATACCAACATTTATAAAAGGAGATGGTTAGTGCTAATCAAGGAATAAGATTTCTCTATTCACTATCATCCTGGAAAGGAGAACAAGGCAGCTGATGCTCTATGAAGAAAAGAACCTACTACTCTATCAATGTTACAGACTGAGAAAGACCCAATATTCTTGGATATGAAAAAAATGGATTTAGAAATCATAAGGGCAGTGGATACATCCTACCTTACTCAATTGATCGTGAACCCATCCATCCAAGAGAAGATTAAGGAAGCACAAAGGGATAATATAAAGATACAAACAAGGGTGAATACAGTAAATGAAGGGAAACTGCAAGAGTTCCATACCAATGGTGATGGTCTGATTCAGTTTGTAATGCATCTTTGTGTTCCTTCATCACCTATGATAAAGAATGATCTATTGGAAAATGCACATAGCTCAACATTCACTATCCAACTTGGGAGTACCAAGATGTACCGTGATCTCCGATAACACTTATGGTGGGATAACATGAAGAAGGAGATCGTAGAATCTATCTCAAGGTGATCGGTATGTAATTAAGTGAAAGCAGAGTGACAAAAGTCTAAAGGGCTGATGCATCTATTACCTATACCCATGTGGAAATGGGAGAATGTTACTATGGACTTTTTCATGGGTATCATGAAGACGTCGAAGGGAAATAATGTGATATGGGTTTTGGTTAACTGACTGACCATTACTTCCCATTTTATTTCTATTCAGGAAGAACTCTCGCTTGAACAACTTGCAAAGATAAATGTGAAGGAAGTGGTGAGAATTCATAGAGTTCCACTCTCGATTTTCTTTGATCATGATCCAAGGTTCACTTCTAAATTATGGTGGAGTATTCAATATTATTATAGTATTGAACTAAATTTTAGCATGGCTTATCACACCCAAAATGATGGCCAATCTGAAAAGACTATTTAGACACTTGAAGACATGCTAAGATCATGCTCTCTAGAATTCAAAGGTGGATGGGATAATAATCTACCATTGGTTGAGTTTTCATACAATAATACCTTCCACTCAAGTATTCAGATGGCTCAATATGAAGCTTTGTATGGAGAGCGATGTAGAACTCCAACCTGTTGGGATAAAGATGGATAAAGAAAGCCACTCAAACCCGATCTTGTGAAAGAGATGACAGAGAAGGTTCATGTCATCCTAAAACGCATCAAATCTGCCCAGAGTCGGAAAAAGTTCTACATTGACAACTGTCGAAGGGACTTGGAGTTCGATGTTGGAGATAAAGACTTCCTTCGAATATCACCATGGAAGAGAGTCATGTGGTTTGGAAAGAAATGGAAGCTATGCCCAAGGTACATTGGCCCCTTTTAGATCCTTGAACGCATATGAGATGTGACCTATCGGATTGAAATTCCACCGATTATGGCTCATGTTCATGAAGTGTTTCTCGTATCACTAATGATGAAGTACATACATGATCCCTCACACGTACTAAACTCAGAGGTGGTGTAGTTGGAAGATGATCTCTCTTTTACGGAGCATCCAGTAAAGATTCTGGACTGAAGATATAAGGTTCTACGCAACAAGACAATCCACATTTTAAATGTGTTATGGCGGAACCATAACTTTGAAGAAGCTACTTGGGAACCGGAGGAGGTGACGAAGGAGAAGTACCCTCACCTATTTCTGTAAATTGAAATTTTGAGGGAGAAATTTCATAAGTGGGGAAGAATGTAACGACCCAATGTTTTATCACTGGAATTACTTTCTTATAATTATTCCTTCTAGTATAGTCCCACTAGGGATTATAATGACATATTATGATACTAAATACTATGTGACCATTAAGCATAATTTTTCCACTTCTGTGGTTTGAATTTCAAAAATCTAGCATACACGGTTGTGATCAGTATGTTATTTGGAGTCCGATAAGAGAAACATAAATTTAGTGAATAGTAACTTACCCTTGCGAATAGTAACATACCCTTATGAATAGTGACATACCATAATGAATAGAAACCTTACCTATGATAGTATAAAGATAATATTCAAGTAAAAGTATGATCTACATATATTTTAGAATAAGTAAATGAGTGTTTTAAAACTGGGTTTTAGTTTAATTAAATATTAAATTAATCATATATAGAAACTTATTTTTGAAAAATGGACTTCATTTTTGTATTATACATGTTGAAAAGTAGTTGGGGTGATTTTGTGGGATTTTTTTGAAATATTAGAATTTTTTATGAATAGTGAAATACCAAAATTTACAAAATAAGATAAATAAGCTAATTATAAAGTCATGCATGATGTAATGCTTATATAAG
Organism: Viscum album; assembly: GCA_963277665.1. NCBI lineage: Eukaryota > Viridiplantae > Streptophyta > Magnoliopsida > Santalales > Viscaceae > Viscum > Viscum album. Next base: position 426,500,361 of record OY728120.1, on the reverse strand, counting down.
ACCAATTAGTTTGGGATCACATGATAAAATTACTATTATTGGTCATGGAAGACTCACTATTCCTTGTCTTGTGGGTAAATAATAAATTATTTAATTTTATATTTAGAAATCTGCTCTCCCCTCCACTATAAATACCACCCTTCACACCCTCATTTACTCACGCATCTCATGCTTCAAGCATTGTCAAAACTCTACCAAAGAATCTTACCTATCCCCTACCCCAAATAAAAGAGCTTCTGGTCCTATCAAAAAACCAATCCTAGGTACCTTAAAGAGGATCTCAATAGGAGTATTCAAGATGTAATTTCTCCCCCTCGTTTCCTTTAATTTCTTTTCAATTTCAAGTCCTTCTGTTTTTCTATCACCATCTATCTTTGTCCAAATGGTACTGTAACTCTAGTATCATACATATATTGTACTTTTATGATAATAATAGGATATTATACCATCCAGCCCCCTTCTCCTCTTCATTTTATTTTATGAAAGAAAACATTGTTTGTGAGGTGTTAATCTATCACCTTCAAGAATGATATGTTTTTAATTTCATATAAAGATTTCAGATCTAGTATTGATACCATTTTTATGTTTGAACCAGATTATATTATATGTATTAAATCTTATTTCATGTTTCGGAACAAACTTATGTACATATTACTAAATGATTGGACAAAACAAGTTTGTTGTGGTCAAAAAGACCGCCCAAATTAACTCAAACAATCATCATTTAATTCTCGTCTAATGATTCATCCACATGGTATATAATATAAATCATTATAATATCATTTATACTTCGGGAATATCATTAATAAAATTAAATATCAGATTTTTATGTTTAACCATGTTCTACATGAACTTCCATTTATGAATACAAGTGAACCGCTTAAGAAATCCATAAAAACAAACATTTTTGAACAATGTTTTTAAAGTCTATAACACATCCAAAGAATCATAAAATAACATAATAAAACCATAATGAAAAATATTAATATAAAAAGGTTTTTTAATTGTAAATTTATGAATCTAATGTGGTTATACATGACATTATAGAGGAGAAAGTGTTCTAATACAAGGTAAGGGAAAAATCTCGAACCCAACATTCTTTCTTCGGGTTCTCCCCCTTTCACACAATTTTTGGTATAATCACTCCATAAAAATCATCTATTAATCATTATATTTACATTTATAGGATATAAATGTTTTCTACTTAGGTTTATATCAAATAAATGTTTTCCAAAAGAACTCTTCCTTCAAAAACACACATTTTACTTCTCACTCAAGGTTGTTGGCTATCACATCAAGTATGTTTTTCAAAAATAATTTTTTGGAACAAAATGATTATGAATGTGTTATTATGATATGAAACCCACTACTTTACATGGGATAGTTATGTTCATTTTTAAATATATGTTCATTTTTCATGCATGATAAATGATAATGTTATGTGGTGACGGGTGTGCCCAGAATTATATAGCGCATTATGAATGTTTCAATGTGATGGGTGAACCTAGAATTATACAGAGATCCAATGAATTGGATAAAGTGATGAATCTCGTGAGTTAATGTAAAGTGATGTGTGAATAATAAGATAGGTTTTTTTATAAGTATGTGTAGTATTTAACCACTAAGACATGATGTTTTATTTTTTATGCATTGCCACATTTCAAGTCTCTTATCAATGTTTCCTCTCATGTTCATGATCATTTGCCTATGTTATGGTTATGCTCACCCATTATTATATTCTTCCTATCTATCCTCTTTCTAGGATTTTAACTCACCCCTTTTGATTTATATCCTCATGTGACTACACATACTAAGGAGAGGTCCAGTTCCAATAAGAATCTAGAGAAGAATCAATTAAATAAATGTTTATGCTTGATGTTGTAATAGTTATATATGGCCCTAGTTTTCCCAAGACACTAAACCTTTGTATCCTCTATTTGTAACAATATTTGGTTGTTTATCTTTAAAATGGTGTAATAGTAACGTAAGAAAATTTTGGGTCACTATATTCATGTTGTAAAAGTTACACTCCTTGTCTCTATTACATTCAGCTATGATATTCCCATGAAATATTCACCTAATAAATAACTTTGTTTTCCTTTCATACTAAATCCACAAATTGATACTGTCATCCATTTTTTTACACAGTGATTCCTCCACATGGGTGCTAGAACTGTCAACTTCTACCAAAATATTACATAATGTCAAACATTATCCTAAATAAATGATATAAGCATATCATCAAAATAATTGACATGGAAAATTTAAATTTCTAGAAAAGGAAATCTATATGAACTAATCCTAATATGTCACTAATAAATCCACATAAAATTAATCAACCAAAACCATATTTTATTCCAAATAATTTATAAAGATAAAAATAATAAGTAAATATCTTAATAAAAAATACTATAACAATAACTTTTAAAGAAGATGGTATGCTACTTAGACTAGGGTATCCTTCAAAAGAGGTAAATGGTTGGTTCCTCTATGATTTTTTTGTAGCACTAACACCCACAACCACTGCTACACATCTCCATGAATCAACCTTCGCCTTATCTTCCTAATGGCCTCTTTCTCATGTGCTTAGTAAAAGTTGATCAATGTTTGTGGGTTTTTAGGTGATATTGAGATTTTTCACCTAAAAATCTAGATTAAGTGGTTAGTATTTCCATCACACATATATTTAAGTCTTTGAACCTTCCACATTTCTATAAGGGACACCTAAAATCCCCCCAGACACATTGGGCTCTACATTGGGTCACTATCGAGTGAATTTATGGGTGTAAGTATTATAATCATGATTTGATATATAATATTGCGGAGAACGGAGAATAATTGTAAAGGAATACAAGAACAATTTCTCTAATTTCAATATATCCAAATAAATACACACCAACAGGTTCATGGGTCATCCATAACCACAAATGACTATGCTTTCCTTTGTTTTTTTGACTATTTAATGGTTGTATCACTACCGCTTCTTACTGGATGATTGAAGGTCCAAAATATTGTTTCAATTATATTTGTGATCACTTTCAATTTTGTGTCTCGATCCCTATGTCTCTGTGATTTCTCAACCAATATCGAGTATTGAATTAAATAACAGGGACTCTTCAATAAAAAGGTTGAGAGATTCTATAGTATAATTTTCCCTTCATAGTAGCCTTGATTTATTGGTAAATACATTAGGTGATGTCTAGGTTGTGGATTTTTTTAAATTACCCATTTTGAATGATTTAAAGTATTTCCATGGGATGATTGTGACATTATGGGGCAACAATCCGTATATTATAATAGGTTTGTTTTGGTCCCAAACTTTTTCACAAAAGTTTGATGTTGGTGTCAATAACACCCTTATCTTACCTACTGTTTTCCAAGGGAAACATTTTTATAGATATTCCTTATGTTCATCACTATTTATTCCTACCTCCTATCAATTTGGTGTGGGAATCCTCTGAAGATGAATCCATTGACCCGTCATCCATTATTATAAATCTAACTGTTTTTTAGTCCCTAAAAGTTTATCTCCTATGAAGAGTGGTGGGTGTGGGTTCCTGTGGGATTTTATAGAAATTTATAGTCCTTAACGGTGGGCCACAAGGAATCTTTCCACCAAGACACGTTTACAGTCCATGTATTTAAGATACTCATAGAATTTTATGGGTCTACCATAACCCTGATATAGATTTTAAAAATAACTAAAATGTGCTCATAGAAAATTAAAAAAGTGTTACTATATGAAAATAAATTTTCCCAAATATTACTATTAATTATCTAAAGAGGTCAATGAATAATGTGAGAAGATGAATAAGAGACCAATGAGAATATAAACGTTTCAACCTATATGTGTCTCTTCGACTATATAAGGTCATAAAATTGAATATTTAGCAGACACCAAAATTTTGGTGATCATCAAACAATCAATGGTCACCCCCAACCGTCTACTGGGACTATAATAACTATCATCGATGATGGTTAATGTCCTTTACATATAAATTTAACTTCATAATAGTAAGTGTACTTCATATTGTTCTCGATATGGAACTAAATCATAAACCATGAAACCATTAAACAGTCATAGAAACATAAAAAACAATTATATAGAAAATAAATAAAAAAAATAAGAAAAACGACCGTCAAATATAATAACTAAATAAAAATCTCTAAATTTTGAAAAATAATGATAAAAAAAGGGGGAAAACTTTTGTAAAATCACTGATCTAATCACTATTGAACTTTAAAAAAATTATTTACACTATTAGAGGCATTAAATACGTATTTATTTTTATTTTTGATCAATAAAAAATGTAGCAATTAGATCATATAGTAATTTTGAGATTTTTTTTCATAATTTATAAAATAGATATTTTAATCCAAATAACCTAAATTCAATTAGAAAAAAACATTAAAAATGCACAATGATATACTAATATAATAGTTCTTAATGAGGATTCTTGTATTCTAATTAAATCCAAATATTTTCTTTTTGAAATTTAAATAAAAAAAGAGTGTGATTTCTCTTTGAAAAATTTAAATCAAATGAAGATCACTAAAATGAATTCTCTTATAAAAAAGAATTGTCATGCTTTTAAGGGAGAAAATTACTCTATATAATTTCATATAAGGAATTACATCTAAATAATTGAACATAATGATATAATATATATCTAACACCACCATTTAAGGAAATTTTATCTAATTTAATCGGTTAAAAAAATAACTTCAAAAATCAATTATCTCAAAAATTACACATGACCCACACCCTAGAGTAACCACCATATTTTTTTTAAAAAAAATTGATTTTTTCAATGAGATATCATTTATGTCAAATAGCTATTTTTTACATAAGATACACAATAATTAAAGTACCTATGAAATTATACAAACTCCAAACAAAGGAAATGGTTGGTATCTATAATCCCTACTATAAAAAAATAAGATAAAACATTTGTTTTGATCAATGTTTTATATAAAAAATATAATTTAAAATGGATAAAATAATATATTTTATAAAAACCCAGAAAATTTTTTTATTTTGGTAATCATGAAAATAATTAAAAATTGATATATAAAATGTGGTTAGTCCTTTTTTTATTGGAAAATAAATCTATTAAAAATCTGAATATTTTGTCACAACTTATATTATTTAGAAGAATTATATAGGGAAGGGAGAAATACATTGAATAATCACCTATGTAAACACAACTTTACATGGAATGGACCAAAAATGAGACCTTCATGATTCTATCCATGTTCATAACGAAAAATATATATATTCAAATTTATACATAAAAAAAATAAAACAAACATCTATTTTAATAAGAAAAAAACATTATACTGGTTGTCATTTATAGTATACAATTATAGTGTTTGAGGATACTTTAATCATCCAAAATAAAGTGATATAAAAAAATTAACACTACATTGGTTTAGTAAAGAGTGAAACTACCATAAATAGGACTTATAAACTAGCACAGGCACTCACACCATACCATATATCCACTATGTCCCATCTCTCCATGCACCACCAGTTGCAAGTGTTCATATGTCATCCCAAATATCGACCCTCCCACATGCCGTAATGGAAAATTAAATTGACTTATTCAATAAATTACTATTTTCATAGGTCAATACAGGCTTGATAATGTTTTTTACACACTCAAACTATCTAATACAAACTATCCCCATCGGGACCCCACTCGGGTCTATAAGTATACTGAAAGTTCCATACAAAACTGACCTATAATAGTTCAGGGTTTGTTGATTGGTACCAAGTGTACAATCACACATATGGGACAATGTAACCTCTAATAATATACCTATTACATATAGACATAACTAAATGAAAATACAGTGACTGATATTTTTACTTAATCAAGAATTAGCTCATTTTTTTGTGTTTTGGAGTCCTGGGTCCCTAAAAAGGGTGAAATGGTATTTTCATTATAGTATATGACCTCATAATTCTTTTCGGTAGAATTATTGGTCTTGGGGAATTGATTTTACCATTGGGTTGAATTTTAGAAATTTTTATCTACATGAATTCTATTGAATAATTGATATTTATTAATAAATAAATATTAGTGTTATGGGTAGAAATGTTATTATATCATAAATGGGAGATTTTATGAGAATTAAGAACCATCATTTGTGTCTAGAAAATGGATTTTTTTCCTATGTGAGGTATAAATTATGTGATCAGGTGACTAATCATGAATCAATAGTTTTCAGGTCTAAAAATAAACCATAGTATTTTTTTAAAAATAATTTATTATTTAGAGTGGTGGCCTGGGAATGGACATGTTCCAGTGATGTATTGCACCCATGTCCAAGTGGCGATGAATTGGAATGATTAAAGATTATAGAGAAATGTATTTTGAGATATTCTACTACCCATGAATAGAGGTATTAATTATAAAATTAAAAAAATAATTTAATAAGTGGTTAAACATGTGATTATTTAAAGAATCATATAAATTCATATTTGAGTAAATGATTCCTCCAAAAAATTATTTTCTCTAATTGTGTAAAGAATAAAATACCTTTCCTTTATAAGTGGTGAAAGAAAAATTCCCTTATAGAAATATACTTACCTATATCTTTCACACAACGAAGATTTTTGGTCAACATTTTTTTCATTTTTTGTAGTGGTGGTGTCAATGAATAAGGTAGAATTCCCATGGTGATGAGGTTCATGAAATATGATGGAAATAAATGTGGATAAAAGAAGAGTTCCATTGAAGTGTCAATGTTTTTCTCCATTAAAATATGAATCTTTTGATATTTATACACCTCACATTATTATTGGTCTAATTATTCTTTTATCATAATTTGAAAACCTATTTTTTTATGAAAATGATGAGATAAAAATCCAAATGTTGATATTTTTTTATAATAATAATTTACATACTCTTAATATATACATGAGAAATTATTCAATGGAATTAATTCCATTATAATTGAAATTATTTGTTAAATTATTTTATTATCATGGAAAAAATAATTATTTATATTATTATAGTTCATAAAATATTGATATTGGATTAATTGTTAAATTATTTGACACGGTATAAGTAATAAATTAAATATATTTCAAGAGATTTAATTTACTCTCTGAAGCAAACTTGTTTAAATTGATAAAATAAATTTTCATTAATTATTTTGATATGATTTTTTATGGATTCTATTTCTATATAATTCTGTTATTGGTTTAATTGAAGAAATATCTTGATAGATATTTATTCTTTCTCTTGTGTATATACAATTTATAATAATATTTAATTTTTAATAATATTATCATTGGTTGACTTATGGATTTTCTTCTTTTTTATTTTCTTTCTAATAAGTTATTTAAATTTATAAACAATTAAAAATTTATATAATAAGTATTATTATTTTTGTTCACATGGGAATTTCATGATGAATGATTAAGGATGATGATGAATGAAGATGATCGAAGAAGGATGTCATGATAAATATCATCGAAAGATTTCCGTCTTAATTTATCTTCTTCCATGATATCTAATGATTGAAATTATGAAAATAGTATTGCATGGTTAAAATTTTTCACTAACAAAAATTATTTGATCCTACTAGAACATTTCATTACATAAGGTATTTTTATTGTTTACATAGTTCTAAAATGGTGAATAGTCAATGTCTTTGGTTCGAGAGTGTGATAGTGACGATGCGAAGGGTTTGAGGAATTCTTTGGAGGAATAATGGTAAGATAATGAATAAATGATGGATGATTACTTAAAATTACCCTAGTGAGGTGTAATGATTTTTCTGGAGGTGATGTGTTTTAAAATAGGTGGAGGAATGAATAGATGGGAAGGTGGAAGTAGCACACGCATCATGAAAATAAGAGTTTTTAGATAATTCTTGACTTCAAGGTGTGTAGTATCAGATCCCCGTACCATGTATGTCTCCAACATGAATTTCCATATGAAATGAATATAAAGAAATATTTACCTATAAGATACACATAGTGTGACTTACTATTTTACCTAGACTGATTAAGTATTTCTTTTTTAAAATCACATTTCATGTGACTCTAAGTCACACGCTGTGTAATTATAAACTGGGTGTCTTAACATATATCCCACGTAATTTTTTATAAAAATAAGGAATTAAAAACAATTTTTACCATCACACATGTAATATATTCCAAGAAATGTGTCTTGGAGTGTATATCCTATACATTTCCAATGGACACATATGTTCCACACACTTCGTATTTTTAAATAGATAGTATGTATTAGTGAATATATCATGTACTTGATACATAGAAAGGTATCTGCTGATAGTAAATGCTAAAAATTCCAAAAATATCATTAAATTATATATCCCTCCTATATATTTTATGTTATGTGTATTCACATTAGTTAGGTTATTTAAGCACATGGACAACGTACCTGAGTATACCTACAAATATTGTTATAGGAGAAGTTGTGTACTTGGAATAATACAATATTCTACATATCTTTTTATTAGATTCTAGTTTTGGAAATGTGAGTAATCTATTATAATTATTTTTTAATGAATATTATGATTTATATATCTTTATCATAAATGGTTTATATTCAAGGTAGTTAGAGATTCATAGCTTCATAGTGACGATGATGTGTGAGAGAGAGTGCATAGAGAAACCACAGGGTTGGTAACCCTATTAGAGTGTATCTATATATAGGGTATGGTTCCTCTAATAATATTTTGGAGTAGGTAAACCTATCATTAGAAATGGGTATAGGTCCTCCAATAATTTAGTTTTTAATCGTTTTAGAAAATAAACACCGCACACACTAAGGCACAGGTCCTCCATAGAGGTTGGTTACCCTCTCGACTGAGGTGTTTTCCAGTGGGGCATGGTTCCCCATTTACTACATATACTGAGCGATATTATGTAGGTTACATATGTGAGATAGTGATAAATAGGTTCTATAGTGGTTTGGGTACACTAGATTTCGGTACCTTCAGAGTTGAGTGATGGAGATCATTATACAATGCTCTGATGAGGCCCAATCAAACTACTTAGTTATTAATATTGTGATGTAAGGATCTTATTATGATATATGGTTTAGATTATGTTTATTCAATGTTTTTTGGGTTCTTTTATCCCCATAGCTGTGAGATTTTATGCTAAAAATGGTTATAATATTCTCTTTATCACTTTGATCTCCACTAAGTTGTGTCTTTTAGTTGGGATGCATAATTTAGACACACCAAATTTTTCAATAACATATATGATCCTTGATACTCGTGTGATATGATTATTCAAAAAGTTTTTCTGTGGTTACATGAGACTTCCCTATGTTCTGGTCTTACTTTCCTGCAAATCATACCTAGGATTTGTAATGTGAGTTAATTTTTTTGAAAGTTTTTGCATGAGGTTCTTTGAAAATACCCAAAATTTAATCAAATACATGAGTAAAAAGATTGTTTTTGATGATTTTGAGAATTTGGAATATAATTTTTAAATTGTATAATTATTATTTTTTGATTTTTTTTATTTTTATGGAAGATTAATAACCCATACATTAGATATTTTCAGCACTTAACAAAATATTTTTGGAACGTGAATGCTGATGTAGAAACAAACAATCTACTGCCAACCCAGTAGAAACAAAAACATGATACTACCATCCTAGAGGTAGAATAAACATGATATTTCTAGTCTAGTAGTAGAAAAAAAAAGCTACCATGAACCTAGTGGTAGAAAAACTTGATATTGTTCCCCTTCTTCCATTCTTCCCATCATCTACTACCAAATGTCTTCCACTCTACTCCTACCACCACCTCTAATGGTAGTTCATGATACAATTTATTTTGTCATTATTAAATATTAGATCAATAATACTACCACTATTCATCTACTTTGACACCATTCCCGTGTTCTTCTATAGTACTATCTTCATCATATGCCACCATCGCTTTTTCCCATGGTATGTTCACAGAACTACCGCCACCACTTCTCTGATACAATTGCATAAACCGCCTCATAGATCTACCATTGTGAGGTAAATGAGGGTGAAATATACTCTTATTGCACCACATTCTTGATACACCATTTAGTCTGAAAAACACTAAGCATGATGGGATGGAGTAAATCCACTATTCAAAGATAATCATAGTTGTACATTGATAAAAAATTAATCAACACCATTTATTCTAGGCACATTACAACTTTTCTGTGCGGAATAAGTCACTGATAAACATTGAAAATAATTTAAATCACTAAATTAATTGAATAAATTCATTACATTCATATGGAGAATTTAGATGCACAACCATACACCCAATCATAATTCTATAAAAAATGTATTGTTTTGTATATTAGGAAAAGGATCATTCATACTCGACCACTCTTGAAGGATTCTCTAACTCGTAGCTATTTTTTCATTATATTCCACATTTTAATAGTAATTACTATTGAAAACTAGGCCATTTTTGGACATTTCAAAAAGAATTCCCCCATCAACCCATATTGAAAAATTCTAAGCATTAAATTTTCATTTCAATTCCTCAAGTAGATATTAATGATTTTAATTAGTTTGATATTTATTTAATATTTATCATTTTCCTTTATTATACATATTAATTTAATTACACACACATTCTAGTGTGACATAAATAAATTCATGAGATATCAAGAAACAAGATAAGTCAAGGGAGATTCAGAGATATCTAATCACCATGATATGAAAGGATAAAGGATATAGTGATAATTTTATCTCACTATCCAAACCAAAATAACTGTATAAAATTAATTAATTAGATTTCAATTGATTAGAGGATTAATAGAGAAAAATTGAATAATTATTCAATAAGATAACGAGGGAATGATTCAAGGGGATTCCACTGTACTTTAATTTTATATTAAAACCAATGCATTTCACCCATTAATTTCAACATATTTTAACCCACTAAAACAAGATTTCAACACCACCACAAAACTATATTCTTCAGATAAAACCTGTGTCTAAATATACTACATTTTTCTCAGGTTCATAATTTTTTTTTCTAAGTTCCTCGTAATAGGAACTTGTCATTTTCTCTTGTATTCTCTACTGGTGGAATTCTAGATATTATGAGATAAGATAGTTTATTTATTTTTATTAAATTTATTATTTTTGGGTATTTCTATTAGTTATATTTATAATCACCCTTTCATGGGATCAATTACCACACATGTTGGCTTGATGACACTTTTTGGTGCATGGTGATAGTGGTTGTTGTTGAGGTACCCTTATTAGGAGAGAATGGAATATTTTTACCCATCTTGGCCTTCTAAGGTGTCATAGGTATATAGATATGGCTCCCTTTGTTCATGTTAATTGCACAATGTAGTGTGATCAGGTGTTTTGGATACCTATCGAAGTTCCCATGAGGTTTTTTTGTATGGTTGTTGTCCATAAATTCAATGATTTAAAATTTATCTATTTATTTATGTTGACATATATTGTTGATTATCATCTTAATTTTTAATTGGATATCTTTTAATGGTTATTATAGGATAAGGCCTCCCATCTATGATTATTAATTGTTGGTTCTAGTATCTAACCATTTGTATTATTGGAATATGGTTTGGAGTGGCACACCCCGCTCATAGCTAGCCTAGTAGGGGGCCGAGTTGGTCTTTCCATGTTATAAAATTTAAGATATTTAGTTGAGATGAATATAATCATAAAATAATCAATATAAGTTCATATAAAACATTAAAAATAATAAAAAAATGCCACATAAAGACATTAATGTTATATGAGGGACAATAAAACATGAATAATACATGAAACTCCAGCTACGACCAAAATCTATAATTAAGATTAGAAAACACATGGTCAATATTATCATAAAATCCACTATCATAACCAATTAGAAAACCATAGATTTGTCATAAATTGTTCATATAATATGTTAACCAAAAAAAGACATAGTAGTTTCATCCTAAAAATATAATCCACTTGATCAATGTGAATATACCATGTGTTTCCCCAATATTGGGAGATTAATAAAGTATTAAAGTCAACCTGTACACCCAAAAAAATTAATTCATTAGAGTTAACTCTATATACCCATTGAAAGATTAAAAAAATCACCAACCATGGTTTTCCCAAACACAAGATCATACTTGAAATAATATCATATGAATTTAGTGGATCGTGTGAGAAGAAATTGTTTTAAAGGTCTATAATCAATGTATATACATATATATGAATGAATTCATGCATGATTATACTTAATTTAATGTATGGGGGATCAGACACCATTGATGAGAAGTATCAATACAAGGAATTAGTGAACTCCATTATGAAGAACACACACCATCACATAAATTTTTGATTATAGGAATACATAAACTCTATGTGTAGTTTATCGATGATCATGCTAGACATGAATAAGTGTTAAAAAAATGAATAAACAAACCCCATAAAAAATAATCACCGCTCTTAGTTATTAAAAACATACTCCTTGAATTCAGGTGTCACTATAAGAAAGTAAATAGTCTCATTAATGGAACTCATTTAAATAAAAATACACATGAATACTTCCTCACAACACCCCATCCATATGGTATGACAATATTTATAAAAAATCACATTCAAATTGGGTCATTAATATTTGAAATAACATTGATCTATCCATGTGAAGGGAATATGTATCCCTTATAAACATAACACAACTTATTATTAGTTTCAGCATTATATTATTTAATCTCTAGGAAAATCTCTCAATAATCAATTCCTTAAAACAAAAAAAATAGAGAGATGAATGGAACATCATACAAACACCAAAAAAAGTCTTTATGACTAACACAATATCAAATATAATTCAACATCAGTCTATGAAAATTACTAATATTAAAGAAATGGAATAGTAACCTCCAACAACATAACACAATATCAATGAAATTTTTAGGGAGATCTCATTATAATGTTTTCAACAAAATCAAAAATCCATTGAATGATTATCAATCCATTAATAATTTTATAAAATAAGATATTCCCTAATTCCATTATGTATGTGATGAATTTTTATATCTCATAAGAGATTATATAGGTATATCACACTACACCAGACAAATCGACTAATAGAGGGTGTTTATCAACAGTTTATGAAACTACTACTAAATAAATTTTAATGTTTTTTAGAGGTGATATTTTAAAAAAAACATAAAATATTTTCAGAAAATAAAATAAAAAATATCATTTACCACTCCCCTAAATTCAATTACCCTTGAAACCACCCTTCTTCCTTAAGCCCTTATTATCAAGCCCCTGATCCATTGTTTCCAATCCCTTTCAACCAAGACATTGATCCATCACTTATACCGCTCTCACCATCACACACATCCTTGTAATATCCCTTATTCACCTTCCCCCTATAACCCCCTATCTCTACCATCGAGTCATCACCACTCACAATCCATCCCTCCCTTTCCCTTGCTACCAAGCCCTCACTGTTGAGCCACTAATCCACAACCGCCACTCCCTCACCCTCACACCTGACCTCATGGTCTCCCTTACTTCTCTTTCCCCCCATACAACCCCCACACCTATTGTCTATCTACTTTATTATGACCCTTTCTCACTAGTTAGGGGTGATTTTCATAATCTTTTAAATTTTGTTTAATATTTTTTTAGATAAATAGTGTTTTGTTTATCCTTATTCCCTAATTTAATATCCTTCTTGCGAAAATATATTTATGGGAAATTCTAGTAATTTTTTTTATTATTGAGTTATATATAAAAATTAATGGTAGGATTTATACAAAACTCTCTTGATTATATAATTATACTTGAGTGTGGATTGTAAGGTTATCGAATTATTTGATAATTTCTTAAGATCACACTATCATATCCATTTTTCATTTTCAACTCATTAGACAGGATTATATAGAAGCTTTAATTTTGTAATAGATACTATAAATTCAAATTTAAATATCATAAGCATGACGTCGTTCAAATACACAATCCAATTAATTCACATAAAGAATTTTTTATATTGTTTATTTTGAATAAATATGTAATTTTTATTTAAATGACATAATATTTTTTGTGTGATTTAATTTTATTTAACGAAGTGCAATAACTTTTTAATGTATGCATAAAATCTTGACCACATTACCGAAGAACAAACCTATGTACACTAAGAGTTTTGAGTAGTTTTTTTTATTTTTAAATTTCATTCAATCCATTGATGGGTCTATAATATATCCATTCCCAAAATGTAAATTTAAAAGATGGTCAAAGATACATGAATTTTATGAACACTTGATAATAATTAAATTCAATACTCAATACATGTGTTGGATTTTGAATAGAGAATCAAACATTAATGAAATTTTGAGCACTAATGTTAGTCTATTGAATGAGAACCCAACTTCATCAATAATGTAAAATTAAATACAAAACCATATAAAAAATTCATTCGATTATAAAAGCCTCCATTATTAGCATTAAAAATTATCAGAATAAACAATTAAGGGTGCTACAAATAGTCACTTAAATATGAAGTTTTGGGACTATAGGGAAACCATATAAAGATTGTAATATGTCATTGGGTCCTCCTCTTGATGCTGCAGAGAATAATGTAAGAGGTAACTTCACTAATAAGAAAATTGAATTTCATGATTTAATTGATGATGGAAATAAAGATCTGTACAGAGAATATCAAAAATATTCAAAAATTTATTTTCTACTGATGTTTTATCATATCTAATGACTATGAGAAATTAAAAAAAAGGTGATGTCCAGGATATTGGAATTCTTTCATGAAACATTTCTTTAATCTAAGATCACTAATACTTTTTATGATACGAAAAATGCTATTAACAAGCCTCGTATGAATTACAAAAAAGTAAATTTTTTAGAATGATTATATACATTATTAGGGAGAGGATTCAAGTATACACGATTGTAAAAAATGTTCCTATTTTATATAGTTGTCAATGGGTTATGTTGGAAGCCTATATAGACATACTACAAAGAAGAATAAGAAAAAGAACACACCTACAACGGTTTTGTGTTACTTCTCTTTAAAACCTCAATTTTAAAGATTATTCATGTCATAAAAAACTACTATGCACATGAAGTGTCATTTATAGATAATTGAAATTATGGATTAATGTGGAAACCAAGATATTCAAAATAATGGAATTTATTTGTTTTATTAAATTCATATTTCTCATCCAATCCTAGTAATTTGTGATTGGGATTGGATGTTGATGGATTCAACCGATTTGGGCCTTTGAGTACTCATTTTATAATTAGGATGGTTATTTTATCCCTTACAATCTACCTATATGGATTTGAATTCAATAAAATCATTTTATCATTTTACGGATTATTCATAGAAAAAATGCCTAGAAATTATTTTGATGTCTACTTGTATCCTCTAATTAAATAATTTTAGGAGTTATGGAGATAAAATTTTGAGAAATATGATAAATCTTCTAGAAAAATGCCCAAAATTCACACTTCTCTATTTTTTACCATTAATGACTTCCCTGGACTTGGGAAGTAATCTAGTTTGAACAATTAAATGGGTTCATATTGTCCAATTTGTAACATTGATTTTGATCCAAAATAACTACCTTATAGTAAAAAATGGAGATTCTTATGTCATCATTGATTTCTAGATGTATATTACATGTAAAACCCTAAAATTTTTATGGAATTACACTTCTTCTTAATTTGATTTCTTTGATAGATTATGATTCATGGAACAACGAGCTTAATGAAAATACTAAATATTATTTAAATATTACCATTATAACCTAGCTGTTAAAATATATGTTATGAATATTATTAAATAACTTATGGAAATAAAATGTTTATATAAATATTATATGAATTAATTGGTTACTAATTAATTAGAAACGAAAATATAAACTAATTGAATATAAATGAAATATTTTTATTCTCCCAAAAGCATTTTATCTTAATAAATTATATTAATTAAAATTGGTAAACTATATTGATGAAATATATATGTTATATATTAAATAAATTATTTTCTATATTCATATAAGATATTTTATTAGCATAAGATACTAATGAACCCAATTTTATGCATAAAAACCTATATTTCTATAAAGGCAGTTTTACAGCCTTTTAGTGGAGAACCTAGTTTAAATCCAATTTTGGCAATTCTTTATATTATACTTGAGAAAATAAATTTCTTAATTTAAAGTGGATTATAAAAATTTACTTTGGTTAAATTTTTGGTATTTTCTAATAAGTTTCATGTTTTTATGAATTGTGAAAAATAGTAAATTTTAATTAAAAATATTATTCTTCATCAAAATAAATTTCATTGTTAAATAATATTATTAAATAATTTTAAAACATAAATATATTCTTTTTTATTATTTAGAACAGTTTTTTTAATTGACATCATGTTTAGATTTAAATTATAAATAAAAATTTGTCAATATTTTTCTTGTTTAAACTTTAATAACTCATTTTCTAACCCCATCAACGTGTTAAATTTGAAATTAAATACTGAAAAATATATTTTTCGGAATTTTTAAAAATTTATTCCATATTTGGAATTAGTGGGTCCAAATTATTTAAATAGGTTTATTTTATTTTTGTTCATATGAAAATTAGAACTTAGTAATATTTTAATTACCACGGTTTAGGGTAAATTAGGTAATTATGGGTAAAAATAATATTATAAAGACTATAAAATTACCTTAAAATCTATCCTGACTCCATTATAGGATTTTTTGGACCAAAATAATCATTTAAAAATAATTATAACCATTTTAATCCACTTGTGTGAGAATATGAAATTTATTACAATTTATTTAAAGAAGAGTGAAAGATATTATACTCATATTTTAATAACTATAAAATTTTTTATATAGGGTTATATATAATATATATAAAGACCCATAATTTACATACATTGTTATTACTTCAGAATTGAAGCACACTTATTACAACATATAACAAAACCAGGAAAGGACCATTTTGGTATAGTGTCTTTAGAAACTGGGAAACATAAACAACTGGTTCATAAAGCATCTAAACTGTCTCCCATTTATTTCATAAAATCTATAGTCCCTTTTGGCATATCTTACTTAATATCCTTCTTCTTGGCCTGGGGAAAGAAAACATACAAAAGGGTGATCTCAAATGCTCAGTAAGGGTAAACAAAAAAAATATCAATCACATCATATTCATAAGAACATAACATTTTGGAAATCTTAACCTGCAAAAGAGATCATAATTTAATAACATGGGATGAATCATAGTAGGGAAATGTAATCCCAATAATCATAACTTAAAACATGAAACTTTGTGGCATACACACATAACAATAGAGAATCATTTCTTATTAGTCAAGACTCATTGCCAATAATATCTTAGTGGACAAAATCCATTTCTGAACCAAGTTCATTCCTCATTTGAGTCATGTTTCACTAAACTGGTTTAACCTTCCGTTCGAGCCATGTCAATCTCATGAGATATAAAATCTTTACCCAATGCATTGGAGGGAGTTATAGGTCCCACACATCTCATAATGATATCATTGTTATGTGTTCCACAAAAATCATAAAATCATACATCATTGCGTAACCCATGTAATAAAAATGGAATTCTTAAACATCGTGACCTCATAAAACAATTCATATAAGATAAAGGAATTCATAAAAATAATTCCATCACAACATAATCAAATCAATTTAATAATAGGGATAGAAATAGAACCCTTTATTATCTTAGATGGAAAATAATTTCGATAAAACACTTGAACTCCATTCTTGAGGAAAATATCCTTTCTACTTCAAAAACACTTTTCCTTTCTTAAAATGTCATACAATTCTAAACTATAAGAAGTTGATTAAAAATAATCTTTAAAACTTGTAAAGGAAGATTCTTGGAAATAATGTTTTAAAAATCCATTCATGTCGTATAAGTTAAAAAAACATTCTTCTCGTACTTTTTTCGGAAAAGTGAAAAAGTACCTTGTATGAAAAACGACATAAGATTCATTTCATATCTTTTACTAAAAACTCACCAAAGGGTAAAATTGGATTTCAAAATTTCTAGGTGGATGGAAATAAAATTACATATTGAGGAAACATGGATGTGGATGATAAAATACACCCGAGTAAATAACAAAGTATAAACAATCTCGGATAAAAATGAGATTGTGATATTTTCCCTTACCTTAGGTCCGAATTTCTTCGTAAGTGTCCGAACCTCTTGTATAATGATTTAAATAATGTCATTGACTCATTCCAAAATCATACTCAATGTTATGATATCATATATGGTCATATTCTTAGCTTATTATTAGTAATATTTCATTGCTACTAGTTATTCGGGTGTTTATTACTTTTTGTTCATATGCGTGTTTTGTCGAATAAATTCTAATTATTCTTTTTAGGTTATAGATACCTCATTTACATAATTGTATTAGTATAATATATATCATATTTATTCACTCAATTCATTTATGTAATCATTATGCAATGAAAATCATGTAGAACGAGTTGCATCACATCGTGGAGACGGTATTCCGTATGTACGCACGAGCGATGATATCGTTTCCATGATCGTGGAATTGTATTGGAGTATATGTATACAATTTAAGAATCAATATCACAATACAATAATAAAATATATTCATTATTTACACCATTATACCCATCCAAGTAAGGTGGTGGTGGAAAATAGATTACACCACGGCGTGGAGACGGTATTCCGTACGTACGCACGCGCGGTGATTTCGTTTTCCGTAGGATGGATAGATGGTAAAATAGGTTTGTTTAATACTTATAATAACGTTCCAGTATATGAGTGATACTGATGTTATTAATTCATAATGAAACAACTAAAGAAGAAGAAGTGTAAGAAGAAATAAAGTTGAAAGAATCGGTAACGGACATTACCTCTTCTTTGAAGCGCTTCTTAGAGACCTCCTTTTAGGGAAGTAAAATTGGTCTTTGAAGAATAAAAGAACCTCTATGATGTTTCTAGGGAAGGGGAGAGGAGAAATCGGCAGGGGTTTTCTGATCATGAAGGCTAAAAGTGGTGTGACGAAGAGAGGGAGGAGGTGCCCTTTTATAAGGGAGGGGAGGGGCACCTTTGGCAAAACTAAAAATATTATTTTATTATAAAGCCATATTCGGTTTTAAATAGCTCCAAATTTATTTATTTAGAATCTAAGGTGGGGATGGGTCGAAATAATCTCATCCAATAGAATTTGGACAAGTTTAGTTTACTATTTTAACCTTATCATTTAGATTTAACTTTAATTTAGATAATTTTACTTTTACCGTGTCTTTTTGAGTTCTTACACTATAATGTTAATAAACTTACTATAACAATCCAAAAGAACCCCAAGTTGTTTATTAATAATATATATAACCTTATCTAAGTCATTTGGCCGATCCTTAGATTTTTAGGAATAAAATAACAATTAATAATATAATATTTGTTTTAAAAACTATTTTATGTCAATTTTGACACTATTTAGTAATTGATTTTTGAAAAAATCATAACAGAATTATTAGTTCTAAAAAAGTTGATTACATCAATTCTAACAAGTCATATTAACCTATAAAAGTAGTGTAATTCATAAAAAGTCTCAAATTACATTTATTTGGGTATTTATAACATCAATTATGTCAATATTTTATTAATAAGATAATTACTGCATCATCATTGTGTCATAAATAAATTAACTTATTTAATGTCTAAAAATTAAAAATAAACTATGATTATGTATGAAATAGTTTTAGCTTTCTAATGAATATTTATTGTCCAATATATCTTATGTATAACCCTAAATGAAAAATTATTTACTTATTAAACTTTGATTTTAACTATTTTAACTCTTCTTTAAATAAATTAATAATAAATGTCCTAATCTAATCCAAGTGGGCCTAAATGGTCATATTTTATTCCTAAGTTTGTTTTTGGTCGATTTATACTTATCCAATAGAATTATGACATGTGTTAGGGTAATAATAATATTATTTTTACTCTAAATTACTCTATTTACTTTTAACCGTGGTAAATAAAAGTAAAAAGTTACTATTCACTAAAAATTATTTTCATCTCATTGAACCACATTTTACTTACTGACATCAAACATGTCTCTCGGATTTTTGAAATTATACTCACAGAAGCTGCAAAATTATGTTTTATGTAAATTTGAAAATTTCCTAGGAGGTGGGTAAAAGACGGTGAAAAGTTCAATAAAATTTTTATATATCTAAAATTATTATTAAATTTCTCCAATTAATTACATTGAACTTATATAGGTATTAAGTGTCAATTTTGAACAAAAATAAATTTAAATAAAATAAATAATTATTTAAATAAAAAGTCGGTTTTTAAATAGTAACCCAGTATGTTCACTATTCATCAAAAAATGAATGTTTTTAGAAAAATACCAAAATTTCCCCTTAGGATAATTTCAATATTCCGTATCCAAAAAAGAATTCAATTTTGAAAAATAAAATTTACAAAATTTCAAAAAGTGGTTATTACTTTTCATAACGGCTAGTTTAAATAATATTTTAATAGCATATCGTTGTTTAGTGAAACTCGGTATTGCGTATGACGCAAGCTATCAAGGAAGGCCATGATTGTGTGTAATGCAAGCCAAGATAGTGTTGTGTGTAGTGAAAGATTACTTTGATGATGTATATAACATAAAAACAAAATATTTCTCATAAAACTGTTGGGAGTTACATTCTACCCCCCTTAAAATGAATTTCTCCCTTGAAATTCATCACTTGTAGCAAACAGATGATGATACCTCTCCCTCATCATATCCTCAAGCTCCCATGTAGCTTCTTCTAATTGGTGGTTCCTCCATAAAACTTTCACCAAGCGAGTGGTCTTGTTCCATAGGACTTTTTCACTATGATCGAGAATCTCTATCGGCTGTTCTTCATAAGAAAGACCTTGTTCCAGCAGTACAACTTCTGAGCTGAGTATATGTGAAGGATCAGGTATGTACTTTCTCAGGAGAGATACATGGAACAAATCGTGAACATGAGAGATATTCTATGGAAGTTCCAATCGGTAAGCTACCTTCCCAACACGATCCAGTATTTCGAAAGGACCGATATACCTAGGGCTCAGCTTTCCCTTCATTCCAAATCTCATTACTCTATTCCAAGGAGATATTCGTAAGAACACTTTATCACCCACTTCAAACTCTAAGTCTTTTCTTCGGTTGTCGGCATAACTTTTTTTTCGACTCTGAGCTGCTCTTATGTGTTGTTGAATAGATCGGACCTTTTCTGCCATCTCATCAACAAGATCAGGTCCTAATAGATTTTTTTCCCCAACTTCATCCTAGCAAGTTGGAGTCCTGCATTTCTTTCCATAGAGAGCTTCATAAGGATCCATATGAATACTGGAGCGAAATCTATTATTATAAGAAAATTCAACCAAAGGTAGGTGTTGATCCCAACCACCTTTGAAATCCATAGATCAATCTCTCAACATATCTTCTAGAGTTTGAATTTTCCTCTCAGACTGACCGTCTGTCTGAGGATGATAACCAGTTCTGAAACTCATCTCTGTATCCAGAGTATGCTGAATACTTCACCAGAACATTGAGGAAAACCTCGGATCCCGATCAGATATAATAGAAAGTGGTACTCCATGAAATATTACCACTTACTTTATATATATCCTGGAAAGCTCATCCAGAGAGAAATCCTCTCAAATATTAATGAAGTGTGCAGACTTTGTAAGACGATCAACTATGACCCAGATAACATTATTGCCTTTGGATGTTTTAGGAAGTCCTGTGACAAATTCCATAGTGATGTTTTCCCATTTCCATTCAGGTATGGGTAATGGTTGTAACATCCCCTTGGAATTCTGTCTCTCAGCTTTAACTTGCTGACAAACCAAGCATCGAGAGACTTATTTAGCAACATCTCTGTTCATTCCATCCCACCATAAGTACTCTTTCCGGTCCCTGTACATCTTCGTTCTTCCAGGATGAATAGAGAATGAATAACTATGAGCCTCATCCAGCAGCTCCTTCTTCAATTCGGGGATTTGAGGAACACAAACCCGATTCTTGAACTTTATTATCCCATCACAATCAAGGTTGAATTTAGGAACATTTCTCACCTTCTTTTGTAACTCTACATCTTCTTTCTGTGCCTATTTAATCTTAACATGTAAAGATGGTTGAACATTCATTTGAGAAAGATATGATTTTCCCCTTTCATTATAATTCCAAGATCCATCCGTTTTAAATCCATAAATATTGGATCTTTTGTGATACTCATCATGGATAAAATGGCATGGTCTTGTCGACTTCATGCATCTTCAACCTTGTTTGCTTTCCCAGGGTGGTAATGAATTGAGTAGTTGTAATCCTTAATTAGCTCCAACGATCTTCTTTGGCGCATATTTAGCTCCTTTTGTCTGAAAATATACATTAGACATTTATGATCAGTATAAATGTCACACCTTTCTCCATAAAGATAATGCCTCCAAATCATTAATTCAAAGATTACCACAGCTAACTCCAAATCATGAGTTGGGTAATTTTTCTCATGGATTTTCAACTGTCGTGAGGCATAAGCTATCACCATATCATTTTTCATACGAACACACCCCAATCCCTTCTTGGATGCATCACTGTATATCACAAACCTTTCTCCACTACAAGGCAGTGTGAGAATAGGTGCACTAGATAACCTTCTTTTCAACTCCTTGAAATTCTCTTCACATTCCTCCGTCCAAACAAACTTTACTCCTTTCCGAGTCAACCTGGTGAGTGTATTAGATAATCGTGAAAACTCTTTCACAAAACGTCGATAATATCCAGCCAAACCAATAAAAATTTGGATCTCAGTTACTGTTGTTGGTCTTGACTATCTTTCGATAACATCTGTTTTTGCTGGATCCACCGATATCCCCTCTTTTGAGATTATGTGACCCGAAAATGAAACTTTTTGAAGCCAACATTCACACTTGGTAAATTTGGCATAAAGCTTCTCCTTTATCAGGGTCTTCAATATAATTCTCAAGTGATCTTCATGTTTTTCCTTTCTCTTTGAATATACATGAATATCGTCTATAAAGACTACCACAAACTAATCAAGATAGTCTCTAAAGATTCTATTCATCAGATTCATGAAGATAGTAGGGGCATTAGTAAGACCAAATGGAATCCCTATAAATTCATAGTGTTCATACCTTGTATGAAAATCCGTCTTTGGTATATCCTCCCTTTTGACCCTTAAGTGATGATACCCTGAACAAAGATCAATTTTGGAAGATTATTAAGCTCTGCGTAGTTGGTCAAATAAGTCATCAATGCGCGGGAGAGGATATTTGTTCTTGATAGCGATCTTGTTTAGTTATCGATAATCAATGCAGAGTCTCATTGATCCATCTTTCTTCTTAATAAACGGAACAGGTTCTCCCCAAGGTGACGCACTAGGGCATATGAACCCCTTATCAAGATTCTCTTGGAGTTTCTTCTTCAATTCCTGCAACTCAATTGGGGCCATTCTAAAAGGTGTCATTGAAATAGGTAAAGAACCTAGTACGAGTTCTATTGAAAACTCATCTTCACGATTTGGTTGAGGACCCGGCAATTCCTCCAGAAAGTCACCATCAAACTCTCGTACAATGGGCATATTCTTAATCGGGAGTTTCTCACCAACCATTTGAGATAAATAACCTTCATTTAGTGGAATCAAGACCCATAAGATGGAAGAAAATCCCACTGGAAGGTTTTGTTCATCCTTGCATCGATAGATGATCAAAGATTGATATGGAATATGAAATGTGACTTCCCTTATTTGGAAATTGATATGAGCGCCATATAGAGAAATCCAATCCATGCCAAGAATCACATCAAATTCTACTATACGTATGATCATAAGATTTGTAGGAAGCACTTTAACACAAACTTCAATCGAAGAAGAATTATAAACTTTTGATGCAACTGTTGTGCCATTAGGGGTTGTCACAGCTAACTCAACAACTAATTTTTGTGGTAATACAGTGATACCCTTAGAAAATTCTTTAGAAGTAAAGGAGTGGGTGGTTCCAGAATCAAATAAAACATTTGCTACTTTAGAGTGGATGGTAAGTGTACCTTTCACCACTTCGTTATCGTACTCCACATCGCTGATAGAAATTACATGTGACTTTCCATTGTCTTTAGCCTTAAAAGTTTGTTGACGTCGATCATCATCAACAACCCTTGGATTAGGGAATTGATTGGCATAATTCCCCATTTCCTTGCACTTGTAACATTGAAGTGTAGGAGGTGCACTCTATGTAGCCTTTTCATTTTTCGCATCACTAGACATCTTTTTCCCATCATTGAGGAATTCAAATGCCCTATGACCTTCCTTTCCACATTTGAAACATTTACTTGTCCTTTTAAGACAACTCCCTCCATGTTTATTTCCACACTTTGAGCATAAGGGAAAAATCATCTTCTTTTCAGTGTGCTCTTTAGATTTTCCTTTGAATTCCATTTTCCTCTTCTTATCAAACCCATATGACTGATGGGTTACTCCAATCTCCATCTCAACTTTAAGATCACATCGAACGATTTCCTTATAGCTATTGAAGTCCCTTATGGATAACGCCCATCGAAGACTTGGTTTTAAGCCACTAAAGAATCGATCGATCTTACTCTCAGGTTGGATAATAATACCAGAAGTGTACCTTGCAAGTCTTGTAAAATTTTCTTCATAGGTACCAACAGATTCATCATCCTTTTTCTTTATTTCAAGAAACTTTTTCACCATCTTTTTTCAGAGAATATGAGGGAAGTACTTATTGAAAAATAAGTTCTTGAACTCATCCCATTCCATGGAATCAATTTCATCTCTTGGCCTCGTATTCTTGATAAGATGCCACCATTGATCCGCATCAAATTCCAAACGATACACTACTAAGATGACTTTATCATGTTCAGAACATTGAAGAACTGAAAATATCTTTTCAGTAGTACTGATCCATTGTTCAGAAACTAATGGATCAGTAGACCCGCTGAATGAAGGTGCACGCTACCTCATGAAGGATTCCACAGAATGTTGCTCCTTCCTTTTCTCAGTTGGAAGTCCTGCATGATTCATAGCTTGAGAAAGTTGTGTGAGAATGGCTACAAGATTTTGCATTATAGCTCCCATAACATTTGGTTGCTTAGGGTTACAATCATTGCATTGCCCGTCGCATTCCGCATTAACACGGTTCCTTCGGGTTCCAGCCATTGACTAAAACCAAGAAGAATAGTGTGATCAACACTAATTATAATAGGAAAACCACATAATCAAGAATAAAATTTCACACTTAAGGTCTTATCCTAGGTTATTCATGGCCATCTCTAAAACACTAATATTGTGTTCTATGCTTAGACTTATCCTTAGGATTCTTACTAAGGCTTTCACATCCTAGTTTCCAAAGGTTAACTACACCCTTCCTCAGATACCAACTATAACGACCCATACTTTACATACATTGTTATTACTTCAGAATTGAAGCACACTTATTACAACATATAACAAAACCAGGAAAGGACCTTATAGGTATAGTGTCTTTAGAAACTGGGAAACATAAACAATTTGTTCATAAAGCATCTACACTATCTCCCATTTATTTCATCTTATCTATAGTCCCTTTTTTGGAATATCTTACTTAATAACCTTCTTCCTGGCCTGGGGAAAGAAAACATACAAAAGGGTGAGCTCAAATGCTCAGTAAGGGTAAATAAAAGAAATATCAATCACATCATATTCATAAGAACATAACATTTTGGAAATCATAACCTGCAAAAGAGATCATAGTTTCATAACATGGGATAAATAATAGTAGTGAAATGTAATCTCAATAATCATAACTGAAAACATGAAACTTTGTGGCATACACACATAATCATAGAGAATCATTTCTTATTAGTCAAGACTCATTGTCAAGACAATCTTAGTGGACAAAGTCCATTTCAGAACAGAGTTCATTCCTCGTTTCAGTCCTGTTTCACTGAATCGGTTTAACCTGCCGTTCCAGCCATGTCTATCTCATGAGATATAAAATCTTTACCCAATGAATTGGAGGGAGATACTGGTCCCACCCATCTCATAATGATACCATTCTTATGTGTGCCACAAAATCATAAAATCATACATCATTGCATAACCCATGTAATAAAAATGGGATTCTTAAACATTGTGACATCATAAAACAATTCATATAAGATGAAGGAATTCATAAAAATAATTCCATAACAACATAATCAAATCAATGTAATAATAGGGATTGAAACAAAACACTTTATTATCTTAGATGCAAAATAATTTTGATAAAACACTTGAACTCCATTCTTGAGGAAAATATCCTTTCTACTTCAAAAACACTTTTCCCTTCTTAACATGTCATACAATTCTAAACTAAAGAAGTTAATTAAATATAAACATGAAAAATTGTAAAGGATGATTCTTGGAAATAATGTTTTAAAAATCCATTCATGCCGTATAAGTTAAAAAACATTCTTCTCGTACTTTTGTCGGAAAAGTTAAAAAGTACCTCGTATGAAAAACGACATAAGATTCCTTTCATATATTTTACTAAAAACACACCGAAGGGTAAAATTGGATTTAAAAAATTGTAAGTGGATGGAAATAATATTACATATTGAGGTAACATGGATGTTGATGATAAAATACACCCCAGTAAATACCAAAGTATAAACAATCTCAGATAAAAATGAGATTGTGATATTTTCCCTTACCTTAGGTCTGATTTGCTTCGTAAATGTCCGAACCTCCTGTATAATGATTTAAATAATGTCATTGATTTATTCCAGAATCATACACATTTTTATGATATCATATATGGTCATATTCTTAGCTTATTATTAGTAATATCTAATTTTTACTTGTTATTCGGGTGTTTATTACTTTTTGTTCTTATGCATGTTTTGTCGAATAAATTCTTATTCTTCTTTTTAGGTTATAGATACCTCATTTACAGAACGGTATTAGTGTAATATATATCATATTTATTCACTCAATTCATATATGTAATCATTATGCAATGAAAATCATGTAGAACGACTCGCATTACATCGTGGAGATGGTATTCCGTACGTACGCACGAACGATGATATCGTTCCCATGATTGTGGAATTGTATTGGAGTGTATGTATACTATTCCAGAATCAATATCACTTTACAATAATCATATATATTTATTATTTACCCCATTATACCCATCCAATTAAG
Source organism: Viscum album (assembly GCA_963277665.1). Taxonomy (NCBI): domain Eukaryota; kingdom Viridiplantae; phylum Streptophyta; class Magnoliopsida; order Santalales; family Viscaceae; genus Viscum; species Viscum album. The sequence continues at coordinate 426,473,114 of OY728120.1, read as the reverse complement.
GTGGTGGTGGAAAATAGATTACACCATGGCGTGGAGACGGTATTTCGTACATACGCACGCGCGGTGATTTCGTTTTCCGTAGGATGGATAGATGGTGAAATAGGGTTGTTTCGTAATTATAAAAACATAACATTATATGAGTGATACTGATGTTATTAATTCATAATGAAACAACTAAATAAGAAGAAGTGGAAGAAGAAATGAAGTTGAAAGAATCGGTAACAGACATTACCTCTTCTTTGAAGCGCTTCTTTGAGACCTCCTTTTAGGGCACTAAAATTGGTCTTTGAAGAAGACCAGAACCTCTAGGATGTTTCTAGGGAAGTGGAGAGGAGAAATTGTCAGGATTTGGCTGATCTTTAAGGCTCAAAGTGGTGTGAGGAAGAGAGGGATGAGGTTCCCTTTTATAAGGGAAGAGAGGGGCACCTTTGGCAAAACAAAAAATATTATTTTATTATAAAGCCATATTCGGTTTTAAATAGCTCCAAATTGATTTATTTCGAAGCTAAGGTGGAGATGGGTCGAAAGCCTCTCATCCAATAGAATTTGGACAAGTTTAGTTTACTATTTTAACCTTATCATTTATATTTATCTTTAAGTTAGATAATTTTACTTTTATAGTCTCTTTTTGTGTTCTTACACTATAAGGTTAATAAAATTACTATAACAATCCAGAAAAACCCCAAGTTTTTTATTATTAATATATATAACCTTATATAAGTCATTTTTCTGATCCTTTGATTTTTAAGAATAAAATAACAATTAATAATATAATATTTGTTTTAATAACTATTTTATGTCAATTTTAACACAATTTAGTAATTGATTTTTGTAAAACTCATAACAGAGTTATTAGTTAAAACAAAGTTAATTAAATAAATTATAACATGTCATATTAACCTAGAAAATTAGTGTAATTCATAAAAAGTCTCAAATTACATTTATTTGAGTATTTATAACATCAATTATGTCAATATTTCATTAACAAGATAATTACTGCATCATCATTGTGTCATAAATAAATTAAATTATTTAATTTCTAAAAATTACAAATAAAATTCCATTATGTAGGAAATCTTTTTATCTTTCTTATTAATATTTATAGTCGAATATATCTTATGTATAACCCTATATTAAAAATTATTAACTTATTAAACTTTGATTTTAACTATTTTAACCCTTCTTTAAATAAATTAATAATAAATGTCCTAATCTAATCCAAGTGGGCCTAAATGGTAATATTTTATTCCTAAGGTTTATTTTGGTCTAATTACACTTATCCAATAGAATTAGGACATGTTTTATTGTAATAATAATATCATTTTACCCTTAATTACCCTATTTACTTTTAACCGTGGTAAATAAAAGTAAAAAGTTACTATTCACCCAAAATTATTTTCATCTCATTGAACCACATTTTACGTACTGAAATCAACCATGCCTCTCGGATTTTAGAAATTCCACTCACAGAAGGTGTAAAATTAAGTTTTATATAAATGTGCAAATTCTCCTAGGAGGTGGATAAAAGACGGTGAAAAGTTCAATAAAATTTTTATATATCTAAAATTATTATAAAATTACTCCAATGAATTAAATTGAACTTATATTGGTATTATGTATCAATTTTGAACTAAAATAAAATTAAATAAAATAAATAATTATTTAAATAAAAAGTCGGTTTTTAAATAGTAACCTAGTGTTTTCACTATTCATCAAAAATTGAATGTTTTCATAAAAATACCAAAATTTCCCCCTAGGCAAATTTCGATATTCTGAATCCAAAAACGAAGTCCATTTTGAAAAATAAAATTTAAAAAATTTCAATAAGTGGTTATTACTATTCATAACGGCTAGTTTTAATAATATTTTAATAGCATATCTTTGTTTAATGAAACTCGTTATTGCGTACGACGCAAGCTATCAAGGAAGGCCGCGATTGTGTGTAAAGAAAGCCAAGAAAGTGTTGTGTGTAGTGAAAGATTCCTTTGATGATGTATATAACATAAAAACAAAATATTTCTCATAAAAGTCTCGAGTGTTATAATATAAATTTTTCTATAAATAGTCATTTTAAATTTAATAAGTTTTTAATCATTATGATAATTTATTTTTAATTTTTAGAGAATAGATAATTTAATTAAAATTTTTCTTAATAATGATTTAGTAATTTCTTAATTAATGGAAATATCTATAAATGATATTAAAAATATTAAAATGAAAATAATTTTATATAATTAATGACAAAAGTTGATTTTATAGATAGATTAGACATTTTATTGATATATTAGAAGTTTTTTCTCAAAGTTATAATGTAGTTATGATTTAAAAAAACAAATAGTGAATAATATCAAAATTGACATAATGATACTTTAAAATAATAACATTTTATTAAATGATTTAAAATTCATAAAAATATAAGATTCATAAAAATAAATATATTAAGGTTAAATTTGACACCAATTATTCATTTTTAGTTATTTTATCATTTTATAGTAATTTTATTAACCCAAAAGTTTAAAAATCCATGTTCTCCCAAAAAGAGTTAAAGGGTTTAACAAAAGGATAAAGCAAAATGATAAGTTAATTTTGTGACTTAAAAATTTCTAAAAATAATTTGTTGAGATTATTTCATCCCATACTATTATTATATAATAAATAAATAATTTTTTATCCATTTCTAATTGGAAATGAATTTATATTAATTTAATATTTTGCGAGTTTCCTAAAGTGACTCTCCCCTCTCCTATATATGGGAACCCGTTTTTGTCATTTAATCTAACATAATACCCTATTTATTTCTGCCAACATCTTCCCAAATTCATTCATAAATCCCCAACCACATTCTAGAGGCCTTATTTTAGTGATAACACCCTCCTTATAGGTGTAAAGGTGTTCATTAAAGGAAGATTTATAAAGAAGAGGTAATAATTTTTACTAACTTATTTAAGTTCAATTATTCTTCTACACACTCTACCTATGATTTTTCCATACTAAAGTAATAAATCTAATCAATCGTATAATGAGTAAACTCATGATCTCATAGCAGAAACAAGTGATACAAATCGCGTCACTCAATTTTTCTGCCTTGTATACCTCCGCTCGGTGGGACCTTTCTCCAAGGCAACGCCGAGTGTGACTCTACACTAACATGTTATGTATCCCCCTGTGACCCCCTAGGGGGTTGGGGGTTCTCCTCTTAGCTCCGCTCATTCCTCACTCTAATATTTCCTTAGCTCTGCTCAGTTGGACCTCGCTCCAGTAAGTTAGCTCATTAGCTCCACTCTGACTTCCTCCCGGGAAGATGCTTACTCCATTCAAGAAAATAAAATGCCTAAATCTTAGCTCCTCTTGGTCTTCCCAGCCCGGAAAGATGCTCACTCTATTATCATTAGCCCTTTTTAGAAACCCTAGCTCAACTCATGCCTCACTCCAATCGGGTTGCTGCTTTGCTCCACTCAGGCTTCCCGGCCCAGGACCCTTATTGCTCCACCAGCTCCACTCAGTCTTCCCCCTAGGAATACCTTTTCTCCAATAGCTCTTCTTGTTCCTCGCTCCAATTAGGATATCTATTCTGAGGGGTAACCCCCCATGGCCCCCCGGTGTTCTATTTCTTTCTCCTAATGTGGTAGGGCTACTCTGTCTTCGCTCTTCTCTCTTCTCCTCTTTTGGTAGGGCTTGTTCTTTCCTCTCCGTATATATTTTTTGAGAAGATATAAAGAGAAGAAAATCCCTATATATTTAGTAGAAGAGCCCAATTGAGAGATAATATCCTTTTATATTTAGGAGAAAGTATAGAACTTTTAGCTCCACTTGGTCTTCTCGGCCCAGGAATACCTTCGCTCCCTTAGCTCCGGTCAGTCTTCCCAGCTCGGGAAGACGCTCGCTCTATTAGCTCTGCTCGGGCTTCCCCTGGGAATATTTTCGCTCCATTAGCTCAGCTCGGTCTTCCCATCCTGGGAATACCATCATTAGAATAGCTCCGATATTTCCTTTCTCCATTAGCTCCGCTCAGGGTTCCCCACGGGAACCCCTTCGCTCCATTAGCTCCGCTCATTTTGTGATCTATTTGCTCTGATCGGTCTTTCACCTGGTAATACCATCGCTCCAATAGATTCTTAGCTATGCACGGTCCTCCAAAACTAGTCCCTCCCTCCAATAGTTAGACCCCCTATATTATAGGGGTGCCACTCCCTCAATCACATCCCAAACTGTCTCTATATCTCTTCGACTTTTATTGTATATGATCGCAGATAAAATTAGTCAACGATCTATAGTAGGCTTTCCTTGGCTCTGGCTATGAGCTTACTCGTGGCTCGATGAGAGTAGCTGGGAAGGGATAAGCTGAGAATAGCTTTAAGATAGATGGTTCAAGGGCTGAGATAGGGTTATGGGAGAAGATTCGGTCTAGAAACCCAGGGAAAAGCATAGAGGGAGCACCATCTCCTTCAAGGTACAACCTAACATGCCTGGTACGACTGGATCATGACCCTAGGGTCTATATGTCAAAGTCGTTCTTCTAGAGAACGGACATCCGAAGGATCCATAGGAATTTCATTGTGAAGAAGGTGGCTCCATACGGTCTAGCTAGTCTGGAACCCATGTTCCAGCCTAAAATCTAGTATTGAACCCAAGCAAACAAGTGGTGTATTGGAATCGGAATTCCACTCCTCCCACTATTTTCATGGATTCAAAACTAGACTGGTGGTGAACCAAAGCAGATATTTGGCCCTGGGGGGACTTCACGTGCACTTTTACATTTAGTAGAATGTGTACGCCCATTAAGTAGCGCGCATTCCATTATAGAACATGTACGCGTTTATAGAATGCATACACGTATATAGAACACGTACGCATATATAGAATGAATATTCCTATAAGTTGAACATGTATGGGTCTATAGAACATGTACGCTTGTAAGTGGAACACGTACGCATCTATAGAATGTGTACGAATGTAATTATACGTGCACCGGAAGTGTCAGGGTGCATGTCCCCGTATCAAAACATTCACAGAGGCATGTTTTATTAGTGGAAAACTGACGTTTACCTATTCTCATGGGTTATCCATCGTATCATGAGTAAAGTTGTGATTCTCTTAGCTGAAACAAGTCATAAAAATCGCTTCACTTGATTTTTCTACCTTGTCTAGATCCACTCGGTGGGACCTCACTCAAAGTCAATGTAGAGTTTGACTCTTCACTTGCCTGTTCTATATCCCCCCTTTGACCCCTCCCCCAAGGATGTTACTCCCCTTAGTTCCACTCATTACTTTCTCTAATCTGTCCTTAGCTCCGCTTGGTCGAACCTCACTCTAGTAAGTTAGCTCATTAGCTTCACTTGGTCTTCCCCCCGTGAAGACACTCACTCAATTCAAGAAAATGAAATTCCTAACTCGTAGCTCCACTCGGTCTTCCCGAACTAGGAAGACGCTCACTCCATTATCATTATCTCTTTTTAGAAACTTTAGTTCTGCTCGTTCCTTGTTCCAATCGGGTGGCTGTTTAGCTCTGCTCGGGCTTCCTGGTCCGAGAACCCCATCACTCTATTAGCTCTGCTCAGTCTTCCCACTGGGAATAACTTCGCTCCAATAGCTCCGCTCATTCCTCGCTCCAACCAGGATATCTATTTCGGAGGGTAACACCCCCTGCCCCCCTGATGTTCTATTTCTTTCTTCTAATGTGGTTGGGATATTCTATCTTCTCTCTTCTCCATTCTCCTCTTTTGGTAGGGCTTGTTCTTTATTCTCTGTATATATATTTTTAGAATATATACAGAGAAGAAAATCCCTATATCTTGAGGATAAGAACTCAAGAGATACCGAATAGACTTCTATATTTAAGAGAAACTATAAAAAATATAACTCTGCTTGGTCTTCCCAGATCGGGAATACCTTCTCTCCATTAGCTCCGCTCGGTCTTCCTGGCCCGAGAAGATGCTCACTCCATTATCTCCGCTCGGGATTCCCCCCGGGAATCCCTTCACTCCATTATATATGCTCGGTCTTCTCAGCCAGGGAATACCATCACTCCAATAGCTCTGCTCAAGGTTCCCCCCAGGAACCCCTTCGCTCCATTAGCTCTGCTCATTCCTTTCTCCATTAGCTCTGCTCGGTCTTCCCCAAGAGAACACCATCGCTCCAATTGCTTCTTAGCTCTGCTAGATCCCCCCAAACCCATCCCTCGTTCCAACGGTCAGACCCCTATATATATATTCTCAGATACTATTATGATTATGAGACAACCATATTCCCCCTTTTATCTATCCTATGAAAAACAATATCACCGTACATGCATATGTACGACTTACCATCTCTATGTTGTTGTGTAATTTTTTTCACCCCCACTTTATTTGGATGTGTATAATGATGAATATAATGGATAAAATATTAAATGTTACATAATATTGATTATTCATAATTAATATACCATCCAATTACTTACCACTTTACCAATAAGGGAATGATATCATCCCTCGTGCGTACGTACGACCTACAGTCACCATGATGCGATGAGATTCATTACCCACATTAACCATTCAATAATGATTATAAAAAACATATATTATGAGTGGATATAATATTTATATACTAAATATAATTATATTTAAGAATAAAATATATCCAATGTATAATAAAGATGACATACACAACAATACAAACATAATAAAAATGAAGTAGTTAATACCCGAGATAATGTTACGAATGGAATATTATTAAAGAAATGATATAATAGAATAATATATGATAACATAAATAATTCAAATGGTTTTTTTATAATTTAATAAAATTATTTAACCATTATACAAGAGATTAATTCACCCCAGAAAAAAGTAAATTACAAGGTAAGGGTAAATTTTTCAATCTCATCATTATCTGAGATGGTTTATATGAAAGTATTTACTCAAGAATATTTATCATCCATGTACATGTTTCTTAAAAATGTATTTCAAAATCTTATTACTATTATTCTAAAAAAATTTAAAGTCATTTTTACACATTTTTTAATTTTTATAAAATGTTTTGAATGGAATCTTTTTTTACTTTTTCCAAATGAGGTACTTTATGAACTTTTTGACTATATATGAAAGCAATGTTCTTTTTTTAACATATATGGAATGAGAGAAACTTATTTTACATTGTTAAAAGATTTTTTTCATTGAAAATGTTTTATTTTAAATTTTCACACCCCTTTTATAATAATTTCAATATAAAAAGGGTATTTCTCTAAAAATAATTTAATGATTTTATTAGATTTTTTCATATATGACAACATGATTTGTTGGATTTTATGCTTAATTGAGGTTGATTTTTTATGATACAATATACCATATTATATTATAGGTTTTATGATATGTTTGACTCTATATGGGATATTTTTATACGATTCATGGTTTATATTTAATGTATTAACATTTCCTATCCTAGTTTTAATATGAACGTTCATGTTGGTTTTGTTTCACCCTTTTCATATGAGGAATGAATTTTATATAATAAGGGATGGGTGGGGATCACTATATCCCCTCGATGAATTAGTAAGTATAATGAGACAAACTAGTTTGGGGTTTTACTCGTTTATGTATAGTTTCTTGGCTAAAGCATTGACAATATGTTTATAATGTCTGACATTATGAATTACAACATTATGAGATTAGTTGTTGATATTCCATGTGATTATTCAACTAGTAGTATATCCATTGTTATGTTTTCAAGATCATGTGATTATTTTATATGCTATTATTTATTCTTTCCATATTATCCTCAAGATTAAGTTTAAATGGTTGGTGTTTTAGTTATACACCTTGCCTTTTGGTTTATGCTTATTTACTAATAATAGCTTCCATTATACACTTACTCTTACTAAGCATCTGAGATCACCCATTTATTATGTTTTATTTTACCAATATGAAAAGATGTGTATTATTAATGATATGGAGGGTTATTATTTCTTATTAATGTATTAATCTAAGGATTTTCTATTTCCTTGTTTTATGTTATGAATTGTAATGTAAGGTTCATGTATGTAATCTATTTTCAAAGACTGCTAAACTAATTGGTCCTTTGGGATTCAAAAATTGTATATACAGTAATATAATAAAGTAATGAATCAAATCTGGGATACTGGGGACATGGTCATTATAGTTGGTATCAGAGCATGTTAAGTAGAAACCTTGGAAGCTGGATTTAGAAAACAAAGACTAGGGAACAAAACTCTAATATAGACATTGAGGATAAGTATAGAAGAATGACCTATAATTTTGGTATGGTAGATATTATGTGGTTATTCCTAGTAATATATCCCTTTCTAGATACTAGAAGTTGATGTGGTTTTGGTATAAATATACCTAGTAGTAACAACTCTGAAAAGGTGCATCTAGCCTCACTTGGCAAAACCTAGTACATGACAATGGGCCTTACTACACACCTAATTTTACACTCATGGCAGATATGCTTAGGATAATTCATAGTCTATTTAAAATCTAATATGAATGGTTTAACAGTAAATAAGTCACAAAAGAATCCATGTTTATGGTTATGATATTATATATGTATAAACTTATCTATATATTTTATGTATTTTACTAGTTCGAAATTATACATTATGATTCATAACCTAATTTAGAATATGCCATTTTTTACAAATAGAACATAGTGGAAGTAATGTAAACTATATAAATGAATTCAATAAATGTATGGATTTCCCTCATGTGTAAGATAATTATGATGGGTATGGATATGCAACGGGTTTTGAACAACTTATAACCATATTGGGACTACTGACTCAGGTTATGAACAATAAATTTACTCGTATGGAAAGACATGATCCCCAAAATTGTGGAATAATGCTAATATACTTCATGATAAAATAACCTCCATCATTCAATGAGAAAAAAAATCCATTTTTATCTGATAAATGGATATGTTCCTTAGAAAATATATTCTTTGCATTGGGATGTAATGAAATGGAAAATGTTATCATGGTAGTTTATCGACTCTTAGAAGATGCAGATTAATTATCGTAGCTAATTAAAAATAATAACGAGGAAGAGGAAATATCAAACATGGAATGTTAGTATTTTATGAAAATTTCATTGGAAATGTATTTCCCTTGTGAACAGAGAGCGGATATGGAGACAAAATTCTTGAATATAAGACAAATGGGGGATTAGAATGTTTCTAAATATGAATTCAACTTCACAAGATTAGAATGGCATGCTGTAGACAATATAAATAACCTAAAGAGTAAGGTTTATCATATCTTTGATTGGTTAAATCCATTTATCCAAATGGAATTGGTCCCCCAAACTTTATCATCATATGAAGATGTAGTCTCATGTGTTATCAATATAAAGAATAAATTTTCTATGTCTTATGAATTTAAGGGAATGAATGTGATGAAGAGAATGGTGGAACAAGAGATTTATAAAGGGAAAAGGTGAAAAATAATTTTCCTATATGTGATAATTATGGGAAGAATCACCCTGGTACTTGCCTAAAAAGAATGTGAGTTTGTTAGAAGTCTGGTGAGAAAGGTCCCTAGGATCTTTATTGCAAGGGAAAGAAAGAAGTTGTAAATATTAAAAGCTAAAATTGTATTGATATGGGATATTATGCAAATGATTTTCCCAAGTATCAAGGAAATATAGATTTTAATAATGAAAAGGGATCAAGTTTAAGCGTATGAGGTTACTACAGTCGAAGGGGAATATAAAATATATTTATGTTTTTGGATTCTTGAATTATGTTATGATATTCTATTTATAAGAATTAGGAGACATATAAGGATTATGTTGTGGTACTTATTATTTATGAATTTGCAAGTATGAATATTTTTATTAAGGTATTATTGTGATCTAGGTATTCATATTCTTGGTAAGTTACAAAAAGATATTCATTGTGATGATCAAGGAAAATTTTATATTAAGTTGATTTTGGTAATTTAGTGACTTTAATTATAATTTTTTGTATTGTGAGTTTAGATTAGTATATTTTGGAAGAGTCCTAAGGATTCAATTGATTAAGTTGAACATTGTATATTATTGTTTTATGTTAAAAAATTTCATTAATTTTGAATATATTAAGGTTATTTTTGGAAAGTTATAATAATATATTTTTAAAAAATGTACAACCCATAGGTCAGGCGACAACCCGTTGCATCTAGAAAGGTTGTGAGACTTGAACCAACAGCCGATGGGAGACAAGGGTGAGTCACCTACCACAATCCTATGGGATTTAAAATTTAGTATAAAAAAACTTTTACTTATTTAAAAGGTTTTATAGATGAAGTATAAGTTCATTTTTGAAACCCTATTTGATAATGATAGATATTTTTTTTATTTTATTGTCTTTCGGAGATAAAGATGAGTTTGTGGTGGAAATTGATTAAAAAATGAAAATATACTTGTCAAGTAATTATGTTTCCTTACATTATTTTTCGATGAAGTAAATAACTTATTTGACTCTTTGGAAATTATCATAAAACCAAAATTGTTATCCCAGTATGTTTTTTCCAATGAATCAAATGGTCCCTTATATCATCGTGGATTTAATGATTTTTGAATGCTAACTTCTCTTGACCATGTTCTATATCACTCTCCATTAGATTACGATGGTCATATTTCTCTTCTAGGTCCATGTTTTCCAACATGGAACCCTAGTATGTGCTATCTTCAATAACCTTTGTACATCCCTTTCTTTATTTCAGAGTGGATGTTTTATCAACCCTTGTCCAGATGTGAGATTTTAATAAAATTATTTTGAATAGTCAAACCTTTATTATCGAACCCTTATACCAAAATTGAGAGGACACAATTTATTTTAGTAGGGTAGAATGTAACACCCCACTTTTTTTATGGAATGAACTTTTTTAATACAATTTATTTTAAAGCTTACGTTTCATGAAGAATGACCTTAAACAAACAAAAAAATATTATTTAAATTCTACAATTATAACCTAACAATTAAATTAGATGTTATGAATAATATTAAGTAACTTATGAAAATAAATGTTTTATATAAATATAATATGAATTCATTGGCTACCAATTAATTATAAAGGAGAATATAAACCAATTGAATATATAAAGGAAATATTTTTATTCTCCCAAATGCATTTGTCTTAATAAATTAAATTAATTAAAATTCGTAAATTATATTAATGAAATATATATTTTATATATTAAACCAAATTGTTTTATATTAATCCAACATATTTTATAGGCATAAGATATGAATAAACCCAATTTTATGTATAAAAACCTATATTTCATTAAAGGTAGTTTTACCACATTTTAAAGGAGAACCTATATTAAATAAATTTTTAAACATTTTTATATGTTCTATTTGAGAAAATAAATTTCTTATTTTAAATATAAATATAAAATATTTACTTTGGTTAAATTTTTTATATTTTTTATTGAGTTTCATGTTTTGATGAATAGTAAAAAATACTATATTTTAATTGGACAAACATTCTTCAAAATAATTTATAAATTTAAATTATATTATTGAATATATTTAATCTAGGAATAAATTTTTTTCATTTATACCATTTTAGGTCATTGGAATAAATTTTACATTGAATTTAAATACAAAAACATTTCAATCTTTTGCATGTTAAAACTTTAATAACCCATTTTCTCACCCTGACAATGGGATTAAATTTAAATTCAATATTACAGCTTATATTATTTGAATTTTAAAAAATGGATTCCATATTAGGAATTAGTAGTTTCAAATTATATAAATTCATTTCTTTTCTTTTTTGGCATGTGAATAGTAAAATATAGAAATATTTTAATTACCACGACTAAGGGTAAATCGGGTAATCATGGGTAAAAATAATTTTATAAAGACTATAAATTACCCTAAAACATGTCCTAATTTCATTAAATGAATTATTTTCAACCAATATCAGTATTTTTCAGAAATTATAATCCTTTTTCCCACTTTTGTGAGAATATGACATTTATTATAGTATATTTAAAGAATATTTAAAGACATCATACTCATATTTTAAAAACTATACCATTTTTAATATAGGGTAATACAAAAGGTAAATTATACTACCAATATTCACATAAAATATAATAAATTTATCTTTATAATGATTTTTTTTAATTTTTAGGGGAGAAATTATTTAATTAATGGCTTTCATAATAATGATTCAGTAATTATTTAATTAATGCAAATATCAAATAAACGATATTAAAAATATTAAACTAAATGTAATTTGATGTAATTAATGATATAAACTAATTTTATAAATAAATTATATATGTTAGTGATATATTATAAATTTTTTATGATGTTATCATGTTTCTATGATATTTTAAAAAAATAATGAATAATATCAATGTGGACATAAATGATACTTTAAAAACATAATATTTTATTAAATGATATAAAATTAAAAAATATAATTATCATAAAAATAACTATAATATGGTTAAATATTTCATCAATGATGCATTTGGGGTTCTATTGGCATTTTATAGTAATTATATTAACCCTAAAGAGTAAAAAACCATGTTGTCACAATAAGAGTTAAAGAGTTTAACTTAGGGTTAAAGCCGAAAGATAAAGTTAATATTGTTACATAAAAATGTCTTAAAATATCTTTGAGATACTTTCGACCTGAAATCATACTATATTCTGAAAAAAAATTATTTTGGAGTCATTTGGTTTTGGAAATGAATTTATATTAGTTTAATATTTTAAGAGTTTCCTAAATTGTCCCTCCCCTCTCCTTTAAAAGGGAACCCATTATTTTCATTCAATTGCACATTAAAACCTATTTTTTCATCCATAATCAACCAAAATTACAACCTAAAATCTCTCCCTATATTCTAGTGGCCTTTGTTTAGGTAGAACACTCTCCTTTTTGGTGTCAAGATGTTAATTAAAGGATGTTCGTTGAAGAAGAGGTAATCATTTTTACTGACATATTTAAGTCCATTTATTCTTCTACATAATCTCCCAATATTATTTCCATACTAATTTAATAACTCAAGTATCATCTATATTATATTATGTTATTTTTATTATGGTAAAACCATATTCCTCCTTTTCTCCATCCTATGAAAGATAATATATCACCATGCGTGTGTGCATATGACTTACCTTATCCACGCTATGGTGAAGTTTTTTTTCATAACCACTTCATTTATATTGGTATAATGATGAATATAATGGATAAAATAATAATATTTACATGATATTTATTATATATAATTAATATACCATCTAATTCCTAACCATTTTACCATTAAGGGATTGATATCATCACTCGTGCATATGTACATCATACCATCTTCACGACATGATGAGATTCATTATCCATGTTAAAAATTAAATAATGATTAAAAAAACATATTTTATGAGTGAATATAGTATTTATAAACCTAATATCATTCTGGATATGATTAAAATACATCATATGCATAATAAACAATACTTACACAACAAAAAAATATAAGAGAATGAAGTAGTTGACACCCAAAACAATAGTTATAGTGGAATATTATTAAAAAACAATATAATTAGATCATTTATGATATCATAAATAATCGATATGGTTTTAGAATAACTTAATAAAATGATTTAACCATTATAAAAGAGGTTAACACACCCATAACTAAAAGAAATTACAAGGTAAGGGTTAATTTCACAATCTCATTATTATCAAGGATTGTTTATATGTAAGTATTTACTAGGACATATTTATCATCCATGTAAATGTTTCATAAAAAGTTATTCCAAAATACTCTTACTATTCTTATAGAATTGTTTAAATTCATTTATACCAATGATTTATTTTTTATAAAATGTTTTGAAAGGAATATTTTTTCATTTTATAAATGAGGTACTTTTTGATCATTTCAACTAAATAAGAAAGGAATGTTATTTTTTATCTTATAAGGTATGTGAGAAACATCATTTATAAGTTTACAATATTGTTTCCTTTGAAAATGTTTTCTTTTAAAATTGTGAACATCTTTTATAATAATTTCAATATATAACGGCGTATTTCTCTTAATTTTTTTTAATGATTTTATTATAGTTTTTTCATCTATGTAAATATAATTTGTTGGATTTTATGATTAATCGAGGTTGATTTCTTATGATAAAATATACCATATTTTATTGAGGGGTTTATGATATGTTTGACTCTGGATGTACTGTTTTGATAACATTCATGGTTTATAGTTAATTTATTATCATTTAATATGTTATTTTAAATATGAAAGTTTATGTTAGTTAGGTTTCACCCTTTTCATACAACGAATGCATTGGACTTAGTAACTAATGGTCAGGGCTTGCTATAGACCCTTGATGCATCGATCAGTTTAATGACACAAACTAGTTTGGATTTTTACCCATTTACATGTGTTGCCTTTCCCAAAGCCTTGATGGTATGTTTATGATTCTTGAATTATGCATTCCCTCAATACGAGATTAGTTATTGATAATCCATGTGATTATTCGACTAGTTGAATATCCATGGTTAGGTTTTCTAACTCATGTGATTATTTTATAGGGTATTATTTGTTCTTTTCATATTATTCTCAAGATAATATTTAAATGGATTGTGTTTTAGTTATACACTTTGCATTAAGGATTATGGTTATTTACTCATAATATATTTTATTGTATGTCTACCCTTACCGAGCATCTGAGATCACCCTATTATTATGTTTTATTTTCCTAAGATTACAAGATGTGTATTATTAATTATGTGTAGTATTATTCTAAGAGATTAATATATTTCTAATAGGATTATCTATCTGGTATTTTATTTTTTAAAATTAATGTACGATACATGCCTGTAATCAATTTTAAAAAACTACTAAAATAATCGTTCCTTAGATATTGAAAACTTATATCTATTCAAAAATAATAATGGAATTGACTCCATGCTACTGGGGTTGGGGTCATTACATTATATATTTCAGTTGAACAAATCAAAATTCAACGTGCATATTTATCGTAGACCACCTCCAATGTTGTTTATAGGGTTTAAAATATTTAAAACACTGGAAAACGATGAAAGGGAAGTTGGAAAGGTGCATCATTTGGATGATACATGTAAATGAGTTAAAATGGAATAATTAGTTTAAATCAGAATATAATAATGGAATAAAAAATATATTCTTCAAAATTCTGTATTGGGGATTTAATTTTTTTCATCATAATCTTTATTTTATGAATATTGAGAATAATTTTTGTGATAATTTGATCTTTATATTACTTAATGAGAGTTCAAAATAAATGTACCTTCTCAATTCTTGGAAGGAATTATTAAAAAAAATATAAAGCACGATCTTTGGCTAGATGAGAATGGAATGTATGCTCCAAAAAAAATTCAATGAAAAATAGGGATAATGATACATTCCTTCAAATTTTAAAACATGTAAAATTATTTGATGGGTATTCAACTAATGTCTTAATGTTTTTCCGATTAAATCATTTTAAGTTACATAGATTTATAATTCATGATTCACATATTATTTTATAGTAATTACTAACATTGATATTGCTTACATTATTACCTAAAAAGGTTACTATAGTTGTACTCCAATTTGTTGCACATTCCAGACAACTATGTGAGAAAAATCTATAATAAGATGAGAATAATTAGCTTTTGGGTATATTTTTACTAAAACATTATACCATGTACATGATCTTTCCTTTCCCATTTTTTACTTTCATGATAAATATAATTGTAAATTTGTTTGAGGATACTAAATTTGGAGGTCACATACATTATCTATGAATGCATTTAATATAATGATACATTATTTATATGTTTTTAATTTTAAGAAAACCTTTATTTATACTTAATAATATATGTAACTATGTTTTATTAGTTTTATTTCATAGATACCTAGGTTATTCGAAATAATATGTGAAAAATAAAGCTCAACATGAAGGCTCTATTTATGAAGGCTATTTAGTAGAGGATTATATTAGATTTTTTTTAAGATACTTGGATGATATTGAGAAAAGATTATTTCAGTAGACATATTGATGAAATATAGAATCAATCTAAACTAAACAGGAAAAAAATACTACTATTGGTTGATCAGTTGGGAGGATCTAAAATATTATATTTAATAAAATGAAATTATTACAAAGGATATGGATATTTTCTACTAAATAGTGAAATTAAAGATTAATTTATTTAATATCTTAGTATAAAAATAAATAGATGCATGAGAAGTCGAACATGAAATTAGAAAGATAAAATAAATGGTATTAATAATGATCTTGTAGAATGGTTTTCACATCATGTAAGTTCATAAATACAAAAATCAGCATGAATATTAGGTTGAAACCTAAATTTTTTAATTATAATAATTTATATTACTTTTTATATATCATGAATTCTGATACATGGGCTGATTTTTGATAATATTTGATGTTTTTGGAACAAGGTCCTCTAAAAAGGCTTGAAAGTTCAGTGTTTACAATGTTAGTGACTTTAAATTTCATGAAGTTGATCCAGAAGAGGTTTAAAAAACATAGAATAGAGCTATATTTATAGTTTTGTAATTTGGATACTATGTAAAGTAGACTGATATTATCGAATTAAACTACCTTTTTCATTTTCAGTTGTTTTATACAAATGAAAGTGGGTTAATATTACCAGGGGTATTAAAAGAGGTTCCTTGCAATTTACTTTTGTTAACAGATATCTCTTCATGTATTTTGGTGACTATGAAGTATATGATCCATATATCTTCTCATCACAAGAAAAAATAAAATATTATATAGAAGATGTTGTGGATGAAGGGTGAATTTTAGTTTTTCACATAATAAAAATAGACGTGTATGATATGGGTGATGAAGTAGGGCATTTGACCCCTGATATTGAATCCCATCTAAAAAAATATGTTAAATTATTCATCCATTGTGATATTTAAAATATTTTTCTTATAAGGGATGAACAAGTTGAATAAGTAATGATGTAGTATAATTACAAAATGAATGAAGGATAAAATTATTGTATGTATAGTAATACATTAAGTTATCAAACTGATTATGTTAAATTTTATTGATTCTTAGTACTATGGATATATTATTATATTTATTTTTATTTTTATACATGATTTGTTTAATTTTGAAAAAGTAAATTTTTTATTTATTTGTATGTGCAATATTTTGTTAACATACCAATTTATATTTTATTTTTTATTACTGTGTATGTGTTATCATTCTTTATATTTTTTATTTACTAAATATTTTTAAATATATATTCTGAATTTCTTTTAAATATTTTGAATTATAAGGATTTCAAATAATAGGAAATTCCCTGATCATGGTCCACTCACAATTTATTTTCCCCTAACTATACAAACATAATTAGTGTTACTTGATGATCTCTTGAGCTCTATACCTATAGCATCTAGGATTCCCACTATCTCCCTCTTCTAAGTATGTTACACACCCTCAATCTAACTTGTGTTAGTGTCTTTCACACCGTCCATCTCCCTATGATTATCATCTAAAACACTACCTCATAATTTAGTAGGATTAACATGTGATGACTCTACAGTGAGGGAATACGTAGTCACTCGTGTTTATTTATGAGGATATTAGAGGGTGATAGTTATAGTTAAAATTTCAATGTGAATAAATCTATCTCACTTTTTATACTAATAACTTCTCTTTTCATAAAATATTGAAATAATGTTACCATAAAGAAAACTTTTAACAGTTCATATGTGTAGAATATGAATCAATTGAAGATAGTTTTCTCCTTATATTATTAAGGGGTCCCCATTGATGATTTTATTTGGGAATATTTGGGTAGATTCATAGACATGATGAAAATGTGTTTTCTCTGTAGAAAGCATTGGTTTTATTATATCAAAAGATGAGGGGATGTGTCCTAGGTGACATTACATTGATGGATGGTTTGAGTGAGTAGGTAAATCACACAAATTTTGGATCATTTAGCACAAAATATTTTATTCGTTTTTATTGAAATTTAAATATAAAATACTATTTAATTTTCAATAAAATTTTTATTCAGGTTCCAAGAGAAGGTAGTGGAAACAGAGATGGATATAGAGACAATGCCAATATTATATCATCAGGTAGAGACGAGTATTGACTTTTTATTCAATGGTGGTGTTATATTACTAAAATCATGACATAATAACACAATGATATGGTGCTTGATAAACAATGTTTTGTCTTGAGGTAGGGGATATATTTATTTCTATTCCATTACATAAAATCTATATTCTTGTTTGATTTGCTGTGTTTTCTTTTAAAGTTTCACTTATAATTATCATTCTCAGGATCTTTTGGGTTATTTTTTAAATGATTCCATGTGAATTATTCAACTGTATTTTGATGACTTTTTTCATTTACTATTGGTGGAGAAAACTTTATGGAATAATATCGATAAGTCAATAGTTGGTTTGGAATTATTGATTGATGGTGGGTACATATTCTTCGGGATTTTTATTGCGAAGTTTTTTTCTTTAATTTTTTATATTGAGACTAAAATAAAAATTGATGTTTTTATATCTTAATATTTGGTATGAGTGTGGTAAAGTAGAGGAATATGAAGATTGAAATAGATATACAGAGGTGGTGATGCTATGAAATGATGTGTGGGGTTCTATATATATGGTGAGGTTATGTGATTATGTGGTAGTATATATTAATGTGGTAGTATTTTGGAATGTGGTTATATGAGAGCATGGATTAAGTGAAAACATATTTAGGTTTTTGATTTTATATGAACTTCTTTTTTCTTGATCTTACTGGTGGATTTTAGTGTGTTGATAAGGTCTTTCATTCATTGTTATTTGATATTTCTTTATGATATTTATAATCCATTTATTTTAGATTTTATTAAGGGTTATTAATGATTGATTTAGTGTTATGTTTGGTTATATAATTAATATTTATTTTACAGTATTTTATTTTTAATTTATAAGGTTAACGCTTTAGCATGGGTTTTGTTTAAGGTGTTGTGGTTAAGGGTAATTATTTTCTTGGATTTTCATCTATTTTCTATTATTTTGGGTTAGATATTCTATATATTTTTTAATTGAAATGTATAGTGGTGGTTCAAACCACCACTATATATTGTAAAAAAATTAGGGGTGTTTTAACACCACTAAGCCCTTGACAATTTTGATATAAAAAACACCATTAAAAACTAAAATAACCAATACTAAATAAAGTTTTGCAACACTTTCCTGGCATGGTCACTAAATGGGTGAAAAATATTCTAGTGGGTTTTCGATGAAAAATTTAGTGATAGTTTACAAAAACCATTACATAACCATTGGTAGCTATTTAAACCTAATCTAGTCTTCTAATCCATTATAGTGGCATGATATATGATATCATGCATGCTACCTATGTTAGTCGTATTTTGTGACTAGATATATTATAATTCCATGAATCGTATTCTATTATTAATTTGGATAGGCTATAAAATTATTGGGAATATAAATGTTATTTGATAGTATACATATCTCTTTCACATAATTACATCATGAAATATAAGAGAGATTAAATGATTCATTTTTATGATAAATGCAAGTACACATTTGGATGATGGTTTACAAGTGGTTGTAACCATATGTTATTTAAAACATGAGTAAATACATTCGGAATAATGAACATTTCCAAGAGAATATATAAAGGTTGGAGGCCATGGAATACATGTGTGTGATTCTTATGAAGGATCCTAGCCAAATATCTCCCATGATTGAGTGATTAATTTCTTTTTACATCCATAACCTCAAGAGATACTAGTATATATTGGGTGGAAGGAAATCCCCACCTAAATTTCAAGCGATTTGGTTCAACCTATGGATACACCATGGAGGATGGAGTTTAATGGATGCCTCTTAAGGATTTTCATAATCCTAATGGTTACTGGTAGTAGTGGATGATTGCAATGAGGAAAGGTAAATAAATATGTGTTATTCATTCTATATAGCATGGTTTCAGTTTTAAATTATGGTTGATCATGGGTTTGGGTTTCAAGTTATTTCCTAAAACATTTATTAAGTGTTAATCAATCCTATTAAACCCTTTAGTGGTATCAGAGTTAGATTATGCAATTTGTATCATGAAATTGGGTTTTAAAATAAAATTTTCATGTTACCACAAAATAAGGGATCACAATGTAAATATGATATAATGTATATCAAAGTTTATTGTTGATGAAACTCTCATTTAGGAATGAACACTTTCAGGGTACCACTAAATGTTGGTTCATATTCAATAATTGGATACCACTAGGAACAACATAATGTGTGTAAAGAGATTCCTATGTAATATTAATCAAGTTCTGATACACTATATTAATATCATATGGGCACCAAAATCACCTGACTAATTTTATTTGAGTACCTTTTATAGCATATGATCACTTCACCATAGTGTTAATCCTAAATATGTTATTAGTTCCAATATCAAGAATGGTTTTGTCATAATGAAATATACCAGACATATGGAATAATCTTATACATTTCTCTAGGTTCTCTTACTTACAATTACAAAAGTTATTGCACACGGGTTTTAATATTTCATGAAAAGTATATCTTAAGAAATGGATTGATAGTGCATGATATTACTCTTATGAATTCCTCTAATGACCTAGAAATTCCATTTAATATTTTTAATTAAATTGGAATTTTACGAGTCTGTGAAAATTGACGGCGCGTGATTCCGAGGCCCAGAGTGCATGGAGTGAATTTCTAAACTTTTATTCAGGTACATTCAGTAAACCTGTGAGCGGGATTTTCTAAATTTTGAACCACTGCTTAGAATTGAAATCTAAGGACGTCGTTGAACTCGCAGCGCCCGTATTCGCTTAAGGAGACGTTTACCGCAACGGCAGTTGGTCGAGGGTGAAAGTTAGTATTTGGGTTATCCATGGGAATAGAAATAAAATAAAATAATCTTGTATTTTATTTCTTTTAAACCTCCCATGTCGATATTTCACAGGTAGGGACCACCTGAACTAAAACCTCCCACTTGGGTTATGGTGGTGGGGACCACCCTAGATTAAAACCCCCAATTTTGAATTTAATGGTGGGGACCACCCGAACCCTCATAGTGGGAGAAACCCTTAGACTACCTCTTAAATGTGGGGAAGCCTCTTGAACATCCCCCACATTAATGGTGCCACCCCCTTTGATTAATTATTCCAAATCAATTAATTAATTAAGCCAATTTGAAATTATGCCAACAAACTAAATAGAAAATATATTATATTATGTTGGCTATTCTTTTGTTGGGAAGAGGGTTGGGAAAGTGCTTGGGAGAGCATGGAGAAATTCATCTCCACCTAAGAACATCACCTCCCAACAAAGAACGACCACTGGTGATCATAGAATGTGGAAACTGAACCCGAGACAGATCGGAAGCAACTTGCGGAGGGAACCATCATAGGACATCATCGAAGACAACGAACCGATGATTAATGAAACGCTGATGCTACTGATGTCTGTTTTACCTCCTCTTTGACGTCAACAAAGCAGTCGAGGTTGGGCTGTGTTTTAATTTCATCAATGTTAATTTTCCTCTTACATTTAATCATCCCCTTTGAGCTGCTTGCTATTGCTCAAACGCGGAGGGTGCGACCAAACAAACATGGACCGACCCATTTTTCATTCTTCTTGAATGGTTTGTTCTTCGCAATGGAAGAAGGCAGCTTTGTGTCACAACGAAGAATGAGAACGGCGGTCAGAACCAACACCGGCCACGATGAATGCGACAAAGGGAGGGCCATCGGTCAAGCCGGGCACCGATGAACGCACGGCACGCGACTACGTCGCACCGCATCCCCAACTTCACCGACCCATAGCCTCCCGCGCTGCCACGCGGCCTGCCACGCCACCCTGCGACCTGACCTGCGACCTGCCGCGCCGCCCCGTGGCCTCGCCAACCTGAGGCCTTCCACGCCCCCAGCAGCCTTGCTTCTCGAAGGCCTGCCGCGCCGCCCCATAGCCCCCCTCGTGGCCTCGGCACCACACCGTGCCTCAGGTCGGGCTGGCCCAAACCAAGTCAGCCTAGGCCGAGTCTAGCCGGGTGGGTCCGACCGGGTCAGACCACAACCGGACCCACTTCGACCCATTATGCTCTTTTGGCCATAACTATGGAACCAGACATCTGTTTCATGAACCATCTGCGGAACCGAAAAAATTATAGCGAGAAAGTCCCTTTGGTATACCACATTAGGGATTTGGATAAAGTTGGGGAATGGTCGGGTTGGTTCGAGCACAAATCCAACCGAGCCCTTAGGACTAAAAGTCTAATAACTTACAGACCGAGCATCTGATTGACACACTGTCTGTTGTGTTGAGACCCCTATGACGTGGACGTCCATTGGGATTCTTTTTAATGGGTCTTTGTGGTAGTTGGAATAATGTCCAGTTTCTTGTGGAGAGGACTCTCCTGGAGACAAGCATGCATAGTGCGGGAACCCAGTAGCTGGCTGTGAGATGAGAAAGAGATACTTCGTGGGTCTGTGATTGAGGGTCTCACTTAGAACCGCTCTAGGATTCCATGGGGGACTACCCTATCGATCATGTGTGGGTCAGCACCTAGTGATCCGGTGTGGGTCAGCACCAAGAAATCATGTGTGGGTCAGCACTGATCAATCCTCTGTGGGTCAGCACCGAGCGATCCTGTGTGGGTCAGCACCGATTGATCTTGTGTGGGTCAACACATAGGGATACTTTGTGGATCAGCTTCTTAATAGTGTAATATGATTTAGTAGTTACATCTATTCATATTTACTACTCTACCTATGAAATACCTGCAGTGAGCTAAGTTCATACCTGTGTGGTACTTTCCTTTATGGTAATACCTTGGTGGTATTCTACTGTGTGGCGTACCTGAGTGGTACTTATCATCATGTTACTCCTTCCTTTGTGGAATAACTGAGCTTTAGGCTTTTGATTTGGAATCTGTGTTTCCTCATGATTGAGATGGGTTTACTTGATAACTTAGGTATATGTATAGGCATATACCTAAGTAGGGTTGTCAGTTGTTTTTAGGCTCTTTAGTTTATCCATTGTGGATTTTGTGAGACCTTTAGGGTCTCGAGTTCCATACTGAGTATTGTTATACACAACCCTGCATGGGTTATTCCCACACTTCATTGTGTTTGGTGCAGATGACGGACAACGCTGACCGAGGAGGCGAGTACCAGGACCGGAGGTAGCTCGGAGGTGGACCTTAGACAAGGCGTACTGTAGTGACCACCTGTTGAGAGATGTACCTACAATTCAGGTAGGATCCTTGGCAGGTGTTCACATGAGCTATTCCAATTTACTTTTACTTTCATTTTCTTGTACTTTCAATTGGACTTGTATTCTGGCCCATTTTACTTACGATACTCACTCTGTTTACTATTCAGTTTACTTGAGTTCATATCTTTCTATGTGCTTGGTTGCGTGTGCTTATAGGTTATAAATGCAATGCCTTCCCAGTTTTAGGGAATATGACTTTAATGCTAGTCTACAACCCCAAGCTTATGGAAGGCGGGCTTGGGGTAGTCACAGCACGGGCCCCGGGGGACGGGTTGTGACAAATTGGTATCAGAGGAGTTGGTTCTACCATAGAACATAAGACCCTAATCATTATTTTTAACGGAAATAGTGTTTAGTTTAGTTAGTGTGGTTATCAATTTAGGGAATCCAGTGTTGGTGCGGCGGCTGACGTATCCATACACTAGGGCCCTGACTCCTAATTTCTGACTCAGTGCATGAAAACACTGATTGCGTGTGTGTTTTGAAGAGATTTCTTTGTGATCTCTTTGATTCATTTAACTAGGTATGATTTTTTGATCGTGGCGCACCTATTTCCTTTCAGGATGCCTCCACGGAGACAACCAGCTAGGGTTCTTGATATAGTACTCTCTAATAGCCCACCGGGCAAAGAGGCCTCGGTGCAGGTCCCTCTTCCAGTAGAGGCACCAGTAGAGGCACCGACGGTACCCTTACCCATTGGGCCACCGATGCCACCAGCCCCAACAGTAGAAGGTGCACGCCTCTTGAGAATGTTGGATGAGTTCCAGCGCCATAGGCCACCCAGGTTCAGGGGAGAGATGGACCCACAGGCGGCTGAGGATTGGATGGAGGCTATGGTTAGAGTCTTTCGACTGATAGGGATACCAACTGATCTCATGGTGATTCTTGTTTCCAGTCTTTTACAGGAAGTAGTAGGATGATGGTGAAGGTTGATTCTGTAGGCTCATGACGAGGTTACACTTCTATGTGAAGACTTCAAGAGCCTGTTTGTTGCAGAGTTTGTCCGAGGAACTCTTTGCGTAGTGCGCATTCGGGATCTACTTCATCTAGAGCAGGTCAACATGACTGTGGATCAGTACTCAGTGAGGTTCAATGACCTCTCACACTACTCCACAGGTACGGTGCGAGACCCATTCTTTAGGTCCCAAACCATTGAGCAGGGACTCAGATGGGGGACCCGGGCTTCGATGATCTCACTCAGCATCCCAACGCAGGAGGGGGTGTTAGAGCGAGCCCTTTTAGTGGAGAGTTTCATTGCTGAGCAGTCACCAGCAGTGAGATCCACAACCATTCATCATGTAGTGGAGTCTTCTGTAGCTTGTAGCATAAAGATGACACATAATTCCAAATAGGCCAGACCTACCAGTGGACGACCGCAAGATACAGGGTTGGTTGTGCGGGGCACCCGAGGCAGATCCAGTAATGCCAGGAGCGGGCAGTGTTACACATGCGGCGGGCAGGGTCACATGGCTCGTGACTGTCTGACCCATTGTACGGATGATCAACAGACAGTCGAAGGACCGCCCTGGAAATGCAATAGTTTTGACCGAGGAGTATCGCAGGGAGTAGGCGGATGTGGCAGAGGAGCTGGCCGTGCAGTTAGCGGTGGGCGACGATTCAAGATGTTACCGGCACCACCGCTAGGTTGTCCACCCCGACCATAGGGAGCAGGAGGATAGGGGTGATCTCAAATCCAGGAAGCTGAGGCCTTTGATCAGGGAACTCTAGAGATGATACGATGTACGATATGTGTCTACTCCACCTTAGATGTAGTACTTATAGACACAGGTTCCAGTCATTATTTTATTTCCACTTCCCTTGTTCGGAGCTCAGAGATTCCGATGGAGTCATTAGATCAATCCTTACGCCTAGAGACTCTTACGGGAGTTGATTTGATGATTATGCACTAGGGATGGCAGTGAGAGCTTACTCTAGGTGGCGAGAACCTTGACTGGGATCTCCTAGTAGCAGTATCGAGGCCTTACGATATCATCTTGGGTATAGACTGGTTATCTATAGTCCATGCTCAGATTGACTATATTAGGTGCAATGTGTGGTGTCTCTACATGAATAGGACCAGGTTTAACTTCACCGGCGAGAAGGGAGCCATTGCCGCAAAAGATGGACTTTCCCAGAGGAGAGTACAGCTGATCACTCATCAGTTGGCTAGCCTTACCATCAGATCAGTTGATATGGAGAGTATGAGTTATCCTGTAGTGGTGGACCAGTATGTGGATGTCTTCCCTGATTATGTTTTGGTTCTACCTCCTCGCAGAGAGGAGGAATTTTATGTTGACTTATACCCCGGGACAGATCCGATATCTACACTAGCATGTCAGAGGGCTCCTAGAGAGCTTTGTGAGCTGCAGGTACAGCTAGAGGACTTGTAGCAGAAGGGATTCATTCGGCCTAGTGTTTCTACTTGGGTGGCCCTAATTTTTTTCAGTAAGAAGGAAGATGTGGTATTGAGACTTTTTGTTGACTATTAGCGCCTGAACTAGGTGACCGTGAAGAAACCTTACCCACTTCTGAGGATTGAAAACCAATTAGATCAATTGAAGGAAGCACGGTGGTTCTCTAAGATAGACCTCAGATCGGGCTATCACCAGCTCAGATTGTGAGACAGGGATGTGCAGAAGACGACTTTCAAATGTCGGTACGGCCACAACGAGTTCTTGGTTATTCCATTCGGCATAACCAACTCTCTAGCAGTGTTCATGGGACTCATGAATAGGATCTTTGATCCATACCTTGATCTCTTTGTAGTATTATTCATTGAAGACATTCTGATCTACTTGACTACTGAGGAAGATCATGCCTATCATTTGCAGGTAGTACTGGACACACTCTGAGAGCACCAGCTTTATGGTAAGCTCTCGAAGTGCCAGTTATGGATCCGAGAGGTTCAATTTCTGGGAAATTTCATATTAGAGGTTTGAGTAGTAGTGGATCCAGTGAATATTGAGGTGGTACTTTCTTGGGAGCCACCCATGAGTGTGACAGAGGTACGAAGTTTCTTGGATTTGGCCGGATGCTACTGGAGATTTGTCCTAGATTTCTCCAGAGTTACAACACCATTATCAGCATTGACAAAGAAGGGGAAACCTTTAGTTTGGTTAGAGAGATGCCAACGGAGTTTTCAGGAGATGAGGTAGAGGTTGACTAGTTCCTCCATAATGATGCTACCAGAGGAGGGCGTAGGGTACTTAGTCTACTATGACACATCTTGGACCACACTTGGATGTCTCCTGATGAAGGAGTGAGAAGTTATCACTTATAGTTCTCGGTAGCTAAGACAACACAAGAAGAACTATGCTACCCATGACTTGGAGTTAGCAGTAGTGGTCTTCGCCTTGAAAATGTGGTGACATTAAATGATGGGTGAACATTTTACACTGTACTCTGATCATAAGAGTCTCAGATATATCTTCTCTCATAAGGACTTGAACCCAAGACAGTGACGTTGTCTTGAGTTCCTCGAGGACTATGACTTCGAGAAAGTCTATACTCTTGGGAAGGGGAACAATGTAGCAGATATACTCAGCAGGAGGTCTTGTATATAGCTGCAAGGCGAGGAGACGAAGCAGATGTCCTCTTTGCAGATATCCTTTGTGGATCAGGATGGAATAACTTTTCTTTAGTCTCTTATAGTCAATCCCCCACATGTTCCATGAGTCAGGGAGGTGCAACATGGAGACTCTGACTATGAGGCTCGACGTGCTCAGATATCCCCAGGGCAGACACCTGATGGATTTTATGAAGGTGGGGACCACATCATCCTTTTCAGAGGACGTACCATGGTACCGGTGTCACTTCAGGGGAATGTGATGAGGGAGTTACACACATCCCCTCTAGCGGTATTTCCAAGACTAGAAAAGATGTACCAGGATCTCTGATGACAACACTAGTGGCTGGGAATGAAGAAAGAAGTAGCAGAATTTGTCTCTCAATGCCTCACTTGTTAGTAAGTGAAGACAGAGCACCAAGTACCACCAGGCGTGGTTCAGCCTCTAGAGGTCCCATAGTGGAAGTGGGACGGGATATCTATGGTCTTCATGATGGGAATTCCACGTACATCCAGGGGTCATGATTCTATCTGGGTGATCATCAACCAACTCACCAAGTCGGCCCACTTCCTACCGATCAAAGAATAGGGTTCAGCAGAGAGCTTCGAACGCCTCTATGTGCAGGAGATTGTGTGGCTACATGGAGTACCCTCGACGATTGTCTCTGATC
Source organism: Viscum album (assembly GCA_963277665.1). Taxonomy (NCBI): domain Eukaryota; kingdom Viridiplantae; phylum Streptophyta; class Magnoliopsida; order Santalales; family Viscaceae; genus Viscum; species Viscum album. The sequence continues at coordinate 426,445,587 of OY728120.1, read as the reverse complement.
GTGATACACGTTTTACCTCCTGGATCTTGAAGGGGTTGCAGGAGGCTTTTGGGACACAACATCATTTGAGCACCTCCTTCTATCCTCAGATGGATGGCTAGGCTGAGTGAACCATTCAGACCCTCAAGGACAAGTTGTGTGCTTACGTCCTTGACTTTGATTGCAGTTCGGAGGATCACTTATCTTGGGTGGAGTTTTCATACAGCAACAACTATCACTCCACTATTAGGATGACACCTTTTGAGGCGTTGTACATGCGACTTGGTAGATCACCTTTGTTCTGGACTAACCCATGGGAGTCAGCACTAGTGGGACCAGAGATGGTATATGCTACCACCAAGAAGGTGCATATCTTCTAGGAGTGGATGAAGAATGCACAGAGCAGGCAGAAGTCGTATGCCGATAGGAGATGGAGACCTTTGGAGTTTGAGGATGGAGACCATGCCTTTCTACGGGTCTGGGTGAGGTTTTTTGAGATTTGGTTGAGGTGGAATGTTATCTCAGAAGTTTATTGGACCCTTTCAGGTCCTCAGCAGTGTTGACGAGATGGCTTACCACTTCTCTCTTCCACCTCAGTTGCATCGGGTGCACGACGTCTGCCACGTATCCCATCTGAGGAGATATGTGCAAGACCCATCACACATCATCGACCATGCCGAGAAGGATGTTGACGATGGATAAAATTTTATGGAGGTTCCAGCAGAGATTGAGGATATACAGGATCAGGTCCTTCGTGGGAGGTCAACACCTCTACTGTGCATTCGTTGGAAGCACGAGAACCTCCAGGAGAGCACATGGGAGTAGGGGGCTCAAATTCGTGATCAGTACCCCACTTGTTTTCCTTGTTTTGAGTTGTGTCTTATGGGGATGTGAAGCCCTGAGGTGGGGATAATGTAAAGACCCAGAAATTCTATGTAATCTTTTTTAATTAAAGGGGAATTTTACGAGTCTGTGAAAATTGACGGTGCATGATTCTGAGGCCCGGAGTGCCTGAAGTGAATTTCTGAAATTTTATTCGGATACGATCAGTAAACGTGCGAGTGGGATTTTATAACTTTTGAACCGATGCTCAGAATATAAATCTGAGGATACTATTGAACTCGCATCACTGATATTCTATTAAAGAGACTTTCACCTTGACGGTAGTTGGTCGAGGGTGAAGGATAATATTTGGGTATTCTGTGGGAATAGAAATAAAATAAAATAATCTTTTATTTTAGAATTGTTGAAACCTCCAATGTGGATGTTTCATAGTTGGGAACCACCTGAACTAAAACCTCCTACATGGGTTATGGTGGTGGGGACCACCCGAGATTAAAATCCCAATTTATTAATTTAATGGCGGGGCCTCCCGAACACTCATAATGGGAGAAACCCTTAAAATCCATCTTAAATGTGGGGAAGACTCTTGAACTACCCTTGATTTAATGGTTCCACCACTTTTGATTAATTATACCAACACAATTAATTAATTAATCCAATTTGAAATTATGCCAAAAAACTAAATAGACAACATATTCTATTATGTTGGCTATTCATTTGTTGGGAAGAGGGTTGGAAAAGAACATGGGAGAGCATGGAGAAATTCATCTCCAAAGAAGAACATCACCTCCCAATAAAGAATAACCACTGGAGATCGTAGAACGAGGAAACTGACCCCGATTCGGATCGGAAGCACCTTGCGGAGGCAACCAATGTAGGACGTCTTCAATGAAAATGAACCGACGATCTTGGAAAAGCCGACGCTATCAATGTCCATTCTTCACTCCGCTTTGATGTCATCAAATCAATCAAGGTAGGGGTCTGTTTTAATTTGATCTACGTTAATTTTCCTCTCACATTGAATCATCCCCCTTGATCCGGTTACTACTGCTCTAACGCAGAGGGTGCAGCCAAAAAAACAAGGCATAAACCCTCCATCATTCTTCTTGAATGGATAGTTATTCTCCATGGAAGAATGTGACTTTGTTCCATAGTGAAAAATGAGAATGACGGCCAGCACCACCAACGGCCGCTACGAAGGTGACAAACAGCGGGCGGCTGGTCAATCTGGTCGCCGGCGAAGGCACAGTGTGCGACCCTGCCACACAGCAGTCGCGACTTCACCGACCCACGGCCTGCCTAGCCAACCTGCGGCCTCTCCTCCCTGCAGCCTCACCGCCCCATGGCTTGCGGCTCACCCCGCGGCCTGCCACGCCACCCCATGTCCTGCCTCACCGCCCCGCTGCCTCCCCGACCCACGGCCTGTTGCGCCGCCCCACGACCACGCTACCCCATAGCTACCTGAGGCCCCCCTCGCGGCCTCCGCATCCCTCATGTCCCCCACGCCGCCCCGCGCCATGGGACGGACCCAGCGGGTCATGCCAGGTCGACCCAAATAGGGTCGGTCCGACTGGGTCGGACCGGACTCAGACCCATTTCGACCCATTATGAACTTTTGCCCATAACGTTAGCACCGAACATCTGTTTGACTAAACTTCTGTGGTGCTGGAAACCATAGAGAGAGATGATCCATTTGGTATACCCCACTAGATATTTGGATAAAGTTGGGGAACAGTTGGGTTGGATCGATCACGAATCCAACCAGGGCCTCGAAACTAAAATGTTAATAACATAAAGATCGGGCGTCCGACTGATGCACCGTCTGTTCCGTTGAGACCCATATGAGATGGTGGCCCTTTGAGAGACTTTTTAGTGTGACTTAATGGCAGTTGGAGTAATGAACAGTGGTTTGAGGAGTGGACTCTCCCGGAGATGAGCAAGCTTAGGGCAAGAACCCAGTATCTAGCTGTGACTTGAGAAAGAGACCATTTGTGGGTCTGTGATTGAGGGTCCCACATGGAACTTCTCTAGGATTCCATGCGGGGATACCCTAGTCATCCTGTGGGGGTCAGCACCTAGCGATCTTATGTGGGTCAGCACCGAGCCATCTTGTGTGGGTCAACACTGAGAGATCCTGCGTGGGTCAACACTGAGTGGTCCGGTGTGGGTTAGAACCGAGCAATCCTCTGTGGGTCAGCACTTAGGGATCCTTCATGGATATGCCTCTTAACAGAGTTAGATGATTCAGTAGTAAAATCTAATCATCTTTTCTATTTTACCTAAGAAATACATGGTGTGAGATGAGTTCGTACCTATGTGGTACTTTCCATTGTGGTAATACCTTCGTGGTATTCTTCTATGTGGGATACCAGAGTGGTACTTACCATCATGGTACTCCTTCCTTTGTGGAACAGTTGAAATTTTGGCTTTTGAGTTGGAATCTGTGTTTCCTCATGATTGAGATGGGTTTACTTGATAACATAGGTGTATATATGGGCATATACGTAAGTTGGGCTGTAAGTTGTTTTCATGTTGTGTGGTTTATCAATTTTAGATTTTGTGAGACCTTGAGGGTCTCGAGGTCCCTACTGAGTATCGTTATACTCACCCCTGCACGGGCTATGCCCGCACTTCATTGTGTTTGGCGTAGACAACAGACAACACTGACTGAGGATGAGAGTACCCGGATTGGTAGAAGCACGGAGGTGGACCTTAGACGAGGCGTACCAAAGAGACGACTGATCGACAGTTGTACCTACCCTTCAGGTTGGATCCTTGGCCAGTGTTCACAAGAGCTGTTCCAGTTTACATGTACTTTTAGTTTCTTGTACATTCCATTTGGGCTTGTATTCTAGCCCCTTTCACATACTGTACTCACTCTGTTAACATTTTAGTTTACGTGAGTTCGTATCTTGCTATGTGCTTGGTTGCGTGTGCTTATAGGTTACAAAGAAAATGCCTTCCTAGTTTTAGGGAATATTCCTCTAGTGCAAGTCATCATACCCTAGCCTATGGAAGATGGGTTTGGGGTAGTCACAACATGGGCCCCAGGGGACGGGTCGTGACAATTCCAATTTGCAATTTTTATCAAACACAATATGCATTATCAATCATAAATTATGATAGATAATTTTCCATGGCATCAAACCATATATTTCTAAAAATGATATACAAATAAAATTAGTTTTTTCCCAATTTTAATTAAATATTTAATAACAAGATTACAAATTTATTTATAAATCATATAAAATGTTATTTTTTGAAGATTTATTAATTTAGAAATGTTTTTCAAAATTGATTAATTATAAAATGCTAATAATTAATCAGTTAAATGTTTGAGAGACATTTAGTAAATAAATATCAATAATATAAATTGTTAATATTTAAATACCTTTTTAAAATCATATATAATGAATTTTATAAAAGATTTAAATTATTAATAAAGAAATTATAAGTGTCATTTATAAAATGTCCATATATTACAAAAAACAACGAAATTTATAAAGTATTTTATATTAATTATGAATTATTCAAAATTAATTGATTTTAATTATCCAAATTAGAGGCATTATTTGAAGAATTATTTTGTACATATCAAAAGAAGTTTTAATAATTGATTTGATCATTTTTTATATAAAATTAAATATATGATATTTATATTTTGTAAATTGTTTACATAATATAATTAGATTAATTTTTTTATATTTTATATAATATAATATATATAAGTAAAATTATTAACAATGTAAAATATAAAGGAGTTCATATTAGAAATAAATATAAAGTGTTTATGTTAATTTAATTATGGATTTTCCATAATTCAAGGATTATTTATAAAATATTTATGATGAGATTTATTTATTAATTTCTTATAAAAATTTTATATCATGTTTAAATATATTTTCATTTAATTTATTTATTTATTCACATAGATATTATTCAAAGATATAATTTTTATATTATAAATTTTGGTATTCTTTAGATTATTTTGTTAAACTATTTCTAAGTCATAATATGTTCATCAAAGTTATTACATGAAAGGTATGATAATTAATTTTGGTATTCTTATACAATCACATTAGATTGAATAAATTTATGTGCTTGAATTAAAAGTTTAATTATGATTTATGAATATAAATAATTATAATTTTAATGGAATTTATTAAAGAATACTTGAGTATACGTAATTTGGGTTAGACTATTTACTATCCTGAAGGCTTATACCTTATCTAGAAAATTATAGGTTGGATAACTATTGATCTAAGAATAATCTTGAGGGGACTACTCATTTTATAGGATTATAAACCATTATGTGAAAGAGATTTACATACCTTATGAATTTGTTGAATTTAAATTTGAGGTAATATTGTTGAATTATGATTTGGGTTAGTAACACAAGTTATGAGTTGTGTACAAAGTTACACATAAATATGGTTTTAACATAATGATTTTGTGGAAGGAATATTATTCCAAACTAAATCATTTTAAAAATTCATGAATGTTAAAGAAATAATATAAGATAAAATGATGAGAATTAAATACCCCTCAAAATTCTAATTGTCATATTCTTTCTAAGGAGAAAATTGTTAAGACTTCGATCATTTGGATGAGTAGGTTATGCCAAAGTTCGATGTTCTTGAATTATCTTGTGTAAAAGAAGAAAATAATGAGGTGAACTTAAATATTATGTGAATTTTATTAGTTTACTATCTTGGATAAAATTATCTGGGAAACCCTATCCATTGGCATGCCTGAGGAATCGAGATAAGATAATTCATATGATGGATTAGACAATAAGTTATCCACTCTATTATTAATGATTCAGATATAAGACATAATTGACATGTTATCATACCATATATCGTCATGAAATATTTATTAGATAATTGGTGTAAGTCATGATGAAATATGGGTATTGGACCATTAATGGATATGATGAGTCTAAAAGAGTTCATCAATTTAATGGGAGCACATTTAATAAAACTTAATATTAAATGAATATAAAACATGATATTCATCTAATAAAATAATATGTTATAAATAAATGTCATCATTGTCCAAATTAATTTTAATATCTATCCTAGAAAAAAGATATGATTAATGTAAGAAACTTCATAGGAAAGTAAAAAAACATAAGAATTGTTCTTTTGAAGAATGCTTTTTGTGTGTTAAGGAAATCACCTTCTAGAAAAAATGAATCGTTGATGTTATTCAAAATTTGAATCTAGATACTTATGAAAATCATAGTTTAATTCACTCAATGTATCTTTATATCCTTTTTTGAATATAGAATTCATTCTATTATTATCTATATATTTTTTAAAAATATGAATGAGTTAAATAATTATTAACCCTCATTTCACAATGTTTTGAGGATAGATAAACTAGGGAATGTGATGTTCAAGTTCTTATGATGTATAGATAGTAATTGTTGGTAAAAGTTTAAACTGAAAGAACAAATGGTAGTTTTATAGAGAAATAGTTTTTCTTTAAATAGTTTTCCAAGGTTTTTGAAACCTATAGTTATCAAGATGGAGATACAATGTTCCATTGGATGGTATTATCTCAAATACTTGAAGGATTTTTTTAATGTCTATAGATAGCCCATGTCAGGTATTAATGTTATAGAAATAAATTATTGTATTTGGAAAGGTACATGATACCAACAGTATATTTTAAATATGTTTTAAGTATATACGATTTCAAAAACAAGGACAAAATTTATAAATATTATATTTCTCCTTTAAAGGATTTAATGGAAATGATTTTATCTAGCTAAGATGGATCAAAATAATGTATGTGTATATTTATACCATTTCTATCCTATGATAAGAGATTTTTTTTACTAATAATGATTTTTTATGAACAGTATGAGATCATGGATTTGATACACATGGTTTATGATCCATAAAAATCTAAAACATTTTTTAAATGGAGATATCGATAAAAATATTTTTATCCAGGGTAAAAGAGTTTTATCAAGATATTTGTTAAAATTCAAGTTATTTGGTCCCTCCCATTATTGGAATATTTTTAAATAATAAATTCTTCCTTTCAGAATATTTCTCTGAGAACATAGAATATAATATAAGATATGGAAATAATAGTTTATTTTTCCAATACAACCACTAATGAAAATAATAATTATTTAAAATTTAATTTTTAGGTCTTATGAAAGATATTAAAAAGTGAATATATTGGCTAAGAGGATATTTATGGGATTTTGGGGATTATCAAATGAACATATAAGTGAAAGAAACCCCATTTTTGTGATCTATCTTGACAGAATCAACATACATTATAAAGATATAAAATAAATGTATCTACCTGGATGATAGAAATATCCATCTTTACTATTGGATAGAGTATAGTTGATGAATATCATGTGATCAATTGAAAAAAATCCTCCTTCCGTTAGGGGTATTACATAAGACAAAGGATCACAAAATGCTTCTTGGGGATCCGTAAACATAGAAGGGGTGTTATATCATACACCTAGTGATAATATATGCTTCAAGAGGAAGTGCTAATAAATAGGCTTATATACAATTGATTATTCCAAACATGAGAGATCTCATCTATTTATATATCGAACCTTGATTCATTTCATTTAGTGTAACATGCTGGTCATATTTAATATATTGATTCATGTTTATTCTTGTTGGAATAATTCACTAAATTTCTTTAATAAATATAATCGACATTAATGATTCATAATTTACACTATTTAATACATTTATAATGGATTATGATTGATGAAAATAGATGGGAAGATACATGAACATTTATTTAATTAATTCAAAAATATATTTTTGTGTAAATCCAACAGTATCCCACTTGCACAAAAATCCCATATTGACTTTATTAAAATTTTCACAACTCTTTTTAAATCCATCCAAAACTCCTTTTTATATGGTTTTATCATACTCTCTCAATTTTGGAATAACCACTTTCTCAAAAACATAATCCTTATTTAGTGGATTAACTATGTGACACTACAGGAATTAGTATCATTGAACAAAAATTTGAAATTTCTATTTCATATATATATTTGAAAAGAGAAAACTCTAGAAAAGAATCAATCATACTCAATATACTAATGGTTCTGGTGTTATCTCTATCAAACATACTCATATCCCTATAAAAACAATCACATCGTATGATTTATCATATAAATCATAATTACACTTATATAATCCAATTGACACTGATGTTTTGTGGAAACGAGACTTGAAACAATGTCAATCTAGTGTAGGTCATCTCATATTTTTTTTGATTCTCTAAAAAAGACAAAAAAATTGATGAATACAACACATGTCATTCATTTAGTAGATTATTACATCACATCCCCCTCATCTATGTAGTTGAAAACATCATATGTGACTGAACTAAGAATGGCCATGCGTTACCTTGGTTTAATTAAATCAAGGTATATATGTATTAACATTTCATACAAGTGGATAAATCCCATCTTTTTTTGTTCTCTAATTGAATAAATGATCAACAACATTTCCAACCATCCCCATACTATCTAAGTCAATTTCTATACTTGTGTATGTAAGGTATCAAATTATAATGGTTCTGATGTATAGTTTCTCACCAACATTAGGTAATATGATTGATTATAAGAATACAACTCTAATTATATCAATGCTCATATAAAATTTCATGAAATACAATTTAGTGAGCCAATACAAGTATTAAGTATCTAGTTATTATCTCATGAATCCATTCTTCATGTCCTGTACACAACCCTTTGTAATGGGTTCAAGAATATATTCAAGATAACCATTATATGCCATCAAATTCTATTATAATTTATGATTATTATTGGTTAGTTAAAACTGAAATTGATACTTTGAGGAGATATTATCATTCTACCATTCATGTAATGTATATTTCAACACATATTAATGAATAATAAAATGATATTGTGTTTATTATAAAAATATAATATTTTTTTACAATCATTACAACTAATCCTTCTACAATTTAACATCCAATGATTCTATATAAATCTCTTGTTATTTTTTCAGTAATGGTTTTGTTGACCCATGAAATATCTATGTAATTTGTGTCACAATTATATAGGAATACATAATAAAAACACTCCCACTAAAATCATTCAATCAGTAACATCTATGAAGTAATAAAATTTGAATAATGGTGTGACTTTGGAGTCATATTTTTAATTTTCGACTATTTGAACATATTAAAACTCCTTAACTTCATAAAAAAATGGTATAATCTTATATTCTACTATTAACATAGAAATATTTTTACGATTAATGCCATCATCATATATGGAACCTGTATAATCAATATTTCTCTTGGAGCTCAATGTAACCATTTACCTTTTTATTATCCAGCACAACCAAAACTCTTTTCATATAAAGTTTCATTCAATTAATTATGGTAAACAAATTTAACCATTTACACTTCCATTTACCACCACACCCTGGTAATGTTTAGTATATGAGGTGAATTTCAATTCGTAAAAAGGCTAGCGTAATAGTGTTATTCACTTTATCACATTAACTAAATGTTACTATTTACATTTTTTATACTATCACATATCCAATATCATTATGATATTAAGTCAAAAATAAATTAATTTTATACTAGAAAAAATTTCTATTTGTTATCTTTTTTTACTTAAATAAGTAAAAACATACTCCCACTAATCTCCTATATATTAAATTCCTTATAAAAATATTTTTACTAAAAGTCAACACAAACTTTTGTTTGTTATGGAGTAAGAAATATTTATTTCTAGCAGGAATATGTAACACAGAAACTATTTTTTCTATATCTCATATAGTAATATATTTTTTAAGATAATTTTCTATTTACCTAAATGGGACATAGGCCTTTTTTTATTTTTGGTAATCCACCTTTCAAGGGGTGTGGTGTAACAATTACAAAGCCCAAAGGCTTAGAGAAAATTACATGACCCGTATGTTTTATAGAAAATCACCCAGACAAGACAACTTGTAACTACTCCTCCCCAACACATGTCATGATATCAACACCCCACCTTCACAAGTATGGTAGGATAGTTGTCTTGTACAGAGCTTCGAATGTCCAGTACCGATGGCAATTTCATACCCTCTTTTATAAAACTTTCCTTGAAAATAAGTTTATTCATTAACATGTTTCACTGATGTGTGATGGGAACAACTGCTCTCATATTTTAAAAAATAACTAGATGACCACTTTTATCCTTTTCTCCTATTTCATTCATGTTATTGTATCTAAGGAATCATAATCCATGTGTATATAACTAGTCATATCACATATTTTATAAAGAACTTTTGTTAATAAAAAATTACCCTGTCACATAAGAGAAATAAGATGAAGATACACATCCCTTACATAGATTCTTGTGAAATTTTCATACTCTCAAATATCTGATGTATAAATTGTTTATTTTATCACCTGAATGTAAATTAAAAGATCTACCAATTCATCCCAGGATTCTAAACTCATTTATATTTATAAAACTTATAAAATATTTGGAATCATATACACAAAAAAACTGAATAATTATTTTTCATAACATTTTTTCCATACATAGACATTTAATGGAGATTCATAATCTTCTTCAAGTATCCTTGATAATCTTATCATATGTAATCATTTCTCTTTATTCATGAAAACTCTAGGTTTTGATTACCTTGTCTATCTACTTGAAGAAACATTATTAGACTTTCCAACTAACATTCTTATTCTATTTTTAAATTTCACCAATTTATACAGTCAATTAAATACAAGAATCTTAACATCAAATTCCTAGTTCATTTATTCTCAACAATTTAAGAATATCAAGTAAAATTTTACTAAATTCATCCATCTTAACAGAACATTCCCATCGATGAAATATTAAACAAATTACTCATCTGAAACAATCAATAAGGAATACTATATTCTGACCAAGTCATTAGCCTACTCAATCATATTTATTATATTAATGGACACTAAAGTTATTTAGATTTATTTCTATCAAATTCCATTATGACTGTCCTAATCAACTAGATTTATTTATTGAAAAATATCAATAATTATTTATATGGGAAGGTGTTTATATAAAAAATTGAGTTTATTCTACATAATAACTTTTCTTAAGTTACTATTATTATGTGTTTTTAATTTAATCTTATCCTTTTCAATGAATGATTATAAATGTTTAATGATGATTTTATTATCTGAAAAATAAATTTCACATCAAATAAATACGATGTATTATATATTTCGTTTAAGGAATTTTGATGAAATTTCTCCCATAAAAAGTGATGAATTCATACATCATATCATTTTAGTGATCCAATATCCAGAATTCATTATTCAAAGTTTCACTTTAGAATTTATCCATTTATATTGCTATTTTAGTAGACATCCCTTTCAATAATAACAATTATGATTCTTATATTTTTTAGTAGGTAAATTTTATTCAAATAAGTTTTATATATATACTCAACTATATTAATCTAGTGACATCACCATATCAGGGTCTCATGCCTACTATACCCCAAATAAAATTCCATGAATACGGTAAAAAGGACAATAATGGAGCACCATGATTTAGTATAGACCACCCAATATGATAATCTATAGTTACATGTCACTTATTTATATAAAATACAATACAAGGTAACACCATATTTAGAATGACCTAGATGGTTAGGCCACTGAGGTATTAACAAGTGCTTATTTGGATGGAATCTCACACAATGTTTTTAAGGTGTTTTCTTTCAATGTCCTTCAAATTTAATATAAATCATATAAAAATTATGTTCATAACTATTCCATCCCAGGAATTTTATCAACCTAATTAAAAAAGTACATATATTTTAATGTTTGAGAGTGAATTTTTGGGTTATAAGGGTGTTGGACTTTGTTTTGGAATTTTCTAAAAAACATAGGTTATTCAATGCATACAGGACACATTCATGTTGTGAACATGATTCATGATGTAAATTTGTCATGGGGAATATTTCATGATTCTGGTATAGAGTGTGAAAAATTAAAAATCTAAAAAACATGTTCACATCATGAATAGGTTGACTAAGATTAATTTAACCTAATGCAATGCATTTTTTAGCATGCATATGAGTCGAAGGATTTATAATGTGAAATATAAATTCACATCATAGATGATCTATAGATTTTATTCAGTTAATTCATATCCTATTTTCATTATTTTTATGTGTAGTCCTCCTCCTAGAACCCCAGGTATATACTAGGTAATTTTGGGTGTGTCCACTCCTTTTGGAATGTATTTTTTAGTTCTAAAACTTTGGGGTGGTTATGCTACATCAATCTGAGTAAAATACCTTTATAATTCTTCGTTTGCATTATTCACGGTAGGTTGTTAGACCATAGTTATGGAATCTATTGATCACATATTGATACTAATTCGATTCTTATAGATCCATGTTGCGATCGTCTTCTAGGGGATAGTCCTTTGTTCGTTGTGGGGTGGTGTGTTCATTTTTCTCTGAAGTATTTTGTGACCTATCCTCTATGAAATATATTTTTTTATGGGGTTTGATTATAAGATATGGGAATTAATTATAGGTCCTTCAATTTTTCCCTGGAATTTCTTTTGGTGTTCGTAGATCCCATTTCGGTCATGTATGAGCCAACATTAGTGTAGGCGGTTCATTTTTTGTCCTATGTTGAATAAAACACAAATTCTCTAGTATTAGAAATTGTTTTAAAAATAAATTTTCTTGATTTATTCTTTTGAATCAGTGTAAATGATTTTTTTTGAAAAGGTGGTTTCCCCTATTTTGGTTAAAAAAAAGGTATTTTCAACGAATTTTGAAATTTATTTATGAAATGGTTTTCAAATAATGATTTTGGTTAAATGATTAAGACAATATGGCACCTGGGAAGCCTTAGGAACTCAGGTGGAAGATATATCAATAGGCCTCATAATTATTTACTATCGTGGGGTTCAGTCATGGGGCATTCCTCTACTCTCTAGTCCATGTATACTAGGGACTCGTTAACACTATTAGAGGTTCACTTTATGGGGTGTTCCTATGATCCCTGGATTCGATGCATTTGTTTAGGGGATTGATGAGTGATATTATATACGTTTTGGTATAAGTGTAATAGCTTTCCCAAACTGTAGTGATTCTTGGTGTGATGTACCTATGATTTAGTTTTTACTTCTTGAATTTGATTACCATATTTGATATATGTTATATTTTTTGAAACTATTTTACATAGGTTATTTAGAACTATGAAAAAAGGGGAATTTTATACCATGATTTTTATATAAAAATGTTTTAACTAATTATCATGCCTTGTTCTCATTAATGTTGAGAATTTTTAGATTGTTATATAGAGACATGCCATGGAACACTGAGGTGTGATCTTTCTAATCTTGTTTAACTCACACCCTACACACCCCTTTGGCAGTGTGTAGAATTCGTTATGTATTTTTATATAGGGAAATTCAAGGATCCACATTGTTGAAATGAGGTTTCTGTCAGAAGGGTTGGGTATCTGGTGGTGAGATGCTGGGGAACTACCCACAAATCCCATGGAGTAGTGGCTGTTGGTTTAGTTGTCATTTTTAATTTTTTTCATACATGTATCTTTATTTACTTATCATTATAGTTGTGTTGCAAACACAGTTTCTCTTTGGTTATGGAATATATTTATTCCAATTATCTCTTCCGCTTTTTTCTTTTATATATTTATATTCCATGTTTTCTACTTCAGGTTGCGTGAAATCATTCCCTTTTAATTGTTTTGATGCTCGGGTGATTGTCGCAATACCATGGGAATCCAGAACACCCTTCGGGTATGTGACAGATTGGGTCAGGTGATAGAATGTGAGGGTATCCTAGATCTGTTTGTGAAAGATGGTATCAGAGAAAATATCATCATGAGTTGAAAAGTCACTACCTGGGTTTAATGCATGGGATCCACAATGTGTGTGTTTTTATTTAAAGGGTAGAGAGCGTAAAATGAATGTAAAGCTGGGGATTAAAATAATAAATGTTACTAACCATGTCAATAAGGTGAACCTTTTTTTGTAGCCTACCTGATTAGAAATCCATAGTTTAGCATGCTTGGCCTAGACTAGGGATCCAGATAGGTGACCACCTTGGAATCATTCTTTGGTGCATGTTTGTGAGGGAAAACACACTAAAAAACCTATATTGGCCAGTGGGGAAAGCCATTTTTCTAATAACTGAACCAATTGGGTAATAGAATATGGTGTTCCTAGAAGGATGCAAAGATATTTAAAGAGACCCTTGCTATCAATTAATCAGGTTCATGGATTAAGTTAGGTCGGTTCATGAAATATTCTTATCCGAGTTCTGTTTTGTCCTTAAGAGTCATTTTCTTGGTAAACCTACTATATTGGAGATAATATTATTAGGAATTAAGAGGTAGGTTTCAATGAGTTCTTGGATATATCATATCATAAAGAGATTCAAGATACTATGGAATATTGGGATTTGTGTCTCTTGTGCTGATTTTTGTTTAAATATTAGTTTCTACTTATGGTTTTCATGTTTTAACTGAGATTTTTTGGTTCTGTTATTGTTCTCCTTTTTTAGAATACAACAATATTCCTCTAAGACCTCTCCCATGGGTTGTATAGGAGGATTTAGTAGATTATCCTCAAAAGAATATGCATCTAGATCAGAATTTTAAAGAGGCTATCACGTGAGTAGTTCATTCCATGGAAAAAAATGATCCACAAGTCTATAACGTAGTTGTTGAGGTACAACTAGGAGTTAAAGGAGAATATCAATGATCTCATGAGTTCTTACATGAGAGGACCATATCTGTTAAGGGTACCAATAATACCAAATATTTGGAGGGATAAATTGATAATATTAATAAGGTATTGGATTTATTGGACAAGCACGAAGCTATCAAGGTGAAGTGAGTTGCATTCAAACTCAACAGTCCCAGAAAGTAAGGTTGAGATTCCTTGCTAGAAGAAGATCAATGCATGGTCTTATACTTGAAGGATTTTAAGACCCTTTTCTTATTGAAGTACTATAAATAGAGTTTGATAATGTAAAAATCTTTTCAGTTCCTCTCTTTACAGTATGGAGATAACTCAATGTCGGTGTACACCAATCAATTAATATGCTAGTTCATATTTCTCTATAGGTAGTGAATAATTATTAGGTGAAGACTCATAATTACCTACACAGTTTAAAAATTGATATTAAATCATAGGTTTTTATGAAAAAATCTTTCTACCTATGTGGATAAGGTATACAGGGATATTATGGTAGAAATGTACATGGTGGGAAAGATTGGAAATTCCTCACAGTCTCTTCTACCCAGTGGAAAATTTAGTGGAACACTATGAAAGAAGATGAAGTTTTATGGACATCGTTGGAGTGTTAGAGTGGATTCTCAATAGAAGGCCTCCTCCAAACCATCGTTACAATCAGTAGTGTTCCAATGACTTTCTATCAGTGTGGGATTGTTTGGAACACTAAGCGTTCTTGTTCCACGCCTGCAAAGATGTGAAATAGTCATGTACACTATAACCATTTATAAAAATTATATCAATCTATGTCTACACCTCATTATGGTCAAGGATATTCAGTTCCAAAGGACACTACAAAATAGACAGATGTTTTAATGTTAATATTTCACCAACCACATGCCATAGTAGTGAAGCACCTTTACATAGTGGATGAGTTTCAAATGAAATTTGATGCAGATCCTGCAATAGTGAGAGGGACCATATTTGTTGAATCTTCTATATCAACTGCTTTATTTGAAATTGGTGCCTCCCACTTGTTTTTATCTTGCTATTTTGTTGATATGATTAAACTTCCAATGGATATCATGTAATTTATAATGGATTTAGTGACACAACCTAGAAATAGGATCGAGTATGGGATTTTTTATATTTTTTCGCTACTGATAGCTGACAAATATTTAGTATGGGATTTCCTCATTCTTATTCTAGAATTGTTTTCTATCATCATCAGGATATATTTTCTTATCACTCATTATACTGAGGTGGATTGTTATCATCATTGTGTCTCATTACTTACTAAAATGAGAGCTCTCAGATGTTTTATGGAGAGTGGGATCTGATGTTTGTCCATCTATAATATTTCCATGTAGATAACTGGAGTTTGTTATCTATTGTGGTAGTCAGTTCTGATGACGTTTCTTATATTTTCAAACTTCATGCTGTTTTTTGGGATGTTAACAATGTCTTCCCAGATGAATTCTATTATCTAACTCTATACAGGGAGGTATATTTTTTGATTGATCTAGTTCTGGGTACACAACTGATTTCATTACCCTTTAATCATATTGAACCAACATAGCCAAAAAGGATCAATATTAAGTTAGATGATTTGATTGTCAACTGATTTATTCTCCCAAGTGTTTTTCATTGGGAATCTCTAATGCTCTATTCCAAAAATGATGATGGTCCACTTCAGTTTTATAGTGACCCATACCTCCCATATATTGACATTAAATCTATTTAGATGAATATTAAATACATTTCACAAACATGCACCTGAGGACTATAATAGATTAGTGTCTTAGATACTAAGAACATAATCATCTAACTTGGTGAAAGATCCTCAACATGTCCCATAATGTTCTTCCCCTTTAGTAATCTTCACAAATATACCCTACTTAAAACATTCCATTATAACCTAGGGATGAGAAACATAAGAAAGGGTGAGCTCAGATACTCAGTAAGGGTATTAAAGAAGGATATCAACGATCAAATAAGTATGGAATGAGAATAAGGGTTTGATAATAGGAGCTTAACATCTAAAAACTACACCCTGCATATAAAGGATAACAATATTGTGTCATTGAATAAATGTTGGAATCTCAATAGACATGAATCATAAGGGAAATCATATAACATCAGCCATGATAGCATAATATTGGCATAATACATAGATTTATTGCATGAACATTAGCATATAAAATTTTGAACATGTTCAAATAGATTCATGATAAATTATTAAGTTAAGGACATGAAAATATTCCCTCATATAATCTTATGGAAATGCAACCAAGTTCACGTATAACATTATAGATATGAAATACATGATCATGTATAACATTATGAACTTGTAATTGGGTTCACACAAAACATTATGAACATGTAATAAGGATCGGGCATGTCATTGTTGACATGAAATACAGGTCCACACAAAACATCATAGAATTCAAGGTTGAATCCCAAGACCATAATAGTAGAAAAATTCCCTTACTAAACTGATTACACTCTCCATTATAGTCCTATCTATCCCATGAAATATAAATCTTTACCCAATATATTAGAGGTAGATATATGTCCCACGCATTTCTAGTTATAATGTAACCAACGTACGTCGTTAAAATGTTACCATATTCTGTGGTTACAATGTAACCACTATCACATAATGAAAATAATATATCTGTGTCCTATAAGATCAAAAAACATTCACCATATCACAACCCATGAATTGAAAAGGGTTTCATAAACATTTCGTCATTTAGTCACAGTATAACCCCTGAAAATAGTCAGTTTCATAACAGTTATATCATGGAATAACACATGGAAGAGAAACAGGGTTCAAAAACATCTTTTCATCATTAAAAATTAACCTTTTAGAGAAATAATAATAATGGTATCCTTGGTTAATATCCCCAGTAAAACATGGGTTATATCTAAGTATGTCCTACTAGATGGAGAAGGATTTTGAAAACCAACATTGATAAAACATAAATAATTTTTTAAATTATTATATTTGAAAATATCCTTGAAACCATAGAAAGTAATAATCAATGAAAATAATTCTCTTCAATATGAGAATGTTTCTTTCTTTTTGTACATGTTAAAAAAATATTCCATTCATATTTTTAGAAATATTCAAGAGGGATTTTTTTTCTAAAATTACATGAAGGTTCAATTTAAAAGATAAAAAAAATAAAAATGAGTAAAAATTTCCATAATAATAATTTTAAAATAATTTAAAAAACTTTTGGAAAGTATTTTTAGAAAACATGGTTTTGAAATACGAACGGTTTTTTCTGAAAAGATGATTTTTATTAAAATAATATTTTTGAACACTTCTGTACTTGAAGAGAGGAAAAAAAGGGAAAACACGTATTCTCATGAAATAGTTAGAGGATAGTAAAAGTCAAGAGTTGCTAGAGATGTGCATCATTAGAAACATAATTATAAACAATCACGATAAACGATGAGATTGTCACATAAAATATTTACTACTTTGGTAACATTGAAACATAAGGACCCAGAAGTAATATAAGTAAATTAAATTTAAAATATCATGAGGATAAATATGTTCATTCCAATTCATGTTAAATGCGATTTATATACACCATTTACAAGAAGATATGTTCATAACATAATCATGTGTCTCAATGAATGAAAATTGAGACAAAAATTCATTAACATTTTGGTAACTTTTGAACCGTAAACCGCATGAAAGAGAGATAATTAAATGGATACGTAAATAGAAATATATTTTAGTAAAACTATCATAAAATAAATTCATGGGTAGTACATACATCACATAATAGTAAATTGTGGTTAATATGGCAGGTGTCTCACAGAAGTATAAGGTGAGACGGAAATCCCTTACCTTAAGTCTTAGATTCCTTCATACATGTTCAATAATCCTTTATAATAAATATAATATTATTATAAATATATTAAATAACTACATAAATATACATTATACCATATATTATTTTCATATAACCTTTTTTACTGATTTATTCATAATTCCATGTTTTTGTCATGTTTTAGGTAATAACTGCACTATTTTTCTTATATGTTTTGATTTTTTATTTTTACAACTATTGATTCAATCACAGTTTCATAATATTAAAAAATTTCATGAGGAAATAAATATCATATATATTAATCATAAATATATTTATTGTAATTTATATAATTTATTGATAGAAAATTAAATACACTGTTCAAGGAGACAGTAGGTAGTACGCACACATGAACACTACTTCCATTTTCTTTTATAATTGAATGAAACAAAATTAAATGAAATATTATCATTATAGTGAAAATTTTATTTCATATATATCACATATTTCCATTAAACCTATCCTTAATAAATTCCATGTAAAGTGTGAATGAATCACATCACATCACGAGGTGGTAGTCCGCAGTACAGACGATTGATGTTATCGTATTCCCAAAAATGGATATCATGGAGGTATGTTTGATATGAAAATTAAATAATAATGATAATAATATAATAAATATCATATTAAAAAAATAAATCCATTATTTCCAATTGTGAGAGGCAGTAGTGGAAAAACAATTAACATCGATTCGTAAGGCGACAATCCTCCGTACACATGAATGACGATTTGTAAACCATTTGATGGAAGTGGGGATGGTTATAGGTAATAAAATTAATATAAAAACATATAAATAAATTAAAAGATTATAGGTTATTATATAATCATTGAATAATAATAATTTAAGTGGATGGAGTTAGAAATAAAACAAAAATTCTTGTTGATGAATGTTACCTCTTCTTCGAGTATCCTCTTTAGGTTTGCAAAAAAGCCTTCATAGGATAAATTTATGTCCAAAATAACGTTTCTTGGGTGATTTTATGGAATTTGGGATGTTTTTTTTTGTATTTAATGGGTTAATAAAAATTTATTTCAGGTTTTAAAATGAGAAGAGTGAGGGTGGGCATTCATACGTGGGGGAGAGGACACACTTGGTATTTTTGAAAATAATTGAGTGCTCCTACAATTTTCAAATTTCATAATGGTCCAAAATGGACCATTATAGAAAATTAAATATTTAATGGTTGAAATATGGCCATACAATAGTTTTTATACAAGTTTATATTTCATTTTTATCATTAACTTTTTAGTTTAACCCCAAATAAACAAATTTTTACCTTAACCGTGATAATTAATTTTTAATACAGTCATTATTAATTTTTTTAAAAAATAAATTTGAAATTATTAGATAATATAAATTATTATGATTCAGAATATGGAATCCATTTTCCAAATCCTATTCCAATAATTTTAAAAAATTAATTTAAAATTAATCACAAAGACGTAAAGAGAAAGTAGGTTTTTAAAGAGAATATGTTCAAAATTTTACATTGTTTTTGTATAAAAATTCAGAATGAAATTGTTTCCAATGACATAAATTTTATTAATGGACTAATAATTTATCTAATAGAAATTAAAAAGTAATTATAAATATAATTCAACTTTATAAATAAATTAAACAAAAAGTATGTTTTCAATTAAATTTAAGTATTTTTCAATATTCATAAAAAGAAGTTTTCAAAAAATTCCCAAAAATTCAACAAAATGTAATTTTGATATTATTATTTAAAAAATTAATTTTATTTTTTAAATTAATTTTATAAAAGTGTAATTTTTTTAATATAATTGCAGTAAAAAAGGTGATGAAACTATTTTTTTAATATGGCTTTTAAGAATAAAATTTGACCTATTCCTATATATTTTATAGAAAAAACATAATATGAATGTTTAAAAGATTATTGAATATATATAATATATAAATTTAATTAAAATAATTAACCAAATGTGGTTTGTTAATTTATTTAGGTGGAACATGTTTGTTTGAAAAGAAAATGATTTCCCAAAAAATGATTTCCTTTATTTTTATTTTTAAATAAATGGCCACCCAATAATTTATTTTAAATAAATGTATAAAAAATGTTTTAATAATTTATTTAATCATATTTATACCCTCAATTTCAATATCTAGGTGATAACTATCATATTAAATAATAATATTTTAATAATAAGTCATATTTTATTTAAACTTAGTGTTGCATGTAATTCAAGATAAACTCAGAGTTGCATATAATGAATGATGAACTCAATATTTTGTGTAATTTAATATGAATTTTTTTGTAACACAAGATAAACTCAGTGTTGCTATTAATACAACATTTCAAAAACAGTAAATTATTTTTTCAAGAAAATATTTTATAAAATCGTGTGGTATTACAGATTGTATATGGACTATCAGAAGTTAAAGAGGTAAATATTAAGAATAAGTATCTTTTTCACATTGTCGATTCATTTTTTTATTGGTTAAATGGGGTGAAGTGGTTTTTGAAGATTGATCTTTGATGGAGTTATCATCAGCTCAAGGTTTGAGAGTCTCAAATACTGAAGATGACATTCAGGAACAGGTATGGACATTGAGAATATCTAGTGATAATATTTGGTCTAACTATTGCTGATGTATTTTTTGATTATTTTGTTAAAAAGAATATTATTTTTATATCCTGACACCATTTTCATCATATTTTTGGATGATATTTAGGTTTATTAAATATTTGAGTGTGGGCATGGGCACCATAGAAATCCGTTTTTTGGAATCCGGATGAATCACTATCTTTATTGAAATATTTAGAAATAATATTTTTAGATCCAATAATTGAAGTAATTAAGGATCTTTATTCCATGAAGTGGCATATCAGTTGATCGAGATAAGGTTGAGGTTGTCTTGTAATGAGAGGAGCTGCATAATGTCTTCGATATTCAGAGCTTCCTTAATCTTACTAGATATTATCAGTGGTTCTTCAAATATTTTTTTAATGTTTTCACCACTATTGACTAGTATTACAAGGAAGGGAGTGAGGTTATCCTAGGATGTGAAATGTTAGCCTTATTTCAATGAATTAAAATCAAATTTTACATTGACTTCTTTGTTGATCTTACATGATCCCTATAAGGGGAATATGGTATAATGTGATGTTTTTGGTGCTAGTATGGGGAACATGTTTATAAAAAAATGATATTGTAGTGGATATCAATATCATCATATTTGGTTGTATGAGAAGAGTTAATCCACTCATGATTTGGAGTATACCTCAGTTATATATTCCCTTAAAATTTTGTGGAACTTTCCCTTTGGGGAGAGGTTCACAGTGTTTTCTGGCCATAAGAGTATGATCTACATCATTTCATAGAACGATTTGAATCTTAGACAGTGTCCATGGGTTGAATACCTTAAAATTTCTACATTGACATATCTTAAATCATAGGGAAGTATAATTCATTAGAGATACTATCAATTGGAAAGTACATCACATGATATTTTAGAATTGAAAGAAGAGTGGAACATTATGGAGATCTTCCCTCAGTTCCATATAGATGTTTAGGAAGATGTTTCACATATGGTTCTGACGAGTGTTTAGTTATAATTATCCCTCCTTGAGTCTATTATGAAAGATAAGTAGAATTATAATGAATTCAAGGTAATTCGTTAAACCCTATATATGTGGGAGATCGTCTATAATAGATCTCTCTCTTATGCTAATATTATATATTTTGGGGATTAACTTTTCA
Organism: Viscum album; assembly: GCA_963277665.1. Classification (NCBI taxonomy): domain Eukaryota; kingdom Viridiplantae; phylum Streptophyta; class Magnoliopsida; order Santalales; family Viscaceae; genus Viscum; species Viscum album. The sequence goes on along the minus strand of OY728120.1, from coordinate 426,423,396 downwards.
TCCGAGCATATTTGAGGTGATTTGTTTTTTTGATTGTCATATTTCATCAAGGGAAATTCATCTAGGCACTATAAAGACATATTAAGACATGATACGATGTTTATGGTGGTTGGATATAAAGCATGAAATTTCTAATTTTGGGTCTTGCTATTACAATTGGAAACAGATAAAGGAAGAGAATCTAAACACTTTTGGTTTTCTCCAACATCTTCCAATGTTGGTTTTGAAATGGGATGATGTTTCCATGGAATTTTTTTTGGCTTACTAAATACTCATAAAGGGAATAATACTAACTGGGTGTTGGTTGACTAGTTGATGAAATCAAATCAGATTATTATGATTAGGGACACCACTAAATTCTTATATCTATATAAGTTGTATGTATAGGAGATCATGGGATTATATGGGGTCCCCTATTCAATAATTTTATATAGGTATCCCAATTTTAACTACATGTTTTAGAAAAGTCTCCAAGATGTGATGGGAACTCAATTCAGGTGGAGTACAACTTTCCATCCACATATAGATGACTAGACAAAGCTTTCTATTTTGATCCTAGTGTGTAATGACCCCGACCCTAGAAGCTCGAAGCTAGTGCCTCTCTTTATTTCATTATTATAAGATACAAGGAATCACATCCCAAAGGGCAGATCAATTTAGTGGTCTTGGTAAACTATATATATACATGAGTCTTACATTACTTTTGAATACACAAATTACAATATATTTCTTTGGAAATAACTTTATTCCATCTAGATAATCCTTGGATATCAACCATAGTGAACATTGTGGAATCCAAGTGAAAGGAAAAATAATTCGGGTGTGGCCAAATGCTGAGTAAGGGTTAAGTACAGTGTAAGAAATAATGAATCCATAATTATAAACAATATTTAATGGTAAATATCTGAATAGACATGCAATTTAAATATCCTAACTGCATGAATAGATAAGGCAGAATCAATATGGAAAGGTAAATAACTGAAAAAACAATCCATTTAATTAATAAACTGATAATGAATTGTATCCATAGATTTTATCTTTGTGGAAATTTCTTGGATAATAATGATAAATGAAATGAATGCAATTCTTAATTATCAAATGTCATGTATCAGGAACATATAAACCACTACTATAACGATATACCATCTAGATAGTATAAAACTATAGGTAGAAATCCCTTTAATTTGTCCAACTATTTTTTATTATGAGTCATGTCGATGTATCGAGAGGCCATATAAATTTTGGGCCCCACCCATCAATGGAAGTCTAGCGTAATCCTCATATATTGAAAAATAAGTTTAATTAACGAAGAGTGTGCCTTATCATCAAATATCCATGTTGAATAAAAGATTCATATTTCTAAATATTTACCCAAACAAAAAACAATAACTTTCAATGTGGAACACCATATGTAAAAATGACATATGGTTCAAAAAATAATCATATTCAAGATAAATAATATGGATATATATAGTATACTTACTATCTAATGATCATACGAAAGTGAACATTTAAAGGGAAAGATTTCATCTTCAAAAATGAATTTAGAAAGTGAATGTAAATAATTTCGTCAGTCATAATGATCATAAAACAACCATAGGAACAATAAGGATGATATTAATATGACATATACCCTTTTAAGTAAGAATAAAACCTTAATTTCATTAATGAATGGAAATACAATAAAAATATTTTTAAAAATATTCTTGTGGAAAATATATTTTTGATTTTAAAAATAATTTTTTTAAATAAATTTTAAATACATTTTCATTAGAAATAACTTCATAAACTTGTACAGTATGTTTCAAATAAATGATGGTGGTTAATTCCATACATGCTGTATAAGGTAAAAATAACATTCCTTTTACAATGTAAAAAGGTTAGAAAAGTGACTTGTTTGGAATGTGACAAGAAGATTACATTAAAAATTGTAAAAAGAAAAAAAGGGATAAATATCTATTTTAATAAATCACTTTGAAAAGGTGAAAAAATTAATTGGAAACTTTTTTAGAAATCATGCTTTCCTATGAAAATATATTTCCAACCGAAGTGAAAAATAAAGTCAGATTTTATTAAAAAAAATTATCAATAGTTTTAAGTACCAATGATTGGGAAAATAGAACTGTTACATGAAAATGATCATGAATAATCATAAGAGAAGAAAATAAAAGGGTTTATTAAAAAAAGTTAATATAATTTACATTAATGTGAATACAATAATAAACAATATCAATTAGAATGAGATTGTGAAATAAACATTTATAATGATCATAACGTCAATGTGAGAATTAATAAAGGAATAAATTGTTTGTATCAACATTAAATCCACATAAAAAATTGAAAATAAATAAATATATAGTAAAATTTCAATATACACATAATCACAGAATATAAAGTACAATGTAGAAGTAATATAAGATAATTAAAAGAATTTGAGTGATGAAATTTCATTACAACTTCGTAGCTTTATGTTCAAATCCCATTCGATTAAATAATTCAAATTAAAAATTAAAATACAATGCTAAATGAAGTATTAATGATATTAAATCTCATAGGGGATGTATATACACTGTAAAAAAGTAATTATATGGATATCATTATTATATTCCTCAATAAAATGAAATTCAGATGAAATCCCCTACCGTACGTTTCTTTTTGGTTGAACACTCTATAACCTCATTTATAATGGTTATAATTGCATTATTAACTTATTTAGGAACCATATTAATATATATTATTTCATATATGTTCCTTTTATAACATATCATTACTTGTTCAATAATAATATTTCATTATTTTCAATGTTTCATGTGTCAATTACCCTATTTTCAAGTAAGTTTTGGATTGTTATTTTTCTGTTCCTCTTACTTAGATCATGATTTAATCATCAATATAATTTAAAACATTATCTAAATATGATATATATTCAATATATATGAATTTATATTAATCTATAAAAATTTTAATTGGAAATTAATGGCGCCTTTCATGGAGATGGTAGGTTGTACGTATGGATGAATGTTGTTTCCATTTTATTGTCTTATTAAAAGAAATAAAAGTAAATGGTATATTTGTATATAATAATTAAGGTATCATATTTGTGTCATATATATCACATATTTGTATTAAATACCCCCTTAATACATTTCATGTAAATCATGAACAAATCACGTCGCTTCGTGAGGTGGTAGTCTGTTGTACAAACGAACGATGTTATCGTAATCAAATAAAATGGAAAGAAAAAAAGGAACATGTTATATTATATTTATAGAATTATAAATACATCATAAATATCATAAATATCATAAATATGATATATAAATATTATTTCTACTATTATTTCTAACCTTGATAAGTGTTATTAGAAAAACAAATGACATTGGTTCCCGAGGCGGTAGTCCACTGTACTCACAAATGATGATTTCATAACATCTTTGATGAAGTGTGTGGGGATGTAGGGCATATCATTAAAATAAAAACAACTAAAAAATATTGAGTATACTGATGTTATTATATAATAATTTTATAATATTAATTTAAGTGTATGGAGGAAGAAATATAACAAAAAATTACCTTTATGAATGTTTTCTCTTCTTCGGGTAACTCCTATAAGTTTGCACCAAATTCTTACCTTGGTGGATTTATAAAAAATTTAAGGATTATATTATTATTGGAGGGAATTTAAAATGTTATTTAAAATGTTATTGTTTGATCCAAATGGATTTCGATGTTTGAATCGAGGAGGAGATGGGGGCCTTTTATAAGTGGGGTGAGTGGAAAAAATGTGAATTTTGGAAAGAGGGAATTCCACCCATGTTCCATCCAGGGAAAGTCAATACAATAATTCAAAAAAAATATATAATAAAATCTATAATGTCTAAATATGTCCATACAATGGGTTTTCAACAAGTATCTATGTCATTTGGCCCCTTGTATTTAAAGATTAGTCCCTGGGTAAACTCATTTTTCTCTTAATTTTTGTAATTAATTTTAACAATTTCACTAATACATTTGGTCAAAGATTAATATAGACTTACTAGAAATTATATATTATTTTTATTCAAAAAAAATCACCATTTTTTCTAAATTAAATTCAGATAAGTGAAGATAAATAATTTTAAATTAATCCCACATATGGGATGAGATTATGTGTTTTTTAAAGTGAAAAGTTCAAATGCTTAATATGATTATATATCAGAATTAAATATAAAAATTATTAAAATGAACTAATTTGGATTAATATTTTTATAACTTATTTATTTTTACTTTAAAATTAACATAAAAAATAATATTATATTATAAATTATTTAGAAGAAAATTTAGTTTTCAATCAAAATTCAGAATTTTTCACTATTCATTAAAAATGAAACTTTATAGAAAAATTGAATCAATTAACCCTATGAAAATTTTGAAATTCTTATTTCAAAAATAATGTTAATTATTTTTGAATAATTATTTTAATAGTTTCAAAATTTTGTTTTAAAAAAAGTGCTTCATTAAAAGGTGTCAAAACTGCCTTTAGAAAACTATAGTGTTTTATTCGTAAAATTGGATTTCTTATTATCTTATTCCTATCAGATTTATTGGATGAATTTCCCATTGTTTTAGTTAATATATAATATATAAATTTATTTTATATCACAAAGTAATATTAATTAATTTAATTCATTATGATAAAGTGCATTTGGCATATAAAATAAGTTTTTTTTATAAAAATATTTCTTTTAAATTCAGTTGGTTTTTATAATCATTTATAATTAATTTGTAAATACTAAATTCAAGAATATATTTTCATAAGTTAGATAGTAATATTCATAAACTCCAATTTAATGGGTAGACGATAATTTTAATTTGAAATATTAATATTAATAGTTTATATTTTTTTTAATAAAACCCAATCATGTGTATAACACAAGATTTCGAAGGAACTCATTGTTGCGTATAACGTTAGATAAACATAGTTTTCCATGTACAGAAATCTAAAATTTATTTTTCATTTAATATATGCTATTATATATAATTAATTCATCTATATAAAAATATATCATAAAGTCTCATGAAGTTATATTCCCTTCTACACTTGGCATTTCATGTCAAACACACTATAAAATAAAATGTCCTTATTTTATAATTACAGGGTGAAAAATTAATCCCATATTAAATAAATTGAATCCTTTTAATTTAAACATGAAATTGGAAATATATGTTTTTTTATTTGGAAACTAATTTTTTTAAATACCCACATCGTGAGAAGTTTTGGTAAGAAAACCTCTTAATAAAGAGGATGGAAAGTATAAAGGCCATATGGAATAACACATAAATTAGTTGCAAAGTGTGAGAACATTGGAATAATGTGAAGATATGGACATGAATAAAAATCATAACTATTTAAAGAGAGTGATTGAGTCCATTGATCACATGAAAATGAATTATCAATGTAATGTTGAGGGGCTCAAAACCTCAAATACAATAGGTGTGAAAAAATCATTTATATCATAAAAGATAATTGTATTATGATAAAATTTTATTTCAATATCATTTTCTAAAGTTGATGAAATATTACTTAAAAATATATGGAAATATACTCAAATGGTTCATTTAAATTTCATAAACACAATTTTAGTCATTGGTTATGCTTCGATCAACTTCCAATTCATCACATACTACAAGAAATAAAAAAATAAATTTTTTATTCCTAAAGAACTGAAATTCACTTTTAATGGATTGTAAGATCCATTGAGCATGAGAAGTATTTCCTTCTATCTCTAATAATTATAAAAATACAATATTTTTATCAGAAGTTATCCAATATAATGTATTAATCTCTAAACCTAAAAAGTAACACTACTGGTTTATCTTTAATATATTTTTTTCAAATTATTTATCTAAAAACAATGAAACATTTACCAGGACATCATGTAGTCCAGTGGAAGGAACAAAACCCTTATCTTACATTGATCATTAGTTCAATCACCACCACCTTTTCAGATGCAATAGGCTTTTAGCATGCATGTGGCTTGTACTTATTCTAAAACAATATTTATATAATTCCTATAATTTTTCCAAAAAAATATAATGTAAATGCTTGAAATAAAATTAATAATTATATAACAGTTTTACTAATGTTTTTAACAAAATTTATTTATTAAATTTTTACAAAGTCTAATAATATTATTTTACTATTATTATAATTTAGTTTTTAATCATATCAACCCTAAAGTTTATCAATACCTTTAAACATATGTATATAAAATGTAAATGTATTATTCCTCAAATAACATTACCACCCAAATATATAGTTTCATTATATTTCTCCCAAAATGTCTTTAATTTTGGTAGAATCTCATCACTTAAAACTCAAAATATTTTTAATAATGTGAACATATGATCAACCTTAATATTATTAACCTAATATGATATTCATAACTATTATGTTAATTAATACACAGTTTCTTCTAAAATATAATAGAATCCTTATATGTTTCATGATTCTTGTAATCAAAATATTATTGGTGAAACATTTCAATAATTTATTTCTTAAATCACAATACTAAATACTTCATCAATTTTATTTCACCTTAGGTCCTTCCATGGTCTTGGGGTTACCATTTATAAGAGGTTATTGACTTGAGTAATGGTAAAGTTCCCTTAATTTAATACAAATAACTATAAATAGGTCCTTAAGATATGATTTATTTCCATCCACTTTACTACTCATTTCACCTCAATAAAATTTTCTCTATGCCCTTATTTTCAAAATATAATGAATTTATCCATTCCATTGAGACACTTTCCTTGGTTTCCCTGTCCACATTTCTAATTTGATAAAAATTTATCCTTATTTTCTCTATGTTCTCCACCACTTTAGTTCATAGAAAACACCATCCTTCTCTTATTTAGTGAGTTTATGAGTTAGTTAAGGTATATGTTGTTAATAATATTACAGGAAAAATGTTTAAGAATAAACACGATATCTTTCACTATTATCAATATCCTATTTGGTTTCTCATTGTCACTACCTCGTCATTCAAGTTCAATGTTAACATGATTAATTTGGATTTCATCCATCTACTAAAATAAAAAATCATAGTGTGAGAAACAATAATAAGAATGGGAAAACTGTATAATCATTTATAGGATCTCTAAATCATGAAAACTTATTTTCTATCTAAAACACCTTATGTTTAAACTATGTTATTCATTTTCATCATCTATTCAAATAATTTATAATGGTTTGTAAAGAAAATGTGAATTATCCTAAGCATTTACCCTGGGAGTATCATACCAATTGTGCAGTAAGGACCATTTTTGTGTGTAGGGTTATTCTCAAGTTAATCCAGACATGCCCTTTTTAGAGTTATTACGCTATGTTAAATCTTTTCTAGAACCACTTCCACATGTAGTATCGAGACATGTATGTATATCTAGGAAAAACAATATAATCTATACCTCACTAAAACATTAGGATATTCTTCTATACTTATCCTAAAATTATATCTTTGGGTTATGTTCCCTAATCTATGTTTTTCAAATTCTAGATTCTAAGGTTTCTAATAAACTTCCTCTAGTTCAAACTTTAATGGCCCTAGCCCAAATAGCCCAAATAAAGTGACTTATTATATTACATATGAATAAGATACAAGGAATCACGTCTCAAAGGACCCATCAATTTAGTAGTCTTGGTAAACTACATACAAACATGAATATTAAAATAAATTTTAATACACCAATTATGATATATATATTTGAAAAAAAACATTATTACATCTAGAGAATCCATGTATATTAGTCATAGTAACCTTTATGGAATCCTGGTGAATGGAATCAAAATAATAGTGAGCTAAAATGCTCAGTAAGGGTTATGTAAAATAGAAGAAATCATAAAACAATAATAATAAACAATAAGTAAAGTTAAATATCTGAACACACATTAAATTTAATTAACATAACTTCTTGAATAGATAAGGAACAATCAATATGAAAAGGTAAATAACTGAAAAAAATTCTATTTAATCAATGAAATGATAATGATTTTCATCCATAGATTTTATCATAGTTAAAATTTCAGGGATAATAATGATAACTGAAATGTAGGTAATTCTCATTTATCAGACATAATGTTTTAGGTATATGAAAACCTCTACTATCAAGATCAATCCTCTAAAAAACTCAAAACTACTGGTCGAAACGTATTTAATTTGGAAAAATGGGTTGTCTCATGATACCTATTGATTCAATGAGGTATTATATAATGTATGATCCCCAACCATTAATTCATTCCCAATGAAATACTCATATATTGTAAAATCAAATTAATTAATTAAAAATATGCCTTATCATTAAATATCTATGTCAAGTAAATGATACATACTTATCAATATTTCCCATGATAAAAAAATAAAATTTAGTATATAAAATCATATATAAAAAATGACATAAAATTTAAACAATAATTTTATCCATGATATATAATGTGGATATTTAGGGGAAATTTAATGTCTAGTGATCATAATAAAATTAACATTTCATGGTATTGTTTTTTACTACAAAAATGAATGAAGAAATTGAATGTAAATACTTTTATTATTTAGAATGATTATAAACCATCCCTATTAAATACAAGGATGGTATCAAAATAACATATCCCACTTGAAGAAAGAATAATGGGTCATTTTCATTGATAAATTGAAATACCATAAAAAATATTTTGAAAAACATTCCGGAGGAAAATATCATTTTAATTTATTTTTAAAAAAAATCCATTTTCACTGAAAATCAATTTTAAAAACATTTTATTTATAATTATCTTAATAAAATTAAAAAATAAGATTCAAATAAATGGTGGAGGGTAATTCTGTACATGTTTAATGAGGTAAAAAAATCATTTTCCATTTTAAAAAAGTTAGAAAAGTGCCTTGTTAGGAAAGTGATAAGAAGATTCCCTTGATTTTTTTTAAAAAAAATAAAAAATGTATAAAAATGTATATTAATAAATCAATATTTTAGGTTTAAATATATCCTTTTTAGAATCAATTTTATAAACACATGGTTTTGTCATATTTCCGATCGAATAGAAAAATGATGCTGAATTTTATTAAAACACTTTATCAATATTATTAAGCACCAAAGAGTGGTAAATGGAACTATTACTTAAAAAATATTATTATTAATAATAGGATAATAATATTAAATTTTTTATTAAATAATTATCATATAATTTCCATTAAAGGGAATTCAATAATAAACAATCTCGATTAGATTGAGATTTTGAAATAAACTATTAAAATAATCATACCATTGAAGTTTGAATTAATAAATGAATTGATTGTGTTTGTAAACTATAAATCCATGTAAATAAATGAAAATAAATCAATAGATATTAAAAATTCCTTATAAACAAAGTCATATAATATCGATGACAAGGAAAAAGTAATATAACCTAATGAAAATAAATCGAGTGATGAAATTTCATTAAAACATAGTAACCTTAAGTTCAAATCCATGTACATGAAATAATTAAAATTTAAACATAAAATTAAATGAATAATTAATTATTTATGATATTAAATTTCAAAGGGGCATTATATACACTATATCAAAGTAATTAGGTTCATAACCTTACCACATGCCTAAATGAAATAAAATTGACATGGAATCTCTTACACTACGCTTCCTTTTTGTTGAACACTATTTATATTCACGTATAATGGTTTTAATAATGTTATTGACTTATTTAATAACCATATTAATATTAATTATATGATATATGATCATTTTATAACATATTATCACCTGCTTGTTAATAATATTTCATTATTTTCATTGTTTTGGGTGTTAATTTCCTTGTTTTTTACTATATTTTGTCTTATTGTTTTCTTATTCCTATTAAATTGATCATGATTTTATAATATCCTTAATATAAACCATTATTTGTATATCACATATACTCATTATATATGTATTTATAGTAATCCATAAAATATAGAGATAGGAAATGAAATACACCATTCATGGAGATAGTAGGTTGTATGTACAGATGAATGTTGTTTCCATTTTCTATTCATATTGATATAAAGAAAAGTAAATGATATTTATATATAGTAAAATTATAGTATCATATTAATTCCATATATATCACATATTTTTATTATATCCAACGTTAATACATTTAATGTACAACATGAATGAATCACATCGTTTTATGAGCCAATAGTCTTATGTGCACACGAATGACATTATCATATTCTCAAAAAATGGAAATCATGAAGGTATGTGTTATATAATAATTAAATAAGAATATATAAATCTTGAATATTATATATAAATATTATGTCCATCATTATTCACAACATTTAAAGGATGTAATGAAAAAACAAATGACATCGGTTCGCGAGGCGGTAATCCACCTTACACATAAACAATGATTTCATAACCCATTCGATGGATGAGTGTTTGGGTATAGGTCATACCCTTAACATTAAAAATATAATAATATCTATTATATTAATTTTAATATATTATAATGGGTTAATTACAATTTAAAGGTGTTAAGAATGAAATAAAATAAAAATTCTTATTGATGAATGTTACCCCTTATTCAGGTATCTCCTATTTGATTGCACCAAAGGCCTCTCATGGATGGAATTATTCCATATGTAAGTATTATAGGAATTTTATATGGAAGTTTATATGTTAATGTTTTAGGTCTTGGATTATAAAAATGGATCTAGAGGTGTGATGATAGGAGGATATGGGGAAGCCTTTTATAAGTGGGGTGAATGGAAATATGTAAATTTTTTAAAGAGGGAATTCGAACCACATTTTTCCATGTATAGTGGATCTAATAATGAAAATAACTACATTATATAAGGTATAGAGAATTATATTTCCATTAAATGGGTTTTTTCTATGTTTCTAGGTTATTTGGCCCCTTAAGTTTAAATATTAGTTCCTTGGTAAACTCATTTTTCCCTAAATATTCGTAATTAATTTTAACTATTTTCACTAATCAAATTGGTCAAAAATTAAGTTGAAAATATTTGAAATTATAAAATTTTATAAATCCAATTATGTAATCCAGTTTTAAAAATTCAATTCATTGAAGTTTAAAAAATTAATTGAAAATTAATCTTACAGATAATATGAGAAATCGTGTTTTTAAAGTGAAAATGATCAAAAGATTGCTTTGTTTTTATTTACAAATTCCATATATAAATGATTCAAATTATCCAAATTATATTAATATGTTTATAATTGATCTAATTTTACATTAAAACCAATTTAAAATATAATTTTACATTTTAAATCAATTATATGAAAAGTTAGTTTTCCATTAAAACTGTATATTTTTCACTATTCATCAAAAAATGAAACCTCTTTAAAAAAACAAAAAAATAACCCTAAGATAATTTTGAAATTACTCCATAAGAATGGAATATTATTTTCCCAAATAAAATTTATAAGGTTCTAAAATTCTATTATAAAACAAGTGTTCCCTTAAAAGGCAGTAAAACCGCCTTTAGAACAATAATGCTTTCTATCCGTAATATTAGAATTTTTATTATTTTATGCCTATAAAATATAATGGATGAATGTAAAAAACTTTTTTTAAATATAATATAAATATAAATTTCTTTAATTTCATCCACATATAATACTTATTTTAATTTATTATCATAAAATGCCTTTGGTATATAAGAATACTTTTTTATAAAAACATTACCTTTTTCTTTAGTTTTTTTTATATCCATTTATAATAAATTGGGAACCAGTGAATTAAAAAATATATTTTTATAAGTTATTTAATACTATTATTAACTTTCAATTTAACTACTATGAGATAATTTTCATTTTAAAAAATAAAATTTACTGTATATAGTTGTTATGTAAAAATTGGTCTTGCTTATAATACAAGATTTCAAAGGAACATGTTGATGTGTGTAACAGAAGATAAACTCAATGTTACATATAGAGAAATAAAAAATTGTTTTTCATGTATTATATATTATTAGAGAGATTTAATTCATCTAAATATAAATATATCATAATTTAATAGGATTTTATATCCCCTTCTATGCTTGGTGTTTCCTGTCATACACACTATCAAATAAAATGTCCTTATATTATAATTTTGGGGTATTATATAGAGGATATTCTAAATAACTATATAATGGTTTTTTTTGGATCATATGATATAAATCTAGTACTTTTAGAGTTTTATTATAACAGTATCCACTAGTAGTTGATAAGAATGGATCCTTTCATGGATTTGTATGGTTTCCTTTGTATATAAACTATTTGTTGGGAAGTGTTTGGAGATGACTATATTATGGGACCAAGTCTCATTGATAAAATACCAGGGAGGAGTCAGGATATATGTCAACATCTAATTATAACACAAAGTTAGAATAAATTTTATATGGATCATCTTTGCCATCCTTTGGATTCTTCCATTAGCGACTGATTTTTCTTGATGTTTTCTCATTTGTTGGATACCATCATCTTAGGAATTGGGAATGATGGATCTAAGAAATGTTCCACCATTTTAGGTCACTGGTCAGGTTTGGTAGGTTGTTTATCAGTTGTAATTATCATATCAGTTGACTAGTATTGATGATGTTTTCCACATATCTCAACTATGGAAATTCCATCATGATCCCTCTCATGTTCTGAGTTGGGAGGAGTTTAATTCATAGTTTAACATTTTAGATGTATATAAACTAATGGTTATTTTTTATTAGTAGGTGAAATATTTTTGTGGGAATTTTATCTTGTTAGTCAATGTGTTATGGTGATATAGAACAAATCTTCATGAGACCGGGGAGCGAGAATCATTAGTGAGGGAGTAGTGGCATCATCTATTTCCAAACCACCTTTCTTCCACATGACTTCCTGGGTATATAAAGTATTATAGTGAGGAGTTTTTAATATACTAGTTCAAAAATTATCTCTCTATTAATTTTTAATACTATTTTTTCATATTTGAAGAGCATTAGATTTATATTGGGGGTTTTCTATAGAACCTATATTATCCATTACCTACAGAATATATTCACATCATAAACTAGGTACAAGAAGTGAATCTATTTTTGGGTATATTTCATGAGTCTAGTTTATAGAATGAAAAATATACAATTTTTGTAACATTTTCAGGTTACAAATACATCTATCAGGAATTATTTAACCTGGTTTGATGCCTTTTTCAGCGTACATTCAAGTCGAATGATTACTATTCTAAAACCTAAATCATTACTATGAATCATGAGTGACCTGTAGGTTTTCTTCACAACACATTTAACATATTTTAATTACTTCACTATGATGGCCTTCTCTTTGAACCCTAGGGCTACATCGAGTGACTTTGGGTGTGACTTCTCCTTCGGGATCACATCTTTTGGCACTTTAACACTATGCTGGTTATGCTAAATCTCTCTTGGTAAACAAACTTTCTACTTATTAATTTCAATTGGTCACATAACTAGTGTTAAAACAAATTTCTATAATCTATTGATCATATATTGATTCCCATGTGATTCTTCTAGATCCGTTATAGAATTATCTTTTGTTGACTAGTCCTTTATTGGTTGGGGTGCGGTAGGTATGTATCCTTTTAGATATACTATGACCTACCCTCTTCACAAAATGTTTTGTTTGTGTGATTTGATTCTAATATTTTGGAATTAGTTCCAGAGCCTTTGTTGTTTTCCATTATTTCATTATGGTTTTAGTAGATATCATTTTGGGTGTGTATGAGTTGATTTTGAGGAGGTTGTTTATTTTCTATCATATATTGGATGAACCTTGAATGCTTTGGTTTTTTACTTTTTTTATAAAAACAAATTTTAATGATTTATTGATTTTCATGTGTGAAAATTAATATTTGAGAAAATGTGGTCTTCCCTTATTTTGGTTAAAGATAACATATTTTTAATGAATTTTGAAATTGATTTGTGAAATGGTTTCTAAAGTATGGTTTTGATGAAATGATTTGGAAAATATATCTCATGGGAAGCCTTGGGTACTTAGGTGGATGGTGTAGTAATATGACTCATCCATTATTACTGCATGGGGTTAACTCAGGGGGTGTTCCTCTACTCCCTATGAAAATTTTTTGAGGGACTTTTTAGACAATATTAGGAGGTTCACTTTTTTTGGGTGTTCATCAGATACCTAGATTCAATGCATATATATAGGGTCTTGATGAGTGTGATTGTCTATGATAAGGTGTGAGTGTTCTAGAAATCCTAGAATGTAGTGATATTTGGTGTGATGTACATGTGCTCTAGTTTGTACTTCTTGTATTTTATTACATGTTTGGATATATGTGATACTCTTTGAGACTATTTTTATTGGGATTATTCATAATTGTTGAAAAGGGGGAATTATTTACCATGCTTTTGATATAATAATAGTTTAAATGATTATGCTACCTTGTTTTAGTTAAAGTTAAGAATTTTCATATTATTATATAGAGATTTGTTATGGAATAGTAGGGTGGGATCCTACTAGGCCTAGTTATCTCACACCATTCACCTCTTTGGTTGTGCGTAGAATCAGATTTGTCTTTTGATGTAGGGAATGGCAAGGAACCACAGTGAAGTAGTGAGGTTTTTTAGCTGGTTTGGGTAGATGGTGCTGAGATACTAAGGTGTTACCCACATATCCCATGGAGTAGAGGCTATTGGTTTTGTTTTCCTTTCATTTTTTTACATGTATATTTGGTTTTACTTGGATTTTGAGTTGTACTGCTACCAAATTTCCTCTTTGGTTATGACATATATTAATTCATGTTTTCTGTTTTTCTATTTATTTTTGTTATTTATCTATATTCTATGTTTTCTCTTTCATTTTGGATGAAATCATTCCATCTGGTTGTTTTTTGATGGCTGGGTGCTAGTCACCAGGCCATGGGGATCAAGAACCCCCTTCAGTTATGTGGTAGATTAGGTCTGGTTCTCGATTGTGAGGGTATCCTCGGTCAGTTCATGACATGTAATATTTACCTTCTGAAGTGTTATTCCTTTTATGTGTTCATAATTTTTATGATTTATTTTTTTTAATCCCTCTTCCATTCACCAAATTATATTCTCACACCATATTAATGTGTAACCATTCAAACAACACACAATTTGTGTTTCTCACCCAAATAGAGGCTAAACATATTCATAAATATCTGAATGAACCATATGAATAAGTTACATGATCTCATTATGTAAAGGTTTTATAACATCCCAACTCCAACATTCTACCACATATATTGGTTTATTTATTTTTTCCTTATTATTTAATTTGATATTTATTTGAACCCACTAATTCTTGGAAGTTTTCCTTATCTGATCCTTGTGAGGCACTAGGGATAGCTTTTTGATCCATGTTTGAGAGGGAGGGAGTAGGCTGAAGAGTTATCATAGGAGTGGACAGGATCCTATAACTAAAATGGCTATAGGAGTTCTATAGGCTAGGCAGTGGTAAGATCAGAGTAATAAGTTTCTATAATAACACCATCAACCAGCTGGTGGAGTCTTTAGTGGATTAATAATTCTTCCTAGACCACTGTCTAGTTTGTGAGAATTTTATTAGCCTAGGAATATTTCTAGGAAACACCGGATAACCAATGGGAGCTAGTGGTTATTAAGTGACACCGATCAGTCTAAGAAATACTTGGGAAGTATTATAATTCCATATAATAAAACATCCATTTTAAATCTATATCTTTCCCCCTCAATTTCTATTCAAACCAAAACACCATGGAGACTCTCCAGAGGTGAATTTGGATCCCCCAACCTTGAATCTTCATAGGTGAAAGTGCATGTTGTTTTGTTGGATCTATTTCAGTAAGTGTAATGTAAATTTAATCATGAATTATTCTTTTCTAATCTCTCTCTATCTCTCTATATTTTCAAGAGTAGTGGATCCTAATGTCATTGATGGATCTAGATCTTTACATGAATAATTTTGGTTCTATTATTCTCATTTGATCAGTCCAGTCATCAACTCTCTATTGGTGGATCCATAATTTGGTGAGTTTTTATCTTGTGTTTGTGGTTGGTGGTTTCCAAAGGTAATTGCAATTGTTTGAAACTATTTTTACTTACGTAATTTGAAATGGATTTTTGATTGATTCCTAAATATTGATTGGAGTATTTGATAAAATATTTTGAAATGGTGTGGTTTCTATGATGAAAAACCTTTAAAATTTGAGTTTTAAATATAGTGTGGATTTTCATAAAAATGATATTTAATTAAAATGAATGATTTTAAGAAAAAATTTGATGGTGAATTTTGAGAAGAATTTAATTAATGTTTTTATTAATTGAAATCAAATGTATTGATTTTAAAGTCATTATTTATTGTAATAACAATTTCATTTTAGACTAAAATGGCATGTCCTGAAAATTGAACATGGGGTAGAATGAAATGATAGATTAAGATGATTTAATATGAATAAAATCAATGATATCCCTATGTATGATTGATTACCTTGAAGCATATAGGATCTTAGGTCATTAGGTAGAAGGATATAAATTCTTGGTAAACATCAATATAGTAATGGAGTTGATTATGAAAATGACACTAGTCTATCTTGAGGGAATGTAGTTCATTATTTTTTATTCTCTAAAATTCCACCTAGGTGTGGAATCTAGTGAGTATGTACATACCCAGAGGAATATTTCACTAAGATTTTGTGGAAACATGTGATTGGAACTAACTACTAATGGGTGTTATTACCATGGTGATATGAATGAAAATTATTTTAATACCATTGTTTCATTAATTGTTTTTCATGATTGATTTGATAGAATTAATTATTCATGAATTTTAGACAAAGATACTTTTATTTTATTATTTTGATGTAAAATCACTTTTTTCCTCTTTTATATTAGCCACTAAAATGTTTTGAAAATATTTTTTTGATATGAACTATGAAAATATTTTATTGCCATGTATTGTTTATAATTCAATATATGTTTTTTATTGTTGTGGGTTTCTTATTGAATACATAGTAAGAACCTCTTCAGATTTATTTATCACACCATACATTATACCATATTAATTATTTTATTTGAAAACATCCATTATAGTCCATGAAATAATCTTTTAAAGAATGGATTCTGACATCTCTTTTTGATCATATTCATTTGGGAGTCTGTGAGGATGAGACTGACCTTCTTTTGATGATTTTTCATTTGACACCCTCTTTTCTAGAGATGATTCTTTGGGAATAGTTGTTAGATGTTGAGTTGTGTGGAATTAGGTATTATTGGTATATTGGGGAGATCATTAGTTATTAGACTATATTATATAAGGGTATCATTTTCTTTAAGAACCATTATGTTGGTTTATTAGCTATGAGGAAGGATATAATAGGGGATTTTTATAATTCTTAGTGGGTGGTACAGCCATGCATGATGAAATATTTTTATGATATAGCTTTTTTTTTGGTTTCCATATATTAAGTGAGACATTTTTTTTCTCATTGTTATAATTTTTTAAAGAACTAAGGACGTGCATTAGAAGCCTTTTTCCATCTTTAACCACTTACTATGCTGACATAGAAGGGGGATGAGATATCTATGGGATTTTTTGTTGGGTTTCCTCATACCCCTTGAGGAAATAATGATATTTGGTTGTTAATCAACTGATTTACCAAATAAATTCACTTTTTTCCTATTCTTGGTTTGACCAAATTTGAGAAATTGGGAAATCTATTTGTGCATGAGGTCTTCATATTGTGTGGAGTTCCATCTTCTAATTTTTTTGATAGGGATCCCCGATTAACCTCTCATTTTTGGATAGGCATATAGGTGCAAATGATATAACAGTTAATGTTGATCACAGTGTTCCATCCTCAAAAAGAGGGTCAAACGAACATTCTATATAGAATCTTGATGACATTCTCCATTATTGTGTCCTTGACTTTAGTGGAGCTTGGTATTTACACATGGTGTTGGTTTAGTTTTCCTATAAAAATATTTTCAGTCATCTTTTAAGATGGAATCCATTATGTCCTGATATGGATAGCTATGCAATTCCCTACTATGTTGGTCAGATATTGGTGATGCTTCCCTTATGGGACCTAGTTTGGTCTATGAGATAATAAAGAAGAGTCATTTGATTCATCAAAGAACAATAATGGAATAGAGTTTTTATTAATCCTATAATGATCCTCATTTATTCCAATGGGAGTTCTTGGTTGATTAAAAAGTGTTTTTTAGTGTCTCAAATTTGTTAGACAATCAACAACTATGAAGATATTGAAAGTTGGCACCTAGATATGTGGGACCATTTGAGGGTGTTGAGAAGAATGGAAAGGTATCATACTATTTGTATTTTCCACCATAGATGACAGTGATCTATGACATGTTTCACATTTCAAATCTTAATAATTATCTTTCAGACCCATCCCATGTATTGAGTTATAAGTAATTTGATATGGAACTTGATATAACCATGACTGGGCATCTGGTTCAGATTCTTTATTCCTAGACAAGGTTCTTTTTGGAAACACTATTCCCTTGGTATGGGTTCCATGGAAGCATGGTTCTGATTCTCATGAGACGTGGGAGTATGAGGCTTTGGTGATGGATCAGTGGCCTCACCCATTTTCTTCAGATTTTACTTTATAGGATTTTTGGGGTCAGAAATCATTTATCTTATGGAGAATTATAACATCCCAACATGATCATTCAGGTATGAATTTTAGTTTACTTTAATTTTTAAAATTATTTACATTGATCACTAGTTGATCCCTTTTATTCATGGGGTTTTCACCTTTTTTGAGCCTTGTGAGGGGTCACAGAAACTATTTTAATCCATTTTTTGAGGCTAAAATTTGGATGAGGAGTTATCATAAGAGTAGATAATAGTATATAGACAAAATGAATACAAAAGCTTTGCTAGTTAGCTGATGAGGGCCACCAGTCTGCCGATGTAAAGATTGTAGTAGTGATTTACTAACAGAACAACACAAGATATCCAATAAGATCCTAATATCCCTCTATTTAAGTGTATATTCTTCCTAGACCATCAGATAGCTACTAGGACATCCAGTAGCCATGGAACTCTATTATGAACCACTGGTTAGCTGGTGTGGGCTAGCTCCTAGCTAGTTACTCAAATATGGGTGTGAAATTCTTGGTAGGTATTGTAATTCCATCCATCATAACCACTATTTTAAATCTAAATATTTCTCTATTAATTTACAATTGAACCTAAATATCTTGTAGACTCTCCATAGATGAATTTTTATCTCCTAACCTAGATTCTTGATAGATAGAAGTGCTTGTTATTCGGTTGAATCTCTTACAATAAGTGTAATATCAAATTGGTAAATAAATCACACTTCCTCTTGTCTCTATCTCTCCCTCTTAATGTTTAGAGGATCCTCATGTCATTGATAGATATAGATCGTGGCATTATTAATTACAGTTCTAGTATTTTTCCTTGGTCACTCTATCCATTTCCTCTCCTTTAGTGGATCCAGGATTCGGTGGTTATATATCTTGTGACTGAGGTTTCTGGTTTTATAAGTCAATTCCTATCATTTAAAACCATTATTTCTCTATTAATTTGAAATATATTTTTTATTGATCCTAAAATATGGATTTGAGTCTTTTAAAAATTATTTTTAAATGGCCTGGTGTGTGTGATGAAATTACTTTGAAAATGGATTTTGAAATAATTTATGGAATTCTTGAAAAATGATTTGGAATTTAAATGAATTATTTGAATTATGAATTGGATAATGAATTTTGAGAATAATTACATAAATTTTTTTATGATTTGAAATAAATTTTTTTAATTTGAAAAGAATGTGTTTTTGATAAAAAACATTTGATGGTTTTTTATTTAAATAAAATGGAATTTTTTGAAACATAAACTTGGGTTCAAATGAAATAATGGATTGAGATGATTTGAAATTGATTAAAATGAATGATATCACAAAGTATGATTGATTAACATGAAACACATGGGAACCTGTGTTGTTAGGTGGGAGGATATGAACTCTATGTAAAATTATTTCTAGCAGTGGATTTATGATGACCATGATACAAAACTATCTTGAGGGTAGGAAGTTTATCCCTTTTTATTCCCTCCTACTCCCCCTAGAGATTGGGATCTATGACGTTTTTAAACACCTAGAGACATATTTTACAAAGATTTAGTAAAACCTTATGACAGAAATATACTAACCCTAGGTGTTATTACCATGGTACTATAACTTAAAATGACTTTATATGTCATTATTTTATTGAAATTATTATTCATGCATTCTTTTATAGAAATGTCTATTCATTCAAGATAGAAAAAGATGATTTTATATCACTATTTTTAAGGAAATTCACTTTTCAGCTATTTCATATTATCCATTGAAATGTTTTGAAAAGCCTACTATAATAAGAACTAATAAAACATTTACATGGCATGTTTTGATTAAAACTGAGAAAAAATGTTTTACTTGTTATCGATTTCTTATAGAATACTTAGTGAGATCCCGATATGCTTTGGTGCTCACAACCTACCTGTTCCCTTTGTAATTTTTAGGCACTCATATGTCAGATCATAGGAACGGAAATGTGATTATTGGAAGTGGTGGATTTTCATGACTAGAATAACCTTGGGAGTTGGCAATGACCAGTGGGAAATGTGATCCACTTGTCACATATAAATCTTGTGGAATTTTACTTGATGGTTTATGTGAAAAAGTTTTTTAGCATAGTATTTTCAGTACATGTATCTATCTACTTGTGGTAATATTCTCTTGAAGATTTTTTGGTATATCGATTGATTATAAATTTAATTCCTATATTTTCATACTGTTGAGTTTTCTTACAGAGATATCATTCACTCTTGTTTTGTTGACTCCCAAGTGCTAGTCGCTAATCTGTGGGGATCAAAAAAACGCCCTTTGGTCTATGTCAAAGTATTTCAAGTAATGTTTAGGTGGGGTATCTAAGTCTATTAGTGACAGGTTTATAACTATATGGGATAGATAATCTCCGAATGAGTAATTCCATAGTGAAAGATAATTAAACCCTCCCCTTTATAGGGAAAGGATTAGGCCTCCAGGATGGTGGGTAATATGACCCCAAGACCCTCTACCATGGGAGGATTTACTAAATATATAATCCAGTTCATGATATCTCTAAAACCAAATCGGAACATACTATTATCAAAAACTAACATCACGATATTAAATTTAATTACAAACAGAGGACAAGGTAGATAAAAACTAAATCTTATGGAGTCATTCCTAGAATGTATTATTGGGATATATCTCATAGAAGTAAATTATCACATAAATTTTTTCATACATAATATTTAAAATAATATCAATTTTATGTACATGAATAATTTATAGAATAAATATCACATAAATTAAAATTTCCTAAATTTAAATATGAGAACAATTTTTAATTTTTTCATAAGTTAAAACATATTATTAGCCTTTTAAAATTGAGGTTAACATTATGAATATTCCATAGTCATAGACATAAAAACTATTATATCCTATTTCAATATGAACTCTTTCATATTTTTTGTTTTATGAAAATTCAATTTAAATACAAGATATTTTATTGATCATAAATTATATAATTCAATTTCTATTATGTAAACATTCTACATAATATAATCATCATATGATTTAAATATTAAAACATTTGATCTAATTAATAATTAAATTTTTTAAATTTTTCATTAATAATATATTTAAACATATTATTCCTTTTAATTTCAACATTTTAAATTAATTAATTATAAATAAATAATATTTTAAATAGAAACTCTTAATTTACTTCAAACATAGTTATGTACTTTATAAAATATTTATAAATTATGGTTTTAATTTCTAAATATTAATTTTATTTAAGGATTACAATGATCCCATATAGCTTTAGTAAAAGTTTTGATAACTATTTTATGGTTTATAAATATTTAATAAAGAATATTAATTTGAAAAATAAATCTCCTTATTATAAAATGTATATTTGTAATTAATGTTTCACAAAATTAGTCAATTAACCATATAATTTTTATCGTTAATTAATTCTAAAAGTAATATCTTATGATTTATAAACAATTTAAAAATAATCTAATTCAATTCCAAATTAAACTTTCTCATGTAAAATATAAATTTTTCATTTATTATGAGAAAAAATATGAACAATTTTATGTTTAATGTAGGCTTGTAAATTAAATTTTAGAAGGCCTATTTAAAACATTTTGAGGTTCAAGCCCTATTTTATAAAAAACAAAAAGAAAATCCACTTTTAAAATAGGTAGAGAGAGAAATCAGTATATGACTTGAGGGCCCAAAGGCCCAAAGACCTATAAAGACATGACCAGGGGACCCATAAATGGTCCAAATGACCTAGTGAACCATAGGCTTGGGGTGGCATAAGGTCCAAAATAATGAAAGATTCATGTAAATTACTAGCCAGAAATCCTGTCTCCCCGTCTGTTAGAGCAACTGGACCTATGCTTCTAGTCAAAGAAGTTATATCTCTCCCCCTATCAATAGGTTGTGTCGTAATGGTCAATTAAATCATGAAATAAAACCATTGTATCCCCCATTGCATGTAGGGAGGATCAGATGGTATATTCCAATACACCTATCACTATTTCAATCCACTCGGCCAGTAATTCTTGCATGTTCCACACTACGCCATCTACTTAATGCTCCACATCATCTGGCCAAATAACAATGTAGAAAACTGCATGACTAAGAACACATCCATCCATCATTTAAATGAGGGAATATGGTCAAATTATGGGTGTAAACTACCCTATCATTCTTTCAAGGTTTCCCACAAGATTACATTTTGAAAAAAGTACTACACTTCCTACCAAATGTTATGATTCAAATTTGTAGTCTCTTCATGTGACCTACAACACTATGTGATAGCTCGAAGGCCCTTTCATAAGAGTGTAAACACTATATAGAGTCATACATAACCCTATGTCCCTGTAGAAAAAAATCCAAATAAAAGAAGACTAAAGGCCAGAGGAACACTAGAAAATTCCCAAATCGATCACGTTTCATGTCATCATCTGACAAGAACCACAACTACCTCAATTGGGAAGTCAACACTAAGAATTATCCACACAAGAATACTTCAATTCCATATAAAGTGTTATATATTCCATATATATATAAATATTATAAATAATTTTTTTTGATTATATATATATATTCTAATATATTAGATTTAAACACTTTATATTGAGATCACAAGGCATTCCATATAATTTGGTAAAAGGTATTTTTTTATAAAAAACATTATTAATAAATTTTTCAAAAAAATATATGATTAATTATATTATTTTTATAACTAACTAATTTATAAACACATTATGTAACTCCTTGAACCCAATTACCCAGAGACGGTGCAGTATTACATGACATTGGCATGATACAGGGAATCATTTCCTAAAATACCGATGAGTTTAGTAGCCTTGGAAGTACTAGATACTCTCTTAAGTTTTACATTACATCATGAAATAAAAAAAATAAACAAAATTTTTCCCCCTTTTGAACACACTTATATCCTTATCCTATCCCAACCGGTCAACCATAAAATACTTCTTCACAATCTGTGAAAAATAAAATATAGAAAGGGGTGAGATTAGATGCTCAGTAAGGATAACAATATAATGGATACTTCCATGAATAAACATAACCATTTATGGAAATGTGTAGGACTAAAACAAAATCATTTTAAACTTAAACTTCAGTGTAATATGGAAAAGTTAAAATCAAATAATTCCATTTACTTATTCACATGGATATTCTACTAGTCGAATAATCACATGCAATATCAATATCCACTTTCATAATGATGGAATGCATAATGCCAGACATCATTACCTCATAGTCAAGGCCTTGTACCAAGACTGAAAATAATATTTTTTCAAGGAATTGTGCCAAGACACTAGTTTTTCTCATGATACCTACCGATACATCGAGGATCTATAGTGGGATCCACCCATAACTTACTAATTCCAATGCATTCCTCATAAAAAATGTTTAAATATAACATAAACATTCATATTAAAACTACCATATGAAATGTAAATACTTTATCCACAAACCATGATTTTTATAAAAATAACACATCCATAGTAAAACATATCCCAAAACCCTGAGCACAATATGGATTTTTTGTATCATAGTAAATCAATTTCAAACAAGCTTAAAATCCATTAAAAAATGTTGACATAGATAAAATAATTTTTTTTAGAGAAATATCTCTTTATATTTTGAAATAATCTAAAAGTATTATAATTATAAAATAAAACAATTATTTCGAAAATATTCTTATAATATTGTGAGGTAAGCTTTGACGATATTATAACAGCAGAAAATAGATGCACCCGCCGTATAAGTTAAAAAAACATTCTTCCCTTAATTTTGTCGAAAATGTCATAAGGTACCTTGTTTTGAAAACGAAGAAATGATTTCGTTCAAAACATTTAAGGTCAAATAATGGTATAAATGACTTTAACCCATTTTCTAGTAAATAGTAAAAGTGTTTGGGAATACATTTTTAAGAATACTAGGATGTGGATGATAAAGACGTCTCAGTAGATACTTACGTAAAAACAACCTCGGTTAATAAAGAGATTATGAAATTAACCCTTACCTTGTGCTTTTCCTTAGTCGATGGTATGTTAAACTCCTGTATAATAGTGAAAAAAATTATTAAATTATAAAATATCTATATACATAAATATTATATAATATATGATCTTATAATATTTCTTTGTTAATAATATTTTAGTAGTATCATCATTTCCGGTGTTAACTGATTCGTTTTCCTTTATATGCTTGGTTACGTAAGACATGTTAGTTATGGATAGGATGTATTTGATTCATATACATAATTTTATTATATTCATAAAAATTATTTTTAATCATAAAATGAAAATAATTTGTGAATTATTACGATGGGAAATGATTCTAATCGCGTTTGTGGAGACGGTAATCCGTACGTACTCACAAGCGAGAATATCATTTTATTGATGGTGAAATCATATATAATTGGATGGTATATCATATATAAAGAATAATTAACATGTTATATTTATTATTTATATGATTTATACTCATTATTATGCCCATCCAAATAATGAAGTGTTTGAATAACAAACTACACCACGATGTGGAGACGGTAATCTGTACGCACACACGTATGGAGACATTGTTATTTATAGGATGGATAGAATAATGAATATGTTTATACCATTTTTATAATAACATCACTATATATATAATATAATTATGTTATTATTTTATAATGGAAACAACAAAGAAAGAGGAAGTGGAAGAAGAAAAGAACTTGAAAGAGGTGATTAAATATTTACCTCTTCTTCGGGTTCTTTCTTTTGATTTGATCAAAATGACTCCATAGGTTGTATTTTTGACCAAAGTAAGGACTATAGGATGAATGGAGTAAGGTTTGGAGTATATTTGGG
This sequence comes from Viscum album, assembly GCA_963277665.1. Lineage (NCBI taxonomy): Eukaryota > Viridiplantae > Streptophyta > Magnoliopsida > Santalales > Viscaceae > Viscum > Viscum album. Next base: position 426,397,920 of record OY728120.1, on the reverse strand, counting down.
TAGGGTATGTCCGAGCCAAAAGGCTTTGGATGTGTCAAATTAAGGGAAGGGGAAGTGCCCTTTTATAAGGGAGGTGAGGGTCACTTTAGGAAAAGCTTGAAATGTTATTTTATAATAAATTCATTTTAGATTTCTAATGGATACAAAATAAATTATTTAAAGGATAAGGTGGGTATGGGTAGAAAACTTCTCAACCAATAGGTTTTATACAAGTTTAGGACATCATATTAACCTTATATTTTAGATTTAACTCTTAGTTAAATATTTTGATATTTACCATGTCTCTTAGTATTTGTATATTATATGTATAATAAACATACTATAACAAGGAAATAGAACCCCATTTGGTTCATTATTAATATATATAACCTTATATAAGTCCTTTGGCCGATGATTATATTTTTATTAATATCATATCAATTAATAATATAGTATTTGTTTCAAAAACACAATTATGTCAATTTTGACACTATTTAGCCTTTGATTTTTATGAAAGCCATAAAAACATTATCACTTCATATAAAATTTATTTAACCAATCCAAAGATGTCATATTAACCTATAAAATTAGTTTAATTCATCAGAAGTCTCAATTTACATTTATTTGGATATTTATAATATCAATTATTTTAATATTTCATTAATAAGGTAATTACTGCATCATTATTGTGTCATAAATAAATTAAATTATTTGACGTCTAAAAATTATAAATAAAATAAAATTATGTAGTAAATATTTTTATCTTTATAATGAATATTTATAGTCAAATTTATATTATGTATAACCCCATATTAAAAATGGTTTAGTTATTAATCTTTGAATTTAACTCTTTTAACTCTTCTTTAAATAAAATAATAATAAATGTCCTAATATAATCCATGTGGAACTAAGAGGATCATATTTTATTCTTAATGTTGTTTATGGTCGAATTATACTTATCTAGTAGAATTAGGACATGTGTTACGGTAATTATGATATAATATTTACCCTTAATTACTCTGTTTACTTTTAACCGTGGTAAATAAAAGTCAAAAGTTACTATTCACCAAAAATTATTTTCATCTTATTGAACCACATTTTACTTACTGATATTAACCATTTCTATTGGATTTTTGAAATTCAACTCACAAAAGTGGTAAAATTATGTTTTATACAAATTTGCAAATGCTCCTAGGAGGTGGGTAAAAGACGGTAAAAAGTTTTATAAAAAGTTTTATATATAAACTTATTATTAAATGACTCCAATGAATTATACTGAAAATATATAGGTATAATGTATCTATTTTGACCTAAAATAAATTAAAATAAAATAACTAATAATTTAAATAAAAATTTGGTTTAACCAATAATGTAGTGTTTTTTCACTATTTATTGAAAATTGAATGTTTTCAAAAAAATTACAAAAATTCACCCTAAGCTAATTTCAATATTCCGAATCCCAAAATGAGGTCCATTTTGAAATTTAAAATTTAAAAAATTTAAAAAAGTGGTTATTACTATTCATTACATCTAGTTTTATTAGTTGTGGTGTCTTTTAACTCGAAGTTGCGTACAACACAAGCTATTGTATTATTCAAAAGGAAACGTATCGTAGAAGCTTGGGGTGTTACATTCTCCCCTCCTTAAAATAAATTTGTCCTCAAAATTTAAAGAATATTTCTGCATAAAAATATTCGGGTGCTTCTTCATCATAAGTTCCTCAAGTTCTCATGTTGCCTCTTCCATCTTATGGTTTCTCCATAAAACTTTTACCAGACGAGTCATCCGGTTTCTCAACACTTTTCTCTGGTATCAAGAATTTTGATAGGATCTTCATAGTAAGACAGATCGTGTTCTAGGTTTAATTCTTCATAGGTGAGTACATGCGTTGGGTCATGTATGTATTTTCTCAAAAGTGATATGTGGAACACATCATGAACTTTGGAGAGACTTGGAGGCATGTCCAAACGAAAAGCTATAACTCCAATTCATTCTAGAATTTCGAAAGGTACGATGTACCTGGGACTCAATTTACCATTCTTACCGAAACATATAACACCCTTCCATAGAGATACCTTCAAGAAAACATGGTCTCCTACTTGAAATTCCAAATCCTTCCTTCGGTTATTGGCATAGACCATTTTCCTACTTTGAGGTTCTTTGTTGTGGGTTCGGATTACCTTCAACTTTTCCATCATTTCCTCAACAAGTTCTGGGCCGACGAGTTTTCTTTCACCAATATCATCCCAAAAACCTGGTGTGTGACATCTCTTTCCATATAACTCTTCATATAGTGCCATCTGAATACTTTAATGGAAGCTATTGTTATTGGAAAATTATACTTGAGGTCAATATTGATACCACATACCTTTAATGTCAAGTGAGAAATATATCAACATGTTTTCTAAGGTTTGAATAGTCCATTTTGATTGTCCATCAGTTTTAGGGTGGTCGGAAGTGCTCAAACGAAGTTCCATATCCAGGGCTTTCTGAAGACTTTCCCAAAATATTGATGTAATATACGGATCACAATCTGAAACAATCGATAGGGGCACTCCATGATGTCTTACAACTTCATTAATATACAGTCTTTCTAAACGTTCAAGTGGTAAATCTTCTCTTATAGGAAAAAAATGTGTTGGCTTGGTAAGATGATCAACAATGTCCCATATTGAATCATTCCTTCTAGGAGTCTTTGGTATCCCCATGAAAAATTCCATCGTAATATTATCGCATTTCCACTCAGGTATGGGAAGAGGTTTCATGACTCCTCTAGGATGTTGTCTTCCATCATTCACATGTTGGAAAACCATACATCTTGACACAAAAATCAGAAATCTCTCTCTTCATGTGGTCCCAACAGAAATGTTTTTCAAATCTCTATAAATTTTAGTGCCACTAGGATGTATAGAGAAATTGGAGTTATTGGCAGCATCCAAAAATTATCATTTTAGATCAAGTATATCGGGAACACAAATACTCTTCCCAAACTTCAAAATTCCATCATTATATATGAAGTTGATCAATCTCCCATAGTTCATAGCTTTAATTTTCATTGAAATTCCTCATCATCAGTCTGAGAACTTTTTATCCATTCTAGTAACAATGGTTTGACCACCATTTGAAAAAGAATTGATGTTTTACCTTCCATTGTTATTCCCATATCCATCTTTACTAGATTCATGAAAATAGGATCCTTTTCAACTCTCATGTTGTTCAAAACTCCATGATCGTTTCTTCTCAAAGCATATGCCACCTTATTTTCCTTCCTCGGGTGGTAGTGTATTGTGCAGTCATAATCCTTGAGTAGTTCAATCCATCTCCTTTGCCTCATGTTTAGTTCTTTTTATGAGAAAATATACTTCGAACTCTTTCGATCAGTATAAATCTCACATTTTTCACCATGGAGATAGTGTCTCCATATTTTCATAACAAAGATTACAGCTTCTAACTCAAGATCATGAGTGGGATAGTTTTGCTCATGAATTTTTAGCTATTGTGATGCATAGGAAATAACTCTATAATTCTGCATAAGGACAAAACAAAGTCTTTTCTTTGAAGCATCATTATAAATAACAAAACCATCATTCCCCGATGGAAGAATAAAGATAGGATCATTGACTAATATTCTCTTGAGTTCATCAAAACATTCTTCACACTCTTTTTTCCAAACATATTTAACCCCTTTATGAGTGAGCTTGGTTAATGGGTTAGCCAATTTGGAAAATCTCTGGACAAAATGCCAATAATAACCTTCTAAACCAATAAAACTGTGTACCTCAGTTATACTCATCGGTGCTAGATATTATTGGATTTCCTTGGTCATAAAAGGGTCAACAGAGATTCCCTCCATCGAGAAAATATTTCCAAGAAAAGAAATCTCCCGAATCCAGAATTCACACATTCTAAACTTCCCATATAATTCATTTCTTCCAATAGACTTTAGAATAATGTGCAGGTGATTTTCAAGATCTTCATAGATTTTCGAGTATACCAAGATATAAAAAATAAATACCACTACAAATTCATCATGATTTTCCTTGAAAACACTATTCATTAGATCTATGAAGATAGAGGTTGAATTAGTAAATCCAAAAGGCATTACTATAAACTCGTAATGCCCATACCTGGTTCGAAATGCTGTTTTGGGAATGTCTTCCTTCTTCACACACAACTGATGATATCCCGATCGAAGGTCAATATTTGAAACATATCAAGCTCCATGAAGTTGGTCGAATAAATCATCAATGCGAGGTGGGGGTTACTTTTTCTTCTTTGTTATAGCATTGATCTACCTATAGTCAATTCACAACCTCATATATCTGTCTTTCTTCTTAACAAAAAGGATACGGGCACCCCATAGAAAAACACTAGGGTGAATAAATCCCTTATTACTCAATTCCTATAGTTGTTTCTTTAGTTCCAATAATTCCACAGTGGCCATTCTACAAGGGGTCTTCGATATGGGCCTTGAAATAGGAATTAAATCAATAGAAAACTCAATTTCTCATTTTGGAGGATGAATAGGTAAATCCTCTAGAATCACATCAACATACTCTTGTACAATTGGAACATACTCTATTTGAACATTATTTTCCTCACCCATAATTATTTCATTCTCATCCTCCCCAATAATTGAATTTAATAGAGCTGCTGGGGGTGGATCTAGATAAGAATCAGATGGTGATGTTTCTACTCTAAAGATAAGGTACTCATTATCATCGTCGAGAATTGTAACCTCCTTGTTATTACAATAAATTTTCGCATCATGGTCCGAAAGAAAATCCACACCAAGGATTATATCAAATTCAATCATGGGTATGAAAATGAGATCAGCAAATAAAGAAAATTTATATTCCCTAATGGGAACTGATTCACAAAACATTGTTGCAATGATACTTCCCTTAGGTGTTTTGACTGAAAACTCCCATGTTAAATCAAATTTGGAAATATCTAATTTTCATAGAAAACTGGGAAGATATGAAACAATTCAAAGATCTTGAATCAAATAAATAACTGCTAAAATATGAGGAAACAATTAAATTACCTGCCACCATGTCTTTCGGAGCATCAACCTCAGTAGTAATGATCTCATAATCTTAGACATTCTCCCTTGGAATTTTCTGAAGTAATTTCCCTTGGGTCTTCGGACATTCGTTTGAATAATGCCCCTTATCTCAACATTTGTATCATTCAACATTGAAAGCCTCTTTCCCCCTTGTAATCACAAGATTGGTGGATTTTGTCACCACACTTGTTACAGATTCCCATTCCCTTCAGGCATGTACCAGGGTGTTTCTTCCCACATTTACCATAGGATGGTAATTAAACTTTTCCCTTCTTCCCCTTATTTCCATTTCTAGAGTATTCAACAGATCTCTTCTTCTCCTGCTTTTCTTTAATGTATTAAGGCTTAGAGAATTATATTTCTATCTTGAGAGCACATGAGACAATATCTCTGTATGATAAGAAGGATTGTGAGTCTAATGCTCGCCGAAGAAATGTTTTTAACCGATCAAAGAATTGATCAAGATTAATCCTTGGTTTATGTATATAATCTAGAACATGCCTTTCTAACCTTGTAATGTTAGCTTCATACAATGCGAAATTTTCATCCTCCTTTTGTCTCAGATTCAGAAATTTCATTTCCATATCCACTCGATGGTCACAAGGAAAGTATTTTTCTAAGAAAATATCCTTAAACTCCCTCCATTACATATTTGATACTTCATCATCTTCCTTGGTGTTTTGAATCAATGACCACCATTGATATGCATCTCCCATGAGGGCATAAACTGCCATGACAACTTTTTCCCTTTTGCTACTCCCCAAAGAATGAAATATTCTCTCTATGGAATTTATCCATTGCTCAAATACTAATGGATTTGTACACCCATTGAATTTTTGTGTTTGTTTCCTCATTAAAGAGATCTAACATTGGTCCTCGGCGTTGTGGATTAGGGTGCTCTATACGGGTAAGGTTATTATTCATAACCTGAGTGATTTGTCCTAGTATGGTGATATGCTGATCAGCACCAGTTTCTTCACCAACTCCACTATAATTATCTTGATTAAGAGGTAAATCCCTACATAGATTACGTGAATTAATATAGCTTCCATTCCTTCCACTAGGCGCCATTTCTAAACAATGACATACACTAGATTAGTTTATGAATCACAATACATAATTCCAAAATTGTAAAATAGTTAACATAAATTGAAAAGTTTGTTGATATAATCCATAATCATAAAAATGTTTTCTTTGAGGAAGTATATACTCATAAACCCTTTATAATGGGTCATAAAGAAAATGAGAATTAACTTATGCATATCCCTCAGGAGTGTCGTAACCAAGAGTGCTGCAAGGCCCATTGTCGTGCACCAGTTCCCGTTCGAGTATAGCTTAAAGAGGTGTTTTCGGGTTTTACCCCTATGTACATCTATGCTAGATTTTCCTTTACCTGCTCATATCCAGACAGGGATGTATTTCATGGAAAACTCACAAAATCTCTACAGTACAAAAATTCCAGGAAATTCTTCTATACTAATCCTCAAAGTCTATCTTAGGGTAATGTTCTCTAATCAGCGTTTTTTTAAATATAGCTTAAAATGATTGTACTAAACTTCCTCTGATACCAACTATAACTCCCTGACCATAGTTACCTAGATTCAGTGCATTATTACATGCCATTTTCATTATACAAGGAATCAAGTCCTGAAAGACCGACCAGTTTAGTAGCCTTTGAAGTACTAGATATATTCATATGTTTTACATTACATCATGAAATAAAAACATCAACAAAATTTTGTCCCCTTTTGAACACACTTATCTCGTTAGCCTATCCCTGCTAGTTAACCATAAAATACTTCTTCACATCATGGGAAAAATAAAACATAGAAAGTGGTGAGCTTAGATGCCCAGTAAGGAAACAATATAGAGTAAACTATCATAAAAAAACATAAAAATTTAAGGCAATGTATAAGACTAAAAGAAAATCCTTCTAAACATAAACGTCAGTATAATATGGAAAATATAAAATCAAATATTTTAATTTACTTATTCACATGGATATTCTACTACTTGAATAATCACATGCAATATCAATACCCACTTTCATAATGTTGAAATGCATAATTCCAGACTTCATAACCACTTAGTCAAGGTATTATGCAAAGACTACAAATAAGATTTTTTCAATGCCTTGTGCCAAGACACTAGTTTGGCTCATGAGACCGACTAATTCATCGAGGAGCTATAGCAGGCTCCACCCATCACTTACTATGTCCAATGCATTCCTCATTTGAAAAGTTTTAAATATAACATAAACATTTGTATTAAAACTAGCATACCAAATGTCAATACTTTATCCATAAACCATGAATGGAGTTAAAATAAAACATCCATAGTCAAAAATATCACAAAACCTTCAATACAATATGGAAGTTTTGTATCATAATAAATCAACTTCAATCAAGCTTAAAATCCATCAAAGGATGTTGACATAGATGAAATCAAAACATTTTTGGAGAAATAACTCTTTCTATTTTGAAATATTTTAAAAGTCATATAATTATAAAAGAAAACATTTATTTTGAAAATATTCTTATAATATTGTAAGGGAATATTCTATTATGTTATAATGGCGGAAAATAACCAGACCTACCTTATAATTTAAAAAACATATTACCTTAATTTTGTCGAAAATGTCATAAAGTACCTTGTTTGGAAGACGACGTAAAGATTCCTTTCAAAACATATAATGTCAGATAAGGGTATAAATGACTTTAACCCATTTACTAGTAAATAGTAAAATATTTTTGAAATATATTTTCAAGAAAACATAGATGTGGATGATAAAGAGGTCCCAGTAGATACTTATGTAAAAACAACCCTAGATAATAAAGAGATTGTGATATTACCCCATAACTTGTACTTTTCTTTAGTAAATGGTGTGTTAACCTCCTGTATAATAGTGAAAACATTGTTATTAAATTATAAAATAACTATATACATAAATATGATATCATATATGAACTTATAATATTTCTTTGTTAATAATATTTTAGTAGTATCATCGTTTTGGGTGTTAATTGATTCGTTTTCCTTTATATGCTTGGTGACATAAGCCATGTTTGTTATGGATAGGATGTATATGATTTATATAAAGAATTATATTATGTTCATAAACATTATTTTTAATCATAAAATTAAAAATAGTCTGGAATGATTATGATGGAGAATGGATCTCATCGCGTTCGTGGAGACGGTAATCCGTACGTACGCACAAGCGACAATATCATTATATTGATGGAGAAATCCTTTGTAATTGGATTTTATATCATATAAAAAAATAATTAAAATTTTATATTTATTTTTTACATCAGTTATACTCATTATTATACCCATCCAAATAATTAAGTGTCTGAATAAAAAACTACACCACGACGTGGAGACGGTAATCCGTACGTACACACGTATGGTGACTTTGTAATTTATAGGATGGATAGAATAATTAATATGGTTGTACCATTTTTATAATAACATCAAAATATTTATAATATACTGGTATTATTATTTTATAATGGAAACAACATAGAAAGAGGAAGTGGAAGAAGAAAAGAACTTGAAAGATGTGATGAAATATTTACCTCTTCTTAGGGTTCTTCCTTTTGATTTGACCAAAAGGGATCCTTAAAATGGATATATGACCAAACTAAAGACTATAGTATTAAGGTAGGAAGGTTGGGAGGCTATTTTGGTAGTATTTGGCCGAGCCAATAGGCTTTGGATGTGTTAAATTAAGAGAAGGGGAAGTGACCATTTATAAGAGATGTGAGAGTCACTTTAGAAAATCTTGAAATATTATTTTATAATGAAATCATTTTCGGTTTCTAATGGCTAAAAAATTAATTATGTAAAGTATAAGGTGGGTATGGGTCTAAAAACTCTAAACCAATAGGTTTTAGACAGGTTAAGGTCATCATATTAACCTTATCTTTTAGATTTAACTCTTTGTTAAATAGTTTGACATTTACCGTGTCTCCTTGTATCTTTATATTATAAGGATAATAAACTTACTATAACAAGACAAGAGAACACGATTTGGTTAATTATTCATATATATATAACATTATCTAAGTCTTTTCTCCAAACCTTAGATTTATAGGAATATTATATCAATTAATATTGTAGTATTTGTTTTAAAATCTCAATTCTGTCAATTTTGACACTATTAAGAATTTGATTTTTTTTGAAAGACATAAAAACATTATAACTTCGAATAAAATTTATTTATACAATCCTAACATCTCATATTAACCTAGAAAATTATTATAATTCAACATAAGTCTCAATTTACATTTATTTGGATATTTATAATATCAATTATTTTAGTAATTCATTAAAAAGGAAATTGTTGCATCATCATTGTGTCATAAATAAATTAAATTATTTAACTTATAAAAATTATAAATAAAATAAAATTATGTAGGAAATCTTTTTATATTTTTAATGAATATTTATAATCGAATTTATCTTATGTATAACCCCATATTAAAAATGGATTAGTTATTAAACATTGATTTTAACTCTTTTAACTCTTCTTTAAATAAAATAACAATTAATGTGCTAATCTTATCCATGTGTACAAAAGAGGATCATATTTTATTCCTAAGTTTGTTTTTGGTCGAATTATACTTATCCAATAGAATTAGGTCATGTTTTAGGGTAATTGTGATATCATTTGTACCCTTAATTACCCTATTTACTTTTAATCGTGGCAAATAAAAGCCAAAAGTTACTATTCAGAAAAAATTATTTTCATATTATTAAACCACATTTTACTTACTAATGATAACCATGTCTCTATAATTGTTGAAATTCAACTCATATAAGTGGTAAAATTATGTTTCATACAAATTTTCAAATGCTCCAAGGAGGTGGGTAAGAGACTGTAAAAATTTCGATAAAATTTTATATATCAAAACTTATTATAACATGACTCCAATGAATTAAGTGGAACATATATAGGTATTATGTATCTTTTTTGACCTAAAATAAATTAAAATAAAATACCTAATTATTTAAATAAAATGTTGGTTTTAACCAATAATGAAGTATTTTTTTCACTATTAATCATAAATTGAAATTTTTCAGAAAAATATAAAAAATTCACCATAAGCTAATTTCAATATTTTGAATGAAAAAATGAAGTAAATTTTGAAAGATAAAATTTATAAAATTTCAAAAACTGTGTATTAATATTCATAATGGATAGTTTGATTGGCTGTGGTGTGTTTGAACTCGAAGTTGCGTACAACAAAATCTATTGTATTATTCAAAGGGAAATGTACCGTGGAAGCATGGGGTATTACACTTTATAAATAGAAAAATTCCCAAAAATTATTTTTCAATAATTTAGATACATTTTATAAATTCTATAAATATTCTAAAATATTCGATTCCAGTATTTATAAAATATTTATAAATAACATACAACAATGCTTTTCTATATCCCTATAGTAGTGATGCAGATTATGTTAACTGATTAATGTAGTAAAAGTCGTTCACTCCATATTACATGAACAATTTAAGAAAACATAATGTGGTGATCCTTACATTATGTTATATAACTTAATTTTGACATGTGGTAAAACTAGTTATAATTTCCCAATAAATGTGCTCTCTATTTAATTGTGTATTGAAAACATTGATTCGATGAGGAATCTAGTTCTTTGATACAGTTGATGGGTTTTAGTGGATCATCAAATTATCATAGCAGTTGAAGAAAAATCATTTTTGTGTGATCTATCATCGATATAATCAACATGAAATATAAATTAAAAAAATAAATATTTATACCCAGATGATAGAAAGATCTATCTTAAATAGTTGATGGAGTATACATAATGAGGATCATAAGAGAATGATATGAACGACTCCTACCTCTGAGAGGATTTCTCCAGCCAAATTATCCCCAAACATTTCATGGGGATCTATAAATGAAGAAGTGATTCTAGTGCCTTCACCTAGGGATAAACTCCATTTTGAGGGGGAAGAGGAAACCCGAAGTCTTGCATACAATCTGTCATACTCAACTGGAGGAATATAATCCATTTTTATATCTATCCTTGATTAATTCCATTTAATAAAATATGAGGGCCATATTCAATGTATAATCGTATGTTTATTCCCATTTCACTTATTTGTTTATTTCCATCAATGAATGCATTAAATTTATTCCACTCATAATGGATTGCATTTAATCCATTTGTAATGAATTATGACTAATAAAACTACATGTGAAGATACATGCACCTGTATTTAATTTATTCACATATATATTTCACTTCATATTAAAAATCTATTTGGAGTCTATTGTGAATTTGATATGTTCAAACGGTAAAAATGAACGATTATACTAGTTAAAGTGAATGCCACTTAAATATCCTAAACTATTTATGGTATATTGATAAAGGATTAATATAAAAAAATCCATTAGTTAAAGAATTATTTCAAGGGAAACGTTTGATGGAAATGGTTCAATGGATGATGATGGACTTAGAAAGAGTTATAAATAGTCAACATAAGTTATTAACTCATAACATTTCTTTTTTTAAGTAAAGGAGTTTGAAAACATGTTTAAAATGTTGAAAATTAGGAATAATATTCCTAAGTATCATAATTATGCAAACGTTCTTTATCCATAGATGTAACTAATTATAGAGTTTAGTGGGGGGATTTTATCTAATGATCACCTAGAGATATGTTACAAATTATACAGTAATGTAATGATTTTAGAAAAACCTCTAAAAGTTTTGTAATCATAAGGATTATATGATATACAATAATAGATAATGTGTTATACGGGTGATTATGTATGGTTTTGTTATGTATTATTAAATGTGTTTTATAATATAAAACATACCATGTTATACAAAAGAAAACATTACTATAGATTCACCTAAATTCATTAGTACCCTTTACCAATTGTAATTTTTTTGATAAGGGGCATACTTTTATCATTTCTAACTAAAATCAATGATAAAGTTAACCTTTATTAGGTCTAAAAACACTGATTAAAGGGTTACCTTTATCAGTGATTTGTTAGTACTAAAAAAGGTCGACTATATCAGTGTTTTTAGTGTAGACAAAATGGTTCCCTATATATAATTTATAATAAAGATATATATTTAAATTTTTCATATATATATATATATATATTTATAATTATATATGGGTGTGTGTGTACATATATTAATACATATGACAGTATATTATAAAATTTATAAATAATTAATTGAATTTTCATTAAAAATAAAGTGTATATTTAAAAATATAATTCATATTAAAATAAAAATTTATTATCAATCCTCTTTTCATAATTTATATAAAAAATTATAAAATTTTTGTTAATCAAAAAAATTATTTAATAAAATATGGAAAAACATAAAAAATATATTTAAGTATGATATAATAAAATTTTATTTTAAATAATTATATTATCATATATATTAATATAAATTCATTTAAGTACATTTATTAATATATGTTGATATATATATATATATATATTAATATAATTGTTTGTGATGTGACATGAATCTTGTCTTCTAAGGACAAAAAAAGGGTACCTTACACAATATATTTTATATATTCATATTATTATAGTCATAAATTTTATTTATATAATGATAAATATATTTATAGTTATATAAATAAAATATATATATATTTATAATCATTTATAATCATTTATTATTTAATATTTTTTAATTATACATATAATTATGATTACATTGAAACAGACACACAAATATATTGAAATATAGTGATATGAACTATATAAATAAATAAATAAATACATTAAATATAGTTTATATATAAGTTTATATATTTATTTTCCAATTATACAATTTAAAATATACATATATATTTAGAATATAGAAATAAATATTTATAATTTTGTGTGTGTGTGTTTGCCTATTAACATATTTTTTTATATATAAATAGATATTATAAAATAAATAAATAATATATTGATCATTATTACATAAAAAATGAAAAAATAAAAATATAATTAATATTAAAATAATTTTTTTTCAATCTTATTTTCATGATTTATATATCAAAGAATTTTCAAATATGTATTAATAAATAAAAAATATGTATTAATTGATTTGAAGACATTAAAAATGCAAATGTAAACATAATATATTTAAATTTTCTTTAAATAGTTATATAAATATATAAATTGATATATATTTATTTAAGAATTTTTATATTAATATATTTACTTAAAAAATAGATTAATATAATTTCTCATGTTGTGATGTTGATCCATATATGGCTTGGAAAACTCGGAATGGGACAAAATAAAAAAATAATGAAAAAATGGGGAGTTGGCATTTGTATGTATATAAAATATTACATCTATATATATATATGTATGTATGAATTTATATATAGATGTATGTATATATGTATGCATGTATGTATGTATGTATATGTCTATATGTGAATGTGTGTGTGTGTAAATATGTAAGAATTTGTGTGCATATATATATGTGTATGTATGTATTTGTCTATGTATGTGTATGTATATGTCTGTATGTGTATGCATGTGTATGTGTATCTATATCTTTGTGTATATGTATGTGTATGTGTGTGTGTATGTATATTTATGTATGTATGTATGTTTACATATGTATGTTTGTATTTATACATGAATGAATGCATGTATGAGTATGTGTATGTATGTGTATGTGTATGTATTTATTTGTTTGTGCATGTGTGTATTTATGTATGTGTATGTGTGTGTATGTGCATGTATGTGGATGTTTGTTTATTTATGTGTTTATATGTGTGTGTTCATGTATTTATGTATATATATGTGTATGTGTATTCTATATGTATGTGTATGTTTGTTTGTGTATTTTTGTGTATTTTTGTGTATGTGTTAGTTTGTGTGTGTATGAGTATGTTTATGAGTTGTATTTTTGTGCATGTACGTATGTGTTTCTATGTGTATGTTCATGTATGTATGTATATATGTATGTATTTTTGTGTATGTCTATGTGTATGGGTATGTGTATGTATATGTATGTGTATATTTATGCATGTTTATAGATGTATGTGTATTATAATAGAACAACCCAAGCCAACTAGACCAGTCACCCAAGTCATTCCATTGTAGGGAGAGGTAAAACAAAGATAATAAAACAAGTCATGTATATAATGGAAACAAGACATACAACTAATGTACAAAGAGGAAAAAATGATAGATACAACTGATCCAAATAGGCTAAAATAGGAACTATGAAATGTCTAGACAATAAGTCTCCATGTGACCAATCATCACATCCAAACAATCCCAAATTAAAACAACAACATAAAGAGAAGAATTCAAGATATAGATTTCTCTTCCCATTATATGTATCATGAAAAACATGGTATATATCCTCCGACATGGAGATGAAGGGGTTGAGATTCATAACCTAGTAGGATACAACCATGGGATCTATATAATTTATAATAACAAGAATTCATAGGTTTGGTCTTTGGAAAAAGCATTTTTTTCAAGAATTTTATGAAATAAAACTATTAGAGAACATTTCTCGAACAATCCTTGATTTTTTCACACATTTCATTTCATATTTTCTAAATTGAGAAAAAATTGGGAAATGATATTAAAATTTAAATATCCATGTGAGCCAACATCCATGAAATAATCTATCTTGAAATACACCATTGGAAACAACAATGCACATTTTAATCAGGCTCTAGCCTATGGGACAATACATACTACACACTCACAAGACTAATTAGGCCAAAGGTTGGATCCAACTAACATTGACGTCTGCCATAGACCATTGACATACAAATGGTTACCTCCTAGTGGTGTCACTCACACTAAGGCTATCTGTCACTCCTTCTCAATGCATCCAAGGCTCCTACTGTGCAATTATTTCCAATTTCTATTTTAAAAACCATGCTCACATTTTTTTAAATCCATTTCAAAGCCATGAAAATATGCTTCATGGTTTGAAAATCCATTTTTTCATTTTACATCAAGGTAATCCCCTTTTCAAATAAAAAACCCTTATTAAATGCGAACCAATTCTATTTTCAATTTCAGCACATGCAATTCCATTTCAAATATCAAGGAACCAATAAAAAACAACCAATTCATGAAATTAGAACACTTGAAAAAATCCACCTACCTTAAGGATGTAGAAAATCTATCATCCATTGACAAAGGGGATTGGAAACCACAATATTGGCCTTTGAAAGAAGAGGCACCACAAGATACTGAAAATTATTGACAGGAAATATATTCTGGTTAAAAATGGTGACACAACTATAAAAGATAGACAAACCAAGAGGATTTCTTACCCGAGGATATGATGTTCTCAGCCCTAAAGATCAATCATTGAACAATGTGATTTGGATGGGAAGGAATCATGAAAAAATGCCTAGGGTAAGATCCTTGGCTGAGAGGAGAAGGCTGAAAAAGATAATGAAACCTCAATAAGCCACATGAACCCATAAAAGTTGCAACTCAAGGAATTACACATTGTGTAATACATTACACATCATGAATTTCTCCTATTTTTTTTTACGTCAGAAAATGCATTGGGTTTTTAATTGAAAACAAATTTTCTAAATTACATGATGTGAGACCATTACACAACGTGTACCATTCTCACACTATGAAATCATTTCATGGTATCTTTCCAGTAGGCATTACATTTCACGTAATCCCATTACATTCCATTTAACTACCCAATGAATAGAAGAAACTGGAAGATTATGCTGAAAATTCCAAAAAACCCATAACATCACCATTATAGGTATCCTCCCAATTCCATGGTCATAAATACTCATCCAACGAAAAAGGAAACCAATAGAAAATATTTGAACAAACCTGGAAGAATGTTAACGAGGTATTACAATCTCCCGACCAAAAAAGATTTCTCCCCCCAAAAAGAGATCCTAATCCTGGGTCTACAAAAATATAAGGCTACTACTGCCTCATCAATGACTCTCATTCCCACATATTTCAAAAATCATACACTACTACAAAATATGAATTTAACAATGCTAAAAACAACCTTTATATGATATATAAATGTGATAACTACTGGAGTGAGATTAAAATCTATATTCTTTTATTAGTGCTTTTAAAAGTGTTGATAAAGGGGCATACTACAGTGTGCTGTAACAGAACATTGTAGCACCAAAAAACACCATTAAATCAAAAAACTGAAGTGTGAATATATAATTTTAAATAAATAAAACTCACATCATAAATATTGTTGGATCTGTTTATACCAAATATACACAAGAGGGGGGTGAATTGTGCATTTTACAAATTCTTCATGAGATCATGTTTTCTCCTTTAACTTTAATCAAATTGAATAATGCAGCAGAAATTAAAATAGCAAGGATAGATGATGTATAGTGGTTCGGGGAACAGAAGGTCCCTAGTCCACTCCACCAACGCTCTACTCCATGAGCTTGGTGATTTTCATTATCTGGTCATCTTATCGATAGACCATTCCACAACTGATTATAGGAAGATGACATCTTTCAATCTAAAGCAAAATAGAGCCTTCTGGTTCATTCTCAGAACCTACACAACTTAGTACAAGAATCCGGTTACTCAAGATAAAAAGAATTATTTGTTCTTTGAAAATACTTTCCCATTGTTCTTCACAATTGCAATAGAATGCAATTGATAGTAGATGGATCGTCATCTTTAGAAATAATGATCTTCAAGTAAGAGTCATTCTGAGTCAATCCGGTTGCATTAGATATAGAAAAAATAATTCTCGACTTCAGCAGTAGTAGATTCACAATAGATCTTCGATTTATAATGAGTGAATCTTCTGTCATGTTTCTTCTTCTTCAATAAACAGAGTTTTGTCAATCTTCATAACAGAAGATCTGTCAAACTCGATTATCTGAATTTTATCGACTTTGTCAGGAAACAAATTTGGTATATCTTAAGAGTATCTGCTCTCGTTTTCTTGTTATTGACCTTGTACGTTGTATATGTTGAATTTAAAAATAGCAAAAATATATAGAGCGGTTTCTCTGTAATGTTAGATCCACAAAAGTCACCTTCTGACTTGAGATCATCAAAAAATTCGAAATAACAGAGCAGTCGTAACTCACCGAAAAATTTGGCATGAAAAGATCCTTTTATATTGATCCTTTGAATCATAGGTAAATAGCTTTGAATTAGTCAACGGAGCTCTTTAAAATCTTCTTTTAATCCGTCTTGAAATCAGCCTAATAATTTACATGTAGATCGTTTCATAATAACATAGTCCTTAATTGTCCGACCCCAAATGTAAGGATGAAATGTATATCATGAATCTTTTGAACGTAAGATAGATCACAAACATATGGTTGATGACGCATCCTTCAAACATAATGTTCAATACAAACATAAGGTTGATAAAAAATATAGGGTTGATCAACCATACTTTTCATTCGAACAATCAAACGTATGATAAATGATCCATACTTTTATAAGATTCTAAACAAAAGGTACATGATCCATAATTTTTGATGAAACGTAAGGTTGTTCAAAAAATTATGTTTGATGAACCATACTTATGAGAAACAAACGTAACATTTAAAACTTATGTATGTTTCTTCTTCCATACTATTCCAATATCCCAAACATAGGGTTCCTTCCTAACGTAGAGTTCTTCTTCCATTCTTTTCTGATAATGTATGGTTGTTTAACCATATTTTTCTGATACCTCATAAAGTATACACTACATTCTATCCTTATGCTACACTTCTCCATATAGGGTATGAACAGTGTTTTTAGAACACGCTTAAGCAATTCCCAAATTTGTAGAGAATGAACAGTGTTTCTAGAAAATGCTAATATGAATACTTTAGCAATTTATTATCATTTTTGAAAAACATAAATATTTCATTGAATAATAAAAAAATAATGAATAATAAATTCCAGAAATATACGTTAGAATAATAATTATAAAACAATTAAGGATATTTTTGATCATCAAAATCATCATAAAGAGATAGAGTATTGTTCTCAATAATCTCCCCCTTTTTGATGATCACAAAACCCATAAAATATTAAATTAAATTAAATTTTAAAATTAATTACATTTAGTTTTGAATTTTTATTAGATAAAACAATATTTAATTATAACAATATTATTTCAAAAATAAATAAACATTGTGTTATCCGTAAACATAAAAATAAATTTCTCCTCATTTTTCTAAAGTGAAAAATAAAATAAAAATAAAAATAAAAATTTAAAATAAATAAATAATTTTATCCAAATTTATCCCTTAATAAAAAGATTAAAAAAATATTTATAACAGTTAATGTACAATGTGAAATAGTTATAATCAAATGTTGTGTTTACCCAAATTTCTCTCCCTTTTTGTGATATAAAAAAGAATGATAGAATATGGAATAGAACACATTTTAATGTAGCACTGAACTTAAATAAATGCCATTATTAACTATTTTTTAATAAGTGAATCTAGATTACCATCATATCTAAACCAAGACAGTAAAACTAATAGAAACACCCAAATATAGAATGAAACGAAATTTCATTTAAAATACGTTACAGTGACAATCATGATGAACATAGGAAGCATGGTGTGGTAAGGGTATGAGATAGGGTCTATCTCCTCTGAACTATGACCTTGATTTCTGTCAACTACTCCCTCAGCCTTCTAATCATGACATCTCCCAATATGATAATAAGATATCTATTCTTTTGAGTCATGTGAATATCGTTATCATATTTACTCTGAAGAACTTATGGATCCTTTCTTCCTTCTCCATAAACAGATTCAAGTTCGCTGTGTACTGAGTTAGTAAAATTCTAATAATTGGTTCAATTGAGGTCAACTGGTAAACTAAAAACTTTTTATTATCTTATAACACTGACAAAGGGGAAATATTTCATTGAAGTTCCTACAATCTATCATTCATATTGATCATTGCTGCTGTGACAACCTAAAATCTTCTAATTAAATCATGTGAAGTACCTGATGTATTGGCCTCACTTGTTCTGACTGATGCAAATTGTTGCTCCATGAAAGATCTAAATTCCATTAAATATATCTTCATAAACATATCTGATTTCAAATTTGAAACTTCATCTAATATTTCCTTCTTAAACACTTCAACTTTATGCTTTGAAACTGAACTAGCTTTCAGGTTTTAAAATTTCAACTATTCTTTCTCTAAGACTCTCCTCAGAGCAGCATTTTCAGATTCCAAACTTGACAGCATCCTGTATAGCTATTCTACTTCCTTATTCACTGAATCAGAGGAACCCTATGATTCATTCTCATCCTCATCTTGTACTTGATGCAGCAGCACTATAGGTAATGACTGCATCAGATTTCTCTTTATCGTCCTCCTGAGAAGGTTTTTCCACTAAAATTTCCTCAGAGACTTTCCCAGAATCATCCACAGTAAAATCTTCATTCAATACCTATGTATGTACTTCAGAAACATTTTCATCCTGAATTTCAACATTCGATAGAGGTTTCTCCACATGAGCATCATCTACATCCATTTCCTCCACTGGTTTTTTCTAAAAAAATTCCTCTTGAATTATATGAGGATTGGACTCTTCTACTTCACCCGACATGACCTCCTTTTCCTTCTCAGTCTCAGTTTCTACCCCAGCCTCTACAATAGTTTCAACATCAGTTTCAACTATTACCTCTTATTCATCCTCTGCACCGTTTTGAACTTCATGAATCATCTCAATCTAAGAAGCTATTGGTTGACTAGTGTCTTGTACTTTAGAATATCTAATGAATATGTAGCTTATAATAGGTTCGGTTTCATCTGCGAGTGCTTGAGTAGTCTATTCATCATCTTGAGTCACTTGATGTCTTGACCTCTGATGTTCGTTTTGACTTTCCTCATCAGTTGATGGATCAACTATTTCAAACAGTATCCTCCGTGATACTACACTTGTTCAAGATTCAGCTACTCCTTCTTTTGATTTTGCAGGTTGGGCCTGAGCACATTCTTCGTTTTCTTCAGCTCCAATAGGAAATAGTTTTCCTTTGATAGTGCTCTAGAAGTATCCAATTTTTCTCAAAGTACCAGCATTAAAGATATTACTATGGTGGCATCTCACCCGAGTATCCACTGATCTTATCATATCTATCTTAAACAAAAATTTTGAGATAAATCTTCCAAAAGGATAAAAACTCATTCTTCCCTCTAGTTGAAATAGTAACTAAGATACCTCACCATGTATCACAGAAATATTAATTTAATATTAATCATTAGTAAAAACATTAAATACATATCTAGATGAAGAATCTTTTCCATTTCAGACATCCTAGGTGGAATCCTAGTTCGCACAAACTTAACCAATATCTTCTGTTCCGGTTCCAAGTCCTTTACAAACATTTTACTGATATTTGTTGATCCAAACAGAAATGACATAATATCCTCAGATTTATGTACACTATCGCCAATATTTTTCAAATCAAAATGGTAAACTCCCTCATGAGGTCAGTTTGCAATCCAAGAAATTTCTACAGATGAGATTGAAAAATCTTCATCTTCTATTTTCACAATCATGGAATCTCCATCTTTCCCCAAACTAAACTGAACAAATTTGGAGAAAT
Organism: Viscum album; assembly: GCA_963277665.1. Classification (NCBI taxonomy): domain Eukaryota; kingdom Viridiplantae; phylum Streptophyta; class Magnoliopsida; order Santalales; family Viscaceae; genus Viscum; species Viscum album. The sequence continues at coordinate 426,377,276 of OY728120.1, read as the reverse complement.
AACGAAGCTCCACCTCATACAAAAACTTATTTTTCTCACCATTAAAGGTCTATTCGAGGTTTTGAAAAGTTAGAGCCTGCTTCAGCAATAGGTTCGTCTGATATAACCATTCCAGATCTATGACCTTTCCTTGCAAAATTTTCCTTTCTTCAGAGTGATGCCTCTTGGAAATTCTGGTCTCAGCCTCATCGGTTCTCTTGGTCTTGTCCATTTCTATCCTAAATCTCTGGAGGTTCGAAAAAGTATTAGGGTTTAGAAGGTTCAGGTTCATATTGACAAAGAGCAGTAATGCTTTGCGGGCTCGAAAAGGGTTTTAGGAAAAAATGAAATGATTGATAATTCGAAAGGGCTAGGACAGCCTTGATTCCCATGCCACCAATAATCATTACATAAATTTTAAAAACCATTAAAATTTTATGTGCAAATATAAAAATAAATCTAATAAAAATAAAAAAATTCTTCTGTTTGAAAAAAAATTAACTAATGTATTTTAAATAGTATTAAAAAAAAGAAATAGCATAATAAAATTAATAAAATAAAAAATTATTTAAAAATAAATAAACCTAGTTCCCCCTTAATAAAATCAAACCTTGAAGTGAGAAGCGGTTTAGTAAAAATATCATCTAATTGAATATCAGTACATAAAAATTCTAATAATATATCCTTTTTAAGAACATGGTCTCTTCGAAAATGATGTAGGATATCAATATGCTTAGTTCTAGAATGATTAATATGATTTTTGGAAATATTAATTGCACTTGTATTATCACATAAAATTGGTGTATTATCAAAATTTAGTCCAAATTCCATAAGAGTTTTTTTCATCCACAACACTTGGGGAAAACAACTTCCAGTAAACACATATTCTGTCTTGGCTGTTGACAGGGTAACTAAATGTTGTTTCTTACTTGAAATGTATATCATGCATCTTCTGAGCGTAAGATAGATCACAAACGTAAGGTTGATGACCAATCCTTCAAACATAAGGTTGAATACAAACGTAAGGTAGATCAAAAACGTAGGGTTGAATATCCATACTTTTCTTTCTAACAATCAAACGTATGATAAATGATCCATACTTTTATAAGATTCAAAATGAAAGGTACATGATCCATAATTTTCGATGAAACATAAGGTTGTTCACAAAAGTAAGGTTGATTAACCATACTTTTAAGAAAAAAATGTAACATTTAAAACATTCGTACAGTTCTTATTCCATACTTTTCCAATATCCCAAACGTAGGGTTCCTTCCTAATGTAGGTTTCTTCTTCCATACTTTTCTGATAACATATGGTTGTTTAACCATACTTTTCTGATATCTCATAATGTATACACTGCATTCCATCCTTACGCTATGCTTCTCCATGTAGGGTATGAGTTGTATTTCTAGAACATGGTTATGCAATTCCCAAATATGTAGTGCATGAACAATGTTTTTAGAACACGCTAATGCGAATACTTTATCAACTAATTCTTATTATTCAAGAACATAAATATTTCTTCTGGCAATAAAAATATAATGAATAATAAATTCTTAAAATACAAATAAATTAAAATCATTAGAAAACAATTAAGGGTATTTGTGAGCATCAAAATCATCATAAAGACATAGCTTATTATTCTAAAAAAATATAAGGAAAAAGTACAGTATATTATAGACATTTCAAATATTTGGTTTATAAAATTACCTAAGTACAAATTATTACATACATTAAAAAATAATAGTATTCCTTTTTCTTTTGATCCTAACCAATGATCGAGAAAGAGAATCACCTATATAGGTAAACATTTCTTTTTTTTAGTAAAAATAAAAATAAATAAATAAACATAAATTGTTAATTTTAAAATAAACTTTGAGTTATATAAGGAACTTTGTGAATCAGATTGAGTTGCGGTTTATTCTTGCACATCACAACATTTTTTATTCATCTTCAAGAAAAATATCTATGAAATTAACTAAATAAGTATAATATAAAAATGAAAATGAAATTAATTATGTAATTGAAGATAAAATAATGAGAAAACAAACTAGGACCTTTTTCTAAATTTTGGTGACATGATGCACGTTTTAAACTAAAATGATACTTATATATTGAAAAGGAACATTTGGGGTCATACTGGTCACAATATGCATCATATTGAGGTGCGTATGACTCATTCAAGTATCACATGACTTATGGATCATTTTCCTAAAGTATCAAAACAATTTGAATTTTTTTTCTTGGTTTTGAGAATGTCTCTTGTCCTTTTTACTAAAATTTCATTTTAAATTGTAAACACAAACATTAACTCACACCAGTCACATCATGTGTCAGTTTTAAATGATATTTATTCTAAAAAATCTCGAATAACTTATGAATAATTTTCCTAAATTATATATACCTTTCGAGCATATTTTCTCATTTTTTTTAGTGAGTGAGACTTTTTCAACTAAAATGTCAATTTTAAACTCATAACGGACATATTGAGTCATACCTGACACATTTTGTATCAGATTGAGGTGTGGATGATTACTACAAGTCATAAGTCACTAATTTATTATTTTCATAACTTTTAAAAACAATCCAAATGCGTTTTCTCAGATTTGAGTAGGCCAGTTGTACTTTTTACTAAAATGGATGTCAATTTTAAATAAAAATAAGCACATGGAGTCATATCAGTCACAATGTGAATCATATTGAGATGTGAATAATTAGAATATGTCCCAAATGACTTATATATTTTTTACATAAAGTATCAAAACAATATGAATGTGTTTTCTTGGTTTTGAGTATGTCCGTATCTTTTTTACTAAAATTTCATTATAAACTAGATACACACTCTTTAACTCATACTGATCACGTCGTGTATCTCCTTGAAATGAGACTGATTCCTACACGTCACAAGTTACCTATGAATATATTTTATAAGTTATAAATAAAATATGATTGTGTTTTCTTGGTTTGCAGTGAGTGATGTTTTTTGAACTAAACTATCCATTTTAAACTCATAACGGACACATTGAGTCATACCGGGAAGATCTTGTATCAATTTATGGTGAGGCTAATTCCAACACATCAAAAAATAATTATGGTTCTTTTGAATAAAGTATAAAAACAATATAAATGTGTTGTATTAGTTTTTAGTAGGTAATTTTTCCTTTTTACTAAAATTTATGTTGATTTTAAATAAAAAGACGCACTTGAAGTTGTACTAGTCTCACCGTGTATAGGATTTAGGTGCAGATGATTCTGGCACATCCTAAATGACTTTTGGATAATTTTAATAAATTATAAAAAATATATAATGTTTTTTTATATTTCAAGAATATCACTTGTTTTTTTACTAAAATTCCATTTTAAACTGGAAACACGCTCTTTGAATCACACAGATCACACTATATATCAATTTGACATGAGACTGATTCTTACGCATCACAAATGAATAATTAATAAATGTTGTAAATTATTAATAAAATCCATGTGTTTTTCTCTATTTTTATTGAGTGGTTTTTTAAACTAAACTGTCTATTTTAAACTGACAATTGACACATTGAGTCATAGTGGTCACACCATGCGTCGAATTGAGGTGCAACTGATTCATACATATCTAAAATTACATATGGACCATTTCCTTAAAGTATCAAAATAGTAAGAATATGTTTTCCCTATTTTGAGTATGTCAGTTTTCCATTTTACTAAAATTAATGTCAATGTTAAATAAAAAGAATTAATTGGAGTCATACTGTTCACATCGTGTATTGGATTGAAGTGTGGATGATTCCTATACGTCCCAAACTCTCAAAAAATCCTAATTTATAATGTTATCACATTTCCATTTTCTTTTTATGTCAAACTTTTAACACTTCATATTGACTCAATGTTCCTAGCCAAAAAACATTTCTTGTGGTTGAAAGTCAAAAGATCAGAAAAAGCTCATGTTCCCATTATATCACTAAAATTTGCCACAATGGGCACATGAGCTTCCTCCAATATTTTGTATTTGGACAAAGAGAAAGGGTTTTTAGCTATTAAATTCAAATAAATATGTTTTATTGGTAGTTCGACAATGAAAGGAAATGAAAATGGAAAATGTGGGAAATTGGAAAAAAGCAACATTTTATCTCTTTTGTGGCTTGTTAAAGATAGTTGAAAAAAATATGACATCCCAAAAGATCTGTGAAAAAAAAAATAACGATTCGATAAAAATGATAAGGAAATTAACATACAAATAATAGATAAAATTTTCAAAAAATTAATTAAATAATTTTATGGAATTATTCTTTTCCTGATGGTTGTATTCATTATTTATGAATTACCTTGTTGTCATTATCTCAGTTGTAGGCTTGATGTTCAATCCCTATTGAGCATGATTATATTTAAACAAACCACCAAAACTTGAACAAAAGAATCCACTTACACAAGAAAACAATTATTATATGAGTAATACTAAAAAGAAATAACTTAAACCTAAATATGAAATAATACATTAATTATATGAATAATGATTTTACTATGAAAAAATTATTGAAAGAGGAATGTTATTTGTGGTACTAAAAAATTGATCATATTATAATATTGAACAATTTAATACTGACTTAAAAAGGGTGTGTTGAGATGTTTTTATGATTAAATGATAAAATTGATATTTATTCTTTTCTAATTAGAAAGGGGAGATTGTTAATAATTAAAATAATGATGAAACATTGGAAGAAATTAATGTTGTATTGAGTTGAAAATGTGGGAGCACACAGGGTTGATTCATACTTAAAATAAGACATTGATGGTGAGGAAAAATTAAAGGGATTATCAACTACCAGAAATAAAAGCATGGCTAAAATAAATGAATAAAATTCCATTGGTGATCAGACAGTTATGGTGAAAACTCAATGTAGTAAGACTCTACAATAAAACCTCATTTTTCCCATGTAGAGGCTAAATCATTTTGATAGGCATGAAAAAAATGATAATTGGATCAAATATATACATGAGGTTCTTGATCCAAATAAGAAAAATGTGACATGGGAAATTGTTCCAAGGTTGGAGGACAAAAATCTTATTGGAACCATGAGGTTGTTCAATTATAAACTCATTGAATATGGAATAGTGGATAAAAATAAAGAATTTATAGTGTGAAAGGGGAACTCTTAGATCAAAGGAATTTATATTTATGAAAAATATACTCTCGCATAGCCTGGTTGGAAACTATTTGTTTTTCTTGGCTATTTCATTGAAAAAAAGTTGAAATTATACCAAATGGATATCAAATATATGTTCCGAAATGGTGTTTTTAATTAGAGAGTATACATTTAGAAATGAAATGGGTTTATTATGGATTAAAATTAGAGAAAGGTGCAAAAGATAAAGAATTATTTCTATTAGTTCCAAAAGGATAAATACCCTGATAGGGGGTTTAATCCGGGTATGACATACTAAAACTACTACCCATTATGATCATGTTTTATCATTAAACAAGACACACATTCTCTCTTTCTCCAAAAAGAATGTATGAGAAAAAATTAAATCAGGCACGAGATGCAGATATTTGACTTGGTTGACCCTTAATGGGATACATCTAAGGAGTATACATCAGTGATGTGCAAATATAGAAATATACTAAGGCTCACTTCCAAATTACATGGTTCGGGATAGATCACATCTATTACAAGGCTCACTAACACTACATGATTTAGGGTTAGCTCACTACTTTCCCAAATTTCACTCCCTATGTCTCTTTATCTAGCTCACTATAGGTGTAAAGGATCACTATCTTCATCTTCCATTGATCACTACTCTTAGAAGGGATCTACTCCTACTTTATGGACATGTAGGTCCCTTCATTTCTCTGAGATCACACATCATCAACTATAGGTAGATGATCTATTGAAATCCCATCATCACCCGTAGATGAAATGCAATTACTAGTGTAAACTACTATAGAAAAGGGCTTTAACAGTGATAGAATAAGACTTTATCAGTGCTAAAAAGTGCAAATTTAAGTAGTGATGTTAAAATCCTGAAACATTTAATAGTTCTAAAATTGAGTTGTTAAAGGCCCCCTTTAATAGTGCTAAACAAATTTATGTTAAATGGGGAATTTAATAGGGGGTTTTAGTGATGTTAAATATACCTTTTAACAGTTTTTTTAGCATTGTTAAAAGGGGCCTTTAACAATGCTTTTTAGTGCTGATATAAGCATCACTGTTAAAGGTGGTATTTTTTCAGATTTCCTTGAGACCAAACCACTTTATCAATGCTTCCATGCCCTCTTTAGCGGCACTTCATCCCCCCTTATCAACGCTTTTCACCCCATCTCCCCTTTTACGAGTGCTTTGTGAATTTCCAGCCTCATGTGTGCTTTCCTGGATTCGAACCCTACACCTCTCCTTCAAAGATGGTGCACCTTTACCACTACACCATGTTGTTTTTTATATATTTAATGATATTTATATATATGGACACACACACACACACATATTTATATAATTTTTTAAATACATTTATATAATATACGCGCGAGTGGTATATATATACATATATTTATTTAAATATTTTATATTTTATATTTTTTTACATATACTAAAATCTGATATAAATATATATCTGTTTATTAATACAAACATATATGTATATATAAACATTGTAAATATATTTTTACAATGTAAAAAATGGTTAGATATTTTTTTTAAATACATTTTTAGCAAGTATATTTATTTCGATATATTATAATACACATTTTTACATAAATATATTGATATATATATATATTTATATGCGTGATTTAATATAAGTAAATATAAGAAAACATGCATATATTTTATTATAAATAAAATTATGTTGTGAAAAATGATAAAATTTAAAAACCGGAATAACAATATGAATGTAATACCTGGGAATAAATTTAGTCCCTCTTAAAAATGGCTAAAAGATCCCCTTAAATGAGGCTGAAAATCTATCAACTGTTAAAAAACAGGGGTACCATCGATAAAAAACTCAGTTTTAGAGTCCTTTTCTGACTTTTTTGCCTAAAAAAATGTGACATAGGATTACCTCTATCACTAAGTTCATAGAGATCATCGTATGCTTCAATTTTATATGTAGTAGAGCCCAAACAGACACCTAAATCAAAAAATTTGGCTGTTTAATGTTTGGGTAATGTTTAAAACTTATTTTATATCTTTTATTATTTTATTATTTTTTATCTTCAAATTGATTTCAAATGAGTATTACTCGGTAATAATAAGAAAATTATTAATTAAAAATATTTTTTAGTTATTTTATAATACATTTACACTAAATATCTTATATATTAAGTGAAAATTCCTATTTACATTATCTAAAACATATTTTAAAAAATACATATTATATTTATATCAATATAAAAATATTTATATATTAATATACAATTTTTGATGAGATATAATTTTTTTGAAGTAATCATTTACCATCCCTAGTAAAAAAACATTGATAAAGACCCCTCTTTAACAATGATTTTTTAGTGCTGTTAAAGACCCCCTTTAACAATGATAAAAAACACTATTAATTACCCCTTTAAACAATGGTTTTTTACACTGGAAAAGGGGGCATTTGACATCATTTTTAGCTACTACGGTTAAATATCTAGTACTAAATAAATTCGATTTTGTATTAGTGGTGCTGTTATTTTTCATAAATCTATTCCAAGAACTTTTTTAGTTCCTTCGCGAACATCCTTAAGTCCTCTGTGGATTTCTCTACTTCTTCTGTGAACTGTGTTGCACTATGTGGTGAAAGTGCTTTGCGAAACACCTCTCCTCCATAGACTTCCTCCACTTATATAAGCCTTTTCTCTTTCACAGACTACCTCCACTTCCCTGAACCATTTCTCCTCCATGGACTTCATCTGCTACTCTGAAACGTCATTCCTTCTACAGACCACTTCTCTTAAAGAGACTAACTAATCGTTGTACAACCTTTTCCTTTGTAAGCTTCAGATCCTTGAAAAATCCTTCACAAACTATTATTGTGAAGAAACTCACTTTTTTCAGAATCCTCACTAGAAAATCACTTTCTCAGTTAGCCGAATTCTCCCATAAGTAATGATATTTTCTAAAGAAAGTCACTCTAAGTAATGATGGGATTAAGGGTCCTTATATAGGAAATTATATCTAAAAATCTCACTAATCCAATTTAATCAAATATTCAATGTGGTATATCCTCCCACGAGTACTTCACTCTTCTACAAACCACATACCACATTGATCCTATGTTCTGGAATATTCTACAAATGAAACACTGCCTCTTTTCCCTGAACGATGTACCTCTGACAAACTACATGCATTCCCATGAACCATTTTTATCATGTGAACTATTTACCTTATGCGGTCTACCTATCATGCTTCAGTGTCTTCATAGTTCTATTATGTGCAAGTCCTTTCTTTTCCTATTTTTCATCGCCATTCAACGTACCTCCTATGCATTCTATAAACTATTATTTGCGGTCCATGAACTGTTCACTCCTACATCAAATATATTCCTTTCCAAAAAATACCCAATTTTAAGTCCCAAAAATTTGGAAAACACTTGGAAACTACACCTCATTAAACACATACTTTATTAAAACACAACCATACTAATTCATAGTCCTCTGTCTTTATCAAAAAACACAATTACACCCAATAACACCAGGAGGATTCCTTGAGGTATTTTTCCCAACAATCCCCCCTTTATGTTATTTGAAGACTCTTTCAAATTTAATACCTCAATAAAGCTTCTTCCATCTTCTTCCAGCATTCACCTCTTGCAATTAAAATAGAAATCAATGATTCACTCAAAACATACTCTATGCCCACATGATCCATGCTCAGTGTGATAAATAATTGTAACATGAAAAGTTCATCAATGAATCACTTGATTCCATTCCAACACATCTCATCTACTTTCAAAACGAACTACAACTATCCTGATATATAATATTTGATCAATCACTTCTAGCATCATCAAATTCACAACTCCACCTATCTCAAAGATCCACATAATAGCATCAACTACCCCAATCTTGGTGCCCCAGATAATAGATTCTCCCCATGACTGGACCAATACGTTTTATCCCTTTTAAAATCCACAATTTCTCCCCATTTCTCAAAGAACCCAAAGATCACATCGTTAAGGCCTATAATATGGTAAAGAACACATATTAGCACATTAGGAAAAAAACACCATACCTTAAGGATATTACGTCCCACATTCATTCCTTTTCATGTGCGGGAAGTCAACTAGACTCCTAGAGCCAATCGATGCCTCTCAAGTGCTTCTTGGGGTAAGGACTTTGTCAGAATTTAGGCAACTTGTTGATCTTTTGGCATATAATCTAACTTCACAAGCCCTTTCTCTGCGTTCTCCATGATAAAATTACCCTTGCTTTCAATGTTCCTTGTCCTGGAGTGATGGAATGGATTTGTTTTATGATTTATAGAATGTGGATTATCGAAATGAATTCCGATCGGAGATTTCACTTCAACTCTCATATCATCAAGTTATTTCTTCATACACAATAACTACATGCAAGATTGAGTGGCTGAAATTTATTAATCTTCTATGGATATCAATTAAATGATTTTTTTTTCTTTTTTTAACCTAGAAATACACAAAAATACAAGATAAAATGGACCATCTGATGTTTATTTTCTATCATCCATTGAACTAGCCTAATATGAATATATATATCCCAATAAATCTTGTTCATATTTATCATTATACATAAAATTGGAATCCACCACGCCCTTGATATACCATAGTATTACTTTCACTACAAGAAAGATACTTTCATTGGGATTTCTTTGATATTGTGCTACCTGGAATGTGGAAAAAACAATATCAGGTCTCTTCATTATCTGGTAAAGTAGACTACTAATGATTTTTTTTATTCTATAACATTAATTACATTACCTTCATTATCCCACGATAGTTTCATCTAGGTATCTACTGGATTTATCATCTCATTGGATTTTTCCATTCCAAATCATCTCAATACCTCCTTTGGAATATTTATTTTGAGAAATGTATGTGTCATTATTTATTTTTGTCACCTATAAACCATGGATGAACATCAGTTTACCAATAATTGACATTTCAAACTCACTTTTCATGAATTCAGAAAACATTATACACTATAATTCATCTACTCCACCAATGATTTTTTCATCTATATAAACCAGCACCATCATCATTTTATTACTTTCATTATTGACATAGATATTATAGTCAACTCCAACAGGCTGAAAGATGAGGTTCTTCAAAAACCAATCTAGCATTTTTTACAATTGCTTTTGGTGCTTGATTCAAACCATAAAAAGCCTTCTTAAGATGAAAAAAATATATTATCACCTTCATGAATGAGAAAACCATCTAGTTGCTCAATGTAAAATTCTTTTTCCAAAACCCTATTCAGAAAAGTTGACTTGCCGTCCATTTGGAAAACCATGAACTTTCATTTCACTACTAGGGATAATAATAATCAGTTTGTCTCTTGCCTTGCAATGGGTGAAAATGTTTCATCAACATCGATAAACTATACCTAGGAGTTCATTTTGCACACTATTCATGATTTGTTACGAATTACCACACTATATTCATTCATTTTGTTTTGAAAGACACATTTAGTCCTGATGAAATTTCTATCTGTTGGCCTCGAAAAAATCACCCAGTTCTGATTCTTCTCAATTTGGTAATATTCTTCATTCATAACCCAAACCCAATTCTCATCACCAACTGCTTCATGAAAACTTTTCTTCTCTATCTTTGATAAGTATGATGCTTGTTTAAGAGTATTCATTCTCCTTTTACACACTATAATTGTCTGACCACAACTTTTGTTCTGTCTATAAATTTTTAATACTCTCTTATACCTTTATATAGATACTGAATTTTATCATCCTTTTAATTATTGGAATCTTCTTCTAAATCGGCATCTAGAAATTGAGCACCCCATGATCTACTTTTATCATTATCACTATCCTCTTCAGTCTGATCATGTACTTGCTGAATATTCTTCTCATTATCTATTATTGCCACATCATGGATTTCAGAATCCTTTCCTAGCTGCTTATTGATGAATTTATATACTTTTATTTTCTTCAAGTTTCCATGAAGTATCCCTTCAACTCCATGGGAATCAAAATATCTATGTTTCTCCTTATTGAGAATGAAACACTTTCTTTCAATGATTTTAAAGTACTTCAATGATGGCTTCTTTTCGTACCATAACTCACATGTAGTATTCTTTTCTTTCAGACATAATAATTCTCGATTTGATGTGTAGACTGCTATCATCACTACTTCTTTCCAAAATTTCATTGGAAGGTCTTTCTCAATGAGCATTGTTCTAGCCATATTGTTTATAATTAAATTTATTCTCTCAAAAACTTCATTTTGCTATTGAGTTCTTACTCATAAAACATGATGCCTTATCCCATGTTTCTCAAGATAATCCTCCACTTTTGTATTTATGAACATTGTTCCATTATCTATTTGAATCATCTAGATTTTATGAACTATCATCTTTTCAAATTCCCATTGATTTTTTATAATGAAATCGAACACCTCAAACTTGTGGGTAATGATCGATACCCACTCCCTTCTACTAAACTCATCAATAAAGAAAACATATTATATCCTTACATCAATCGCTCTTGGTGAAATTGGTCCACACACATCAATATTAACCAACTCAATTAATTTTGTTGACCTTTTCTCTTTTGGATTATATGTATTTTGAATTATCTTCCCTTGCTAAATGAATCATGTAAATGGGTATGGTCATGTGATAATCTAGGGAGATATCAAGAACCAACATATTTCACCATATCTTCCAAGGATTTTTTACTCAAGTGACCATTAAGTTTATTCTATGACTTATTTTCTTCTTCATTAGACATAAGGCGCATATCTTCTACTCCACATACAAGGTAGAGATTATGTTCCATACCATTTACCTACAAAACAAATACACTGTATTTTTCCTTAATGGAATATAATTTCTTTTAAAATCTTATGAAATGTCTGGATTCACACAGTTGACTAACACTAAACAAGTTGTAACCGAGACCATTAATAACTAAGACATTATCATGTCTCATGCCTTTTCCACTATCGATGACCCATATTCTAGGGTGATATAATTCTTTAAAATAAATCTCTTCAACCACTTTCTACTCAACTTCTTTTTTTATCCATGTTTTTTATCATACTTAGTACAGATTGATAGTCTTGATCTTACATGAAGTATAACGGACTAACATAATCTTGAAAAATTACAAACCAATTTTTCATCTTCATATTATTTGTTGATACCTAGAATTGAACTCATGAATAAATTTATTATTTTTCGACACATTTCTATACATTGTTGATGAGAAGTATCTTTCCATGTTCCCAAATCCTCTAGAACTAAACTACTATATATCAAATGATCTTCAGAAAAATTAAGTTTTGTATGGATTCCTCTGTTGATATTTTTCTCTTAGTTACTTCTTGTCTATGGAGCATACACTTTGTGACTGTCCCATTTTTCTATAGCAATAACTTCAAAATTTAGGTACATTTTGGTGTGGAAATACTACACCACTGGTTGTCCCTTGGGTTCCCTAAATCTTCTAATTATACTTAATACATAAATAAAACTTCAATATCAGAGTGGGTGCTTATTGTCTAACATTAACCATTACTAATTTTTGTTTTTGATCAAGCCCCATACCGTCCTTGTTATTCTGATTTGATTATTGCTTCTGTTCTACTGGACCACTGTGCAAAAATTTTATGTTATTTTTTTCTTGTATGATCTGATTTCCTGATTTCATACTAAGATTTAATAGTTTTTCTTGATCCATATCTCTTCATTTCAGACCAACAACTTCCTCTTCTAGTTCTTAGATATGTTTGATTTTACCTTTTCAAGTTTTGTTCAAACTATCAGTTTATATTTTTTTCAATTTTTATCTTCTACTCAACAACCTTATCTGAACTTTCTAGAATTTATGACTTTAGTTTTTCAGTTTATTAATTCATCTTATACTTCTCTTCTTCTTACTAATTCATATAATGTTTGTCATCATGAACCACATTGTTGGATTTCTTCATTTTGGCTCTCTAAACATCTACCTCTTCAAGAGAAGATTCTAAACATAATGTTAAACTCTTTCTTATATTTCTCCCTAATCGCTATTTCTTGATTCCCTTGATTGGTAATTTCCAAAAACTACCACCAAATCATCAGCTTCCTGATACTTATAGTCCTCCAATTCTTTCGCCTCATAATCTTCATAACTGTCATCTTCTCTGGAAAGAATGTCGTTATTTTTAAATAAATTTATCTTAAACTTTCTCGACCCTTACCTGTTTGCTAAAGACTTATTCATGGTAATTTCAACTTCATCCTCTTTATCTTATTTAAAATTCTTAGGACCCCTTGATGTAATATGTCCATCCTTTCGACATTGAAAGCATGAAATAAATAGTTTCCCATTGAATTATCCTTTTCCTCTTTTAAAATTTGAGGATATGAATAAAATCACTTCATTAGTCTCTTCATCTTCCCATCCATCATCCATGATGAGATTTTTAATATCCTTAAATTCCATCTCTTTGGATTTAACCTATTCTATAGCATCATTATCTTCATTTCTCATTTCATATGCTTTAAGAGTACTATGCATGTTATCTAACAACAACTCCTTCAGATATTTATCTTCCAATACTGAAACATTTATATTGAACTGAAGTGGACGTTTTCTCAAGACACGATTCATAATAGTTATATATTATATAATATGCCTAGTACCAAAAATGTATTCCACAATAACATTTACCTTATCAAAGAATGCATCAACAGACTCATTGGGGTTCATTATAAGATCCTCATATTTGTTCCACAAAACCTACTGCTTTGATTCTCCGATATTTGAGTTGGCCTTATAAATATTCGAAAATTCTCCCACATAGCATGTGATGACTTATATTACATCACTTTTGTATAAATTTAATTTTATCGGGCTCCCAAAAAGTATTGATCCCATTAGCATCAGCATTCAATTCACATCTAGGAGCTTCTGATAAAGCACTATTTTCAGTATTGGATGATATTATATGCATAATGACTATAAAGGCATCCATCATAAATGATTAGAAGTAGTGATATGCATGATTCTTCCATAATTGAAAATTATTCCCTTTGAAGATTAGAATCCCTTTGTGATTGAAAACATCCATTTATTCTATTGAGAGGGAACTATTGATTGTCATCCTTTAGTTATGATACCTATTTTTTTAGTCCAAAACGTTAAATACCTTGAGGGGGGGTGAATCAGGGTATGATAGATTAAAACTACTACCCATTATGATCTTGTTTCATCATTAAATAAAACATACTTTCTCCTTTTCTTCCAAAGAAGTGTATGAAACGAAATTAAATCATGCATGGGATGCAACTATTTTACTGGGTTCACCCTCACAATTCTATATCCCAATATCATACAACGGTGATTTTCCAATGTACCAAATCCAATAAGGCTCACTTCCAAATTAAAAGGATTGGGGTAGATCACAAATATTCCTAGGGTCACTATCTTTACAAGATTTAGGGTCAGATCACTATTTTCTAAAGGGGAATTCCCTATGGTGCTTTCTTTGGCTCACTCCTAGTGGAAAGGATTATCTCCTTCCACTTAATTTTCTCACTTCTCTTGGAAGGAATATAATAATATTTTATGGACTTGTAGGTCCCTTGATTTCCATGAAAACCTATAGCCTCAACTATTGGTGGATGTTCTATTGAAGTATCATCTTCACTCATAGATAAAATCCACTTTTCCCCATTCAATTAGTTTGTGGAAATTTCTTTCTCAAACTATTTTAGTTCCTTATAAAACATCATTGAGACCTTTGTGGGCTGCTCTACGTCCTCTCTGAACTACGCTACACTGCGTGGCGCGAGTGCTTCGTGGGCCAATTCTCCTCCATGAACTGCATCCACTTCCACAAACTGTGTCTCCTATACAGACTTCTTCCACTTCTGTAAACTATTTCTCCTCTGCAAATGGCATCACCTTCCAGAATCTACCTTTCCTTCCACGAATAGATTCTCATCTATGAACTAACTCTTTTCAGTGATCCTATATTCTTTGCGAGCTGTAGATCCCATCAAAATCAATTCATGGATTTTTCTTGTGAACTACCTCACCCTTCGTAGAATCCTACCTCACAAACCGAATTTGGACTTATCCGAATTCAGCTTGAAGCAATGATATTTTATAATGTAAATTACATGGAATAATGATGGGATTAGCAGTGATTACATAGGAAATTAGATAAAAAAATTATTGCTAAGACAATTTACTCAAATATTCGATGTGGTATTCCTTAACCACATATTATGATCTTCGGAAAACCGCGTACTACCTTTATTCTCTATGGTTGTTGATTGCGTGAAAAAACATCACCACTTAATCATGAACGAAGCACTTCCCACATACTATTTACCTTCTACAAACTGTATGCCTTTTCATGAACCATTTTCATCCCATAAATTGTTTCCCATACGGAGTTTGCATACCGTGATTCGCATTCCTCATAGTTCTACTAGACAGAAGTCATCCTTTTCTGAATTTTCATCATTGTTTGACATAACTTTTATGCGGTCCGCAAAATTGCTTCGTGGTCCACAAACTCTGCAATCCTTTGTAGAAAATATTCCTTTTCCAAAAATAAACTCTATATAGATTCCCATAAATTTGGAGAACACTTGGAAACTACACCACCTTAAACACCTACTTTAGAAAACATCAACCATAATTTCTCAATCATTTGGCTCAATCAACAAACTGAATAACACAAAAAAACACTGAGAGGATCCCTTGAGGTATTTTTCCCAACAATTTTTATAAGATAAATAAATCACTGAGGACATGTTATTTAATTTTGGATCAATACCTAAGAATGCTTGGTTTTTAGAGAGTTAGAGTTGATCACACCCTCTACATCAATAAGGAGAATGATCAAAGGATTTTTCCACTCATATATGTTTAGGAAATACTATTTGAGGATTGGAAAAGGCACAATGCAATTTTTTTGTGGATCAAATGAGGTGCGATATCAAAATTTCTATGATTGGTGAAACATTTTCTTGGGTTTATAGATGAAAAAAATAAAACATAACACATTAATTTCAAATTCTAAATATGAAAAAGAGGTTCCCAAGTGATTTTCAATGGAATATTCCAAACCAATAACAACACCGACCACTATATGGATGAATTTTTCAAAAGTTTATGATTTCAAAGAGGTAGATGTCCTGAAATATAGGTATTGGGAGCCAATTATACTTCAAAAAAACAAGAATAATATAACTAGTGCATGCATAATACAATAATGGAATAAAGGGATGAATCATTCAAAACACATACATATACATGAATAATAAAACTTGTGCGTGCCTGTTATGTCATGAGTTAAGATGATGGCCATATCTTACATTAAAAATGAAATTTATGATGTTATATGCACTTTTTCACACACGACATGGTAGATTTAACTATTTAAAAATTACAACTAATAATCATCATCAATTGATAATAAGGTTTACTTATTATAGAGGCATAAAATAATAATTTTTCTTATTTGAAATATAAACATATATTTTTTTAAAATAAAATCCAATTAACAATAAAAAGAATGACTTTGTTATTGTTTTATATTTTATTTAAAAAATATAAATACCTGATTAAATATAAAACAATATTTAAACATTTTAATAACTTGAAAATTATTTCATATACATATATCTATATAATATACATATATACATGATATTGTAATTGTTGTTAAAAAATATAAGTCTTTACATAATGAAAAAATAATCACATGCAATAATGTAATCTCAATAAATAACTAATACTAAATAATTATTATAATTTGAATGAAATATAAATTTTATAAGAAAAATTCTTAGAATAAAAATTTTACAAATGCAAAGAAATCCCCTTCTGAAAAATAAATCATTATAAAATAAATAAAAATTTAATATATTTCAAATATTATATTTCTAAAAAAATATCATCTTCAAAATAAATCCTTAGAATAAAAATAAATTTCCTTACTATTAAAATATGAACAAAATAATAAAATGTATAATCTCCCTTACATGATTATAGAATATTTCTTCTTTTTCTTCTAGGAAGAAAAACTCACTAGATCTCACTAATATTTGTGTACAGAATACCAGTAAGATGAAATCCAGACATACATCACATAAAAGAATCATAAAGGTCAATCCAAACTGTTTAAGAAGACTCTAATTTATATCTTATTGATAATAAATGGATTATATTTTATTTATTCATTCAGCATACACCTTACCAGTCAAGATGTTATTAGGTCCACTTATATGCATTTTTATTTTTCATTGAAATTTACAAATTAATAAAGGAATAAAATGTCATATAGATCAAACTATTTATAGATATTGATTGCAAGTATGTGTATTTTATACTTTTTTAATCTGAACAATAATTATTTTCAAGAAGCTAAAACCTCATTCTAAAGAAAAAACAATGGATATTTGGTTGTTTAATTATAACTCGAGTAATTTTGTAAAGGTATAAAATATATTATAGCTCCTATATAAAATTGGATTCCAAAGAGTGAGTATGTAAATGTTTATCAAGTATACAAGGCTGTGTAAGGGTACTATACTGCATTCAGTGGATACATCAAGGTAATTAAATACCACAGAGGTTGTGTACGAGTACATGTCCAAACTACATAAGGGAATTACAAGACTTCTTCACTACGTTAAGGTAATTAATTCATTCCATAAAGGTACATCCAGTTTCCTAGTTGATTTGTTAGGGTATCATCATGCTACTAATATAAGATATAGATGGCTAGACAATGCTTCATACACTCACATAAAGGTTAATCCACACTTCAAAATATATTCAAGGGTACTAAAAATGTTCGACACCCATATATGAGTCACTTAATTCCTAAAAATAATTGTCTAATGATCCAACACACATCTGAGATCTCACGTAATTCTATTGTAATGAAGGGAATTAACAGGAGAAGACCCAAATTGTCAGTTGAATTCAGAATCCAAAATAGTGAGCTAAATCCTGAAATAAAGGTAAGATTTTAGAATAATAAAATATTATTGATGAATCTTTTAGGATGAATCAAGATCCCATGTGGATTAGAGAATATTTTGTTAGAGAGGTCAACAATATTAATAGGAAGAATATGATGTATAGTGACCCACACAACATAGAAGATATGGATTTATCCTAGAGATGTTAATTGTGAGTATGGAGTTGGGTGTCAGTATGAAAATTCATCTAAAAGGGATGAACCTATACATTTTATGAGATTCCATGGAACACTGACCGACAGAAAAAAAATATTTGGAAGGAACCTAGAACTAACATCTTGACATGGGGGCATGATCTAGTGACATAGGTCATGATTCAAGGAGGATGAAGGCTATAGATAAATACATATTATAAGTATTCAACCTTGTCATAGAATATTCCTATCACCCTTATTTCTTTTCCTTCTAAATTTAAATATTCATGGACCATTATTTCATTTCATTAAATATCCACAATTATTGGAATTTTGAAATGTAATACAATTTTTATTATTCATTTGTAATTTTCACTTCTTTGTTACCACCTTCACTATAATTAAACATTCTTATATTTTTTTTAATATTCAATTCAATATTTATTTTGATTGATGTATCTATATATTAAAATTAATATCTAGAATTTTTTGAAAGAATTTACCACTATAAAATATTGATAGATTGAGTTCATTGTATTAGAAATATTGAACCCTCTTGATCGTTTGACAGTTTTATTTCTTTAGTGAATCCCTTTTTTTGATACCCACTTTCTAGGAATATCACACTTTTAGGTGACACCTTTAATTATACTTTTATATCACATATCTTTAGTATGTATCCTATCCACAACCATGAATTAGGTTTTAACCCTCTCTAACACTACACTCTCCATTCATAATTATTTATTATAAATTTATTATTGTATTTCACTACCTATTTTACCACTATTTCCCTTAATTTAGAATAATAAACTGTTAGACTGCCCACCCACTATCCCTTTAGTTTTACCCTATTTAACACTTACTAGCATAGGCATGAGATTATAAATAACATTTCGATATTAAAATTGACTGATATCAAGGATAAAATACAAAACAATCTCACACATTGTGTGGCTGATATAGCTTAATGTGCTTATTTTCCTTATACAAGTGACATTTTATCTCACAACACATGTCACATTTTCAAAACAAAGAAAAAACACTGAATTTCTTAATATTTTATAAAAATGTCATACATTTAATTTCTAACAAATATGAATTAACATTAAATCAGTCTGATATATGATTTTTCATAATTGATTGAAAATGCATGTTTTTGTTTAAAAGTGACATTTTTTTATAAAATGCACCTAACATACTCAAAACCATGAAAACATGTTTGGATTTTCATGATACTTGAAAAAAATGATGTGTGATTCATTTTTAATGGGTAGTAAAAAACCAAAAGTAACTCTAACACATGGTGTTATTGATATGATAGGATGTACATGTTTTTGTTTAAAAGTGACCATTTTGTTCAAAAACACATTTTACATACTAAAAACTAAAAAACATACCCAAATTGTCTTAATAATTTTGTAAAATGACATGTTATTCAAATATTTTATATATTAATTAATTTCCATTAAATACCACACGTAGTGTGTCTATGTTATCTAAAAGTGCATGTTTTAATTTGAAAGTGACATTTAAGTTCAAAACATATGTTGCATACTCAAAACTAAGAAAATTTGAAAGGATTATCTTCACACATTAATAAAATGGTACATGATTCCTTTTTTATGTGCAGTAGACAACTACACATAAATCTGATACATGATGTGAATGGTTTGAACCAAGTGCATGTTTACAGTATGAGAGAAGCATTTTAGCTTACAACACATGTCACATTGTCAAAAAAATGAAAAAGTTGTTATTTTTTCTTGACACATTAGGAAAATGGTCCTTGAGTAATTTTTGATGTGTAGGGATTAATAACACATTATTATAACACCGAACATTGCATATATGACTAAAAGTTCATGTTTTAATTTTAAAAGTTACATTTACATCTAAAATGAGAGTCACATACTCAAAACTAAGAAAATACAATCTAATTGTCTTGATAATTTTGAAAAATTATTCATGATTCATTATATAAATGTATGAATTAACTTTAATCCAACAAACCATGTGTTGTGTATGGTATGACTAAAAGTGTTTTTTCATTTAAAAATGACATTTTATTTCAAAACACATGTCACTTTCTAAAAACAAGTTAAATTCACTTATATTATCTTAATAATTTTGGAAAATTATCTGAGATGTATTTTAGATGTGTAGGTATTAACCACAGTTCAATATAACATGTGTTACGACTATTATGACTAAAATTTTATTTTTTCATTTAAAAGTGACATTTAAGTTTAAAACACATTTCACATACTACAAATAGAGAAAAATGATCATGTCATATTGATAGTTTAGGATAACGATCCATGATTCATTTCAGAGGTGTATGAAAAAACCACAAATCAATTTGACACAGAGTGTGGCTGATATGACTCAAAGTGTATGTTTTCTTTTTAAAAGAAACATTTTATCCTGAATTGCACCTCACATGGTCAATCAGGCACAAGATATGGACATATTTACTGAATTTTAATTTTTTTTAAAGAGACATTTTAGTCTTAAATAATCATCTCATACTCAAAACAAAGAAAATGCACTGAAATTGTATTGATAATTTAGGAAAATGATCTGGGATTCATTTTTAATTCTCATGAATTAATTTCATATCAATATGATTCATGGTATGTTCCATATTACTAAAAGTGTATTCTTTCATTTAAAAATGACATTTTAGTTCCAAACATGCATCACATACTCAAAACCTGAAAAACAAACATTAATTATTTACATATTTTAATATAAATATAATTATTTACTTTGATAAATGTGGGAATTATCTACATTCCAATCTAATAAACTTAGATTCCTTTATTTATAAAAGTCCATGATTTCGTTTCAAAGTGACATCTAATTTACTAATATGTGTCATATACTCAAAAATGATAAACCAAGATTAAAATTTCTTGATACATTATAACAATGATTCATAATTTATTTATAACATTTATGAATTAATTTCACATAAATCTAACACGCAGGGTGGATGGATTTACTAAAAGAGCATGTTTCCAATTTTAAAGTGCTATTTTAGTTCAAAATGGGCATCACATTCTCAAAACTAAGAAAAAAATCTCAGATTGTCATGATACTTTACTACAATAACCTATTATTCCTTTAATTCTTGTTGGAAGTAATCATATATCATTCCAATTTAAATTTATCAGGTATTATATAAAATCTTAAAAATAATTTGTTTTATTTTTATTTACTATTACTAAAATAATATTAGTTTTTATTATTGGCACCCACTTATTTCTTATGAGGTTGGGTTGATCTTTGTAAAAAGAATACAATATGAGTTTTGATATTTTATTAGTCATAATTATTTTTGTTTGTATGTGAAGTTTACATAAATTTAATCATACTGTTGTTATGTTTTTCTTAATTTAACATTTTTATTTCAATGATGAAATATTTTAAATACAAATTGTTTTTATATTTAAGGTAACATTGATACTGCAATTCAATTTTGGTATGTTTTATATAAAATTCTATAGAATGATATTTATATATTTAAGAACTCTAAAGTAACTAGAAATATCCTTTATCAACATTGGGTGTATCAGTGATAAAGTACATTTTTGTTAATGTCAATTTTAGAATAGATAAAATGGGCCTTTATTTTCACTAAACCATGTACTGATAAAAGATTACTTTATCACTACAACAAAAAACATTAATAAATGATCCCATTATTAGAACTAAAATACATAATAATAAATTATACCTTAATAAATTAATTTATATCTTTGATGAAGTATTCCTTTAACAGTAATTTTTAGCATTGATAAAAGCATTAGTTTTTTAAATTCCTATAGAACAACAATATTTTTATTGTTAATAAAGTATTTATTTATAATATTTCACTCTTCACATTATTATTCATTCATGTTGGGTCTATATATATATATAGTGAAGTGAGATGATAATTTACCTCTTAAAATATGACTTTGAGTTATTCTTAACCAATGTTTTTCATGGAGTATTATAGGTTATGGAAAAAATATTAAGGTTATCGTGAGCACGATTCTTATATCAAGATATGGAATATGATCATAAGGCACAAAATTAGTTTTCTATGCAGGAAGACCCACTAAGTATATGCAACATGTTGTTTTAATCAAATTTTCTTCAGTATTATAGGGGAGGGTGGTACATATTTGGAGTGAAAAATACCTGAGGTTGACAAGATACCTAGAATAAGAACCATCATACATTGATACATTTCTTATGAAATATATAAGGCTTAGCTAATCTGGGGGTTCTTGGATAGGTTTTTGATCATTTCATTGGAGATAGCATATTATAGATAGGATTTTTACTCTCACTAAAAAATTTTAAAATATGATCTATCGATTAAGATTGATCGATGAAGTGTATGGTTTTACCTCGATAACATATATGATGTTATTATCTATTGGGGTGTGGGGCATGTAAAGTTATCATCCAAAAAGTTTAATGACATGTGATATATTCATTAGCTTGGTCAATCTATACTTAGGCAATTGAGAATCTGTGAGGAGGTTATCTGGGATTGAAGTACTCAATGTCCCATGTTCGCTAAATTTCATGGACAAAGGGATCATATGATAATTCATGGTAGCATTTGATGAACCAACTGGACACATGTATAGGGATACATGTGTTTGAGGGAGATCACACCCAATACATTTTTATCTTGAGTATTATTTATGATTTATTGGAGGACTATATTTTCTTAAATTTATTAATTTGGGAATTAATAATTGTTGTCAACACTGTAAAGTCCTTTTTGATGGTTATGGGAACAATGAATGTGATTATCAAGACCGATATCAACTTAGAAAATGTCAGATTCTATGGATCATTCACATATGTTATAGGATGTGAACGTCATTAATAATGAAACTTTTCGTATCATATATTTACCAGGAAGTCCATTGAAACCAATATGACTCATTTTCATGTTAATTTTATAATTAATTTAATTAATTTAGACTAAATATTTCATAATTCTTGAGATCTTTCATCATAATATATATTGATCATCTAAATCCCTTTTATGTAATATGAAATTTTGATTGTAGGATCTAAATGTAATATTCTTTTACAAGTGATCCACACATGATACTATGATATCTTAACAACACCAATGAATCTTTTAGTGCTAGCATAATCAATTGATCATCTTTTATTGTTAATTTTATTTTCACGACGTTTCTTTGGTCTTGAAGAACTTCTATTGACCTTCTTGTTCTTGAGAGGGTGTGAGATGGACGAAGAGGATTATAGATATAATTTTTTTGAGCTCAAAGATTATCAATTAACCTCTATCATAATATATTAGTGTTCTATTTATTGAAATAGGTTTGGGGTTTGAAATTTAAGTAATTTTACAAGTTCCCTAAATAAAATACTAAGCTCATGTTTAACCCCACACCATGTATGAGAATTATAATATATTATTTTTATTCGATGGGGTGTTCTTGTTGGATTAATTATAAATATTGTTTGACCATCTTGGAAATGAATATTTATCATCATACATAATCATGGCCCCTTCATCCTCCATGGAATATATCGAATACCTAAATTAAAATGTAATTAAATATTAATTCATAGAATAGATATTTTATTAATATTCATGAAAATAAATATTTATTAAATATTCAATAAAAAATTAAATAAATATTATTTATCGTCTTAATTTAATAATTACCTTGCGAGTAAATATTTAATTAATTAATGTGATCAGTAATTATGAATAAAATTATCCATTATTCTTGAGAATAATATTTATTACAATAATAAAATTCATGTGAAACACAATTGATATCAGTGGAAACACTTAATGTGTTTTCCTCTAGGATAATTTCTCATTTACATTATGTAGTCTTGCTTAATGTCCAATATTACTATCTAACAATGGGTCAAGTTACCAACGAGAAAGAAGTTAATGTCCCAACATTGACAACCCTATAAGATAACTCACTGTTTAATGTATTCCCTTTGTCATAATATCTTATCAATAATGTCTCACACCCATGTCATCAACCTATATGCTTGATATGTATTTCTTTTACTATTAGATGTAATCTCATAATTAAACCATGTACATGGAATTTAATGTAGCTATTCTATTTGAATCAAATTTCTGAGTTATCAATTTCCAAAAATATGGAAGGGACAAATCATTCATTGAATTATTCATTAATAGCATGTCATTCATGTCAAACCTAACATACCCTACTTCCAATGAATATATGGGGTCACATATTTGGTTATTCAATCTAATTGTGTGACTCATGACACATATATATAATAATATTAATGTCCTGGGACCATTACACACAGTCACAAATAAAAATATCTGATGACACATAAAAACACATATACATATCGATGGCTTTGTTCTCATAATCTCCCCTCTTGGAGATTACCATGTGAAAAAATCATGAGACGAAGTATTGTTTTCTTAAGAGTACTCACAGCAGAATGTCAACATACTATATTCCCCATCATAGAATGTTATTCGATTGTTGAACTTGTTTTAAGAATATCATCATGGCATTTCAATGTTCTCATCATAACTAGGAATTGTTATGTTCTTTTAAATGTGATAGATACTTTAGGACATTATTACATTAAAGTCACACATAAAAACGAAAATTATATAATAATAATTTTAATTAATATTAACTTCTTTTGATATACATGTAATCTAATGTACAAATCGTTGGTTCTAAAACACCAACTCCAAAAAATTCCCACTTGGACTACTAGTAGTTTCCAATGACATTATGTTCACTAAAACTCACATAAAGATCATTTTTCTACTGAGTTAAGGCTTTAGTCAAGAGTTCCACCATTTTATATTCTATAGAGTCTCTACACACTTCAAATTCAATGATCTAATAGAAATAGATAATGAGATGATACTTCTGAAATATCAGCTTCATCCCCTTATGTGGTCTTAGTTACTTTGTAGTATCCACTACTGCAATATTATCAAAATAGAGTATGATAGGGTCTTTACTTCTAGGTAAAAAATTAATCTCTTTGACAAACATTTATATCCAAACTACTACTTTAGATATCTTAGAGGCTGTAATATACTGGAACTCTACTATAGAATCTTCAACCATGACTTTCTTTGAGATCTTCCAGCTCCAAACACCCCCATTAATGGTGAATATGTTTATTAACTATTATTTATGACCATCTTGAGTAATTTTAAATCTAGAATCTACATATCCACTAATGAATAGTTCATCATATCCTCCATAGAGTAAGAATATATCCTCATTTTATCATAGATACCGAAGGATTGTCATGAATTCCATCTGATGGTTGTCACTTGAGTCATCTTGATATCTTCCTACCATGTTTAATGTGTAAGAGATATCAAGAATAGTAAATAGAATAACATACTTGACTGACCTAATCAATTATGCGTACATAATACTTGTCACACTTTCTCTTTCATCATGTGTCAACGAACTTATTTTCTTGGAATGATGAATGTCATGTGACACTGGAGACAATCCCCTCTTGGATTGTTCCATATTAAAACTCTTCTGTATCATGTTAATATATGTACATTGACTCAGAATAATAAATCTCATAGATATATCATAGTGTATCTTGATCCCAGGAATATATACTTCTCCACCTATGTCCTTCATGAAGAAATATGTATTTAACTAGGATTTAACATATAGTAAGACTTCAATTTTTATTCCAATTAGTAGAATTTCATTGATATATACTATTTATAATACAATTGCACTTTTACTAAACCTCTTATAGACACATGGATCTCCTTTGTTATTTATGAAACCAAATTCCATTATGGATTCTTCAAATAGAATATTCCATGACCTTGATCCTTTAACTAATCCATAAATTGATAATTTCACTATAAATACAATGTTGGAATCCTTTGGAGTCAAAAATTCTCTAGGTTGTATCATATAGACATCTTAATAAAGGTTCTTATTAAGTAAGTTTCTTTTAAATACATTTTCAAAATCTCATAGTCATGGAAATCCACTATGGAATGTAAAATTTTGATAGATTCCAGCATTGAAACTGGCGAACATGTTTCATCACAGTTTATTCCATGACATTGTTTAAACCATTTTTTTTTTCAAATCAATACTTATAATTATTAACATACCCATCCATACCCAACTTCTTATTGAATACCAATTTCAACCAACAGGCTTTAAAAACAGTAGATGATCGACCAAAATCTAGACTTTTTTTGGTACATGGAATCTATTTGATAATTCAAAGCTTCTTTCTGGTTAGAAAATAACATGAAACTTACTGATTCCTAATGGGTTATAATATCATGATTATCAACTAAAAATTAGTCACAATACTTGATGATAAGATAACAAAATATTTTAGGTTCTCTAACATACTTTTACTCATATTTGGTGCTTGTGTGTCTACAAATTCTTCTTCTATGGGGATTTGTGGAATCTACCCCTATACTAACTCTTGTGTACCTTGATCCTTGGATTCATCAAATTACATATTACTACCACTATCTATATTATATATATGATCCCTCTTAAGTAATATAGCATGTCTTGACATAATCACTATTTTTATGAGGGGTCGTATTGGTAATATCTCATCGATTCCTTGTAGAATATTATCAATGTACACTTTGTTATTCAAGGTTCTTGTTTCTCACCATATGAGGTCTTAGCAAACACTTCAAACACCCACACATGTAAGTACAACAACACATGTTTATTTCTAGTCCAAATTAGGTATGAAATACTCTTTACTACTTTATTAGAAACCTATTTTAGTTTTTTTTCTATTTTAAATAATGTGTATCCTTAAAAGGATAATGGAACACTCACATGAACCATCCTTGATATCACCATTTATAATAATATGTGGTTCCTAATTTCATTTACACCAATCCATTGAGGTGGATAAAATACAGAGTTAGTTGGGATAAAAAACCAAACTCCCTTAAATAATTAATGAGGTCATAATTAAGACACCAGGGTCTGAGTATATTTTTTTAATATCATTACAAATATATTTCCCAACATCATTATTTCATTATTTTAATTTTTCAAAATAATATGACTTATACTGTAACGACACAAAATTTTCTACGGAAATTTCCCTTCTTATAAATATTTCATAAAATAACAAGAAAACACAACATAATAAACTACAAAGTGCTAAGTGGCCTTTAAACATAAGTTTGTCACTTCTGTGTTTGGAATTTTGAAAATCTGATATACATGGTTGCAATCAGTAAGTTATTTGGAGTCTGATAAAAAAACATAATTTTTGGTGAATAGTAACCTACCCATATGAATATTAACATACCCTTATGAATAATTAAATACAATAATGAATAGTAACCTTACTTATGATAGTCATAAAATAATATTCAAGTGAAATTACGATGTACCTAAATTTTAGAATAATTAAATGATTGTTTTAAAACTGGTTTTTAGTAATAAATTATTATTTTAATTAAATATTAAATTAATCATATTTAGAAAATTATTTTTTGAAAATTGGAATTTATTTTTGGATTCTACATTTCGATAAATGGTTAGGGTGATTTTTTGGGATTTTTTGAAATACTTTAATTTTTGATGAATAATAGAATCTGATATTTCACAATAAATGCTAAATAATGGATTAATTGAATCATTGATGATGATATGATGATGTAAGCCCATATTATTCTAAGTCACATGAATTTATTACTATTATTAGTCATGTAATACTTACTATTCTATATCTTTTGTGGAAATAATAAAGTAATGACTAAAAAATTATAAAAACCCTCCTCTCCTCCACTATATACCACCCCCCCCCTCACTCTCTCTTCGCTTCACTCCTATCAAGCCTTGTGACTTGAAAATATTCTTTCCAAATCTCCCCCAAATATCCTCCCCCACGTTCAAATGCTCCTAGCCTCTTCAAAATATCAAAACCTCTCCCCTTAAGAGGTTCTCAAAGGAGGAATTCTCAAGAGGTAAATTCATCTTTCCAATTCCTTCTTTTCTTTAAAGTTCTTTTCTTTTTGTTTCTTTCCTCACCCACCTTAACACAAATGGTATGATAACTTGAGTAAAATAATTGTATTGTAATGTTTTTATTCTAATGGGATATTTCATTATCTTTTCTCCTTTATCCAAATTTTATTTGAAAGTAATGAAAGCATCGTTTGAGATGTGCTAATTTAGCACATTCAAGGATGACAGTTTATCAATTTAAATTATCATCATCAAATCTGGATAGGAAAGAATTTTTTTTATGGTTGACCCAGAATATATATATGTAATATATCCTATTTTTATTCTGTAATCTTTTTTTACAAATGGTATTAAATTTTTAAGAAAAATATGTTCTTTGTAATCAAACCATCCAATTAACAAAAAACGGTTGTCGCTTTGGTTTTATATAATAATTTGACTTCACTCAAAGTAACCAAGTTAAATATAAAACCATTTAATAACCTGTATGTTCACTAATATTATATAACTTCATTTCTGGACAACCACTTCCATGTTTCATGTTAATCCGAACTAGAATATAAGTGAACTGATCTAAGAAAACCAAGTAAACAAACGAGCCCGAACAAAGAAATTGATCCTTATAACTAACCAAGAAGGCCTTGAATGAACTAAAAAGGGTTATAATAAATCAATTAAATATATAATAGGTTCTTTCATTATTATTTAATAATCCTAATTTTTTTATTCAGGTCTTTAATGACACGTAGAGAACACCAACGGATGTAAGATAAGGGATTATCTCTTTTTCACTCTTAATCAAGATTGTTCTCTATGATATGCATTTTTTGTTTAATACCAAGTGATAGGGTATGTTTTATCACCTCCCCCATACTGACATAACTTTTTATAAGTGATGAGAAACCCCTTATATCTCTCATCAAGGCCTCTTACTTACACCTGATACCATGCTGATAAACTGTAATGGATTCTACCCGAACATCCTTTATTCCTTCGGGTTGCTCTATCTTTCTTTTTACCAAAATGTATTTGTCTTTTATTTTTATGTAAAACTTATACATTATTTTTATATTCTCCTAAATCATGTTCCACGATCCATCTCTCATTATCTTTCGAGGATATACATGCTTTTAAGTGAATCCCTCCTCGATACTTCCCAATAACCACACTCATTTTAAAGGAACTCCCTAAACTTTTACCCAATTTCAAGTGTAATATATCCCTTATTTTAAGACACCACTATCTTTATAAAATAATTATTTTTCTTATCAAAATATTATTGGTTCAATTATTAATTTTATATAAAATAATGTCCTCTTTACTATTTAAAAAGAACTATAGTATTTTCCTTCAAACCGCACAAAAATGTTTTAATGCTAATGTTTCTCAAATATATTTATTATATGTTGTCACTTATATTTTTACCACCTACCATGTTATATTCCTATATTACCTTATGAATTTCCACGTATGTTCTAATCCCTTTATTTCATGGAAACATTCATGATACACTCATTGGTTATTCTTTATGAACAATTGATTATGTATTATTATTTATGTGGGAAGAATATTTATGTGGTAAGAATATTTTTGAGGCAAGAATATTCATGAAAATTTTGAGATGGGTGCACCCAGATAGTGTTATAATGCATTGGGTAATGTTAGGTCTCATGATATGCGATGTGAAATGGGAGTGGCGGTTAGCCATGACCCATACTAAAATGGGAAATGGGATTAGCGGTTTTTCTTGACCCGTACATAGGAAATGTTTTATGATTTTTCCACCTTTATATGATTCCATGTTTATATGAACCCATTCTTATATGATATGATTTCATATGTTCCATGCTTTGGATATCTTTATGTCATTCCTTTAAACTCAAGTTCTTAATATGTATCCTTATGATCATTCCCTTACCGGGCTTTTCAGCTCACCCCTTGGTTCATGTGTTCCCTAGGGCACCCTATGCCGATGTAAGGGATGAAATGAAGTTAGGAGCTCTTTATGAAGATTAAATAAAGAAGTGTTATTAACTGCATTTTTTATTTTATTTTTCCCTAGTCTTACAAGACACTATAATTAACGATCCTTGGCATGTACTATGATGATTAACTATGCTTAAAATCATGTAATGTTATATGTAAAAGGCTCGTCATGGTATAGTTGGTATCAGAGGATGGTCTGGTAATTTTTAGATATTAGGAATATATCACCTTAGTGAGAACCATAAGGATGAGACGAATTATAATAAAACATCTCTAAATTTTGGTAAGTATAGAGTAAGTGGTTTATCAAGAAAATACATCCTTGTCTGGATAGGATTAGGTAGAGGCGGCTATGGCACAAATGTACCTGGAGTGAAAACTTCGACAAGGAGTTTCGAGCTCGACCCGTGGTATCCTGGTACACGACAATGGGCCTTGCTGCACTCTTGGTTACGACACTCCTGGTGGATATGCTTTGGTATATTCATGAGCTTAGTACAAACCATTATTAAGGGTCAAAAAAATATAATAAGAATATAATTCATGAAATAGATTGAGGAAAACCTGGGTTTTAACTTATGCAATCACAAGTTAGGATGTATTTATTATTTATATGTTTGTCCTTTTATGTTTAATTTTTCCTTTTTATGGTCAATAAATATGTATTCAAGACCTCTAATTATACATTCTTTTTCTTATTTAATGGAGGGAAATAGATGAAAACGTTTCAACAACCAATGTGATAGGCAATGTGAAGATTGCCCTAACAATATGCCTGATATGACGGGAGAGGGTGCTCAAAACTTCATGATAGTATTTTCTCAGCTAGCTTGAGTTATGAATAATAACTTGAATCATTCTGAATTACCTCCTCCTCTAAGGATAGTGAATGTTTCCATAGAATCCTTCATGCGGAAAAGGCCTCCCATGTTTAGCAGATCTTCTGATCCCCTCCTCGCGGAACAATGGATTAACTCCATTGAAAATATATTCTCTATTCTCCAATGCTTGGATGTAGAGAAGGTTTTACTGGAAGTCTATCATTTTGATGGGGAAGATGTTCAGTGGTGGAAACTGATCATGAATACAAAGTCCCAAGAGGAAATTGATTCCATGGATTGGGAGGAATTCAATAGGATGTTTTTCAACAAATATTTTCCTTGATCCCTCCATCTCAAGATGGAAAAAGAGTTCCATGGACTCAAGCAGAAGGAAGATGATTCCATAATGGCATATGAAGAAAAATTTACGAGGCATGAATGGTATGTCTATGGCTATGTCATGAACACCGAATGCAAGGTGGATCGCTTCTTTAGCAGACTAAAGTTGATTCTATGAAAAGTATTGGAAATTCGAGACTTAGAAAATTATGGGGATGTTGTCCATCGTGCCCTCATGGTGGAAATAGAGATTGGATACTCTTAGTGGTCTCATGGGCCCAGTGAAAAGAAGAGGAAAATGGAGAACAATATTGGTGGTTCATCAACCAAATCCCATGATAGAAAGAAGCATGACTTGTCCCCTTCCAAAAAATGTGGGAAGAAGCATCCTAGTAACTGTTTGATGGGAAATAAGAATTTATTCAAATGTGGAATGTTTGGTCACCTATCCATGAACTACTGAAGGGATATGAAAAATCCCTCTAATGTTGAAGAAGAAAAGAAGGTTCAGATCAACACTCAGCCAGCAGTGCAGTGTTACAACTGCAAGGATCATGGGCATTATGCGAACAATTTCCCTAAGACGGGGGTTGTCAGTTGCAATCAGTAACAACCTCCACGAAAATAAGGAAGAACATATGATATCACTACTACGAAGGTGGAGCTGGAAAATGATGTGATGACAGGTACACTGGTTATTCATAAAAGAATAGTAGACGTAATATTTGATTTTGGTTCTACATATTCTTTCATATCTTGAAAGTTTAGTAGAACTATTAAAATGCCACCTAAAAATTTGGAGGAAAATTTATCTGTGAGAACAAAAAATGGGGAAATCGTAGAATATATGGCTTATAACTCCTCCCCTGTTAATGTTTGTAGACTGAAACTCCCATAAAATATCTTCATACTTCCTTTAGTGGAGTATGACACAATCTTGGGCATGGATTGGGTATCTTTGTACAAAACTAACATCAACTGTCAGGAAAGGGATATCACTTTTCACATCCTGAAGCATCCTCCGAATAATTATAATTGTAAGGAAGAACATGAGTCTGCTTTAGAATCTTCGTCTCAAGTTTGGATATTATTGCCTTATGAGAAAGCATATCTAGCTCAAATGATTGAGACAAAGAAGAGAACCATGCTTGAAGACATGCCAATTGTGAGGGATTACACTGATGTATTCCCTAAAGATTCGCATGGTCTTCATCCTAATCGAGAGGTTGAGTTCTCAATTGAACTTATCCCTCGATATCTACTTATATGAAAGACACCTTACAGAATGGCCACCATAAATCTAGAGGATTTGAAGAAGTAGTTGTTGGAGAATATGGAGATGGGTTTTATATGCCTGAGTGCTTCACCGTGGGGTGCGCCAGTCCTCTTCAACAAGAAGAAGGATGGATCAATGCACCTCTACATTGATTATCATGAGCTCAATAAAATCATGATAAAGAAAAAGTATCCCCTTTCACTGATAGATTACCAATTCGATCAGCTTCGTGGGGCCAATTGTTTCTCTAAGGTTGACCTTCAGTTAGGATGTCACCAACTAAAGGTGAGGAAGGAAGATATACCCAAGACTGCCTTTCGAACGAGGTATGGACACTATGAGTACCTAGTGATTCCCTTTAGACTCACTAATTCTCCAGAAATTTTCATAGATTTAATGAATAAAGCCTTTGTTATTACCTTGAAAAAATTTTCGTAGTCCATATTGATGATATTCTGATATACTCCAAGAGCAAGGAGGAATATGAGGAGAATTAAAAAACTGTGTTAAATACTCTGCGAAGGGAGAAGTTGTATGCATAGTAAAGTAAATGTGAGTTATGGATGGAGGAAGTATCATTCCTGGGGCATGTTATCACCAGTAATGGGATATTTATGGACCCTTCCAAGATGAAGGCAGTTGAAGAGTGTCCCAGGACAACTTCTGTAATGGAGATCCATAGCTTTTTGGGTCTAGCTGGGTATTATCAATGATTCGTGAAGAACTTTTCATGATTGTCAAACCCAATGACCAAGATGACATGGAAGGGGGTAAAGTTTTTCTAGACAGATGAATGTGAGGTAAGCTTTAAGGAGCTAAAGAGAAGGCTGATCACTACACCTGTACTCACATTTCCAAAAAGTGGAGAAATTTTTGTGATATACAACAATTCTTCAAAGAATGTCTTGGGTTTTGTACTCATGAAAAATGATAATGTGATATCCTATGCCTCAGGGAAGTTGAAGATCCATGAGCAAAACTACCTGACACATGATCTTGAGCTGGTAGTAGTGATTTTTGCCTAGAAAATTTGGCAATAGAACCTTTATGGTGAGAAGTGTGACATATACACCGACCACAAGAGCCTAAAGTTTATATTCATACAAAAGGAGGTCAACAAGAATCAAAGGAGTTGGTTAGATGTAATCAAGAATTATGATTGCTCGATTCACTATCATCCTGGAAAGGCAAAAAAAGTAGTTGATGCTCTACGTAGAAAAGAACCTGCTACTCTATGCATGTTACGAATTGAGAAAGACCCTATATTCATGCACATAAAAAGGATGGATTTAGAAATCCTAATGGTAGAGGATACATCAAACCTTTCCCAAATGATTGTGAAACCATCCATTCAAGATAATATTAAAGAATAAAAAAGGGATGATATGGAGTTACAAAAGAGGGTCAATGCAGTAAAGGAAGGGAAGCTGCAAGAGTTCCATATCAATGATGATAGTGTGATTTTGTTTGGAAGGAAGATTTCTGTGTGTTCATCACCCAGGATAAAGAAAGATCTATTAGACAATGCACATAGCTCAACATTATTTATCCATCTTGGGAGTACCCCGATGTATCGTGATCTCTGGGAACTCTTTTGGTGGGATAACATGAAGAAGGAGATTGCAGAATATATATCAAGGTTCTTGGTATGTCAGCAAGTTAATGTATAGAAACAAGAGTCCAAAGGGATGATGAAACCATTACCTATACCAATGTGGCAATGGTAGAATGTCACAATGGACTTGTTCACAGGTCTCATGAAGACGTCGAAGGGAAATAATGCGATATGGGTTGTGGTTGACCAACTCACCAAGACTGCCCATTTTATCGCTATTCGGGAAGACCTCTCACTTGAACAACTTGAAAAAATATATGTGAAGGATGTGGTGACACTGCATGGTGTTCCACACCCAATTGTCTTTGATCATCGTCCAAGGTTTACATTTAAATTCTAGAGGAGTCTTCAATAAACTTTGAGTACTGAATTAAATTTCGGCACGACCTATCACCCCCAAACCGATGGCCAATCTGAAAGGTCTACTCAAACTCTTGATGATATTCTAAGATCCTGATCTCTAGAATTAAAAGTTGGATGGGATCATCATCCCACATTGGTTGAGTTCTCATACAAAAAATATCTTCCACTCGAGTATTCAGATAGCTCCATATGAAGCACTTAATGGAAAGCGATGTAGAACTCCAACCTGTTGGGATGAAGTTGGAGAACGAAAGCTACATGGACTCGATCTTGTGCAAGAGATGATAGACAAGGTTCAAGTCATCCAGAAAAACATCAAAGCTTCTCAAATTCGTAAAAAGAGCTACGCTAATAACTTTTTAAGGGACTTGGAGTTTGATGTTGGGGATAAATTCTTCCTTCGAATATCACCATGTAAGAGAGTCATGCAGTTTGGAAAGAAATGGAAGCTAACCCCTAGGTACATTGGACCCGTTGAGATCCGTGAATGCATAGGAGTCTTGGCCTACAAACTTTCACTTCCTCTGAATATGACTTAATTTCATGATGTGTTTCATGTATCACTCCTGAGGAAGTACATACTTGATCCCTCACATGTACTGAACTCGGAGAAGGTGTAGTTGGAAGATGATCTCTCTTATGAGGAGCAGCCAGTGAATAATCTGGACCGAAGAGATAAGGTTCTACGCAACAAGATAACCAAAATTTTCAAAGTGTTTAGGAGGAACCAAAAGATTGAAGAAGCAACTTGGGAACCAGAGGAGGTAATGAAAAAAAGTACCCTCACCTGTTTACATCCTAGAATGTAAAACGAAATTTTGAAGGCGAAATTTCATAGGGGGGGAATAATGTAACGACCCAAAGTTTTCAATGGAATTTTTCCTTCTTATAAATATTTCATAAAATAACATGAAAACACAACATAATGAACTACTAAGTGCTAAGTGGCCTTTAAACATAAGTTTTTCACTTCTGTTTTAAGAATTTCAAAAATATAATATACATGGTTGCAATCAGTAAGTTATTTGGAGTCCGATAAGAGAGTCTTAATTTTCATTGAATAGTAACCAACCCTTATGAATAGAAACATACCCTTATGAATAGTGAAATACCCATAATGAATAGTAACCTTACTTATTATAGACATAAAATAATATTCAAGTGAATTTATGATGTGCCTATATTTTAGAATAAGTAAATGAATGTTTTAAAACTCGTTTTCAGTAATAAATTATGATTTGAATTAAATATTAAATTAATCATATTTAGAAAATTATTTATTGAAAAATGGACTTCATTTTTGGATTCAACACGTTGAAAAATCATTAGGTTGAATTTTTTGGATTTTTTTTCAAATAATTGAATTTTTGATGAATTGTAGAATTCGATAATTCACAATAAATGCTAAATAATGGATTAATTGAGTAATTGATGATAATATGATGATGTAATCCCATTTGATTCGAAGTCACATGAATTAATTACTATTCTTGGTCATGGAATACTTAATATTCCATGTATTTTGAGGAAATAATAAACTAATGATTAAAAAATTATGAAAACCCTCCTCTCCTCCACTATACCCCCCTCACTCCATCTTCTCTTCACACATCTCAAGCCCTGTGCCTTGCTAATATTTTTCCCAAATCTCTCCCCATGATCCTCCCCCCAAGTCCAAAAGGTCCTAGCCTCTTCAATATACCAAAACCTTTCCCCTTAAGAGGTTCTCAATGGAGGAAGTCTTAGGAGGTAAATTCCTCTGTCCAATTCCTTCTTTTCTTATAAGTTTTTTTCTTTTTGTTTCTTTCCTCACCTCCCTTCACCAAAATGGAATGATAACTCCAGTAGCATAAATGTACTGGAATTTTGTTATGCTAATGTTATATTTCATTATATTCTCTCCTGTCCCCACCTTTTATTTGAAAGAAATGAAAGCACTGTTTGAGATGTGCTAATTTAGCACATTCAAGGACAACGGTTTATCAATATCTATTATCATCATCAAATCTGGTCATGAAACAATTTTTTCTATGGTTGAAACCAAATATATATAATTAATATATCCTATTTTTATTTTGTAATATTTTTGTAAAAATGGTATTAATTTATATAGAAAAATATGTTCTTTGAAATCAAACCAACCAATTACCAAAAACAGTTGTCACTTTGGTTTTATATAATAATTCGACTTCACTCTAAGTAACCAAATTAAATATAAAAATATGTAATCTACTAAATTTTCACTAATATAATATAACTTCATTTTTGGACAACCACTTCCATCTTTCATGTTTTTCTGAACTTGAATATAAGTGAACCGATCTTTTAAAACCAAGTAA
Source organism: Viscum album (assembly GCA_963277665.1). NCBI lineage: Eukaryota > Viridiplantae > Streptophyta > Magnoliopsida > Santalales > Viscaceae > Viscum > Viscum album. The sequence goes on along the minus strand of OY728120.1, from coordinate 426,340,224 downwards.
ACAAACGAGCCCGAACAAAGAAATTGATCCTTATAACTAATCAAGAAGGCATTGAATGAACTAAAAAAGGTTATAATAAATCAATTAAATATATAATAGGTTCTGAAATTATTAATTAATAATCCTAATTTTTTTATTCAGTCCATTAATAACAAGTGGAGAACACCAGCGGATTTAAGGTAAGGGATCCTCTCCTCTTCACTCTTAATCAAGATTTTTCTCTATGATATGCATTTTTTGTGTAATACAAAGTGGTGGGGTAAGTTTTCTCACCTCCCCCATACTGAAATGATGTTTTATAAGTGATTATAAACCCCTTATCTCTCTCATTAATCCCTATAAGTTACACCTGATACCCCGCCGATAAACCGTAAGGGATTCTACCCGAACATCCTTTATTCCTTCGGGTTGATCTATCTTCCTTTTTACCAAAATTTTTTGGCCTTTTATTTTTAGGTAAAACTTATAAATTCTTTTTATATTCTATTAAATCATGTTCCAGGATCCATCTATCATTTTCTTTCAGGGATATACATGCTTTTAAGTGAATCCTTCCTCGATACTTCCCAATAAGCACACTCATTTTGAAGGAACTTCCCAAAATTTTACCCAATATCAAGTGCACTCTATCCTCTATTTAGGAAACCATTGTATTTAAAAATTCAGTATTTTTATTATGAAAACCTTGTTGGTTCAAATCTGTTTTTATATAAAAGAATGTCTTATTTACTATTTTAAAATCTCTAATGTTTTTTCCTTAAAACCGCACAAAAATGTTTTAATGCTAATGTTTCCCAAATACATTTCATATATGTTGTCACTTCTATTTGTTACCACCTACCATTTTATATGCCTATATTACCTAATAAACTTCTGTGTATGTTCTAATCCCTTTCCTTCATGGACACTTTCATAATACACTCATTGGTTATGCTTTTTGAACAATTGATTATGTATGATTATTTATGTGGAAAGAATATTTATGTGGAAAGAATATTTATGTGGAAAGAATATTCATGAAAATGATGAGATGTATGTGCCCATATATCACTCCAATGCATTGGGTAAAGTTTGGTCTCATGATATGCGATGTGAAACGAGATTGGCGGTTAGCCTTGACCCGTACTAAAATGGGAAACGAGATTGGCGGTTAGCCTTGACCCGTACTAAAGAAATGTTTTATGATTCTTCCACATTTATATGATTCCATGTTTATATGAAACCATGCTTATACGATATGATTTCATAAGTTCCATGATTTTTATATCTTTATGTCATGCCTCCTAAATCATGTTCTTAAGATGTATCATTATGTTGATTCCATTACTGGGCTTTTCAGCTCACCCCTTTGTTCTTGTGTTCCCTAGGGTACCCTATGCAGATGTAAGGGCTCAAAGGAAGTTAGTATCTCTTTATAGAGATTAAATAAATAAGTGTTTTTTAGACCCATGTTTTATGTTATATGTACCTAGTCTTCAAAGACAATAGACTTAATGATCCGTGGCTTGTACTCTGATGATTAACTATGCTTAAAATCATGTAATGTTATATGTAAAAGGCTTGGGTTTCTATATATTCCTCCTCAAGTTTACATATATATATCTACAGAAACACCTCTAAAAGTTATTACGTCTAATTACCCACCCTTTATATCATCCTAAAATGGCCCACACACATCAGTATCAACTAGTTAAAAAATCTCTTCAGCCATTTCAAATTTTCCACTAAATGGACCATTAGTTATTTCCATGTAAACATGTATGAAATAACCCAAGTTGTTTTAGTTATAATGACTCTAAATATTCATCTTGGTGAAATTTGGTCAAAAAATTTTCATTTACCTAATATCGTGGTGGATTCCATTGCTAGGTGTGGTAGGAGTCATGTGTAATAGTTTTTTATTGATTTAAATTACTTGGTTCACGTAATACAACGTGTAAATTCTATTAATTAATTATATCTTACCATAACATATTCATTCTTTGTAAAAGAAGAATAATTTATTCGAAAATATTGAAATAAATCCATCTTTATCAAGTCTATATATAGATATAATGTTTTTGGTAACTGAGGACATGTAATAACAACCTTTTACAGCAAAGATCATTCCCATCAGCAACATGAAGTAATTATCCCTGATAGCTATGGAATCATGATTGAATAAATTGGATACTCATAGATCTACCATCCCTCAGGAAACATTATAGAATCTACTTGGTTCCTATATTTTATTACACATGTGATCACTGCATACTATATCTATTACCCAATTTATAGAAACAGATAAATTTCACTTGATAAAAAAATCACATGAAGATTCCCCTTATATAATTTTCTTGATGTAGTTTTTTTCCAATCGACAATCTTTCCAAATGTTCAACAGATAGAATCATGTTCCCTTTCTTTCCCCTTGACCTTTATCCTATTGAAAGAAAATTATTAAGAAGATTTGGAATTAGAGATCCTTTTCATACCATTAATTTTATTCAAAATAAGTACAGAAGGCTTTTAAGGATTCATATCGATGTGAAATTGGAGAATTGGATTGAGAAAATATGGGAGATAGTTTTCTATGTGGTTTATATTGGAATTTACAATAAAGCAAGATATGCTCTAAGGGGGTAATGGAAGTATAATATTGTTGTGTAGTTTATTATGTAGTTTAAACCCCAGAACCTCAATGTGCACAATGTACCCAATGAGTTGGACTAAATGAGGCCCAGTTGGAGAATCCTCTCCATCTTTAATCTAAAATTGCACCATGGATATCTCAAACCATTCCAGCCAAGATCCTTACTTATATATACCACATAGATTTTGGGCATTATATAAGAATCCTTATCTTCATTTGACTTTATGAGCTTATAATACATGGATTAATCTATTAAACACTAAAAATCAACTACATCACAAAAACATTTATCATATAAAGTGAACTCCTCATCACTCACCGCATTTTCAGGTGGATTATGCATTAAGGATTCTAGTTTGTAATATTTCCATTCATGGGACCACACTACATAAGGGCATCTGAATCATTCCTAGAAATTACATCCTATTATGGGATGGTTATTCTATAAAATAAATAACATGGATAATTTAGTTTATGATTTTATTATTATTATATAACCTTATAATAGTAGATTATCAGTTCTTCACATGACTACCTTTAATGTAATGAATATAATAAATTTATTCTTTTTTTCTCCCACTATTTAATCATGTCCCAATATCTCTCTTCATTACACTCATAATGTCTATTTTTTACAAAATTATAGTGTTAAGGATCCATATGACCCTTCCATTAATCCAATATATGGATTGGTCAATTACCTAAAGGTATTTAGGTCGGTAGGCCTTTACTAACTCTGTTCTTAGAGCTCCTTGGTATATTGAGTGGACTCCCAAATCTAGAAACCCTTACTCAAATATCCTCATCACATTCTACAAGTTTCATCATGTATAGAGAGGGATACTTCTCTTGATATAAATTAGTCAAGTCAACCCAAAATGTTCATAACAACTCTTAGATAAAATTATGTGTTCCAATAAGGGGTTTGAAAAAAATTATTTCTATTGTTTCATTCATAATTAATTAATGAATGACTTAGTCTGACATAATATTAACTTTAGGTATATTATTTTTTTCATAATGTTTTTCTTATTTCATCCTTTACATATTTTTTTAATATAGTTTGATTTTACTTATGTTATTTACAATGTTTTGATAAAACACATAGGAATATTCTATTTATCTAAATTCTATCTTTTCATATTAGTCAATTTTTATGTCGTCATGGTCTTTCATCCATAAAATAAATCATGTATAAGGTAGAAATAAATAAATAAATAAATTAAATGATTATGATGATATCAAATGGTTGATTTAATGAGTGAAAAATAAATCAACCTATGTGTGATGACTCAGATTTTCTCAAATTTATTTTTATAAATTATTTGGTAAAATTTCAAGACCAAGAATTGAGATGATGTGTGATTATGAGACCGGGTGTGCCCAAAACAATTCGATGAAATTTTTTTATGTTTTGAATACCACGTGGATGAGAATTTTCATAAAAAGAGAAATAAGTTTTAAGGGGTTTCCCAGATCTGCAATATGAGGGAATTGTTGAGCTCAGAATAGTGTCTTTACCCTATGTGTGACCTAACCTTGGTTGGCGTAGGTTATCAGTAGAAAAAGCCACCAGGGGGTAACCGTAAATAAAATAATTAAATAAGAAAATTTTATTTTAAAATCCTAATAATTCAAAAAAACGTAACTCAGATTGAAAATATGATACTACAATTGAGTTTATAAGGGGGAGTTCTTCTTAGGTGAGGCGTAACATTAGTCAGCGTGGGCCAGCTGTGAAAGTTAGTTTTTGGATGTAAACGTCATTAAAGTATTTTAATAAAAATATTATATTCTTGACACAATAGAGCATTTTCTTTTAATAGGCATTTGTCAAAGGATTTAGGGTTATCACCGTAACCCTAGAATTCCACTGAGGTAAGGAGACATGGCTCTCTCGATGAAGGATGACAGATCGTGGATCGACTATCAAAGATGAACCACGAATTCAAAGGATCTTCACCCACAACAACTACATGCCAATTGTTCTTTCTTAGTGATCAAACTGAATAAAGGTTGGGCATTTGTGATTTGATTTCATTTTCCCATTCATGAATTCCATGAAGAACATGGAACAATCAATAAATATATTGTCCTGTGAATCTATCATTGTTGTGGGATGGTATATACCTTTATATGGTTTTGATCAGAGAATGATCTTGTTATTATATGTTGGATTTCAATTGTTGTTCTAAAAAAATGAACAACGGTCAACACAAACTTCAATCAAGGTCCATTGTTCTTGGTTGATTTATGTTTTTCTACCCCTATTCTTCGTTCATCACTGGAATTCTTCATTTGGCACACAAATCGACATGTTGGGATCGATCAATTGTTTCACACTCGATCTGTGGTGCAAAGATCCAATATCACAGATCTAGGATCGGCATGGCATGATGGAGGTGTGATGACATCGACGACGAACAGATCGAAGCTGAGCAAGAACTATCTCCATTTGAGTGAATTTTCATTAGAATGTATTGTGATGTAGATCTGAGCCTAGGGAGATGAAGAATGTGACCCAACGATCATAGGCGTTCTTTTCTTTCAAATAACAAGAACCAGAGGTGAACCGGTGGCCCACAAAAGAAACCATGGGTGGATCGGCCCCGGTGACTAGTGTCGGTGGATAAATGTAGTGCTAGAGGCTATGTGTGAATGTGGCGGATGATGGCGGGCTGTCATCCTTGGATGATAGAGGAGGAACACGGTCTGGTGGTGCTGTGTGGGAACCCATAGCTGGAGCGGTGCCGCGAGTAGAGATTAGGGAAATTGTGTAAAGAGTCACGTACGCAACCGGGGTCCTCATGAAGCATGTAGAGGCAAAAAGCCACAGGTGTGATCTAGGATGCTCTGGCCATCTACATTGAACATGGAGGCACCGCGTTGAACATGCAATGGGATGCGGTCCGATGTACCGTGTGCGGTGCAACCAAACTAACCTATAGCACGAGATAGAATAGATGTGTCAGGCCGCTCCAGCGATTTATTAGGATGGACCTAACAGCCAATAGGGTCATGGGCTAGGCCAGTTTGAGCTGGGATGGGTTGGGTCGGTTAGGTTGGGTCGGCTGGGTCAGGTCTATTGGTAAGAAAGGTTGGGTCTAGTAGGTCGGTTTGGACCTAGATCGGGCCTTTTCACTAAAATGGTCATGTCTTTCAAAAAAAACATCTGATTGACGATCAATTTATGGTTTTGGGACCATTGGGATGATGTGGTCCTTTTTATATGGCTTGGTGGGTTTTTATTTGGACCATCATAGGTTGATAGCATACCCTTGGTCTTTTCCTATGAGGGTTCGAGGCATGATCTCATTCCCATTATAGAGTATAACCTATTTTATGAAGTGTGTTTTCTCCACCCGACATCAATAGATTACTGAGCAGGTTAGAGCATGTATCAATCTGAGAGGCTCAGCCGGTCCTCACTTTTCTTTTTGGAACCTTATATAGGGTCTTTGAAGAAGGTGTGACCATTATTTACATGGTTGCCTATCCCATATCCAGGATGATGTTTCTAGTAGCTCTAGGAGTCCCCCTTGGGAGCCCTAGGTGTTGACTCCCTATCTGTGTTTTGAGATAAGATTATATCCATTCTACATGACTATACCTGATGAGTGTACTTCAAAAAAAATTCAATCTTTGATATTTGGTTGTGACTCAATGACTACATAACTTGGGGGCTTCATAACTTATCGAAACTCCATGTGTTACCTAAAATCCATGTGTTACCAACACTTCCTGTGTTATTTAAACTTTTTTTCTTTGTGAGATTAGATATATCAAGGAAACAACGTAACTTTTTGAGATCCAAGTGTTCTCTTTGTCACTTTTGGTAGAAATGTTCTACATGCTTTTATCAGATTGCTCGAGGAGTGAGATCTCCCGGAATGATCATGCTATGAATGGAACCATGTAGATAGCAGTGGATGAGACCTTGAATCTTGGAATCCTTTACGAGTACCTGTATATTCTTGTTTTATGTGTTATATACATATACCTGAGTTGAGATGGCTTTATCTTCTTAGTGGTGTTTCCTCTCTGGTCTTTTACTTTGTGTTTCAATACATCCGACTGAGTATTGTTTTACTCACCCCTGCATGGTCTTTTCCAGCATGTGTTGAGTCTTATGTAGACCATTAATACTTTGATAGATTATGAGGTGGACCAGGACCAGGTAGTTCTTAGAGAGACACCAGATAGTTGAGGTGTTTTGCTGTGGCTTCAAAAAACTATTCCTATACCTACCTTTCAGGTAGGGTTTTCTGTGGACGAGCTTCAGGACCTTTTTCTATAGACTCTTTCTTTTTTGTGGGATTGTATTATGGCCTAGTTGAACTTTACTACACTTTACATTTCTATCGTACTCTATTGGTTGGGATATAGTGGTATTCATGATTTTGTTTACTTGGTGTTTTTACTTTTCAGTATTTTGGGCTTGGAGATGTGTCTGTGTCTACATTTACATAAGACAATTCCCCCCATTTGTGGGATATGCATACTTGATGCTAGTCACTAGCCCCTAGTCTATTGGAGGTGGGATTAAGATATTCACGATGCAGTCATCTTTCGGATGGTTCATGAAAGAGTGGTATAAGAGGAGGTCAGTTATACATTATAACCTAGAGTCTGTGAGATTGGTTTAGGGAAATAATGGAAGTGTTTTGAGTTCGGATTTTATGCAAGGGACTCTAGTATTAGTGTGGCAGCCAATGTATCTGTACACCAAGACTTTGGACACCTGATTTTTGACTTGATACATGAAAACACTATTTGTGGGGAAAAATAAAGGTACATGAATAATATAGGAATGGGTTGTGTTTTGCATGCACTTTTTGAGTCATCTCAACTGGTATACTCTTTTAACTGTGATGCATCTTGTTTTATTACAGGATATATTCCTGATTCAAGACAAATACATTTCCATAGCAGGATCAAGAGTTTCACCTTATGTTTGATGAGGCCTCCTTGAGGGGAGCTAGCCATAGAGAAGTTTTTCTTCAAGATGGTCAGGAGGTGGTGCTTTCTCTTATTGATCAGTTCATATAAACCAATCCAACGGTTCAGGTGGATGTATATTAGAAGGCTGAGTCATGGAAGGCTCTTATGGAGTTGGATGATGATACGGAGGGTCCAAATGAATATCATTGAATTTTGAGGCAATGATCACCCGAGATGCAGGTTTATCAAGACTTACCCATAATAGGTGGGTGATGTAAGCTATGTAACAAGAGGTTTCTTCAGAAGATACAAGGGTATGATAGTTACCCATGGAAGAAAATTTTATATTCTTATCATGGGAAGGGACATTCCACATGAGCTTTTCCCACTATTCATGATGAATTCAGAGAGGTGGTGGATGAACCACCATGGAATAGGCAACGGTAGGAGTAGACAGATCCATCAGGTAGCAGACATGGAAGAGGAGTTGGGGAAGTAGTAGGAGGTGGCCAACATTTTAACATGTTACCACCACCACCCTCAGGTGGTCCATACTATACATAGAGAGTTGGAGTAATGGGTAGGAGACAACTATAGGCAGTTGTTGATTATGACCCTAGGACTCCAGAAATGGTTCAAGGTACAATGTGTGTCTTTCTAATTTTTTTACATTATTTATAGACACTTGTGCTAGTGATCTCCTTTCCTATAAATTTTATTTTTTGATAAATAAAGATTTTGGTTAAACCGTTGACTTGAACCTCATGTTTAGAGACTCCTACTATATGAGACCTAAGGATCATACATTGGTGGAGATAGTGTGTCCTGACTCTTAAAGGCAAGAGTTCCAGTTGGGATATCCTGGTAGTATCATCGATGTAATGAACCGCCAATTCTCATTTTCTTGAGATTACAACGTGTCATTACAAGGCCTTAAGAGACATCCCCAAGATGCCCAAGGCTGGCAATAAATACTGAAGGGTTTCAAATACAAGTGGGGGATGATTTAAACTTTATGAAATAGACCAATAAACCTACCAACCATAACCAATCATTCACTATATGATGCATGAACAAATAACAGACAACTCAAGAACATCATGTATCTCACAACCACATCAAAGTAAGCAACAACGGAATAATAACCACGAATCAAAGTACACAGTAGATAAACCACACAAGACTCTCAAAAGACCTCAAGACTCCATGCTCTACAATCTCTAAGCTCCGAAATCTCTGAATAGACCATACAACATGAGGTAGTGCTAAGCACGTGTGAAACATTACCTTTGACCTTTTCCTGGAAGATAACATCTACAAAAGCACTAAAGTGCCAAAGCTGGGGTGAGTATAAAACTCAGTAGGTTTTCCCCAATGATTTCCCTACTCATGACCCTAGGATAGAAGAGTTAACAACAATTAGATAAAATAGTTTATATAAAACAACTTCTCAAAAATATTTTATAACTAAATATATACAATTTTCCAAGACGATTCATTACCAAAAGCATACAAGTGCAATTGAAACAAATTATCCCAGCAAGTTTTTTTTCACAAAAATAACTAAATAATATTTACAACCATTTCACAATATCCCTTTATCAGTATACCCAACCATTCCTCAAACCCATGCAACTAACCATACAAGCTACGTTATGACAGTTCCATACTCATGAGCGGTTTCTCATTGATCTACCAAGTCATCACAAGGTAATTGTTTCCCATGTTCCATTAACCCTTTGGCACCGAGCACAAGGTCATATTTCAACCAAGCCCTTTGTATGAAATTCCCATGTTCCACTAAACCGTTGGCACCAAGCACAATGTCATATCACAACCAAGACACGTATATACAACATGAACACAGACCACGTATTCCCAAAGATCATGACAAAACAACCCTTTCAATAAAAACACCTTTTTACTGAAAACCATTTCCATCAAAACCATTTCAATGCCAAACCATTTCAATTCCATACCATTTCAATAATACTCCATTTTTATTGAAAAAAAATTCTATTGAAAACCCTTTTTCATCAATAATTTATCAATTCTATAAAATCTATAATTTAAATTCATCATTTTAAATTCATGAAACTAAACCCCCTTTTTACAACTATTCACCCAGATCACACAATTTCACAAAAACCATAAAACATCACTAATGAAGATTTTTCGATGAATTTCACAATCAATAAACCAATTTGAATCTAAGCCAATTAATTCATGCAATAGGAGAGGAGATTAAAGGCACCTAACTCAATGGTTTTGACGAATCTTTGACAATAGATGAAGAATACACAAGAAAGCGGGCCGATTCTCCAAGAACGACCTTAGTTCTCTTATCCTAGAAATATCACGACTCAACATTGAATTATTATGCATCCAAAAACGTAGATCTACTCACTATAGGTTCAGATTTGAGAAATAATGGAGACCGAAGAAGTAGATCTAAGAGGATCTAAGAAAACAGGACAAATCCAGAAAGAATGGTGACATACCAAAAGAATCGGACTCGAAATCACCAAGGAAGGTATTGAAATTTCTCCAAATCATGTGGGGAGGGTTATACAGACTTATAGAGAGAGAAATCTCGAAATAGGGGCGTTTTGAATACAAACCGAAATATATAGAGAAAAAACTAGTAAGATTATAGAAAATAGGATCTAGATTTGACCTCTGCGTAAGGTTTGACCACACTGTTTGGGAAAACCATGTATGGATCTTGTGACCTTCCGTCTTGTACCAACACTACTTATAAAACCCCCAAACTCTCCCATCCTTCACCTTTACACTTTTTAGGGAAACACATTTTTTATGGAAACATCCCACTTTATGAAAACCCCCACTTTATGGAAACAACCCACTTTATGGAAACACCCCACATTATGGAAACAACCCACTTTATGGAAACACCCCAATTTATAGAAACAACCAAAATTATAGAAACACCCAACTTAATGAAAACTCTATATTTTATGGAAACTCTATGTTTTATGGAAACTCTCTATTTTATAGAAACTCTCTTTTTTATACACACCAAATTAAAAAAATTTGAGGAAAGGGGTTATGTACCCGAATCCGGGGGTACTACAATTGAGGCATTATGTTGTCATTCATGGTATAGAATAGTAGCCATAGTTCATGTTCAGATTGAATAATTTAGGAAAATGTTGTGGTTTTTCTATGATAATAGAACCATATTTACCTTTTTATCAGTGAAAGGGAAATCCTTGTTACTCAGGATGGAATCATGTATAGGAGGGTGCAACCGATTATGCTTCAGTTGGCTATCCTAACCATCATTGTAGTGGATGTTTTGAGTCCTCAGTTTCCAATAACGGTGGCGGAGTGTAAGGACATCATCCCTCAAGCTGTTCCATGTTTAAATCCCTATCGAGAGATATACTTTTTCATTGAAATACACCTTGGGATGACACTGATATGTACACTAGCATATCAGATGGCTCCCATAGAGCTATGTGAGCTAAGAGTGCAGTTGGAGGACTTGCATAGGAAGGGATTCATTATACGTAGTGTTTCACCCTGAGTAGACCTGGGTTGTCTTCATTGATCTTGAACATATAATATCAGAGACTATAGTTACAATGGATCCATTAAAGGTTTAGGAAGAGTTTGAGAAGAGATTCCCTCTTGAGTTTTCCAGAGGTGTATATCAAGTATGAAGTGTTCTGTGATGCATCAAGAACTGGTATTGGATGTGTCCTAATGATAAGGCAAGCAGTTATTTCTTATGGTTCATACCAGTTAAAATCACATGAGAAGAAATACATGACCCATGATCTTGAGTTAGGAGCAGTAGTCTTCACATTGAAGATGTGGTGACACTACCTGATGGGAGAGTGTTTTATCATCTACTTCAAACACAAGAGTCTAAAATATATCTTATATTAGATGTATTGGAACTTGTGATCGAGGAGATGGATAGATTTCCTCTAGTACTATGACTTATTGATTTCCAATACTCATGGGAAGGGGAACATGGTAGCAGATGTTCTTAGTAGGAGATCTAGCTTGAAGTTGCTGAATGAGGCATTATAGTAGTTAGACACATTTCAGATATCTATTCTGGATTCAATTGGAGATTCTTATCTTCAGTCAATGGTTGTCACCCTTCCACTTTTATGCAGATTCAGGGAGGCACAACTTAGGGATACTAACTATGAGTCTCTATGTGCCCAAATTCCCATAGGGCATACCCTTGATGGATATTCAAATGGTGGGGAGAAAATTGTTCTTTTCAGAGGATGCATGATGATACCACTAGTATTGTGAGAGGTGGGTCTTAGGGAGTTTCATGCATCCCCTTTTAGTGGTACATCCAAGTGTAGAAATTATGTAACAGGACCTCCGACATCTTTTTGGTGGCCAGAGATGAAGAAGAAAGTTACAGAGTTTGTGTCTTGATGCCTTACTTTTCAATAAATGAAGGTTGAGAATCATGTTCTGGAAGGTTTGAATCAACCCCTTGAGGTGATGTTATGGAAATGGGATGGAATAAAAATGGACTTCGGGACGGGTTTACCAAGTATGTCTAGGGGGCTTAATACCATATGGGTGACTTTTGACTAACTCACCATGTCATCCCACTACCTACCTATCCGAGAGAATAGATCAATAGAGAGACCAGGACGCCTCTACGTGTAACAGATAGTTCGACTCCATGGAGTTACATTGACTATTATTTTGGATCATGATGATCGCTTCACATCCTGATTGTGAAAGGGATTACATGAGGTGTTTGGGACTCAATTGCTCTTGAGCATAGTGTTTCACTCCTGAAAGATAACTCAAATGAGTAGAACATTGATGTTTTGGAGGACATGCTTCAGGATTTCAAGTTGTGTTTTGGAAATATTTGGGAGGATCTCCTACCTCTGGTGGAGTTTGCGTACAACAATAGTTATGCCTCCACTATCGGTATGGAACCATCCAAGGCTATTTATGGGCGACCCCACAGATCAACACTTTCATCGACTAACCCAATAGAGTCAGCACTCATGGGCCTTGAGTTGGTGCGGGTGACTATAGAGATGGTCCAGGTTATCCATGAGTAGATGAAGACTACATAGAGCAATCTAAAATCTTATGGTGATAGGCGGTTGATGCCTTTGGAGTTCGAGGAGGGAGAACACATGTTCCTTTTAGTCTCTCCTCGACAGGTGATATAGTGATTTGGTTAGAACAAAAAGCTATCTCCATGGTTCATCATCTCCTTCCTAATACTATGTAGATTTGGCGATGTGGTTTACTGCTTGGCTCTACCCATATAGTTGGACCGAGTACACTACGTCCTCCACCTTTCTTAGCTGAAAAGATATGTGAATTATTCATCGCACATCATTGACTAGGGATACTTTTGTTGAGAACATGATAAAGGTAAAGAATTGACATAAGGGGATCCTTCATGGGTGGTTTCTTCCTCTAGTACGTGTTCGATAGGGGCACAATAATCTTTAGGGGAGCACATAGGAGGGGAATGCTTAGATTCATGCTCAGTACCCTCATTTTATTGTGTATCCCTTGGTTTTGGATTTTGGGGATGTAAATCCCTAACGTGGGGAGACTGTAATGACTCAATTTCTCTGGAATTTATTTTTAGAAATTAGTTGGAAAAATTATGAGAGCAGGTGCTGATACAGAATGTGATTCTGAGGCCCAGTGTGCCCAGAACAATTCACTGAATGTTGATTTGTTTTTAATGGCACTAGCGAGCAAATTTTCTGAAAAAGTGAAATAACATTTAATCGGCTGTATAGAACAAAAATATGAGGTCCCCATTAATCTCAAGACATTTCCATTACCCTAGGCACAACCTAACCTTGGTCGGCGTAGGTCATCTGTAGAAAAAGAAACTTGGGGCATAATAGTAAATAAAATAATTAAATTAAATTATTTTCTTCTAAAATCCTAATAACTCATAAAAGGTAACTTGGTTTGGAAATCCAAGATGAACATTGAGTTCATAAGGGGTTTTTTAGGATAGTATTAACATTAGCTGGCATGGGCCAGTTGTGAAAGATAATTTTTGGATGTAAACGTCATTAAAATATTTTAATAAAAATATTTTATTCTTGATGCTACGATGCATTTTATTTTAATACGTGTTTGTTATAGGATTCATGGTCATCACTATAACTCTAGAATTCCTCTAAGTTAAGGAGACATAGATATCTCAAAGAACGGTGGCCGATCATGGATCGACGATCAAAGACGAACCACATATTCAAAGGATTTTCACCGTCGACAATGACACCATGACCATTTTTTGTCAGTGATTAAACTGAATTATGGTAGGTGTTTTTGATTTGATTTCTCTTCCTCATTAATTAATTCGATGATGGACATGGGATAATCAACAAATAGAATGGCCCGGAGATTGATCATTATTGTGGGATGGGATATACCTTTATGGGGTTTTGATGGGAGAATGATCTTCGGATTATTTTTTGGATTTCTATTATCGTTATAATGGAAATGAACATTGATCAACACAAACATCAATCAAGTTCCATTCCTCTTGGTTGAGTTATGCTTTTCTTCCCCCATTTGTCATTCATCATGGGCATTCTTCATTTGGCCCGTGACTCGACTAGTTGCAATCGATCGATTGTTACACACTCGATCATTAGAGCAATGAACTGATATCATAGATCTTGGATATAAATGGTATGAAGGAGGATTGACAACAATAGAGATGGAATGATCAATGCGGAGGAGGATCTATCACCGTTTTAGAGTCTTTTTGTCGGAATGGATCAGGACATCGATCTGAGCCCAGGGTGATGGAGAATGTGAACCAAGGATCACAGGCATGATTTTTCTTCACATAATGTAGCATTAAAGGAAAATAGTTGGCCCACATAAGGGGACACCGACATGTCAATGACTGGGAATGGTGGCTAAGTGAGGATCCAGCAGACGACAGTAGAAACCAACAGAGGAGGAACGTGGCCCAGCGGGGCCATGTGGGAACCCACGAAAAGAGCGATGCCATGGGCGGTGACCAAGGACATGGTGAAGGGATTCACATATGTGTCTAGGGTCATAGTGGAGCCCTCAGTAAAAGTAGGCCACATGGTGGAGCTGGAATGTGGTGATCTTCCACGTTTAATGTGACGATGCCATGTTGAAAAGGTCGAGGCACGTGGTCTGGTGGACCGTGTGTGCTACAACAAAACCAGCTCTAAATGTATAACTAACTACATGATCAAAGCTAAAATATAATAATCCCATTACTCAAGGCTGTTTAGAGCCTGATTGGGCCAGGTCAGGTCGATTGGCGGGTCGGGTCTGGACAGGCACAAATCATGCCTTTTCACTAAAATGGCCATATCATTCAAACAGAGTGTCTGATTGACGAGTAGTCTATGATGTTGGGACCCTTGTGAATGGGTAGTCATCATTAAATGGATTTATGGGATTTTATTTTGATAATAAGATGCTGAGTGTGTACCATTTTCTTTTTTCCTTTGAGGGTTTGATGTAAGATCTCATTCATGTCATAGAGGATGACCCGTATTCTAAAGTGAGTTTTCTTAGCTCAGCTTTGATAGTTGACTCAGTGGGTTGGACCATGTATTTCACCAGGATGTTTAGTCAGTCCTCACTTCTCTTCGTGGAACCATAGACATTGTTTTTGGAGAATATGTGACCAATATTTACATGGGTACCTATCCCATATCTAGGATGAAGTTTACACTAGGTCCAGGTGTTCCCCCAGTGATCCTTAGGAATTGAACCCCTATCTATGTGTCGAGATCATATTCTTTCTATTCTTTATGACAAGACCCGATGAGTGTGCTTTGGGAATTTTTAAGTGCTTCATGTTTGGTTGTGACTCAGTGAAAATGTGACTTGGGGGGGGGATTTATAACCTATCGGCACTCCATGTTTTTCCAACACTTCATATGTTACTGACACTCTGTGTGTCACAGACTCTTTGTGTGTTATTAAAACTCCTTTTATGAGGGAGTTTGGATGTCTCAGGGAATCTACATAACTTTTCAAGACCATAGTGTTCTCTTGGGAATTTTGGTAGACCTGTTGTACATGCTTCTATTAGATAGCTTGAGGAGTGAGGTCTCCCAGAATGAGCATGCTATGAACAAAACCATGTAGCTGGAAGTGGATTAGACCTTGTTTCATGGAATTATTTATGATTACATGGAGGTTCTTGTTATATTTGTGGTTGAAATATACCTTAGTTGAGTTGACGGTATCTTCTTAGTGATGTTTCATATGTGGTCTTTTAATTTGGGTTTTGGGGTGTCTTACTAAGAACTATTTTACTCATACATAAATGGTATTTTCCAGAATGTGTCATGTATTGTGGAGACCATTGATGCTTTGATGGAGTTCAAGGTGGAATAGGACCTAGTGGTGCATAGTGAGAGACCAGGAAGTTGGGGTGTGCTCCTATGGCTTTAGAAAACTGTTCATGCACCTTTTCCTTAGGCAAGGTTTGTGGAGATGAGATTTTGGACGTTGTGATACATGCTATTTATTTTTGGTGGGCTTGTATTCTAGACTGGTTTTACATTACTGCACATTACTTTCCTTTTGTACTCTGTTGGTTGGGATATAATGGTATTCATTCATTTATTTACTTAGTGTTTTTACTTTTTAGTATTTTGGGATTCGAGATGTGTGCGTGTGTATAGGTACTTAGGAAAATGTCTCCCATTTGGGGAATATTCCTACTCGATGAAAGTCACTAGCCCTAGACTATTGGAGGTGGGCTTGGGGTAGACATGCCATGGGCCCCTCTAGGATGGGTGATGAGACTATGGACCTAGTTACAAAATCATAGTGTTGATTTTGTCATGAGTTGTAGTATCCCATCTATCCACCTATGTATCTCCCATGTTACTTTCCTCCCAGTTACATCTTGATATACTTCCTCCTTGTCTTCACCATGAACTGATTCCATGCACTTTAGATACTCCATTTATTAAATATATTTTATACCTCACATATATGTGAGGGGAACCATATTATTGGTTAATGGGATACATGAGACAACATTTGACCAACATGTACTACATAATAAACAATTGAAAGATGAATCATATACCATCAAACATAATTTAATCACAGTTAATCACAAAATAATGAAATAAAATATAATAAAATAAAACCAACAAATACATAGGCCTAGTCAATCTCATGATCCATCATTCCTATGAGACAATTATGTATTTTAAAAAAAATAATCATCATTCATTTCAATCCATTATTTAATAATATAAAACACAGAAAAATTATTCCAATTAATTATATTATTAATCAATTAATTAATTTTATCTAATTTTATCCAATATTCTTGAAACTCCCATCCATTGTGATTTTAAATAAAATAAGTAATTTATTTTATTTAAAACTCAATTAAACACCGCACAACTTTGTACTTGGATGAAACTCAATGATTACATATATGAACTTCTCGGTGTGTTATTAATTTAAAAAATGCACTCATATGACATATTGTGTACGTGTAATTTTCCATAATTTCATGGTTTTTTAGGCCAATTTATTGACACAAAGAGAAAATAAAAATTACATAGCCTGTATTATTTAATGTGTTGAGTATATCGTATTCAATAACCATACATGATTCCTTGATTCCAATATTATAAAAAATTAATTAATCTTTTAATGTAATATAAAACCAAAAGACCACAGTTGACTATAAAATTATTGACCCATGGAATGTCGTTTGATTAGGTTTAATGGAGTAATGATTTAAATTTAATATTTCTATATAAACTGGTAAAGTACACAATGTATTCCAACCATGCACACAACGTGTACTTATCATCACTAGATATCCAAAAAACATGCCTAGGGGATCGATGTGTACTCCTCGTAGACATTTATGATGTAAAAAGAATGTATAAACGATAAAACTCATGTACATACAGTTAGGGAATTTCTATTTTATAAACATCATGTAATAAATATATGTGGTGTATTAATTACAAAACATTGATTGACCCAATTTTTTTACCTTGCATGTATGTGGACTACACGGTGTGTAGTCAATAACATGGAATGTACTCTCTCCAAGTCATGTACCATCCTTGATGGTCTACACATGGTCCCTTTTTTCATGTAGTGTGTACTAATTACATGATGACCAAGAAATAATACGGGCATCCTTGTGAAATGAACACGGATACACATTGTGTGACAAAGGACTAAACACCATGTAGTCATTAATTGCCTATCTAGAATTCATGGAACCTTTGGATGAGATCCATTGTTATGATATTCATTAATTATTAACAAATTTTATTAGTATGAGTGATAAATTAACAAGTGGAAGAGTATATTTTGCTAATAGATCTAGAAAAAATATAAATTTGAAATAAATTTTTACTTTTAAATTTACAATGATAAAAAATTGAATAAAATAATTATAAATTTGAACATGACCACTCAAAAACAACTTTATGGTTTTAGGTGAAATGGAATCACTTATCGAGGCTGATCCTGAATCATAAAATGTTGGATTTGATGGATCTTTTTCATTTTGTTAAGGATTTGATCATCATAACCAAAAAAATCCAACTGAATACTAGTAGAAATGATCTCCAAAACCAAGAGGATATCCTTTCACATTACATTTATATATAATTTAATTAAATGAGATGAAATATTACCTTTTTACAAATATCTTTCTTCATATTATATGTTGATAGTTTGAAACAATTTTTGGTAATCTATCATTATTCTTGTAGGATATAAGTGTTGAATTCATCTATCGCGATCCACACATTCTCATATGATCCCCAAATGACACCGATGAATTGAAAAGATCTAACCTGGTTTATTAATCATATTTACATATTTTTCTTTATTATTTCACATTTCTTTGGTCTTCAGAAAATTCTCTTGATTTTACCATTATTGAGGAGATGTGATAAAGAAGAATAGGATTATAGAGGGAAATTTATTTTACACAACGATTCTTGATTAACATCTCTTAGAATGTATTGGTTGTATTTTAATAAACCTACGGTTAGGGTTTATAATTCAATTAATTGAAAAAGTTCCCATAATGGAATGTAAAACCCATGTTCGACCTCATTACATGTCTGAAATTAATATTATATTTCATTAATTCCTTGGAATCCACTAACTGGTAAAATTATAAATATAGTTTTTCTGGGTTGCAAATTAATATTTATCATGAGACACAATCTCAGTATTTTAGTTCTCTTTGGTATTTATTGAATACAAAAATTAATATTTAATTAAATATTTATTCATAAATTAAATATTCTATTCACAGTCTGGTGAATTGATATTTATTAAATAATCAATAAAAATAAATATTGTATATTAGTGTAAATTAACAATTACCATGTGAATAAATTTTTATATAATTTATAAAATCATTAATTATGAATAAAATTACTCCTCGGACTTGATTATAATATTTATTACATTATATAAACATAAATTTAATTTAATTGAGATCAACATAAAAACTTAATATTTGACCATCTATGATTTTTTCCTATGGGCATTAGTCACGTTTTCTTGAAGTCCAAGATTTCTATATAGCGACGGGTCAAGACACCCAAGAGAAATATGTTAATCTTGCAATATTGATAACCACATATGATCTATCACTGTATAATACAATGAATTTTTCAAAATATCTCATTAATAAAGTTAAGTACTACTGTCATCAACATATATGCTTGATATGTCTTTCTTCAACTATCTGAAATAAACCTATCATTACACTATTTCCATGTAATTTAATGTGATGGTTATATTTAAATAAAAGTTCCAAGATATTAACTTCCACAAATATAGAAAGTAAAAAATTCATCCTCAACATATTTATTAATAACATTTCATTCAAGATACACCCAACATACACTAGTTTCTATGAACATATTGTTTCATTGGTTTGGTCATTAAATATAATTGTGAAAGTAATGACATGCATCAATAATAGTCTTAAATCTATTCACAATTATACAAAATAACATATAAGTATATATGAAGATACATAAACATATATAATTCATACTGGTTGGTCTGTTCTTATATTCTCTCAACATGGAGATTATAAAGTGTGAACCTCATGAGATAATGTCTCATCTTCTTAAAAGTACTCATAGCTGATAGTCGACAAACTGTATGACTCGTCATAGAATGTTATTCGACCATATAACTGGGTTAAATAATATTTTCTTGTCCTTTTATGGTTCCTATCATAACATGAAACTAGTATTCCCTTTTCAATGAGTCATATATTCTAGGACCTTATTACATTATCATCAGGTAGGAAAATGAATAGTATGTAACAATATGTTTTATTAAAATTCATTTATTTAAATATATATGTATTTAAAAGTAAAAAATTTGTTTTAGAACACCAAATCCAAAACATTTGGGTTAAACTTTATGGTTGAATGAATGGATATTGAATTTTTTTAGAGAAAAACTCTAAAAATTTTAGCATTTATCCAAAATGAGTTTTGGATGAGGATTCACAAGATATTTCATATTATGTGATGCAAGGTGAAGTTGATGATATCATTCCAAAAGTGTTTCAGGAATATATAAATGATTTTTTGAATATGGTTTGAAATGTTATTTAATATTATATAATATAAGGTGAAAGGCACAGAGACTATGAGGATTTTAGTGAAAGTTAGAGACTGAAAGAGATATAACCTTGATCCATTATGCATGTGATTCATTTTTTCAGGTCTTAATAGATAATCTGAGTATATCTTAGTGGAATGATATAACATATCATCTATGATGGCTATGTAAGTCATATTATGTGACTGGATATATCATAATACAATGTATTATATTGACCAATTCATTAAGAAAGGTTTGGACATGCTTGAACAACTGGACATTATATTATAACATATGACTCTATGCTAATTAATGTTATCATAAAATAGAATGGATATTGAAAATTTCATTTATATGATAAATGCACGTACACATTCATTTGCAGTTGTGGGCTTACCTATGTAGCAAAGTCACCACATAATCCAAAATGAAACATATATTTAGATCTTGGAAAGAGAGAATTATCATAATACCATATAATTATTTTAGCAATACATGTACAATAACATGCACTATAGTGGGGTACTATAACAATAGTAATTTTCACCAAATTTTGGATTCTAGGACCTGTATTAGGCCATAAATTTAACGGACCTTCAGGCCACCATAGTTGGGTCATCAAGGATCTATATTAGAGTTGATTATGACTGATAGATTGAAAGATGGTAAAATTATAGTCATTGTTGGAGTTAGACTGGATATGAGTACAACCATATATAGAGTGGAAATCATACATCAGGATATAGGCCATAATAATACTGAAGATGGTGGTCCCCATATGAAATTTTGGTGTGATCAACTATAGTGGATGGATGATAATAAGGTGGTGGGGGTGTTCCAATGTAGGACCTTTGGTCAAATTATCCATGGAATGTGTTCCTATTATCCTTTAGGAAATTTATTTTGGACATTTGGTAAAAGTAACATTTCTCTCTCAACCTAGCTAAAAAGTTGGGTTATCCTAAAAATTAATTAAAAAATTGAATTAAAATCATGTACACAAACAATTAAAGGGTTTCAAGATATTGAAAACAAATGATATTTACTCATGCATTATGTAACACATAAGTAAATTCATGGGGCTTGGGGAACATCACAATGTGTTTATATAGAGGCTAAAGTCCATGGAAACTAGGTGTGAAATTCTTTTTGAAGCTCATGGATGATTATCTCCCACTCCGATGTGATCTCTTTCTTCATACATATGTATCCTCAATAAATAAAAACATTTCTTGGATGGATGTAGAGTCCTTATTAAATGTGTAGTGATTTGGTCCATCTCATGGATACATTATAGAGGAGGGAGTTTGATGGTTTCCCACGAGGGATCTTCATTAACCATATAGTTGATGATAGTATTGACTGCTTCTGATGGTGAAACGTATAGAAAATAATGTTCTTCATTTTATAAAACATGGTTTCAATTTTAAATTATTTTTGATCATGGGATTGGATTTCTAGTTTATTTATAGTACATTTATTAAGTGTTAATTTATCCAATAAAACCATTTACAAAATTATTGAAAATAAGGAAAAATAAACCTAAACACTCATATGAATCCCTAGATAAACCTCATTCCTATATGATAAATCATTATATGAATATATCTAAACATTGATATCAACTAACATCATTGATGGAATATATGGAATGCACAAAACTCTAATAAGATAATTAGTAACATCCCTTAAATCCTTTAGAGCGAGATAAAATAGAATAAAGATCGAATTTATAACTCTAAAATTTCTGTGGGTGTATTCTAAATAAATAATTAAAAATGGAACTCTATAAAATACAAAAATTTAGAAAAAAAATTGCAGGGATAATAGAAAAAAAATCCCACCTAAAATGAAAATTGGACCTTATCCATAATGATCCTATGGTGACTATGCTACCTGAACCACATTAGGAGAAATAAGATATTGTGGTCGTCAAAAGATAACCATTAATATAAATAATTCTAAACACTATCTTCAAACCAAAATCATCCCACAAAAATCAAACGTGAACATGATTTTTCACATGTTTCTATAATATAATGTTCATTATATTAAATATTTATCCACATGGAAATAATAACAAAACAATGGAAAATATCTTCATCTTCTAATCCAATTGTATGAATGTTTTGAACCCCTGCAAGGAAAACCCATAAAGACCCAATATCACCCAAAGTATATATTGATTCATAATTTTAAAAATATCCTTAATCAACATATATATCACATATTTTAAATTTGAATAAATATAATAATGACTCAATAAAAAATCACTTAAGTACATTTAATATAGTATTTCTTGTCAAAACATATTCTATAAAAATACAACTATATGTCCATAAATTATAAATGTTTGCAATCAAATAATCTAGACTGAAATGGTTATAATTCATATACATTTTATAATTTTTGAATCAATAATTGTTGAATAATAAATTATTTAATCTTACTAGATTATTTTTTTATATAAATAAAAATTATGTTCTTGATTAATGGTTAAAACTATATAAAACACACTAAACCAAATGATTTGAACATTTAAACATAACATCCAAATCTATTTTACACATATTTTTATTTTTCATCCTTTGAAAAGTTCAACATATTTTTTAAAAAATTAGTATTTTTAGTGGTTTAATTATTTTTATTAGTACATTAATTATAATATTTATATAGTTTAGGGGATTATATACTATAAATGACTCACACACCTAGGTACCCAAGGGGGTGACGCCTCATCTGTCCCCACAAGAATTTTCAGGCAACCATAAGTATTGTTTTATTATATATAAATTTCCAAAAGTTTCGAAAGAAGATGAACCAAAATTCATTTATTATATTTGTAATTATAGTTAAATTTAAAATTATATTTTTCCATTATCATATATTAAAAATATAGTTATATTTATCTATATTAGGATGAAAGGGTTACTAAATTCAAATACACATGCACCCATCCATCCTAGTGGATCAAGTCTCATCTCTCCCCATATGGAATGATATGTGCTCATTGGAACTATTTTATTACATTGAGTATCCATAAGTCCTAGGTTATGGATGGCCCTAATGACTAGTTGAGTTTGGCCAAAAGACCCTTGAAGGGGATGAAGTGAAATCTGATGTCAGTGGCTTAGACCACACCGTGTCATTGCTCAAATAGAAATATCTTTATATGATTATAAATATAAATATATTTAAAATATTTGGTTACGGTATATTATAAATATAAATATAAATAAAATATATGGTTTGGTTAAAAGGTAATCATAAGTAAAATTATAATTATAAATATTACTATATTTATAATATAGGGTTATAGTAAAATATTATTAAAATTTTAATATATATACAATATATGGTTAGGGTAAAATATAATTATGAATAGACCTATATTTATAATTATATTTTACCCTCAAAATATATTGTAAAAATAATATATTTATAATTTTATAAATATATTTATACTTATTTTAATTATAAATACATTTATTTCTATAAATATATTTATTATACTTATATATAATGTTTCATATATAATTTAATTTTTTATAAATGTGTTACTTATTAATATAGTAAATAAAATTATATTTATTATATATTTTATATCATAAATGTAAATGTATTGAAAATATAGTTCAATTTATAATTATATAGATAAAAATCAAATTAGTATATTTATAAATTTATTTATTTTTATATTACTAATAAAAACAATTTTTTTATATTTATTAATAATTTTATCATTATTATTATAAATATAAAAAATTTATTATTTTAATAATGATTTATATTTATTATTTTTAATATATTGATTGCAAATATTAATATATTATTTATATATTATTTATTTTTTACTATTTTTTATAAATACACTATAATTAATTTTATTATTAATAATATCATAAATATTGTTATATTATTATTATAATTATATTTTTTATTATAATTAAAAACCAATAAAAATAATTAAACAATTTAAAACATTAAGAAAATAAGAAATAAAAATAGAAATATAATTATGTGGGACTATTCATGAAATGAACAGTGCTCGCATTATACAGTTCCCGTGGTGAATATTATATACAAGTACTGTTCAGTAAAAAACCAAAGACCCATTTAGAGGAATATTTTTTACCTAAAACCTACAAGCGAAAATATTTTCTTCTAAAACACCATATTAGTCTTTTTCCCATCTTAGGCCTCCATTAAATCAAAATATATTTAATATGGGTTTCTTAAAAGGATTTAGGTGTTATTATTAATTGGAATGGATTTTGAGGGTAAAAAATAAATTACTAATATTAGAATCCAATGCGAGAGTTCCAATTCCTTTGGCACACACTGCTGTCTGTGAGGAGATCGAAATGAATTAGTGTTCTCTGCCACCTTCATAATAAAAGGGTAATGAACACTTCTCACGACCCGTCATCGGGACCCATGCCGTGACTACCCCAAGCCCACCTTCCGTAGGCCAGGGGCTGACGACTAGTAGCAAAGTCGTAAATCCTGATATAAGGGAAGGCATTGCCTTTATGTAAGAAAACAAATCACCACAGATTATGCAAGCAGATGTAAACACTAAGTAAACTGAGTACAATAGTAAGTGCTGGAATGTAAATGGGCCGGTATAAAAACCCAACTGAAAGTAATGTACAACTGAAAAGAGAGTTTAGCATCAGAAAAGTAAAGTAGCAACACCGAGTCGTCCTCTAGAAATCCCACCTGAAGGGTGGGTACAGATAGTCTCCTCAACTCCTCGGCTCCAGCCGTCCGCTCTGAGTACGTCCCGCCAAGTGGTCCACCACCAGGTACTGTCCTGCTCCACAAGCCTCAACTACGATTAGCATTGTCTGTCATCTGTAACCAACACAATGTAGTGCGGGCATAGCCCGTGCAGGGGTGAGTATATGATACTATTTAGAGACCATCGAGACCCCAGAAGGTCTCCCGAAATCCACAAAAGATAAACCATAGGAAAGATACAAAACACGAAGTATCAACCGTCTCCACTTAGTTATATGCCCATACAAATACCTAAGTCCCCAATTCCAGTTCTGCTCCAACTCATGGGCACAAGTGCAACCCAGTCCACACAGGACAGTACAACCCAGTCCAAATATGAATGTAAAACCTAGTCCACACAGGAAAGTACAACCCAGTCCACACAGGAAAGTACAACCCAGTCCACACAGGAATGTACAACCGAGTCCTCACAGGAAATTACAACCCAGTCCACACAGGAAAGTAAGTCAATCACATCAATGATAAAGATTGAAAATCAAGACTTAGCTCACATAAGTATACATCATTTGTAAAGAAAAAGATATGATCATATGTAGTTACTGATTCCTCTAGCTGGGACCCATGTAAGATACTAGACCAGCTAAGTTGTCGGACCCATGTAGGATACTAGTCCAGCAACTCTATCGGACCCACCTAGGATACTAAAACAGAGGTCAATACTGTCGGACCAACGTAGGATACAAGTACAGTAGTCGTCACCACCAAACCCACGGAGGATTCTAGTACGGTTGTCGTCGTCGTCGAACCCACAGAGGATTCCAGTACAAAATTCCTCACTGTCGAACCCACGGAGGATTCCAGTACGAAAGTCGTTGCAGTCGCAGCCAACTCTAGGGTTCCGGTACAGAGCATGCTCGATTATGGGGGGGTCCACTCCATGAGCCAAGGGGGTCGATACATCAACTGAAACTTAGTCTTGATTTGATGTATCCCAAAGTTCCATCTCTTCAATAGGAACTCAACGCGACAGACGGCGCGTCGATCGGACGTCCGGTCTGAGAGTTATTGGCTTTTTCGTCCCAGGGGCCCGATTGGGTTTTAAGAAAAAACCAACCCAACCTTACGCCAGCTACATCCAAACATCAAGAGGAGTTATCCAAAAGAACCGTCTCACTAAGAGGAATCCAACAAAGTCGACGACACGTCAATCGGACGTCCGGAGCTTGAGTTATAAGCGATTCCGCTCCGAAGGCCCGTTTGGTTTCGTGTTTGAACCAACCCAGATGTACCCAAAGTTCTCCGAAACCCAGAGTGTAATATAACGAAACGACCATCTCGATACAAGGATCTCTACGCAACTAACGGTGTGTCTATCGGAGGTCCGTAGCCCAAGTTATGGGCGTTTGAACGGATCTGTCCGTAAACAGGGGGTTTGGGCCCGGTCCGACCCGACCCAATACCCCCTTGGTCGGCCCGAACTGGGGAGACCCGACCCAGGTCCGGACCGGTTGGGCATGGCCCGGCCTGGCTGGCGTGGCCCGGCCCCGCCAGTGTGGCCCGGCCCGGCGCGGGGGTCTGGCCCGGCACGGGCGGTCCGGCCTGGGCGCTCGTGCGCTGAGCGGACACGCGGGGGGGGGGGGGGGGGATGCTTCCCCTTGATTTGAAAACAGACAGCCATTTATGGCCGGCCTTAATTGAGTTGCGTGACTCAGGGGTCCCGCCTCCACCTAGCACCAGCAGCCGGCTCAACCGACCCCATCTCTGAACTGCCGCCGCAGGACCTGTCGGTCCAGCCTCCAGGAGCGCCGGAGGCCAGAATGCCCCCAACCCCCCGGCTGCACCGCCGTGGCCAAAGGCTGTGGCCTTTGTCCGACCGGCGCGGCGCGACAACGTCGTTCCCCTTCTCGTTGGCCCGTTCTTGGCCGCGGGTTCCGTCAGCTTCACTGGCGCGGCGCGGCGGCGCCACGCACCTTCACCGTGATTTATCTCGTTCCAGCGCGGTGTTGTTGCACCGCGCCGCCTCTGTTCCAAGCCACATGATATTCATCAACAATAAAAGGGAGGAGGTTCGGCCTTTTTCATGCGGTCTGACCTCCTCCGTTATTTTGATAACAGGCGGCCAAAGAACTGATGGAGTACGCCAATTAATTCGAATGTAAAACAACCCCTAACTAGAAGAAGTCGTCGAACGATGATCGTCGTGGGAAACGGTGTCGTGAGGTGAAGCTCCGTATATGTTGACGGAGAACGTCTGACGAGGAATGGATTCCCCCTTTCTTTGACGCGGGAAGAAGATCGAGAGAGTGTGTGACGTCGTTCTTCAGGAAAGGCGTCACAGACACCGATCACGAAGAGGGGACGAGATGGCACGTTGATCTCTCCTTGCGATGACGACGTTCTTCATCGAAGTCTTGGCATTCTTCGTGAAGAAGATGAAGTTCTTAAGACATAGAGAATTCTCTCCCCATATCCTCACACAACTAAATGACCCCCAAATAAAATAAGGGCTTTCTTATTTTATTAACACATGCCATGCGTTTTCAAAACATCAAAAACTCAAACTCAAAATTAAATTCATTGAATAGTTTTAATCAATCAATTTAATATGATAGTTGACATGCAATTAAAGAGGGAGAGTGGGTGAGTTAAAAAATAATGGGGGGGGGGGGTTTCCAACATTAAGAGAGGTTAGAGGAAATTGAAAAGGTGGGGCTCATGTGGGGTCCCCCTCACTCATATCCTATCAAGAGGAGTTAGGATTTGGTGGGTCCCACCTCAACTTCCACACGTAGGTTATAATTACTTAGAGTAGAAATAAAATTGCAGCACGTATTTTATTTCACTCTTTAATTAAACCACTTCATTTTTAACAACACCTCCTGAGAAAATGCAACTCCAGTGAAAGTCTTCTTTATCAAAGATCGGCGTTGCGGTTTCACCGGTGCCCACATATTTCGATTCCGAGCTCCGGTTCAAAAGTTAGGAAAACCCACTCATTCGTTCGCTGAACGTACTCGAGCTAAACTTTGGAAATTGGCTCGGGGCACACCAGGCCTCTGAATCAGGTGCTATCAGAAACTGCGTAGTCATAAAATCCTAAATAAAATTAAGAAAAAATTTTACTTGAAATTTATGGGACTTCACACTACTCACACCTCAGGGATTTACGTCCCCGTAAAGATACATCACAAACTAGGGGAACAAATGTGGGTACTGAGCACGCATCTGAGCCTCCCACTCCCATGTTCTCTCCTGAAGGTTCCTGTGTTGCCACCTGAAGCGCACTAGAGGTATCGACCATCCACGTAGGACCCGCTCCTGTCGATCCTCGATCTCCACCGGGACCGCTACAAAATTCACCCCGTCATCGATGTCTATTTCCCCATGGTCGATGATATGCATCAGGGTCGTGCACGTATCTCCTCGGCTAAGATACGTGGAAGAAATCGTGCACTTGGTGCAACTGTGGTGGTGGAGCCAGGTGATAAGCTAACTCGCCTATCCTGTTGAGAACCTGGAATGGTCCGATGAAGCGCATAGATAACTTGCCGCTGTGGATAAATCTATTTAATCCATGTCGAGGTGAGACCTGTAAGAAAACGTGGTCGCCATCCCCGAACTCTAGTTGTCTCCGCCTCCTAACAGCATAGGACTTCTATCTGCTCTATGCAGTCCTCATCCGCTCCAGGATGATCTGCACCTTCCCCGATGTAGCCAGAACCATGTGTGGTTCTACACGTACTCACTCCAAAACTATCGACAAAGGGTATCTAAAAACCTGACCAGCAATTGTCTCGCCACTCCTAACAGTCTAATGCCCGATCTCATACCAAGAGCATCTGCTACAACGTTCCCCTTCCCAGGAGTATAACTTGTCCCAATGTCATAGTCCTGGAGGAACTCATGTCATCACCGCTATCTCAGGTTCATGTCCATCTGAGAAAATATACACCTGAGACTATTGAGTTGGTGAGAACAGTAAACCATAAGCTCGATGAACAATGGGTGAGACTAGCCATATGTAAGAACATAACCCCACCCTTCTTCGTCTATGATCTATAAGAGCTGCTGAGATTCCTCCTCTACTGAAAAGAGAAATATGGTCTCATCCCCTGGATGAACCATGTCCATTGCCTAATACAGTCAATCTTGACATGAATGGTACTATTTCATGCCATGGACGACGTCGTAAGGCCTCGACGCTACTACCAAGAGATCCAACCGTTACTCTTGCCTCCAAGGGTTGAGTCACATTGTCAGTAGCAGTGTGTGGTCACTAAGTCTCCTCCAGTAGGAATCTCGAAAGTGAGGGTCAAGTCAATGGTTTTAACAGAAAGCTCTCAGTATCAATTACATAAAAAGAAAGAGAGGAAAGAAAAAGTCACAAGAACAAGTGTCTTTTATTACTGCAACTTAAGGTACAAAGACACAAAGCATCCCCACAAAAAACATCAACAAACCTAGAAGCAACGTGAACAAAATTCTCCAAGTCTGGAGCTAGTATCGCTCCTTTCCATCTAATCTTGGATCTCCATGGTCGTAGGCCTCAGCTTCCTGAAGCGGAGCTCTCCCATGTCCACCCATTCCTTGTGGTTGGGGTGTTCTTCCTGGTGGTGGTGGTGGTAGGGCCTCAAAGCATCACCCACCACCCTCTGCTTGGCCAGCTCCTCTGCCTCGTCCGCTAGTTCCTTGCGGACCGCCACGGTCGAACCTCTTCCTGGGAGGTCCCTCTACCACCTGTTGCTCATCTACAGGGCGGGTCGGGCAGTCATGATCCATGTGACCCTACCCACCGCATGCATAGCACTATATGCTCCTCGTATAGCTGGCTCTGTTCCAATTTCCTCACAAAACCAAACCTATTTCCTTAGATTGCTCATCAGATGGTCTAGCCCGCTTGGTCCTCTGCATCATCTGTCTACTGCCGGCTGCAGAAGACTCTGCTGCGGGTCATCCTACAGAGGGTCTCGCTACTGGTGATTGCTCAACAGCAAAACTTTCCACTAGAAGGGCTCTCTCCAGCACCTCTTCCTGCATCAGGATGTTGAGGGAGATCATCGAAGCCCTGATCTCATGCCTCAGTCCCTACTCGAAGGTCCAGTCCTGGAAGAATGGGTCTCATACCATGTCCGTGGAGTAGCGTGAGAAGTCGGTAAACCTCGCCGAGTACTGGGCTACCATCATGCTGCCCTTCCGCAGCTGCAGTAACTCCTGAATGTGCACCGCAGGGAGGTTGGCTGGAACGAACTCCGAGCAGAAGAGGCTCTCAAAGTCCATCCAAAGAAGAGATGCCTCTTCGTGCACCTGGAGCATCATGATCCACCATCTACCTATTTGACGCATGCAGGAGACTCACCGCAAGGATCACCATGAGTTCTGTTGGTGTCCCTACTAATCTAAAACCTCAAACAACAGCCTCCAGCCAATCCTCAGCTTCCTGATGGTTGGTCTCCCCACAGAACCTGGGCGGTCTTTGACGCTGAAACTCATGCAGTGCACTAAGGCGACGTGCAGTCTCAGCGGCTGGGGCTGGTGGAATCGGTGGCTCAATGGGTAGAGGTACCTCCGGTGCCTCCATTGTAATAGGGCCTTGCACCGAGGTCTCACCGGTGGGCTGTCGTCTCGTACAAAGATCATAATCCTAGCTGGTGGCCGTCATGGGGCCATCTTGAAAAGAGACAGGTGTGTCGTGGTCAAAAAAGAATTCTTGGTGAGATGACACAAAGTAATCACAATGAAAAATTTTTAAACACACATTCAATCAATGTTTTCGTGTATTGAGTCAGAAATCAGAATTCTGGGTCCTGGTGTATGGATACGTCGGCCGCCACACCTACACTGGACTCCCTGGACTGACAACCATAGTCAATACCCTTAATATTATTGCTTCACATAGAAGAAAGATTAGAGTCCTGAGTTCTGCGGTAGAACCGAACTCCTCTAATACCAATTGTTCACGACCCATCCTCAGGACCCGTGTTGTGACTACCCCAAGCCCGCCTTCCGTAGGCCAGGGGCTGGTGACTAGCACCAAAGGCGTAAGTACCGATATAAGGGAAGGAATTCCCTTTATGTAAGAAAACAAATCACCACAGAGTATGAAAGTAGAAGTAAACACTAAGTAAACTGAGTACAATAGTAAGTGCTGGAATGTAAATGGGCCAGTATACAAACCCAACTGAAAGTAAATTACAACTGAAAAGAGAGTATAGAAGAAGAAAATTAAAGCAGCAACACCGAGCCACCCCCTGGAAATCCCCCCTGAAGGGTGGGTATAGATAGTCTCCTCATCTCCTTGGCTCCATCCATCCTCTCTATGTACGTCCCGCCAAGTGGTCCACCTCCAGGTACTGTCCCGCTCCACAAGCCTCAACAATGATCAGCGTTGTCTGTCTTCTGCAACCAACACAACGTAGTGCAGACATAGCCCATGTAGGGGTGAGTATACGATACTCAGTAGAGACCCCGAGACCCCTGAAGGTCTCCCAAAATCCACAAAGGATAAACCATATGAAAGATACAAAAGACAAGGTATCAACCGTCTCCACTTAGGTATATTCATAAGTCATCAATTCCAGTTCTGCTCCAACTCACGAGCCCAAGTCTAACCCAGTCCACATAGGAAAGCACAACCCAATCCACACAGAAAGTAGAACCCATTACACACATGAAAGTACATCCCAGCCCACATAGGAAAGTACAACCCAGTCCACAAAGGAAAGTACAACCCATTCCACACAAGAAAGTACAACCTAGTCCACACAGGAAAGTACAACCCAGTCCACACAGGAAAGTACAACCCAGTCCACACAAGAAAGTATGTCAATCACATCAATGATAAAGATTGAAAATAAAGACTTAGCTCACACAAGTATACATCATTTGTAAAGAAAAAGAGATGATCATATGTAGTTACTCATTCATATAGCTGGGACCCATGTAGGATACTAGACCAGCTAAGCTGTCGGACCCACATAGAATACTAGTCCAGCTACTCTGTCGGACCCACGTAGGATACTACAATAGAGTTCAATACTGTCGGACCCACGTAGGATACAAGTATAGTAGTTGTCACCACCGAACCCACATAGGATTCCAGTACGGTTTTCGTCATCGTCGAACCCATGGAGGATTCCAGTATAAAAGTTTTCACCATCCAACCCACGGAGGATTCTAGTACGGACGTCATTGCAGTGGCAGCCAGCTCTAGGGTTCCCGCACACATCATGATTTATTCTGGGAGGTTCCGTTCCATGAGCCAAGGGGGGCGATACATCAACTGACTCGTAGTCTAGAGTTTATGTATCCCAAAGTTATGTC
Source organism: Viscum album (assembly GCA_963277665.1). Lineage (NCBI taxonomy): Eukaryota > Viridiplantae > Streptophyta > Magnoliopsida > Santalales > Viscaceae > Viscum > Viscum album. Next base: position 426,307,955 of record OY728120.1, on the reverse strand, counting down.
TCGTCAATAGGAACTCAACGCGACAGACGGCGCGTCGATCGGATGCCTGGTCTGATAGTTATTAGCCTTTTCATCCAAGGGGTTCGGTTTTTTTTTAAGCTAAAACCAACCCGACCATACTCCAGCTACGTCTGAACCTCAATCGGAGTAAGCCAAAAGAACCGTCTCACTAAGAGGAAACCAAAAAATTCAATGATATGTTAATTAGACGTCCGGAACTCGAGTTATAAGTGTTTCCACTTCGAAGGCTCGGTTGGTTTCGTGTTCGAACCAACCTGGCCATACACAAAGTTTTCCTAAACCATGAGTGAAATATACCTAAATGACTGTATCGATCCAAGGATCACTATTCAACTGAAGGTGCATCAATCGGAGGTCTGTAGCCGAAGTTATGGGCGTTTGAATGGATCTGTCCGAAAACAGGGGGTTTGGGCCAGGTCCGACCCGGCCCAATACCCCCTTGGTCAGCCCGAATTGGGTCGACCCGACCCGGGTCCAGGTCCAGCCTGGCATGCGCGGCGCGGCCCGGCTAGTGCGGTTCGGCTAGGCGCGGGCGATCCGGGCTGGCGCGGGCGGTCCGGCCCGGCACGGGCGGTCCGGCCCGGTGCGGGCGGTCCAACCCAGTGCGGGCGGTCCGGCCTGGGCGACCGAGCGCTGAGCGGACGCAGGGGGGCAGCCCCCCCTTCCTTTGAAAACGGCCGGCCATTTATGGCCAGCCTTAATTGAGCCGCGGGACCCAGGGTTCACGCCTCCACCTGGCGCCTGCGGCTGACTCAGCCGGCCGCTTCTCTGAACTGCCGCCGTGGGACCTGCCAGTCCCACCTCCTAGAGCGTCAGTGGCCGGAATAGCCGGCTGCCCCTTGCTACACTGCGGCGGCCTTTGTCCGACCGGCGTGATGCGACGGCGCCGCGCCCCTCCGCCGCGATCTGCCCCAGTCGCGGCCCTCCATGGTTCTCCAACATGGTGCGACGGCGCCGTGCCCCTTCGCCTTGGCCCGTTCTTGGCCGTGGGTTCCTTCAGCTTCACCGGCGCGGTGCGACGGTGGCGCGCACCTTCACCGCGATTTATCTCGTTCCCGCATGGTGTCGTTGCACTGCACCGCCTCTGTTCCAAGCCACAAGATATTCAATAACAAAAAAAGGGAGGAGGTTCGGCCATGTTCGTGCGGTCCGACCTCCTCCGTTATTTTGATAACAGGAGGCCAAATAACTAACGGAGTACGTCAATTAATTTTGACCATAAAACAACTCCTACCTCGAAGAAGTTGTCGAACGATGATCATCGCGGGAAACGGCATCGCAAGGTGAAGCTCCATATATGTTGACAGAGAATGTCCGAGGAGGAACAGTGTCTCCCTTTCTTTAATGTGGGAAGAAGATCAAGAGATTGCGCGTCGTCGTTCTTCAGGAAAGGCGTCACACACACCTGTCGCGGAGAGGGGACGATATGGCATGATGATCTCCCCTTGCGGTGACGGTTTTCTTCATAGAAGTCTTGGTGATCTTTGCGAAGAAGATGAATTTCTTTAGACTTAGAAAATCCTCTCCCCAGATCCTCACAGAACTAAATGACCCCCAAATAAAATAAGGGCTTCCTTATTTTATTAACACATGCCATGCATTTTCAAAACATCAAAAACTCAAACTCAAAATTAAATTCATTGAATAGTTTTAATCAATCAATTTAATATGAGAGGTAAACATGCAATTAAAGACGGAGAGTGGGTGAGTTACAAATTAATGGGGGGTTTGCCAACTTTAAGAGATGTAAGAGGAAATTGAAAAGGTGGGGCTCTTGTGGGGACCACCTCACTAATATCCTATCAAGAAGAGTTAGGATTTAGTGGGTCCCACATTAACTTCCACACGTAGGTTGTAATTACTTAGAGTAGAAATAAAATTGCAGCACATATTTTATTTCACTCTTTAATTAAACCACTTCATTTTTAACAACACCTCCCGAGAAATCACAACTCCAGTGAAAGTCTTCTTAAGCAAAAACCGGTGCTGCGGTTTCATCGGTTCCCTCAGAGTTCGATTCCGAGCACCGGTTCAAAAGTCAGAAAAACACCCTCATTCGTTCGCTGAACGTACCCGAGCTAATCTTCAGAAATTGACTCCAGGCACACCGGTCCTCGGAATCAGGTGCCGTCAGAAACTAAGTACTCATAAAATCCCAATGAAAATAAAGAAAAAAATTTCCTTGAAATTTAAGGGTCTTTACAACACTGGATATAGGGTGGTACAAAAGTTATTATTTATTTTATTAATGAAAAATAGTTGATGATCAGGGTTGTCTCAATTGAACATGATACATGTTCAATATCTCATTATTCTAAATTCACTTTTTATATTTTTGTGCTTTCTATATATTGAACTAAAGAAATATGGGTTGTTGAGATTTTTGAAATGAAACACCTAAAAGTAAACATGAAATGAAAAAAAAAATTAATGCAGATAGAATAATTTGTTTTAATGAAGGTAAATTCCTCAATTGGAATCATCTAGAGTGAACCTTTATCATCTCATTATTTGTTTCATATATACATAATGAATATACACCTTTGTATATGTGAACATACTCTTCTGTACTAGTTGTGAATATATAGTGAAATCATCTATTACATTGCACATCCACCTCCAACATCAAGGGAAAATATTGTAGAAGGAAGAAGTTTGACCTCTGATGGTCTACAAAGACACAAAGGCACATTACCCACTTTAGATCACAATTATCCTAACTCTAATAAAATAATAAACCTTATGCATGAATGCGTGACTTCATGAGTTCGACACTTGATTACTCCCATGGGAGTGTCCTCATATTAACCACTCATAACCATCAATGTAATAGATTATAGTGAAATTGACAATGGGGAGATACTAGAGAGGGAGATACTGAATTTGAGAAAAAAAGAGAAAACTTTTATTAAAACTATAGAACCTGAGATTATAGTGAAACAAATAAAACACAATAGTTCAACTAAAATTAGTTAGAACTTCCAACAAAATTTTCTCGTATATTGGATTATTCCCTTTAATATTGGTATCCACCTATTATTTAAAGGTTGCATTCCTATCCTTTAAAATAAATAACACACACTTTAAACTCATAGTCAATAAGATCAAAATTGTTTCCTACTTCCTTTCAAAGATCCTGTGGGATATTTATATTTTAAATTCACATAACCTACTGATTCCAATTTTACTTAATCATATTATGTCATGGAATTATATACATATTATTGTTATTTTTAATTGTTACAATGAATTCCATAGATCATTTATACGTCACAACAGTCCTCATTTCATGTATGAGTAATCAGAATTGGCTCGTACCTCACCACGACATAACTTATTTTATTTTCCTGTTTCATTAGTAGTTTCTTTCATCATTAGAAATCATTTTTGTAGGAATCCTAGGAAAGAAATTCCCTATGGAACAACATCCACCATTTTACCCCTTTTCATGAACTTTTCTCACTTCTCACACATATCATGGCTTATTATAATTTGGAAAATCATTAATCCCTTAGAAAATCATCAGGACGCCATTAAATGGTTGAACCGTAATCCTTCCACATCGCCATGACTATCATTAGAGTAAATTATAAATTATATGTATAAAAATTGGACAAGTTTTATCTAAAATCACAATCCTCATATTCATTTAATTTCATTTATTACAAATCATTCAAGAAGGGACCTATGTGATGTTGTCTTCAATTGCTCAAGTAGTTTGTTGTAATATGGGAGAAATCCTAGAAAGTTTTCGTGTTATCTGGGTAACATTATGGTAGTGTGGTGTTAGATTTAAATGTGTAAAAAAGAGTTTGAGGATAAATTTATGACATAATGATGGTCTACACAAACATGAATGAGTTTAGGCATAAAGGCTATAGGACTATATCTGCATCAACGCTATCTCTTATTGATTATCCATTAAACATGACTCAATCAACTCCATTACAACATAAATCTCATCATTAAGTAGTGAATTTTTTTTGGATTTTTTGAATATGTAGTCTGGGTCTAGGGTTATGATGAATGATATCAAATCCATAAATAATCCAAATATTTTAGAAAATTTCATTAAAATAAGAACATACCAATACACTAAACTACAAAACTTACAAATTCCTGAAATATTTTGAAACCCTATAAATAAAAGAATGAAAAAAATCATCAGGGTGAGAATTTAGAACCTAAACTGATGTTGTGATCATCATGTTTCAGGTCCAAAGAATGAACTGGTGATGTGTGTACGATAAGACGCAATATGAAGCACTGATAGAGCAAAGGGGTGGGACATGTGAGGAAGCATCGATGGAGAGTGGGGGTGGGTCATCTGAGGAATAATCACTGTAGAGTGGGGGAGGGTCAGGCGAGGAAACACTGACATAAGAAGAAAGGATAAAACAAGGTCGGTGGATATGTTTTTGAATGATGCGAGGTGGAATTAATATCTTAGATAAAAAATGGTCACAAGTTCACTTGTATTAATCAATGAATCTATAGGTTTCTATGATTTTAGATAGGTTATACTGATTTATTTTTGATTTTTTTCACAAAATCGTGTCATGACATGAGTGGAGTTGTAGTTCCAAGTTCACTTATAAACTCATAAAAGCTATTTTATGTACCTTGGTAATGAAGAACAAGATTTTTTTTAAAGGTTTATTTATTACATGTATTTATAGGGATAGGGTTGTCAATATTTTCAAAAAGGTTAGGATAATTTTGAGAAAAAATCACACTTCTCCCTTTCCCTGAGAAGAGTGAATAAGGTTCATTCTTCCATAGAATGACATATTAAGTGGCAACCCTGTTCACGCTTCCATAAAAATTGAAACAAAGGAGGCCTGAATGGTTTTCACACGTCCTAGCTACAAAAAAATATAAATAAATGTGATTCCCCCTCCATTTTTAATTGTTCTCATCTCTATTTTTTTTGAAGCATTATTGGATTTCTTTCTCAACATATATTTCCATCTTTTAAAAAGGTAAAATTTCTATTTAAAAAATTTAATTGTTTAATTGTTTTTATTTATTTGGTATGTATGATTTATTTATTTAATATGTATGGATGTAATGTTGTATTAATTATTTTCAATTGTATGAATTTATTTTTTAATCGGTTATTATTTTTTGTATTATTTAATTTAAATTGATCGAGTTTGGAAATTTAAATATTGTATTTACATAATTTAAATTTTATGTATAAAATATAACTTATATTTAGGGAAATATTATTTTTTAATGAAAATATTTTTAATTTAAATAGTGTGTAATTTGATTTGAATGGATTTATATACATAATATATATTATATTTAAAGTAGAATAAATCTAAATTTTATTTTTCTATACGCATATGTAAATGAAGTGAATATGGCTAAATATTATATAAATATTATATTATGAATAATTATTTATATAAAATAATTTTTATATTAAGTATCTTATTTAAATTTATTTAAATATTTATAATATTATTTTGTTATGGTATAAAAAGTGTTTAATATAAATAATAATTTTAAATTATATTAAGTATAAATAATTATTATTCCATGTAATAATGTATAAAATGTAATTACTTAAATTTTTGAATGAAGAAATACAAAAAAAATATGCATATAAATTTTTTCAACATTGAACAAAATATAAATTTACATTATTATAATGGTTATTATATAATTGTAAATTATATTACAATAATTAATTCAATTTCTTAAAATTTATTGATAATAATAATTGTTATTTTTTATGTATAAATTAATAATACTTTTATTTAGAAAACTAAATTTTTTCCGAAAAGTAAATATTATTATATTTCAAAATAAAGTTGAATATATTTAAATTTGAATATATTTCAGTTATATTATTTAAATATATTTATATGTATATATTATTTTTTATTATATCTAAAGTAAAATAAATTTAAATTATAATATTCAATACACATAGGTAAATTAAGTGAATCAACCTATAAATTTCCACACACACAAATTGAAAAGTTTAAATTTTGGAAAGTATATAATATAAAAATATGGATACATATGTAGAAATTTATTAAATATTGGATACATTTATAGGTGAAGTTTTATTATGTATAACATAATAAGTATCCCAAAAAACATGTTCAGAGTATTCTTTGATGACCGATATTGAGATGAACAACCAATACAGAATTGAAATTGTCTCTTTTTTTGTGTGTATGTGGTGATATAATTGGTAATAATTTCATTTTATTTTCCTTGTTGATTATCAGTGAACCATAAAACTCCCTAACTATGTAAGGACATATATTTCTACATAAAATATTTTATGTATCTCAAACCCCTAGACCTCCTCATTTTCATGTGAGTAACATTGTAAAAAAATACATTTGATAAGAAGCGTTAGACAAGGGAACTTTTTTGGAAAGGATACTGATGGTTTCCCAAATCTATGATAATCGAGGACCCCAGAGTTCACCCTAAAGTTTTGGTTACTTTATAAAATAATGATAAACAAATAAATCGAAAAATAATTAGGATCATTTCATAGTTATTTATTCATAACTAATTAAAATATGTTAAATAGTTTATGATGTGTTATAAATATATATATAATTATTTAGTAAATTTTATGTGGTTATCATATAACCATTTGTATACTTCAACAGTGAGGTTATTTATTTTAATCAAGGTTTTAGTTATAGTTTTCCAGCTGCAAGAGGGACAAATCATCATGAATGTTTGAATATAAATAGATGTATATATATATATATTATTTATTAAATATAGTTATAGGTGATGATAAAAGGTGTTGACTATAATGATGATCTAGAAAAATATATAAGAAATCTTGTACGATTAATGATTTTGAGATGAACATCTGTTGTATGAATGAAATTTCATGATGTATTTTATTATATCTTATTATTTAATTTGTAATAATTGAATGATCATAAGATGATCGACCAATATATTATTGGAATTAAAGTTCATGTTTTTTTGTTATATAATTTCTAATAATTTCATTTTCTTTTCCTTGTTTATGACTTGCATTTCATACCTCTCTCTATGTATGTATGGAACTATGATTCCACATAAAAATGTTATGTATCTCAAACCTTGAGACACCCTCACTGACATGTGAGTAACATTCTAATAAAATGACATTTGATAAGAAGTGTTGTTTTTTAACGATTTATTTTTACCACTTTCCTAAAATGAGACTAACGGTTGCTGAAATATGATATAATAGAGGTATTAGGAGTCGCCCTTGGTTTTGGTTTATTTATCAAATAATAATAAACCAATCCATATAAAAATTATCAATATCCATTCAAAATTACATAATAATAACCAATTAAAATATTTTAATCATTTCATGATGGCGTATATAACCTTTTCTTAATTATTTTTTCCAACTATTCATGTATGTGACAATATACTACAACTGTGAGGTAATTTATATTGATCACAGTTTTAGCTATATATTTTCACATAAAATAGTGGAAAATCTTCTTGAATGTTGGTAACTGGATGAAGTTGATATGTAGATTCATATTCCATTAAAAATGAGTGATGATCAATCAATTACTTCAAGTACTTATCAACATATTCAATATCCTCAACATCTATAGAACTTAGAGTATCCATTGGTTAATGTTGTTGATTAGATAGATGCATCATTTGTGTTCATGAAATAGTGTCTTAATGGTTTAATGTAATTGTATGGGGTTATTTTTTATATAGATGAGGTGAAACGATCTACTATAGAACCAAGTTATGTGAGCCCTATAGAAGTCAGTCCTTCACAACAATCTCATTCATTTCTTGCTCATATAACTTTGGTAATAGAAACAAATTATGAAGATCATGGTCAATATTTGGAAGTAACTATAGGTCAATTTCAATTTATACTCCATATTTACCTAATGAAACGTTGTCTAATGAGAAAGACTCTAGTGAATTATAAGGAGATAATATGGATGAGGGTGATTTGGGGAATAAACCTTATGTAGTTCCTTTGATATATAGGAAACCACTAGTTTGTGTTAATCATCATATATTATTTCCTTCCTTATTCAAAGTAATTCACATGAACAAAATTTTCATTGGGATTTCATTACACCAACACCAAAATCCCTTGGAATCATATGTAATAGATCTGCATCGATTGACAAAACCATCTACGTTGGGAAAGATTTTGAAATTAGAACTCACTTGAAAAATGTGATAAAAAAATTCCACATAGAGAAATATTTTTTAATTTGTGGTTTATGAGTTAATGAAGGATAAAAATCCCATTCAATGTGAAAAATACGGGCTATAATATATATTCAAAATGAGGGAAATATATGATAATATTTTTTCTTGTTAGAAGATAACCTAATTGGGAGGCCCACACACTTGTGCACATCCATCCTTGTTGTGGGTTCACTCTTCACTTGAAGTATAGTTTTTATCAAATATTATTATAGTGATTTTATGAACATGTCAGGGTATTCATATTCCCATTATCATGGAATGAATACAAAAGTTTTTTAAATATATTATATCCTACAACAAAGCATGTAATGAAAAAAAAGGAAATTTTCAATGTTTATTGTGATTAAGATGAATCATATTCAATGTTTCCATAGTATATGGGATTGTAGTATTATAAAAATAAGGTTATTTATCCTTTGTAAAATTTTGAGTATGTCTTCCCATATCACTAAGTTGATAAAATAAAATTGAAGTTCCATATTCTATTTACATATATCGCTGTTTTCCTATATTATAAAAAATTATTCAAGTTGATGGAAAGTTTATATATATAAACTATAAAAGTTTAATACCTATTACTAAAACATGGAATGTTAATAATGAAACCCTATAAGATTCATTTCCTATTGTTGGAAAGGATAATTCTGAAACCTGGAGTGGGTTTTTGCATGTATATGCATTGGTGTCACACAAAACCATGGAGTTTATCTGATATCTAATCACCATCGAGTGATTATAAATTCTATTAAAAGTGTTGTAGTTTCATGTAATGAACTTAATTATTATCATCTATATTGATTTAGGAATTTTTCCAATAATTTTCATAAGATTTTCATAGATGGCGCAATAAAGAAGGTGATCATCGAGTTGGGTAGTCTTGTTTAAACATGTATTTTTTATAAAAAAAATTAATATACTTTTAATTATGTTATTTTCTTATGGTTTAGCTTGTGATACCTAACTAGAAAAGTTTGATCAATTTCTTGATGAAATTCAAAGGACGAATTGGGATGTGTTTGATTATATAATGTTGATTTAAAAGAACAAATGGTCATTAGCATATGATGGAGGCAAAAGATATGTCTATATGACCACAAATATTGAGTAGTTCGTCATTGGTGTTTCAAGGGTGTGGATGAACTATTGATCACAAGGTCATCACATAAGACATGTTATAATTGTTTGATGTACTTTATTGAATAGTACCAACATGGCCATTTGAGGATGAAAAATTGAAACCATTTTGGTCATCATTTCAAAAGTGCCTTCGATCAAATATTACATGATGAATCATTATTGAAAATTTAAATCTTTGATGGGGTATTGATATTATTTTAGGGAAAAGAGTTCCACAACCCGCTCATAGGAAACAATGGTCAAGTACTGGAAGTTATAGGATCAAAATGTAGATGTAGATACTGAATTATAAGCGGGGGTAAATTATAGGTTTAAAAAACTTCATTTTTATCCCTTAAATTAATTTACTTTAAACGGACTAAACTAATTGTATTCACAACCACTATTTTATTAAAAAAATCTGATAGGGCCCTTGGTTTGATAGTTATCATAGTCAGAGTGACTGTGATGATCTTCAACATGTTTTTATTTATTATAATCACAAATGTGTGGTATTGAATCATATTCACTATGAATATGATTATCCGAGTAAAACAAATAAATAGACTCTACTATATCGCATACAGAATCTTATTGCACAGATTGTAAAATATCGTAATCAAAAAATGATTGTAATCACTTAATTGATCGTTATCAGATCAATTACAGTGAAAAGAGTATAAAATATAAAATTAACAAGAGAATAATTCACTTTTTATTTTAAATAGTAGAAATTAAAAATAGACGTAAAGAAAAAGAAATACTTCAACCCAAAGAGAAGGATATCCAACAACCTTAGATAAGGGTCCTTAATTTATACATTCAGGAATGTATGTCTTACCCACACTAGGTAAATCCCTCGATGCAATGATCAGAGTCTATCTTTCTATCCTCACAATCCCTTGATCAATACGGTGATCGACACCTTCTATCTTCCAATCTATAGAAGCCCTCGATTGTATTCAACAATAATCAGAGTCGCATGAAGAAAAACAAAGCAATTGAAGATGACAAGTGTATCGAGCTAGATGTTCACAACTATATCACATCATAGATTTTCAAACAATGAAAATTTGGAAAATATTTATTACATTCATAAACCATCCACTCTTCAAGATCATACAAATGACCTGGTATTTATATCCTTCATCGCAATGGTCAGATTTCTTCCTGAATTGTCATAGGGACTTAGATAGGTGGCCCTCCAATGGTCAAATTATAACTGAAACAATGAAATCTTTTTAATTTTTATAAAAATAGAATAAATGACATCATTTTGACCAAATGTTATTCTTTTCGATACAACACATTTTCTTGGATGTGATAAAGTGAGTATGAAAAGAATATAGCCTATCTGATAAAATAAAAGAGTGAAAAATAAATCAGTATGACAGTTTCAATTTAAAACAAAGTGTACTATTATCTAGGAAGTGTGGTTTTTATTAGTGGGTACAATGAAATATCTAAATAGTGATAATGATAAAAATTGTATTCAGATTTTATCTAATGAGTATGCTGATAATCATATCTAAGATCATATTGATAGTCCTATGAAAGGATTCTTTTTATAAAACAAGTGGGTATGATTATTATTGTTTCCATATACAAAATCTTAGTTAGATAGAAAATGTCTTAAAAATATATGTATTCATTTAAAAAAGTGTTTTTGATTTCCAAAACAAAAAATATTAGAGGAGTCAAAATAAGACTTTTGACTTAACAATATCCCCCATTTTGGAAATCAAAATCCACAAGTTAAAATAAGTAGGAAAAATAAATGGTCAATCAATTTGTTTTTCAAAATATGTATTCTTATTTACCTTTTATTTTAAAAAACTCTTCTGAATAGGATTTAATATTATTAACCTCCCCCTTAGGATAATAAAATATATAAGGATTTTATTCTATAGGAATCCCCCTAAAATAGTGTATTCTATTTTTGAGAAATTCTCCTTCAATGTATCCTCTTTTATTCTCCCCCTTAATATATTCTCCCCCAAAATAAAATATTTTCCCCCTTTGTGATTTACAAAAAGGAATGGGGAATATCTTCTAATACCTGAAAAAGTCTTAGAGAAACAAAAGGATATAAAAGAAACAAATGCTTTGATAATATAAAATTATTTAGAGAACACTCATACAGAGAAGGAAAACATTCAAATAGAAATATAGATGTCAAAACCAAGCAATGATGTTTCAATATAATACAAAAAGAGTTAAAAACATTATTTCATATCCTTGTATATCTTATTCTCTTTGTCCTTTTCTTTCATTATGAGTTATAAAATAGGCATCTTCATCTTCTAAATTTTTTTCATGTCTTCTGAAATCTTTTTCATAGATTTATTTTGAGAATGACGTATTTGATCCTAGACTTAAACAACTGATCCTGATTCCAAATTGATTCCTATTTAGAAATAATTTTCTCTTCTAGAGACTAAATCCGATCTTCCGGAACCATAAATATATCTTCCTGGTAATGATGACTTTATTCATGAGCTTTACACTTGTCTTCTTGAACCAGATATTTCTCACCATGAACTCTAGTAACATTTTTGAGGATTTCAACTCTTCTGGTTTGCAAGAAAAAATCATCCTTAAAATCATGTAATTGATCCTTGAGATCCTTGTATTCTCCAAAGTGAGAATCTTTTGAGGTACTGGGTTTTTCAAATGGCTTCACTTTAGCATTAGTTTCACTAACTAACTTATTGAATGCGGATGAGATATAATTTATCAAACACCTTATATCTTCAATCATAACCTCATGATCCTTGACATTTATATCAGTGTTATGATACCATATGAAAACATTATTACAAACCTTCATGTGTTTCATAGAAATTCTTTCAAAACCATTGAATTATGCTTCGAGTGCCAGAAATATATCTAACAAAATTTTGACTGAATTTTTTCTTTCATTGTGACTATTTGAATGTATATCAATATTTTCATCTAGATTTTGGAAATATGGAATTATCTTTTTCAGCATATTTATTGCAAGTTAAATGTATTGAACTCCTTTGATTACTACTATTCGATCGGAATCAGTGTCTTCATTGAAATTAGGAAGATCTCCATAGTTATTTTTATTGCAACATCCTCAATATCCTGATTATAATTTTCACCTGGATCTTATTTTTATTATTCATATGATACTTGAATAACTTTCTTGGATTTTTTTTCTAACGATCTTTCAATTTGGATTGAATTCCAAAGAATTGAAATTTAATTGAGGTTGTTTCTAAGGATTGGACTGGAATTGTATCTGCATGAGATATTTGGCTTTAAACTACTCCTTTTTCTTTTGAATTAATTTTATTTTCCTTAGTACATTTCTCTTAAATTACTTGTTCTTCATCAATGTATTTATCTATGATCCACATTTGAGAATCCTATTATTCTTCTTATACTGATTTCTGTCCAACTTTATATTTTTTTCACTTTATCCTAAACATAGGGTATTACTAACTTATCAGTTTCTGGATCCCTAATGATTATTTTAGCACTGGGTTTCTATATGGACTTCAACAGACTACTAATATCAAAACTCTTGGATTTTCTATTTTTCTCATCCTTTAACTTTTTATGATATTTAATAGTTTTTTCAGTGCGATTATTTTCAGCAAGGGCCTTAGCTGGATTGAGACCAAAATGTGGTTCTCCTTATTTTCGATTGTCATGTTCTTTCCTCCACACATCAGCCATTCCTTCACTATGAACCCTTTTATTCTTTTTTTAGAATGATATCAAATTTTTCTTTCTTTCTTTTTTCTAAAGAAACCAACACTTGAGTTTCTCCAACTGTTTCTTATGGAGTTACTACTTCATAAAACTTAACAAACTTTTTAAAATCCAAGTCAGAAATCAATTTCACCCCTCTCAGTGTATCATCACTAATTCAAAAAATTATTATATTTATTAGTATTGATGCATGAGAGATGTTACCAAACCTTAGACTTTCAAAAAAAAGTTGTCTTAGAATATTTGGGAGCATCAACAACTGTGATTTAAGGTTTAGAAAACTTTCTGCCTCATTGGCTGATAGACTAAATTTTCTATCACAGATTTGAAAAGAAACTTTAAAATTATCTCACTAGTGTACATGGTGTTTTTAACATCATAGAAATGACATAGGTTTTTTTAAATTGATGCAAAACGTATGTGAATGAGATTCTAGGCGTTGGTTTTATTAAAAACCAACTTAATAATTATTTATACACGGTTTGGGAATCTGTTTTTAATAAAACTGTTGCCAAAAACCACTGAAGAATGTATTTTTGGCATCATTTTTGTAAAAAACCCGATGCAAAAAATAAAAAAGAAATATGTTTTTCATTGTTTTTTACAAAAAAACGACGAAAAATATATTTTCATGGACTCTTAGACATCATTTTTATAATAACCAAAGCCAAAATTCATTAAAAATCATTCCGGATTAGGAAACCCTCATTTGTTTGGATCTACAAAATCCTCCCTCTAAAAATGAATCCCTCCCAAATCACAATGACTTCAATAGAGACCCGGTGATCTCCAATGACATTGTTGTCACTTTTCTTCAATTTTCATGATTTGTAGTATCCATTTTACAACTTCTTTGATTACTTCATCATCTCCGCGTTATTTTCTTCTCGAAAATCTATTTCCAACCCAAACAGTGGTTTGATTTTAGTTTCTTGTTCAAATTTAATATTATTTTTCACAATCAATTCCATATAGATCTTGCAGGCAGTGTTTATTCTAGAAATGCATTCAAGGGAGGAATTTCGGATTAAGGATCAAGGAAAATTTCAACATCAAATTTTGTAAGTTGTTTTTTGTATTTGGAAGATCAATTATTTATATTTGAAAACCTATTTCTGATCCAAAACATGGTTTGATATTAGTTGTTTGTTCATATTTAATGACCGTTTTTTCAACCAATTTGGAATAGATCTTGTAGGTAGTGTTTATTCTTTCAACACATTTAAGGGATGATTTTTATATTAAGGATCATGGAAAAGTTGAGCTCAGACTTTTGTTAGTTTTTTTTCTAATGCAGAAGATCAATTATTTATCATTAAAATTTGTTTGAGTTGTTTCAATTATTAGTTTGTATTGATATTACCTTAAGGACATGGTGGTGTAACTCTATGTAACCATTGAATGTTTATGTTTTTATAATAAAAAATCTATTTTAGAAATCTATTATATTTTTGTTTCTATATTTGAGAGGAAGTGTGTATCATGGGAAAGAGAGGCAAAACAGGATTATGTGAGACAACATGTATGATAGGGTGTTTTTTTATAATAGTGACCTGATCTAAGCATTTTAAATATACTATGTGGTATATTTAGATTGGATGCATATGTGATTTATATGTATGAATTTTTATTGTAATATAATTATACTACAATGACCTCCAATTGAACACCCAAATGGTATTAGTTAGTGTGTAACATCATATGTTGAGATAAATCTTATTGTTATAGTGTTACATCATCCTGATCAGTAGTTATGTGAGAGTATTAACTATGTTTTTCAATATATTGTAGGTGTAGTGCTGAGATTTTAGAATTCCATATCTATTATAACCAGTGAGTTTTAGTTGTAGCATCCCCCACTCTTTAGTAACAACAATGTAAAATGAACTAATAATTTAATGAAATATTCAATAGTTTTGAAACATGCAACACTGATCTAATTTTACAATAGTGTAAAATGAACTAATAAATGTTATATGATTAAAAATAAATAAATTATAATATCAATAAAACCCATGTATATCATATGAAAATAAATTTTTTTACTATTTGTAATTGTGTTTCATATCTGATGTTTTCTATCTGATTATGAATTGTTTTTAATAAACATGTTTTTTTAAATATTATCAATACATATATTTATATATATATTTAAATGTATATATGTATTAATATATTCTCGAATTATATTACAATATCTGGTATTTAATAGATCCTATTTGGATAAATTTACAAAGATCCATAGGGGAATATGAAAAATGATTCGTTGAATTCATGTAATTTTCTAAACTAAATCTTCAAAACATTGATTTTATTTTCTATCCATATGTGAAGTATTTGTTTATGTGAAATTTAAACTCCATAGAAATCAAGGATTATCTAATTTGGTATGGTTTTATTTATAATTATACACGTTGGATCGAGCATGGTGAAAGAACTAGAAATTCATTAGATAATGTTGATGATAATATTACTAAGGTGATAGAGGATCATATTGAAGATTTAATTCATGAATTAGGTGTTGAAACTATTGAAAAAATAGCATGTGCTTAAATATTGTATAGAGATTCTAATAAATCATTATTCCAAAGTTTTTGTAATGATATATTGTTATCAGCCATTTTGAGAATGGTTAACTTGAAAGAAAGTAATGGTTGGAGTGATAAAAGTTTATCTAACTTACTTTTTATTTTAAAAGAGCTACTTCTAAAAGGAAATAGGATTCAATATTCCAATTATGTGGTGGAGTAAATATTATGCCCAATGAGATTGGTCTATAAAAATATAAATTATTTACCTAATGATAATGTGTTTTATATGAATGAATATGATTTTTTATCAAACTATCCTACATGTGGAATATCTCAATATAAGATGGATGAACAAGTCAATTCAGATTCATTCTCAAGTACTGACATATAACCTCATGAAAAATCACATAATTTCTTCCAATAATCCCTTCATATAATTACGATAAACTAACTCTGATTCATTCTTAGGTACTGACATATATCATCATGGAAGAAACAATCTACTTTTTTTAACTACCTTATTAGATTTTTTAGAGGTAAAACAAAACATTGATGTTTTTCATGTTGAGAAAAATATATTTGATAGTTTGATTAGATCTTTATTAGATATAAAAGAAAAAAAAAGATGGATTGAATTATAGATTGGACTTGATATCAATTGCAATACGTTTGGAGTTAGCTCCCACTATGAAAGGAAACACAACATATTTACCTCTTTCTTATCACACATTAAACAAGAGTGAAAAGTTGATTTTTTGTCAGTGTTTTTATTCTGTAAAAGTACCTAGTGGATGTTCTTCAATTGTGAAGAATTTCATGTAAGTGAAGGATTGAAAATTAATAGGTACGAAATCTCATGATTGGCACGTATTGATGCAACAACTGCTACTGGTCTCACTTTATGCTATATTTCCATCAGCTATTAGAAATACTATCATCAGGTTATGTATATTTTTAAAATCCATTTGTATTAAAGTTATTGGTCCAATTTTTTTTTCTGATTTTGAAAATTAAGCTGGTATTATACTTTTTCAACTAGAAATGTATTTTCCACCTACATTTTTTGATATAATAGTCCATCTGGTGTTTCATCTAGTGCATGAGATAGGAATACATGGGCCTGTTTTTGTACATTGGATGTATCCTTTTGAAACGTGTATTAATGTTTTAAATGGATATGTTAAAAAATCCTTACCGACCAGTGGCCTCTAGTGATTGAGTTCTATACTGAATATTTTTATGAGGAGGAGCATATTGGTCTCCCTATATCTCAACATTTGACATTTGATAGTGAAGGTCGAGGGATTCTAGGATTAAAGGTAAAGTTGATTCCATGTGATTTAGTGATGCAGACAAATTTATATATTTTGAACAACACAGATGATTTTAAATCATATATATCATCACATATTGTTGAATTAATGAGTTAGTATACCAAAATAAATGAAAAGTGGTGATGATTTAGCATAAAAAGACATTTTTTTCATTTTTTAATGATAAAGTTAGAACAAATATATCTATCTAAAAAACATAGAAATTTTTGGAAGGGGGGCCAGCACTTAATGTGATAACATGGACTTGTTTTTATATTAATGGGTACACATTTTACACAAAATGATGGATGAAAAGAGTACCATTAAAAATTGTGGTCTGAGGGTTATCGCTGAAGTAGTGCATATTTTATGTGAAAAAGATAACAACCCAATTTCTGCTTCATCTTCATATTTTGGAGATCTTGAAGATATATGCAAATTTGATTATACAAAATTTTGAGTCACTATATATACGTGTAATTTGGTTGATAGAAATAGTGGTGTGAAACATGATTATTACAGATATACACTCATTTATTTGAAAAGATTTGATTACAATGAGGAACCATTTATCATGGAGACAAATGAAAAGTAGATATTTTATTTAATTAATCCATGAAATGATCAGTGCTCCATAATTTCTCAAGGAAAAAAGATACCATTTGGGTGATGAGAATGATGCTGATGATGTTATTGATTTACATGAGTCTTATTCATCAATTACGTGATTTCTGAAAGATTATAATTACCACAAGGAAGATATAGTTGATGCAGTATGTAATGATCATGATGAAGGCATATGGGAAAACACTAAATAGTCTTCTAATTTTTCTAGTAATTTTTAATATTTTGTTTCATTTTTGAAACATAGAAATGTGTGCCACATTTTTTTACTTAAGTTTGTCATTATTGTTTCTAAATATTCAGTTTTCTAATAATATGTTGGTATGAAAAATTTCTTTACACTTGCTTGTGTTAATGTAATATACAAAGAGAAAGGAGCAGTTACTAAGGTATATTTTTTCATGTCATTAAATATTTAGTAATATAATTATTTAATGAAATAAACATTTTAATTTATAATTTTTTGTAGGACTACTGATGTGTCCTTAGTGGAGGAGACTTCACTTATTACTCCATAGAAATCAAGTTCTCAAGTTGGTAAATGTGGTATTATATGTTTTCCAAAACTACCAATTTCTCAGGGAGATTAAAGATTAAATATTCTTTTTGATGATAATAATAAATCAACTGGGCAAAAAAAGTTCAGTTTATTAGTTATATATCAATGTAGCTCCATTTTAGGATTATTATTTTATATCCTAATTAGAGGTTTTTGGAGAGGATTGTGAAATAGCATCTTTGGGAGGCCCTGATGGTAAAATAACTCAATTGATTTATTTTATCTCATTTTTTGAATATTAAAAATTTTAGATGAAATAATTCATTTATTCAATTATAGATTATATTGAATTTTGAGGAAACAATATAAAGTAAGACAATACATCTCTCTTTAGTAGCAATTCTATAGAGAGATTTAAAAACAAAACTGACACAAATTACGTTTTTGGAAAGAAAATGTTTGAAAACACTTTCCTTGAGTATCTGTATATAGATGTAGATACATGGATGAAATTTGTTGACACCCTTCATGAAGAAAAATTTCTGGTATGATATTTATTTTAAATTGTAAAATTTATTATATATTTATCTAATTACTTATTAGTTTATTTTTATGTAACATTCCTCCAAGATATCTCATCAAGAGATATAGTTGAAAAATTTATACCATCATTCTTTATCACATGGAGGGTATCCATATTTGGAGAAAAAAATGATTGAAGAAAAATTTGAAGCATTAGTAGCTTGATCTATTTATTGTTTAGAAGAGGTCCAGTTTGGTCCTCCATCTCCTCCCACTGTCTATGAAAATTCGAAATAAGAAATAAGACAGAAAAATGAAATGTATCTTATAGAGGAAGCTGAGTAAGTAGCTGATAAAAGTTTAAGTTAATATTAGTTATTTTCCATTGAATTTTTCTATTTTATAAATTATAAACACTAATATATCTTTTTTATTTTTCATTTCAGGATGAACATCACAAGAAACAGACACATGACTCTTTTTTCACTGAGGGTAGGATGGAAATCCTAGAAACTACATTAGGAAAGGTAAAACACCCCTATCCATGTTAGAGGATATCAGGACGGTGTTAGAGTTTAGAATGTTTTTGGTCATAGTAAGAAATCAGAAGACCGAGAAATAGAATCCTTAAAAATCAAGATGAAAGATATGAAACTTCCCAAGGGTGTTCAAATTCAAGCAGCCATGAAACATGCTTTATTAGAACACTTGATAGGACAGTCACAATCTGTAAATCTTTCCCAACCTTCCCAACCTGCTTACTTTTATCCTCCACCTCTATCCTAGCTGAACTACCCTACCTATCCTCCTTACATTGATCCCCCACCTCCATACTAGATGGACTACCCTGAATAGACTTCTTATTTTGATCCTCCACCTCTATCCTAGCCGAACTACCCTGCCTAACCTGCCTTATTTTATCCTCTACCTTCTCACTCAGACCAATCTTTATATTTTGAGTTTTTTTTCTGGAGATCCTTATATATGTATATATATGTATATATATATATATATTTTCACTATGAGTCATTCATTTTTTGAGGGGATTCTTTACATCACCATCCTATGAAGATGGGTAATTTTAGAGTATCATTACTTGATAATATTGATCATAATGCTCTGCTACCATTTCCTAGTGAGGAGATTACCATATTTGGGGATTTTTTGGGTCAATTTCTAGTGTGGCCAACTGTTATTCTTCATTATATTTTTTATGAGGTATGAATTTTTTTAAATATTAATTACATATGATTGAAAGGTAATTTTTATTTTTTCTGATATTTAACTTATATAGGATTATGTGAAATAAAAAGAAATTGCACAATTGAAACAATACATTAAGAAACAATCGATCATAGTTACTTTTAATATTTCATATGGGATACAATGATTATATCAGGATTCTTCTTCATTGAATTATATCTATGATTTTCCAATGAAATCTTATATATTGTTAAAATATTATCCATTGAGATTAATCAAAGAAGATATCATGCATCTAGTGGATTTTGAAGATCTCGAAATGAATGTGTTATAATTGTTTTCTATGTAACTAAAA
This sequence comes from Viscum album, assembly GCA_963277665.1. Lineage (NCBI taxonomy): Eukaryota > Viridiplantae > Streptophyta > Magnoliopsida > Santalales > Viscaceae > Viscum > Viscum album. The sequence continues at coordinate 426,287,789 of OY728120.1, read as the reverse complement.
TGATGATTGAAATTTTACTTTTCCAATTACAGATGGTTTAAATTGACTAACTATATTTTCATTTCAAATTTGGTATCTTCAAACACTTCTTGTAAAAAATGAAATCACATCCATTTACAGTTTTATAGATCCAGAATACATTTCCATGGAACTGAAATATGCGACGAATCCTAGAAGAGTTGCATATATATGTGAGAGATTATCACATATTGAGATTTAATGTTTTTTTCATTTCATGATAAGTGATAACAAAAACATAATTATGAACTAATAATCATTATAATTTCATTAACTGTGAGATTTTTTATTGTAGGTGGTATTGAATGATAGGTATATTTTTTCCAAATGAATGAAATTTATATTGGTTTGTCTCTTTATTAGGGCGTGTTTGTAAAAGTTATTATACATTATTAGTTTGGTATTTTTTTTTCATAAGTTCATTATGTTTATACATGTATTATTAGTTCTTATATATGAATATGTAGTTCATGGAAAAAATTTAACAAAGAACAGATGTCGATAAAGAAGCCAAATGAAATAAATTATGTGAAAGAAAAGGTAATTATTTTTTATATTTAATATTGTTATAATATATATATATATATATTTGTTTTTATTATCGAGTTAATGTTTTATAATCGTAGTGTCATTGTTAACAAGGACATGTTGAATGTGGGTATTATGTTATACGATTGATATATTAGATAATCATAACTGGGGGGACTACTAAATTTCATATGGTTAGTTATATTTTTTTATATTTTTAGTCATATTATTCTATTTTTAATCTAATATCATTAAATTTTATTGTATACATTCAATGATATAGATTCTCATACCCAAACTAAACTTACTCATCTTCAATCTTGGTGTGTGAACTATTTATTGAGTCTGATTTTGATTCGAGGAATATATATTATAATGTTTATGAATAATGTATTATATTTTCATAAAAACATGTGTTCAAAAAAATAATTATTTTTTATAATAGGTGTTTTAATATATTGATATCAAATGAATGCTTCAACAATAACTAATATTGAGCATGCTATTAGTTTCATGTATGTATATTTGAAATCCACTTTATAATAAAATGCATAGTTATTTTTTTGGTTAACTAGATAAAAGGATGTGTGTTTTTCTAGTTTTTTAGTTAATGAGTACTGTTGTTTGATTTATGAATATTGTGTTTTTATTACAGGGATTATGATTATTTGCGATGTTTAATATTTTGAATTTTTTTTAAAAAAAATTAAATTTTGGTGTCGGTTTTCATAAAAACCCAATTCAAAACATTAAAAAATTACCATATAGGTTTTGACATCGGTTTTCATAAAAACTGATGCCAAAACCTTAAAAATTAACATATAAGTTTTAGTAATCGTTTTCATGACAATCGATGCTAAAACAAGCCGACGCTTGATTTTCAACATCACTTTTAATGAAAATCTATGCCGAAAATCTAGCGCTGGTTGGTTTTCGATGTCAATTTTGTAAAAACCAACACCAAAAGTTTATTTTTTATTTTTCCATTATAGATTCCAATTTAAAAACAATATTAAATATAGTTTTTTTCACTATTATCTTCATCAACATTATATGTTTTATATAACTGAATTACTTTATCTGAAATAATGTGAATTTGATCTTTTTGTTTCTCCACACATAAAAATTCTCGTCCTTTGAACTGAATAATTATTTTTAGATGTGAATTATACTTCTCATAAAAATCCTTCTTAACCAGCCTTTCTCAAAAGAAATTCATATTTGAAAAATATTTCAGTGCCATCTATTTTGGATAGGTTGTTAAGGACTCAGACATGAATACATGGGATAAACTCTGAGTATGAAAAATATCGGTCTCATATAACTGATAATGGACAGATCTTTATCACAATCACTAGAAAATTTTATTTGGGACATAAGGGTCCCTATTTATAGGCATAGAGAAGTGACAGTCAAAATTTTATGGTCCATATTAGATCATAGAGATCTGACAGTTGATAATTTTTGAACTCTTGAGGTTTTTTGAAAAAACTTATTCAAAAATAATTCAATCATGTATAAGAAAATACAAATATATATGAAGGAATTGAAAAAAAATTGAGAAGTATAATGAATTTTACCTTTAAGGATCTCAAGATAGATTATTTGGTTTCGCTAGATTGTTTATTTATAAAAATTATATTGATAAACACATGATATTGATAAAAATTTGATATAAAAAATGTGATATCGAAAAAAATATGACATTGAAAAAAATATGAGATTGTTAAAAAATAAAAGATTGAAAAAATGTAAAATTGATAAAAATATGAGATTAATACATAAAAACTAATAAAATTTTAAAAACACAAAATAAAAAGCATATGTACTACCCCTTTGATAAGGATTAACAAAATTTATGGATTTTTTTAAACAATCGGTAGATTTGAATGACTACTTTACAATGATACTTACTAGATTATTTTAATGTATTAAAATCTATCCGAAGATAATGGTTTTGTAAATATATAAGAAAGTTGTTCTTGTGTTCTGATGAATTGTAAAATGAAATCTCCTTTATGTGTGTGATCCTAAAGAATGTGATGCCTAATATCTATGTTCTCTGCATGAGAGTGATGTGTAGGGTTTTTACTTAGGGAAATGGAACTACTATTATAAAATATTATATGTGTTTTGGTAAAACACTTTCCATAATTTGTGAGTGTGTGTTTCATCCACAACACTTGACCACAACAAATTCCAACTGCCACATATTCAGGTTCATCTGTGGAAGGTATTGTTGAGTGTTGTTTATTACATGGCCAATAAACTAATAAATCTCCTTAGAAATAAAAAGTTCTAGATGTACTCTTTTTATCCAATCTACGACCACAAAATTCAGCATCTGAAAAAAATTTATTTCAAAATAATTTCTAGAAAAATAAAATAGTCCCAATTTCATAGTTCATGTTAAATAGGAAAAAATTCATTTCACTACTTGTAAATGGGATTCCCTGAGATTTTATTGATATCTTTCACATGATCATACTAAAAAAAATTAAGTATGGTTGACTAGCTCTTAAGTATTGTAAACTTCTTATCATACCACGAAATAATGCTTAATATTTTGGTTGTGCACCTTTATCAAAATCAAGGGTATTTGATGTACCAATTAGTGTACTAAAACTCTTAGTGCTATCATATCAATACTTTTTGAGTAAATATTTAATATACTTATATTGATATATATAGGTTCCTTATGGTTTTTGAGAAATTTGAAAACCTAGAAAAAATGTTAACTCACCCAGCATACTCATTTCAAAACCACATTTAATAAGATTCTCAAATGAATCGGTTTTGGATTGTAGATTTGGTCTGAATATAAAGTCTTCAACATAGACCTGAATAAAAAATAATTTTTGTTTTATTTTTTAATAAAAATGGTTGGATCAGTAGTCCCATTAACACAATTGTTTTGTAACGAAAATCATATAAGTACATCATATCTGGCTCTAGGGTCTTGTTTAAGTACATATAAAAATTTGGTATTCTTTGTAAACATATATAGGATGTTTTTTATCTTCAAAACTAGGGTTTGGTTCTAAAAAAACATCCTCACGTAAATAACCATTAAACAAATCACACTTCACATCCATTTAAAATTTTTTGAAATCAAATAATGCTTCAGATGATAATAGAATATGAATATATTCAACTCTTACTACTAGATAATAGGTTTCTTCATAGTCAATTCCTTCTTATTTATTATAGACTTTAGAAAATAATATTGATTTATTTCTTACTATGATTCCATTTTCATCACATTTATTTCTGAAGACCCACTTCACTCCAAAAATATAGGTTTCTTTAAGTATTTCAACTAAGGTCTAGACTTTGTTCCTTTCGAATTCATTTTGCTCATCTTGCCTACATTTAATCCAATCTTCACCACCTAAATCCTCATCAGGACTTTTTGGTTCAAATTGGGAAAAAATTCTATATTCTTTACTTTATTTCTAGTAGAAATTCTATTCCATGCAGGTTGATTTAAATCACTAATGATACTATCACTAGGATGATTCCTTAAAAACAACTGAAATGGGTTTTGTAAAACTTGTTCCTCAAGATATAGTAGAAAGTATTTGGGAGTAAATATTTCAGAAACATTTGCCAAAGTATTCTCTTGATTATACGAGTAATCTGTCAAAGGTTGATAATTAGTTTTGGAAAACAAATCAAAAGATGTAGGTTGGGAATATTTAAAAACAAATGGATTGATTTCCTCAAATTTAACATGTACTGTTTCCTCAATAGTATAATTTTTTTTATTAAAAACTATATAAGATGTAAAATTAGTGGAATAGCCTAAGAAAATACCTTCATCGGATTTTGGTGAGAATTTATATAAATTATATTTTGTATTCAAAATGAATAATTTTCATTAAATACTCTGAAGTATGAAACATTTGGATTTCAAGTTATCCACATTTCATAAGCTGTTTTATTAAGAAACAGTCTTATTCAAACTCGATTTATAGTATAATAATTAGTACTTACAGATTCATCCCCAATGTGTTTATAAATTGAGTATTCAATTAACATGGTCTCTGTTTTCTCTTAAAGAATTAGATTTCTTCTTTCAAAAACACAATTTTTTCAAGGAGTTCATGTAGCTAATAAGTTATTAGTAATGCCTCTCTTACTACAATTAGTTTCAAAATCATAATTTTCAAATTCTCCACCATGATCACTATGAATTGTTATCAATGGATGGTTTTTCTCATTTTTAACTTTGGTTGTAAAGGTTTTGAAATAATAAAATGCTTCATGTTTTCTAGAAAATAGTCCCATGTAAATATTGTTTAATCATCAACTAAAACAAATGCATAGTATTTTCTTCCAATACTTCTAGTTTGAGTAGGACTGAAATGATCTGTGTTTACTAACTATAATGCATCATAAGTTGAGACTTCACTGATGGATTTAAAACTAAACTTGTGTTTCCTTCCATAATGAAAAGGATCACAAAATATTAACGAATCAAATCTATGATCCGGTAGATCCCGAACAATTCCATTCTTAAATAGTTTACATATGTTTCTATGGTTATAGTGTCCAAGTATTCATTTCCAAAACCAAGATTGATCTACTATTTCAACAAGGCAAGGTAAGTGTTGGTTCATAATATATCCTAAGTTAAGTGTTTAAAAATTCTCAGGTCGATTGACAGAAAGAATGTACTCATCCTTAGAATTATGAACAAGGAATTTTTCATTTCTAAAATTCACAAGGAAACATTCATCACATAATTGACTTATTCTTATAAGGTTTTTCATAAGACCTCTAAAAAATAAAACATTTCAAACTAATGAGTTTCCAAGAAGAATAATATTACATATACCAATGATCTCTCCTTGGGCATTATATCTGAATGTTACTTTTCAACCTTTCATCTTGATGATATTTTCAAAGAATTTTTGGTTACCAATCATGTTATGAGAACATCCACTATCCATTTACCATATATTATAGTTTTTACATTATTTTTTCCAAAAAATAAAATAATTTTGTTTTTGGAATCCGAACATGCTTGGATCCAGAATTGTTAGAAAGTAAAATCATAGGAATCTATATCTATTTAGAAAAATGGGTCTTATGAAATTCTAAGGGTATTTTTTTTAGAGAAAACATTTTCTCCCAATTTCCACCACTTTGACACTTAGTTCATAATGGGGAACTTTTAGGAACAAAATAATTGTGACTAAAAAATACTTTTTGATGAGAGTAACCAATCGCAGAACTATTCCTTAAAGGATGAAGTTAAGAATACATTTTATCAAATTCGTCTATTCTAGAAGTAATGTTTCATAAATGTTTCTTTAAGTAAAAAAATTTATATTTTAGTCTGATGACTAAATTATTATCCTCCTAATCATTTGTTTTTTAATTTAATTAAGTTTCTAAAATATTTTTCATAGAAATAACATTTTCAAAATCCATAGAAAGTTTATCCTTTTCAGAATTTACTTCCACAAAGTTTTTTGAAATAAAAAAATTTTCAAAAGATTTTACATTATGATATTTAGAAAGATTTGATACTTCTTTTGTTAAAATATTGATTCTAGATGTTTCTTTGTCAAGTTTCTTATTGATATTACTATTTTCATTCACAAGTAACATGGAAAATCTACATAATTATTCAAAAGAATGTAAAGTATCATATGTTAAGGAAGATTATTTAACGGAAAAAATATATCTATCATTATTAGGATAGTTTTCACTTAAAGGAATATTGGTTAAGGATTCAGCAGTGTTTACCTTTTCCATGAAACATTGGTTTTTAATAGGTATTCTGGAAACAAGACTAATATTCTTCTATACAGAAAATTATTTATCTGAAGATTCATCAGATGAGTCTCCACCACTTTCACTCCAATAATCATTTCCCATTATGGTTTTCTTTAGTTTAGTCTTATAAAATATTTTCTGATTCCTCTTAGAATGCCTATATTTCCTATCTTTTCATTTCATCTTAGTACAATTAGTTCTTATGTGCCTATATTTATTACACTCATAACATTTGACTTAAGAATCTTTATTATATCATTTTCTTGTTTCTTTATTAGAAATCCTTCTTACCAACAATCTTCTTCATCCTTGAATAAATATTATCTAGACCATTCTTTGAGTGATCAGTATCACTTTAATCTAACTAAATAAAAACTTTCATAGACCTTTCTATCTTAGAAACATTCTCATGAGTCTGATCTTTTATACCATTCAAAGTAATGGTAAAAGAAACACTCCAATTCTTCTTCTTTAAATTCTCATCATCTCTCTTTAATATGTTCTCATGTTTTAAGAGAGTTCCAAATAACTCATCAAGAGTAATAGTTGTAACTTTCCTAGACTCATCAAAAATAGTTCTCATTGATTCCCATTCATTAGGCATGATGTATATAATTTTAACTACAAGAATATCATCATCTAATCCTTTTTCTCCCATAGACAATAGATTTATTATGATAGTCATAAATATCTATTGAACTTTAACTATAGTTTCTCTATAGGGAAAAACAAAACCATTATAATATTCTCAAAGAATGGATCTTTATGTCTCAATAACTTTAGATGTACTGAAATGTGTAACATCTAATTTCATCTATATTCTATTAGCTACATCACAAGATGAAATCTGACTGTATATATTCATAGTCATAGAACATATAAATGTATTGCGTACCTTATATTTTTTGCATAAATTTTTTATTTTCATGATGGGTAAAAGTTTTGACTTCTTTATCAGGTATTTTATAATCTCTAATAAGAATAATAAAATTATTCACACCAGTATTGATAAAAAAATTCTTCATTCTATCTCTCCAATATTCATATTAATTCCCATCAATGATAGGTGGTCTTTTAGGGTTTATATTTTCTATGGATATAATATCCACTCCTTTCATCTTTGATAGAAAACCTTTTCCACTCTGCAGGTAAATGTAGTAGGTTTTTAAATAAAGAGTTTATCAAAGAAACTAATCTAACCTTTAAGATAAAAAAGTAAGATAAACACAATATAATATTCTTTGAATACAAATATGTATATTAGTATTTCAGATACCTTCTATGATAGCAATTGTACGATTGAAATGTAGATGTAGATACTCAATTATAAGAGGGGTGAATTTTAGGTTTAAAAGCATTCTTTTTTATCCCTTAAAAGGATTTAGTTTAAATGGGTTAAACTAATTATATTCACAACCAAAATTGTATTAAAAAAATTAATTCTAATAGGGGCCTAGGTTCGATAGTTATCATTGTTAGAGTGACTACGATGATTTTCCACAAGTAGCTATTTATTTCAATCACAAACACATCTTATTGAATCGTATTAAAAATGGATATGATTATCAGAGTAAAAATATAATGAGATTCCACCATATATCATATAGAATCGTATTGTATATATTGTAAAATATTGTAATCAAAAAATGATCATAGTCACTTAATTGATCGTAATCAGAGTAATTACTATGTAAATATTATACAATTGAAAATGAACACATAAATAATTCAATTTCTATTTCAAATAGTGGAATGTAAAAATGAAGGTAACGAAATACAAATATTTTATCCCAAAGAGAAGGGTATCCAACATCCTTGGATAGGGGTCCCATTATTTATACTTTCCAGAATGTATATATTACCCACACCAAGGTAAGCCCTTGATCTGATGATCAGAGGCTGTCTTGATATCCCCACAATCCTTCGATCAATATGGTGATCAGTGCCTTCTATCTTTCGATCAATAGAATCCCACAATGGTATTCAACAACAATTGGATTCGTATGAAGAAAAAAAATCAATTTTAGATGACAAGTGTGTCAAAAAATATTTTCACAACTATATCACTTCATATATTTTCACACAAAGAATATTTGGTGGAGTTTTAGTACATTCAAATAACATCCACTCTTCGAGCTTGTACAAATGACTTGATATTTATAGTCTTCATCCAAACAGTTGGTTTTCTTCCTAAATTCTTAGAGGCACTTGCATATATGGCACTCCATTGGTCAAATTGTAACTAAAATAATGACATCATTTTAATATTTATCAAAATCGAATACATGACAAAATTTTGAATTAAGGTTATTCTTTTCAATACAATAATTTTTTATGGATGTGAGAATGTGAGTATGAAAATAATATGGCATATCTGATAAAATATAAGAGTAAACATTAAATTGGTATAATAGTTTTCATTTAAAACAAAGTGTATGGTTATCTAGGAAGGTTGGATTTTATCAGTGAGTATGATGAAACAGAAAAACAGTGAGATCGATAAAAATCGTATTAAGAATTTATCTGATGATTATGATGATAATAATATCTAAGATCATATTGATTGTCATATAAAAGGATTATTTTTATAAAAAAATTGTGTATTATTATTATCATATCTATATATAAAATCATAGTTATCGATAGAATGACTTAAACAAATTATGTATTCATTTAAAAAAGAGTTTGTGATTTTTAAAAAAACAAATAGAAGATTCAAAAGAAGACTTTTGACTTAACAATGGTCATATTAGAAAATAGGTTCTGTTACTGTAGTTACTTATAGGCATTAAGATATCCCTATACCTATGATTTTTTTGCTTTTTCATCAATGGACATATCAATGGTCCCTTATGTTGACCCAGTGTATCACATGATCACTGTATTTTACTATTATAGTTCACCTTGTATTACTATTGGTTACTTTACATCTTTTACCTTTCCTTTTGATCAACTTACTCTAGTCTCTAATATTTCCTGGTTTTTATTTTGGATTTTTTATTTATGAGTTCTTTCATTTGTGGATTTTTCATTAATGGATTGTTTTGTTTATTTTTTTTAATATTTTATACATTTAACTTTATCACTCATCATATGTCTATGGTTCTTGATATTAACAGGTTCTGAACTTAGGGATGAACAAAGTCCACTCATATCATAAATGAGATGGATTGGTCTCAACAATAGAAAGGGGGATATAATGCATCATTTGTTACATATAAGGGCGTACTCATAAAATATTTCCCCAAGTGGCAGGAAAGACCTTCTATTACCATCATCCTTGATTAAGTTTATGTATTTTATCATGTATATGTACATTTTTTTATGTAGACCTTTCATTAATAGATCATTTTATTTCTGACATGCTTCATTTATAGCCTATTTAATCTCCGATCTGTTTAATTTCTAGATTTAATCAGAAATATTTTTACAATACTTCAACTATTAAAAAAACAAACACACAATGGAAATGAATACCTTATGATCATCCTCTAAATGAATTTTCCTCAAATCTATCCATCAAAACCCATAGTCAATTGAATATATCATGAAGCCACATGTTCAATATTGTATTTTCCTCATGGTCGATATATATAGTATTATTTATAATTTAATTAAACATCTTTAGAGATCATAAAAACAAAAAATTGGTAGAATAAGAAAAATAAAGTAGTCACATCTCTTTGTTTACCTCATTTTTATATATAATGCTTAATTATGAATGCTAATTATCAACCTCATTTTGCTTCATGTAGTTTATTTAAAAAATGTTTTATAAATTTTTTTGAAATAACTATACAAACTAACAGTGATATCAATATAGAGATGGTGGATCCCCCAATTCTCATATTCCAGTATAGGTATGTTTCACAGCAAGTCATAGAGGGAAATCCAATTCATACATTGAGTGTACGAAGATCTCACCATTTCTATCACGTTCCACCACCTCCTACCATCATTCCACATGTCACGACCCGTCCTCGGGGCCCGCGCCGTGACAACCCCAAGCCGGCCTTCCATAGGCCAGGGGCTGGCGACTAGCACCAAAGGTATAAATCCCGATAACTGGGAAGGTATTGCCTTTATAATAGTAAACAAAACACTACAGAGTACAAGCGGAAGCAAAACACTAAGTACAAAAGAATGTGCTGAAAAGTAAATGGGCCAGAATACAAACCCAACTGAAAGTGCAGCTACAACTAAACGAAAATACAACAGAAAAAGGCAAAAAGATGAAAGAAGGAAGCAGCTCCTCGGTCGTCCTCCTCGGATCCTACCTGAAGGGTAGGTATAGATAGCGCAGCTCCTGGATCATCCGCCACAGATCCTACCTGAAGGGTAGGTACAGATAACCTCCTCAATTCTCTCGCCCGTCAACCACATCCGTGTGTCATCTCTCCATGAAGTCCTCCTCCAGATACTGACTCGTCGTGTGGTCCACCTCCGGGTACCGCCCAGTCCTCGAACACTCGGCCTCTGTCAGCACTGCCCGTCGTCTGCAACCAACACAACGAGGTGTGGGCATAGCCCGTGCAGGGGTGAGTATAACGATACTCAGTAGGGACCCCAAGACCCTCAAGGTCTCTCTAAAACCAACAAGGATAACCACAAATAAGATCTCAACAGATAACCACTACTTAGGTATATGCCCATAAAGATACCTAAGTTATCAAGTAACCCATCTCAATCATGAGGAAACACAAGGATCATGAAATCAACGGATAACCACTACCCAGGTATATGCCCATATATATACCTAAGTTATCAAGTGACCCATCTCAATCATGAGGTAAATACAAAGGTAAAAAGGTCTCAGCTCAAACCAGGATTTTCATTATCGAAACTGTAACTGCTGAAGAGCTCCATCTCGGGAGTGTACAGTGGTCCTGTCATGACTCTGAGGTACTGCTCACTAACCTAAGACTGTTGAGGTACTCCTCCTGTCGAGTACCGTGGGTCAGCCACCCAGACAGAGTAGTGCTTCCCGCCGAGGTATGTCACCCAAACACAGTAGTGCACACCCCCTAGTAGCCTGCTGAGGTACTCTCCGGACGAGTACCGCGGGTCTGCACTGTCACACAGGTAGTGCTCCGTCTATCATGGGTCTGCACCTCACAAAGTAGTGCTTCGTCCACTGGGCTAGTCGACTCACTCCAAGTCGAGTCGGTCAAGCAGTCGTCAGGTCTCAGCCAGCTACCCGGTCTCCGTACTCCGTACACTCGTCTCTGGGAGGGTCTGCTCCATGAGCTACAGGTCGATACTCCAAGTATCTCAAAGTCCCATGAAGAAGTATCTCAAGTACCGCCTCGTCATAGGGGTCTCAATGCAACAGACGGCACGTCAATCGGACACCCGGTCTGTGAGTATCTAGCCTTTTCATCCCAGGGGCCCGGTTGGTTTCGTGAGCGAACCAATTCCGGCCGTATCTCAACTGTACCCAGAACTCTCATAGGGTATACTCATTGAGACTGTTTCTCAATGTGATCAACAACGCCGCTGACGGTTCGTCAAACGGACGTCCTGTCTGAAAGATATCAGCTTTTCTGTTCTAGGGGCCCGGTTGGATTTCAGGTGCGATCCAACCCGGCCACTATCCAACTGTATCCAAAACTCAGGCGAAAAATGTCAAAAGTTCAGTCTCATCAAGAAGAAAACAACGAGACAGACGGTGCGTCAATCGGACACCCGGACTGTGAGTTATTGGCTTTTTCGTTCCAGGGGCCCGATTGGTTTCGTGAGCGAACCAACCCGACCGCACTCCGACGGTATCCAAACCTCAAGAAGAGTAATCCAAAAGATCTGTCTCACTTAGAGGAATCCATCAAAGTCAACGGCACGTCAATCGGACGTCCGGAACTCAAGTTACGTGTGTTTCCGCTCCGAGGGCCTGGTTGGTTTCGCGTACGAACCAACCCGGCTGAACCCAAAGTTCTCTGAAACCTTGAGTGTAATATACCGAAACGACCTTCTTGGTCCAAGGATCGTGTTTCCGCTGACGGTGCATCAATCGGAGGTCTACAGTTCACGATATGGGCATTTGACCTAAAGTGGTCCGAAAACGGGGGTCTGGGCCCGGGCCGACCCGGCCCGCCCCCCCCCCCCCCTCTGGGTCGGCCGAACCGGGTCCGGTCCGGCCCGACCGGCCGACCGCGGCTCGGCCAGCGTGGCCAAGCCGTGTCGCGGAGCGGGGTGCGCGACTCCCCCGCCCGCCGCTGATTGAGGCCGGCGGCGGATCCGTCGGCCGCCAACCCTCCAGCAGCGCGCCGCCGCCGCCTTCCGCTGACCACCGGACGCGCTCCGGTGGTTCGTTCCTCCTTCCGTCTTCACCTATGGTCCCCCCGGGACCCCACCTTCACTGCGAAGGGATTCAAACACCAAAACGGCCTGCTTCGTCGTCGGCCGTCAATCCGCATGTCAAAACGAAAAGCGTCGTCTTTGTAGGTCTCCAGCGCGACCCGATGGCGTCGCGCCCCTTCGCCGTGGCCCGACTCCGACCGTGGTTCTTTGGTTTTCTTCAACGTGGCGCAACGGCGTCGCGTTCTTAAACTTCCTTCCACGACCCGGTGCGCCGGCGTCGCATAATACTTGCAGTGTGATTCCCGCGTGGTGCGACAGCACCTCGCCATTCCGTTCCATCCACAAAGAATCAAACACGAACATAGGAGTGGGGTTCGGCCGTGTTTGTGCGGTCCGACCCCCCTCTCGTTAAACAATATCATCTAGTCGAAAATCCATGATAATCGATAAACTAGATTCATGAACGGAAAATAATTAAATAAAATAATCCCCTACCTCAGTTCAGGAACGGTGTTCGTCAACGAGCCGCGGAAGACGAGCGTCGCGGAGGTCGGGCGTCGTGAGAAAAGAACATCGACGTCGTGAAACGAGGGTTCGAAGTCTTTGACGGCGATTTCGTCGCGGAAAACCATCGTGGAAGAGACGACGCGGATGAAGAACGTCGCGTCGCGGATACGACATCGCGGAAGAACCATGTTCTTCGGCGGAGAAGTTCTTCATTGAAGAACGGTGTTCTTCACGTTCTTCGTCGAGGTTGAAGAAGAAGAAGACCGCTTCCCCAATCCTCTCAAGGTTGCAAAACTCTAACAATAATAAAATAAGACCAAGTCTTATTTTATTAACACAACCTAACCATTTTAATTTCAAGAGTTTGAAAATTCAAAACCCACATTTAACTCACTTAAGTTATTAACATAAGATGTTATAAAATTAATGAGTTGATAAGTTAACAAAACTTAAATGGGGGTTTAGAGGGGTTAGGAAAGTGAGGGGTTAAGAGGGGTTAGGGAGTTTAAGGAATTTGAAAAGATGGGGGGGGGGGTCGTGTGGGCCCCACCCCTTTCAAATATCCACACATGGGAAGTTGGGTGGATGTGGGCCCACCACAAATGTAACAACCCGAGATTTTATGAAAAATATTCTTTTTTATTTCACTAATGTCTTGTGTTGTACGCTACAACAAAAGGAGCTTGCACAACATGCATCCTTGTCTTGCCTTGCATTACACGCAATCGCGACCTTCCTCGATAGCGTGTGTAATACGCAATACCGAGTTTCACTAAACAACGATGTGCTATTAAAATATTATTAAAACTAGCCGTTATGAATAGTAATAACCACTTTTTAAAATTATGTAAATCTTATTTTTCAAAATTAACTTCATTCTTGGATTCGGAGTATCGAATTTAGCCTAAGGTGAAATTTTGGTACTTTTCGGATAACTTTCATATTCTGATGAATAGTGAAAAAATACTAAATTATAATTAAAAACAACTTTTTTAATCGAAATAATTAATAGTGATAAATTATTAATTTGAGTGGTTTTAAAGTATATTTAGAATATATTTTTAAAATTTAATACAATGTTGGTCATTGGTTGTAATTTCACATTTAAACCAGACATAATCAAGTGTCAATCTTTTGATATATATTGCTTCCTAAAAACACGCTATTTATTTTAACAGCGGGATTTAATTATAAAATTAATTAATGAAACTTCTATGTTATGAATTTGGTAAAATAGATTTCATTTTTGAATTCAGAATATGAAATATAGCTTAGGATGAAATTTTGGCATTGTTCTGAAAAACATCAATTTTTGATGAATAATGAAACTACTAAGTGGTAGTTAAAAAAACTGAATTTTTCATAAAACTTAATTTTGCCGCTTCTGTGAATGGAATTTCGAAAATCCGAGAGACACGGTTAATATCAAGGACTAAAATGTGGTTCAATGAGATGAAAATAATTTTTTGGTGAATAGTAACTTTTTACGTTTTTTACCGCGGTTAATAGTAAATAGGGTAACTAAGGGTAAATATGATATTACTATTACCCTAACACATGTCCTAATTCTATTGGACAAGTGTAATTCGACCAAAAAAAAACTTAGGAATAAAATATGACCATTTAGGCCCACTTGGATTAGATTAGGACATTTATTATTAATTTATTTAAAGAAAGGTTAAAATAGTTAAAATCAAAGTTTAATAAGTAAATCATTTTTAATATGGGGTTATACATAATATAAATTCGATTGTAAATATTAATTAGAAAGCTAAAAAGTTTTCCTACATGGTGGTATTTTATTTGTAATTTTTAGACATAAAATAATTTAATTTATTTATGACACAACGATGATGCAGTAATTATCCTATTAATGAAATATTGACATAATTAATGTTATAAACACCAAAATAAATGTAATTTGAGATTTTTTATGAATTCCACTAATTTTCTAGGTTACTATGACATATTAATATTGATTTAATCAACTTGGTTCGAACATTTAATTCTTTTATGACTTTCACAAAAATCATATATCAAATAGTGTCAAAATTGACACAAAATAGTTTTTAAATCAAATATTATATTATTAATTGTTATTGTATTCCTAAAAATCTAAGGTTCGTCCAAATGACTTAGATAAGGATATATATATTAATAATAAACAATTTAGGGTTCTTTTGGCATGGTATAGTAAGTGTATTAACCATATAGTGAAAGAAAACAAAAAGACACGGTAAAAGTTAAATTATTTAACTTAGAGTTAAATCTAATTGATAAGGTTAACATAATACCCTAAACTTGTCTAAATCCTATTGGTTGATAGGATTTCGACCCATCCCCACTTTAGATTCGAAATAAGACCCTTTGGAACCATTATAAACCGATTTTGACTTTAATATAAAATAATATTTTGAGATATTCCTAAGGTGCCCCTCTCCTCCCCTATAAAAGGACACCTCCTCCCCCTCCTCCTCACACCAATTTGAGCACTCAAGCTCGGCCAACCCCTGAAAATTTCTCCTCTCCACTTCCCTAGCAACATCCTAGAGGTTCTGGTCTTCCTCAAAGACCAATTTTAGTGCCCTAAGAGGAGGTCTCAAAGAGGCACTTCAAAGAAGAGGTAATTACCGTTACCAATTCTTTCATCTTTATTTCTTCTTCCACTTCTTCTTCTTAGGTTGTTTCATTATGAAGTAATAACATCAGTATCACTCATATACTGATATGTTATTATAAGTATGAAACAACCCTATTTCACCATCTATCCATCCTACGGAAAAAGAAATCACCGCGCGTGCGTACGTACGGAATACCGTCTCCACGCCGTGGTGTAATCTATTTTCCACCACCACCTTACATGGATGGGTATAATGGTGTAAAGAATAACTATACATAGTTATTACAACATCATATTGATTCTGATATATTGTATAATCCACTCCAATTCAATTCAATATTTATAGAAATGATATCATCGCTCGTGCGTACGTACGGACTACCGTCTCCACGACGCGATGGGATTCATTCTCCATGTTAACCATTTAAGAATGATTATAATGTATATATAATAAATAATAATGAAATATATGACATTATAAAGCTACTGGATTTATGTATATATATACATATTTATTTCATCTACTTACTTCCATTTCAAGACAATAAGGAAAGGAAAACAGCGTTCATGCGTACGTACGGACTACCGTCTCCATGAACGGTGTTTTTCATTTTATTTATCTACCTATTATATATATATATATTGAATATATATGATATATAAATCATATTTTATATTCTGGAAGTGAGTAAATCATGATATAAGTAATAATGATGTCAAGAACAACAAGTCAAAACACCTACGATAAATGAAACGATTTTACCCAAAACGCTTCTTTAACATGGAATTTACAAAAGAACGGGTAATATAATGTCATAAGTGAACCATATATGATATCATAACAATGAATATGATTCTGTAATAAGTCAATGACATTATTTAAATCATTATAAAGGAGGTTCGGACATTTACAAAGCAAGTCGGACATAAGGTAAGGGAAATATCACAATCTCATTTTTATCCGAGATTGTTTATTCGTAAGTATTTACTGGGGTGTATTTTATCATCCACATCCATGTTCCTTCAATATGTAATATTGTTTCCATCCACTTACAATAGTTTAAATCCAATTTTACTCTTTGGTGAGTTTTTAGTAAAGAATATGAAAGGAATCTTTTGTCGCTTTTTCATACGAGGTACTTTTTGACTTTTCCGACAAAAGTACGAAGAATGTTTTTTTTAACTTAAACGGCATGAACGGATTTTTACGGTTTTATAAAGCCGTATTTTCATGAAGCTTCCTACAAAATATTTCATGACTATTTTTAATAAAATCTCTTTCTTTTAAAATCGCATGATGTTTTGTGAAAAGAAATTGATTTTGAAGAAGAAAGGATATTTTCCTCAAGAATTCATTTCAAGTGTTTTATCAAAATTATTTTCCATCTAAGATAATAAAGGGTTATGTTTCTATCCATATTTTTACATTGATTTGACAATGTTGTTATGGAATTATGTTTATGAATTCCTTTATCTTATATGAATGGTTTTATGATGTCATGTTGTTTTAAGAATCCCATTTTTATTACATGGGTTATGAAATGATGTATGATTTATGATTTTGTGGCACACATAAGAATGGTATCATTATGAGATGGGTGGGACCTATATCTCCCTCCAATGCATTGGGTAAAGATTTTATATCTCATGAGATAGACATGGCTGAAATGGTAGGTTATACCGGTTCAGTGAAATAGGACTGAAACGAGGGTTACTCGATTCAGAAAGGGACTTTGTCCACTAAGATAGTCTTGGAAATGAGTCTTGACTAACAAGAAATGATTTTCTATGATTATGTGTGTATGCCAAAAAGTTTCATGTTTTAAGTTATGATTATTGGGATTACATTTCACTTCTATGATATATCCCATGTTATGATATTATGAGCTCTTTTGCAGGTGAATATTTCCAAAAGCTATGTATATGATGTGATTGATTTTTCTTTTGTTTACCCTTACTGAGCATTTGAGCTCACCCTTTTATGTTTTCTTTTCCCCAGGATATAAAGAAAGGTTTTAGGTAGAAAAAAGGGATGACCATTATGGGAGATATTGAAGAACTTTCACCACGATTAGAAGATTACGTTCCGAGTTTCCAAAGACACTAAACTATTACGATCCTTTAGTGTGTGTTTTTGTTATGTACTAAGTATTCCGCAAATGTAATGTAATTTCCATGTACGTCAAGCTTCGGGTCTCTACAGTTGGTATCAGAGGCAAAGGAGGTAGGAATGTATCCGATCCTTTGGAACTCTCACATGTGAGCGTTGGACGAAGCATGGCTCTCCGCCCAAGGGCTTCATGAGGAAATGGCTGCCACTGGGGATGGTGGTGTGTCCCGCCCAGGGGGTGTAGCCGCCCATGGAGTGCCCTGATAGGTATCAACTATAGTCCACTGGAAGTAATTCCAGACCGTTACAGTTGGTATCAGAGGAAAGGTTTAGTCAACCTTTGGAAACTAGGATGCGAAAACGTTAGTGAGATCCCTAGAGATATTTCTAATGTATGTCTAGGGATGTCCCTAAGGATAAGTATACGTATAGGATATAGTCCTAGAACTATGGTAACGATATTATATTAAACCAAAGATGTTAGATATTTAAGTTACTCCCCCTTTATTTTGATTTTTGCCTCTCACACTATTCTTTTTGGGTTTTAGAAAATGGCTGGAAACAAGGTGATTCACGATAATGGAGGATATGATGGACAATGGAATGATATTCTACATGAGAAACCAAATGAAATGGGATTTGGATGTCCAAACCTCATTATTATGCCGAATCAGCAATCTCACAACATGATCAATAAAGTAAAATTTGGTAAGTTTCCTGACTCGACTAATAAGAGAAAGATGGAGTTCCATGATGATCATAGAGGAAAGAAAGTTCAATTTCCCCTATGTAAATCATGTGGAAAGAGGCATCAAGGAGAATGTTTCAAGGGAACTGGAAGATGCTTTGGGTGTGGAAAAGAAGGACACAAAGCAAGTAAGTGCAAAGGAAAAGGGTCGGTTAACACCATGGATGAGGATAATGGTATTGCTACGACATCAAAAATGGTTATGTGTTTTAAATGTGGAATGTATGGGCATTATGCAAACAAATGCCCTAAGGGAAAGACTCATGAAGAGAATCAGTATGGTCATATGGGTAGTATTTATGTGGATGATGATGAAGAGACTACAAATGATATGTGAGATGAAATAATTTTTGAAGCTCGGTCAATGGTTTGAGAATGTAGTGGAATGATTACATGTTTATCATGTGTAATTTTGGAATAAAGAGACATCTATGGATTGTTACACTGTTGTCTTTCCTTGTGTTTTGAAAGTGTATGATTAATGTTACCAGTATCCATGAAAGGTTATTCAGATATTTTTGGAATATAGATGATATGCGCATAATGAAGGGATAAGGAGAAAATTAAATGTTTGATAGTATTCATGAGCTCATGATTGATATAAGGACTAAGTGATATCATGGTTTGAGTATATAGAATTTTGAGGATTTCGGTATGTGAAAAGTGTTAACTTTTAACTGCATTCAAGTTTTCACTAAGGTTCAATGGGTATTCAAGAGAGTATAAGATTAAGGCCTTTGAATGTTTGGAATGTGACCAACAAGATATATCTTATGATATATGGGGATCAACGATGGTATTAAATCTCTGGTAATCGTTTTCACTATGTTATGAGAATGGACTGCAGTATTATGGATAAGCCTAAAGATTGGAATGGATTATGTTGGAAATAAGTTAGTATTGTTTAAGGATAGAAGTTTTTTAAATATTATTGATGGGATGTTATAGTAATATAGTTTTATAAAAAGGACAACCTGTAGGACGGGCGACAGCCCATCGCTTCGGACAAGGCTGTGGGAATCGAACCCACAACCGAAGTGCGACTGGCCTTTATCGCCTACCACTGGCCTACAGGAAGTCCCTGTTTAGTAGAAACTAGTTTTATTATATTAAGCAGTATGATATATGAAGTATAAGTCCATTTTAAAAACCATATGTGATTAATCTCACTATAGATCGACTTATGTATATAATTTTTGCTAACCTTTTGTTTGAGATAGATGGAATGACCCGTCATTTTATCACATGATCTGCTAACACTTCACGAATAACAAATTCAACTTCATTTATTTAAGAGATGAAGTGGAAATTGTTAAAGGCACGAACAACAGTGAGATTGTACCAAAATAAAGTAAGTATTTATTCTAATTCAAATTTTCAACTTTAGGGAAATGATCTTGAAAACCAAAAATGTTGTCCTAGTGATCTTATACCTGATGAATCATATGGTAACTTAGATCGTCACAAATTTATGTATTTATGATTACTGGCTTTTCCATAGCCATGTTCTCTACCACTCTCCATCAGAACATGATGGTTAGATTTCTCTTCCATATCCATATTTTCACCTATGTGGAAACCCAGTGATTAGTTTATTTGGGTAATCGTTACATTTCATACTTTATTTTTTAAAGCCAAGTTTTGGTATTCCTTTTTACGATGTGGGTTTCTATTAAAGAAACTTTCGAATAGTAAACCATTTATAACCCCGACGAATTTCGAGGGCGAAATTCATTTTAAGGGGGGTAGAATGTAACAACCCGAGATTTTATGAAAAATATTCTTTTTTATTTCACTAATGTCTTGTGTTGTACGCTACAACAAAAGGAGCTTGCACAACATGCATCCTTGTCTTGCCTTGCATTACACGCAATCGCGACCTTCCTCGATAGCGTGTGTAATACGCAATACCGAGTTTCACTAAACAACGATGTGCTATTAAAATATTATTAAAACTAGCCGTTATGAATAGTAATAACCACTTTTTAAAATTATGTAAATCTTATTTTTCAAAATGAACATCATTCTTGGATTCGGAGTATCAAATTTAGCCTAAGGTGAAATTTTGGTACTTTTCGGATAACTTTCATATTCTGATGAATAGTGAAAAAATACTAAATTATAATTAAAAACAACTTTTTTAATCGAAATAATTAATAGTGATAAATTATTAATTTGAGTGGTTTTAAAGTATATTTAGAATATATTTTTACAATTTAATACAATGTTGGTCATTGGTTGTAATTTCACATTTAAACCAGACATAATCAAGTGTCAATCTTTTGATATATATTGCTTCCTAAAAACACGCTATTTATTTTAACAGCGGGATTTAATTATAAAATTAATTAATGAAACTTCTATGTTATGAATTTGGTAAAATAGATTTCATTTTTGAATTCGGAATATGAAATATAGCTTAGGATGAAATTTTGGCATTGTTCTGAAAAACATCAATTTTTGATGAATAATGAAACTACTAAGTGGTAGTTAAAAAAACTGAATTTTTCATAAAACTTAATTTTGCCGCTTCTGTGAATGGAATTTCGAAAATCCGAGAGACACGGTTAATATCAAGGACTAAAATGTGGTTCAATGAGATGAAAATAATTTTTTGGTGAATAGTAACTTTTTACGTTTTTTAACGCGGTTAATAGTAAATAGGGTAACTAAGGGTAAATATGATATTACTATTACCCTAACACATGTCCTAATTCTATTGGACAAGTGTAATTCGACCAAAAAAAAACTTAGGAATAAAATATGACCATTTAGGCCCACTTGGATTAGATTAGGACATTTATTATTAATTTATTTAAAGAAAGGTTAAAATAGTTAAAATCAAAGTTTAATAAGTAAATCATTTTTAATATGGGGTTATACATAATATAAATTCTATTTTAAATATTAATTAGAAAGCTAAAAAGTTTTCCTACATGATGGTATTTTATTTGTAATTTTTAGACATAAAATAATTTAATTTATTTATGACACAACGATGATGCAGTAATTATCTTATTAATGAAATATTGACATAATTGATGTTATAAACACCAAAATAAATGTAATTTGAGATTTTTTATGAATTCCACTAATTTTCTAGGTTACTATGACATATTAATATTGATTTAATCAACTTGGTTCGAACATTTAATTCTGTTATGACTTTCACAAAAATCATATATCAAATAGTGTCAAAATTGACACAAAATAGTTTTTAAATCAAATATTATATTATTAATTGTTATTGTATTCCTAAAAATCTAAGGTTCGGCCAAATGACTTAGATAAGGATATATATATTAATAATAAACAATTTAGGGTTCGTTTGGCATGGTATAGTAAGTGTATTAACCATATAGTGAAAGAAAACAAAAAGACACGGTAAAAGTTAAATTATTTAACTTAGAGTTAAATCTAATTGATAAGGTTAACATAATACCCTAAACTTGTCTAAATCCTATTGGTTGATAGGATTTCGACCCATCCCCACTTTAGATTCGAAATAAGACCCTTTGGAACCATTATAAACTGATTTTGACTTTAATATAAAATAATATTTTGAGATATTCCTAAGGTGCCCCTCTCCTCCCCTATAAAAGGACACCTCCTCCCCCTCCTCCTCACACCAATTTGAGCACTCAAGCTCGGCCAACCCCTGAAAATTTCTCCTCTCCACTTCCCTAGCAACATCCTAGAGGTTCTGGTCTTCCTCAAAGACCAATTTTAGTGCCCTAAGAGGAGGTCTCAAAGAGGCACTTCAAAGAAGAGGTAATTACCGTTACCAATTCTTTCATCTTTATTTCTTCTTCCACTTCTTCTTCATAGGTTGTTTCATTATGAAGTAATAACATCAGTATCACTCATATACTGATATGTTATTATAAGTATGAAACAACCCTATTTCACCATCTATCCATCCTACGGAAAAAGAAATCACCGCGCGTGCGTACGTACGGAATACCGTCTCCACGCCGTGGTGTAATCTATTTTCCACCACCACCTTACATGGATGGGTATAATGGTGTAAAGAATAACTATACATAGTTATTACAACATCATATTGATTCTGATATATTGTATAATCCACTCCAATTCAATTCAATATTTATAGAAATGATATCATCGCTCGTGCGTACGTACGGACTACCGTCTCCACGACGCGATGGGATTCATTCTCCATGTTAACCATTTAAGAATGATTATAATGTATATATAATAAATAATAATGAAATATATGACATTATAAAGCTACTGGATTTATGTATATATATACATATTTATGTCATCTACTTACTTCCATTTCAAGACAATAAGGAAAGGAAAACAGCGTTCATGCGTACGTACGGACTACCGTCTCCATGAACGGTGTTTTTCATTTTATTTATCTACCTATTATATATATATATATTGAATATATATGATATATAAATCATATTTTATATTCTGGAAGTGAGTAAATCATGATATAAGTAATAATGATGTCAAGAACAACAAGTCAAAACACCTACGATAAATGAAACGATTTTACCCAAAACGCTTCTTTAACATGGAATTTACAAAAGAACGGGTAATATAATGTCATAAGTGAACCATATATGATATCATAACAATGAATATGATTCTGTAATAAGTCAATGACATTATTTAAATCATTATACAGGAGGTTCGGACATTTACAAAGCAAGTCGGACATAAGGTAAGGGAAATATCACAATCTCATTTTTATCCGAGATTGTTTATTCGTAAGTATTTACTGGGGTGTATTTTATCATCCACATCCATGTTCCTTCAATATGTAATATTGTTTCCATCCACTTACAATAGTTTAAATCCAATTTTACTCTTTGGTGAGTTTTTAGTAAAGAATATGAAAGGAATCTTTTGTCGCTTTTTCATACGAGGTACTTTTTGACTTTTCCGACAAAAGTACGAAGAATGTTTTTTTTAACTTAAACGGCATGAACGGATTTTTACGGTTTTATAAAGCCGTATTTTCATGAAGCTTCCTACAAAATATTTCATGACTATTTTTAATAAAATCTCTTTCTTTTAAAATCGCATGATGTTTTGTGAAAAGAAATTGATTTTGAAGAAGAAAGGATATTTTCCTCAAGAATTCATTTCAAGTGTTTTATCAAAATTATTTTCCATCTAAGATAATAAAGGGTTCTGTTTCTATCCATATTTTTACATTGATTTGACTATGTTGTTATGGAATTATGTTTATGAATTCCTTTATCTTATATGAATGGTTTTATGATGTCATGTTGTTTTAAGAATCCCATTTTTATTACATGGGTTATGAAATGATGTATGATTTATGATTTTGTGGCACACATAAGAATGGTATCATTATGAGATGGGTGGGACCTATATCTCCCTCCAATGCATTGGGTAAAGATTTTATATCTCATGAGATAGACATGGCTGAAATGGTAGGTTATACCGGTTCAGTGAAACAGGACTGAAACGAGGGTTACTCGATTCAGAAAGGGACTTTGTCCACTAAGATAGTCTTGGCAATGAGTCTTGACTAACAAGAAAAGATTTTCTATGATTATGTGTGTATGCCAAAAAGTTTCATGTTTTAAGTTATGATTATTGGGATTACATTTCACTTCTATGATATATCCCATGTTATGATATTATGAGCTCTTTTGCAGGTGAAGATTTCCAAAATCTATGTATATGATGTGATTGATTTTTCTTTTGTTTACCCTTACTGAGCATTTGAGCTCACCCTTTTATGTTTTCTTTTCCCCAGGATATAAAGAAAGGTTTTAGGTAGAAAAAAGGGATGACCATTATGGGAGATATTGAAGAACTTTCACCACGATTAGAAGATTACGTTCCGAGTTTCCAAAGACACTAAACTATTACGATCCTTTAGTGTGTGTTTTTGTTATGTACTAAGTATTCCGCAAATGTAATGTAATGTCCATGTACGTCAAGCTTCGGGTCTCTACAGTTGGTATCAGAGGCAAAGGAGGTAGGAATGTATCCGATCCTTGGGAACTCTCACATGTGAGCGTTGGACGAAGCATGGCTCTCCGTCCAAGGGCTTCATGAGGAAATGGCTGCCACTGGGGATGGTGGTGTGTCCCGCCCAGGGGGTGTAGCCGCCCATGGAGTGCCCTGATAGGTATCAACTATAGTCCACTGGAAGTAATTCCAGACCGTTACAACAAACTTCCCATGGGAGAAGTTAACCACATGACATGAAATAAAATTGATTCAACAATTTTATTCACTTTTTTTAATTAATCCCCAAAAATTAACATCTTCTCCCGCACAAACGCAACTATAGTAAAGGTTCCCTTAAGCGATTACCGGCGTTGCGAGTTCATCGGTGCCATCGGATTTCAATTCCGAGCACCAGTTCAAAAGATAGGAAAACCCGCTCGTTCGTTCACTGAACATACCCAAGCCAACCTTCGGAAATTGATTCCAGGCACTCCGGGCCTCGGAATCAAGTGCCTTCAGAAACCGCGTTCTTGTAAAATCTCAAAGAAAATTTAGAAAAAAATTTCCTTGAATTTTACGGGTCTTTACATTACTCCCACCTCCGGGATTTTTGTCCTCGTAAAGGTTTAACACAAACTAAGGTTACAAAAGCGGTATAGAGCACGCATCTGAGCCTTCAGCTCCCATGTGCTAACCCAGAGGTTTCCGTACTGCCAGAGAAAGTGCACCCGAGGAATCGATCGTCCTCGTAGGATCCGCTCCTGTAGATCCTTGATCCCCACTAGAACCTCCGTGGAAAACACCTCATCGCCATCGTCCAGCTCCTCATGGTCAATGATATGCGAAGGGTCGAGCATGGATCTCTTCAGTTGAGATACGTGGAAGTCGTCGTGCACCTGGTGCAACTGAGGTGGATGGGTCAAGCGGTAAACCACCTCGCCTACCCAGCTGTGGACCTAGAAAGGTCCGTTGAACCTCCGAGTTTACTTGCCGCCTTGGTCACAACTCTGTAAACTTCGTCGAGGTGAGACCCATATAAGGACGTGATCGTCATCCTCGATCTCTAGAGGTCTCCAATTCCTGTTAGAACTGGAACTCGAAACGACTGCCACCACGAGGGTAAGGTTGGCCGACTCAAGAGTGATCGGTCGCACCCTTCTGTGAAAGAGTTTAAATTGTGCTGCCCAGGGTTTCCTTTTCTCCGACCAAGGAAAGCCCATCCCGACGTTTGCCTAAAACCATCAATTTGAGTATGAACAGTTATTGCCCATTCCATACTCAAACTAACGTCGTAAGGCCTCGACACTGTCACCAAGAGATTTCCAAGGTCTGACCACACCGTCGGCGTAAGTGTGATTATCGAGTCTCCTCCCAAGGTATCT